>JAOCZM010000001.1:9465000-10742440 GCA_026122235.1 Vinca minor
CCCATCTACCAAAATGGGAAGAAGGGGAAAAACTTTCAAACATCTTATCAAGTATTATACTTGGGATGAAGCTTCACTTGTAGAAAATGTTACAGCAAACTAATCTAGGCGTGGGATATGTTTAGTTTATTATGATAGACATAATATAAAGAAATTTTTTATCTTGGTAGGCTACTAAGTTTTTAAGTTACATCCAAGCCAATCAATACAATACACGTAGGAAAGAGAATTGAATAAAACTACTCGAAACCTTTTAACACAAAATAGAATAAAATAATACCCTTTTACCAGTATTAACTTAGACATAGTGACCAATACTTATACTTGATAATCCCTCTCCTAAATCTTTTATATGTTTGTGGAAATGATGGAATAACATACAAAACTATCTAGCGGAGAAAGGGATCTTCTGTCTCCTAACTCTCTTACAAGCTTGACAATATTCCCCTAAAACATATGTTACTTTTAGGGGTAAAATTGAAGTCCATTAATTTCTAACATTCTTGTTATTAAAAGAGGAAACATTTCTTCTGGTACCGTTTTAGTGGGTACCAAGAGGAAAAACACACACAAACTCCTCACTTCCTGCATTTATATAGGAGGTCATGTGGGATTCACATGAAATTTGTGTGAGGAGGTACCCTTTAAAACGATTTTTATGTCTAACTTTCCCATTTAAAGATAACCTTTCATATTAACAGTTAAAGAAGAACTCACCGTGACCTCAATGGGAACTTTTTTGTCAATACGATGAATATAATACAAATCGATATAATCAATATCAAGGCGTTTCAAGCTGGCTTCACAACAGGCTCGTACATATGTTGGATCTCCTTTGATCTCACCACTACCATCTGCATTGATTTTGATCCCGAATTTCGTTGCCAATTGCACTTTTGATCGGTCAACACCTTTCAAAGCCTGAATTCAACATTTCATCATAATGAGTTTCAACCAAAACTATCCTGAAGTTTTTTTTTCTTTTTTAAGGAAAAAAGAAAATGAAAACGTGGTGCGCAATTGCCACCCTAGTCCGGCAAAAAAATCATTTGTTCCCAGTGTATATCCCTATTCGTGTAACTAACTAGGTTATAATTTGCACATGTGTATATATAATTAGAAGAAATGTTTACATAGAAAAATTCGGTTGGTTAGGTATATATGAATGGGACATACACGAAACAAACGATTTTCACCCTATACTCCCCGCCAATGATTATAGGTAAAAATTCTCTATCACCATAATGTGTCTCGCTTCTGCGTGCTACTGAATGGATGTTTACAACGTGTTCACACCTTACGGGTTACACTATTTATGTTAAGTTATAATAAAAAATTAACACATATCAATTTCTAATTAGTGGGAATAGGAAATGTGACGTCAAATGAGGACAGAAGATTCTCGACCTAGATTATATATGGAAAGTCTGCTGGAATATTATTAAAAATGGAAAGTCAATACCTTGCCAAGGAGGAGCTCGTTGTGATGTGGGCCATATGCATCGGAAGAGTCGAGGAAGGTAATGCCGTTATTGATAGCTTGATGGATTAATGGAATCATTTCAGTCTCAGGCTTTGGAGGTCCATAACCATATGACATGCTCATACAACCCAGTCCTAACGCTGGTACCTCCAGACCTTGTGATCCCATTTTTATTCTTCTCACTGTCACCATTTCTCTCTCTCTCTCTCTCTCTCTCTCTCTCTCTCAAAGAAGAAGAAGAAGAAGAAAAGATGCAGATATGAGAAACCAAGTAATCATCAATTTATAATACAAATATTTAATGACGAGTGCAAGCTATGATTAATGATTGGAAAATTCTGATATGAAACAGGTCCATGTGGACCTTGTGGTTCAGAACTGACCACGTTACCACATAATAAAGAGAGATACAACTTTGTAATAGTGTGGCCAGTTCTGAATCACAAGTCCAATAAATTACAAGGTTCAATGGACCTGATTCATATTAAAATTATCCTTAATGATTTTTCTTAATAATGTTTTTTTGTGTGGCTGGTAATATCAATTGTTGGCAAAGTTTTATGCTCTAAAGGGGAAGGCCCAGGACTAGGGGTGAGCACCGAATTCCAAATTACCGAATTCGAATTCGAATTCGAATTTCACATGTACTACCGACCTTTTTCGAACCGAATTCCGATTTACCGAATTCGAATTACCGAATTGGCGAATTCGGAATTCGGTAAATTTACCGAATTACCGAATTGGCTATGGGGAAGCCACTGCAAAGACAGAAAGCGAAAAAAAAAAAAGAAGAAATTTTTAGAAATAAAGATGAAATTGGGGATTTAGGGATTTAGGATTTTGGGGAAAATTAAAATAGAGGGAGAAGAGAAGAAGAGAGAAGGAGAAGGGAGAAGAGGAAGAAGAGAAGAGGAGAAGAGAAGAAAAGAAAGGAGAACGATGGAGGGTGGTGACGGGAGGAAGAAGAAGAAAGGGGAAGGAGTTTGGGGCTGGAGTCGTTGAAGAAGAGGAAGAAAAAGGGGAGTAATCTAGTGTGGGTGACATTTTTTGTTAGAAGTAAGGGTTTAGGAGAGTATTTATAGTGTATTTATTTTAGTATTATTTAATAAAATATTTTTTTGAATTCGAATTCGGTAATACCGAATTCACCAAAACCATATACCGAATTCGAATTGAATTCGAAAACTTCGAATTCGGTATGATCCGAATTACCGAATTGGTCCTAATTACCGAATTCGATTTACCGAATTCAAATCGAATTCGGTCGGTAAATCGGTTTTTACCAAATTTGCTCACCCCTACCCAGGACCCATTTTATTTTGTACTCCCTCCATTCCTAAATAGAGTAAATGACTATTTGTATTACTAAACTATTTATGTATTTTTATTTGTGATACTAAATTATTTTTTAGTTAATTATATCACTTATTTATTTGTAAGTGTCAAATAATATACAACCATTATTTTTTTGGGATGTTTTCAAAAGTCAAAGTTGTCACGTGACTTTCATATACTGATTATTGAGGGGCAAAATTGGAACGTCGCAAAAAATAGTTTAGTATTATAAATAGAAATACGTAAATAATTTAGTACCTCAAATAGTCATTTACTCTTCCTAAATATAAAACTTTCATTAAATGTTGTGAATATTAATAAAATAAAAATTAAGATATTTTTATAATTAAAATATTAATATTATTTTTTATAAAATAACTTATGTACTATTACTTCTATTTAAGAGATTAATATTAATATTTTGATTATAAAAATATTTTAAATTTTTTTTTTTAAATTTCGCAATTTTTAATGACCGTCTTATGTTTAGGAAGAGATAGTAACTCACTTTAGCCGAGCTCTAGCTTTACAAGGGGCGGGGGTCCATATGTTTTTATTTTATTCCTAACACCAATTACATGGCTAAGAAAAAGAAAAAAGAAAAAGAAAAAGACACAAGCCAAACCACTCGTTAAAGAGGAGGAAGAAGGATAAGGACGAAACCATAACTTTTTTTGTTGAGACGAAAAATTAGTAATGAGTATCTTGAAATATATATAAAAATTGCATAAAAAATATTTGAAGCGAATTTAATTATATATTTCGAACTACATATAAAATTTACTATATCTACTAATTTTTTTAACAATCTACATATTAATTTCTAGAAGATGCTCAAGGTGGAATTTCGCATAGGAATGAAAATGTTATTGATGATGTAACTCTACATAATAAGGATGATGTCACTCCTATTGTGGAAAATGCTACTGGGATCAATATTTGTTCTACTGGAAAAACTAATATTATGGCTCAAAAGGATTTAGGAAAATCAGATATGAAAGCTTCTCAACAATTGCCTTGGGCTCATTTATTTAAATCTATTAGAGTCTAGTCGCAAGGAATAAAATTGAGGAAAATTAATTTCGCGGTCCCGAAAAAAGACTTTTTCAAATAAATGGTCTTAAGAGAACTCTCTTCATTATGTAGTAAGCGGTGTTTACAGTTTCGACCTAAAAATTTTAAGTAGAGAATTTTCACAAAACATAAACTTTGTCATCTCTTGCAAAGTTTGATTTTTTCTTTCAACCACACCGTTTTGTTGTGGAGTTTCAACGGCTAAAAAATTGTGATTAACACCATTTTTATTGCAAAATTTTTCAAAAGTTTCGTTATTGAATTCTCTTCCATTGTCACTCTTAGTAGAGATTAATTTTGAGTTAAAGAGAGCTTTGAACTTTCTTTAAAAAGTTTGATAATTCCTCAAATGATTCATCTTGTTTAGCAAGAAAAATACCCACGTAAATCCTTAGAAATCATCCACAATTACAAAGGCATGCCTTTTACCACCAAGACTATTGGTCATCATACGTCGGAAAATATATCAAGGTGAACAAGCTCTAAAAGTTTTGAGAAAGAAACCATTTTCTTTGGTTTAAATAATGTTTTGGTTTGTTTTTCAAATTGACAAACATCACAAAGACGTCTTTTTCTCAAACTTCACTTTTGGCAAGCCACAAATAAGTTCTTCACTCGATAATATATTTAAAAGGTCCATACTAACATGACCAAGCCTTCAGTTACAAAGGAAAGCATCATCATCATTCACATTTAGGCATTTTATGTCACATGCAATTAAATCATCCAAAGATAGAACATAGACATTACCAACACGATTTGCAAAAACAAATAAATAAATAAATAAAAAACTTCGGTCCTTGAAGTGTCAAGAATGGAGCAAACATCTTTACTGAAAGAAACAACAAAGTCATTATCAAATAATTAGCTAATGCTAAGTATGTTATATTTCAAATTTTCAATAAGAAACACATGTCTAATAAGAGTGGAAGAACTTTTACCAACATCTCCTATACCAAGGATTCTTCCTTTCTTTTTATCACCGACTATGACAAATCCATCATTTATAAGATCCAATTTCTCTCATGAGAGTAGCATCTCCCTTCATGTGCCTTGAGCACCCACTATCGAGAAACTATTTAGACAGAACTGGGCTTTTGCCATGAGGATCCTACATCAAAGGTAGAAGAGTGACTTTTGGTACCCATGCTTTCTTGGGTCATTGAGGGTTAGTCAAAACACGTTTTATACGCCAAATAGTTTTCCTGCCACGTTCCATTTTTCTTTTCACGTAGCATGTATTTACTTTATGACCATGTTTTCCACAATAGGCGCAACACATATTAGGCATGCTATAAGATGAAATTCTAGAGACATGACTCTTATATTTCACATTCTAGGTATATTATGCACATAACCTAAGCATTTCCTATTGTGATCAAAAGTTTTATATGGCATACCAGATGAAGAGGCATTAGCATAATAAGAATTATCAAAACTCTTGTGAGCATGACCCAAACTACTCTTATCATTAGAAATACGTTGGGAACCAAAAAGTTGTTCCAAATTGCTTTTTCTATAATTGAACTTGTTGACAAGAGATGTAAGGTGAAGAACCCCTTTTTTTTTAAAGCATCATAGTCAAAAATATTTTTCTCAAGATTCATCATTTTGCCAAAAACATCTTTGTGTTGTAAAGATGATGATCTTACGACAACAACAAGAACACCATTTTCAATTTTCATGCAATCTAAAGAATCAATAAGACGTTTACTTTCACAAAACAAGTTTTCTTCAATTAAAAATTTAATTTTTGTTTCATATCCTTGTTTGGTTTGGAATTTTTTTAATTGAGCATACTTATCATGTAGCACTTCACGAGGATCTTCCTCATCACAAGTATCTTGAGAATTATATAGGGAAGAAGAAGGTGTAGGTTTTACCTCATCCTCAAGTGTCATGAAGTAAACATTCGCCTTCTCATTTTTTTGGTGGTAATCTTCATTACCACTATCCTCCTCATCCCAATTTCCAATCATACCCTTCCAATTTTTTTGAATTCAAGAATTTCTTCTTCTCACTACAAGAAAAGCGTAGTATGAGGACGGACATTTCCGTCGCTAAACTAAATTTAGCGACCGAATAGCGTGGTGGTGTATTTTTCGTCGCTAAGAATATTAACGACCTAATACCGACGAAAACTTTAGCGACCGCATATTCGGTCTCTATTTACCGACCGCATACCGACCGACTAGTCAACATTATGGACTTTTGACTTTGACTGGATAACGATCGAACACCGACGGAAACGTTAGCGACCGCATATTCGGTCTCTATTGACCGACCGCATACCGACCGACTGGTCAACATTATTGACTTTTGACTTTGACTGGATAACGACCGAATACCGACGAAAACTTTAGCAACCGCATATTCGGTCTCTATTGACCGACCGCATACCGACCGACTGGTCAACATTATTGACTTTTGACTTTGACTAGATAATCGACCGAATACCGAGCTGGTAGTCTAGCGACCGAATATTCCGTCTCTAGTTACCGACGGAATACCGACCGCACGGTCACCAGTGTTGACTTTGTCTTTGACTAGTCCGGTCGTTATTCCGTCGCTAAATTGTTTTAAATATAAAAAAAATAAATCTGAAATTTAATTAAATCCCTATTATAAAAAAACAGCAATACACCCAAAATACAAACCAGAAACAGTATCATTAATAAGATCCCAAATAGCAAAAATAATCAATAAACCCAAAAATAAAATTGCATAGCCAATTATCTTAGTAAAACCACAAGTTTACACCTAAACTGTACATCCACCTAAAGCGTCATGGGCCACCAACCTTGGCTTCGTACGGAAGGTGAATCGGCAAGTGTTCCATCACATCAAAAAATCCCGGAGGAAATATTCTCTCTAACTTGCATAATAAAATAGCGATAGTGTCCTCCAATTATTGCATATGAGCCACACTCAACTTTGGGGAACACAAATCTCTATAGAAACAGGACTAAGTTCGACCCAAGGGTCCCCCAAACATTTCGTCGGTAGTACTTCTACTAAGTGCTATAGGGATAAGTCTCTCCATGAATACATGAGAATCGTGACTCTTCATTCCAGACATTTTCAACTCTTTCATATCAACGCATCGCACCAAATTCGATGCATATCCATTTGGGAGCCTTAATTCTTTAACCCACTGCAAAACCATTTCTTGTTTAGGCTTGGTAAGAGTGAAACATGCCTTCGGTTTTGTTGCTTTACCTCGGCCATCGTGTTTAATATTCAATTCCAGACGATTGCAATACCTTTCAACATCCGCTCTAGCTTTAACATTGTCTTTAGTTTTACCTTTCACGTCCATCACGGTGTTAAAGACATTATCAAACACGTTTTTTTCATTATGCATGACATCAATGTTGTGTCTTATCAAAAGTGTCCGCTAATAAGGTTAGTCCCCAAAATATACTACGTTTAGCCCAACTATGATCCCGTCCCCCTGCCTTGCTCTTTACTCGATCTTTTCAGTTGTATCGGTAATTTTTTTGATAATCTCTAACTCTAAGGAACATTTCATGACCACTAAGGCGAGTCGGCGAGTCTGCTCTCTCTTGTCGCCGGTCCTTTCGGAATCCCTTTGCATCTCTTCTAAAAGGATGATCAGGTGACAAGAAGCATCTGCGCTAATCGAACCACGATTGTTTCCCTCAGATCGCAAATGGAGCAGCTTATGTTTCCTCCATACAATATGGACAAGTGTGAATGCCAGTTTGTACTCCATCCACTCAACATTCCATATGCTTAAAAATTTTGTTTTTTTGAGATATCATAAGTTTCCGCTCCTTCACCCTACGGTTGATTCAATTCATCGATTAAAAGGTCGCAAGTACACATCGATATTGTGTTTTGGATTTTGGGGTCAGTGTACAATGATAGTTAAGAAAAATTACATTGTTCTTCATACACATCCAAGGGGAGATTATAAGGTGTTAGAAGAAGCGGCCAAGAAGAATAGTTCTTCCCGACATGCCAAAAGGTGCAAAACCATCATGCATAACCCAAGCCTTACATTTCGAGGTTCATTTGCAAAATCGGTGTGTGTTACTGTCAAAATGTTGCCAAGCTTCTCCATCCAGTGGGTGATTCATTATTCCCTCTTCCCTCTCACTTGTCGAGTGCCATGTCATGTGCCTTGCGGTTTTCTCGGATGCATACAATCTTTGTAATCTTGGAGTAATCGAAAAATAATACATCTTTTTGCAAGCAATCTCTTTTAATCGTGTATTTTTTTGATTTCTTTTTCTTAATGTATCTAGCATGGCCACAAAACTTGCATTCTCTACTCTCAACATCATCTTTCTAATACAACATACAACAGTTAACACAAACATCAATCTTTTGCACCGGTAATCAAGGCCTTTAACCAATTTCTTCATTTTGTAAAAAGTCGTCTAAAGCATTATTATTTGGAAGAAGTGCCTCTTTCATCAACTACGCAAATTTATCTATTGTAGTTTCGAGATAAGTTGTCTTCGGACTTAATGCTCAACATCCTGGCGATCATTGAAAAGTCTGTGAATGGTTTGTACAACCATTGTACAGTGGGCTATCAACAGCTTTCAACATGTCATAGAACTTTTGTGCCTCTGGATTGGGAGGTTCTTCCACGTCCCTATTTTGCTGCTCATTAAAACTTGGTCCCGCAGCATCAATAATCATATCTCGATAATTGTTCGGTATCGTGTGTCTTTTATAATTATCCATTTCATGAACAAACGGGATTTGAGGCATGGGAATGAATGCCTCACCATGACATGTCCAATTATAATAGTTAGACACGAATCCGTTCATAACAAGGTGATACTTCACAGTATCAGGCATATGAAAATACTTATTCCTACAAACCCCACAAGGACACCTAATCCCATCTATTTGTACATTAGCAGACGAACTAACTGCGAAAGCCACAAATCTTTTCAATCCCGCTATAAATTCTTGACTATGACGAGGTCCACTATTCGAATCCATATACATCCAACTACGGTCTTCCATTACAAACACAATATCTGCGTACACAACGACTTAATAATTAAATGCATATTAACTTTGAATGTTATTTTGATGATTTGTCACCCTTATTTCCATGTAATTATTAACGTGTGATAATGGCATCTTGTCTACTATTTTAAATGAAATTTTGTCAACTATTTCGATTATTTTCAATATTAGTTTGTTTGTTTGTTGCAATATAATATAAAGATATAAAATAATGAGAGATAATACAAAGACATAAAATCATGGGAGATAATACAAAGAAAGAAAATGATGGGAGATAATACAAAGAAATAAAATCATCATTTTGCCACTTTCATATCATCATTTAATATGCAAAAAATGCTATTAAACTTATAAAATTTTGCCACTTTCATATCATCATTTAATATGCAAAAATTAAATGGTATGTCGTAAACCTAATAAAAGGTAAATTGCCCTAAAATTGCCCTAAATTTTGATCCCTTATACCACATTTTGATTAAGCTAAAGAATAAATGATACAAAAGAGCATAAATATTGACATTAATAACATTATAATAAATAGAGAAGAAGAGATTCTCACCAAATACCCAACTGAAATTAGAGGTGTTGGGAAAGTCTTGCGGATGCCGGAGCCCGGAGGTGGTGGCGCCGTCTTGGAGTTGCCGGAGGTGGTGGTGATGGGAGGAGGGTGGAGTTTCAAGGTAGATTTTGGAAAAAATCACTAGAGGAGGTGGTGGTGGAATTAGAAATCGCGGCTGCAGAATGTGTAAAGGGGAGGGTTTCTGGTTTAAAGTCAATTTCAGGGGGGGAAAACGCACAAAACGACACCGTTTCTGTAATGAAAGGTAACGACCGAATAGCGACAGCCATGACATTTTTGGTCGCTAGTCGGTCACCAAGAAGAATGTCTCAACACTTGTAAATTTTTGAAAATAAAGATCCCACGCACGCACTGGACAAGACGACGCCGTTTAGGCATTTAAAGTTAGCTACCGACTAGCGATCGCCCAGGCATATTCGGTCGCTAGTCGGTCTCCCAGAAGAATGTCTGAACACTTGTAAAATTTTGAAAATAAAGATCCCGCGCACTGGACAAGACGACGTCGTTTCGGCATTTAAAGTTAGCGACCGACTAGCGACTGTTCAGGCACATTCGGTCGCCAGTCGGTCGCCCAGAAAAATGTCTGAACACTTGTAAAATTTTGAAAATAAAGATCCCGCGCACTGGACACGACGACGCCGTTTCGGCATTTAAAGTTAGCGACCGTCCAGGCACATTCGGTCGCCAGTCGGTCACCCAGAAGAATGTCTGAACACTTGTAAAATTTTGAAAATAAAGATCCCTGCACAGAAAACAATCAGCTATCTTCCATTCAAAAGAAAACATAAACCAATCAACTCTCTTCCATTTCAACAGAAAACATAAACCAAAATGTAAATTCCAAAATAATCACAAAACTTAACTTAAAAAAAAGCATTAAAAGCTAACAATAGTTACAAATTGATACAAAATTAACTAAATACTCTATTGACTCCCCAAAACATCATCGACAGTTAAAAGGTCATCGTCATAGTCTGATTCTAACTCATCGTCTAAGATGCTACTCAATTTGGCCTCTATCTCAAAGGCACTTAATACAACCTGGTCCCTATTTGTTAAAATTTCAGCTAACATAATAGCTAGACCCTTGTTTCTCTTCTTTTCCCTCATCTTGAATTCTCTTTTTTGCTCGGCTAGTTGTTTCTTAAAATTTTCTTCCATTTCGCTCCGCATTTGGACCATGTCTGAATGCGACACCGCCTGGCTGCCTCGCTTCATTGTCTTTACCACATCACTAAAGGAACCGAGTCCTTGGACACGGCCCTTTCTTAGCCCACCCGCAGCCTCAGCAAGACAACTCAATCTGAGTCGCCAAATTGGAGGAGGCAGTCCGGATTGAGTTGCTTTGTTGGCGGCGTCGTCATAAACCTCGTGGAACACCCAGTCATCAAAAAAAATTGTCATTAGGATATTACATTAAATAACTAATATAAAAAAAAGGAAAAAACGGTAATTAAATACTTACGAGACAACTCTCTAGAATCTACATCAACCCATTCGCCTTTCTTTGGCCCGAGATGGTGTTGATGAACATGATCGTAACTGGCCGAGAATGGGACTGCATGTCCGGCCTCATTTTCCTGTTAAACAAATTCATTAAATACGAACAAAAAACACATACAATATAAGAATACGTCAATTAATAAATATCCCGTACCAGTCTCATGTGGTGCTCAATGTGGCTGAGCGAACCTCCCGTGTGCTTCATCGGGCCTTTGCCACGCCTCCCTTCTTTCCGGTTTTTTGTTGCTTGTGCCGACTTGGCTTTAAATTTCGGAGTCTTCCAGTACTCGTCAAGTCGCGCCCAATCCGTCTCAGAAACTCATTTCGGTTTCTTATTTTTTTTCCGAGGGTCGCTCATAATGCCGCTTAGTCTCCTCGTCAGTATGGTACGCCAACCGCTCTTGACGCCATCCTCATGCTCAGGAGCCCAGCGATACTTTTTCTGCAATTTGAAATAATGTTATTGACAAGAGTATTCGAAAATTCTGATGGGGTGCAAAGTCTTCGAAATCAAAGTTTCTTTGTCTCAAAGGTACTCCCTTCATCCCTAAATAAGGTTAACATTTGACTATTTCACATTAATTAAGAAATTCCTAAAAACAATAAAAAAACTAAAGCTAAAAGACTAATATATCCTCATTAATTACATCTTGAAAATTGAAATTGTGTTTAAAAGAAAAGTAAAAAGAGGGTAAAAATGGTAAAAGTTCATTAAATTCTCATTGATAATCCAAATGTTAACCTTATTTTGGGACAAAATTAAAGTCCCAAATGTTAACCTTATTTAGGGATGGAGGGAGTAGATATACTATTTGCTTACCTAAGGAAGCAGAGGGGTTGGGCTTTAGGAAGACACGCGATGTTAACTTCGCTTTTAATACTAAATTGGCTCCTTGGCAGGTGTTTGACATAGCTTCAGGTTCATGGAAATAAATGTATGTCAAAACATTTTTCCCAAAGTCCATTGCTAAAGCTATTCTTAGTATTTAGATTCCATCTCAAATATAACTCGACCTTTTTTGCCAGGTCCCCCTCCAATTCAGGGAAATTCTCGGTTCACTCTTCTTATCGAGCAAGGCAACAAAAGTGATTCTCATCCTCTAACTCTATCTCGAGAGCTACTTGGAAGAGACTATGGCTAGCACTTCTCCATTTGAGGCACAAACACCTAATTTGAAGGATTTTATCTGACACCCTGCCTTCGAAAGTTAGACTTGCTTCTGTATTTGATATTGGGAATAACTGTTGTTTAATATGTGGAGCTAATGACAACATTGATTCTTTGCAAAATATTTTCCTTGAATGTCTCGTAACAGTGCTTATATGGTGGAAGTCTCCATGGAATGTCAGAATTGATGCTCTCAAAGATGTGTCTTGATCAAGAACCTTAGTAGCGATAAGCACTAAGACCCAACAACTAGAGTAGACACAAGGAAAATATCTTTCTCTTACTTCAATTTAGATCACGTGGAAGCTAGTAACAAAGACCTCAAGGCAGTGATAAACACCAAGCAAGCCTGTCATCTAAGCTTTTACGAGATTTACAACAAAGACCTCTAAGCAGCGATAAGCACCTAGCAACCCTGTCAGTAAAGCTTTTAAAGAGAATTACAACGAATACCTCTAAGCAGCGATAAGCACTTACTAGGGATCTGACTAGTTGATATAGTAACAAACTAATCAAAGAATCCACTATGAAAATCCATTAATTCTCGCATGTACCGTTGGAAGGTAAAAACCTCACATTATATTCCAAAAATATATTGTATAAAAAATTAATAAGAATGTTGGTGAAATCTCCTTTATACAGAGGAATATTTCAGCCAAGACACCTAGTCTAATTAGTCCACAATTAGGTCAGCCCTAACATATTCAAATTCTAATTGGATTTGAACTTTTAATTAAAGAACAAGTATAGTAACTAACAAAAACAAAACTAAGGCTTAAATTAAATAACTAATAAACAACATGTCCTTATTTAAGCCTAGAAAACGAGATTAATAAAAGATAACCAAACTTGGACAACAAGCTCATAAATCTCGCCTAAAATCTGGATAGAATGTTGTAGCAACTTGAACGTCCGTTTAGGATTCCAAAACGACAGAATCTGATATTGTCATCTTCATGAAAGTTGTAGATATGTCTCTTAGCTTTCCAATGCATCTTCAATCAGCTCCATTGGATTCCTAGATAGGAAGTTATGCCCATTACACCAAACTGTCTCAATGTTGCCAATAATGTTGCCAATAATCTCTGTATTTGTGTTTGTCTGGAAATGTCACAAGATTTAACGACATAGCATATAAATGTCGATATACGAGTCACAAAAAGTAACAATTTATAACTATATGCAATGTAAATGTCACTAACTAACATGAAATTGTCGGTAAGAATAAAAAATTACTATATTCGTCGTATAAAATCCAAATATAGCGACGCTTGTTTGTAATGTCACGTGATTTAATGACGTTGTATATAAATGTCGCTATATGTGTCGCTAAAAGTAACAATTTATAACAAAAATTAATGTACATGTCGCTAACTAACATCAAAATGTCGATTTTAACAACCGACGCTATTAAATGTCGTATAAAATTCAAATATAGCGTCGTTTGTCTAAAAAATTAGAAGTTTTAATTACATAGTATATAAATATCGCTATATGAGTCACAAAAAGTAACAATTTAAAACAGCATTTAATGTAAATGTCGCTAATCAACATCAAAATATCGGTATGAACAACAATTGCTATAACCGTCACTAAGAAACGTCGTATAAAATCCAAATATAACGACGTTTGAAAAAAGTATTGCATTAACTTACTCTTTTTGGTTTTAAGCGACGTTTGAAAAAAAGTTGGTAAAAAAAGGTCGCAAAAAACTGTTTTTGTTGTAGTGGTAGATAAAGGCTTGGCACCGGATGGTTACACTGCTGAAGCCAGAGGTGCATTGTTGGCCATTAAAACGGCTTCTAGCTTTAATCTAGACAATACAATTTTTGAAGGAGATGCCTCAAATGTTATCTTCTCTCTCAGAGGGCATAAAGAGGCAATGAAATGGTAAGGAAAAACATATATTGAAGAGTGCCGAAACCTCATTAGTAATCATAACTGTAAGTATTTTTTTTTCTGTGCGTAGGAATGATAATTTGGCTGCCCATAATCTTGCAAAATGGGCAAAAAATTATGGAGTTGTAGGAAACATTCCTCTGAGGTCTCTCCCTTGTGGAATTTTTTGTGTTTCGGATTCATGAGGAATTTCTGTTAATATGGATCCGGGTGATTGTAATGTTAAAAAAAAAAAAATCATTTCATCAAAAAAAAAAAAAAAAAAAAACACCATTGAGAGTGTATCAATAAATACTATAGTTGAGTCCTCTAAATTCACCCTCAATCTCTGTTTTGAAATGATAGAATTTAGATTTTCCACATGGGCCGGGATGCCAGGGCTAAGGGCTACATACATACACCACCTAAGAAATGAAAGAAATTGAAGATTCCCGGAATTCGAATTCCTGATTCCCTAGTCAAAGTCGTACAATACATCATAGTATTCTTTTACGGATTCCTAGGGCTTTTTCTTGCATCATTCGGATTCTGGAATCTCGTCTTGGCTCACGGCTCCTATGCGGAACAGGGTTTTGTTCCGCATGTGCGGGACAAAATCCTGACCGTCAGATGAGATTTTTAACGGTCCAGATCAGGAGAGAGAAAAGTTGCGGCTGATTAAAAAAATAATAATTTTTTTTTTAAGTCTCTCTCCTGATCTGGGCCGTTCAAAATATCATCCGACGGCTCCAGTTGTTCCGCACATGCGGAAAAAAAGCTGTTCCGCATAGGAACCGGACTGCTCATCTTGGGTTTTCCCCGAATCTAATGACAAATGTACACTTTGCTCTTTACCCATAAAACATGCAAGAAAATGTTGTCAATCGGATCTTTTTACCGTACTAATCGTCTTGAACAATATTGATACATATACTAGTTATAAAAGTTAGACCCTTAATTATTTTTAAAAAATATATATTATAAAAAATGTCAAAAGATAATACGATTTTCGAATTTTCAAAATTAAAGCAAACAACAAAAGTCGTGATTTTTCTTCATTTATTTGATATAGTTTTTAATCGATTAACATTATATTAGATAATAATAACATAGAGTTAATAGCTATTTATAGCACTAAACTATTTACGAATTTCTCTTTATAGTACTAAACTATTTTTTTTATCTAAATATGTCACTCAACTATTTATGTTTACTAAAAAATATACAACCACCCATTTTTTGGGTGTTTTCCGGCCAGCGATGTCACATGAGTTGCTTCAGAACATGAACAAAGGCGAAAAGGAAAAGAAATATTGGAAACGTCGGGCCATAACTGCTTAATTTGACAGACCCGTTTGCCCTTGCAACAACAAATTAAGCAGTTATCGCCCGACGTTTCCAAGATTTCTTTTCCTTTTCGTCGTTGTTCATGTTCCGAAGCAACTCACGTGACATCGCTGGCCGGAAAACACCCAAAAATGGGTGGTTGTATATTTTTTGATAAACGTAAATAGTTGAGTGACATATTTAGATAAAAAAAAATAGTTTAGTACTATAAAGAGAAATTCGTAAATAGTTTAGTGCTATAAATAGTTATTAACTCTAATAACATATAAACAAACAAATGAGCTAACATTAATTACTGAAAAGTCCCAAGTAGTTGTAAGAAAAAAGACCTAACTGAATTACGTACAGTACCGCCCAAATGATTGTGAAGAAACCATTTACTTCTTCCTCCATTATTTTTCTTTGCAACTTTGGCTAGTGGGTTTTTTATGCTGACTAAGTGATAAATAATTCGCATCATTTTTTTTAAAAAAAATACACATATATAGGTAAAAATAAATGGGCCAGTAATTTTCAAATGTCCTGTTCGATCGATCACTTAAAGTCCTTAATAGCCGTGTCTGCTTTTAACAAATCACAAATCCTACGTACCGGTACAAAGATCTGCATACCCTACTACTTCATGCTTTGTCTTGTCAAAGACACCATTGATTCCCACTTTCTCTTCTTTATTATACGATGACCCAATAGACAAAGATCTCCTGTTAAAGTTTAATGGTCAAAGTATTTTTCTCACCAATTATGAAAAATAATGGTCAAAGTATTTAACTTTGAACTAAAACTCTTTAGATTTAGAGAAATGAAAGAAAAATAGAATAAATAAGAGGATTAATGTTCTTTCCAACAAGAAAAAATAAATTAAGAAGACGATTAGCACTTTTATCGCGATGAGTAGTTAATAGTTAATAAGCTATTGAGATCTTAACATTTTTTGTAACACTCTATGTGACTTTTTAATTATTATTTAATATAAATTAAAATGAATAAATTATGTGTGATCAAAATTATAATTAGGAATTTCAAATTAAAATGGATAAATGTTATGTTTGACCAAAGTTATAATTAGAAATGTCACATGAATTATTATAAAAAATCCATTTTGGTTAATAATAAAGAAGAAAGAAATAAACTTGTATCTCTCAAACCCAAATTAAATGTCATTAAATTAAACAAATATAATTTACATCAATGTAATTTTCTTTATTTTTTAAAATATGATATATGTACCTTTATAAATTAAAATGAATAAATTATGTGTGATCAAAATTATAATTAGGAATTTCAAATTAAAATGGATAAATGTTATGTTTGACCAAAGTTATAATTAGAAATGTCACATGAATTATTATAAAAAATCCATTTTGGTTAATAATAAAGAAGAAAGAAATAAACTTGTATCTCTCAAACCCAAATTAAATGTCATTAAATTAAACAAATATAATTTACATCAATGTAATTTTCTTTATTTTTTAAAATATGATATATGTACCTTTATTTTTGGTAAATATAGTCATTTGTAATTAAATTAATTTTCATTTCCTCTAGTCAAATTTAAGAGAGTTTTTTGTTTAATCAGAATTGTTATATTTTGGTAGAATGAGTATCACAAGTCTATATTTTTGGGTGGAGAAATGATTTTGGCAAGAACGGATTTCAAAAATACATCTTTGCTGAAAGACAGATTTATTGAATCCATTTTCATAACCCTATTTTTTTTTAAAATTTTTTTTGTTTTTTTTTTTGTTGCCTATTTTAAGTTATTTTTTAGATGTTAAAGTTTGATAGGGGTTTAAAGGTTTATTAGAGTATCTTGTGATTTATTAGTTTGTCTTAGGTGTTTTAGGGTTTGTTAGGGTTTCTTAGATATTGTGAAAAGAAGTTAAAATAAATACATGCAAGATACTTGTGAAACAATTTTTGAAACAAAATCATATACCAACAACATGGGGGCCTTACTTGTAGAGTTACGACATTCCCCATTCAACCACTCTTTGTTGTTCTTTTCTCTTTTCCACTCCCTCTGGGCTACTTTGTCATGCCACACATTTATGGATAATATGGCCTTCTTTTATCTTTGAAAAGCATGCCCACCACTAGAGTTGGGTTATACCCATTCCACAGCACAATCGATTTGTTTCTATACAAATTATAAATGACAAGATTGTCAAATCTGAAATCGGACAAACAATAATAGTTTTGATAATTACCGTATTCGGTTGTTGTGTTGGATTGAATTGGAGGCTCTGGTAAAGGCTCTTCCGAGAGGGCATCTGCCTCGTTGGATTGGATTGGAGGCTCCGGTAGCTGCTGTTACAGATGGGTATCAACTTCATTATCCTTATGACTTCACAACCATATCCTCTGATTCTGGTCGACCATCAATATTAGAAGTCCAACTCATAGAATCCATGACTACATCCCCCTCAACATTAGGTGGGTCTGATAACACCAATTGGCTGACATTGGTAATATGCTCAACATCGCCAAATGTTGAAGGGAATGTCTCGGGTTGCGTAGCTAGTTGTGGGAATAAAATATCACTCCGCGTGAGGAAAAAATAAAATGATTACTATTTTGAGGGGTGTTTAGATTTTATTGTGGCAAATGGGTTGAACCTTAGTGACTATGTAGAATTTCATCCAACACATTATGATATCCTTGATTATAGGTGTAGACTAGATATTTTTGTAGATTGGCGTTTATAACGCCTTGTAATTTTTTTAATGTGATTTCTGTAATGAAATTTGTTTTTAAACTCATGTTTATACATCTAATTAATTTTATCTAATTCCGATAACAAACCCTAAACACCTAAACCATATACCCTAACAACCCAAAAAAAACCCTAACATCCATAATTTGGAACACAAAAAGAATATCGTAAACTCTAGAAGCCTTGTCGAATAAGGCAACTCACGAATCCTTTATGATCTTCTTAACAAATCCTACAAGAATTTTTCTTCCTTGTTGAAAGCTCACAGATCCTTCAACATCTTCTAACAATTGTTTCTTTGTTGGGATAAGATATTTCTTAACGAATTGCACTTCCAATTTGTTAGCATAAGAATATCTTTAAAGGAATCTTCCTTCCTAAATCAACAAGGACTCTTTGTTAGCTTACAAAAATCTTCACCAGATTCTAATTTCTTTCCTAATTCCTCAAGGATTTGACTTTGTCACACACCGTGCCCGAATGATGATCTTATAGTGCATTATTTACCGATGAGACACTGAACCCAAAACAGAAATGACTAAATCCAAAATAAACTTCAGTACAATACTTGAAATAAATTTCAAAGTCTTACATAAAATTCCAGGAATCCCAAGGTCTTGCAAAGGTAAAACATGTTCTTACATAGAAACATAAACATAAGCGTTCAACAAAAAGAAACTAAACTATACTTTTACATAAACTTCAAAATATCTCCTCAAATCAGACATCTTCCTCGTCAGCATCTGTAAAAGAAATGAGTAAATGACTGAGCTACTAAACTAGCCCAGTAAGAATCAACAACACTTGGGATGAAGTATGAAACATGACTTAAAACCATTTCCCCGACTTTTCCATCATTGAAAACATAACACAACTTTACATAGCTTGAAATAACCTTTAAAACACTTAAAATACACCTCACATAACTTACAAAAGGCTTAACTTTGAAAACAAAACACACAGAGAAGTCAAAACGGATCAAAATAGTGACGTGTCAAAAATTGGGTTGAGGAGGTCATCCGAACCACTCTTCCGAAATTGGGTCGATCGGAGAGGGGGTCCAGTCGGCCGAAGCTCAGGTCCGATCAATCGGAGCCCTTCTAAACCTTTTTCGACATCTGGGCAGAAGACCTTGTAGTTGGCCCGGACGATTTAAAAACAATCCAGTCGACTGGAGGGGTCGTCCAGACTTCTGAATAGGTCATTTTTTTTTTTTTTTTGTGGAAAATTACAAAGAAAAATGCATTTTTCTGAAATCCCCAAAGTTCCCCAACCCAGAAAGACACATCTTGACACACTTTTCACATACCATATATGACAAAAACAAGAACAACAAATATAGTGAACCATACTCTTTATATCTAACACTTATACATCGAAAATGTGCTACGAGCACCATGAACTCCTCATAACGGATAAGACGGACATACATAATATCAGATACTACGAACATGGTTCATGCTAGACACATGCAATTCCACACAACCGAGCTCAATTATCCAATCCCGATTCTAAAACAAGTGAAGTCATGAGTCTAGTTATATAGCTCTCTAGACAACTAGGGCCAGTGATTTTAAGAATGCACCCCATTTTAGACTGTTAGTAGGTCTAATACGGCAAACCCCGTCAGAGGTGCTCAATGATTTGGTTAGTACAATAATCAATAATAAGTGATCAGTGATCAATAATAAGGATGGATCCTGCTATATCCTAGACAAGAGCTCTAGATTGGGGAGACTCTAAAAAAACAAGTATATCGATTACAACGAAACAACGACAAAAAGTATATATACAAATATCATACGCAATTAGATTCGATGATCAACCACACAAATGCAATTACAATTCGACGCTTTATCCATTTTCAATGCAATAAAAAATGTATAAAATCATTTCATCAAAATTCAGTAACTTTAAAATACTTAGTTCATGCTAACAATGGTGAAGATCTTTACCTTAGATGTTTAATAAAAACTCTATGAAGAACGTGAATCACGAAAATGCAAAAAAATCTAATTCTCGAAGCTATAACTTTATGTACAGAACTCGAAATACTAATATGTCACCGCCTAGTTGTAGCCCTTCAAGTCCTCTTCAAAACGCAATAAGGAACATTGAAATTAGATACCGTCAACCCCTTCAATTCTACAAAATACCTCACAACTCACTATTTTCCAGCCTTTTTTTCCCTTATCTCCTTCTAACTTCCCTCTCCCAAAAAAACCCCAAGCAAAAACCACCTTTAACCATCCTAACTTCCTTACAAAACAAGCCTTCATCTTCCTAACATCTTCACACAAGTACCCTAACTAACCAAACACACCACAACACCCCTTAATAAATAAAATGACATAACATATAACATGTGAAATTATTTAATACACAAAAAAATACAATCGTGCTTTGGACATGTAAGTAAGAAAAAGTTACGGGTATCACAAACTTCTTTCTTGATTTACCAAAATCATCCAAAAATTAATCCTTTGCGTCTATAAAGATTTCATCAAATATAGCCAACTCAATCCACATAATATATCATATTTGCACTAAAGCTCTCATGACTCAAATATTCACAGAAAATTTAATCGCTCCATTTCTTCTCCTATCTTCTTCTTCCTCGGGCTCTCTCATTCCAGAGGGTGGTGTTAATTAAGTTTCTTCAATAGTGAAACTAAAATAAAAAATAATAAGTGATTTTATCTATTGGATGAATTTATTTCAAAAAATTAACAACACAATATTATGAGGGGCATGAGTAATTGAACTTAATACATATTATTTTGATTTAGAAGTGATAGGCTAATTGTATTAACATTCTTTGACATCTATTTAATTATTATTTTTATTTCATAATATAAGTTGTTGTCACTTGGTAGTTTTCAGCGCACTGGCATTCTTTAATATTTATTCAATTTCTTTTTTTATTCTATAATATAAGTCGTTGTCACTTTATATAGTAAACTTATCTTGCACTTCATCTTACTTGCTCTGAAGTAGCAACAAATGTATAGTTGAATGAGTGCTAAATAAAAGGTCAAATAAAAGTAGAGGCGTGCACTTTTTTGCAAGGTAGCTGACTTTAGACTTTGTTGTTTTAAGTCTTTTATTACAATTTCCCGTCTGAAAATATAGAGTAGGTGTTATACCAAATTCGTTTTCTGTATGTGTAATTGGGGACAATTTACCTTTGACACAAGAAAAGTAGTACTTAAATATAATACTAACTCCATAATTGGTCATATTTACAAGCAGGGACGAAGATAGGAATTTGGTGTTGGGGGTGACACTGCAACAGTATGTAGAACTACAGAGCTCGAGTGATAAAAACGGGAAAAAAATTCTTGGGAGGCAATAAAAAAGGCAAAAAAAAATTCTTTGGGGGGGGGTGTTGGGGAGTGAGGGGCGAAATTGATAATTTTTTTCAAAATACATATAAAATTTCGATAAATTATAGTATTTTTAAAAATCTCGGGGGCCGGGTGTCTTCGCCCCTGTTTACAAGGTTTTCTAGCTTATCTAATATATTTTGGCACCTCATCATTCAAGTCATCCTTTTCTCGTTGCCTTTAAACAAAAGAACTTTGAAATAGAAAATAACCGGATCAATATGTGATGTATTTCTAAACGTTGATGAAAAATGTCAGTATAGACACTTTCATAAGACTTTGGTTTTGTTCCAAAACAAATATTATTTTATTCGTGTGAAAAACTAGCTATCTATACCTCATCTTTCGAAAAAACTAATCAAAGAAAGGTTGCGTAAACAAATTTTCAAGGAGTATATAATGGTATCTCGTGGAACCCTCCGCTTGATAATAAAATGGGCAACATTTCATCGAAGGCATGGTAGCCCAGTGGGTAACATCCACTGCCTGTGACTGAGAGGTCCCAGCGTTCGGTACCCACCTCACACAAGGAGAATGATTTAATTGTCATTTCTTTGGGTTCCCTTGTGTGAGGTCTTATACTCCCCTCACGGGGCACCCGCTCAACGGGACTTCTACGACACCCGCTCAACGGGACATCTACTACTCCCCTCACGGGGCACCTGCTCAACGGGCTTCTACTACTCCTCCTTTGGTGAGGTCTTATAATAAATAATTGTAATAAACTGGACCATACTTATAAATGGTCTAGTTTTTAAAAAAAAATGGGCAACATTTTCCTAAAATCATCTCACCAGGTGCGGATCCATCTCTTATATATATAAAAAAAAAAAAAATAGCCTTGACCCTCATTAAAAAAGCAAGATTTACTTATAAAAAAGTGTCGGAGCTAAATATTTGAGTATAAAATGTGGATCAGACCTATTGAAATAATTTTAAGAAAAAAAATTCAATAAGCCATACGTTGTCAAAAAGTCGAGTTTGTAAGATGGTGAAATTTCCTACTTTCAGTTAGGGTTGTAACCTCTCTCAAAATATTGTTAGTACCATTGTATAACACGTTTGCTTAGTATAACTTACATTCTCGTATCATTTGCGTACAATGATACATGTACGATACATGATTTACCTAATGCAAACACAGAATAGTGGCTGCAGATTCCCTTATTAAACAAAATAAATAAGGTTTTAATTTGATTTTTTTATGTGCAATATTGTTTCCCTCTGAGTACACATTTACGGGTCTTTTTTATGTTAAGGTTAATCCAAGCTAATCAGTTAATTTGTTTTAAGAAACTTTACTAAAGTAACTACAATCCAATATCATCATTCTAAAACTTATAAATATTTCAGCAAACCATGTTATCAATTGATGGAACCATAAATATGGAGAACAAACAACAACTCAAGTAAGACGTTTCATTTTCAATCGATAGGTTGGGAGTTTAAGTCGTGACAAAAAGAAAATAGGGAATCACTATTAATCTTCTTGAAGAGGGGTTTAAAGAGGAACCATAAAGAAGAACAATTAATAGAACAAATGGTGGAAAGTTTGGTAACAACAAAAACATTACATCTTCATTTCTGGGGTTGTTATTGAAGTTCATTGCCACCTAACTAAATAACTAACTAACTATCAAATTATAGTATGAAAACACATTTTAATTGCTCAACTGAAAATGAAAAAGGTAGAGATATGATAATTGTTGCTTGGTCCATAAGCCATTGATGACAGCAAAAAAGTTGTGCTACTAAGATTTGTGTTGGGCTACTAAGATTTGTTGGTTGAGAGGTTGGTATGATTTGCATCTACCATCCATGATAGGTTAATTTACTACTATTTATAACTACCACTTTTATGGTCTAAAAAATATACATGTATGCCTCATGCTTAAAGTTAGTTGCACGAATTACATCTTTCAGGGGACGAAAACAAGGGTTGGGGTTGCAGTCGTCCCCAATTTTTTTAAAAAAATAGTACTACATATAGTAATTTTTTATATGTAGTTCAAATATTTTATCAAATTCGCCCGACTTACGCTTTTTATACATAATTCGATGCTCTGTTGCAATTTTTGCCCCCCCAATGTCAAATTTCTGGTTTCGTCTCTGACATCATTTGCTAGCTCTCCCATGATTTGTTTATGCATTTGCTTCTTCTAGAAACATGAAGAATTGAAACTTGGCTACTTTGGGTAACTTCACTCTAGTTTGACAAAGTAATAGTCTGATAATCGACCTTTTATTATATCGCATAGAAGAATATAGTTTTATTCTATTTTATACTTTATATTTGATGTACTATACTATTTTTGCAATTTTTCTATTTAATAAATTCGGCATTGTTCTCTTTAAAAATTAGCTTGATTTATAAACTATTCTTTAAATTTAATAGGCCCATTAAAATTTGTAATTCCATATGAACCGGATGGCATACAGTGGGTTGGGCTTGTAAATGTATATCCGCTTCTGTATTCTTAAAGAAGAACAGTTTTTTCTGTCTTCAAGCCCAACTAAATTATATCTTGTGGATATGCGGGGCCCGTGAATATCAAACCATAACGAAGATTATATATCCAGGATGAAGTCTTCTCATATTATTCTGCAAGTGTCTTGCCAAATGCATGTTGCGGAATCCGAATTGGTAAATTCAGAATTTGTTTTTTGGCGAATTGAACGATTTCACAAGAAACTCAATCGTACGTCAAGACAAATTCAAAATCAAAACAAACAATAAATTAAATTCGTCATTGTTTGATTCAACCATATTTAAATGAAAAATTAATAATAAAACCAATTGTTAGGGTCTATTTACTTTATATTCACTAAATAATAAAATTATTAAATTATTAAATTATTAAAAATATGAATTCGAATTCGAATTCGGTCAAACCGAATTCATTAATAGCCCTACCGAATTAATTGCCGAATGAAATTCGAATTCATTTGATAATTCGGTAAAACCCGAATTTGCTAACCTCTACTTTTGTCTATCATAAATTATAGATAATTCAACTTGATTATCAATCTTGAGGTCTTCTTTCAGTTTTTTAATGAACCAGCTCCAAGATGATTTATTTTCACTCAACCACAGCATATGAAGTTAGATAGATGCCATCATTAGCATGAATTCAAACTGGTTAGATATGCACACCCTTATGAGCTCCTTTTCAGAATGTTTGATCTAAACCTCAGAAATTGCACACATAAAACCTCAGAAACACTTCCTCACTTGTGTTCATATCTACATCAGCTGCCATCTTCATAGATGTCCCTGGATTGCTCATTTTCAAACTTTTTTCTTCATAATTCCTAATTAACTTGGAGCAATGGCCATGATATTGTATACCTTTTTGATTGAGATGTCTACACCCAACTTAGTTTGTACCTTATCCTTGAAACCAGTTGTTGGATCCCTCAGTTTCAGGTCCAGTCCGAGGCGGATCAGGAGCAGGAATAAAGATTTTTAACTGGGCATCCCAAAACCGAATTTGGGCCTTCAAAAGTGCGAGGCAATACCTAAATGAATAGGTTGGTCCATAAGTAAAATGAATAAATTTCTTACAACCAGTTTCGATGTCATTTGTTAATAATATTTGAAAATCCTAACGGGTAAGAACCCTCTGACTGTCAACTTTTTAACAATTAGGGTTTTCGGGTCACCTCTGATTTAGTTGGATAAAAGTCCATATAGAATCTATTCCCGATCTGGTCTAACATAACATGAAACATGGAGATTTGGTAATACGTTGGAAATATTGCTAAAATATTGTCACAAACTTGCCAAAGATCTAGGCAGAAAGGAAAAAGAATGGGGACTCTTCAATACAAGAATTCTTCGCTAGATAGGAGACCTAGAAGATAAGCTAAAAAGAGACATGATGAACAAGGGAACTCATTAAGGGTTATCGCTTCTAGGTTTATAATTTTGACCACATTCACATATAAAAAGAGGATAGTAGAGTGGAAAGACACAACTCCCTTATACAACAAATCATCTTTGTGTGCTCGAAAAATATCTTCCCTGTTTGAGCTGTCTTTAAAGCTTTCACTTGGACATCACATGAAGAGTATGTAAGTACGAATTATTTAGAAAATTGCAGCATACATGTTTTCTTTTTGGAAGTAGTATTTTCACTGACGGAAGAAAATGTGCTTGAACCTTCATTCCGGAAGAATGTCTTGAGTTTCTTCCTTATTGAAGTTTACAATTGACCAGAGCTCTGTGTCCTCAGGCTGTTCATGCAGACTGTATCCTCCCTCTTGAGTTATTTTACCGTGTACTTCGATTATTTCTCCTCCTGCGAAAAATTCTAGAGGTTTGAGTACGTCGAAGCATTGACCTTACATGCATTTAATCCAAGTCTTCACATTATGCATTGTAGGGTGACCTAGTGTTCACCACACAAAAAAAAAATAATAAAAAAAAAAATCTTTCTTTTTGCTCCTCGCCCTCAATTGACGCTTGGAGAGTGATGTGGCCTTTGGCTTAGACTGCCATATCAGCGAATCCAGAAACAACTTGATCACATAGAGTGACTTCAGCCCATTGGATTCCCATTGTGTAGTGTATTCTTGAACATTATGTTGATGGAGGCGCGGGTGTCAATCGTGATTGTTTTGATAAGGAATTCGTCTATTATTGCTTAGATGAACAATGGCTCGTCCTCCATAAAGTGTGATCTTTTTAGTCCTCCCAGTAGGAAGCTTTCAATGACCTTGACCACCTTTGGGACATCCAACACAGTTCTTTCAAGATTGTTGTTTCTCTCTTCCACGTTGCTTGCTTTTTTCTCATTGCAGTCTCGACTATAAATTCTTTTAGTTGTCCTCTTTTGATGGCATCCTCAAGTTCACCCCTGAGCTCGGAATGCATAGTACTTTTGTAGTTTCTTTTGTCTGGCGGGGATATCATTTTTGGATGTGGTGCAAAGATGTCTAAAGACTCAACTTGATGCATTAATTCTGTTTGGAACACCTTGAAAGGTGTTTCATGAGTGATCCACTTTTTCTTTTCTCTGTAAATGCCTCTCCCGAGGTTTTCTCTTTCTTCTTTCCTTTTGTTGCGGCTTCTTGTATAGACTGTAAGAGCCAAAATTTTATTTGCTCCTCTATTCTCTTTTCTTTGTGATGCCATATGCTTTGCCTCTTGAAAATTTGGTTGCAAACCCCAGTAACTCATACAACTCTATAAAGTGGCGGATCCGAGATCTAGGGACAGTGGGCCACTTGTCTAGGAACGAAGCCAAAATATAAACTAAATTTTTTTTTTATAGAAAATTCGACATTTCTAAAAAATGTTGGAGGAGGGGGGCCTGTCCACAATTTCGGATGGCGACCGCTATTGTAATATTTTAGTTATATTTCCTATAAGATTTTTTCCAATAAACTAATTCTATTTTTAGAAAAAACCTTAAATTATATATTTCTAACAATAAAATAAATTTTTATGTCGATTTTGAAAAATTATCAAACACGATGATTTTAGACTAAAATTAAAAGGGGAAGGAATGAAGTGAAGAGACAAAAATAACTATAATTCGGTAAAAAATTAGTTAGTAACTACATACACTTTTGAACGGATTTCTAAAAAAAAGTGACATATTGTGTGAGACAAATCAAATTTAAATAGATTTCAAATGATAAAGAAAGCGATTGGGCCCACACGACAACCAAGAGATTTGAATCATCGCGTCATAGCCTTCTGCGTTTGGCGATAGGGCGAGCCAGGAATTTGTCATTGGAGTGGAGAGGGGGTGCGAAATTCTTTCTGAAAAATTTTAGGGATGCGAAATACAATATTTATAAAGAAATATCACAAAAAATAAAATTTTCCTATAAAAATTTGTTGTTTCTGAAAATGTTGCCAATGGCGTTTGATATTGTTGGGGTCAACAAAGTTTATAGTGGGGTTATTAATTTAATAACATCGGCCTAATCATTAAATAAGTATATAATTAGAAGTGAAAAAATTTCAGTGAATGTGACCACACTGCTAACACTCTGCATCCGTGTCTAACTCTATAAGCATTTTCTTGGAAATTTTCTTGGCTAGGATCATGTTTCGCAGGTCGTATCTATAGGTCTAGACGAACCCGTGCTAACTTATGTTTTGAATCAACATGACAACTTTTTAAAACCTATGCTTGTAGGATTTTACTATTTCAACTCTTTCTTTCGCGATGGTTTGCAAGTGGTCTGAGTTGTGAATGAATGTTTGTTGGCCTTTAAAATGTTCGAGGATGAGTTGTTGTAGTTGTTAAAATGAGTTAAAACTCATGTTTAGGATGATGGAAAACCACTTAAGTCGAGGGCCCTTGAGGGACATCGGGAACATCCGACATAGTATGACGTCTTGGGGTGATGGACAAACATGGGAGCTTGGTAAGAGTTTTTGTGATCATGTGCATCCATTTTTCCATCATATATCTCAAAGTGAATGGTATTGTACTTTTCAGAAACCAAGACTGCTTGGAGTTCCCGGTCAATGGATCACGCATGGTGAAGTTCCATGACTTCGTGCTTTAGTGAAACACTCGCCCGTTTGTTGTCATGCTGCATAGCCAAGAACATTGAAGGCCAACTTGTTGTATTGTTTATTGCGTTATGGGCCAACGACAAATTGTTTCCGAGGAAAATATTGCATGAGGTTTTCCTTATCATCATCCCTGCATAGTGTTTCTTCAACATGTTATTTGCCTACACGACGAAGAGTCTCTATGAGTCTTTGTCTTCTAGGGAAACGAAGAGTTCTCTCGAGACTTTGCTGGCCTGGGAAACGAAGATTTTCCTCGGGACTTTGTCGGCATTGAAGACGCAACAGAGTCTCTCGTCTTCGGGAATTTGTTGTGGGCTCGGAAGACGAAGAGTCTCCTCGGGGATTTGAATGGTGTTCAAGACACATGGAGTGAACGTCCATGTTAACGTTCGTAAGGCTGATTGTATTTGAAGTAGTGCTAGGTATCTATAGTGATAATGTTGGTACTCAAGCTGCTCGAACTCAAGGCACCAAGATCCATTATTTTGGGTGGGACATCAGGTGGGGGATGAGTTATTTCCATCTATTATATATTGGGGTTTTTGTTATCGCCCGTCATTAGAAATAAAGTTCTAGGAAATTTTTGTTATTGATATTCATTCACTACCACAGTCGACTCCAGATGATGCGTTCCTAAGTTAGGGGTAGCTAAGTTTTGGGGAAAGAATGAGCTCGGGCCAAAACAAAAACTTAGTCGAGCTACCTGCTTGTAAAAGAGCTAGCCGAGAAAGGGAAAGGCTCAAATGGGGAACCGAGCTTCTTGATCCAAGCTAGGTTCCTAATCGCCTGCTAAGATAAGCAAAGTTAGAGAGGGTGAGGGAAGACCTCATCACCGCTCCAATCCTAAAGCTAGTTTAGACACTAAGAGTATAAATAACTTAGCTTGTATTTTGAGAGTTAGAAATGACTTGGAGTAAAGAAGTGAGAATGCTCCATTTATAGAGGCCCTTACCCAAAGGATTTGAGCCATATATTGTACGATCATAGGTGGGGTAGCACCAACTTTTATTATTGAATTGCCATCGCGTTCATCGCGTTCTTGTCGACCGTCTTCTGAGCCGATAGCTTGCACGCAGTCTGCTTGAGTGGATTTGCACTGGTTGGACCGCACGAAGATCGTAGCTATTTTGTGTACCTAGGTCAGGTGCTTCTTTCTTGGGCCCAAGTCATCAACCTAGACCATTGTCTTGGGCTTAATCTCTCGTCCCATGTTAAAGGACTCAGATTATTAATCTTGAGTTTAATCTCATCAACCCCTACAACAAAAACAGTCTTTTGCGACGTTTTCGTACCAACATTTTTTTTCAAAAAATCGCTTAAAATAAAAAAGAGTAAGTTAAAAAAAACACTTTTTGCAAACGTCGATATGTTTGCATTTTATACGACGTTTCATAACGATGGTTATAGTAATTATTTTTCATATCGACGTTTTGATGTTGGTTAGCGACATTTACATTAAATATTTTTATAAATTGTTACTTTTTATGACTCATATAGAGACATTTATCTATTATGTCGTTAGATCTTGTGGAGACAAACATCGCTATATTTGAATTTTATACGAAGTTTATAGCATCGGTTATAATAATTGTTGATAAAATCGACATTTTAATGTTAGTCAGTGACGTGTACATTAAATGTTGTTATAAATTATTATTTTTTGCGACTCATATAAGGACATTTATATACAACGTCGTTAAATCATGTGATATTTCATACAAATGCCACTATGTTTTGATTTTATATGGCATTTCATAATGATGGTTATAGTAATTTTTTTTTTTACCGAAAATTTTATGTTAGTGACATTTACGTTACATGTTAAAAAATGTTACTTTTTTTACGACTCATATAGCGATATTTATATACTACTCCCTCCATTCCTCAATATAGGATGTTTAAGACACTTTGAAAAAATTAAAGAACTCAAACAAATAGTAATCTTTCCAACACAATTCCAATAATACCCCTTCCTTCCTCTCTTTTTCACTTCTCCAATAAAAGATACGTTGGGAGTATAATTGGAATAATTTGTTGACACCTAATAAAAGACATGTAAATGATATATATATATATATATATCTCCTAAACGGCAATTAAATGGGAATGGAGGGAGTGTTACATTTTAAGACAAACACAAATACACAGATTATGTTTCTGAAATATATTTTTTAAAGAAAAATTAAAAATATTTAATTATTAAAAATTCAATGAGAGTGTATTAATTTTAATTTGATTCATAAAAAATATAAAAACACAAAGAGAAATTAAAGTTGATAATGTAAAATTTAAAGACAAACATTCTTATCAGCTTCCCACAAAGAAAGGGGAGGAGTATTTGCATACTTCCAAAGATCTTTAATCATAGAATCTGGATATCTTTCCCCCTTGACTTCATCAGCTATGGTTTCAAGCTCAGCCATCTCTTGAGGTGTGAGCTTTACGGACAATGCCTCCATGTTTTTGTTAAGGTTTTCAATCTTGGTAGTACCAGGAATTGGACAAACATCATTTCCTTGGTGATGAAGCCAGGCCAGAGCTAATTGTGGTGCACTGCATCCTTTATTTGCACCCATTTCACTGACTCGTAGGCCTAGTTTCCTGTTATGCTCCATGTTCTCTGGCTTAAACTTGGGTAAAATCTGCATGAAGATGGTCCGCAATATGTTAGTGGTATTATTAAACATGCCAAAAAAAAATGGGTGAAAATCGTCTGTAACACTCAAAATTCGGCATATAGATATTTTTTCTAATTATATATACACATGTTGAATTGTGAGTAATTCGACGCAGTAATGAGAACATACACAGGTAATCATTTCCCAAAAAAAAACTGCCTACTTACGCTTCTCAAATGATCAGCAGCTAATGTTGGGACAACATCTGGACCTGAAGTGAAGAATCCCTGTCCTAAGGGACTGTATGCGACAATTCCAATTCCAAGTTCTCTGTGAAATCAATCTCCAAAGTAAATAATTTTAGCCAGAGATATGCTAGTTGACCAGCCTCGCAACCAGTGGCGAAGTTAGGAATTTATCATTGGGGGCGAATTTCCCATTAAAAATTTTTAGGGAGTGAAATATAGTATTTATAAGAAAATATCACAAAAAAGAATTCCTAATAAAAAAATTTATCGTTTCTGAAAATGTTGAGGGCGTCCCTCCCGCCTCCTTGGCTCGGCCACTGCTCGCAACACATATATATATGAACTCGCAACAACTGTTAAAAGGTACACACATGGCTTATATATCTTTGGTGAGATGTGAATCCTTGTTAAATGTATCTGATTACACATATCTTACTATCTACCTCCTCCGTCCCAAATTATCTGTCTACATTTCTTTTTTAATCTGTCACAAATTATCTTTTCACTTTCTAAATAAATATCTCATTAATAATTGTTTTTCAAATTCTACCATTTACTTTAAATGTTAGAGAGAAGAATATAAAAATAAATATATATAATTAAATTGGAAGTAATATTAAATATGGTAATGTTTGACATTTTACCATATTTTACCATCGAATTTGTTGAAAACTAAATTCCTGTGCAAAATATAAAATGAACAAATAATTTGGAACGTAAGGAGTAACTCTTCACTATATACTCCCTCCGTTGTCATTTATCTGCCACTTTAACACAGTGCACTCGGATTAAGAAAATTATTGAGATACATTAATTTAAAGATATATAAACACTTTTACCCTTCAATTAATACATTTATGTTGGGACAACTAAAATTAATTGTTGATTGAATTAATTAAATATAAGGGTATATTTGGAAAAATACATTTAATACTCTCTTGGTTTCTTAAAGTGACAGATAATTAAAAACTGATAAAATATATATAGGCGACAGAGAATTGAGAACGGAGGAAGTATATGTTAACATGAGTTGACATAGTTGGTAAGATAAGTGTAATCTCATACATTCAATCAGGTTCAGACTTTGCCAAAAACATGGTTCGGACTTCTTCAAAAACATACAAGTCTTGTTAATATATATATATATATATATATATATATATATATATATATATATATATATATATATATATATATATATATATATGTGTGTGTGTGTGTGTGTGTGTGTGTGTCTATATTACCCTGCATGTGGGAATGACTTCTAGCTCTGAATCTCTGGTCCACAATGACCATTCTAATTGAACTGCAGTAATAGGATGAACAGTGTGTGCCCTTCTAATTGTCTCTGGAGATGCTTCAGATAGACCTATGTATTTTATCTTTCCCTCTTCGAATAATTTTTTAAGTTCGCCCATCTACCAAAATGGGAAGAAGGGGAAAAACTTTCAAACATCTTATCAAGTATTATACTTGGGATGAAGCTTCACTTGTAGAAAATGTTACAGCAAACTAATCTAGGCGTGGGATATGTTTAGTTTATTATGATAGACATAATATAAAGAAATTTTTTATCTTGGTTGGCTACTAAGTTTTTAAGTTACATCCAAGCCAATCAATACAGTACACGTAGGAAAGAGAATTGAATAAAACTACTCGAGACCTTTTAACACAAAATAGAATAAAATAATACCCTTTTACCAGTATTAACTTAGACATAGTGACCAATACTTATACTTGATAATCCCTCTCCTAAATCTTTTATATGTTTGTGGAAATGATGGAATAACATACAAAACTATCTAGCGGAGAAAGGGATCTTCTGTCTCCTAACTCTCTTACAAGCTTGACAATATTCCCCTAAAACATATGTTACTTTTAGGGGTAAAATTGAAGTCCATTAATTTCTAACATTCTTGTTATTAAAAGAGGAAACATTTCTTCTGGTACCGTTTTAGTGGGTACCAAGAGGAAAAACACACACAAACTCCTCACCTCCTGCATTTATATAGGAGGTCATGTGGGATTCACATGAAATTTGTGCGAGGAGGTACCCTTTAAAACGATTTTTATGTCTAACTTTCCCATTTAAAGATAACCTTTCATATTAACAGTTAAAGAAGAACTCACCGTGACCTCAATGGGAACTTTTTTGTCAATACGATGAATATAATACAAATCGATATAGTCAATATCAAGGCGTTTCAAGCTGGCTTCACAACAGGCTCGTACATATGTTGGATCTCCTTTGATCTCACCACTACCATCTGCATTGATTTTGATCCCGAATTTCGTTGCCAATTGCACTTTTGATCGGTCAACACCTTTCAAAGCCTGAATTCAACATTTCATCATAATGAGTTTCAACCAAAACTATCCTGAAGTTTTTTTTTTTTTTCTTTTTAAGGAAAAAAGAAAATGAAAACGTGGTGCGCAATTGCCACCCTAGTCCGGCAAAAAAAATCATTTGTTCAAAGTGTATATCCCTATTCGTGTAACTAACCAGGTTATAATTTGCCAGTGTGTATATATAATTAGAAGAAATGTTTACATGAAAAATTCCGATTGGTTAGGTATATATGAATGGGACATACACGAAACAAACGATTTTCACCCTATACTCCTGCCAATGATTATAGGTAAAAATTCTCTATCACCATAATGTGTCTCGTTCTCTGTGCCACGAATGGATGTTTACAACGTGTTCACACCTTACGGGTTACACTATTTATGTTAAGTTTTAATAAAAAATTAACACATATCAATTTCTAATTAGTGGGAATAGGAAATGTGACATCAAATGAGGACAGAAGATTCTTGGCCTAGATTATATATGGAAAGTCTGCTGGAATATTATTAAAAATGGAAAGTGAATACCTTGCCAAGGAGGAGCTCGTTGTGATGTGGGCCATATGCATCGGAAGAGTCGAGGAAGGTAATGCCGTTATTGATAGCTTGATGGATTAATGGAATCATTTCAGTCTCAGGCTTTGGAGGTCCATAACCATATGACATGCTCATACAACCCAGTCCTAACGCTGGTACCTCCAGACCTTGTGATCCCATTTTTATTCTTCTCACTGTCACCATTTCTCTCTCTCTCTCTCAAAGAAGAAGAAGAAGAAGAAAAGATGCAGATATGAGAAACCAAGTAATCATCAATTTATAATACAAATATTTAATGACGAGTGCAAGCTATGATTAATGATTGGAAAATTCGATATGAGCAGAGTCCCATGTGGGACCTCGTGGTTCAGAACTGACCACGTTACCACATAATAAAGAGAGATACAACTTTGTAATAGTGTGGCCAGTTCTGAATCACAAGTCCAATAAATTACAAGGTTCAATGGACCTGATTCATATTAAAATTATCCTTAATGATTTTTCTTAATAATGTTTTTTTGTGTGGTTGGTAATATCAATTGTTGGCAAAGTTTTATGCTCTAAAGGGGAAGGCCCAGGACTAGGGGTGAGCACCGAATTCCAAATTACCGAATTCGAATTCGAATTTACCGAATTCGAATTCGAATTTCACATGTACTACCGACCTTTTTCGAACCGAATTCCGATTTACCGATTCGAATTACAGATTAGCGAGTCGAATTCGGTAAATTTACCGAATTACCGAATTGGCTATGGGGAAGCCACTGCAAAGACAGAAAGCGAAAAAAAAAAAAGAAGAAATTTTTAGAAATAAAGATGAAATTGGGGATTTAGGATTTTGGGGAAAATAAAAATAGAGGGAGAAGAGAAGAAGAGAGAAGGAGAAGAGGAGAAGAGGAAGAAGAGAAGAGGAGAAGAGAAGAAAAGAAAGGAGAACGATGGAGGGTGGTGACGGGAGGAAGAAGAAGAAAGGGGAAGGAGTTTGGGGCGGGAGTCGTTGAAGAAGAGGAAGAAAAAGGGGAGTAATCTAGTGTGGGTGACATTTTTTGTTAGAAGTAAGGGTTTAGGAGAGTATTTATAGTGTATTTATTTTAGTATTATTTAATAAAATATTTTTTTGAATTCGAATTCGGTAATACCGAATTCACCAAAACCATATACCGAATTCGAATTGAATTCGAAAACTTCGAATTCGGTATGATCCGAATTACCGAATTGGTCCTAATTACCGAATTCGATTTACCGAATTCAAATCGAATTCGGTCGGTAAATCGGTTTTTACCAAATTTGCTCACCCCTACCCAGGACCCATTTTATTTTGTACTCCCTCCATTCCTAAATAGAGTAAATGACTATTTGTATTACTAAACTATTTATGTATTTTTATTTGTGATACTAAATTATTTTTTAGTTAATTATATCACTTATTTATTTGTAAGTGTCAAATAATATACAACCATTATTTTTTGGGATGTTTTCCAGTCAAAGTTGTCACGTGACTTTCATATACAGATTATTGAGGGGCAAAATTGGAACGTCGCAAAAAATAGTTTAGTATTATAAATAGAAATACGTAAATAATTTAGTACCTCAAATAGTCATTTACTCTTCCTAAATATAAAACTTTCATTAAATGTTGTGAATATTAATAAAATAAAAATTAAGATATTTTTATAATTAAAATATTAATATTATTTTTTATAAAATAATTTATGTACTATTACTTCTATTTAAGAGATTAATATTAATATTTTGATTATAAAAATATTTTAAATTTTTTTTTTTAAATTTCGCAATTTTTAATGACCGTCTTATGTTTAGGAAGAGATAGTAACTCACTTTAGCCGAGCTCTAGCTTTACAAGGGGCGGGGTCCATATGTTTTTATTTTATTCCTAACACCAATTACATGGCTAAGAAAAAGAAAAAGAAAAAGAAAAAGACACAAGCCAAACCACTCGTTAAAGAGGAGGAAGAAGGATAAGGACGAAACCATAACTTTTTTGTTGAGACGAAAAATTGTAATGGTATACTGAAATATATATAAAAATTGCATAAAAATATTTGAAGCGAATTTAATTATATATTTCGAACTACATATAAAATTTACTATATCTACTAATTTTTTTTAACAATCTACATATTAATTTCTGGAAGATGATGCTCAAGGTGGAATTTCGCATAGGAATGAAAATGTTATTGATGATGTAACTCTACATAATAAGGATGATGTCACTCCTATTGTGGAAAATGCTACTGGGATCAATATTTGTTCTACTGGAAAAACTAATATTATGGCTCAAAAGGATTTAGGAAAATCAGATATGAAAGCTTCTCAACAATTGCCTTGGGCTCATTTATTTAAATCTATTAGAGTCTAGTCGCAAGGAATAAAATTGAGGAAAATTAATTTCGCGGTCCCGAAAAAAGACTTTTTCAAATAAATGGTCTTAAGAGAACTCTCTTCATTATGTAGTAAGCGGTGTTTACAGTTTCGACCTAAAAATTTTAAGTAGAGAATTTTCACAAAACATAAACTTTGTCATCTCTTGCAAAGTTTGATTTTTTCTTTCAACCACACCGTTTTGTTGTGGAGTTTCAACGGCTAAAAAATTGTGATTAACGCCATTTTTATTGCAAAATTTTTCAAAAGTTTCGTTATTGAATTCTCTTCCATTGTCACTCTTAGTAGAGATTAATTTTGAGTTAAAGAGAGCTTTGAACTTTCTTTAAAAAGTTTGATAATTCCTCAAATGATTCATCTTGTTTAGCAAGAAAAAATACCCACGTAAATCCTTAGAAATCATCCACAATTACAAAGGCATGCCTTTTACCACCAAGACTATTGGTCATCATACGTCGGAAAATATATCAAGGTGAACAAGCTCTAAAAGTTTTGAGAAAGAAACCATTTTCTTTGGTTTAAATAATGTTTTGGTTTGTTTTTCAAATTGACAAACATCACAAAGACGTCTTTTTCTCAAACTTCACTTTTGGCAAGCCACAAATAAGTTCTTCACTCGATAATATATTTAAAAGGTCCATACTAACATGCCCAAGCCTTCAGTTACAAAGGAAAGCATCATCATCATTCACATTTAGGCATTTTATGTCACATGCAATTAAATCATCCAAAGATAGAACATAGACATTACCAACACGATTTGCAAAAAAAAAAAAAAAACAAATAAATAAATAAATAAAAAACTTCGGTCCTCGAAGTGTCAAGAATGGAGCAAACATCTTTACTGAAAGAAACAACAAAGTCATTATCAAATAATTAGCTAATGCTAAGTATGTTATATTTCAAATTTTCAATAAGAAACACATGTCTAATAAGAGTGGAAGAACTTTTACCAACATCTCCTATACCAAGGATTCTTCCTTTCTTTTTATCACCGACTATGACAAATCCATCATTTATAAGATCCAATTTCTCTCATGAGAGTAGCATCTCCCTTCATGTGCCTTGAGCACCCACTATCGAGAAACTATTTAGACAGAACTGGGCTTTTGCCATGAGGATCCTACATCAAAGGTAGAAGAGTGACTTTTGGTACCCATGCTTTCTTGGGTCATTGAGGGTTAGTCAAAACACGTTTTATACGCCAAATAGTTTTCCTGCCACGTTCCATTTTTCTTTTCACGTAGCATGTATTTACTTTATGACCATGTTTTCCACAATAGGCGCAACACATATTAGGCATGCTATAAGATGAAATTCTAGAGACATGACTCTTATATTTCACATTCTAGGTATATTATGCACATAACCTAAGCATTTCCTATTGTGATCAAAAGTTTTATATGGCATACCAGATGAAGAGGCATTAGCATAATAAGAATTATCAAAACTCTTGTGAGCATGACCCAAACTACTCTTATCATTAGAAATACGTTGGGAACCAAAAAGTTGTTCCAAATTGCTTTTTCTATAATTGAACTTGTTGACAAGAGATGTAAGGTGAAGAACCCTTTTTTTTTTTTTAAAGCATCATAGTCAAAAATATTTTTCTCAAGATTCATCATTTTGCCAAAAACATCTTTGTGTTGTAAAGATGATGATCTTACGACAACAACAAGAACACCATTTTCAATTTTCATGCAATCTAAAGAATCAATAAGACGTTTACTTTCACAAAACAAGTTTTCTTCAATTAAAAATTTAATTTTTGTTTCATATCCTTGTTTGGTTTGGAATTTTTTTAATTGAGCATACTTATCATGTAGCACTTCACGAGGATCTTCCTCATCACAAGTATCTTGAGAATTATATAGGGAAGAAGAAGGTGTAGGTTTTACCTCATCCTCAAGTGCCATGAAGTAAACATTCGCCTTCTCATTTTTTTGGTGGTAATCTTCATTACCACTATCCTCCTCATCCCAATTTCCAATCATACCCTTCCAATTTTTTGAATTCAAGAATTTCTTCTTCTCACTACAAGAAAACTGTGTAACAGGGACGGACATTTCCGTCGCTAAACTAAATTTAGCGACCGAATAGCGTGGTGGTGTATTTTTCGTCGCTAAGAATATTAACGACCTAATACCGACGAAAACTTTAGCGACCGCATATTCGGTCTCTATTTACCGACCGCATACCGACCGACTAGTCAACATTATGGACTTTTGACTTTGACTGGATAACGATCGAATACCGACTGGAAACGTTAGCGACCGCATATTCGGTCTCTATTGACCGACCGCATACCGACCGACTGGTCAACATTATTGACTTTTGACTTTGACTGGATAACGACCGAATACCGACGAAAACTTTAGCAACCGCATATTCGGTCTCTATTGACCGACCGCATACCGACCGACTGGTCAACATTATTGACTTTTGACTTTGACTAGATAACGACCGAATACCGACGGTAGTCTAGCGACCGAATATTCCGTCTCTAGTTACCGACGGAATACCGACCGCACGGTCACCAGTGTTGACTTTGTCTTTGACTAGTCCGGTCGTTATTCCGTCGCTAAATTGTTTTAAATATAAAAAAAATAAATCTGAAATTTAATTAAATCCCTATTATAAAAAAACAGCAATACACCCAAAATACAAACCAGAAACAGTATCATTAATAAGATCCCAAATAGCAAAAATAATCAATAAACCCAAAAATAAAATTGCATAGCCAATTATCTTAGTAAAACCACAAGTTTACACCTAAACTGTACATCCACCTAAACTGTACCGGGCCACCAACCTTGGCTTCGTACGGAAGGTGAATCGGCAAGTGTTCCATCACATCAAAAAATCCCGGAGGAAATATTCTCTCTAACTTGCATAATAAAATAGCGATAGTGTCCTCCAATTATTGCATATGAGCCACACTCAACTTTGGGGAACACAAATCTCTATAGTAAACGAGACTAAGTTCGACCCGAGGGTCCCCCAAACATTTGCGGTAGTACTTCTCTAAGTGCTATAGGGGATAAGTCTCTCCATGAATACATGAGAATCGTGACTCTTCATTCCAGACATATTCAAATCTTTCATATCAACGCATCGCGCCAAATTCGATGCATATCCATTTGGGAGCCTTAATTCTTTAACCCACTGCAAAACCATTTCTTGTTTAGGCTTGGTAAGAGTGAAACATGCCTTCGGGTTTTGTTGCTTTACCTCGACCATCGTGTTTAATATTCAATTCCAGACGATTGCAATACCTTTCAACATCCGCTCTAGCTTTAACATTGTCTTTAGTTTTACCTTTCACGTCCCATCACGGTGTTAAAGACATTATCAAACACGCTTTTTTTCATTATGCATGACATCAATGTTGTGTCTTATCAAAAGTGTCCGCCAATAAGGTTAGTCCCCAAAATATACTACGTTTAGCCCAACTATGATCCCGTCCCCTCGCCTTGCTCTTTACCGATCTTTTTCAAATTTGTATCGGTAATTTTTTTGATAATCTCTAACTCTAAGGAACATTTCATGACCACTAAAGCGAGTCGGGCGAGTCTGCTCTCTCTTGTCGCCGGTCCTTTCGGAATCCCTTTGCATCTCTTCTAAAAGGATGATCAGGTGACAAGAAGCATCTGCGCTAATCGAACCACGATTGTTTCCCTCCAGACTGCAAATGGAACGCTTATGTTTCCTCCATACAATATGGACAAGCGTGAATGCCAGCTGTACTCCATCCACTCAACATTCCATATGCTTAAAATTTTGTTTTTTTGAGATATCATAAGTTTCCGCTCCTTCAGCCCACAGTTGATTCAATTCATCGATTAAAGGCTGCAAGTACACATCGATATTGTGTTTTGGATTTTGGGGTCCAGGTACAATGATAGTTAAGAAAATTACATTGTTCTTCATACACATCCAAGGGGGGGGAGATTATAAGGTGTTAGAAGAACTGGCCAAGAAGAATAATTCTTCCCGACATGCCAAAAGGTGCAAAACCATCGCATGCATAACTCAAGCCTTACATTTCGAGGTTCCATTGCAAAATCGGTGTGTGTTCTGTCAAAATGTTGCCAAGCTTTTCCATCCCAGTGGGTGATTCATTATTCCCTCTTCCCTCTCACTGTCTCGAGTGCCATGTCATGTGCCTTGCGGTTTTCTCGGATGCATACAATCTTTGTAATCTTGGAGTAATCGAAAAAATAATACATCTTTTTGCAAGCAATCTCTTTTAATCGTGTATTTTTTGATTTCTTTTTCTTAATGTATCTAGCATGGCCACAAAACTTGCATTCTCTACTCTCAACATCATCTTTCTAATACAACATACAACCGTTAACACAAACATCAATCTTTTGCACGGTAATCCAAGGCCTTTAACCAATTTCTTCATTTTGTAAAAGTCGTCTAAAAGCATTATTATTTGGAAGAAGTGCCTCTTTCATCAACTACGTAAATTTATCTATTGTAGTTTCGAGATAAGTTGTCTTCGGACTTAATGCTCAACATCTCGGCAGATCATTGAAAAGTCTGTGAATGGTTTGTACAACCATTGTACAGTGGGCTATCAACGACTTTCAACATGTCATAGAACTTTTGTGCCTCTGGATTGGGAGGTTCTTCCACGTCCCTATTTTGCTTTGCTCATTAAAACTTGGTCCCATGGCATCAATAATCATATCTCGATAATTGTTCGGTATCGTGTGTCTTTTATAATTATCCATTTCATGAACAAAGCGGGATTTGAGGCATGGGAATGAATGCCTCGCCATGACATGTCCAATTATAATAGTTAGACACGAATCCGTTCATAACAAGGTGATACTTCACGATATCGGGGCATATGAAAATACTTATTCCTACAAACCCCCACAAGGACACCTAATCCCATCTATTTGTACATTAGCAGACGAACTAACTGCGAAAGCCACAAATCTTTTCAATCCCGCTATAAATTCTTGACTATGACGAGGTCCACTATTCGAATCCATATACATCCAACTACGGTCTTCCATTACAAACACAATATCTGCGTACACAACGACTTAATAATTAAATGCATATTAACTTTGAATGTTATTTTGATGATTTGTCACCCTTATTTCCAAGTAGTTATTAACGTGTGATAATGGCATATTGTCTACTATTTTAAATGAAATTTTGTCAACTATTTCGATTATTTTCAATATTAGTTTGTTTGTTTGTTGCAATATAATATAAAGATATAAAATAATGAGAGATAATACAAAGACATAAAATCATGGGAGATAATACAAAGAAACAAAATGATGGGAGATAATACAAAGAAATAAAATCATCATTTTGCCACTTTCATATCATCATTTAATATGCAAAAAATGCTATTAAACTTATAAAATTTTGCCACTTTCATATCATCATTTAATATGCAAAAAATTAAATGGTATGTCAGTAAACCTAATAAAAGGTAAATTGCCCTAAAATTGCCCTAAATTTTGATCCCTTATACCACATTTTGATTAAGCTAAAGAATAAATGATACAAAAGAGCATAAATATTGACATTAATAACATTATAATAAATAGAGAAGAAGAGATTCTCACCAAATACCCAACTGAAATTAGAGGTGTTGGGAAAGTCTTGCGGATGCCGGAGCCCGGAGGTGGTGGCGCCGTCTTGGAGTTGCCGGAGGTGGTGGTGATGGGAGGAGGGTGGAGTTTCAAGGTAGATTTTGGAAAAAAATCACTAGAGGAGGTGGTGGTGGAGTTAGAAATCGCGACTGCGAGAATATGTAAAGGGAGGGTTTCGGTTTAAAGTCAATTTCGAGGGAAACGCACAAAACGACACCGTTTCTGTAATGAAAGGTAACGACCGAATAGCGACAGCCATGACATTTTTGGTCACTAGTCGGTCACCAAGAAGAATGTCTCAACACTTGTAAATTTTTGAAAATAAAGATCCCACGCACGCACTGGACAAGACGACGCCGTTTAGGCATTTAAAGTTAGCTACCGACTAGCGACCGCCCAGGCATATTCGGTCGCTAGTCGGTCTCCCAGAAGAATGTCTGAACACTTGTAAAATTTTGAAAATAAAGATCCCGCGCACTGGACAAGACGACGTCGTTTCGGCATTTAAAGTTAGCGACCGACTAGCGACCGTTCAGGCACATTCGGTCGCCAGTCGGTCGCCCAGAAAAATGTCTGAACACTTGTAAAATTTTGAAAATAAAGATCCCGCGCACTGGACACGACGACGCCGTTTCGGCATTTAAAGTTAGCGACCGTCCAGGCACATTCGGTCGCCAGTCGGTCACCCAGAAGAATGTCTGAACACTTGTAAAATTTTGAAAATAAAGATCCCTGCACAGAAAACAATCAGCTATCTTCCATTCAAAAGAAAACATAAACCAATCAACTCTCTTCCATTTCAACAGAAAACATAAACCAAAATGTAAATTCCAAAATAATCACAAAACTTAACTTAAAAAAAAGCATTAAAAGCTAACAATAGTTACAAATTGATACAAAATTAACTAAATACTCTATTGACTCCCCAAAACATCATCGACAGTTAAAAGGTCATCGTCATAGTCTGATTCTAACTCATCGTCTAAGATGCTACTCAATTTGGCCTCTATCTCAAAGGCACTTAATACAACCTGGTCCCTATTTGTTAAAATTTCAGCTAACATAATAGCTAGACCCTTGTTTCTCTTCTTTTTCCCTCATCTTGAATTCTCTTTTTGCTCTGGCTAGTTGTTTCTTAAAATTTTCTTCCATTTCGCTCCGCATTTGGACCATGTCTGAATGCGACACCGCCTGGCTGCCTCACTTCATTGTCTTTACCACATCACTAAAGGAACCAAGTCCTTGGACACGGCCCTTTCTTAGCCCACCCGCAGCCTCAGCAGACAACTCAATTGAGTCGGCAAATCTGGAGGAGGCAGTCCGGATTGAGTTGCTTTGTTGGCGGCGTCGTCATAAACCTCGTGGAACACCCGCTGTCAAAAAAATTGTCATTAGGATATTACATTAAATAACTAATATAAAAAAAGGAAAAACGGTAATTAAATACTTACAGACAACTCTCTAGAATCTACATCAACCCATTCGCCTTTCTTTGGCCCGAGATGGTGTTGATGAACATGATCGTAACTGGCCGAGAATGGGACTGCATGTCCGGCCTCATTTTCCTGTTAAACAAATTCATTAAATACGAACAAAAAACACATACAATATAAGAATACGTCAATTAATAAATATCCCGTACCAGTCTCATGTGGTGCTCAATGTGGCTGAGCGAACCTCCCGTGTGCTTCATCGGGCCTTTGCCACCCCTCCCTTCTTTCCGGTTTTTTGTTGCTTGTGCCGACTTGGCTTTAAATTTCGGAGTCTTCCAGTACTCGTCAAGTCGCGCCCAATCCGTCTCAGAAACTCATTTCGGTTTCTTATTTTTTTTCCGAGGGTCGCTCATAATGCCGCTTAGTCTCCTCGTCAGTATGGTACGCCAACCGCTCTTGACGCCATCCTCATGCTCAAGAGCCCAGCGATACTTTTTCTGCAATTTGAAATAATGTTAGATAACTAAATTCGAATACTTCTAAATTTAAAAACTTCTAAATTCAAACTTATTTTCTAATTTAATTACCTTGAACTCGTCCCGCCACAATTTTTTCTTCTTCCTGGGGAACATCGTTGATGGTGCTATATGCCCCCTTGAAACAATCTTGAAAAATTGAAGTAATTGCGGCGGAATAGCTGGATGCCAACCTGAAACTATAATAGCACACAAAAAATTTGATTAGTTACTATAATGACGACAAGTAGTATAATTAGCATAAAGGAAATAAATTAGTTACTTACGTGCCAAGGTTAGGCTGAAGGAGAATACGCGTATCTACTGTAGACGCAACTCCACTTGAGATCAGACGCTGCTGTGGGGACGAGTCGGTCAGTGAGTCGCCGATCCTGCTACCGGCGTAGACTCAGTCGCGTGTATTGCCGCAAACGCATACCGAGATGTCTGTGCATCATCAGCCTGTGATGGAGGTGTCGTAACGGGCACGAGAGCAGATCGCGGTGTCTCCACCAAATCTGGTGATGAACCAGGCTGGGAGGTGGAGGCCGGAGCAGACGTGGCTGGCGAACCAAATGGTAAGGCTACTCGTATACCTTTCCTTGGCGGCATCTCTGAAATACACTGAAAGAATAAAAACTTATGTGTTATAATATTAATATTAATACATAATTGAACCAAAAAAAAATTAGTTTCCACCTCAAGCTTCTTTCCGTTTTATCCTGAAATTCAATGGCGAATGAAATCACAAATCAGGCATTATTATTTCTAAATTCAAGCAGCCCCCAAGCACAATCGCAAAAAATACAAAAGCTTAGGAGAAAGTATACAAAAGCTTAGGAGAAATACAAAAATACACACACACACACACACACTTATAAGTTATAACTTTCCAGTTTCAACCACACACTTATAAGTTATAACTTTCCAGTTTCAACACAATCGCTCCCATTTTAAAGCATTCAATTTCCAAATGGTTTTGATGTTTTTTTCCTGGAATTGGCAGCTCGGTTTTATGCTTCTGGCATTGACATGGCATTTTGACTTTCCACTTTTCATGGTTCTTATCATTGCAATTCTCAATGATGGCAAGTCTCGTATCTCAGAACTTTGTGTTTCATACACCGTTTTCATCGAATGAATAATTTCTGACGCATATTTGGTGATTCATTTTAGTGATGATTTCATTAGAGTTACTGTTTTCAAAGTAAGGACACACTTAAACATGAATACATCATAACGAACTACATGCTGAGAACAAACATAAAATGTGCAACATAAAGGACCAAGAAGTTGCTCAAGAAGCGCATAAATCCACATTAATACATATATGCCAAATTGCATGGTTTGTCTTTGAAGAAGCATGAAATGATGGGAAAACATTTGGCAGTTCATGAATTCAAAAACAAGAAGAAAACTATGAATTCAAAAACAAGAAGAAAACTATCATACCTGACACGGTTTATTTCTGATTCTTTCTTCGTGAGTTTTCTCATGCATAAGAAAAAACTCCCACATGGAACTTTCAATCAGAAATACAGATTTAAATATTCTTTGTTTTGTAGTTCCACTTTGGTAAGGCCTAACAAAAGTCTAAAGTGCACAAGGAAAAATAATATGAAGCACATTTATTAAGAGGAAGAAATGACAAAAATGAAATATTTTCAGTATATAATTAATATAAGTGCAACATAATACTCAGATAAGTAAATTAATTCGATAACTTACTCGGGATCAAGGAATTTCATTTTAGTGATGATTTCATTAGAAAATTTTAGAAACAGCAAAAATAAAGCAAAAAAAATCCAGGCAAAAACTAAGCAAAAATCAGCTAAAAATAAGCAACAAATCGAAGCAAAAATAAAGCAATAAATCTAGGCAAAAAAAAGCAAAAAATCGAAGCAAAAAAAAGCTAAAAATCAAAGCATACAACACTGAAATTCGAAAAAAAGAAGAAGCAAAAAACACCTTTAATGGAGGAGGCGGAATGGCGGCGGCGTTCTGGCAGTGGAGACGACCTGAAAAAGAGAAGCAAAATTTAAAAAAGAAAAACAAGCTTCAAGCTAAAACAATGGAAAAATAAGGCTTTAATTGCTTCTTGGAGTGGCGGTACCTTTAATGGCTTCTTGGAGTGGCGGAGGCAGTACGGCGGTGGCGACGCTTCAGACTGGCGGTCGTGGTGGCAAATCGGCGGCAGATCGGCGGTCGCGGTGATTTGAAGAAGATATGGAATAAGGTATTGAAGAAGAGAGGAATGAGGGGTTCGGTCGATTTTGATCTTTTTTTCACAAATCAGGCGATAAAACGACGTCGTTTTATTCTGATATTAGTTCCGTCGGTATTCGGTCGTAAACTTCCGTCGGTGGTCCGTCGTTATTAATTCCGTCGGTATTCGGTCGTAAACTTCCGTCGTTATATATTCCGTCGGTATTCGGTCGTTATATTACGTCGGTGGTCGGTGGGTAATGGTGAGAAAAACAACGGCGTTTCAATTTGGTCAACGTTTCGATGTGGCCGACGGAAGGGCGATGGAATAACGACCGTTTGTTTTTCGGTTTCTATTCGGTCGGTATTCCGTCGTTATATTTGTTACCTAAAATTTCGGTCGCTATTTAACTGTTTTCTTGTAGTGTCTTTCCATCTTTGGTTTCCTTTTCTTATATCTATAAAGAAGCCTCAAATTAGGTGTTCCCTACTACCACATTCAGTAACACCTAATGACATTTGGATTTTGAGAGATCCAATGAGTTCCTCCGTTGGAAAGGCTTTCAAATCCTATGCCTCATCAATAGACAATGTTTTTGCCTCCCAAGCCTTTGGAAGAGCATTGAGAATTTTCGTGATTACTTCACCAATGGAATATTTCTTTCCATATGCCTTCAAGCTGTTGATGATGTTTGAAAACCTAATGTTCATATCACTAATGGTTTCACTGGAGTTCATGTTGAACAACTCTTAGTCTCTTACAAGCATGTTGAGTTTGGACTCATTGACTTAATTTGCTCTCTCATGAGTGACCACAAAAGTTTTCCACATATCATGAGCCGACTCACTTCTGCTAACCCGATTGTACTTATTTTGATGTATAGCACAACTAATCATATTCATAGCTTGGAAGTTCATGACATTTTCTTTACTTCGAATTCGGAGAACTCATGTTTTAGATTTTGAATAATAACACAGTCTTCCTCTGTCATGGGAACATAAGGTTCATCTTCTATTACACTCCATAACTCAAAGTTTATGGAACAAATGTAGATATGAAAATGGTTTTTCCAACAATTGTAGTTTTTTCCATCAAAGAAGGGATGACGATTTGTGGAGGACCCCTCAAGATATGCAAGAGTTTAATGTCCAACCATGGATTTTTTCTTCAAGGTGCTTAAACCAAAAAGAAGAAGACAAGGCTTTGATACCAAGTAAAAAAATGTAAGAGGAGGTGAATTGGGTTTTTGCTAACTTTTCAACTTTTCTTGCAAAATTGATGAGATATAAATTACACAAGATATAGAGATGTAAGCAAATAAATGAAGATATTAAACATGAGATTTATAGTGGTTCGATTCTCTAAGAATCTATGTCCACTACTTTGAGACTCACCAAATGATTTCAGCAACACACTATGGATCTCTTTTACAACTCCATGAAGGTGTGATGAAACCAATATTACACAAGTGGCTAACTCACTAAGAGTTTTACACAACAACCACTTAGATCACTACTTAGAGTCAACCACACAAAGTATACCTCTTGTTTACAAATTCACAAAGAGCAAACTCACAAAGAGTCTAAAGAGAAACATTTAAGCAAAGTTGATCACACTTTATATGATGAATGAACACAAATCTATAGCACAATCTTTCTAAGCTGAAATAAGAAGAATCACACATTCTTTGGACCTTAAAAGTAGTAGAATATTTGTTTGAAATGTATGGAACATGTTTAAACTTTAAAGCTTTGTTAACCACCAAATAATCAGCCTTGAGGCTTTAAAAGAGTTCAAAATCACAATGTCAACAATACTGCAACGACTAGTTTTTTACTTTGACAGTGAAAGTTCGATTGACTGACATGTATAGAAGGTCGATCGAACTTTGTCCGAGCAAGTATAAACAAAGGCTCTGTTAGCATGCGGTCGACCGCAAAACGACTTATGTCAACCGACATTGAACAAAGGTCGACCGTTCCAACAGCATGTCGCCTCAAGAACATTCAAACTTCAACTAAGTGAAACTTCAACCTTCGGTCGACCTACCACACAGGTCGGTCGACTGACCTTCATCAGGTCAATTGAGACAAGTACCTCGGTCGACCTACCTAAAAGTCCAAAGTCTATTTTTTACTCAGTCTTAGTTCTAATGATCTCTAAAGGATACAAAAACATGCTGGCCTCATAGAAAATCTTTGTAAAATCTTTTCAAACACATTTTACTTTTAAGATCGAAAGATCAAATCAAGGGTTTTCAAAGCTAAAGACATTCCATTTTGAGAAATGTTTAGAACGTGCAATCCAGTGTGATTTAATCATATGGTCTTAGATCCTAGGGTTTACAAGAGTAAGAAACATAACTATACTACTCTAGTATACCCATAGTTGTGAATAGCGGCGAATAGCGGCGCTATCGCGGCGCGTCGCGGAGCTTTACCGCGGTGTCTTTGCGCGTCGCGGTCGACAACAAGAAATCCCGCTATAGCGGCACTTTAGCGGGCGCTTATCGCGGTTTCGCATGTCGGCACGCAATCGCTGGGAAAATCGGGAATCCCGGTGGTTTAATTTTTTTTCTGTTTTTTTTTCGTTTTTTTACGGTAATTTGATAATCTATTTTTTATTAATTTGTTAATTTGATATATAATGGTGATATAATAATATAGATATGTATTAATTTATATTGATTAATTTATACTTTGTGATATAATGATTAATGTGTTTATAATTGTTATACGTTTGTGATATAATTTTGTGATGTATTGATGAGTTTCTTAATTTTTGTAATTGAATATAATTTAATAGAATATGTAATTGATATTTTGCAATAAACATGGAAGAATTTAACTAAATGTTTACAAGTATTACTAATTTTGTGTCATATATCTATATAAATATGTCATATCAGAAACCGCGAAAAAGTACCGCGTCGCGACACCGCTATAGCTTTTGAAGCTTCACCGCGACGGACCGCGAAACGCTATTAACAACTATGAGTATACCTAAGACTTCAAAGGTTCTTCAGTGGTTTGCATATCATTGAATTTTCATCGGGAACGTATGACATTGACTTGTGGTTTAAGCTTGAATACCTTAGATCTTCCAAGATATCTATCACATTGACAATTAACATTATGTCATCATCAAGTGTTTGTCACTTATCAAAATAGAGAAAATAACACTTAGCCATTAATTACTAAGAAACCCAAGTCCATGTGAGAGGAAAAGCCTGAGGTCAAAACTTGGTTCCTTTTATTAAAATCTAGGTTTTGACCTAGATATATAAATAAGAAAAGAAGTTTAATTTTAGCCCATCTCCACCCAAAATTTGAAAACTGTGCCGCCTCGCATTGCGAGAAAACCTTTTCATAGCACTGGTACACTCTTTTTAGGATGGGGTTAAGAATGTGCTGGTCGTTGGAAATTATACACCAGCGGCCCGCCACCTCAAGTTGTCGGTTTCCAACAACACCACGGGTCCAAGGAGGCAACCTCCATTGCTTTCTTTTGACGACATTGTAGTGGATGCTCGCCCTATGGCTTCAGGTTACTGTTAATATTTTTGGAAGGTTTCGATGCAAGAGAGACTTAGTAGGTTCCCATATAACAAAGCATGATTGAACTCTTAGATTTTTTTTTGTAGTTCATTAATTAATATTTTGAAAATGTAAAGGGTTTTTTTTTGTTATGTTTTATTTATTTATTTATATGAATGAATAATGGTGTTGATACTAAAAAACTCTCGGCTGGCTGAAACCACTCAAGAGACAAGAAATATGGCAGATAGTACGAGATATAAATTATTCAAAGAGAGTACATGAGGCTAAGAGCTAACTGCCCCATCATGAGTTTGATTGACACGATCAGCTAGGAAACAATCAATAATTGGCCAGCTAGCCAGCTCAGCAAACAACTAGGCAAGGTGTCCAAATGTACTCTCATTTAAAGAGAGGTCGGCTAGGCACGATTTCACCCCGTTCGAAGCCTTGGTCCTTAACCACTACGTTCCAAATTTGGGGAAGTGGGAAACGTCCTGTAGAGATTCAAGGGCAATCTAACAAACCAACAACACTAAAATGGTTAGGAGCATGCAACCACCACCCGACCAAGCCTAGGAAGACAATCCACGTCTTCCATGACAGCCATATCCCGATGAACATGGACATTTTGAAAATTTTGAGGTGGGAGGGCTACTATCAAGCTACTATAAGTTTCAGTCGAAGGAAGAGATTAACGAAAACACATTCAACTCTCAAAATGCTTTTTTACCTTTATTTACCACGTACTTACATATTTCCTTATCGCTTTCTGCACTAAAATTCATGTAATTGATTTTACACATTGGTTTTTGAATCAGCCAAGTTTATGCATTAGGATTCTCAATCAATAACACATACTTAGCTAAAATTTCATTCCTTTCGGCTTAGCTTTCGGCATGAGAAGTTTTATCCAATAATCCATACTATAGTTTAGGGTAGTCCGATTGGCTTTGCTCAGCTCTCTGTTTGATTAATTTTCTCTAATACTGCATAATAGGCATAGTCACCATTTTCCATGTTGTAAAATATCTTGAAAGAAGAAATTCCAAGTGTGCAAAATAAGTAGGTCGACTAAGTTCCGTAGCTCGACGCCCAGAAGAGCATGGTTGTTTCGGCTATAGATGATCTTTTGCTAACAAAAACTTACAATATATCCAATGAGAACTGTTATAGGACTTCGGATACATGAAAATTGATCTAACCATAACAATTTCATCTGAAGAAACTTCTTTAGAATAGTCGTCAATATGATATAGATAGATCCGAGGTTGTTCCACTTCCTCCGTAAGGGAGACACATTAATGTTGGATGAGGAGACTGAATGAATCAAGATTGCTGCCAAATCACAAAAAACAGTCAACTTTCTAGTCTCTTCAGTCAAACAGACCTCAAAATTAAGCTTCTTACTCTTTAGGCATCATTGTTCACATCCAGGTTGCCAAACTGGCTAAAAAATTCCTCGGCATAATCATACACCGTGGCAATTCTGCACTCCTAAACATCACTCTTGTCATGATCTAGCTGGATCTAAGCATTGGCCTTTACCAATATTTCCTACAACCAGCTAATTCCATACTCAAAAGTAAATATTTCTTCATTCATTTCCATACTATTCTACATCTCCGTCGATGTAGAAGTATCTTCTTCGAAAGATTAGCATATCTAATCATCTTTGGTTGTTAGCTTAATGTCCTTCATTTGGGAAATATATTAATTAGTTGGGTAAGACCTAGGGTATGATCAACATGTAGCTTGGAAATCAAGATAATCAATTTGACACACATCATCTATATAGCATATCCTCACACCATCTAGGGAATCCAATATCTGTTCATACGTTTCCTTGTCAAAAGTAATTGTTGACAAAACTATTTCCAGGAGTAATACCACATGCCTGTAGGGAGAGTAATCATTTCAGCTCAACTAACAAGAGTCTTAAGAAATTCTTCAAGTAGCTCCTTGGGAGGGGATACAACAAGAGAATTTAGAACGCTAACATGGGTGTTTGGTTGTGAGACTAGTGGCAAGATACGAACATTTGAATCCTTGACAAAAAGACAACAACATCCGCCCGGTCGATTGGGATAACAGGTTTCGTGTCTTTCTTCATCTGCAAAGAAAACTCTAACAAATCAAGTGTGCTGGGAAAAGAATATTTGAATTAACTTTGAAGAAGAAGTTTTACATGAGGATCACCAGAGGGGAAGCTAGAGGTGAACATTTTTTACTTCTGAGAGAGCGAGTTGGGACTTCACTATTCTCAGCCAAACCATCAATTGATGAACCTCCTGCAAAATATAAATAGAAGCTAGAAAAGTGAATACAACAAAGAAACCAAAAGAAATTAGAAACATCTGAGGAGAAAGGAATTTTTTTCCTCTTGTTGGATCTCCGGAAGATATGTCTCCCAATCAACCAACTCTAGAACTTTATGAAATTTACTAGTCTAAGCTTCAAGAGAAACCTTAAAGAAGGCATCACAACCCGAAGACCACTATGACAAGTAAGCATTAGTGGCATAAGGTTTATTAAAGTACTGATAAAACAACCTCTCCAATTTTCCATTCACACTAGCCAACCTAACTTGCAATTATTGAAGGTCTCAGCAAGGTCGACCAGTCTGCAAGATGTCGTGACCAGGATTAGTTGGGATGTCATGTATCAAACCAAACTTACGGGTAAATAAATGAGATTTATAAGGCGCATAAGAGACCTTAGTGGACCAGCCCACGGGGCTCGATACTACTAAACAACTCCCGAACCACTACAAAATTAATGATCCCACATCTTACTCAGCATATCAAAAGTAACCCCATTTCGGTCTCACTCTTATCCAATCAAGGCCCACAATTCGACCTCTATAAGGGGCCAAGATTGTAGAATGCCTTTCCATAGTATTCCATAGAAATTTGATAATGTCTACAACTCTAAGGCCATGGTCAACGAGAATTTGCCTAAAAAGATGATAAGAAAAATTCCCAATGTTAAGCAAGTGTTCATCATAAAAATGATCCTAACCAAATTCATACAACTATTGATAAATACATAATTGCATAACCTCATTGGCACATGCACATACTTAGTTTTCTTGCCTTACACCATCCCATCAAAGTTATTAAACATAGGTTTACAAATTGAAAAAAGGAACTGGGAAGCCAAACCCATATTTCGCTCAACATAAATTAATTGGACTGATTCCTAAATTGAGTTGAAATGTCCAACATCTAATTTTTTATGATCGCCTCTCATGATCCAAGGATAGCTAATTGATCAAAAGATCGAAGCCCGGAGGTTTGAATAGAGTCACAAATCGTGAAGTTTCCTTAATTGGGTCACACTGGATAGAATTTCAGTGATAACCTGAGCTGACGCCGAGATCAATGTACGACTGACTATCCATGATAAATTTATGAACCATGGAATCAAAATATTGTGAATCGGAAGCAAATAATAGGTATAAGGAACATGGAATCGAGGGCCCCGTGTAGAGATTTTCATGTAAATGGAGAATGTCGATAGGTTGGGATTTTCTAATTTAGAGAGAGAAGGCTGAAATGAGAGAAGAAGAGAAATATTGTTCACTTTTAGTGCTCCAATTTTTTTGAATCTTATTAGAGGAGACAAAACAGTCAGGTTTTAGATCTGCACTCCCAGCTCGGAAACAAACGGGGGACAAGTGCTGACACCCAAAATATCTCGTATGTTCGAAACCACTCAAGAGGCAAGAAATACGGCAGATCAACCGAGATATAAACGCGCCAACGAAAGTAAATGTGTCCAAGAGCTAATTGGCTCTCCCCGATGAGGTTTTTGACACGGCAAGCCAGGAAACGACCATCCAAGATTTGGGAGCAAGGCCAACCAAATCAATTAACCATTGGGCAAGCTGGCCAAACTGACTCCCGTTTAAAGAGGGTCGATTATGCTCAATTTTAATCCAATCCTAAGCCTTATATGGTCCTCAACAACTACGTTCAACATGTGGGGAAGGAATACAAACGAGAGAGAACCAATGGCAATTTAATAACTGGACAACCCCAAAAGGGACGACATCGTACAACCACCAACCGAAAAGTGCCGAGAAAGAAAATCCACGCCTTCAATGATAGCCGGTCATTTTGCAATATCATTGCAACAATGGACAAAATTTAAGACGGGAAGGCCACTAACAAGCATTTATAAATTGAAGTCAAATAAGGAGATTAAAGACAACACATTCAACTCTCAAAATACATATTTTTTTTTTTTTATCTTCCTTTATCATGTTTTTACAACTCTCCTTATCTCTTTCTGCACTTAAATTCATGTAATTCCTTTTAGACTTACATTTCCGCATCAACCAACCTTTGTGCCTGATCGGTCTGTAAAACTAGTCTCCTAGAGGGCGGAATTATACAGGTCCAACAAGAATAATAGATGAGTATAAATTTATTTCAAACTTTTGTAAGTATATCAACTGCAATATATTCAACAGGTAGCTCATCAAACAAAAACGTTGCAGACAGGGGCGTACCCACAATGGAAATTTAGGAGGGAACAATATGATTTGAATGTTTGTATTACCAAAAAAAATTGAAATTTTAGTGGGGAGGGGGAAAAAAAAAATTTTAATAGAGTTTAAGGGTACTTAAAAAGAGAAAACCTCATTATATAGAGATAAATATTTTTTACTTTTCTCTTTTTGTCAGTAAATTTTTATTTTAACTATTTTTATACATAAATTATTTTCGAACTATAGTTTTTGTCAAACTGGTTGTTTTCAGTTACTTTTGAACACACTTTCTATACATGTTTGTCTGATACCCGTGCCTTTTTAGCTTACGTATTGCATGATTGTATTTAATTTTACATGATAATGTGTTAAAGCATGAATTTATGTGTTATAGAATGTGATTATGGGCATAATAATTTCTATGACATGTTTATGTGTTATATGTTAGGTACGTTTTGTTTAAAGGGCGCATTTAACTAGTTAGTAAGTGGTGGGACTTAAGTATGGACTCTAGAAAGTGTTGGGCAGTTTTGTAGGATTTTGAAAAGCTTTGGTAGTGGGTTAATGGCTAGAGAGGGAGAGAAAGTAGTTGTTGAAGCAAAAGAAAAGAAAGAGAGAGAGAGAGAGAGAGAGAGAGAGAGCATAAAAATAAGAGTGTTGTAAGGTTTTTCGTACAATTGAGATGGAAAACGGTGTCAGAATCGAGTGATTCTTGCGGTATTAGAAAGAGGGTTGAAAAATCTACGTTTGGGTTGTGATGGGTTGGAGTTTCAAGTTCTGTGCAGAGAGTAATTCCTGTTTGAAGTTTGTTGTTCCGGGTTTTGGAGAGATTTCAGAATTTTTGGAATTAATTTCCTTTGATAATGTAAGGATCATTCACCCTTGTTTTTTTGTCCTTAAAAGTGAATGAATTGTCATTTTACTGAAAGTACTGAATTGCTTTGGAATTGGGTTTTATTTCATATTTTCTTACATTTGGAAAATGGATTAAGTGTTGATGAAATTGCATTGATTGTATGTTGTAATGAGAATTGCTGCATTTGTTATGTGTTATTTGGCTGATCGTCGATATTTGGAGTCCATGTGTTTAATTCCCAATTAGAGCTTTTGTCTGTCGATTATCCTATTCCAAGTCATCGTCAAGCTTATATATTAACAGTTGTTATGGAGCTCACAAGGGTGAGCGATGACATAACTAGCGTGTCCTTAAATATCGGTCCCGTCATTTGGAGTGAAATAGTATCCGAATCCATATTATATTCGGTCAGCCCGCCTTAACGGGAAATGAATAGTTAAGGGCTGTTAACAAAATTTAGAGTCATAACCAGACCAATGATCTCAATTGTGTGAAGTTTATGTTTTGTCATTGCTAGAACCATATTCAATTATCTAACATGAACATCTGTTTGTAATGCATGAGTAGTTAATGGTGCTCGTAACACGATTTCCAATATGTTAGTGTCAGATATGATGGATATAGTTTGTGCATGTTAATGCTTTGGGTTTGTTATTCGAAAAATGCAGAAATCACTTTTTCCTTTGTTATTTTGTACATGAAATTGGATGTTTTGAATCGCGGATGACCTGTCTGATCAACCACACACCCAATTCCATCGTCCAAAGCAAACTACTGGAAGCTATCAGACGATTTCTCTGGGTCACTTTGGTCGACCGAAGCTATTTCGGAGACCTTCGGTCTACCGAGCTTAGCATCTTATAGTCCGGACTTTTGGACAAACCTTTTGTCTAGATCTCGGACGACCGATCCGGTCGACCGGAGCCCTTTCCTATCGTCTGAACCTCTGTTTTTACCAACTGTATTGTTTTCCGTTCTGTCTTTAGTTCTTTGTTGTTTAAGTTATTTTTCTTATTGTTCAAAGCATATTACAAATTATTTTAGTCTAGTTTGTACAAATGATTTGGGATTGGGAAACGTATTTTCAAGTCATATTTGATATTTTATCCCAAGGGTGATCGATGCTTACTGGGCTAGTTAGCTCACCTCTTATTTTTCTCCTTTTTGCAAATGAGTTCGCCGAGGGTGCTATAGATGACACCTTTGAGGAAGAGTATGAAGATGACCTTGTGCGATCACTTTTTTTTAAAGGATGATTAATAGTGGTTCTCTTCCCCACTTTTCCTTCGGCATGACTCGAACTCTCGATCTACCGGTTGGAAGTGAAGCATCTTACTGCTTAAGTTGGGCTTCATTGTCGCCTTGTGTGATCACTTATGTAATAATTGCATAGTATTTCCATTCGAATACTCAGAGATATTTCTGTTACTCTGTAAGAACTTATGGATGCTGTAATTTCCATTTTAAGCTAATGACAATCTGTATGAGGTTTTCTTTTTAGTATTTGTGTTCGATATCTCATTGACTTGGGTGCTTCCAAGCCATCGCCCGAGTTACGGGGTGTAACGATTTGCTAATTTAAGAGTATTTTTGTCAATTTAAGTATTTTAAACTGGGGATACATGTGAAATATATGATTGAAAGTTGCAAAAAAACCACCAATTTGACAAAAATATTAGTTCAAAAATAATTTATGTAGAGAAAGAGTTAAAATAAGAGTTTACTAACAAAAAAATGAAAATTCAAAATTCAAAAATTCAAAAAATTCAAAATTTTAGGAGGGGTTGGCCCCTTCTATTCCTAGTGTAAATCTGGTGTAGTTTTATGTTGATATATGAGTAAGTTTATAACTTATATCCAGATCAATGAGTGTAATACACGTAGGCCAAAAAGTCAACTCTCTTTCTTGTGAGTTTGCACTTTTGGTCTACACATATTGTATTCATTGGTCTGGATATAAGTTATAAACTTACTCATCTACGAAGATAAACTTACTCGTAGATATGACCCTGGCTGCAGGGACGAAGTTAGGATTTTTATGTTGAGGCGGCGAAAAACTGCAACAGTATGTCGAACTACATATAAACACTCCAAAAAAATCTTGGGGGAAAATCTGAACTTACTCGTAGATATGACCCTGGCTGCAGGGATAAAGTCAGGATTTTTATGTTGAGGTGCGAAAAACTGCAACAGTATGCCGAACTACATATAAACACTCCAAAAAAATCTTGGGGGAAAATCTGATCAAATATTCCGAGATATATATAAAATTTAATATATCTAGTACTCCCTCCATTCCAATTTAATTGTCGTTTAGGAGATTTATGGGTATCCAATCGTTTAAGGTTCTTTTATTAGTTATCAACAATTTATTCCAATTATACCATTGACATTTCTTTTATTTGGCGCATCTACCATCCCTATTTTTCCTTTCTTTTCTTATGCTATAGAAGTGAGAGAGAAGGGTAATATTGAAACTTTTGGTGAAAATGACAAGTTCTTTAATTTTTTAAAATTGTTTAAAGAATCTTATATTTAGAAATGGAGGGAGTATGATTTTTAAAAATACCCGCCCCTTGTCTTCGTCCCTGCCTGACTGTAGCTATGTGAAATGAAGTAATCAAGTTTTTCTTTTAAATATTTTTTTGGTTTTTGGGTGGAAGTAATCAAATGTATAATGCAGCGATGCTCATGGAGTCTTAATTAATATGCTAATGATCCATGTGGCCGGATTTTAATACAGATCTTTTTTCATAAATAAATATGCTAGTGATCCTCGTGGCCGAATTTTAATATCGTTGACATGGAGTAATAATTGTTTGCAATAAGATTTTCTCTGACTTTTTGGGATGGCAAATCTTTTTTTTTTTTATTGTTGATTAAGAAGTTTTTCTAATACTATTTATAATTTTTTATTAAATAAAAAATCATAAACATTTGAAGTATAACTAGTGATATTATCAAAGTAGATTTTTTGCTTCCAAGGTAATTTGCTTCCAAATGACTAAATTACATTTTTTGACAAAACTATCCTCTCATTTAATTTTTCTTTCCAGAAATTTCTTTCATAATCACGCCTAACTTAATCTCTAATTTTCTCTCTTATCTCTAAAATTAGTGCACAATATTGAAAATTATGTTGTTCTTTTTTTTTTTTATGAAAAAAAAATTTTTATTCTTCATTATCTTTAACGGCCATCTTGTGAATTGCCTCATTAATTTTTATTCAGCCAATTATTACAGTTTATCCATATTTAATATACATCCACAATGTTCTATTCCATTAATCAATTCAATATCCTCTACTTTCATTTAATAAAAAAAAACATCAATATCCTTTGCAAATAAAATAAAATAATCATCATGGTTTGCACGTCCCAATTAGTGTCTTTCCATTTAGTTCCTATCATGGCTTCAGACCCTAACTTTATATATATATACATGATCATAGAGTTATTTTAGAAATAAGAGGGAGAAATATTGAGGAGATAGTCGTTGACTTCTTTGAGAACTTGTTCAGAGCCAATTCTAGCAGAGCGAGCCTCTGACCTCATTTACTCACCAACAAGTTTAATGCCAGTGAGATTTGTGCTCTAGAGAAACCTTTTACTCAAGAGAAAGTCATAAAAACACTTAATCAAATGCATCATCATAAAGCGTGGGGCCCCGACAGAATGAATGTACTCTTCCTCCAAAAGTTGTGGCACATATTGGGGGGGAGCGGTCACGAGTTTTGTCCTTGGGGTTTTGAATGATGAGGTTGATATAGCAGCTATCAATTCAACGCATATTGCTCTAATTTCTAAGATTAAAAAACCCATTATCATGACACATTTCCGGCTCATTAGTCTATGTAATGTTATATACAATCTCATTTCGAAAGTATTAACGAATATACTAAAGCTAGTCATTAATTCTCTTATTGATGAAATTCAGAGCGTCTTTTTGAAGAATATGCTTTATAACTGATAAGGATATTATCGCTTTCGAGGTATTTAATAGCTTACAAACTGTCCGACCAAATGACTATCATAAGTTGGCCCTTAAGTAAATAATAATTGTTACTTTTCCTTTTTGCAAGTAATTTTTTTTTAACTCTTTTTATACATAAATTATTTTCGACAAATTAGTGTACTACCGGTAGATTCCAGTCACTTTTGAACACACCTTCTATAAATGTTTGCAACTTTTAATAGTATTTTTGTCAATTTAATTATTTAACACTGGGGATACGTGGGAAGTTTATGATTAAAAGTTGCAAAAAATCATCCAAATTACACTAATTTTACAAAAAATAGTAGTTTAAAAATAATTTATGTACAGAAAGAGTTATAATAAAAATTCATTAACAAAACAAGAAAATAAAAAATTATTTATGTGCATATAGGGAGCTTTTCTCTACTTAAAAAGTATTTCAGTAAAAAATGAGCAAATTCAAAATTTTAGGAGGGGCTGGCCCCTTCTATTCCTAGTGTAGATCTGGCCCTGGCTGTAGCTATGTGAAATAAAGTAATGAAGTTTTCATTTAAATATTTTTTGTTTTTTTGGGTGGAAGTAATCAAATGTATAATGCAGCGAAGCTCATGGAGTCATAATTATTATGCTAATGATCCCAGTGGCAGGAAAAAAAAATAATATGATAATGATCCTTGTGGCCGGATTTTAAAATGGTTGACATGGAGTAATAATTGTTTGCAATAAGATTTTCTGTGACTTTTTAGGATAGCAAATCTTTTTTCATTGTTGATTAATAATTTTTTCTAGGGAAATCAGCCTATTTAATAGGTGTATTCAACATAGATTCTATAGGATTTTTAAGGAGTTTTAAAGTCCATACGTATTCAATTTGGATTTTAAAAAGTCTAATGAAATTAAGAGGTATTCAATTTAGATTTTAAAAAGTCCATTAAAATCTAGAGGTATTCAATTTAGATTTTAAAAAGTCCATTAAAATATATAGGTATTCAAAACTCTATAGATTCTCATACATTTCATTAAAGGTAGGATTTTGATGGATTTCATAGGTTTAAATGTGTATGGTGAAATCTCTTCTTTTTTCTCAAGATTTTGATTTTCTATCATTAATATTAAAATTAAAATGTCTTTGATAATTTTATCTTAAATTACAATTTTTTTTAGTAATCTCATTTCTATAAAATTATAAGAAACAAAGAAATATTTCAAACTACAAAAAAAAATGAGATTTTTTTTTTTAAAATCGTTATAAACTCAATATGAAATGTTTATTTCCCCAAAAGAAGTCATAATATCCAAACAATTTTCTTCTTGATCATCTTCAAATAGAAATTAAAGAAAGCAAACAATTTATTCTCTATTTAACCACAAATTTCTATTTTTCAAACATGAATTTCATTTTCCTGAAAGAGAAAATCAAAGAGAAAAAAAATTCAAACAAAACTTATCACAAAACATATCTTAATTAAACCAAAGAAAAAAATACCAGTAAGTAAATTATACAAACCTTGAACAAATAAATCAAAAAAGCCGCAGTTACGTGATCTAAAAAAAAATCAAAGACTATCGTCAAACTTTATAAATTTTTAACAAAATGATTTAATTCCAAAAAAAAAAAAGGATTGATAAACATATGTTGACTTTGGAAATTCAACACATTTGGATCTGTATAATACACCAATGTATCAGTCTTTCCTTTATTTTTTGGTGCTATTCAAATAATCTATAGACTTTATAAATCAAAAGAAATCCTGATAAATCAATCTAATAAAATCTTATAGACTCTGCGAAGACTCTGCATAGAGTTAAAACAATCCATAAAGTCAGCAGAATCCATAGACTTTTGAAAATCAATTAAAATCTTTTAAAATCCGGATTGAATACACTCCCCTTAGTCTTTTAGAAATTTTTGTTTCTCCAGTATAGTCCACAACGTTTAATTTCAGCCTATTTAGTCCACTAAAAAATTTGGTTTAGCCCGTATAGTCTCCAATGTTTAATTTAAGCATGTAAAGTCCCTTATTTATTTACGGGCTGCAAATAGAGGTTTCACCGCCTCTTTTGTGGGGAAATCAAGGCAGCCCCATATTCATATCATCCACGTGCTTAATGAGCGGGGGAGGGGAGGGGGACATAATGCCAGTTTCAATCTATAAAATTTATAAAATACAAAAATCAGTATAAAATGGTTATAAAAAAGAAACCCCAAATTATATTGCCCTAATTTAGAGGAACCCATTTGCCCTAAGTCTGCCGCATATATAAGAGGTGGTGGAACCTCTATATGCATCTCGTAAATAGATAAAGGAATTTACAGGCTGAAATTAAACATTGGGGAGTATACGGGCGAAACAAAAATTTCTGGGGGACTATATTAACTGATTTCCCTTTTTTCTATTTGAAAAATCATAAGCATTTGAATTCTAACTAGTGATATTGCCAAAGTAGATTTTATCATGCTAAGCCAATTTGCCTCCAAATAACTAAATTACATTTTTTGGTCAAAATTAACCTCTCATTTAATTTTTCTTTCCAGAAATTTCTTTTATAATGTCTAATTTTCTCTATATATATATATATATATATATATATATATATATATATATATATATATATATATATATATATATATATATATAAAGAAAATTTTATTCTTCATTATCTTTGACGGCCATCTTGTGAATTGCCTCATTATTTTTTTTCAGCCAATAGTTTATCCATATTCAATATACATCCACAATGTTCTATTCCATTAATCAATTCAATATCCTCTACTTTCAAAAACATCAACATCCTTTGCAAATAATATAAAATAATCATCATGGTTTGCACATAAAATAAATATCTTAAAAAATTAGATAGGGCGGAGTGGAACTATCTAGAGATGGTGACGGTTTGCATGCAATTCCCGCAAAAATTTCTATCTGATAATGAACTGCATTAGAACCGTGAGTTACTCAAATTTACTTAACAGAGTGCCTACAAAATCTTTCAGACCAACAAGGGGTATCCAGCAAGGTGACCCTCTATCTCCTTTACTATTTTTCATATGCACAACATGACTATCTTCTTGCCCGTTCTGCTCAGGAGCGAGGCCTATTGATTGAGTTCAAATTTGTTTGCGATGCCTCTGTCACACACTTGCTATTTGCAAATGATTCTCTTTTCTTCGCCAAGGTTGAAGAATCATGTCTACTACAACAAAAACATTATTTTGCGACGTTTTCGTACTAACGTTTTATTTCAAACGTCGCTTAAAACCAAAAAGAAAAAGTTAAAGCAACACTTTTTTGTAAACGTCGATATGTTTGGATTTTATTCGATATTTCATAATGATGTTTATAGTAATTGTTGTTCATACCAGCATTTTGATGTTGATAAGCGACATTTACATTATATGTTGTTATAAATTGTTACTTTTTGTGACTCATATAGAGACATTTGTATACTATGTCGTTAGATCTTGTGACTTTTCAGGCAAACATCGCTGAATTTGAATTTTATACGACGTTTCATAGCGCCGGTTATAATAATGGTTGATAAAATCGATATTTTTATGTAAGTTAGCGACGTATACATTAAATGTTGTTATAAATTATTACTGTTTGCGACTCATATAACGACATTTAAATAGAACATCGTTAACTCATGTGACATTTTGTACAAACGTCGCTATGTTTTGATTTTATACGACGGTTATAGTAATTTTTGTTCTTATCGACAATTTTATGTTATTTAGTGACATTTACATGTTATAAATTATTACTTTTAGCGACTCATATATCGACATTTATATATTATGTCTGTTATATCTTGTCACATTTTCAGACAATAAAAAATACATAGATTATGTTTCTGAAATATATTTTTTAAAGAAAAATTAAAGACATTTAATTATTATAATTTTAATGAGAGTGTATTAATTTTAATTTAATTCATAAAAAATAAAACAAAAAGAGAAATTAAAATAAATAAAGATACAAAATCTAAAGTTTCATTATAATAAATATAATAGGAGGGGAAACAAATAACAAATAATCATTTAGCTTAGCGGCCTATTGCACGGCATCTTTGCAAGAGGTTGTGAGTTCAATGAGGGTTTGACTTTCGTGACTCAGAAGCTTTTACTGGCAAAGCAAGGGTGACACACTATTCACCAACTTTTTTCGTTTTCCTCCATGGTGCTACGGGCAAAATACTTCCCCAAGACAGATTCCTAACTATGTCACTTATGGGGCGAACCTCTATAGTTTGGTAAATAATCCTAAAAGATCCGAAACTGCTCTAAGCTGGATTAAGATGGAGGATTGGTGATGGCTCGTGTGTTAATGTTTGGGGGAAATAAGTACTTTAAAACTACTAGCCCCGCCAGATATGAATTTATCACAAAAGATGATGGTTGCTTCCAGGCTCATTGACCACCAAAGAGGTACATGGAACATGGATATGTGGAGGCAATTCTTTTCATCCTATGAGATCGAGGAAATACTCAAAGTACCACTATGTGATGCTTGGTTAACCGATCGCCTTGTTTAGGGATATACAAAAAATGGATTATACTCTGTCAAGTCCGGATATCACCTGGAAGTCGAAACTAAGAGTGGAAAGTAAGATATTCCTTCGACCTCAAAGCAAAACTCTTTTGACTACTGGAAAGGTATCTGGAAAACGGTCATCCCTCCTAATCTACAAGCTTCCATTTGGAAGATTTTTCAGCGTATTTTGCTAACTTGCCAAAACTTATCAGAGCGAGTAAAGACTATACAACTTCAATGTCATATATGTCATGAAGAGGTCGAAACTGCCGTGCACGCTCTTTTTTCATGCCCAGCGACTATGGAAGTATGTAATCATACAAGCTGCGATATAAAATCTTTGTTAGAAAATTTTGTTTTCCCTACTACCTGATGTTTATTCTAGGGATAGTGAAGAGTTTTCCACTATTTTCTCCTACATGGCATTGCATAGATGATGCAATCGAAATCAGACTGTCTTTGAAGAGAAACGATAGGCACCAGAGGAAGTTGCAAATCTTACTCTAATCAGTGTTACCGTGTATAATAATGTTTATTCATCAACCTAAGGATCAGATGGAACCCGCCAACCTTTGCCAAATTTTGATGAAATCAAGTAGATGCTGTAAGGAAAGGCGAAGATGTTTACACCAATGGATAGGTGAAACCTCTTGAAACTGTAAAGCAATCACCTTGTCTAAAATGGAAGCACATTGAAGAGAGATTTCTAAAACTCAATGTTGATGGAGCATGGACTGATAAATCTAGATGTCTGGGCATGATCATACAGAGCCATAAAGGAAGTTTGGTAGCTGGGGCTGCAAAATTTATCTCCAACTCACCCAACCCTGAATACGTTGAAGCAAATACACTTCTAGAAGGACTTTGGTGTGCTTTGTCTCAAGGATATCAGCCTCTCATTATCAAGAGTGACTGTCAAACTATGGTAAACCAGGTCCATCAAATAGAAGAGGATTTTCCCCCCTTGGGTCACATGGTTAGTCAAATAATTTTTTTGATGGAGAATAGCATAACCAATTTATTTTATGTTCACATATCTTGTAATAAATATGTTGATAGATTGACAAATAATGCAATGAGGCTTACAGCCTCCACTAAAAGGTTTGGAGACTCACCGAGTTTTTTCTCCTACCACATGTACTACATGATATCCCTTAATGATATATAATGCATTTTTCTATTAAAAAAATATTTAAATCAAAACTAGTAATATAAAATAAGGTAGTAATATTTTGAAATTTACTAATCACTTATTAGACTAACCATTTGTTTTATATTTTTTACAACTAAAATTAGAGAACTTACTAAAAAGAAAAAAAAACATAAAACGATGGTCAATAATGGTGAGAAAAAAATATTGTGGGAGGGACCTATCTATTACAAGATATTACAAGAAATGAGGAATCAAGAAGCGGGGATGAAATTCAAACTCATGATCTCTACGTCATGAAGTCTTAGCCTTGACCATTAGACCAATACCTTATTGGAAAAAAAAAGGGTTTAGATTTTGCATTACTATCGATTGACTAGTGACCGGCCAACCAACTTGAGTGACGTGAAAAGCTACAATTGGATCACGTCATCATTTTAATTTTTTTTTGAAAATAAAATCTAAAGAACATGTTAAACCAAGTCTCTTCTTTTTATGTGTCATCCATTTATTGAGTCTCAACTAATGAGTGTAGATCGTCTGTACCCGTATATGTTTATATTTCTGTATTTAACCACTTAATATTTATTATGTAAATATTTTTTCTAATTATATATATGCACATATCGAATTATGAGTGATTGTGTACATAAATGAGTACATATACAAATACAAATAATTATTTGCCTCAATTAATTTGTGTCCCCTAAAATAACCCCTTGGGCGCCACAGCAAATGCTCAACGTGAATTTTTTTATTATTAGAACTGTGACAGATTGGGGTACAATGCAACAAAATGCCTCCAATAATGAATGACCTTCAATCCTCCTTTCACACCTTCAAGCCAATTCTCCAGTAGGTCTCAAACTCAATGTCTTCTTAACAACTTTCCAGTCTCAATCTATTTAATACAAAATTTTCGGATTTTTCTTTCGGGTAACAGTTTATCAAAAATGGAGATAAGGCACTTTGTGTTAGTTCATGGTGCATGTCATGGGGCATGGAGTTGGTACAAGGTTGTTACATTGCTAGAATCAATGGGTCACAAAGTTACTGCTCTTGACTTGGCTGCCTCAGGAATAAACACTATCAAGAAGTTGGACCAAATCCATACCATTTCCGACTATACTGAGCCTTTGACGGAGTTTATGGAAGCTCTTCCGCCGGAGGAGATGGGTGATTCTGGTTGGCCATAGCATGGGCGGCCTTTCCATCTCCATTGCCATGGAAAGATTTCCAAATAAAATAGCTGCTGCTGTTTTTGTTGCTGCTTTTATGCCTGGTCCTGACCTCCCATTTCCCTATATCATTGAACAGGTACGAGAAAGCCGGTAGTGTCCGATCCTCTATTACATTTTGTTTATCATATCGTAAATATTTAAGGTTTATCTTTTTTATTAGTGTTTGATGGTTTTCTTGTATATCTAGAACATAAATACAAACACTGCGGACTTACAGTAAGTTCTTGCCAGCCTTTCCAATCATGATTATTTTTTTTTATAATTTTAGTGTTGATTTTTTAACACCCGTACTGTGAGCATTTTTTTAGTTTTTAATTTTGAGTCAGTTTTCGGTTTGAAATTAAATTTTGTGGTTCGTGAAATATAGGAATAACATCACTTATTTCTTAACGATTTTGGTTAAAATTTTAACAATGTTAAGTGTGTATTTATTTTGTCAATTTTAATTGTGCCCCTTCTGTCTTTAAAGTTTGCGTCCGTCACTGAATACAAATATTTATAATTAAGAGTATTACAAACAAATGTTATATAGAGAGAGTTACAAAATATGTGAAGCGAAAGAAGAATAGAGAAAATGAGTAAGCGCACTTAAACTTTAACTACTTTTTTTTCCTCTATACACACAATATTTTTTTTCTTTCTATTACAATTATTTATTGGACATCACCAGAGGAGGAGGAGTAGAAGTCCCGTCTCCGTGAAGGGAGTAGTAGAAACTCCGTTGAGCGGGTGTCGTAGAAGCCCGTTGAGTGGGTGCCCCATGAGAGGGAGTATAAGACCCACACAAGGGAACCCAAAGAAATGACAATTAAATCATTCCCCTTATGTGAGGTGGGTATCAAACCCACAACCTCAAGGTTGTGGGCAGGCCCTTGCCCCACTGGGCTAAGGAAACTTAGATTCTATACACAATATATATTCCCGTTTTACTCTCTATCTCTATTAATAAATCTGGTGGTATAATCCTCACAAAATTGCTGGTAACTCTCTTTTGTGAACCAATAAGATCATCTCCGTAGATGAAAGTTTGTGCAATGGTAAAAACAAATAACTCAGATTTGACAAGTTTTTGTTTAAGGAAATAGGAGATGTAAGGAAGAAGGGGTTAGGGTTGGTAGTTATAGGTTGGAAGTAATTGATATGAATTGACTATTTTGTCCTTTGAGCTGCCGGTACATGATCTAGGTCTGAAAATGGATTGGGTTTAGATCCGGATTCGAACAGAATTAGAAAAACGGACCAAATACGGTAAGAGCTCCAAACATATATGTTCGCATCCAAATCTGTACTCGTATAAGAGTAAAAAATGAATGCGAGTCGGAAATATAAAAAATTGAATCTGTTATACTCGAATCTATTTTCTGCATATATATTAATAATATATATGGTAAATAAATATGCATGTATTATATATAAAGAAATTTGTGCAAGTTCATTTTGCCTAAGTGATTTAGTTAGATCCCTTTTGGAAAAGTTTCATAGTTATTCAAGTGTTCTGTATTATTATGTATTTTGAGGAGAAGTCTGAATATTATATTTAAATGTTATCGAAATTCTGGTTGTGGATTATTATTTGAATTTGGAATTTTGGAATTTATTATACTTATGGATTGTATTCTAGTTTGTAGCATTATTTGTGGATGATAATATAATTGGCGTGAATTAGCATTTGATATGGTTATTTGATTAAATAGGTATACTTTTTAATTAGCCAAACAGAAAAGCAAAAGATGAGTATTGAAAATTTTTAAACGGGTATTACCGGATCCGAATTGACAGATCGATCGGTAGGGAAAATTAAAAATTGATATTGATCTAAAATAGACAAATATGTATCAGTTTGCAGGCCTAATTACAACTTTAATTTTTGTGCCGAATTCTACCACTAAATTCGCTCATTGAGATAAATATTAAAACAAAAATAATTTGTGTAGAAAAATAGCAAATAATTTTCTGTACCTGTACATGTACCTATTTATGTGTCCAACCAATTACAATTCACCATGTGTAAATATAATTAGAAGAAATGTCCACGTGGCAAATTCTGAGTGGTTGAACACATGAATGGAAACATACACGGGTATAGACAATTCACCCAAAAAAATATATTAAAAAAAAAGAGAGATACAAAGAATAAGTTATAAATAATTTAAAGGCATTTATAATCATTTTGTCAAAAGGATATAGACATTCTAAAAAATATGTTCTTTATCTAAACCTCTATAAAAATAGTTATTTTGTTATAATATAAAGAGGATAAAAAGGGGAGAAGAGATTTAGCAAATAGGGAAAAGTACACTAATTCTATGTATATCATCATGTGAATCAAAGTTCTCTAATTATAGAGGTTAGACCCTAGGCTTTTATGGTACTCTAAGACTTCTAGTGTTACTAGAATGGTCATTCAATATATTTACAATAGTCTCCCTTTGAATGACTAATCTATACAACAATGTCCTCATAACAACTTGTTTGCGAAAATTCAGCGGGAAAAAATTAAACCAAACTAAGAAAATGAGTACAATTGATGTTGGAGTATTTAATTGTTGTCTCGTTAAAACCTTATCATTGTTTTGTAATATTTTAGCCATCTGTAGGGATTTTGGTAATACATCTTCTGGTGTTCTACCTTTCTTTTAGAGTTTAAAAAAATAATAAAACCTTTAGAGTTAATCATTTTCTTGCGGTCAATCCTAAGTAATTTGTATTTATTTTACAACATCTTTTGGTGGTTGATAATAAACAATAATAATTTGTTTGGTCAAACAACTTATGGTGGTTTATTTAAAGTAATAATCAACATGTATCTTGTAAACCATCTTCTGGTGGTTATATATTTGTCCATAGGATTTGATACAACCATCTTCTGGTGGTCGTATGACGGTTTGTAGAATTCAATTAAAAATTATATTTGACGTAATAACCATCTTCTAGTGGTCATATTTTTTCTTTGTAAAGTGCAACGAAATCCAATTTGGTATATTTGCCATGTGCAAATCTACCAAAAATAACAAATAATGTCAGCATGACATATGTTCTTTCATGGATTGTATTAACATAACCAATTATTTTCAAGAAAAAATGATACCTCGGGTGCGTAAGAAAATTTAGAAATATAACGTTGTTTAAATGATTGTCACTTCAGGAATAATATTTCGATATTTTTCAAGAATATTTAGATTATAATGTAATCTTTGGGAGTAAATACTTAATTTATAATAGTAATATTCTTCAAGAATAATTATTTAATTTATAATAATAATATTCTTCAGGAATATTAGATGATATTCTACAAAACTAATTTACACTATTTCTACTAGTTCAATATTCCTCGAATAAAATATTGATCTTTATTGGTAAAGATGTCTATTCTTCAACACATAAAACAATCTCAATTAATCTTTATTAACGGTATCTTCCGGACTCATTCTATTAGAATGGATTTTGATGAGAATCTCTAATACATGATTTATCAATAATATCGATAATCTCGTTGTCATATTTTAATTATACTTGATCCATGTGATTTTTTTCAATATAAAATATAAATATATAATCATTAAATAGTTTAACCTGCTTGAGTTTCTGAATCAAAATCTAAAATTAAATAACGCACAGATTTTTGAATGCTTCAAATCTAGAGGGAAATCCACAGCGCCTTCTTTTTTGTAACTTCTTGGAACTACAAGGACAAAGAGAATTCCGGCTTATGTGCCCACTCTTAGCCAAATTTGACCGAGCAACGTCCATGGGGTGATAAGATTAAATCATGTCGAACAACAAATTATGTCAGATATAAAAAAAAACAAATTCAAAAAATAATGCTGATAAGGTATTATAATATACAGAATAGGAAAAGGGAAAAAGAGATTTAAAGAGAAGTATACTGATTCTATGTATATCATTATGTGAATTAAAATCCTCTATTTATAGAGGTTAGGTCATAAGATTTCATAAGACTCTAAGACTTCTAGTGTTACTAGGAGTGTCATTCAATATATTTACTGCATATTTATCATTATTTTGACTAATCTAATTTTAAATCTCCAGCTTAAAGGAGTTGACCCTATGGACAACACATACACATATGGGGAAGGTCGTGATAACCCTCCAACTGCGGTGCTCTTTGGCCCCAAATATTCAGCTTTTGTGATGTATCAACTTTCTCCACTGCAGGTTTGATATTTGTTTGAACCATAAATTCTTATATATTTATTTATTTAATTTTGAATAGGTACAAATTTCAAACCGATAAGAACCCATATTATTTGTTTGAAGAATTGCACTACCCTTTAATCTTCTCAAGAAGAGGTTGAAGGCAGATACGACATAATAGTGTTATAACTAACCTGTTATTTTTAATTTTTAGGGAATTTGTCTTATGATTAACCTAGTAATTTATAATGATTTTTAACTTTTTTTTTGTTTCGTTTATGAGAAGTAGCATGGTGGTAACGAGGTTAAATTACCCGCTGAATTTATTTTTTAATATAAAAGTAATTCTATACAAATTGTCGTGTGCTGAACCCACTCTTCTATATTCCTATATCCACCACTGATGCAATTATGAAGCTAATATATTTTAATGGTATATGAAAAAAGTAGATAAGGTTGATAATAAATAGTTTAGACGCAAAAAAAAACCCTATTTACTTTTTTTTTTGGTCATTGCAGGATCTAATTCTTGGGACATTGTTAATGAGACCTGGGCCATTGTTCAACTATCCAGAGACATTAAAGGGACTATCACCCACCAAAAAGAATTATGGATCTGTTCGTCGAGTTTACATCATTTGTAATGACGATCGAGTCATGTACATAAACATACAGAGATGGATGGTAGAAAATAATCCACCAGATGAAGCGAAAGTATTGGACGGTGCAGATCATATGCCCATGTTTTCTACATCTTCACAACTCTTTTCTTCTCTTCTCGAAGTAGCAAAGAAGTACGACTAATTGTGATAAAGTTTTTATTTGAGATTCTTATAATTTACTTTAATTATGTCTATGAAAGTTGATGCATTTTACTACTGTAGTAGGCTGGTAATTCACGTGTTGTTCGGACAATTTTAAGTTTGATTGATGTATTTTTTTTATGTTTTTATTGTTATATTTAATAATTCCATAATAATATATTTCAAAATAAATTTAAAAAATATATAATAATTAAACTTTATTTTCATATATTATTCATTTTTTTTGTCTAAGAACAAAGCAATCATAAATTTTATTTTTTCCTAGAATAAAAAATAGTCATAACATTCATATCTTATAAAATTTGTCTCACTCATTGTGCAATTACAAACAAATTTTTCAATCTTTATTACTATTAATTTTCAATTGTTTCCTTCGTTATCATTAAAGATGAAGAGCTTTGACATGACATTATTTTTTGCATTGACATAACTTTCGGAATTTCTTGTAATCATAAATTTGTCGAAAAAATTGATAAGTTTCTACATATGATATAAAATATGTATTGAAATAAAATAAACATAACAAAGCACCAAAAATCCTCCAAGAACCCTAACCTACAACTTTTTTCCTTCTGTCGCTAAAAAGCTGCTTGGTACCCTCACCATTTCTCGTCAACCCCTTGCGCTCCTTCTCTAGTTACTTCCCTTCAAGAACCTTATTTTGGTAATCTTTTAAGAGCCATTCCACCCTTCCATAATGAATTACGTGTTCTACATCCTCATTCACAAGAAAATAATTACACACCAAAACAATGAGCAAGAAAATAATTACTTAGTAAAAAAATAAAAAAGAAGCAAGAAAATAATTGAACGAAGTCTCAAGATTTGCACTTACCAATGTTTGTTAGTCTGGCAAGCGTCGCTGCCTCCAATCAACAAAAACTCGTTCTGGAAATTGAGACACATATTTTCTTATCTTGATACTTGTAGAAGGATTTATCTATGAATCAAAATTAATAGATGTTTGTTTATAAACACAAAAATTAATATTTACAATGAAGACATGAATTGCATTATATATATATATATATATATATATATATATATATATATATATATATATATGAGGGATTTGTATATTGAATACATTCGTTCAATTATTTTGTGAAATTACTTGTATATTGATAGTAAATGGTCTATTAAATTAGAATGCCAAAAACCGGAAAAAACCACAATAATATGTAACATATGTTTGACTCATATTCTTAAAATTCATTTATGTGTCTTTTTAAATATCCGCCTAGAGCTCTCCAAATTTTTAGCTTGTTTAATAGTTTGTTGTAGTTTTTTTGTATAGCTAATGAAAAACGAAATTTTGTAATTTATGCTGAAGTGGATTATATATTGTAGAATACAATTGTGTACATCATTTTGTGAGATTTATTATTTATTCATTAGTTACAAACTTTTAGATTCATGAATGTCATTCATGTAGTGTAGTTATGTTAATATTAATTGTTGGAGAAATCAAGAGTTTTAAGTTTATATTTTATCATCATAGCTATTTTAAACTTTAAGTTATGTTATTAGTTAATGGTGCATTACATTTTAGACAGCAATCAATGCTTACATTGTCACATGTAAGCTTTCCATTAGACCCTGCATCTATAGAATGCGAAATGTTATCACTACAACATTCTATCACAATTTGGCATAACTTTATTATATTATAGATTTGAATTAGTTTGTGGTTTGAGAATTTTTGTTTTAGAAAGCCAAAATAGAAATTATTTGTGAGAAGAGAATTCAATGTAAAATAAAATATTTGTATTATGGTTTGGAATAATAGTGAATACGAATGCTTGGGTTTGTATACTGGAATATGATGGACTTAGTTTGAGAATTCAAGTGTACTTGATTAGGCTTAGAAAGTTTTAAACAAATTAATTGAGGATAGAGTTAGACTCTCTGTCCGGAAGACGAGATTGCCATGTATTGATTGCCTACAGTCTTCGGCAATTGTCCCCAAGATACAACCACTTTCGCACTTGAGGATCGTAGCACGACGAATCCATTCCTTTGGTATCATATTAAGTTTAACATTCAATCACAAAAAATATACTAATAGATTTCGTAGATCAGCAAAAGAATGATCTAAAAATCTACGAAACTTTAACATTCAATCACAATTTGGGCAAGAAATCCTGTAAAGTATGAAATACTTCTCTGTCAGCTCAGCATACCTCATTCCACTTGCTTCTGACCATTTCTTGATCTCCCCACCAGTCAACTCACCACATGTTACATCGAGACTTGTTCCTTCCAATTCATTTTCAATTATATCCTCATTACAATCAACATCATACACTTTAACCAGTCCGGCTCCTGTGCGGAACGACCTAAATTCCGTACGTACGGGACACAATCTGGGCCGTTGATTTCATTTTTCAAGTGAATTGACGGCTGTCATTTAAAAAAGGGTTAAAAGGATATATATGTAATTTTACAAATAAATAATAATAATAACAACAAAAAGTAATACGCAACCGTCACATCGATTGGGTTACCGAGGAGAGAGAAAAGTTGCGGCTGAATAAGAACACATTTCTTCTTAAGAGAACACATTTCTTGTATATTGAGGAGAGATAAAAATTGCGCTTCTGTATTCTTACAGGACCGCAGTTTTTCCTGTCTTCAAGCCCAACTAAATTATATCTTTTGGATAAGCGGGGCCCGTGAATATCAAAGCATAACGAAGGCCCTTATTCTTGGGAAAGAAAAGGAAAGAGCCTGTAGGGGGAATATATATATATATTGTTATTTGAGCAAATAACTTTATTTGCCACTAACCTTGGTGTAGTCTGATATGGTCACTTAAAGATCGGAGCCAGTTACTTTATTTGTCGTTCACTACAATAAAAAAAGATGTATAGCGACGATTTGTCATATTTTATAATAAGGCAAAACAACGTCGATATAGATTTATACCAACATTTATTACAAATATCAAATTTGCCTATGTCATTATGATTTTTTACGAAATTTGTTACAAGCGCAGGTACCCATCGATCACGAGGTTTTGTTGCATCATTTTAAAGTGTATCAAAATTTATTTTTTCTTCCATTTGTAAATAATCGCTACAAGCCGCCTATTCCGACTTTTTTGTGAATTGGGTGAATAAATAGTTATTCCGACATTTTTAAGTGTATCAAAAAATTTTTTTTGGCATTTTTAAATAGTTGCAACAAGATATTTATTCCGACTTTCGTAAATTATGAAGACGTGCTGGACAAGTCGAGCCGCCGAGTCTAGCCACATTTGAATAATGCAGAATAAAGTGTCAAGCTGAACTGGAGTCGGTGCCTAGCAAGCCGAGTCGCCGAGTCTTGCCATTTATGAATAATGTAGAATAAAGTTTCTCCCAACTCAAAGGGATGAAAATTGAACTTGTGACCCTCCGCATGTATGTCATGTGATGGGGCCGTTGGAGCTAACTAATCATTTGTTATTCGTTTCTCCCCCTATTATATTTATTAAACTAAATTTTTGGATTTTGTACCTTTATTTTAATTTCTCTTTGTGTTTTGTTTTTTTTACAAATCAAATTAAAATTAATGCACACTCATTAAATTTTGAATAATTAAATATCTTTAATTTTCTTTTAAAAATATATTTCAGAAACATAATGTATGTTTTGTGTTTGTCTAAAAATATCACAATATCTAACGACATAATATATAAATGTCGCTATATGAGTCGCAAAAAGTATATAATGTAAATATCACTAACTAACATCAAATTGTCGATAAGGACAACAATTACTGTAACCGTCGTTATGAAACGTCATATAAAATTCACATGATTTAATTACGCTGTATACAAATGTCGTTGTATGAGTAGCGATGTTATAAATGTCGTTGATATGTCACATGATTTAAAGATATTGTTATAAAAAGTAGCAATTTATAACAACATTTAATGTACACGTCGCTAACTAACATCAAAATATCAATTTTAACAACAATTATTATAACTATCGCTATGAAACATTGTATAAAATTCAAATATACCGATGTTTATTTGCAAAGTTACAAGATCTAACGACATAGTATATAAATGACGCTACACGAGTAATAAAAAGTAACAATTTATAACAACATTTAATGTAAATGTCGCTAACCATATTAAATTTTCGGTATGAACAACAATTATATAATTATCAGTATGAAACGTCGTATAAAATCTAAACATAGCGATGTGCATAAGGTGTTACTTTAACTTACTCATTTTAATTTTAAGCGACGTTTGGAAAAAAAACGTTGTACAAAGATGTCGCAAAAAACAGTTATTATTGTAGTGACTTAACTAATTACGAGTGTCATGTTTGACACTATTTATTTTTTGGTTCCGATTCATCCATTTAAAATTTATGGGTGCCATGAATAACATTACACGGCGGAAGACTATAGTGAAAAGGGGTAAAATTAACTCCGACCTCTGGGGCAACTGGTTAGTGTTGTCATATGTCTCACCATTGACGAGGGTTCGATTCCCACAGTGGACATCTACTCACATGGGATTTTCCCTTGGTGGTAGGGCTCCGTGTATAAGAGCAGTATGGGTCAGACCCTCCCCCGCTAGCGGTCACTCTGCGGGCCAACCGCAAGTCGAGTCCGGATTAGTCACCACGTTGTCGGTGGACACCGGGTGCCCTCGGGGTTAACAAAAAAAAAGGGGTAAAATTAGATATAAGTTTACATTAATTAAAAGGGAATCCCTAAGTTACCCTTTTTTTCTTTTTTTCTTTACAATAGCCGGTAAATTGACACATTTGATGTTTTTTAAGTTTGAATTTAAGGTCACGCTTAATTTTACCTTTAAAGTCCCATAGTATTGATTGTAAGAGCTAATGCAATGGTACTTTAGTAATTTAGTTGAATGTATTATTACTTTAATTGAATCTAATTGTAGTTAGTTCGTTTGAACACAATTGAATAGTTCTTTATTTACTTTAAATATAAAAATAAAGAACACAATATGGCAATAAGCAAAATCACCGCATTCATCTAATTTGTTTAACCAGTAAGACCAAAGCAAACAACATTTTCCAACCAAAAGTATACACGACTAATTGCATTAAGCAATACAAATTAAATACACCGTTCATTTTTAAATATAAGACTTTCATTATATAATAAAAAAATTAAGGAAGTAAAAATTATGATTTTTTTAAATTAAAATACTAATATTATTCTCTTAAATATGACTTGTATACCACTAGTTCTATTTAATAGAGTAATATTAATATTTTGATTACAAAAATATTTTAATTTTTTCTTTCTCAATTTTCGAAATATATAATGAAAGTTTAGGAATGGAGGTACTATTTGCCTAGCAATGCACAAAACAACATCACTGCATAGAATTACTAATTGTCTTGAGCAATAGAAAATACTAATGATTGTTTTGAGCAATCCAAAAAATGTATAATGTCTTGGCCAAAAGTATCAACTTCAGAACACAGCCATCACTTTCGGTCATTCAACTACAACAGCAGAGCTTTAATCTCAGGTAATTGGGGTCAACTATATGAATCAATATAAAATTTATGTGTGGTCGTTCGCATTAATACATTCCTTCAATTTCTTTCTATCAAAAACCGTATCTTCAGTCAATTCTAACAAATCCATATACTTCTTGATGACTTCGATCTAAACCTTGGGTCTCCCCTACCTCTTACAAGCTCATGTCTCTATCCTTTAAGATTTCAAATCAGAATGTCACTCGGTTTTCTTTTTATGTGTGCAAACCACCGTAAACGATTTTCCCTCATATTTTCTCTTGGATAATCTAATTTCTCACTCTATCCTTTCTAGTATGCCCACACATCCATCGCAACATACGCATCTCTGTTACACTCATTTTCTAGATACGACATCTTTTCACGGTCCAACACTCTGTACCATACAACAACGCGCGGGGTCTAACAATTGCTCTATAAAACTTCCCCTTTAATTCTCAACGGTTCATGTGAGGGACGGTGGGGCCAGTCCCATAGATTGAGTGACCCCACCAACATCTGCTTCTAGATGTGTGTTAGATTATTGACACTTCGGAACCTTGACTTGGGGCATCTTCTTGAGTTGGAATTCACTAAAAATTCCCAACAAGATTTTTTCATTCCATTCCTAAGATTGCAATTGCATGTGAGCTTGGAATCCCAATAAGCTCTCATCTCCCTGCCAGAACATACTCTAAAGTGTGTATCAATTGTCAATTGACCAGTATTAATCTTCTTCACATGGAATTTAGCCCCTGCATATGAAGCATGCAAGTGTTTGGATTCAGTCTTCAGCTTCTCTATCTTCTTTTGAATCCTGGGGTTAATACCTGTTAGCAAACACAATATTTATACTTGGTTAAAACAAGACAAGTCTCAGAATGCTAAACTAATAATACTGTCAAAATATTAAGTAATGTCTGAACTTTTGTCTATCATATAAATTATAGAACATTCAGCTTGATTATCAATCTTGAGGCCTTCTCTCAGTTTTTTAATGAACCAGGTCCAAGATGATTTATTTTCACTCAGCCACAACAGATGAAGTTAGATAGATGCCATCATTAGCATGAATTCAAACTGGTTAGATATGCACACCCTTACGAGGTCCTTTTAAGAATGTTCCATCTAAACCTATAACCTTCCTACAATTAACAACAAATCAATAATTTCAAACATGTATGCACAAATAAAACCTCAGAAACACTTCGTCGCTTGTGTTCATATCTACATCAGCTTCCATCTTCATAGTTGTCCCTGGATTGCTCATCTTCAAACTTTTTTCTTCATAATTCCTAATTAACTTGTAGTGATCCTTATTCCTACCTTTAATAATCCTCTTAGCAATGGCCATGATATTGTATACCTTTTTGATTGAGATGTTTACACCCGACTCAGTTTTCTCCTGATCCTTGAAACCAGTTGTTGGATCCCTCAGTTTCAGGGCCAGTCCGAGGCGGATCAGGAGCAGGTGTAAAGATTTTTAACTGGGCATCCCAAAACCGAATTTGGGCCTTCAAAAGTGCGAGGCAATACCTAAAAGAATAGGTTGGTCCATAAGTAAAATGAATAAATTTCTTACCACCAGTTTCGATGCCATTTGTTGATAATATTTGAAAATCCTAACGGTTAAGAACCCTCTGACTGTCAACCTTTTAACAACTAGGGTTCTTGGGTCATCTCTGATTTAGTTGGACAAAAGTCCATATAGAATCTATTCTCGATCTGGTCTAAGAGAACATGAAACATGGAGATTTGGTAATACATTGGAAATAATCCTAAAATCTTGTCACAAACTTGCCAATGATCTAGGCAGAAAGGAAAAGGAATGGGGACTCTTCTATACAAGAATTCTTCGCTAGGTAGGAGACCTAAAAGATATGCTAAAAAGAGACATGATGAATAAGGGAACTCATTTAGAGTTATCGCATCGAGGTTTATAATTTTGACCACGTTCACATATAAATAGAAGATAGTAGAGTGGAAAGACAAACTCCCATATACAACAAATCATCTTTGTGTGCTCAAAAAATGTCTTCCCATTTGATCTGCCTTTTAAGCTTTCACTTGGACATCATACGAAGAGTATGTAAGGGCAAATTATTTTGAAAATTGCAGCAAACATGTTTTCTTTTTGGAAGTAGTATTTTCATTAGCTGAAGAAAATGTGCTTGAACCTTCTTTCTGGAAGAATGTCTTGAGTTTCTTCCTTATTGAAGTTTACAATTGACCCGAGCTCTGTGTCCTCGGGCTTTTCATGCAGACTGTATCCTCCCTCTTGAGCTAATTTGCCGTGTACCTTGATTATTTTGCCTCCTGCAAAAAATTCTAGAGTGCTTGAGTACGTCGAAGCATTGACCTTCCATGCATTTAATCCAGGTCTTCACATTATTGCATTGTAGGGTGACCTAGTGTTCACCACACACAAAAAAAAAACCATTAATTTTTCTTTTTGCTTCTTGTCCTCAATTGACGCTTGCAGAGTGATGTGGCCTTTGGCTCGGACTGCCATATAAGTGAATCCATAAACAACTTGATCACATAGAGTGACTTCAAGCCATTGGATTCCCATTTTGTGTAGCGTATTCTTGAACATGATGTTGATAGAGGCGCGAGTGTCAATTGTGATTGTTTTGATAAGCATGGTCTATTATTGCTTGGATAATCAATGGCTCGTCCTCCATAAAGCATGGTCTTTTTAGTCCTCCCAGTAGGAAGCTTTCAATGACCATCACCACATTTGGGACATCCAAAACAGTTCTTTCTAGATTGTTTTTTCTCCCTTGCAAGTTGCTTGCTTTCTTCTCTCATTGCAGTCTCGACTATAAATTCTTTTAGTTGTCCTCTTTTGATGGCAGCCTCAAGTTCACGCATGAGCTAGGAATGCACAGTACTTTTATAGTTTCTTTTATTTGGCGGGGATATCATTTTTTGAATGTGGTGCAAAGATGTCCAAAGACTCAACTTGATACATTAATTTCGTTTGGAACACCTTGAAATGTGTTTCATGTGGGATCCGCCTTTTCTTTTCTCTGTATATTCCTCTCTCGAGGATTTCTCTTTCTTCTTTCCTTTTGTTGCGGCTTCTTGTATGGACTGTAAGAATCAAAGTTTTATTTGCTCTTCTATTCTCTTTTCTTTGTGATGCCAAATGCTTTGCCCCTTGAAAATTTGGTCGCAAACCCCAGTAACTCATACAACTGTATGCAATGGTGGATCCAGGACCTAGGGACAGTGGGGTCACTTGTCTAGGGGACGAAGTCAAAAAATGAATTAAATTTTTTTTATAGAAAATTCGACATTTCTGAAAAATGTTGGAGGAGGGGGCCCCGTCCACAGTTTTGGAGGGCGGCCGCCATTGCAATATTTTAGTTATATTTCCTATAAGATTTTTTCCCAATAAACTAATTCTAATTTTAGTAAAAACCTTAAATTATATATTTCTATCAATAAACTAATTTTCTATGACGGTTTTGAAAAATTAACAAACACGATGATTTTAGACTAAAATTAAAAGGGGATGGAATGAAGTGAAGGGACAAAAATAACTATAATTCCAGTGAAAATTAGTTAGTAAACACATATATTTTTGAACGAAATTCTCAAAAAAAATGTGACATTTTGTGGGAGACAAGTAAATTTTAGAAGAAAAGAATTAAATAGATTTCAAATAAAGAGAAAAATTATAAAGAAAGCGATTGGGCCCACACGACAGCCAAGATAATTGAATCACCGCGTCATTGTCTTCTACGTTTGGCAGTGGCGGAGCCAGAAATTTGTCATTGGGGAAAGGGGTGGTATTGTTGGGGTCAACAAAGTTTATAGCGGATTTATTAATTTAATAACATCGACCTAATCATTATATAAGTATATAATTAGAAGTAAAAAAATTCAGTGCGGTCATGTGACCCCACTGCTAACACTATGCATCCATCTCTAACTCTATATGCATTTCCTCGGCAATTTTCTTGACTAGGCTCATGTTTCGCAGGTCGTAGATGAACTCGTGCTAACTTATGTTCTGAACCAACATGACAACTTTTTAATTAGATCCGCTCTTCATAGACAAACTTGGGCTATAGAAGACATGAGTACCGGTTAGACTACCAGTTAATAAGAAGCGTCTTTACCTGAGTAGTTATCTTACACCTGATATGAAAGGTCTTTCACCGAGGAGGAAAGAATAATCTTCCGGCTTAGCTCCGCACAACATAGGGATTAGCACACATTTTCTTGCTTTTCATTCTGCTCCCCCCAAAAAATGAGGAAAGACCTATGCGTGTAGGATTTTACTATTTCATCTCTTTCTTTCGTGATGGTTAGCAAGTGGTCTAAGTTGTGAATGAATGTTCGTTGGCCTCTAAAATGTTCGAGGATAAGTTGTTGCAGTTGTTAAAATGAGTTAAAACTCCTGTTTAGGATTAACGAAAACCACTTAAGTCGAGGGCCCTTGAGGGACATCGGGAACATCTGACATAGTATGACGTCTTGGGATGGTGGACATACACGGAAGCTAGGTAAGAGTTTTTGTGATCGTGTGCATCCATTTTGCCATCATATATCTCAAAGTGAATGGTATTGTACTTTGCAGGAATCAACACTGCTTAGAGTTCTCGGTCAATGGATCATGCGTGGTAAAGTTCCATGGCTTCGTATTGAGTGTAACACCCGCCTGTTTGCTATCATGTTGCATAGCCTAGAACACTGAAGGTCAGCTTATTGTATTGTTTATTGCGTTCCGGGCCAACGACGAATTGTTTCCGAGGAAAATATTGCATGAGGTTTTCCTCATCATCCCTGCATAGAAGACAAAGAGTTTGTATGGGTCTTTGTCAGTCTGGGAAATGAAGAGTTCCCTCGGGACTTTGTTGGCTTGGGAAACGAAGATTTTCCTTAGGACTTTGATGGCATTGAAGGTGCAGAGTCTCTTCAGGAATTTGTTGTAGGTTCGGAAGAAAAATAGTCTCCTCGGGGATTTTAATGGTGTTCAAGACACTTGGAGTGAACGTCCGTGTTAGCGTTCGTAAGGCTAATTGTATTTGAAGTAGTGCTAGGTATCTACTGTGATAACGTTAGTACTCGAGTAGCTCAGACCCGAGGCGCCAAGATCCATTATTTCGGGTGGGGGAGGAGTTATTTCCATCTATTGTATTAGGGTTTTTGTTATCGTTCGTCATTGAAAATAAAGTTCTAGGGAATTTTTGTTATTGATATTCTTTTTTTTTTTTAAAAAAAATTATTTATTTATTAGAGGGAGATGACCTATCTATAACAAGAAATGAAGGATTCAAGAAGTGGGAAGGGGATTCAAACTCATGACCTCTACGTCATGAGGCCTCAGACTTGACCACTAGACCAATGCCTCATTTGCTTTTGTTATTGATATTCATTCACTAACACGGTTGGCGCCAGATGATGCGTTCCTAAGTTGGGGATAGCTAAGTTTTGGGGAAAGAATGAGTTCGGGCCAAAACAAAAAACTTAGTCGAGCTACATGCTTATAAAAGAGCTAGCCGAGCTAGGGATAATATGAAAGGCTCAAATGGGGAGCCGAGCTTCTTGATCCAAACTGGGTTCATAATCACCTGCTAAGATAAGCAAAATTAGAGAGGGTGAGGGAAGACTCAACCCCGCTCCAATGCAAAAGTTAGTTTAGACACTAAGAGTATAAATAACTTAGCTTGTATTTTGGGAGTTAGAAATGACTTGGAGTAAAGAAGTGAGAATGTCTCTGTTTATAAAGGCCCTTACCCAAAGGATTTAAGCCATATATTGTACGATCATAGGTGAGGTAGCACTAAATTTTATTACTGAATTGCCACCGCGTTCTTGTCGACCGTCTTCTGAGCCGATAGCTTGCACACACTTCATACGTCCGCTTGAGTGGATTTGCACTGGCTGGACCGTGCGAAGATCGTAGCTATTTTGTGGACCTAGGTCATGTACTTCTTTCTTGGGCCCAGGCCATCAACCTAGACCATTGTCTAGGGCTTAATCTCATCCCATGTCAAAGGACCCAGATTATTAATCTTGAGTTTAATCTCATCAACCATTACAACAAAAACAGTCTTTTGCGACGTTTCTTTTCAAACATTGCTTAAAATAAAAAAGAGTAAGTTAAAACAACACTTTTTGCAAACGTCGATATGTTTGGATTTTATACGATGTTTCATAGTGACGGTTATATTAATTGTTTTTTTCATACCGACGTTTTGATATTGGTTAGCGACATTTACATTAACTGTTGTTATAAATTGTTACCTTTTGTGACTCATATAGCGACATTTATATACTAAGTCGTTAGATCTTGTGGAGACAAACATCGCTATATTTGAATTTCATACGACGTTTCATAGCATCAGTAGTTATAGTAATTGTTGATAAAATCGACATTTTAATGTTAGCTAGTGACGTGTACATTAAATGTTGTTATAAATTGTTGTTTTTTGCGACTCATATAGCGACATTTATATACAACCACTACAAGAAAACAGTTAAATAGCGACCGACTTTAGCGACCAAAATTTTCGGTCATAAATTTAACGACGGAATATCGACCGAATATAAACCAAAAACAAATCGGTCGTTATTCCGTCGCTCACATCGGTCTCGTTGACCAAATTGAAACGTCGTCGGTTTGTTCACCCTTAACGACCGAATACCGACGGATATTAACGACCGTTTACCGACGGACTATATAACGACTGAATACCGACGGAAGTTAACGACCGAATACCGACGGAATAAATAACGGTGTTTATTTGTATAGTAATAAATGAAGGACACAAAACGACGTCATTTTATTTTCGTTAACGACCGACTACCGACTGAATTTAACGACGGATTACCGACGGAAAATATACCGACGGAATAACGACCGATTAGCGACCGAATAACGACCGAATACGTTAATGATGGATTAATGACCGACTGCTCAAAACGACGTCGTTTTGATCGTTTGTGTGTCTCATAATTCGCGATGTATTTTCTTCCCCCATCAGCAAATCCCTAATTTTGAATATTTCTGCTTCGAAATCCCTCCTCCTCCTCAGAAGCTTCCAATACCCCGTCGCCATCTCCAGCTACCGCCGTCCCAAAAATCTTTAATCGTCGCCATCGCCGTCGCCATCGCCATCGCCATTCCTGGCCTTTAATCCTCCCTGAAATCTCGGTTTGTCCCCAAAATCTTCTATTTTTTGTGTGGCATTTTGTGTTTAGAATCTATTTATTCTCATTTCCGTTGATCATTGGTGAATGTACTGGTTTTCTTACCTTGGTAAAAGTTTCAGTTTCAGTTAAAAGTTTGCTTATTTTTGCCTTCATGATTTTAGTTTCGAGTTTCCTCTTGCTTTTTTCATTGGATTCTTGTTAATTTTTTAATTTCTGTTTAGTCTTGTAATGCTTTGTTTAATCTTGTCGAAACGCTTGCGAGCTTCCTGCAGATTACATGATTTCTTCATAAAAATGTAATAGTTTTTGCATAACGAAGGGAGAGGAAAGTGAGAAGAAAAAAAACAATTAAGCAATAGATAGTTGTAGACAAATTACAACTGATAATATGATATAATGGAATGACTATTTCTTGAGCATTTGACTTTAAATTTCAAAGGTTCAAGCAGCTCTTTTCTTTGGTTTAGCACCTCTTCAATCCAAAAGAAGGTAAAGCATAGAGAAGACTTAAAAGATTCAGTACCTTGATGTCTTGCAGTTCAATGTTAGCGAAATTCAGTAATCTCTCATTCAATGTGTGTTCTACCTAAACAAGAAAAATAAAAGAAGTACAGTCAGCTCCAAGAATCCAGCAGTACCAAGATAATGACGCCGCCGCCTTAATCCCAAGTAATTGAGGTCGGCTACATGAATAAATATAAGATAAAATGGGAGGGACAACTTCTGTGGTAAGTCCAATAATATTTATCGGAACAGAATTGATTTGTTTGATGATATGAGCTTGCTAAGCATCATAGAATTGAATCTTGCTATGATCAAGAAGAACCAACTTAACTACAACAAAGCTAACTACAAACTTTCTACCTGTGATCGGAGAACTTCTTTGTATGTTCCAATCTCCCTTAAAGCAATTGCAAATTTAGCCATATCAGGACCTCGAAATGCAGAAGTAAACTTCATCAGCCTCTGTGAGCAACAAACGAGTCTTTATTTCTTCTGGATTCTTGTTTGTATCTGCTGCTCTTCTCTTCATTCTTGTTCGGATTCCCCTGTTCTCTGTTTTTTATGCCTGCCTCGGTTTCTTTCCTTTTTCTTGTTCTGTTTTCTATTTCTTTTCTTGCTTCTGTTTTCTTGCTTCTGTTTTCTTACTTCTGTTTTCTTTTCTTGTTTTCATGCTTCTGTTTTGATTAGCATTTTTGGAAAGAAGAAATGCATTGGATATTAGAGAAGCTAAGTAATGGTCATTTCTGGTTTCTTGGTTTAGTATTGAAGATTTAAGGTCTTGGAATATCTTAAGGGTGGTTGTCCCTCTATGCTTCTACAATGATCATTAGTTAGCCATGAAATTGCCTGTTGTTTCTTGGAAATCAATATTTGATCCGGACTGCTCTTCAATCTATATGTTGTACTTCAATCTTCGTATGATTCGATGTGTAATTGATTATGATTTGTAGTTTTTTGTTTCTTATTTTCGCTGCTTGATTTTGTAGTAAATTAAGCTTAGAAGCATTTGAGATTAAATTTACTAAATTAATTTTGGATTTCAAATTTGATGTTAAATTCGTATGATTCGATGTGTAATTTGATTATGAGTTAAGCTTATCCGAGTAGGAGTGGCGATGGATATTGAAATAGTTGTAGATGACCTCTTCTTGTGTCTGAATTTGTGCTATGCATAGTTGAATAGACTTGCTTGATTATTAGTATTATATTTTGGTGGTAGTTTGCCGTTCTTTTCTCAGTTTTGATGTTGATCAAAACTTCAAATCAACTAATACTAAATTGCATGGGATAATATTTATATTTCCATTGAATTGAATAAAGCGATCGCCCTGTGGACCATTGAATTGAATAAAGCGATCGCACTTGGAAGTCATATCTGATTTGTCTCGATTGCTTGTAATTGTATAAGTCTTTCTAGATAGTTCTTAGGTTTCGATTATGGAAGTCATTCAATTTGATTCTTAGGTATACAGTTAGCCATTTCATATCATAGATCTTATGACCAATTATGTATTAATAGTAATATTGTAACACTTAAGTTTTTATTCTTTCCGTGTATTTCAGAGATGCCGCCAAGGAAAGGTATACGAGTAGCCTTACCATTTGGTTCGCCAGCCACGTCTGCTCCGGCCTCCACCTCCCAGCCTGGTTTATCACCAGATTTGGTGGAGACACCGCGATCTCGCTCCCGCGCCCAGTTACGACACCTCCATCACAGGGCGATGATGCACAGCACATCTCGGGATGCGTTTGCGGCAAGTACACGCGGCCCGAGTCTCACGCCGTAGCGGGATCGGCGACTCACTAGTCGACTCGTCCCACAGAGGCGTCCCGATTCAGGCGGAGTTGCGTCCCACGGTAGATACGCGTATTCTCTTGCAGCCTACCCTTGGCACGTAAGTAACTAATTTATTTCCTTTAAGCTAATTATACTACTTGTCGTTATTATAGTAACTAATCAAATTTTTTGTTTGCTATTATAGTTTCAGGTTGGCATCCAGCTGTTCCGCCGCAATTACTTCAATTTTTCAAGATCGTTTCAAGGGGGCATATAGCACCATCAAGGATGTTCCCCAGGAAGAAGAAAATTTGTGGTGGGACGAGTTCAAGGTAAGTAAATTAGAAAATAAGTTTGAATTTAGAAGTCTTTTGATTTAGAAGTCTTTAAATTTAGAAGTCTTTAAATTTAGAAGTATTCGAATTTAGTTATCTAACATTATTTCAAATTGCAGAAAAAGTATCGCTGGGCTCCTGAGCATGAGGATGGCGTCAAGACAGGTTGGCATACCATACTGACGAGGAGACTAAGCGGCCTTATGGGCGACGCTCGGGAAAAAAATAAGAAACCGAAATGGGTTTCTGAGACGGATTGGGCGCGACTTGAAGAGTACTGGAAGACTCCGGAATTTAAAGTCAAGTAGGCACAAGCAACAAAAAACCGGAAAGAAGGGAGGGGTGGAAAAGGCCCGATGAAGCACACGGGTGGTTCGCTCAGCCACATTGAGGACCACATGAGATTGGTACGGGATCTTTATTAATTTACGTATTCTTATATTGTATGTGTTTTTTGTTCGTATTTAATGAATTTGTTTAACAGGAAAAGGAGGCCGGACATGCAGTCCCATTCTCGGCCGATTCATGATCATGTTCATCAACACCATCTCGGGCCAAAGAAAGGCGAATGGGTTGATGTAGATTCTAGAGAGTTGTCTGTAAGTATTTAATTACCGTTTTTCCTTTTTTTGATATTAGTTATTTAATGTAATATCCTAATGACAATTTTTTTTGACAATGGGTGTTCCACGAGGTTTATGACGACGCCGCTAACAAAGCAACTCAAGCGGATCGCCTCCTCCCGGATTTGCCGACGCAGATTGAGTTGTCTGCCGAGGCTGCGGGTGGGCTTAGAAAGGGCCGTATCCAAGGACTCGGTTCCTTTAGTGATGTGGTAAAGACAATGAAGCGAGGCAGTCAGGCGGTGTCGCAGTCAGACATGGTCCAAATGCGGAGCGAAATGGAAGAAGATTTTAAGAAAAAACTAGCCGACCAAAAAAGAGAATTCAAGATGAGGGAAAAGAAGAGAAACAAGGGTCTAGCTAGTATGTTAGCTGAAATTTTATGAAATAGGGACTAGGTTGTATTAAGTGCCTCTGAGATAGAGGGCAAATTGAGTAGCATCTTAGACGATGAGTTAGAATCAGACTATGACGACGACCCCTTTAACTGTCGATGATGTTTTGGGGAGTCAATAGACTATTTAGTTAATTTTGTAACAATTGGTAACTATTGTTAGCTCTTAATGCTTTTTTTTTATTATAAGTTTTGTGATTATTTTGGAATTTACATTTTTGCTTATGTTTTCTGTTGAAATGGAAGAGAGCTGATTGGTTTATGTTTTGTTTTGAATGGAAGATAGCTGATTGTTTTCTGTGCAGGGGGTCTGTTATATAGTGACCCTGTTCTGTTACTGGAAAATTGGCTTCATACCGACCGACGGGCGACCGAATAGCGACCGTCTTAGGGTTTAGGGTTAGGGTTTAGCGACGTAGTAGCGACGGATTTAGATCGAGGATTAATTGCGACCGAACGGCGACCGAACCATTCTTTTCCGTCGCTATTCCGTGGCTATATACAGTGACGGATATATACCGGTCGTACTTCGGTCGGTAAATTATCCCGGATTCCGTTTTTTTATAAAATAGCAAGGTTTTTAAAGATATATAAAAACCTGAATAGTGAAACAAGTAAAACATATACTTATACATATGTACACATTAACCTGAATAGTGAAACAAGTAAACTTATACCTTTTTGACAAAATACCTGTATAGACCTGAAGCAGAACAATTCAAGTATAACATTTGTGTTGACATTTATGTGAATTATTAAGTAGTGTAACTAAAATTTTAATAAATGCTCATTAATGATGAAATAAAATAGGCAAAAGGTTACTATATATCTTTAAAAACCTCGCTTATAAAAAATGGAATCCGGGAAAATAATAGCTACCTAATAGCGACCGAATATGCCCAAAGGGTCGCTATTCGGTCGTTATACGTCATGCCGAAACGGCGTCGTATTGTCAAGTGTGTTGGATCTTTATTTTCAGAAATTTATAAGTGTTCATATTTTCTTCTGAGCGACCAAAGCGACCGAATATACCATGGCGGTCGCTATTCGGTCGTTATTCGTCATGCCGAAACGACGTCGTCTTGTCCAGTGCGTCGGATCTTTATTTTCAAAAATTGGCAAGTGTTCAGACTTTCCTTTGGGAGACCGAATAGCGACCGAATATGCTCAGGTCGACCGAACTGGGACCTCGGCTGATCCGACCAAAACCTACAACTCTCTGTTTCGGTTCGGTCGATCCGAGGAATGCTCGGATGATCCGAACAGGGCGGTCGCTATTCAGTCGCTATCTTTAAATGCCGAAACGACGTCGTCTTGTCCAGTGCGCGTAATCTTTATTTTCAAAAATTTACAGGTATTCAGTCATTCTTCTGGGCGACCGCATAGCGACCGAATGTGCCAGTACGGTCGCTATTCGGTCGCTAAACTTAAATGCCGAAACGGCGTCGTCTGTCCAGTGCGTGGGATCTTTATTTTTAAAAATTTACAAGTGTTCAAACTCTTTTTTGGGCGACTGAATAGCGATCGAATATGCCAGTACGGTCGCTAAATTTAAATGCCGAAACAGCGTCGTCTGTCCAGTGCGTGGGATCTTTATTTCAACCCTCCCATTTACAGATTCTGCAGCCGCGATTTCTAACTCTACCACCATCTCCTCTAGTGATTTATTCCAAAATCTACCTTGAAACTCCACCCTCCCCCCATCACCACCACCTCCGGCAACTCCAAGACGGCGCCACCACCTCCGGCATCCGCAAGACTTCCCCAACACCTCCAATTTTAGTTGGGTGTTTGGTGAGAATCTCTTCATCTCTATGTATTATAATGTTATTAATGTCAATATTTATGTTCTCTTATATATCATTTATTCTTTAGCTTAATCAAAATGTGGTATAAGGGAGCAAACAAATTCTTGAGAGCACAAATTGTTCACAAAGGATCAAATTTTAGGGCAATTTACCTTTTATTGGGATTACAACATACCATTTATTTTTTGCATATTAAATGATGATATGAAAGTGGCAAAATTTTATGCTTCTTTGTATTATCCCAATGATTTTATTTCTTTGTATTATCTCCCATGATTTTATTTCTTTGTATTATCTCCCATCATTTTTTTCTTTGTATTATCTCCCATGATTTTATGTCTTTGTATTATCTCTCATTATTTGATATCTTTGTATTATATTGCAACAAACAAACAATCTAATGTTGAAAATAATTGAAAAAGTTGACAAAATTTCATTTAAAATAGTAGACAAGATGCCAAATCATCAAAATAACATTCAAAGTTAATATGCATTTAATTATTAAGTCTTTGTATACGCAGATATTGTGTTTGTAATGGAAGACCGTAGTTGGATGTATATGGATTCGAATAGTGGACCTCGTCATAGTCAAGAATTTATAGCGGGATTGAAACGATTTGTGGCTTTCGCAGTTAGTTCGTCTGCTAATGTACAAATAGATGGGATTAGGTGTCCTTGTGGGGTTTGTAGGAATAAGTATTTTCATATGCCTGATACTGTGAAGTATCACCTTGTTATGAACGGATTCGTGTCTAACTATTATAATTGGACATGTCATGGTGAGGCATTCATTCCCATGCCTCAAATCCCGTTTGTTCATGAAATGGATAATTATAAAAGACACACGATACCGAACAATTATCCGAGATATGATTATTGATGTCGTGGACCAAGTTTTAATGAGCAAAGCAAAATAGGGACGTGGAAGAACCTCCCAATCCGGAGGCACAAAAATTCAATGACATGTTGAAAGTCGTTGATAGTCCATCTGCATAATAGTTGTACAAACCCTTTCAATGACTGCCAGGATGTTGAGCATTAAGTCCGAAGACAACTTATCTGAAACTACAATAGATAAATTTGCGCAGTTGATGAAAGAGGCACTTCCTCCAAATAATAATGCTTTAGACGACTTTTACAAAATGAAGAAATTGGTTAAAGGCCTTGGATTACCGGTGCAAAAGATTGATGTTTGTGTTAACGGTTGTATGTTGTATTGGAAAGATGATGTTGAGAGTAGAGAACGCAAGTTTTGTGGTCATGCTAGATACATTAAGAAAAAGAAATCAAAAAATACACGATTAAAAGAGATTGCTTGCAAAAAGATGTATTATTTTCCGATTACTCCAAGATTACAAAGATTGTATGCATCTGAGAAAACTGCAAGGCACATGACATGGCACTCAGACAGTGAGAGGGAAGAGGGAATAATGAATCACCCACGGGATGGAGAAGCTTGGCAACATTTTGACAGAACACACACCGATTTTGCAGCGGAACCTCGGAATGTAAGGCTTGGGTTATGCACAGATGGTTTTGCACCTTTCGGCATGTCAGGGAAGAACTATTCTTCTTGGCTTCTAACACCTTATAATCTCCCCCCTTGGATGTGTATGAAGAACAATGTAATCTTCTTAACTATCATTGTACCTGGACCCCAAAATCCAAAGCACAAGATCGATGTGTACTTGCAGCCTTTAATCGATGAATTGAATCAACTGTGGGCTGAAGGAGCGGAAACTTATGATATCTCAAAAAAAAATTTAAATTGAGGGCTTCATTACTTTGGACAATTAGTGATTTCCCCAAAGCATATGGAATGTTGAGTGGATGGAGTACACTGGCATTCACGCTTGCCCATATTGTATGGAGGAAACACAAGTGTTCCATTTGCAGTCTGGAGGGAAACAATCGTGGTTCGATTGCCACAGATGCTTCTTGTCACCTGATCATCCTTTTAGAAGAGATGCAAAGGGATTCCGAAAGGACCGGCGACAAGAGAGAGTAGACCCGCCGACTCGCCTTAGTGGTCATGAAATGTTCCTTAGAGTTAGAGATTATCAAAAAATTACCGATACAGCTGAAGAGATCGGTAAAGAGCAAGGCAGGGGACGGGATCATAGTTGGGCTAAACGTAGTATATTTTGGGACTTACCTTATTGGCGGACACTTTTGATAAGACACAACATTGATGTCATGCATAATGAAAAAAACGTGTTTGATAATGTCTTTAACACCGTGATGGACGTGAAAGGTAAAACTAAAGACAATGTTAAAGCTAGAGCGGATGTTGAAAGGTATTGCAATCGTCCGGAATTGAATATTAAACACGATGGCCGAGGTAAAGCAACAAAACCGAAGGCATGTTTCACTCTTACCAAGCCTCAAAAAAGAAATGGTTTTGCGAGTGGGTTAAAGAATTAAGGCTCCCGGATGGATATGCATCGAATTTGGCGCGATGCGTTGATATGAAAGAGTTGAAAATGTCTGGAATGAAGAGTCACGATACTCATGTATTCATGGAGAGACTTATCCCTATAGCACTTAGAGAAGTACTACCGGCAAATGTTTGTGGGACCCTCGTCGAACTTAGTCCTGTTCTATAGAGATTTGTGTTCCCCAAAGTTGAGTGTGGCGCATATGCAAGAATTGGAGGACACTATCGCTATTTTATTATGCAAGTTAGAGAGAATATTTCCTCCGGAATTTTTTTGATGTGATGGAACACTTGCCGATTCACCTTCCGTACGAGCCAAGGTTGGTGGCCCCTAGACAGCTTTTAGGTGGATGTACCCATTCGAGAGGTAACAACCATTGTCTTAAGTTATCTCATCTTTGTATTATATTTTTCATGTACGTATTTACAATGTGATTAACTACATATGTTTTCATTACATACTTGCACCATCTGAAAAAGAAGATAAAGAACAAGGCTAGAGTTGAGGGGTCAATTTGCAATGCATACTTGGTCGAAGAAGTCGCTACATTTTTTTAGCTATTATTTCGAACCCCACGTGAAAACGAGAGTTACAACCATTGGGCGAAATGATGGTGAAGACGAGATTAGCGGACCGGATGTATTATCAATTTGCAACTTACCCTAAGATCATTTGGAAAAAAAAAGGATTTTATTAATCGATAAAGATTATAAAATAGCAATGAATTATATCCTAATGAATTGTGAAGAGGTCGAACCATATCTTCAAGTAAGTAAACTTATCTATTTGCTTCATTTTTTGTTATATAATTAAAAGTGGCCAAATAATAATATTGTCATTTAATTTGTAACTCAGAAATTTGTTAGTCAAGTAAATGAACAAACCCCTGCAGATAACGGAGGAAGAACTTCAAAGTCGGGTTTATAATGATTTTTCCAAATGGTTTGGAACTCATGTAAGTTGGTATTGTGTAGAAATGTACTTGTAATAAGAATGCATAATTAAAATAATTTAACTTTTATTGCTCAACGGATACATAGCCTTCGTGAAGATTCCGAAATTTTGTTGAAAAAATCTGTCTTGGGGGCCCGTCAAGGAGAGTGATGTCATACACCTAGTTACTTTGTTAACGGTTATAGATTTCACACCAAAGCCCACAACGATGGAAAAGGAACGACAAACAATGGGTATGGGTTAAAGGAGATTATTACGGTGAGTTGAAGCAAGTAATTGAGGTTGAACTTGCTCGGAATACCCGACCCAAAAAATTATTCTTTTCAAATGCGATCTGGGTTTGATTCTACTCCAAATCGAGGTTTAAGAGTGCATCCTCAATATAAACTTGTAGAAATCCATAGGAAAAGAACCTACCAGTGGTTACGATCCATTTGTATTTGCTTCCCAATGTCAACAAGTCTACTACACACCTTATCCGGGTAGTAAGACATCATCTAGTAGCTGATTGGTTGGTCGTATGTCGCTCCAAACCACGCCTATTTGACGCTCTCGGTGTTCCGATACCGTATCGGGGACGAAGCACGTGAGGAGGAGACCGATCGCATTGATCCAACTATTATCGAAGTTGGTCAACTTGCACACCGGTCGTGGGAAATTGAAGTTGTACTTGTGGCCTGTGACGAGCCGTGGTTATGAAGATCATGACGATGACGATGATGAAATTATGTCTGAAGATGACAATTCGAAGAAGAGGATGAATTAATGACCGATGATGATTTAGAATGATTAAGATTTCTCGCTTCTCTTGAAATTCCACATATTGAAAGTGAGTCATATTGTACTTTATTACGATAAATTAATTGTCATATTGTATAACTTTTTAACATAATTCAAAGTAGAAATTTTATTGTCATAATAATTTGATTCTTAAATTTTGCAGATTGCAACTCATGCATTTTCAAGGATATGCATATGAATGACATCAAGGAGTTTATGAGAAATGCACACTTTGATTGTAAGTTTTGATAAATAAAATAAATTACTTTGAACGTGAGTGTTGCAATGTAATGTGCACACTTTGATTGTGAGTTTTGATAATTCAAAGTGTGCACTTTGAATGTGAGCTTTGTAATGTAATGTGTACACTTTGATTGTGAGTTGTAATGTAAGGTGCACACTATGATTGTGAGTGTTGTTATTCAAAATGTGCACTTTGATTGTGAGTATTTAATGTAATGAGAATTGATTGTGAGCATTTTGGTTGTGAGCATTTTGGTTATTAGCATTTTGGTTGTGAGCATTTTGGTTATTGCTGCTATTGCTGCTGTGTTCTGTAATAGGGATTTAATTAAATTCAATTTTTATTTTTTTAAATAACAACAATTTAGCGACGGTAAATACCGTCGGTATTCGGTCGCTATATGGTGACCCTCTTTTCCGTTGCTAATTATCCGTCGTTATTCCGTCGTTCCTGGGACAAGTCAAAAGTCAACAGCGTTGAGAATTCGGTCGGTATTCGGTCGCTACTTATCGACCGAATATTCGGTCGCTTACTTTTCCGTCGGTATTCGGTCGTTAATCAGTCAAAGTCAAAAGTCAACAATGTTGACCATTCGGTCGGTACATAGAGACCCAATATTCGGTCGCTAACTTTTACGTCGGTATTCGGTCGTTAAGCAGTCAAAGTCAAAAGTCAACAATGTTGACCATTCGGTCGGTACACAGAGACCCAATATTCGGTCGGTACATAGAGACCCAATATTCGGTCGCTAACTTTTCCGTCGGTATTCGGTCGTTAACCAGTCAAAGTCAAAAGTCAACAATGTTGACCATTCGGTCGTTAACCAGTCAATAGTCAACAATGTTGACCATTCGGTCTGTGTTCGGTCGGTAAGTTGCGACCCAATATTCGGTCGCTAACTTTTCCGTCGGAATTAGGTCGGTAATTTTCTTAGCGACGCAAAATAGACGACCATGTCATTCGGTCGTTAATAGGTCGCTAAACTTAGTTTAGCGACGGAAATGTCCGTCACTGTTACACAGTTTTCTTGTAGTGAACGTCGTTAAATCATTTGACATTTCATACAAATGTCGCTATGTTTGGATTTTATATGACGTTTCATAACGATGGTTATATTAATTTTTGTTTTTACCGAAAATTTTATGTTAGTGACATTTGCGTTACATGTTAAAAAATGTTACTTTTTTGACGACTCATATAGTGACATTTATATACTACTCCCTCCATTCCTCAATAAAGGACGTTTAGGACACTTTGAAAAAATTAAGAAACTCAAACAAATAGTAATCTTTCCACCTCAATTCCAATAATACCCCTTCCTTCCTCTCTCTTTCACTCTTCCAATAAAATATATGTTGAGGGTATAATTGGAATAAATTGTTGACACCTAATGAAGGATATGTAAATGACATTTAATTTGATACATATATCTCCGAAACAGCAATTAAACGGAAATTTAAATATATTTTTTAAAGAAAAATTAAAAACATTTCATTATTAAAAATTCAATGAGAATATATTAATTTTAATTTTATTCATAAAAAATATCAAAACACTAAGAAAATTAAAGTTGATAATGTAAAATTTAAAGACAAACATTCTTATCAGCTTCCCACAAAGAAAGGGGAGGAGTATTTGCATACTTCCAAAGATCTTTAATCATAGAATCTGGATATCTTTCCCCCTTGACTTCATCAGCTATGGTTTCAAGCTCAGCCATCTCTTGAGGTGTGAGCTTTACGGACAATGCCTCCATGTTTTTGTTAAGGTTTTTCAATCTTGGTAGTACCAGGAATTGGACAAACATCATTTCCTTGGTGATGAAGCCAGGCCAGAGCTAAATGTGATGCACTGCATCCTTTATTTGCACCCATTTCACTGACTCGTATGCCTAGTTTCCTGTTATGCTCCATGTTCTCTGGCTTAAACTTGGGTAAAATCTGCATGAAGATGGTCCGTAATATGTTAGTGGTATTATTAAACATACAAAAAAAAAAATGGGTTAAAATCGTTTGTAACCCGTGTATGTTTTCATTCCTGTGCTCAACCACTCCGAATTCGGCATATAGATATTTTCTCTAATTACATATACACATGGTGAATTGTGAGTGGTTCGACACAGTAATGAGAACATACACTGGTACAGACAATCTTTTCCCAAAAAAATGGGCAAAAAATCGTCTGTCCCCGTTCTGTATCCCCACGAATAAATATTTACCACGTATATATTTTCACATGTGGGTTCCACTATTTCTTTTAGCTTATAATTTTTTAATTAAAAATTTAATACATGTCATTTTCTTATTGGTTGGAAAAGAAAGGGAATACCGAATGGAGAAAGAGGATTCCTTGCAAAAAAAAAAAAAACTGGACTACTTACGCTTCTCAAATGATCAGCAGCTAATGTTGGGACAATAACTGGACTTGAAGTGAAGAATCCCTGTCCTAAGGGACTGTATGCGACAATTCCAATCCCAAGTTCTCTGTGAAATCATTCAGCAAAGTAAATATTTTTCATGGCCACTATAGGCACGCCCCTATAGATTTTGTTCACACCCCCCTACCTCTATTTTTTTTAAAAAAAAATTCTCTCTCCTCTAAAAATTCTCTCAAACTTCAAAATCCCCCACCACCGGAACCACTACTGGGATTTACGCCACCACCGGAAACGCCTCCACCGGAGTAACCCCGCCACGGAATCTCGCCGGAATTTTTTTGGAGACTACCATCTTGTTGCAAACGTCGTCCTCTTCAACTTTGTCTCAAGACCTAACGTCAAAATAAAGTTAACACAATGTAAGTTTTACTTTTTCAAATTTAGAAAAATTTACTCAAAAATAGATAGATCTAGCTAATTATAAAAAACAAAACACATAAATTTTAATTTGAGTTAAATGTTATGTAGTTGACTTAGAATTATAGTAGATTCGGGTTTTTTTGGTAAAAATTGATTGAAAATGGACAAAAAATGGGCTGAAACTAGGAAAATGCTTCCACCGCTAGCGGCGCGTGTAGGGTGTGCTAACGTCAGCGTGCGGTGGATGACGTCACCCAATGCTGACGTCAACATTTTGTATTCTGGAAAAAATATATATATATTTTTTTTAATTTTGACCGCATGCTGACGTCAGCATGTGTCCTGCCACGTCACCGCGTGTAAATCTGCACGAGGCCAATTTTCCTCATTATCAGGAAAATCTTCTAAATCACTATCGGATCCGTCTGAACTTTGATCCTACAATAAAATTTTTAAATATTAAAAACTACACAAATTACTAATATTAGTAAAAAGTAGCCACTGGGAAAAAAAAATTTCTGGACCGCGTGCCAGCTGGAACGCAGTCCAAAAAAGAAAATTTCCCAGAATTTTTCTTAAAAAACAAAAAATTTCGCATACTGATGTCAACATGCGGTGGATGACGTCACAGCAGGCGTGTCAACAAACGGTGACGTCATCCACCGCATGCGGTGGTTTTTGCCCAGGTCAATTTTCAGTCCATTTTTTTACCGGTCCGGTGATTTTTTCCCTACTTTTTTTTAGTTTAAATATGTTTTTTGGCCGGAATAAAATAAATATTATCAAAACAATAAGAAAAATAAAGATAATTATTTACCTTAAAATTAATGTCTTCCAAATAACCACAATCGTCGGAGTCCATTTAGCCGGAATCTTGTCGGAATTGTTTTTTGCTCCGAATTTTTTTAAATTGATATTTTGTGGTGGATCTAGTCCGGTTACTTCAAAAATGTAAAAAAAATAAAAAATTTGGCCGGACGGCGGCGATATTCCGGCGGCTGGGGAGAGAATTTCCGGTGGCGGCAATTTTTGGGTAGAGAGAATTTAGAGAATTTGAGAGGAGAGATAATTTGTTTTTTTTTAAAATGAGGGTGGGGAGGGGGTGTAAAGAAAATGGATTGGGGGACCCACCCTTTTTTTTAGCCAGAGATATGCTAGTTGAGTAGCCTCGCAACCACTATTGAAAGGTACGCACATGGCTTATATATCTTTGGTACGCAACAGCTGTTAAATGTATCTGATTACACCTGACTTACTATTTACTCCTTTCGTCCCAAATTATCTATCTATATATTTTTTTTTTAATCTATCCCATATTAACTATCCACTTTCTAATTAAATGACTCATTAATGATTATTTTTTCAATTCTATACCTTACACTAAATGTATGATACTCACCGAAAATATCAGACGTTTTGCAAAGCACATGAAAATATATGATACTCACCGAAACATACCATTTAGAAGTTTCTATAATTGTTTGGGCTCTGTCTCCTAAAAGCCGTAGAAATCCTTATCGACTTTTAGTCTCTCTTTGTAGTCTGTAACAGACAGTGCAGAACTCATTCTCGGAGCAGAGCACATTGAAGCTGAGTGAAAATTTCTGCACCAAATGACTATGATTAATGTTTTGAATCGTCCGAAATTGAAGAATTTGTCAACAGTGTCTAATTTATGCCAAGGATTAGCAGAGACAAACATGAATAAAGTGTATTTTCTTTTTGATAGATTGATCCGACCTATATGGACTCTTCCAGTTTCTACTACAACTACTGAAAGAGCATTTTCATCAATGAAGATTATTAAGACAAAGCTTCGGAACAAGATGGATGACGAGTATCTTGCTGATAGTCTTGTGGTTTACATTGAAAGAGAAATCGGCCCCCCCAATCTTAATTCCTCGCTCCGCCACTGCTCCCTCCGTCCCAAATTATCTGTCCACATTTTCTTTTTAATTTGTCCTAAATTATTTGTCCACTTTCTAAATGAAGGGTTCATTAATGATGATTTTCCAACCATACTCCTTACATTAATTGTTGGAGAGAATGCGGGGAAGAATTAATTTGGGAGTAATATTAAATAGGGTCATGTTTGACATTTTATCATATTCCACTATAAAATTTGATGAAACTTTAATTCCCGCGTAAAACACAAACTGAACAGATAATTTGGGACGAAGGGAGTATATGTTAACAGGAGTTGACCTAATTGATAAGATAAGTGTAATCTCATACATTCAATCAGGGTTCAGACTTTACCAAAAACATATAAGTCATATACACACCTCTGAGTAGTGGCTGCAATATGTATATATCTATGTTTGTGTGTCTATATTACCCGCATGTGGGAATGACTTCTAGCTCTGCATCTCTGGTCCACAATGACCATTCTAATTTAACTGCAGCAATAGGATGAACAACGTGTGCCATTCTAATTGTCTCTGGGAATGCTTCAGATAGACCTATGTATTTTATCTTTCCCTCTTCGAATAATTTTTTAAGTTCGCCCATCTACCAAAATGGGAAGGGAAAAACTTTCAAACATCTTATCAATTATTATCCTTAGGATGAAGCTTCACTTGTAGAAAATGTTACAACAAACTTAGCAACAACAAAAAAAATGTTACAACAAACTAATCTAGAATATATGCTATAGCTAGTTGTTTTGTATTTGTTGATTATTTTTAAAATTTGTTACTTATAATGCAAGGACAATCCTTACCAGCTTTGGGTATTTGGTAATATCGGTTATGTCTAAATTCAATTTTTCAAGTTTATATCAGAGCGTTCAATCTAGACGTGGGATGTGTTTAGTTTATTATGATTGACAGAATATAAAGATCTTGAGAAAAACCTTATAACACAAGATAGAATAAAATAATACCCTTTTACCAAGTTCAACTTAAGGAGAAATTATATAGTGGATCTGGGCTATTTGTGGGGTTATGGACCACTTGGTCCACATTGAGTCACATCACTCCTTTTATTAAAAAAAATTAAAAAAATCCCTTCTTTACTTGCACTATTGAATAAAAAAGGAGGAGTATTTTTTTTGTTTTTTAATAAAAGGGTGATGTGGCTCAATGTGGACCAAGTGCTTCATGACCCGACAAATAACCCAAGTCCACAACAGAATTATTCTAACTTAAGACATGGTGACCTAGACCTGATATTTATTTTCTCTTTCCTAACTTTTTTATATGGTTGTGGAACTGATGAAATAATATACAAAACTAGTCAGCGGAGAAAGAGATCTTCTCTCCCTTAACTCTCTTACAAACTTGACAATCTTCCCCTGAAACATCTGTTACTTTTAGCAGTAAAATTGATGTCCATTAATTTCCAACATTCTTGTGATTACAAGAGGAAACCTTTCTTCTGGTACCATTCACACTACAAGAAAACAGTTAAATAGCGACCGAAATATTAGGTCACAAAAAGGGCGACGGACTAGCGACCGAATGGAAACCGAAAACCTGACGGTCGTTATTCCGTCGCCACTCAGTCGGCCACATCGGTCCAGTTGAGCAAATTGAACCGACGGAACTTAACGACCGTTTACCGACGGAATATATAACGACCGAATTTAACAACCGTTTATCGATGGAAAACATAACGGTGTATATTTATATAGTAATAAATTAAGGAAACAAAACGACGTCGTTATGTGTACACTAACGACCGTTTACCGACGGACCTTAACGACCTTTTACCGATGGCAAATATAACGACCAAATACCGACCGAAGTAACGATCGTTTACCGACGGAAAATATAACGGTGCATATTTATTTATATAGTAATAAATGAAGAGCACAAAATGACGCCCTTTTTTGTAGCCTACCGACCGAATACCATCGGAATACGTTAACGACGGAGTAACGACCGAATTCTCTAAACCACGTCGTTTTGATCGTTTGTGTGTCTCCTAATTCACGAAGTGTTTTCTTCCCCCTGTCGACCAAATCCCTAATTCCCTAATTTTACAATCCCTCTCCTTCGACATCCCCCTCCCATTTCTCATCGCCATCTCCTTCGACATCCCTAATTCACGAAGTGACAGAGGCTAGTAAAGAGATGGTATGGTTGCAAAATTTCTTGCATGAATTGGGGAAGGAGCAGAATAATAGAGTTCTCTACAGCGATAGTCAGAGTGCTATCTTCTTAGCAAAGAACCCAGCATTTCATTCAAGAACAAAGCATATTGAGTTGAGGTATCACTACATACGCTAAGGAAGGTCTTACGGCTTATGAAGATTCGAGGAAGTGAAAATCCTACTGATATGTTGACTAAGGTTGTGACCTTAGAGAAGTTTAAGCTATGCATGGCTTCAACTGGCCTTAGAACTTGAGATGGAGGTTGGCACTACTACACAGCTATGGATTACTAGAGAAATGGGTGGTTACATTAGAGTTAGTCATCATGTGGGAGATTGTTAGATTATGGAGCCTAATGCTACAAGGATTAGGAAATAAGAAAAGAGTATGACTCTTTCACATATGACATCCTAATGCTAAGTGGAATTGAAAATTTAATCCAATTAGGAATCAGGGTTTTTCTTTTCCTATAAATAGTCCATCTATGTAACCTTAATATTGTATCTCATCACATATAATATCCTGGCTTGGTAGTGCCCCCATACGTAGTCAATTCTTTGCCGAACTGGGTAAACAATTTCTTGTGTCTTTCTTTATTATTTTTCGATCTAATTTTCTCTCCCAAATATTGTTGTTTATTTCCCAACAAGAATGATATGCAAATGCAGGATAAATATTGCAGAGGAAGAACCTTAGCTGGATGTTAAGGTAGAGTTCAGAGATCAGAGTCCATTTATCCAGGACGCATCATGTGCGCCCACCGTGAGACCTGAAACCACAACCATAAGGTTAAACATCAAAGAGTGGTTGGGAAACATCATTTGGCGCCCACCGTAATCGAATCAACCACATCTTATTTGATTTGGCGGTGTTCGAACAAACACCCGGTCGAATACTACAACCTTTTGCAGAATCTTGAAAGTTGCCAAACCATGTCAAGATTGTTATAATTTCCTACTGGTTCACTGAAATAATTGCTACTGATTTTAACCTTATATCAGAATATAATCAGTACAGAAAATGAAGACTGAAAAAATTCAAAATCAGTACACAGCTACTGCTACTGTTTATAAATGTTTTCCATAAAAAAAATAAACAAAACAGTACCTAAAAATGAAATACTAAACAAGTATTACTGCACTGTTATTTTAAGTTCTGAACAAAAAAACTATAACCTGAACAATTAAAATCTGCACTGGTTATTACTGCAAAATAATACAGAAAACGGTAAGATAATAAAATACTAAGAACCTCAACCGGTACTGGATAGTATTTTGGACGACAGTAGTCACACCACTTCCCCTTAAGTTTAATATGTCATGCCTTTATCAGCTTTAGGCCTACTTGAACACTGAACTCTCAAGGTAAAACGCCCAACCTTTTGTTAACTGGAAGCAGCAACAGCACCTTCGAATCTCTTTTAAAGAGGAAGAACCTATTACAGCAATAAACTTGACTGTTACAGTCACCCCCATAATGCCCAGAATAACTACTGTTGTTACAGTCAAATGCCCATTAATTTAAATCAGTAGCAAAACTTGGCTGATTAGGCCAGTGAATTTTGGGCCAACATTCGTGTACTCACCTCGCGAATGAACACAAGTTCAAGCTATTTTGGTATCGATAGGCCTTCGATTTGCACCCCTACGCGGGCGCGCTAGAGATTCTCACATGGGGCATAATACAGTAACACAATTGAAACTTCCCCTTAAGTTTAATATGTCCTGTCTTTATCAGCTTCAGTCCTACTTGAACACTGAACTCCCAAGGTAAAACGTCCAACCTTTTGTTAACTGAAAGCAGCAACAGCACCTTCGAATCTCTTTTAAAGAGGAAGAACCTATTACAGTAATAAACTTGACTGTTACAGTCACCTCCATAATGCCCAGAATAACTACTGTTGTTACAGTCAAATGCCCATTAATTTAAATCAGTAGCAAAACTTGGCTGATTAGGCCAGCAATTTTGGCCCAACATTCGTGTACTCAGGTCGCGCATGAACACAGAGTTCAAGCTATTTTGGTATCGACAGGCCTTCGATTTGCACCCCCTATGCGGGCGAGCAAGAGATTCTCACATGGGGCATAATACAGTAACATAATTGAAACTCATGTGATCCATTTTTCCTTATAAAGTGAATTCCACTTCCATGAGTTTCCCATGTGGGATGTGGGTTTAAAAACTCATTTACCACATTTTATCCACCTTATTTTATACCAATTTATCATTCACAGAAAGAATTAGTTTTCTCACATGTTATATATCATCGCGAAGCTTGCGCAACCCACTTCGTGATAAACTCAATAACATTCAAAACCGAACGGTGTAACATATAAATATATTGGTGCCAAAAATATCCTCGCGACACTTTAAATATAATTCAATACTTTTATTACAAGCCAATTCTCCAACAAAGATATCCTAGTAAATTCATACCTAAGAACAATCTCCCGTCAAATGGTAGTTTCTATCGATCTAGGCCATTCACATCCACTCCCGTATCCATGGCCAAAAGATTCATTCCAGGTTATCAAAACCAGCAAGGACCCGCACTACAAATTTCCTATGCGAAGATTTCTTTCATCTCTGCAAATTTTCATAGGCGTTTCAGTCATGTCGGGCATTAATTCTCGAGCGAGAGAAATAGTGATTGATAGAGGGGCGTGCTGACAGATAAAGCGTAAGAGAGAATTGTCCCTTCATCAGCGGGAGGGCTGGAAGCAACATTGTTCTTCTGGATTAATCCGCTCCTGAGAAAAGAATATTGCAGCTCCAATTATAAAATAAGTATTAATTATTTGATAAATTTGACAATACTGCGGGAGAGGGCCCGAAAATCATAACGAGTCTTTTTTTTTCTTTCTAGATACATGAAGGAAGGGGTTATGTCTCGAACTCGGGCTATTTTTTAGCCCAAACTAAGACGGCCCATTGAGAAAAACTTCCTAAACGTATATCATGATTAAATCTAACTATTTTAAAAATCGTCTAAAAGAAATGGTAGAAATTGTAGATGAGTCCAGCTCTAATTTGGGTAGACAAATTCCTCAAATATTACAAGAAAAATGATATTTCTCTAAAGTCGATTTTAGGTCACTTTTATCGTTTGTGACCATTTTTTGAAGTGGTCATTTGTCGTCATAAATGCCTCCATCACTGATGAAATTATGACGATATTTTGTGTTTGGTCACAATTACTCAATGCTTATGTGACTAAATTCTTGACACAAAACTTTACAATAAGTGAAAAAAAAAAAATGGTCACAACAAATATAAATATGTGTGACAATAGTTTTGACACAAAAAAGAAGTCAATTGTGACGAATTAAGTCGTCACATATTTATATTTATAGTGACGACATCGTTGACACAAAAATACTTGTTAATAGTGGCCAAATGTTTACTATTGATACAATGAGTATTGAAGGAAAAAATGATTTTGTTTATGATAAAGACATTATTAATAGGACACTAGTAAGACATTAATAATGACAAATTAACTGCGGAAAAGACTAATCGTCAAAATTTGCGGTAGTAACAAACAAATAAGTCGTCACCACTAGTACAAACAATAGTGATCATCCATGTTTTGTCACAATCAAACTCTTATTTGTGACCACATTCAGCTAACACTAACAACTTTAGTGTCACAAATTTTCATCACAAAAAGACATAATTTGAGTGACAAAGCACTTTTTGTCACAATAAATTGAAATACTAGTGAGAAAAATAAATTTTGTCCCAACTAAGTTTCATCCCACGTAAAAAACAATTGGTGTCAGAACGCATATGCTATTAGTGACAAAACTTCATTGATAAAAGAAATTACAGCACTATTAGTATAGTAATAATAGTGACAAATTACTTATGAAAGACTTTAAATCATCACCATTAACACGACAATCGTGACAAACATGTAAGTTGTCACAATTAGTACCTATACTAATAAAAATAAATATTTAATTTGTCATAAAACGGTATATGATCACAAAACAGTTGTTACTAAATGTCTTCACTCGTATAGTAGGTGTACAAGCAACTCCGATAGGTTTCAAAGATAGTAAATCTCGTGATTTAACTCTAAATGATTCTATGGACGAGGTGATAGGCCCATAGGGTTGATATTCAATCCATTTTTCAAAGAAGTAAAAGCCCAAAGGGATTGGAAACAAATCATATTAGAAAATCAACATTTGTCTCTCCTAGAAAGTAACAGTATAAACAATGTGATTTGATCGAATTTTAAATCGCACCACAATTTGGCAGTTGGAAAAATCTGAAACTGCACCAAACCAATTAAAACTTCAAATCACAAATGGAAGATTCAAGTTCACCACTTTTACCGACATCATCGGCTGCCATTAGTCATTAGATTGATAAAAGTTTTGTCAAGCGGGTTCAAAGCTTTGTTCATCAGTTAAAAACTCACTAAGATATTCAGTGACAATATACCATTTTGTCACAAATAAGATGTTTATTGTGATAAAATATTTTGTTGTCACTAGTGTAAATACTAATTGTGACAACTTACATGTTTGTCACGGTTATCGTGTTAATGGCGGTGATTTAAAGTTTTTCATAAGTAAGTTATCACTATTACTATACTAAATACTAATAGTGCCGTAATTTCTTTTATCAATGAAGTTTTGTCACTAATAACATATGCGTTCTGACACCAATTGTTTTTTACGGGGATGAAAATTTAGTTGTGACAAAATTTATTTTTCTCACTAGTATTCCAATTTATTGTGACAAAAAGTGCTTTGTCACTCAAATTATGTCTTTCTGTGATGAAAATTTGTGACACTAAAGTTCATACAGTTAGTGTTAGCTGAATGTGGTCACAAATAAGAGGTTGATTGTGACAAAACATGGATGGTCACTATTGTTTGTACTAGTGACGACGACTTATTTGTTTGTTACTACCGTAAATTTTGACGATTAGTCTTTTCCACAGTTAATTTGTCATTATTAATGTATTACTATTGTCCCCTTTTTTGTTATTAGATTCGGTCACTAATATCATATGAACTATGGCGTTGTTGATCTTTTGGTGGGTGAAAACTCATTTAGAACAACTTTGTCTTTGTCGCTAGTATTTTCATTTGCTTTAACGAAAATTCCTTTTGTCACTCAAATGTTTACTATTGTTGCCGAAGTTTTGTGTCAATGTCAGTTAGTTTAATTGAATATTGTCACCAAAAGAAGAAAAAGGAAAAAGGAAAGTGGTATTGCAACGAAAATTGATGGAAAGTATAAATATTTTTTTGTTTTTGTAAAAAAAATAAAATAAGAGTATAAATATACAAGTATATATGCTATAACTTAGAATATAATTTTAGTTTTTATATTTGTTTAATAATATATTAAATTTATTACTAAAAAATAGTATTTATATAGAATAATTTTATTCATATTTTGATAACAAATTCATACATAAATACATAAATTATATTTTTGAAATGTATTTTGAAAGAAAAATTAAATACATTTAACTATTTAAAATTAATGAGAGTGTATTAATTTTATTTTGATACATGAAGAAAAAGAAAACACAACAAAACACAAAGAAAAATTTAAATAAATAAATGTTCAAAATAAAAAACTAATTATTATAATAGGAGGAATGTCAGTTAACAAATGATTAATTAGTCCAGCGGCCACCACACAACATACTAGTGGGAGGTTACGGGTTCAATTCTCATCATTTGAGATGGAGAGACTTTATTCTATATTATTCAAAGGTATAAATATTGTGACGACTTAATTTGTCACAATATGTTTTTTTTTTTTGTCAAAACTATTGTCACACGTATTTATATTTGTTATGACCACTTTTTTTGTCACTTATTGTACAGTTTTTTGTGTTGACAATTTAGTCACAGAAGCAGTGATTAATTGTGACCAATCACAAAATGTCGATAGAAGTATTTATGACAACAAGCGACGACTTCAAAAGATGGGAACAAGCGATAATAGTAATAAAAAATCGACCTTACAGTGACGATTTTTGTGGTCACTAAATATCATTTTTCTTGTAGTGACAATGATCAAACTGTTGATTTAGAAAGAGTTCGAGGCAATGAAGGGCCACCAAACTTCCACGTTTCTCGAGTCAATGTTGTTACTTTTGAAGGGATTGCTATACAACAAAATTTGCAGCTCATACATCACTATCCCGTGCTAACTTATGGTAATTTATCATATCCACAATGCCGACGGAGGAATAAAATGGAGGGACCTAACTTTGTTCAAGGTAATCTCACCAACATGTAAGTAGGTATAGGCGGATCCAAGGGTTGGTTGAAGTATGAGCATAATCATACAAGATGAAAGAAACAAGTTTAATTTTCACCCCTAAATTGTTGAGGGGCCACCCTAAATTTCAATATTAAATTGTTTAATATGCAACGAAATTTGTAAGTTTTCCCTAAATTGTTGAGGGACCGCCCTAAATTTTAATTTTGGATTCAACCCTGTAAGTAGGTCAGTCTGGATACATGCTCAACCAAATACCCAATCAGTATACTCGGTCTTATCAAACCGAAAGAAAATTTCCACCAATGGTAGGGCAGATGTCCTACCCTTAGTAACTAGCCTTCCAGGCGGGGGCCAAGTCGCAACAACGGTCAAATAGACGGCATATTCTCGACACCCGGGACTTTTAGTCTGGGGGCCAGATCCCAACAATTAACGGACTGAAATACCCCGAAACTTTTTGCTTACGTATTTTGCATGCTTTGAATTTATTTTACATGATTATATGTTTTATAATTTTTATCACATGAATTATATGTTATGTGTCATGTTATTTAATGTGTTTGTGGTACATTTAGTGTTTTAAGAGTGTTAGGACATAAGGGTAATACTTGAGAACTTGTGGGACTTAATTGTAACTTTTTGAGTAATTGATTGGGGGGAAATATGGCTGGGAAATCTTGAGTGAACGGCAGTTATCAAAAGAGAGGGAAAAGAAAAAGGAAAGAAAGAAAGAAAGAGATGAGAGAAAATCAGGGTAGAACTTTGAGAGGGCAATTGAAAGAGTAAACGGTGTCCGTTTGAGCGCTTTTTAATTCGTTTCGAAGGTAATCTAAATACCTACGTGTGACCATAGACGGATCGTGATCCCGAGTTCGAAACAGAAAGTTATTGCACTGGGAAGGGGGCTGGATTCTTGATTTCGGGGTTTTCTTCATATTTTCTTTAAGATTGCTATCGGAAGAGGTAAGGATCATTCACAATTGTGTTTTCAGTCCTAAATGCACATATTCAGTGCTTAAAGAATTGTGTAAGAACTAACATCTTATTTTCGTTGTTGAAGTCGTCGTTGTCTAATTGGTGTTGTTAGACCAAGTTGTCGCCCTGGCCTGAGCTCTTGTCTAGGATCAGTTTACTAGAATGATTCATTCTCTATAAATGGGATTGTGTTGAACCCGGGAGTTCATGTGATATTTGAAAATTTTGAGGCCTTAACCCGACGTGGACTATCATTGTGACTGTAACAGTTTGTGGAGTCCATTGTGATGGATGATGTTACAGTGTAAGAATGGATCTTTAAACCTTGGACCCGTCGTTCGGGAGGTTATACCAAACCCATGTGTATGAACCTTTTGGGCCATCCTAGTTTGGACTATAACTAGGACCGTTACAGTTATTATTAGTTAGTCATGAATAGATAATAGTGCTTGAATCGTGGGAAGTAAGTTTCATAATGATAACCATGTTCGTAATGTCTAAACCAAGTGTATAATCATGTTTACCGTATGGGCAAAGCATGGTTCTTGTAGTGCATTCGGTTGTGTAAGTGCTTAGACATGAAAATTATGCTTGTTTAGCTTACTTATTGTTATTGGTAATTTAGTTGTTCTTGTTTTGGTCTTGTTTGCTTCTTTGTTTGAGTCTAAAATGGTCATTTTTTGGGTTGGGATGTTTAGTTGCAGAAATGGGTCATTTACATGTAATTTTGTACATGAAAAAAATGTTTTCTGCAGGGTGCGGATGACCTTTCATCCGCCAAACTTCTGGGAGCTACTGTCCACTTGTGGGCGATACTGCAGACAAACTTGCTGGAGATTGCTTCATCTGCGGACGATGTGCTTCGTCGGGAGTATTAGTGTAATTCCTGCGGATGATGCTTTATGTCTTGAGCTGTTTTAGTTTATGTTTATTTTCGTGTTTGCGTCTAATGTATTGTGAGTCATGTGTAGTGTATATCTAGTGTTATATTATGGTGTTAAGACTTATTGTGTCAAGTGTACTTTCAAAAGGGGATTTTGGGGACGAGAAATATTTTCTGCCTTATCTGATGCTTCATCCAAGGGTCGTTTAATCCTTATTCAGCTTCGCAGCTCAGTCCTTTCATTTTCTTATTTTGAAGATGATGATGGTGCTGAGCTTAGTGACGGATCCATGATGTAGTGACAGTGGGGGCACTCGTCTAGGCACGGAGCAAAGAAATAAATTAGAATTTTCCTTTAGAATATTTGACGTTTCTAAAAATGTCGAAGAGGTGAGGGGCGTCCACAATGACGGATTTATAGAGCGAACGCCCCGCAATATTTTAAAAAAATGTCACATTTTCTATGAGAATAAAAATCTTTATTTGTAATATTTGTATCATAAACTATTTTTTATGACGGTTTTGACAAATTTAGAAAATACGATGGTTTTAGACTAAAACTACATCCAACAATCAATTTTTATGTTTTAAAAGATAGGGGATGAAGTAGAGGGACAAAAATACCTCAAACTCTGGTGAAAATTAGTTAGAAAATGTAAACAATTTTGATGGATTTCTCAAAAAAAAAAAAATAATAATAATTTCATGTGTGAGACAAGTAAAAGTTTAGAAGAAAAAAAATTAATAAAAATCAAATAAAGTAAAAAAAATTAATAAAGAAAGCGATTGGAACCCACACGACACTCAAGAGTTGAATCACCACGTCCTTGTTTTTTGCGTTTGATACATTGTTTGAGTCTGGGGTCACCAAAGTTTCTAGCGGGGTTACTAATTTACTAACTTAATCGAATAGACTTAATCATTGTACACAAACATGTAATTAAAATTAAACAAAAAAATCAGTAGGGGCATGTGACCCCACTACCCATAGGGTACATCCGTCACTGGCTGAGCAATATTATGAGGAGAATGCCTGGGAGGGGCCATATGAAGAGTGACTACATAATTTGCTTATGTAATAGTTGAGTGTTAGTAACAAACACTTAGTTTATTTATGTTGTGCATAACTTATTTCCTTTCCGTACATACTTATATTTCCGCGGTTATACATTTGGATTCCTTTGGTTATAATATGAAGTATTCCCTTTTTAGTAATTCTGTTGTGGACTTTGGTGTCTCATTAACCAATAAGACACTGCCATGTCACCCATTCCGGTTACGGGGTGTGACACGGACATACATCCTACTCCTTGCAGCAAACCTTTCAGGCTCGGGGCAAATGCCACCGATGGCGGAAACCATATCCCATTTTACCCAACCAGTTTTTCAAGATCGGGTGCAACCCGCATTTCCTCTGAACTTTTTCCTAGGACATCCAGTAGTGGTAGCACCCTCCGAAACGGATATTACCCCTTGTGACACTCCTAGAAGTGATCTAAATACCAAGCACGGTCAACCTAAATGTATTTTGTCTTATGGGTAACTCCTTGAGAAGACATATGAGAAACCTGGATTAGTCAAGAAGATCATGGACTAGATTTCAAATGATAGAAGTAAATTTTTTTTTTAAGTCCAATTGGGCGGTTACCCCATAAAGGGGAGAGAGAACTGCCTCAGACGAGGAGGAGATAGCCCTAGAAAGGGAGATTAAAACTTGCCGCATGCAGGCGGAGAGTATCGAACCCACGACTCAAGGTCGTGGACAGGCTCCTGCCCCACTGGGTTAGGACACCTTTTGATATGATAGAAGTAATTGAGTACAGTGATACTATTTATTACTCTGATTCAATAAGGTGTGATACCTAGGAAGGTAAAATAGTCATTTGCACAAATACGATAGACACTTGAGTAGTAGCTTCATACTACTTTACTCGTTGGGGCAATATCTCTAGATAGCGATAAACGAGGATTGATTGTTAATTAGAAACACTTTTCCTAACAATGTTTATATAGAAATCATTAAAATCAAATTACCTCATCAAGAGGAACATGACATGTTGGTTTGGGGCCCCTCTACGTCAGGGACCTACTCTGTAAAATCTGCATACTTGCATAATAATAGATGTAAGTTTTCTACTCCAAATATGTCCACTCAAAACTGGAATATCTTGTGGAAATCTCACCTTCATGAAAGGCACAAACTTTTTGTTTGGAAGTGTTTGCACAACATCCTTCCCACAAGTAAGAGGCTTCAGCCTATTTTCAAAAGGGAGGAATTTTGCCTTTTTTGTAATTTGGAAATAGAGTCCATAGAGCATATTTTTATAAAATGTCCAATTGTTAAGTTCATTTGGTTTCATTCCTCTTGGAACTTTAAAATTGAACCTTTTATAAATTGTTCTATATACTCTTGGTTTGATAAGTTATTGGATACTAATGATAGCTTTTTTCTTTCTAAGGAATTAAAGCTACAATTTTTGAACTTTGGAGTTGTTATGATGGAGAACATCTGGATGCTGCGAAACAAACTTCTGCATACAAATACTATTCTAGATTGGCCTGCCATTACCACCATGGTTGAGGATAAGGCGTCTTCGTACTGGAAAGCTGCTGTCCAAAGGAGACTTATTTTTTGCAAAAATATCTGTAATAGTAATTGGTGTGTACCCCCTAAGGGTTTTTGTAAATTAAACTTTGATGCTACATGGGAGGATAACAAACCATCATATCTAGGCTGTATTTTGACAAATGATGACGGTAGACTACTAGGAGCTTGGACCAAAAGATCTTTAGAAATCTCCCCCTTTGCAGCTGAAACAGAAGTCATTGTCTTTAGGGTCGTGCCATAGGTGAGGATATTGGATGCAGTCAGCTTATCATTGAAGGTGATGCTCTTTTTGCAATCCAAGCATTACTAGGCAACAAGAGTATGGAATGCTGGAAGAGCAAACAATCTATCCTTGATGGGAGGGACTTTTTGAAGAAACATGCCAAATGGGAATTATCTTTTGTACCTAGAATATGCAATACTTTTGCACACAACTTGGCCACTTGGGCCAAAAGAAATAATTTTGTAGGCTATATTCCCCCTTCTTCTATGCCCCTGTCGAATGTGCTTTCATGTAATAGATTAGGCTCGGATTGCGGTACAAGCTCTGTAGGAGTTATACCAAACTCTGATGTCAACGCTTTGGATATGAATGACAGCTAAGGTATTTTTCATCAAAAAAAAAAAAAAAATGAGCAAATATAGTTATTGGATAGCAGTGGTATTTAGATCATTTTAGCAACCACTGCGAATATGTATCTTGGTCCCCCCATATCTCAATTACTAATCAAGTATTTAATTTCCAACAATGGATTGTGTTTGCTACAATGAAAATTATTTTATTTAGGTCTCTCAAGAAAATTAAGGATATAAAATAACTAACGAGAAAGCCTGGATAATAAATGTACTAGTTAACTAACTAGACTTTTAATCAATTACTAGAATTAATGAATGAGGAAAGAGTAATTAATTTGTGAAAACATAAGAGGGGGATGAATTGAGTTTTTGCTAACTTTTGAACTTTTCTTGCAAAAGTGATGAGATTTAAAATAAACAAGATATTGAGTTGTAAGCAAATCAAGAAAGATATTAAACACGACATTTATAGTGGTTCGAATTAATAAGAATATGCGTCCACTAACTCGAGACTCACCGAATGATTTCAACAACACGCTATGGATCCCATTTACAACTCAATGATGGTGGGATGAAACCAATATTACATAAGTGACTAACTCACTAAGAGTTTTACACAACAACCACTTAGATCACTACTTAGAGTAATCCACACAAAGCAGACATCTAGTTTACAAACTCACAAAGAGTATAGAGAGAAATATTTGAGCAAAGCCGATCACACTTTATGTTATAAATGAATACAAATTTATGACACAGTCTTTCTAAGCTCAAATAAGAAGAAAAACACCTTTTTTTGCTCCTTAAAAGTAGTGGAATGCTTGTTTGAAATGTATGGAACTTGTTTTCACTTTAAAGCTTTGTTAACCCCCAAACAATTAGCTTGCGGGGGAGGGGGGGTCCTGTGCAAGTGTTATCAAGCAGTGCATATGATGAAGACATACAAAGAGGAGGGTCATTGCATTGGACTGTCCATGGTTTGGCAGAAAGGGCCAACCATGATAGTCTTTTTTTTTTTACTAACAATTTTGTCTAGGACGGAAGTGACGGGAGAACGGAAGGTGGGTCTTTCGTCCTGGGCTGACGTGGCACTTTCCAGACGCGTCTTTGCCACGTTAGCCCGAGATGGAAGTCCCACTTCCGTTCTCCCCCACCACTTCCGTCCTCAACCTCCAGTAGCTTGGTAAAAAACACTTGGGTTTTAGAAATTTTGTGCCTGAAACACTTTGATTTTTATTTTTTGCCTACAAATTTTTTAGTTGGTATTTTACAACAAAAAAAAATCACTAAAACATAATATTTACCAAAAAAATGTGTACAAAAATTACTTGGACAAAAGTTGCTTTATTAATAAAAACGAACAACGTAAAGTTGGTTTATGTGGATGATATAGTGTTGACCAGTAATAGTCTTATTGCTATTGATGAGGTGAAGAGGGTCCTGCATGATAAATTTAAGATCAAAGATCTGGGAGATTTAAAGTTCTTTATTGGGTTGGAAATCATTAGAAATGATGCTGGCATCTTCCTTTCTCAAATGAAGTATGCATTCGAACTTCTATCAGCTGAGGGTTTATTGATAGTAAAGCAGTTTCTACTCCTATTGATCTACTAGTTAAATTTTCTCACCATGATTGTAATCGTTATCCTGATGTTACTGCCTATAGGAGAGTCATTGGTAAGCTTTTGTACTTAACAGTGACAAGGCTTGATCTTTCATATAGTGTGCAATAACTAAGTCGGTTTCTTGACACTACTACTTTACTTCACCACAAGGCAACTCATAAGATTTTGAGGTATATAAAATAGGCTTCTGGTCAAGGCTTATTCTTTCCACCAAAGTCTGATTTCCAACTCAAAGGCTATGCAGATAGTGATTGGGCTGGTTGCATTGAAACTAGGAGATCCATTACTGGCTTATGCATGTTTTTGGGTGCTGCACTGGTTTCTTGGTGGTCTAAGAAGAAACAGATTGTTTCTAGAAGTTATGCAGAAGCAAAATACAGGGCCATGGCAATGGCAGCCTGTGAAATACAGTGGCTGGTCTATTTGCTCTCTGGGTTTAGTTTGAAGAAAGTACAAGTTGTACCCTTGTTTTGTGACAATGCAAGTGCACTACATATTGTTTACAACCCCGTGTTTTATGAACGCACAAAATACATTGAGATTGATTGCCATGTTGTGAGAAAAAGACTACTGGTTGTTGTTCTTAGGCCTTTGCCTATCTCTTCTGCTAAACAATTTTATCCACTTTTGTAAATTATCGAATGCATAAATAATAGAGCAATTTGCACTAAATGACCACTAACTATTTTCGTATTTCTCTTTTTAACCAAATACATTTATTTTAGTAGTTTATAACCTTAAACAATTTACGATCAACAAGTGATAGCTCCGGTGTACTATTTCGTCAAATTTTTTAACTTTTTTGGTCTGAAAATATTAAAAGACCAATTGATCCCTTAAGACCCGACCCGGCACAGACCCACCTAAAATCGACCTAAGATTCAACCACCATCATCATCTCCGGTCATCTTCTACGGCGCCACCTCCGATCACCTTCTCTGGCGACAAACTCGGACCAAAGACAGTTTCACAAAAATCACAGTAACAACAACCAATTTCCATTATCATTTGTTGAAATTTGATGAAAAATGGATTAAACCCATTTCAATTTTCATGATTTACTTTTCACAGAAATCACAGCAACAACAACCAATTTCGATTATCATTTAATGAAATTTGATGAAAAATGGATGAAACCCATTTCCAAATCCACTGATGAAACCCATTTCCACTTAATGTTATTCAAAGAGTAAAATGGTTTGAACAGCAAGCAATGGTTGGATTGAAAGTTTTCATAACCACCATTAATGGTGTCAGAGGAGCCCCTTTTAGCTCTTGATACTAATAATCCCTTTAGGATTCTCCAACTCCGTTCACTCCTACTCCACCCGCCACTGCCTCCTCCGACAACCACTACCATATCTTTGACGCCAGAATCATTGGATTTCCTTCCACCTTTTAGTTCAATCACTACCAGATCTTCTAATGCGGTTCATTTTGATGTTGTTTTGGATAACAATGGCAAGAACATGGAACAGATAGCATTGGAGTGTTAAGAAAATTGGAAAAAATTGCCCCTCACGTGACCGGCACGTGAGGATTTTTTTTGAAAAAATCACCGGAATCTTTGATGACCGGTTGCCCGTAAAATATTGATGACTATAAGCTGCTAAAATAAAAAAATTCTAGAATGAGAAATTCGAAAATAGTTAGTGACCATTTAGTGCAAATTAGTCTAAATAATATTGTAGATATTTTCTTCCCTATCTTCTTTCTGTTCTTCATTTCTCATTATCGTGGCTTGGTGGGCTACAAGGGGGGTTTTTCATTTGACTAACCATGATTTAGCAGAATGGTCATAACATGGCAGTCAAAATTTTGGGAGTAACATTTTTGTCTAGAAGGGGACTTCCGTTCTGGGGCCAAGACGGAAGTCCTCTTGGCTGACGTGGCGCGTCTGGGATGTGGCGCTCACCCAGACGCGCCTTGCCACGTCTGGCAGAGAGTTTGGCAAAAAAAAACTTTGGGCTGCAATTTTTTGAGTTGGCATTATTACAACATAAAAAAATCACTAAAACTGAATATTAACCAAAATTTGAGTACGAAAATCACTATGGAAAAACCGACTTTATTAATAAAAAATGAACACGGTAAAAAAAAAACATATCTTTTATAACAAAAATATGTCAAATTGTATGTAAAAAAATTAAAACGACTAATGTAAGCAAAACTAAGTAAATGCTATCTAAGGGCCCGATGGTGTGTATCTATCGGGCCTTCTCCGCTCTTTTCGGAGAAAGTAAGTGTGGTCATCTCTCCTTCGCATAGCACTACCCTGGTCCGTTGCGATGAATTCAACCCCGGCTCTTCGGGGGAATTTGGCTGGAGTAGTATAGTGTGCTGCTGTGTCTGAGTCAGGTCGAGGCTAAAGGATGGCGACGCCCAGAATAGAAACCTGACTGTCCCGATGTAGAGGACCCCCTCCAGGATGCCCCCATCTCAATACCCGGAGAATAAATATCGATGCTCGGAAATTGGTATTGAAATAGGGTGGGAACATCGGACTGAATGGGGAACTGAGTCTGAGGCTGAGACGGGAACTGCGTCTGAGGAGCCTGAGTCGGTTCTTTCTGCGGTTGAGCCAGTTCCGGCGCACCGCCACGTTGCCGAAGTCGCCGTGCGGCAATGTCCTCCTAACTGCCTTGCCGATCCCGGCGACTACCCTGTCTCCCAACCGCAGCCCTACCAAGAACATGCTCCCGCGGCTGTGTGACCGGTTGCAGAACTGCAGCATCTACTGCATCGGTAGCGCGCGATCTGCATGAAACCGTTTTCCCAGCCTCTACGAAGGCATCTTTTATTGTTTTGGCAGCCCAGGCGATGAGATTCTTGTACTGATTATTAGTTCGAGATCCAGGCTTCTCGAATTCTTCAAGAATCACTCTGTTAGACTCCTCTTGTAACATAAATATGCGAATTAGTATATTTAAATTAAAAAGAATAATGTTGACAGTAAAACGAATAAAACTTACAAAAATAGCCTCAGATGTAGCGATGGGTTGAATGCCCATCGGCAGTGGCCCGGGATCCCTATTTTGTGGGGTTGTCATGAGGTGCACGGTAATGAGATTGTACCAATCCATGTACTCACGGGTTGGTGCAATAACATTACCGTGAACGGGAGCAGCGCCCGCTAGTGCATCGCCGCGGGCATCCCACAAATCGATGTATATGCAGTGCTGGGCTTCCCAATTCCTCTTCGGACCCGCCTTGCATGTGTGAAGGTCAAAACCCTTGGTAGTTCCCTCCGTCCCCGGCTCCATTGGTACAACCTGCTGGAAGCCAAATTGCCTCACTACCTTGTCAGGAAGGTGATACTCTACAATCTCGAAGCACACTGGCGGCGTACGGGCTCGACAGGTCATCAGGAAGCCTTCATCCCGAGCCTCTCTCTCGGCAATTACCCAATCAGGGTACGGTCTCCACATAAACTGCAAAAATAAATTCAAGTTAATGTAAAATAATTCATTTAATTTAAATTTTTAAAAAATACGAGATTACCTAAATTAACTTACCCATTGTGCGTCCGTCAGCATATCTAGCTGATTACGAAACACCGTCAGCTGCGATTTCGGCGCGTTGACGAAACTCCGACCTGTATTGGAGAACCGTGACCCGTAAGCTCTACTGTCAGCAGGGAATATCATGGAGAATCTGGCCTCGGTTCGCAGGACGGAGACATGAAATTCGCTCCCACGCCCACAGCTGGTAAAAAAACAGAATCGATTATTAAATATTCGAAATACATATTAAAAAAAAAAAACCTGTATAAAATTTAGACAAAGCTGAATTAGCAAGCAACAGCCGGCCATGTCCTTGGAATCAGCCAGTGAAGAGGTGCACATCTGGCGGTACAAATGTGCAAGGACACCGCTAGCCCAAGAAGTCTGGTTTTGCTCGAGGGTACCATCACTAACGGTGAGAAGATATCGCATGTTCCCCCGGGCCCCCGACTTATTGGGAGAAAGAAAAGTGGATATCAAGAGGAAAATCAAAGCCCTAGCCCTCTACTCTATCGCCAACTCAGTAGCATCTAACAGTTCGATGGTGTTACCCATAGTTGAAGCCAGGGGGGAGGGGAGTCAGAATCCTAGGAGGTCGAAGACGCGGGTCAATCCACTGATTTTTAGTCATGTTGCATTCCTAATGCCATGACACTACGTGACCCCTAGTTGATAGTCCTAGAAGGCATCCAACGTCATCTAGTATAAAGTTCAACTCACCGCAACGTAGGTGAAAAATATGGGTCTCGGGGCGACATCTCTCTACTAATGCAGTAACTAAAGCGTGTCTACCTTCATTTTTCCTATTCTACAACAACTGCCAAATCCTATTTGGTTTATCAAGGCAATCACTCGCTGGTTGGTTTCATTTTGGTACACCTAAAAAAACTTACCGTCGTTTCTAATAATTTTCAGTGAAGTGTTTAGTTGAACATCCCCGCCCCATATTCTTGAAGATCTATGAGAAGTTTGTTTGTTTAAAACAATAGCATCATATGGATCAGGCAGAAGATGAGCAGGAACAGACATCTATACAAAAAAACAATAAACACACAATTTATCAGAAAAAAACACATGTTATATTACCAAAATCACAAATGTCCTAAGTATGTCTTCACAAATTAACAATTACTAATTCACAAACCCTAAAAATTCCTAAATACCCCAAATTCATAAATTCACAAAATTCACAAGCACAAAAAAGTTACCAAATTCAACAAATTACTCTAAATTACCAAATTCCCAACAATTTTATAAACATAATTAGTAAATTTAAAGTTCAATTCAAAACATAAAGTTAAATTGCCCCAAAATCACAAATGCCCTAAGTATGTCTTCACAAATTAACAATTCACAATTAACAAACCCTAAAAATTCCTAAATGCCCTAATTTCATAAATTCACAAACACAAAAAATTTACCAAATTCAACAAATTACTCTAAATCACCAAATTCACAACAATTTAAAGTTCAATTCAAAACATAAATGTTAAATTGCTCAAAATTAAAGTTTTATACCTTTGAGTTTGAGAGATGAGAGAGAGATAGAGAGCAAGGTGGAATTGATTGGTGGCGGCAGCAGCAGCGGCGGTGGCAGGCAGCGGCAGTGGGGGTGGTTGCGGGAGAATCAAAGGTTTTTTGCCTTGGGATTTTTTGTTTTGGTAAGAAAGGGTCGGGTAAAGGGAGAAGAGGAATTGTTGGGGTTTTAATCTGGGACTTCATAACGGAAATGAGACTTCAGTTCTGGGCCTACTTCCGTCTTGGCTGACGTGGTGCTCACCCAGACGCGTCTTGCCACGTCAGCCTCACTTACGTTCTCAACTGACTACAGGGAAAAAATAACTAAAATATGGAATCCAATTTTTTCGAAATGTGTTTGGGGATGCAGTTCATGGATAAACGTGAGGCAATGTTGGCAATTAACGTGTGGCAAGACAATGTGGTCTTGAGGGAGTGGAAAAGAGACAGGAGCAACAGACAATGGTTCAGCGGGGTTTGTAGAAACTCAACAGAAAAAAGCCGATGCAGTTGGTACATTCGCTTTAACCATTGCAGGGTGGATGGAATGTGGAAGGTTACCAAACTTAACAATAACCACTACTGCTTGATGGACCAGAACAAAAAATGCAAGATGTCTTCTAGCTACATTGGGGGTAAAAATTATATACCTTGTACATGCTGATCCTGAAATTTATGTTAAATTGATTAGGGTTGCTTGAGTTTGAGTTGTACTTATAGAAAAACTTGGTATGCCCGCCGACATGCTATAGAAATATTTTTTGGTATTTGGAAATCAACTTTCCAGGTACTAGTATATGCAGGCACTACATTATTCTAACCTGGATGCTATAGTCAAATTTGTTTGCCATCCACAACTAACTGTTAATGGCCCTAAGGTGTGTTCAAGGCATTGTTCTGGACATTTAAACCGTTAGTTAATGGTTACAAGTGGTGTCGGCCTATAATTTCAATTGATGGCACACATCTTAGTGGGAATTATAAAGGAGTACTCTTGGTTGCAAGCACTCAGGATGCTAACAATCAAATTTTACCCCTTGCTTTTGCCTTGGTCGAATCAGAGGCAACTTCCACTTGGTCATGGTTCCTTAAAAACTTAAGGGAACATGTTGTGAAAGACTTACAAGTTTGTCTTATTAGCGATCGTCATGCCGGCATTCTTAGTGTCGTGGCTAGCGTCCCCGGATGGCAACCCCAATGGCAGTGCACCGATATTGCCTTAGGCATTACAGGTCAAATTTCCACACTAATGCAAAAAAACAAAGAATTGAAAGATTATATGTGGATTGCTGCAACAGAAAAGAAAATAAGTAAGTGCAGTTTTTATCTTGAACGTATTAAACAAAAAGATGAGGATGCATTTAACTGGTTGATGCAGCATCCCAAAGAGTTGTGGACTTTGGCATACGATGGGGAAAGCGTTTCGGTTGCATGACGACAAACATGTCTGAGGCGCTTAACAGCGTTTTGCAACAGTCTAGAGCGCTGCCTTTGAAAGCTCTTGTACGGTCTCCACATAAACTGCAAAAATAAATTCAAGTTAATGTAAAATAATTCATTTAATTTAAATTTTTAAAAAATACGAGATTACCTAAATTAACTTACCCATTGTGCGTCCGTCAGCATATCTAGCTGATTACGAAACACCGTCAGCTGCGATTTCGGCGCGTTGACGAAACTCCGACCTGTATTGGAGAACCGTGACCCGTAAGCTCTACTGTCAGCGGGAATATCATGGAGAATCTGGCCTCGGTTCGCAGGACGGAGACATGAAATTCGCTCCCACGCCCACAGCTGGTAAAAAAACAGAATCGATTATTAAATATTCGAAATACATATTAAAAAAAAAACCTGTATAAAATTTAGACAAAGCTGAATTAGCAAGCAACAGCCGGCCATGTCCTTGGAATCAGCCAGTGAAGAGGTGCACATCTGGCGGTACAAATGTGCAAGGACACCGCTAGCCCAAGAAGTCTGGTTTTGCTCGAGGGTACCATCACTAACGGTGAGAAGATATCGCATGTTCCCCCGGGCCCCCGACTTATTGGGAGAAAGAAAAGTGGATATCAAGAGGAAAATCAAAGCCCTAGCCCTCTACTCTATCGCCAACTCAGTAGCATCTAACAGTTCGATGGTGTTACCCATAGTTGAAGCCAGGGGGAGGGGAGTCAGAATCCTAGGAGGTCGAAGACGCGGGTCAATCCACTGATTTTTAGTCATGTTGCATTCCTAATGCCATTACACTACGTGACCCCTAGTTGATAGTCCTAGAAGGCATCCAACGTCATCTAGTATAAAGTTCAACTCACCGCAACGTAGGTGAAAAATATGGGTCTCGGGGCGACATCTCTCTACTAATGCAGTAACTAAAGCGTGTCTACCTTCATTTTTCCTATTCTACAACAACTGCCAAATCCTATTTGGTTTATCAAGGCAATCACTCACTGGTTGGTTTCATTTTGGTACACCTAAAAAAACTTACCGTCGTTTCTAATAATTTTCAAATGAAGTGTTTAGTTGAACATCCCCGCCCCATATTCTTGAAGATCTATGAGAAGTTTGTTTGTTTAAAACAATAGCATCATATGGATCGAGCGAGAAGATGAGCGAGAATGTACATCTATACAAAAAAACAATAAACACACAATTTATCGAAAAAAAAACACATGTTATATTACCAAAATCACAAATGTCCTAAGTATGTCTTCACAAATTAACAATTACTAATTCACAAACCCTAAAAATTCCTAAATACCCCAAATTCATAAATTCACAAAATTCACAAGCACAAAAAAGTTACCAAATTCAACAAATTACTCTAAATTACCAAATTCCCAACAATTTTATAAACATAATTAGTAAATTTAAAGTTCAATTCAAAACATAAAGTTAAATTGCCCCAAAATCACAAATGCCCTAAGTATGTCTTCACAAATTAACAATTCACAATTAACAAACCCTAAAAATTCCTAAATGCCCTAATTTCATAAATTCACAAACACAAAAAATTTACCAAATTCAACAAATTACTCTAAATCACCAAATTCACAACAATTTAAAGTTCAATTCAAAACATAAATGTTAAATTGCTCAAAAAATTAAAAAAAAAAAATTAAAGTTTTATACCTTTGAGTTTGAGAGATGAGAGAGAGATAGAGAGCAAGGTGGAATTGATTGGTGGCGGCAGCAGAGCAAATGGCGATGTGCAGCAGCGACGGCAGGGGGTGGTTGCGGGAGAATCAAAGGATTTTTGCCTTGGGATTTTTTGTTTTGGTAAGAAAGTAGTCGGGGTAAAGGGAGAAGAGGAATTGTTGGGGTTTTAATCTGGGACTTCATAACGGAAATGAGACTTCAGTTCTGGGCCTACTTCCGTCTTGGCTGACGTGGTGCTCACCCAGACGCGTCTTGCCACGTCAGCCTCACTTACGTTCTCAACTGACTACAGGGAAAAAATAACTAAAATATGGAATCCAATTTTTTCGAAATGTGTTTGGGGATGCAGTTCATGGATAAACGTGAGGCAATGTTGGCAATTAACGTGTGGCAAGACAATGTGGTCTTGAGGGAGTGGAAAAGAGACAGGAGCAACAGACAATGGTTCAACGGGGTTTGTAGAAACTCAACAGAAAAAAGCCGATGCGATTGGTACATTCGCTTTAACCATTGCGGGGTGGATGGAATGTGGAAGGTTACCAAACTTAACAATAACCACTACTGCTTGATGGACCAGAACAAAAAATGCAAGATGTCTTCTAGCTACATTGGGGGTAAAAATTATATACCTTGTACATGCTGATCCTGAAATTTATGTTAAATTGATTAGGGTTGCTTGAGTTTGAGTTGTACTTATAGAAAAACTTGGTATGCCCGACGACATGCTATAGAAATATTTTTTGGTATTTGGAAATCAACTTTCCGTGTACTAGTATATGCGAGCACTACATTATTCTAACCTCGGATGCTATAGTCAAATTTGTTTGCCATCCACAACTAATCATTAATGGCCCTAAAGGTGTGTTCGAGGCATTGTTCGGACATTTAAACCGTTAGTTAATGGTTACAAGTGGTGTCGGCCTATAATTTCAATTGATGGCACACATCTTAGTGGGAATTATAAAGGAGTACTCTTGGTTGCAAGCGCTCAGGATGCTAACAATCAAATTTTACCCCTTGCTTTTGCCTTGGTCGAATCAGAGGCAACTTCCACTTGGTCATGGTTCCTTAAAAACTTAAGGGAACATGTTGTGAAAGACTTACAAGTTTGTCTTATTAGCGATCGTCATGCCGGCATTCTTAGTGTCGTGGCTAGCGTCCCCGGATGGCAACCCCAATGGCAGTGCATCGATATTGCCTTAGGCATTACAGGTCAAATTTCCACACTAATGCAAAAAAATAAAGAATTGAAAGATTATATGTGGATTGTCTGCAATGTAAAAAGAAAATAAGTAAGTGCAGCTTTTTATCTTGAACGTATTAAACAAAAAAAGATGAGGATGCATTTAATCAAGTTGATGCAAAGCATCCCAAAGAGTTGTGGACTTTGGCATACGATGGGGAAAGCGTTTCGGTTGCATGACGACAAACATGTCTGAGGCGCTTAACAGCGTTTTGAAACAGTCTAGAGCGCTGCCTTTGAAAGCTCTTGTGGAGATGATATTTTTCAAGCTTGTACATTATTTTGACACACACCGAGAATACGCTAATAGTTGTCAAACGCCATTCCCTAAGAAAACATGGGATCAGTACTTCACGTACGAAGAAAAAGCAACAAGTTTGACTGTGCAACGACACTACAAAGACCAAGGTATCTACAGGGTCATATCCCGACATAGAGGACCTGGCGAAGGTGGAAAAATATACACGGTCAACTTATCAGCTCGTGCTTGTAACTGTGATAAATGGTCTACTTATTCAACTCCATGTTCACATGTCATTAATGTGTCCAAATCGATCATGGAGGATGCTTTTAAGTATATCCACCATTTATATTCTCTCGAGCATTATTGGAATACGTACAAGTCCATTTTATACCTTGTACTTGATCCCATTCATTAGAGACCTCCTCATTTTAATATGACACATCACCCTCCTAACATGAAATGTACGCAGGTGGGTCGACCTTAAAGGTGGAGATTTCAAATGCCTATGGACACAGAGAACAGGGGAACTCAAAGAGAAAAGAAGTGCGACCACTATAAACAAGTCGGTTACAACCGGAAGACTTGCCCCATGTTAGCAAATCTTGACAAAGCACCTCCTCCACATTAATTGTATTTAAATTTTGCTAATTTGTAATAGTTTAGAATGTATAAATTATCAATTTTGTTAGCAATCGTATAAAGTTGTTTTAAATGTATTTAATTTTTTTTCATTCAATATCCAAAAATTGCAAACATTACAATGACTTATTATTAAAGTTGACGTAATAAATTGGCAAAAACATCATTTCCGATCCTATAATCAAGGATATCGTAAGGGGCTGGATGAATAGTAATCGTCTCCGCCTTCGTCTCTAGCCACTTAGAGTGTCAATTTGTTCCCGTGAAAATTACGCATGTGTAGTACTTTGAGGATTCCATGCTGGATTATAACACGCCATTGCATGTAGTTTCTACATATCCACTGAAGGGATTCATGGGCAGAAACTCGTTCTAAACACCCATGAGTCCTCCCCTAAAGGATCCGCTCAGACAAAAACGAATCGAAAGCATACGAAAAGACTTACATTTTACGGCTCAAGAATCTAATTCTTGAATGAAAGATTCTGTCTTTGGGCTCTTAGCAAAGATCACCTTGAGTCCTCCCTTGCGAAATTACTCTCTACCGGTATCCACGCGACGAAACGAACATCGATTGCTAGCTCTTCGTTTTTCTGAGTTTCGAGAATTTAGAGAGAAATTGAGCGGCAGAATTCAGAAATCTGATTTCGGGATTCATAGTTTATTGCGGCAGAAGCATTAGTCTTAAGGGTTTCGACCAAGAGAGTTTATATAGGGAGTGGGAGTTTGTTTCAAGAACAACTCCCACGTCCTATCCAACTCTTTTGGGTGGGAGTCTATAACTCCCACGTCCTCTAGACTTCTTCTAGTAGTGGAGTCTTTATCGGATAATAACTCCCACATAATCCCACCTATACCGAAAATGCCCCTATCTCTAATTCGAATAATTACGCTTTATTATTCTCAGAAAAATAAATGTCAGATACAATGAACCTAGACCCGTTCTAGATTCATTGAATCTGGACATGAAGCTCGTTAGCTCGTCTATGCGTGTGACCCTGTAGGTTCATATCACAATGGCAATGAAAACACACTTAGTAGTAGTATGTGTTCATAAATCACAAGCGGTCCCTAGCAGGACATTGTGACTACACAAAGTGAATGAATTTACGGTGGAACCTAATATCAATCCACTATTTAATCCCTTTGTCTCGCGATATCCCAATTAAGCATAAAGCATGGTAGTCGTCACCCTTATAAGGCTTAATTGTATTTATGCTCGATCTCCGAGTAGACTGTTCCAACAAATAGTATTTGATAACCACTTTATCAACTACATTTGAGCATGGCCATGCATTTAAACAGTCTTTCCCTATCGAGGGGCCCATGGATATCTCTCTCTTAATAAGAGAGTGGCAAATCCCTTACAATGTCTCTCACATTCAAGCCATGATAGGACACTACATCCGATCATCAGTCGTATTGATTACTCGATTAAAAGTAACGTCCGACTGAGTCAAAACGTAGCTCCATTCATGCTAGAATCAATGGAGACATAAGGTCTAAGGATTCCAAAATAGTATTGAGGAAGTAATACTTATTACTAAGGACCATGAAGTATTACTTCTCTAATGGATCACGTCCAATACAATGTATCCCTATATATTGCATCTATGATATGATTTGTATTTCATTACGCATGATTAGTAAAACATAATCATCAATCAAACATCAAACATCATACTAGTTTTATTTCATTGTAAAGAACCTTACATAAAACAAGGGACAACTAGAATAGTAATTACATAAGCTAATGAGTTTTACTATCAAATCACGCATTTGATTTTCAGAAGCAAAATTAACTATTCAAAGACATGCTCAAAACAAATAAAACATACAACATATGCTAATGGTCCTAGGGCACTATTAACATCCACTGTACCCGGGAAACAACATTACAACCCATACCTCTGAGAGGACGAATTTATTACTAAAATTTTAATATTAGAAAACGTACCGGTTTAGAAAGTGCCGAAAGGGTTTTGTCAATGTCTATTCGAAAACTCTGCTGGAAAAAAGACCCATCAAAAGTATACGATAATTCGCCCTTCAGGTAACCTATCTCGTGCCCTCCCTTAACAGAAATATCCAGTACATTCATTGGAGAGGGTATAAAATAAACTTTATCTGTGGGCCGAAGATTGTTGTCACACAAAAATTGTTGTAATTCTCCGTCTAGGTAGTACGTATCATCTATTTTGGTTACATAAACACACCATTGATTCCCACAGTCGTCCTTCAGATAGATAGAACTTGCTAACCCGAGACCTGTTTGCTCCAACCAATTTGTGTACTTTGATGGAAGACGCTACAAAAAAAAAAAATTACTTAGAAAGCTAAACAAATTTCATCTAAAAAAACTTACACACAACAAAATAAAATATTACCATTTTTCCATCGGTTTGATTTCCGACCGAAATTCTAAATTGGTGTTTGAAATACTCTTTCAGGGAGGGATCCATTTCTCTATTCATTATCAAATTATATTAGGGAAGATATGGTTTTTATGGAAATATATGAGTTGCAGGGTATGTTGATGTGGGAAAATAAAGTGAATTTTGCTGAATTTTATTCAAATTTTGGTGGAGAGTGGATAGTATTTATAATCCCTGAAAAACTGGCCACAAATGACATCCGTGGGAAAAAACTCTCTGCCATTTGAGGTCGGAAGTGGGATTTCCGTCTCAATTTGGTCCACATTTGCAGTCCCATTATTGTAAGGAAAAAGTGAGAAAAGACTAGACACTGCAAAAAGGTTGTAATTTGAGGACGGAAGTGGCAATTTCGTCCTCAGGTCACAGATTAATTAGGGTTTGTAGGGTTTTTAATTTGCCAGTTGAGAACGGAAGTGGGACTTCCGTCTTGGCTACCGTGGCGCTCACCCAGACACGCCTTTCCACGTCAGCCAAGACGGAAGTCCCGACCCCAGGACTTCTGTTCTGGCCAAAAATGTTTCTCCCAATTTTTTAACTGTCATGTTATGACCATTCTGCTAAACCCATGTTAGTCTAATGCAATTCCCAGCTGTTTGTGGGGGGTTAGATAGCTTTTATATATTAGTGGACCGGCTATTTATCAAGTGGGGCTGGCTCTTGGTGTTTTTTTGTGTGGCTCCACAAATAATAGGCGATACCTACACCTCCAGAGTCCCCCACACTCCGATTCGATAGAGTAGTTGGAGGATGTAAATCAAAGCGATAACTTGGTACCACAAAAAACCACTCCACATTGAAGGGTTGAAACTTTCACATTATGACTGTCAAGAATCGATTATTCGTCTCTCTACACAATCCGCCACCCCGGAATCAATTGGGTTATTCTTGAGGATGTTTTTTTGTTGTGGCTGGTTATATCAATTGTTGGCAAAGTTTTATGATGTAAAGGGAAGGCCCCACGACCCCTTCTATTTTGTACTCCCTTCATTCTTAAATATAAGAATTTTATTAAAAAAATTAAAATTAAAATATTTTTGTAATTTAAATACTAATATGATTCTTGTAATTATAATTGTATATAACTATTTAATAGAGTAATATTGATATTTTAATTATAAATTTTTTTAATTTTTACTTTATTAATTTTTTAAACATTTAATAAAAAATTTAAATTTTAGAATGGAGGTACTCTCTCTCCTTAGACGAGCTCTAGCTTTACAAGGGGTGGGTCCATATGTTTTTCACACCTAACACCAATTACATGGCTAAGAAAAAGACACGAGCCAAACCTGAAACCACTCGTTACAGAGGTGGAATACCGACAAACCGACAATCTACATATGAATTTCTGGAAGATGATGCTCAAGGTGCAATTTCGCATAGGAATGAAAATGTTATCGATGATGTCACTCTACATAATAAGGATGATGTCACTCCTACTGTGGAAAATGCTACTGGGATCAATATTTGTTCTACTGGAAACACTAATATTATGGCTCAAAAGGATTTAGGAAAATCAGATATGAGAGCTTCTCAACAATTGCCTTGGGCTCATTTATTTAAATCTAATAGAGTCGAGTCGCAAAGAATAAAATTGAGAAAAACTAATACCGCTGTTTGAAAAAACGACCAGACTAGGTTAATAAGGCACATATCAATGTTCAGCACCTGTATAATATCACTATAGCCACTAGATTAATAAGGCACATATCCAAAGAATGTAAAAAAGGCACGGCCCAACAATTCCTAAGTCAGTTGTGCACAATAGATCATAAGTTATTAACCAAAGCACATGTCGTCGTTATCTCCACAAAATCAGACTGTTCACCTTCTTCCTATTTTCTCTCTCCTCTCAATTAATTTTCCACAATTGTCACTCCTCCTCCTCCAACCACAATGCTCTCCTCTAAATTTAGTAATTAAATAACAAACAAGAACATGGAAAGCAAAGAAAATATTGTTTTCTTTGAAGACTGAGAGCAACAAATTTGACAAGGTTAACATAAGTTTACAATCTGTTGTATTGAGAATTATTCCTTCAAATTTGTATTATTAATCAACAGAGTTATAAGAAATTTAAGAAGAAGAAAAAAAAAAAAGTGAGAGGAATTGAGCAAGAACAAACTCAATTCCAAATCTGAAATTCGATAAGAATGGGGAAGAAATAGGGCTTTTTGTTGTTGGGTGTTCTTTTTTAAAGAAATTAACATTACCACTCCAATTCTTCTCCAACATGAATTACTTGCCATTTTACTCTCACAATATTATATTTCTAGGGTTTCTATCTCTCAATTTTGGGAGAAATTGGAGATGGTGATGAATTTGGTGAGAAAAGAAGAACTAAATAATGGAAGAGGGAATGTACCATATTATTTTGGAATTGAAATTGATTTTCTCCACCATTATTTAATTCTCCACCATCAATTTGATGGGCGTTAATTACCAAATTCAAAATAGCTATAAACATGACATAATATCAATTTGATGGGCGTCTTTTTTTGGAACAGTAACAGTTATATAACAAATTCATAATAGTTATTAGCTTTGCATATAATAGCTATAAGACAATTCATAATACGTGTACTCAGTCTACAATTTAAAAAATCATAATTAAGATTATACAACTGGAATGAATTGATTTACAAGTTCAGAATCACAGAAACTATTTCTGCTTCCTTTGTCTTCAAGAAAAATCTTTTTTTCTATGAAACTTGCAATAATCTTATCATCTTTGATGGAGAAAATGAAGGAATTGAAAAAAATAAATCCCAATATGAGATGAAGAAAAGTAAGAAATTTAAAAAAATCTCAATCTGGGATGGAGAAAATCAAGATATGGAGGGAGAAAATTAAGCGATGAAAAGTAAGGAATTTGAAGAAAAAAAATCCCAATATGGGATAGAAAAAATCAAGGAATTGCGATGTGAAGGGAGAAAATTAAGCGATTAGTTAGAAAATAGGCACAGAAAAGTTTGAATTTAAAAAAGCGATCCAGTGTTCCACGCGTTCATGGACAACGTACTGCTTGCTTGCTGACCTAGATCTTGTGATAACCGTAATTTTTTCTTACGTGATATTTGATGTGTAATTAATTTTTCGCGAGTAACTTTGTAGCGTAATTTATTTCGTGGGATTACGTGTTTTCGCACACATCGTAATTAAAAAACTTAAATGGTGTTTCATTTAGATGATGGATTGGAATTAATTAGGAATTCAATTGGATTAGAAAAACCATCATAAAATTATATAGAAAATAAAGTGAATTAAAATAAATTTAAGGAAAGATATTTCACATATGAAAAAAAGTGGGGATTGTATTTAATAAATAAAAGAAAAGGGAACTAGAGTTTTCGTGGGATGGGAAGCAAAAGAAAAGGAGAAAAAAAAATAGGGAAACAAATAGGGCTACTACTGTGATCAAGAGGCAAGGGAAAAAAAAATAAAAGAAAAAGAAAGAAAAAGCAAAAGGTGTGATGGGTACAATACGAAAAGAGAGGGGCTCTCTCTCGCTCTAAGCCGCACAAGAAGGAAAGGACAAAGAAATTGAAGGCCAAGCAATGGCAACGATCAGTAAGCAATTATATCTTCCTCGGGATCCGTGCGCCAACACCAAAAAGGCGGTAGGCTGCCAGGAGAGAGAAAATGGAATTCAATATATTCTGTTCAGAACTTCGACGCAACAATTGAAGGGGTTTCAAGATTAACTTTTCATCGCGGGATATATCGAATCGAAGATATTCGAAGAGGTTTCGAGGCAATGCAATCGGATTACCAACTGAGTACCCCGGATCGCGAGTTATTGCGCCGGGAGTGATTTACTGCAAGATTGATTTTTGGGTTATTCCATCTTTTCATCTTCGTAACGGTAGGGACACCGCTTTCCTCTGTTGATTTCTGTTATGTAATTCTGAATAACACTGATATACTATTCTGGTATGTTTTTACTGTATTTGGGATATTTGATTTAATGAACTGCTAGAGATTGACTTTTTGATGTTAATTGTTAATTGAATTGATGTCTACTTGAATTGAGTAAATTGAGCATGCATTGTAATCGTTTTTTATTGCTTTCATAAATTGCTATACTCACATAAACTGCCTCTGTACTGTTTTGCATATGTTATGTAAATGCCTATTTCATTAATTGCTTTTGGTTCTCATTTGAAGTCATTGATGTTGTCCTAATTGGTTATGGTCGACTGAATCGTCACCCCTATTGAGCTGCGTCTAGGAACAGTATTTAGCAGGATTTTTTTGCCTTCTTCTTGATCTGTTCTGCGGTCCCAAGTGACATTTCTGATATGTTCTGTTCGGGGTCCGCACTTGATGGGGCTAATCATCAGGTACGGTAGTGGTTTTGTGGAGTCCCTGGTTGGGGGTGATGATACAATGTAATGGATGGATCCTTCAAATCTGGCTCCTTCGTTTGGGGGGTAATCCGAAGCTACGTGTTGATACTGAACCTTCCTAGTTTGGTTGATAACTGGGACCACTATCGTTATTGCTGAGTATGAGTGACTAGACGAGTAAGCTAATGTGGTGGGAGTTGTGTCATAGCAAGTAGCTACGTTCTAAGTATCTAAGACGAGTATGTGATTGGGTGTACCAGATGGGCAACGCGTGGTGCTTGTCATATACTCGGTTATGGAACCGTTTAGGTGCGAAAAAGGTGGTTATTTTCTTAATTGTTGCATTTTATGTGTTCGTTTTTGTTTTGGTCATTATATGTTGTTTGCTTGGAGTCTATTTGGTTCCATATGAGTTGAGGATGTTGGGTAATGTTTTGGTGCACTTTTGCACGAGTTTTAAATCCATTTTTTTTTAAATTGCAGCTGTGCAGTCCACTGTTCTGTTCTGATACATTCTGTATTGTATTGCACTGTCATGCACTAAGTTCTAAGTCTTGCTAGGCTTGGGACGAGTCATTTGCATATACTTCCATAGAGGTATTTTGGAAAATGGGCATCTGCATTATCTATATATGTTTCTGCTGTTCTGTCTTTATTATCTATATTACTGTTTTAGGTCCCTGCTGAGCAACGGAGCTCAGTCCCATATCCGGTTTTGTTGTTTTCAGGTTTTGTAGATGTTGATTCTACCTATGATGATGAAGCTTGGGATGGGGATTACGAAGAGTGATTCTAACTGGATAGTTCACTCATGTTATTTTCCTTTCTTAGTTATTTAATTTAGAACTTGTAGGTAATTTATCAGTTGTAGTAAACTTAGAAGATTTTCTTTTTCAGATAATGCTCTCGCTAGTACATTTATTACTGTTTGTGGACTTGAATAATGAACTACTTTATTTAGTAATTCTCTAACTGAGGCTTTGGTGCTTCATTAACCAATGAGGCACTGTCATGTCATCACTCCGAAGACGGGGTGTGACAGAAGTGGTATCAGAGCAGGTCGAAACTTAGGGATTAAAATCTGTAATGAACTTAGGATAACAAGAACAGGTAATGTGAGGAGTGTGATGGGTAGAGACCATAGACTAGGACTATTTTGTTGTTTAAGTGCTTATATCTTCTGCTAACTGTTATATTCTACTACATTATGATTTTACCTGTATTTGATGTTTTCCTTAACTGAGTTACATGTTATGTGGTTATCTGGTTTATATAATTCTTAACCTATTCATGTCTAACCTATTAACTTGTTATGTTTTAACACCTATCTTAATTTTGGCATGATATCTTGCATTATGTGATGTCATGCTCTACTTATTCGTGTCTTACATGTTAGCATGTCATTATTTTATCGCATATCATATTTGTTAATATATGTTATTTTATCATATTTTATATGTTATACATGATATATGATTCATTGTATTATGATATACCATGCTGATACGCAAAAGCTATACTAGCAAGTGTACTATATCAATGTTGCAGTAGTCAATGTCGATTTCACAGAGAATGATGGTTAATTAATTTCTAAGTAAATAATTCTACAATGATAAAAAAAAAAAAAAAAACAAGTAAGGCCTCATTACGTAAAGGTAATGAGTTCGAATTCCCTCACCGCTTCTTAAATTCTCATATATTTTTGTAATAGATTCTCTCTCTCTCTCTCTCTCTCTCTCTCTCTCTCTCTCTCTCCCCAATAAAAAACAAATCTTACCCTGGTGTAACTCTTTCTTTATTACTTAAAAAGTGACTTTTTATGACAAAAAAAATGCTCCGCATAATTTTATTTATTTATTATTATTACAATTGTGACAGATTGGGGGGGGGGCACTCGGCTAGAGTGTTCAGCACCTACAGAACTACACACCAGCCATTAGATGAAAATATCTTACATCCATTGGCCAGATAATGCGGAGCTTTTAATGGCCACTTTTAGGGCTGCCACACTGAAAACAGGGGCCCCAAATTCATCTTCTACCACTTTCTTCTCAATCTTAAATTTCCTCTTTCTTCTCAATCAGCCTCCCAAAATAATGGATATGTTCATCTTCTTCCTCTTTCTCCTCATTCAGCCACCCAATTTTTTTTGATAACTTTTGAAACCAGCTGCCACGATTCTCACCATCTTCCATAATTGTAATCCAACAACTTCAACCATAACTTTACATTAATCCATAGCCGAGCTCCATTACTGTCTATTTTAACCTTCATCCATAACATTCATCCATCACTGTTTATTATTCATTTTCAGTGGTCTTAAGAATGAGATCACAGATTCAGAATCTCATAGAAATCCACTAAGATAATTGATATTATCATCATAAGCTCCCTTTAAATTCAAATTCATACAATTTAAGAACCGTAATAGCTATAAAACAAATTTATAACAGATATTAACATGACATATAATAGTTATAAGATAAATAGTTATAAGATAAATTCATAATAGCTATTAGATTTGCATATAATAGGTATAAGACAATTCATAATAGCTGTGACCAGTCTACAATTTAAAATATTATAATTAAGATTATACAACAATGAATTAATTTACAAGTTCAGAATCACATAAACTTTTTCTGCTTCCATTGTCTTCAAGAAAAAAAGTTTTTTTTTTCTCTTTTATTTTTTATGAAATTTGCAATAATCTTTTCATCATTTTTTTGTGGAGAAAAATAAGGAATTTGAAGAAAAAAAATCCCAATTTGAGATGGAAAAAATTAAGGAATTTGAAAAAAAAATCTCAATTTGAAATGGAGAAAATTAAGGAATTTGGGATAAATTTTAGATATGATTATCATGATCTGAAAATAAAGGATTGAGATGGAAAATCTTGCGGGTAAGCAGTTTTGAGGGACTCAATTGGGTGTGGACAGCCCAACAGACATGCGGATGCCTTACAGTCACGTGATATAAATGATCTCCATCCACGTGTACATCAAGTGCTGACTTTGGAGCCGTTCAGCACTGTATCCAAATGTTGGGGGTTACAAAATGCCTCCAATAATGAATTAATGACCTTCAATCCTCCTTACACATGGACCTTTCCTCCTTCAAGCGAATCCTCTGGTCCGTCTGAAACTCACTGTCTTCTTAACAACTTTCCAGTCTCAATCTATTTAACACAAAATTTTCGGATTTTTCTTTCGGGTAACAGTTTATCAAAGATGGAGATAAGGCACTTTGTGTTAGTTCATGGAACATGTCACGGGGCATGGTGTTGGTACAAGGTTGTTACATTGCTAGAATCAATGGGCCACAAAGTTACTGCTCTTGACTTGGCTGCCTCAGGAATAAACACTATCAAGAAGTTGGACCAGATCCATACCATTTCCGACTATACTGAGCCTTTGACGGAGTTTATGGAAGCTCTTCCGCCGGAGGAAAGGGTGATTCTGGTTGGCCATAGCATGGGCGGCCTTTCCATCTCCATTGCCATGGAAAGATTTCCAAATAAAATAGCTGCTGCTGTTTTTGTTTCTGCTTTTATGCCTGGTCCTGACCTCCCATTTCCCTATATCCTTGAACAGGTATGTGAAAGCGGGTGAAAATCGTCTGTAACCGTTTATATTCTCATTTATGTGTCAAATCACTCATCTGGATATTTCTTTTAATTATATATACACATAATAGATTGTGAATGGTTGGGCACAGGAATAAGAAAGCGGGTGAAATCGTTTGTCCTCATACATGTACCCACTATTCAGAATTCTCTATGTGAATATTTTTTCCAAATATATAAATATGGTAAATTATTAATGGTTGAGTATAAGAATGAGAAACTTTAACTTTACTTTTTTTTTGGTCCAAAAACTTATTTTTCCCTCTATACACACAATCTATTCCCGTTTTACTCTTTATCCTATTAATAAATCTGGTGGTATAATCCGTCACAAAATTGCTCGTTACTCTCTTTTGTGAACCAATATGATCATCTCCGTTGATGAAAATTGGTGAAACGGTAAAAAAAATAAGAATCAGAATGGACAAGTTTTTTGGTTTAAACAAATAGGAGATGTAAGGAAGAAGAGGTTAGCGGTTGGTAGTAATAGATTGGAAGTAATTGATATGAATGGACTAATTTGTCAATAAAGTTGCCGGTACATGATTACTATTATACCTGAAAAATGGTCGGGTTTAGATTCGGATATGTCCAGAATTCGAAAAACGATCCAAATTCGGTAAGAGCTTCAAACCCATCTAAATTATTACAATTGAAAAAGGAAACTAAATGTTCTTTTATAATTAATTAAAAAGGGAAAAACATCGTTCGGAAACAAGCAGTTTAGGATCATTCTTCGTAATCCCATCCCAAATGCCATCATCATAATACTGATCATCACTTATGTCATCTGCAAAATAAGATAAAAGCGAATGGACTGAGCTCCGGTGCTTAGAAAGGACCAATATTATAAATAAATGCATAACAGAAACAGTGGAAATAAACAACACAAATTCCCGTTTTCAAAAATATCCCTTTGGAAATATATATTCAACAAGACTCAACTCAAGTCCCACTGGACTCAAGATACAAGTCAGAACAGTACACTGCAGTGTAGAACAGTACAGAGCAGGACAGAAAACTGCACAACCGCAGACGAAGTTGCGGACGAATAGTTTGTCCGTGGTATCGTCTGTGGGTACCTGCGGACGAATGGTTCACCCGCGGTATCGTTCGCGCCAAGGCAGTAGCTACTGTCTTCGTGCAGACGAATGTGAGGACGAATGGTTCTTCCGCGACATGCAAACTTCAGAAAAATAAGTTGAGAACTTGTGCAAAAATGCACTAACTTAATACCAAAACATCCCCAACCCATAAGTGGCCAATTAGACTCAAACCAAGCAGCAAATAATGATCAAAACAAGAACGAACAAATAGGACGCAACAATTAAGCGAGATAACCACATTAGTCGCACCTAAATTCTTTCATAACCGAGTATACGACAAGCACCACACATTGCCCATCTGATACACCCGATCACAACCTCGTCTAGACACTTATAAAATCGCTACTGCTATGACACGACAATCCCACCACATGAGCTCACTTATCTATTCACTACTACTCAGCAATAACAGCAGTGGTCGCAGTTATCAATCAAACTAGGACGGTTCAGTAAACTCATGGGTTTGGATTGTCTCCCAAACGAAAGGACACAGATTTTAAGATTCAATCTGTTACATTGTTTCATCATCCCCCACTAGGGACTCCACAAAACCACTATCATACTTATTGATTAGCCCCATTAAGTGCGGGCCACAGGACTGAACAGAGCAGAAGACCTCTCGAGGTCAGAGATCATATCGGAACAGAAGACGGACGGAACCTGCTAACTATTGTTCCTAGACAAGAGCTGAATAGGGGGACGACTCGGTCGACCAAACAAAATAGGAATGAAAACAACGACTCCAAATAGGACGACTCCAATTAAGACATCCCATTCATCAATTACAAAGAAGCAATTACACGAAGGATTCCCAACAATCCCCAACTCAAAACAGATACAAAATGTTATAATTGAAATTTAACAATAGCAATTGAAAATTAAATTACATAGCACGCTTAAACTCATCAAATCAAGGAAGAATTATCAATACACCAACGATGAACACGTATCATGCAATAATTCATAATTCCATCAATTTATGCAATTAAACATGACCAATTACTTCCTAAACCATTCTAGATCAGTACTCAGTTATATAAACAGTAACTCGGGTAGAATTTAACAAAGGGAGCAGTCCTTACACGTTACGAAAAAGAAAGGAATAGCAAACCCGAAATCAGCTTTGGAAAATTCACTCCCGGGGCGATAACTTCCTGCTTTGATTCCCGAATTGCGTTCCGTCTGCGCTCACTTGAAACCCTTTCGATTATCTTCGAATCAGTATATTGTGGGTCGAAAACTTATGCTTGTAGCCCCCTCAACTGTCTCCTCAAAGTTCAGGGCAAATTATCTCTCTCTCTCTCTCTCTCTCTCACGATCGATAGTTTTAATTTTAGGTAATTGATGACCAGTCTCCATGACCCGGGTGAAAATCGTTTGTACCCGTGTATATTCCCATTCTTGTGCCCACCCACTCAGAATTCGCCATGTGGACATTTTTTCTAATTATATATATACGCATGGTGAATTGTGAATGGTTGGACACATGAATGAGAACATACACGGGTACAAACGGGTTTTGCCCCATGACCCCTCAACTTTGGAGATTAAAGTTTAGGTTATTTACATTATTAGGTCTCTCTCCATATTTTAGTTACACTCATGTCCCCGCACACAAAAATAAATTGTAACACATATAACACATGAAAAATGTCATCTAACACATAACATTTAATTATGGCATTAATTATAAATCAAACAAGCATTCAATTTCACAAATAAATCACATAATCCATATAGGGAAAATCTCGGGTATCACATATCCCTTTTGAAAAATCTTCATAGTTATTCGAGCGTTATGTATTATTATGTATTTTGAGGAGACTTCTGAATATTATATTTAAATGTTATCGAAATTCTGGTTATGTATTATTATTTGAATTTGGAATTTTGGAATTAATTATGATTAAGGATTGTATTCTAGTTGTGGCATTATTTGTGGATTATAGTATAATTGTGGTGAAGTAGCATCTAATATGATTGTTTGATTAAACATGTATACTTTTTAATTAGACAAAACAGAAAAGCAAAAGAGGAGGATTGAACTTTTTGAAATGGATTTTATCGGATCTGAATGGACAAATCTGGTAACATATATAGAGGAGGATTGGACTTTTTGAAACGGATTTTCCCGAATCCGAATGGACGAATCTGGTAACATATATTATGGATATGTTCAGATTCGAATTTAGATCCGGTAGGAAAAATTAAAAATAGATATGAATTCGTAATAGACAATTATGCATCCGTTCGCATACCTAATTGCCACGTTAAATTTTGTGTCGAATTCTACGGTTAACTGAGATAAATATTAAAACGAAAATAATTTGTGTAGAAAAAATACTATAAAAAAAAAGAGATAGAAAGAATAAGTTATAAATAATTTAAAGGCATTTATAATCATTTTGTCAAAAGGATATAGACATCCTAAAAAAATGTTCTATATTTAAACCTCTATAAAAATACTTATTTATCATTATTTTGACTGATCTAATTTTAAATCTCCAGCTTAAAAGAGTTGACCCTATGGACAACACATACACATATGAGAAAGGTCGTGATAACCCTCCAACTGCGATGCTCTTTGGCCCCAAATATTCAGCTTCTTTAATGTATCAACTTTCTCCACCGCAGGTTTGATATTTGTCTGAACCATAAATTCTTATTTATTTATTTATCTATTTAATTTTGAATGTGAACAAATTTCGAACTGATAAGAACCTATAATTTTTTATTTGAAGAATTGCCCTTTAATCCTCTCAAGAATAGGTTGAAGGCACATACGAGATAATACAGTGTTATAACATTCCTTTTATTTTTAATTTTTAGAGAATGTGTCTTATGATAACCAAGTAATTAATAATGATTTTTAACTTTTGTTGTTTTGTTTCTGAGAAGTAGCATGGTGGCAACAAGGTCAAATTACCCCGGAATTTATTTTTTAATATATAGGGTATATTTTACTCCATTTAAATGATAAATATAAAAGTAACTCTACACAAATCACTATGTGCTGAGCACACTCTTCTATGTTCCTAGGTTTGATATTTGTCTGAATCGTAAATTCTTTTTTATTTATTTATTTATTTTGAATGAGGTACAAAGTGACATGTAGAACCGCCCTTCTTATTTTGAGGGGCCCCGAAATTTTTAAAATCACTTAATATCTATATTACTTGATTTCGAGTACGGGTGTCAGATGTAAGTACATATTTAAGTGTTAGACATTTATACCTCTATAAATAAGGATACGATGACATTTCTTAGAATCCGGATACGAAAACATAGATATGGAAATAATTAGGGGCATGCAAGAAAATTAACGAAAATTACGTTTTGACACTTTTTATAATTTATATTTTTGTAAAAACAAATTAGGGGCCTAACTTTGATAATTAGTATATGACTTCAATATTGTACAAGAAGGCCATGATAAAAACCTATAGTTTTTTGTTTGAAGAATTGCACCTAAATGTACTGGCCTTTAATCCTCTCAAGAAGAGGAGGATTAAAGGCACACACAAGATAATACAGTGTTATAACTAACCTTTTATTTTTATTTTTTAGGGAATGTGTCTTATGACTAACCTAGTAGTTAATACTCTCTCAATTTCCAAATTAATTGTCATTTACATGTCTTTTATTAGGTGTCAATAATTTATTTCAATTACACCCTTAACATATCTTTTATTGGAAAAATGAAAGAGGAGGAAGAAATGAATATTATTGGAATTGTAGTGGAAAGATTATTATTCGTTTGAGTTCCTTAATTTTGTCAAAGTGTCATACACGACCTATTTTGAAGAATGTAGGAAGTAATGATTTTTAACTTTTTTTTGTTTTGTTTTTTGAGAAGTAACTCTTTAAACTCTTTTCTATGATTATAACTACTATTCAACTATTTTCGAGTGACCAAAATCACGTTGCAATGTTTACCTTGGATGCGGTTATGGTGCTAATATATTTTAATGGTATATAAACCTCCAAAAAAGGTAGATAATTAAGTTCGATAATATATAAATAGTTAAGAAGCAAAAATAAGAACTATTTACTTTTTTTTTTTTTTTTTTTTTGTAAATGCAAGATCTAATTCTTGGGACATTGTTAATGAGACCTGGGCCATTGTTCAACTATCCAGAGACATTAAAGGGACTATCGCCCACCAAAAACAATTATGGATCTGTTCGTCGAGTTTACATCATTTGTAATGACGATCTAGTCATAGACATAAACATACAGAGATGGATGGTAGAAAATAATCCACCAGATGAAGCGAAAGTATTGGACGGTGCAGATCATATGTCCATGTTTTCTACATCTTCACAACTATTTTCTTCTCTTCTCGAAGTAGCAAAGAAGTACAACTAATCGTGATAAAGTTTGTATTTGAGATTCTTAAATATACTTTAATTATGTCTATGAAAGTTGATGCATTTTACAAAGAAGATCATGATATGTTTGATCATGCAATTTCTCTATGGAGATGATTAGTACCATTTTCCAAAATGAGGGAATAATTATTGATTGTCGCCAAATGTTCAACAAGAGGATGAACAATACTAGGTGCAAGTGCAGGTGGAGCTGAGCTAGCATTAGTTTTCCTTTTCTTAAAGAGTTCAACAGATGTCTCTCGTTTGACAAGCCTATTTTCCTTTGGCAGAGGAGCACCCCAAGAGCGAATATCATTGACAAGTATACCACTAGCTTTAGGATTAATACCTAGACATGCAAGAAAAATAGCGAGTCGTAAAACAATGATAAGGAATTCGAAAAGTACTTTTGTTGTAATCTCAGCAAGTTCCATGGTAGCCCTGAACATTATAGCTCCCAAGTTAAACTTTCTGCCAGTTCGAATCCAATATATAAGAACAACTCTATAAGATAATCAGATGTGTTTTTGGCATTCATCCGTCCTTGTGAGACTGGTCCCACGAACCTCTCACATAAGTTGGAGTGGGAGCCTACCTGCAAAGTAAATTCTGCCACAATTCCTGTGAGAAACCTGTAGTGTCAGTCGCATTAGGCCGGTCCTATATTAGAATTTTCCTTGGTTGGCATCCAATTTGGGCAAGAAGTCATGTAAAGTATGAAATGCTTCTCTGCCAGCTCAGCATACCTCATTCCACTTGCTTCTGTCCATTTCTTCACCACGGCTCCAGTGCGAACAGGAAAAATTCTGCAAGTGCGGAACTTTTCTCGTCCGTTAGATTAAAATTTTGACGGTTAAGATTAATTTAAAAAAATACTTGTTTGAATTTTAAAAACACTTGTTTGAGGTGTTTCGTATATATTGAAAAGAACAGTAGCCGGACTGCTATTTCTTGATCTCCCCACCAGTCAACTCACGACATGTCACATCAAGACTTATTCATTTCAATCCAATTCCAATTATATCCTCAATATGATCAACATCATAATACACCTTAGCAAGCTTATACCCTGCACATTCTCGACATTGAATATTTCTGTCAATGGCCTTTTTCTGGATTTTTCTTCTAGATGTCGTTTCTGTTATCACCATTAAATCATGCTTTGTTGTCACCTGATCTCTTGACTCTTTATAGTATTATTTGGATATCTTCCAAATCTTTTGGATAACAAAGCCACGTCATCTTTACCGAGTTTCCCCACAGGAGGTGAAACTTTTGTTTTCAAGTTAAGACTATTTTCTTCGACTATTTTAAGAGATTTTTGACATCTCATATGTTTGTAATGAGCAAATTACTTCATCAATCCTCATAATTGCTAGATCATTAGTATCCCTAATTGAACATACTTTTGGATAAAAAAATTCAGGGAGAGACCTTACAATTTTCTCACTAGAGTACTCTTCTCCTAGTTGAAAAGATTGATTAGCAAACTTTCTTAATGTTCTCAAATTCTGAGGCCCAGTCAATGAGGTATTGATCTAGTGACAGAGACTGAGGCCTCATGACGTATAGTTAATGAGTTCGAATTCCCTTACCGCTTCTTGTAATAGATAGGTCCCCTTCCCCAATAAATAAATAAAAAAAATTCTAAGGTCAACATTAGTAGCGTGAATATCCGTGCTGTTGAAGTACCTTCATGTACTGTGCTAAAAATATCTCAATAGTCTTTTGCACTAATACATGTGAATTTCATAGCATCTGACCAACGAATTCCACATCTTTGGATCTAGTGAGTATAACTATACTCTCATCCTAGTTTTCTAATAAGAATAATTTGCACCATCCAACATAGGTGGCATGATCCTATACCTCCTTCCATTGGAATATATTCGCTATCACAAAAACTTTAATAACCCAATTGTAAGTTATTAGGTAGTGACTTTACGAGTTCAATGAATAATACCAAATTTGTAATGCATTTTGGTCAAACAAGCATGCATACGTATGTGGAGCCTTGCTCAGAAATAACTCTACTAATCTTTTAACAAAAAGTATAGATATACACTTGTTTCTTGATCATATTAAAATGTGAATTCTTATAAAATGGTACTTCTTTTTTTGGTAATTAAAATATCTTTTAGGAAAAATATTCATTTCCCAATAATAATGCCACATGAAGAAATATGAATAAAGAAGAAATTATGTAAAAGAAAGAATGTCTTTCATTGATTGTGAAAAATGTTTACAATACATGAACTATATATACATCTTTACATATGAATAAAATGGAAGGAAATAAATCTATATTAATTACAATACTAATTACAATCAATTAGATGAGAGATTTGCTCCCTTGATTATGGTCTTGATTGGCTCCCTGATTGGCTCTTTGATTGGCTCCATTAGTATCTGTAACAGGCCCCCTCAAACTGGACTTGGGAGAAAAGATGTCAATTAGACCAAGGGATTGGATAAGAAAAGTGAATCGAGGAGAGGCAAGATTTTTGGTGAAAATGTCAGCCAATTGAAAGTGGGTCGAAATGGGTAAAGGTTTAACAAGGCCAGTTTGCGTTTTTTCACGGATTATGTGGCAATCAATTTCAATGTGTTTGGTTCTTTCGTGAAAGGTGGGATTGGTTGTGAGGTATAAAGCGCTTTGGTTGTCGCAAAATAATGGTATAGCATGAGAATGAGGGATAAGTAGGTAGTTGAGGAGGTACTTTAGCCATTGTAACTCACAAGTGGTGGTGGCAAGAGCTCGATATTCTGCCTCAGATGAACTTCGAGAAACGGTGAGTTGTTTTTTAGATTTCCAAGAGACAAGAGAGGAACCAAGAAAGACACAATAACCAGGTGGTAGAGCGCCCTGGTATCTAAAGCAAATGCCCAATCGAATCGAGAGAATGCACTAAGCTTCAATGGTGATGAGGAAGAGAAAAAAAGACCTTTGGCTGGAGATCCTTTCATATACCGTAGGATACGGTGAGCAGCCTTGAGATGTAATTCTGTGGGATGATCTAGAAACTGGGAAAGTTGTTGGACGGCATGAGAAATATCTGGTCGTGTATGAGTAAGGTATAAAAGCTTGCCAATAAGACTCCGGTAGAGATTGTTGTCAGAAAGGAGCGGTGAATCATCCTTAGAGCAGTGGTAGGAGGAATCCATAGGAGTAATGGCAGGTTTGCAACCAAGGAAGCCATGTTGCTCAAGCAGGTCCAATGTATATTTTCGTTGACAAATGTTGATGCCATTTTTAGAGCGAGCAATCTCCATACCAAGAAAATATTTGACAGGACCAAAGTCTTTGATTTTGAAAGTGTTATCCAAGAATTGCTTGACCGAGGAGATGTCATCATAGTTATTTCCAGTGAGGATAACATCATCAACATAAACGAGAAGGGCAGTGAATTGAGAATCTTTGCGGCGAATGAAGAGACTGGGGTCACTTATGGCTTGAGAGAAACCCTGTGAAACTAGCTCCGTGGTTAATTTGTGATTCCATTGCCGACCAACCTGTTTGAGACCATATAAAGATTTTCGAAGCTTACAGACGAGTCCAGGTTGAGGAGAAGAAAAACCAGGAGGTAGCCGCATATAAATATCCTCGTTAAGATCACCATGAAGATAGGCATTGTTAATGTCAAGCTGCTCTAAGAACCATCCTTTGGCAGAGGCAATAACAAGAAGAGTTCGGACAGTGGTCATCTTTGCTACTGGAGAGAATGTTTCAATGTAATCAATACCAGGTTGTTGTGTGAAATCTTGGACAACAACATGAGACTTAGGTCTTTCAATAGAACCATCCGAATGGAATTTCAATCGGTAAACCCATTTGTTACCGAGGGGCTTAACATTAGGGGGAAGAGGAACAAGTGTCCATGTGTTGTTGGCCTCCAAAGCATCAATTTCCGCTTGCATGGATTGCCGCCACTCTGCATGCTTGACAGCCTGGCTGTAGCACTTAGGTACAAAGTGAGTAGAAACAGATAATGCAAAAGATTTATGATCTGGAGATAGTGAATGATAATCGTGAACCTGTTCTAGGGAGTGAGGAGTAGATGTCTTTGCATTAGAAAGAGTGGGAGGAGATGAAGATTGAACAAGAGAACAATAATAATCGTTCAGATAGGAAGGAGTATGTGAGATACTAGTGGATTTTCGAAAAGGATGAGGAGGGGGAGGCGAGATAGTAGAAGTAGGAGGAGAATTGTGAGGAAGATTCGGAGGTGAAGTATGAGGGGTTGAATTGATTATGGGAGTGTGAGTAGTACTTGATGATGGGGGTTCAAAAGGGAGATCATTGATAAAAGGAATTGGTAAGGGAATATTGTTTGAGGGAGGAACGGGTGGGGATTGTTGTGGATAAGGAAATATGTTTTCGTGAAAGGTAACATTTCGAGAGATAAAAATGGACCGTGAGTGAAAGTCGATGAGAGTGTAACCTTTCGTTTGAGCGGGATATCCTAAGAAAATGGAGGGACGACTACGAGAATCGAATTTTGAGCGATGAGCAGAAAGGGTTGATGCATATGCTAAGCAACCAAAAACACGGAGATGTGAGTATGAAGGTGGTTTATTGTATAAAAGTGTGTGAGGAGTTTGGTTCTGTAGTAATGGTGTTGGGGTAATGTTTATAAGGTAAACAGCATGGGTGACAAAATATCCCCAATAAGCGGAAGGTAGATGCGATTGAAATTTAAGGGCACGAGCAATGTTTAGGATGTGGCGATGTTTTCTTTCAACAATTCCATTTTGCTGAGGAGTTTCTATGCAAGAGGTTTGGTGAATGATCCCTTTAGAAGTAAAAAATTCAGACATTTGAAACTCAGGTCCATTGTCTGAACGCACTACTTTAATGACCTTTTCGAATTGAGTAAGCACATATTGACAGAAGTGTTGGGTAAGGGGTCGAGCCTCAGACTTTGTTTTCATCAAATAAATCCAAGTGAAACGACTAAAATCATCTACGATAGTGAGGAAATATAGGTGACCGTGAACGGTGTGAATTTTATATGGTCCCCAAATGTCTACGTGTATTAAATCAAAGCATGCTTGAGAAGTGGATTTACTAAGGAGGAATGGAAGCTTGGATTGCTTAGCCATAGGGCAAATGGAGCAATGTTCATGTTCATTTTGTGTAACTTTTATATTGGAATCCATATGTTGTGCCATTTTTAATCTAGGAAAAGAAAGGTGACCAAGGCAATAATGCCAGAGAGATGTATTAGAAAAGTTTGCACCATTACCGACATATAGATGATTAGAATTAGGCATAATGTTAGAGACAAAAGGAATATAAGATGAATGATCAGGGTGCAATAAATATAATCCATTAACCATTTTAGCCGAACCAATTGTTTTCAGCTTCATATGATCTTGAATACGACAAAAGTTATAACGAAAAGAAACAGATAAATTGGGGTCCTGAAGTAGTTGCCCCGGGGGATAACAAATTAAAAGAGAATGAGGGGGACAAATAATACGTTTGAAAGAATAAGATTAGAGTTTAAAATAATTGAACCAACATGAGTTGCATAAGTAAAGGAACCAGTGGGCAGACGAATGGGGGTAGGGGATAAAGAGTGATAAGATGTAAAAGAATTCAAGGAACAAGAAATATGGTGAGTAGCTCCAGAATCAATAATCCATTGCATTATAGGTGATAAACACTTATTACCTGAATTAAAAAATGAAGCAGCATCTGGTGGCAGAGAAACAGCATTTATTGAAACTCGTGGTGGCTGAACTGCAATATCGATGAATCCGTTGTAGTGAAAAAGTAGAATTGAAAAGCAATGGAGATTGAGCAAATTCTTCTACAACACATTGACCACCAAATCTAACCGTGGAACCGCCATTATTTTCGCTATCGAGTGATAGACTAGCATAAGACATTTCGACTAAAAAAAATTATATAAAAGAAACAGCTTCTATAAGCCAGATAATGAAAATAGAAGGAGAATAAAAGTGCGGAAAACCTCAAAAGGTTTGCTCTGATACCATGAAGAAATATGAATAAAGAAGAAATTATGTAAAAGAAAGAATGTCTTTCATTGATTGTGAAAAATGTTTACAATACATCAACTATATATACATCTTTACATATGAATAAAATGGAAGGAAATAGATCTATATTAATTACAATACTAATTACAATCAATTAGATGAGAGATTTGCTCCCTTGATTATGGTCTTGATTGGCTCCCTGATTGGCTCTTTGATTGACTCCATTAGTATCTGTAACACCACAATAATACCAAAACAAGCAAAATCAAATATTGCCGACTGAAATTCCAAGTAATGTAGAAATACTAATATGGCCTTGCGACACATTCACAAATATGATATGATGTTTTATCTGCAAATTATTACCCGAATTTCATTCTTAATAAACATTAGGCAAATTCATTGTCAGCCAGATATACCTCATTTTTATGGAAAATCATTATTCCAATTCCTTAGTTTGTTACTTTAATTTGAAATTCTTTCATGGAAAATCATTATTCCAACTTTGCCCTCTTCACCTCTCAAATCTAAACCAATTTCAGCATAGCTTTCATTGGATTTGGCCAATGAAAACATCAATCTTGTTCTTGTTGCTGCAAAACTTGAGGCAAGTCCACTCTCTTCTTCCGTATCGCACCTTTTTTCTCTTTCTTTTGCAGTTGGATGGTCTTTAAGTATGCAATATTTTCTGCAGTTGGGCACAGCTTATAATGCACTTGCAATGGAATTTTACTTCTCAGTTTTGGACTGATACAAAAAGTAAAATGCATACTAATATGCAACTTTAGCCTGGTATGTATTTTCGAGTTATAAGATTGGTCATATATAATTTTTTTTTTTTTTACTACTTTGATCTCATATGTATTTTCGAGTTCCAAAACTAGTCTTATATGATTATTTTGGCATAGAATGTCCTATATATTTTTTCGACTTGCAAACTAACGTCGTGATGCAAACATATATGACTTGTAGAAAGCATATGAGTAGGAAAAGCAGAACTGGATGGACCATATGTTAAGATTAGATTGAGTGGATGGTTTTGGCAATATCATTCTGCTTTTTTAGCAATTATTTAAAGCAGAGAAATCTCGTAAGACTCGTTTGGTTAAAGATACCACACATAGATTAATTTGTGTGCATATTTCCTCCTTGTATGGCTTGGGCAATCCTCCCCTCTTAACATACCTTTTGAGGGATTGAGTGAGGCCTAAGTTCATTTTTAACATGGTATCAGAGCTATTTAGTTCGATGTTGGGCCCTCTTATTGTTCATGATCAAAATATCCAGCCTTAGCTGTGAAGGAGTGTGTTAAAACTCCCACATTAACTAGTTTGTGTGCATATTTTCTCTCCTTATATGACTTGGACAATCCTCTCCTTTTGAGGAATTGAGTTAATCCAAGTCCATTTTTGCTTTGCCCCTGATTTCCTGTACTCAAGAGAATGCTTTCTGCATATTTGTATGTTCTTCGTATCACCATTTATGAGTAAATTTTAGTAAACCACAATTTATTCAGCTACACAAGAAATCTTAGAGGTAGATAAAGAAAATGAGATCCTACTATTGTTAAATCAAAGAAATAAGGGAAAGTTGTAGAGCTGTAGGATTTCTAAAAACCAGAAGTTCGCCAGCATCCAGTACGCTTAAACTCAACACGCGAAGGGATCTTTACAATCAAACAAGCAAAAGAATCTGCGCGCCGGTCTAATAATTTCTTTCCTAATTGCTGTTCTAGAATCTGCATTTGATCTTTACAATCAAATGCAGGTTGATCGTCAGAATTCTCTTTCAAAACAGGAATCGTCGTTCATCAGCTTGTCAGGTCCAGAGCAGTTTTAGATGGATGCAACTGCAAAATAATCATTGAAAAACCGAGTGAGGCAAAGAGACTTACAACCAAGGATATAGCATTACCGGAAAGCAGCAGACATTAATGTTCAAAATCAGGGACACCCAATAGAGGATAACTGAACACTAAAGCAAGCTGCAGAAACACGTAAAAAAGAATGAGACTCATTTTAGTGAAATTTTGAAGAATTTCATAACAGATTCCAAGAGATTGCAAATTATACAGATCAAGATTTCGGAATGACGATAAAATTAATTACAAACCCGTTCCACCTTCGCATTTCAGATCTTATGGTGCATGACTATTTAAGTAAGCTAGAAGAATAATAAACACCATATTTCCGTTTTCTATTTTCATCACACTCTGGAGCATTGTGTCCATCTTTGATTTCATGTCTGAACTGTCATCCATTTCAGGAGCAAGAACAGTCAGTTTCCTATAGATTTCGCGCACAAACTTACAGATCTTCTCAGCATATTCAAGTTCCCCATCTGATATTCTACCAATTGCTAATCTCATCAGCTCTCCTGTCAAATCTGCAAGCTAAACCAGAAAATGAACTAATGCGTGAATTTACATGGAATAAGTTGAAAATAGAATCTCCAGATACTTCATTAAGCATTCAGTAAGCAGAAAGAAAATTAAAGATTAATTCATATAATTTAAGTGCTCGACATCTAGGAACCCTTTCTAAATTCAAGGCTTCTAGTCTCTCGAATTTTGTCAAAAAGACCGCACTCCACGCACAGTTCTTTCTATACAAAGTGAAGGTAGCAAAGCATCAAAATATGAGTTTAGGGCAGTACCCCCAAGATATAATCGAGAACGTTAATCTGCAAAGGTTCAATTGATGGATCGCTTAGTGATTGCAGAGCAGCATTGATGTCATCAAGGTTCAAAAGAGTCCCAGTCTTACAGAAATTACAGTGTTGCAGCTTCAACATACTCTTGAACCTATAAAAGGTGAGACCTAGATGAGTCAAACCGGAAATTCCCTTTTAAAGCGCCAAGGAAAAGAAAAGCTTAGAATGTGTACACCAGGAGAATATGCTCGTCTTAGCTTCCAGAAATCAGTCCCCTGAAGTTCTTTGACAAGCCGGGATATATGCTGATCCATCACGGCCCCAAGATCTTTTTCAGCCTTTTCCAAAACTTCATCTCTGTTCTGCTTACTCATTCTGTTGACGAAGAGCATAATTCAGGAAAGCTTCAAGCTCAAGATGTTTAGCTCATTCACAAGCAAATCAATCAGCAAAAGACGCGTTAACATAACATCCATAGCATTACTTCTCCTATCCTGATTCGAACTAGAAAAGTAGAAGTAACAAGACTAAGGTGACGTAAGTAGAGAAAAATGTCTTGAAGAGCATGAGCCATGGACGGAAATAAAAACTTTGCCTTTTGGGGTGGGGGATTCGAATATATATATCTTAGTTTTAAAAGGCGTGAGGCGCACCGAGGCGATGATGGTCCGAAGCGATGAGGCGCGAGGAGAGCGCCTCATGGACGCGAGGCGCATTTATTTACAAAATACTTATATATTGGAGATGGTGATAAATCTTGATTCAGAACTAGATATGGGTGAAGAGAGTAGAAAAGTATAGAGAAGAGAAGGAGATTTTTTTTAATCTGATATGGATCTGATTTTAATATGATTTTAGAAAGAAAAAATTAAAAGAAAATTAATGGTCCAGATTCTTTTATATTTTTACACCTATCAATGGTTCAGATTTGATCCTTCTCTAAAAAAAAAAACCCTAGCTGCATTTTACACCTATCAATGGTCCAGATTCTCTCCTCTAAAAAAAACCTAGCCGCAACGGTCCAAATTCTCCCCTCTAAAAAAATGAAAAAATGAATGGTTCAGATTCTCTCCTTCTCTAAAAAACCCTAGCCACAACAAAAACCCATCTCTCCTCTCATGAAAACCATAGCCGCAGAAAAAGAAGAGAACCAGAAGGAAGAAAAAGAAGAAGAGGAAGAATGAAGAGAAACGTACCTGGAGCTTCTGTGACTCACCTCTCTGCGCCTCAACCCCCTCCCCCGCGCCTCAGCCGCCTCATGGACACCGCCTCGCCTCAGACCTCGGAGGCGTTCTCATGCTTGCCTCGCCTCGCCTCAGGGCGCGCTTTTTAATATATATATATATATATATATATATATATATATATATATATATATATATATATATATTGTTTATTTTGGGGTTGGGGATGCGAATTTAGAAAACAAGTTACTAAAAGCCTAGAAAATCAAAAGCTACAAAACAAATTTGAAAAATGTCAGGCCTCCGGGTGGGTTCTATCTCGGCTGTAGAGCACCATAAGGTACCAGCAAATCCTCTCTTAGAAAAATTAACAACATCTAGAAAGATCAAATGCCTATTACCAGAATCTATAGTGCAAGCAGAAACTTTCCAGGGGAACATCAATTTTACGGTACTCCAGATTGATGTACAATGGACCTACTTACTATGTGTCCTAATAGAAAGCAACAATGACAAACATAAATTCATGCATATTATTGAACAACTATTTTTCCGCACCTGTGAACTTGAAATATAACCTTCTTGCTGTTCATGGTGATATCACGACTAGCTTTCACGACCCTTTCTCTCTTTTTATTCTACAGAAAATGTGAAATGGTAAGCTGCAATTACTACCTTACAGGCAATATACACACACCGAGAAGCCTAGAATAGCAGCACTGCAAGTGAAAAGGCCAACACAATTTTATGCAAAAACAAGTCCATTACAGAGATGCTACAATGCTATTCTACTTTTAACTGTATTCATCTAGAACTTTATCAGAGCACCAAACATTGATTACGTTGCAATTTCTGTAACACACGCTAGGAATCATAAAAGTTTCGGTAACAGAAGACACAAGTAAGTAAACCGTGAACAAACAGATTTGACACTTATTACACCACAACTACTACAAGACAGCAAACTCATGCATGTTGTCTATAAGTAGTATTCCGCTACACTATCAGTCTGAATTGGAGCGAAATCAGTCCGACATCCCGACTCAAACGCCTTGGATATCAACTTCCCACCACTATCACCTTTCATGCCATGATAAGAGCGAGGGTGAACGAGTTCTCACCGTTCATGCCATGTACATCACATATCCTCATCTTTCTCTTCCCTTAACAACACTCGTCTCAAAATCGTTCTCACCCTCACACTTGATACCGTATGTAGTTCCAGATAATTGATCGGAGAGATTCGACATCGTCGGAGCCTCATCACGAGGTAGAACCCATAGGCTACTAGGAAACCCATGTATGTCAGTATTTTCCATTTGTTAGGGTTTTTTTTAAAATAGAACGGAATTTACAAATGATTGCATGTATAAATATTAGTACATAACATCAGTTGCTGTGGTGTAGTGGTTATCACGTCAGTTTTACACACTGAAGGTCCCCAGTTCGATCCTGGGCAGTGACATACTTTTTATTATGGCTTTTGTGCCCATTCCAATTACAAATAGCCTTTTTTGGGGATATTGATACTAAAAAGGTATTTTATGAGGGGATGATTCTCTAATCTTTGTAAGTTGCAAATATTCTAACAAACTAGTTAAATGTAAGATTTTCAACGCTCTTTACGTCCATTGTTGGACATTTGAAGCGTGAATATCAATAGATGGTCAATATTAGTATGTGATTCTAAATTCTAATAATATGTTAAAATAGAGTTGAGTAGAAGTTCAGTCCCCTAAATATATCTCAAGAGGGAGATTACCCAATTTTTATAAGTTGTGAATATGTTCATAAACTAGTAAATATTAGATTCACAACAGTTCATAATGCATTTAACTCATGAGTTGAGTTCGTCGAGTTGAATATCAAATCTTTTTTTATTGTTGGAAGAGGTTTTCGAAAGTTTTTTAAGTTAACTTAATTTGAAAAAGATTCTATCTAGGCTAAAGCCCTTTGAAAATTAGAGTCACCTGTTTCTTCGGCTGTTAACAGGACATTTGCTGGAAAATTGGTGAAGGAAATAGTCAGCCGCACATGGTGCATGATCAACTGTAGTTAATATGTTCTTCAGTACTATGTTTTCTAGGATTGACACTTTATTCTGGCACATAAAGTGCAATCAACCGCATGGCCTTGTGGTTTGCCGCGTTTGTGATAGAACAAAGATAATATGAGATGTGTAAGTCCTCCGGTTAACCGCATCATGTTAGTGAAATTCTCTTTGTATGACGTTTTATATTCCCTCTTTGTGAGGGTTTAACAAGATTCCTTCTTAGTGGAAAAACTATTTAGGACTTCACTTCGGTCGATCTAGGCCTAGCTCGGAAGGCCAGATGAAGTTCGGTCAACCGATATGTGTGTCCGGTCGACCGAGGTTATTTTTGTCCTTAGTCAGATTTTGAATTTTTCAAAGCTCGAACGGCTATATCGTCTCGGTCGACCGATATGAGAACAGAGACCTTTAATCTTTACTTCGGAGGCACCTCGGTTGACCTACTGCCTAGTCCGGTCGACCGAAGCTGTAAATTTCAGGATATAAATATAGTCGTTGTGAGCAATTTCGCTTGTGTATTTTGCCCTATATAAAGCTTATAAAGCAGAATTTTCATAACTAACCAAGTCATAAGAGGGCATATGTTATACACTTATTCTACATTATTGAATGGGGGATTGGCTCGGCTTCGGCGGGTGAACGGGAGCTCGGCTTGGCTCCACATGATTTTAATTTTTTTTTATTTATAGAAAAACCGTTGTTGACGAACCTAGGTACTTTCCATGACGAAAAAGATGTCACTAATGCTCACTTTTATTGACGAAACATACTCGGCACTAATACATTTCGCGACGAAATGCGTGTTTCGTCACAAAATACCTTTTATGACGGCCTGTAGGTGACGAATTTGTTTTCGATAAATGACCTTCCGTGACGACAATTATGCGTCAATAAAAGTCTTTTTTTATAGTGTCACTAATCATTTTGAGGGCTAGAAAAGAATAAGGCACATAAAATAAAATCCAGAAAATAAAAGGAAATAAAAAATAAAAACAAAAGAGAAGCGGCACTACTAAATCTAAAATGACTGAGAAATTTCTCTCTTTTGTTTAAAGATTTTTCTGATATGAACCAGGTCCACATAGATCATGTGGTACAGAATTAGCCACATCACTGCAGAATTTTCTCTCACCTCATTCTGCAGTGATGTGGCCAATTCTGGACCAACTGGTCCAATGGACCTGATCCATATAAAAAGCATGTACTCTAACGAATAAATTTTTTTAAAAACTAGAGGAGACCATCCTAAACATTCTATTGACGAGACCTTTATTCTTAGAAGACAAAAAATCCCTAAAATTATATTGCATATGGGTTGGTTTGCCCATATGGAGGAAATAAATATGGAGGAAAAAAATGAATTCAGAAGTCTAGTTCTTACATCATTGATGGATATTCATTATGCACAAGAGTTTGCGCTGGAATATCGTTCTCTCCACCGGAATTTGTATCTTTCAATAACTCTAATGATTCTGAACACTATCATTCATAGCAAAGAGTACATCAAATAAGAAGAAGATGCTCATTACTTAGAAATTAATAAGAAAATAAACTAGAAAGCTGATATTGGTTAGCTAAAATAAAGTACATATAGAATGAAAGTTTTAAAAATACAAATTTAAAATGTAATGGACAATAAAAAATGTAATTGCAACATATGTGAAATACATAATTGCATGACTTTATTAACCTCTTCAACTTTTGTACTTTCAAGATTTGCGAGGTTATGTCAAATGCAATTCAAGTCATTGGAGTGCACTGGCTTAGAAAGCTTCCATTCAAAAGATATCATAATGTTCTGCGGTTATAAAAAATTATTACTAAAATAAAATCCAGATAGTATTAGTTTATTTCTAGAATTGAAGCTAGCCTTAGGCCATTCGGTCCTCCATTGTTCCCTTTATCTTATTCATTTTAATTTTGGGTTTCACAATAAAAAAATACTAGTAATGAGGTAATTTACAGAAGAATTAGAAGTTTAATTTATCGTGTGCTTCATTTACAAAAGTCTAGAGCCATTTAGAAAAGGAGGTGTGACACTTACTTTAACTTCTGTCCGTTTCAAGGACAAAAGATTCGGTGCCAGTGTGCTGCCGATCTCAATCAACGATTCCAAAGAGTCGAACACCTGGTAATTTGAACAAGCACAATAAAATAAAATACCCAGGAAAATAGATTCAAGATAACATTGAACAAAACGAAAAAATGAAGGAATTTTGAAGGATTGTCTCTGAATTAGAAGAGTCCATCACGAAGAATTTCTTCAGTTCTCAGAGTTGGAACTTGAAGATGAACTATGGTGGTTTAATTTGTGCTAATGGTATATATACACACACAAGTATATGATTATGCATTGCTTAAAATATAAAGAATTTTTTTTTATTATTTACAGGTAGATGCATTGTCACTAACTTCGAAATATGAACATGGCAATATGGTAATTCTAATTTTACCAATTTTTCTATTCAATATATAAATTAAGCGTTTGTTTGGATATATGTGTTCAATATCTTAAATTGTGATAAGTTTACAATTTGAATCAAAGACATACGTCCCATATTCAGATTATGCACAAACATGCTCTAACATTGGAATGCACTGGCTAAAAAATCTGCCATTCAAAAGATATCAAAATGTTCTGCAGTTATGAGAAATATTACTAAAATAAGATTCAAATAGTCTGAGTTTATTTTTAGAATTGAAGCTAGTTTTAGGCCATTAGGTCCTCCATTGTTACCTTTATCTTATTCATTTTAATTTTGGGTTTCACAAAAAATACTAGTAATGAGGTAATTTATAGAAGAATTAGAAATTTAATTTCTCTTGTGCTTCATTTACAAAAGTCTAGAGCCATTTAGAAAAAGAGGTGTGACACTTACTTTAACTTCTGTCCGTTTTAAGGACAAAAGATTCGGTGCCAGTGTAAAATTGAGGTGGTAAAAAAATAATTTTCTATCACATCTAGTGAAATTCTCTTTGTATGACTTTTATATTCCCTCTTTGTGAGGGTTTAACAAGATTCCATCTTAGTGAAGGTAAATCTTGGAGTTATGGGATGGTTAAAGTGTACAAATTTTAGTGAGTTGTCCATCTTTTGTAAAAAAAATTGGTTTTTTCACCACCATTAGTTGTAGAGGGAATCTATAGTGAAGTTAGAGAATCATTGAGTAAAGACTCGTGAATGTAGATTCTCTATGAATCGAACAATTATAAATCATTTGTCTGTTTATTTGCCTTCCTCTTTGTATGATCGTTCACTCAAATATCTATATAAAAGCCTTTCTTAGAAATAGTTTTGAAAAAGAACAGAATTTCATAAATATCCATTTCCCCATTGTGTTCTTCAATCTGTTTCACATCATCATCTTCTTGTTGTTTTGCTTGCCGGCTAGAAGTAAATATAAATGACATCTTTACGTTGTGTTGAGGGTTCATCAACAAATCGACCATCTCTATTTAATAGCAACAATTTCAATTGTTGGAAGAATCGCTCCAAAATCTATGAGTTATTCTCCACGAAATCAACTGGAACTCTCAATGAGATGATTACTCGATTCACAAATATTGTGGTTTGAAGGCTTAGGGGAAGAAATATTTGGCCAGAGAGGTCAACACGAAAATCATATATGCACTATCAAAAGTTTCGGAACCAAAGGATCTTGCTATTGAAAAAACCCGAAGATTTGAAAACTTATCCGACCGAAGAATTTATTTACTCCTTTCTTTCAGCCTAAGGGCTAATGTGATCAATCTTATTTTGATGATAACAAATCATTGATAGTTCTAATGTTTGCGTGAGCATGTTCTTAATGATAGGATCCTTATTACTCACACCAACATTGATGAAAATGATAAGTCAGCTACTTGTGTACATCAAAGTCAACATCATACACACAAGAAGAAGTTACACTTTGCAAGACTCAAATGACACAATATTGAAGACAATCAACATTCCATTTAAGTATTTGCAAAGTCAAGAAGAAGGAAGATCAACTAGTTAAGAGTTACTCAATCTAAGAGAAGAATCAAGTGGTATGCTCCTTAACAAGAAGAAGTGTGAAGTCCAATATTCTACAATATCATTGCTATAGGACTTCATCACTCATAGAAGAAGTTGATGAAAGACTTCAAAGTCAAAGCTTCAAGAAGATATACAACTACAAGACTTGAAGACCTTAGGAAGATTAGTGTTTTGCTTATAAGTACAGCTACAAAACACTTAGGCATGAGTTTGAGAACATTCGAAACTTGACTAAATGAAAAACCACTTTAGGACTTCACTCCGGCCGACCTAAGCATAGCCTCGGAAGGCCAGATGAAGTTTGGGCGACTGACATGTGTGTCTGGTTGACCGAAGTTGCTTTTATCCTTAGTTAGATTTTGAATGTTCCAAAGCTCCAATGGCTATATCATCTCGGTCGACCTGACCACTTAGTTTGTTCGACTTGACCATTTACTTTGGTTGACCGAGATGAGAACAGAGACCTTTAATCTTTACTTTGGAGGTAGCTCGGTGGACCGAAGCTGCCAAATCCATGCCATAAAATATAGTCGTTGTGACCAATTTTCCTTGTGTATTTTGCCCCTATATAAAGCTTCTAAAGCTGAATTTTCATAACTAACCAAGTCATCAGAGGGCTTGTGCTATACACTTCATTACACACACAAGCAAACACTTTCTAGAACTTTAAATCTTCAGCTATTTCAAAATACATCAATTTGAGTTGAGTTTATGATATCATATCTCTTCGATTATCAAATTTGATTATAACTTTCAATTGTATATCCATTCCAAGAGGGAATTCTTTGTAGTGAGATTAATTTTAAAGTTTCCTTTATAAGAGGCTAGTTACCATTTTCTCATTTTGAGAAACTAGTTCTTTGTGCTCTTTGTGAGTGTTTTTAAGTCCACTTTGTGAGGCAAAAGTCCTCTCATGAGAGGTATCTCATTTGAGAGTTTGCCTCTTTGTGAGATTAGTTCTTTTGAGAACAAGAAAAACACTCTTTGTGAGTGGAGTCTCCTTAGTGAAGCAAAAGTACTCTTTGTGAGGCAAGTGTATCTCTTGGCAGTGATGGAGCTGAGAATTTATTTTTTGGGGGGCACAATTAACATTGACAAAATAAATTCATAAAAGCATGTAAAATATTTCATTACAATTGTTCCCTACGCTTTTTCATACTTTGATAATATTCTATAATTACATCATTTTCGATAGTATCAAACACATCTTTCTCAACAAATGCAATTAAACTATCATTCAACCACTGATCTCCAATTCGATTACGTAGACGATTCTTGACAAAAGTCATTGCGTGAAAATACTCTCTCAATCAAGCGAGTAGCTACTGGTAGAATTAAAGCCAATGTCAAAAGCTTGTAAACTAATGGGTAAACTTGATGCTTGTTTTCTACAAATAACCTATGTGAAAGCTCACTAAGACCCTGCAATCCTTGAAACTCTTCACTCATACGCATGTCAATAATATATGTATCTAGTTGATCATCCATTATATGTCCTGCATCAAAATCCAATAGATAGTATCCACATATTTGAATCAATTTGTTCTTGTCAAAATCAGCAAATGATCTATTTGCACACACACACACGTAATACAAATTAGTAGGTCACTATTTACCTCCGAAAAATGACTATTCAATTCTTGAAGTTGCATATCAATGATAACATAAAACATTTCAACACGATAGTGTTGTAAATTTGTCACTTTCTCAAACCTTGAACGACCTATATGCCTAAATATTTCTTCCATGTCAGGAACATTGATACTGTGAGATCCACAAAACGGCGAAACAATCTCAATAAAAGAATCCCATCCATCATCCCTCAACGTTTGGAGCTGCAATTACAGTACTTCACTAATTTAATAGCATTGACAATATCTTGATCTTTCCTTTGTAATGCTTTAGACAATTCATTTGAAATTCCCAAGACCCTGTGACTACACTTGTAGTCTATAATATAGACTAGAGTTTTTATTTGTTTTTATTTTGTTCACCCTTTTCTAGTAGTAAATTTTATTGATTTATTTATTAAATAAATATTATAGTCTTTTACACACTTAAGCTTGTTACAATTTTAAACAAAATTGGTAAGATATAAGTGGTGTCATTCCTATAATTCACGAACTAAATAATCTAATTTTAAATCGTAAAGTGATTCAAAATGAGTACAATAAACAATGTTCACGAGACGAGGTGTTTAAAAACAAAACTAAAACTATAAAAAATAAATTTGCGGAAAAAACTGGTGGGGCACTTGCCCTACCAGGCCCCCCTTGGCTCCGCCAGTGCTTGTGAGAGATTGTCTCTTTGCGAGCTTAACACTCCTTGTGAGTGGAGAGTTCTTTGTGAAGCACAAGTACTCATTTCTTATAATAGATAGGTCCCCCTCCCCAATAAATATATACAATTTAAAAAAAAAAAATAAATAAAAAACTAGACCATTTATAAGTATGGTCTAATTTATTACAATTATTATTATGAGACCTCACCGGAGAAGGAGAAGTAGAAGACCCCGTGAGGGGAGAAGTAGATGACCTCGTTGAGCGGATGTCGTAGAAGTCCCGTTGAGCGGGTGCCCCGTGAGCAGTGACGGATCTAGGAAAAAATTTCACTGGGGTCATTTAATATACACAATAATTGACTGCGGTTATTTATACCTTTATTATCTAAATGGACTAAAATATATCATATATAATTAAAAAAAATCACTGGGGTCATTTGATATATACAATAATTCACTGGGGTCATTTATACATTTATTATCTAAATAGAGTAAAATACATCATATATAATTAAAATTTTTTTTTTTTTTTCAGCCTCATGTGGATCCGTCACTGCCCGTGAGGAGTAGTAGAAGTCCCGTTGAGCGGGTGCCCCGTGAGGGGTGTATAAGACCTCACACAAGGGAACCCAAAGAAATGACAATTAAATCATTCCCCTTGTGTGAGGGAGGTATCGAACCTGGACCTCTCGGTCACAGGCAGTGGATCTTACCCACTGGGCTACCATGCCTTCGATCTATTTGCTCAAGGTTAGAAAAGCAACACATGCTTCCTTACTTTATACATTGTTTCACTTAATCATCTAAGTTGCCTAAACCTAATTAACTCACCTTATGTGCTTAGTCAACATACTTGTTGTTAAGGTGATCATTTAGGCAAAAAAATTTAGAAAAGCTAAAAAGTTTTTAGAATATAATTCACACCTCTTTAGGTTCTTACCCGAATAGGGTCTTTCACTTTCTTACTTGTGAGCTTAAGTTGAAAGAGGATGAACTAAGTGATACCGAAAAAAATGAGTTTCTCTCAAAGCTAATGATGAGAGTGATGAGTTTGAGGATTTTATTGATGATGAAAAAATCGAAATGGTGGTTAGAAGGATGAAAATGATGTTCTTAAAGGAAATGGCAAAAGAACATTTCAAGTTTGAAAATGACAATATTCACAAAAGCCTAATGGAACGAGGTGCTATGAATGTGGAGGTAAGTAGAGTGTTACAAGGCCAAAGAAGAAAGAAGTTGTAATTCTTCAAACCTAAGAATGCAAAAAGAATGAAGGACACATGGTTGAAGATGAGAGCGGCGATCAAGGGGAACACCAAAATGATGAAAGTGCTCATGTTTGTTTCATGGAATTTTGTGAAGAGGTACAATCCTTACCTTCTAGCTCTATCTCTATAGTTAATTGGGATGATGAGGAACCTTCCGATGTGTTATATGTTATGGATACTCAACTCAAGAAAACTGCTAAACAATATAAGTAAATGAAGACTAAAATTAAATCTTTAATAAAAGGAAATTCAAATTTGTTTCGAAAAAAAACATCTTCTAGATTCATCGTATTGCATGAAACTTCAGAATAAGGTATTTACTTGTTGAAAACATCAGCTTTACCAAAAAAGGATGTTTTCGAAAAAATGATGACTCTTGAGAAAAGTTTTTGACTATGAATTTTAAAGAACAAGGTATTTACTTGTTAAAAAGTTCACTAATGAGAAACATTTTTTTAAAGTTCAAGTCACCTGTTGTGGTGGGGTTTGGCATGAACCCCTATTCGTTTATTGATAAAGTCAAATCGGCAAAATGTACATGGAGCCTAAGCCAAAACCTTCAATTAGGTGGAAACAAATTCACTCCATACATAGCGAAAGAAGAATAATAGAAAATAAAAGAGCTGACACATTTATGGGATGTGCTGTGGTGCCGAAAAGCAATATTTTAGGCACCTAAAGATAAATGATAAACCAATAGATTTGTGACATGTGGAAAATATGACCTGCAATAGCAAGTTTTCAATTTTTTTTGTTTTAAAAAAAAAAATTAAGGTAATGACATGGACGAATGAGAGTTTGCCACATCATTCCAATCAAGTGACCGGTTACCTGTTAAACCGGTCAACACACATTTGTTAACAATATTTTTTTATTATTAGTAACTTTGGTATTTGTAATGGTAAAATTAAAACAAAAATTGGTAAATTTTAATAAATAACTAGTAAATGTTGAATATTACTACTTTATTTTATAATCTTACCATTTTTTATTTGAAACTTACTACTTTTATCATGAATATTTATATTATATAAATAGTAAAATTATATGCAATAATGGTGAATTTCATGACATAAATAGTAATTTATTTTATAATAATGGTAAATGTGCTGAAAAATAACTTATTATTTAAAAAATAGAATTTATCACGTTAAGTTCTATTATTACCATTTTTATCTCAGTTGTAACCAATTGATGAAATGGTAAGTTTAGTGAAAAATTCGGTAATTTTATTTTCATTGTTTGTAACTTTCGTTAAAAAATTAGAAACTTTTGTAAAGAATAAAAATCACTATATAAATATCCAAATTCAAACAAAACTTACCATTTTAGGTTGAAATTTATTATTTTGTAAATTTTACCAATAATTTGGTAGTTTTTTTAAAATAAAATTATAGATTTTATGAACTAATTGGGGGAGAAATCTTTTGGCAAAGACGGATTCTGCAAATCCGCTGAGCACGGATTTGCGAAATCCGTCTATTACTGATGTGGATCATTTTCTGAATTCCCAGTAGCAAGTAAACAAGAATCCATGAACAAAACTCTTTTTTGGAACTCAGTCCAACTGTGATGCAAAATCCAGTAGTATAACATCCTTCATTTAATAAAACTCTATCGTTTAAGAAATTAAATGAAAAGTATTCTTAACATAGTGTATACTGTTGCAGTTGGCTTTGCTTTAGAACAAAAGTTATAGGAAGGGTTAGTGGTTCAATTCTCTCTTATGCAACTTTTTTCGTTTTTTCGTTTAGTTTTTTTATTAACAAGTAATCTAATCATATTTATAATATTTAGATTCATTCTTCATTATTTTTATTGCATATATTCGTTTTTCTTTTAACCGGTGTTTTATAAGTCACTGTGTAATAGTACTTGGAGTTATAACGAACATAGTTTGTAATTTTATACAACAAGTAATCCAATTATTGTTAATTAATTTATACCACATAATGTTTGGACTAAGTGTTAAAATACTTAGTTGACGAACAAGCATTAATTTTATCATCGTTAAAAAAAGAAAAATATTCGGATTTTTAAAAAAAATCTCGTTACAGGCATCCCTTTTGATGGTCCCTTAAAAGCGGGCATGGGCGGCGGGATGAGCGGGCATACCCATTTTGAAAATATTATAAGTGATGTTTAATTACTTAAACAAATGTGGTATAGATTACTTGTAACGTTAGGATATACTTACAACAATTTCGTAGTAGTAATAATCTATTAATTAATTTATTCTAATATATATAATTTTAATTAATTAATTTTTTTCCCCCTAATTTATATACTACATAAAATAGAGTTGATGCACTTCTTTCTTTTTCTGATGTATTCTCAAAAGCAATTTTTTTAAACAAAATTTAGAACAAGATTCGTTTGTTAAATCTATCTATTGTCATTCGAAAATTAATTAATACAAGTATTATTATTTTATGTCCATTTATTTCGATTTCTAAACTATTATCGCAATTTTTCCTTCAGTTATTTTTTGCCCATTAATGCTCTTCACAAACTGGTAACATATAAAAATTTGAGTGTTTGTTGGCTATCTTATAATTAAAATACATGGTATTGACAAATTTTTAATCCAAAGTATTATGAATTATTTATGAGTATATTAAATATGTTATTATTTAGCAAAACTGAAATATTAAACATGTTACTAATTTCTCTAATAAAAAAACTAAACAAAAAACGAAAAATGTTGCATAAGAGAGAATTGAACCACTACCCTTCATATAACTTATATTCTAAAGCAAAGCCAACTACAAGAGTATACACTATGTTAGGAATAATTTCTTAAAAGATAGAGTTTTGTTAAATGAAGGATGTTATACTACTGGATTTTGCATCATAGTTGGACTGAGTTCCAAAAAAGAGTTTTGTTTATGGACTTGTTTACTTGCTACTGGGAATTCAGAAAATCATCCATGTCAGTAATAGACGGATTTCGCAAATCCGTGCTCAGCGGATTTGCAGAATCCGTCTTTGCCAAAAGATTTCTCCCCCAATTAGTTCATAAAATCTATAATTTTATTTTAAAAAACTACCAAATTATTGGTAAAATTTATAATATAATGAAATTCAACCTAAAATGGTAAGTTTTGTTTGAATTTGGATATTTATATAGTGATTTTTATTCTTTACAAAAGTTTCTAATTTTTTAACAAAAGTTACAAACAATGTAAATAAAATTACCGAATTTTTCACTAAACTTACAATTTCATCAATTGGTTACAATTGAGATAAAAATGGTAATAATAGAACTTAATGTGTTAAGTTCTATTTTTTAAATAATAAGTTATTTTTCAGCACATTTACCATTATTATAAAATAAATTACTATTTATGTCATGAAATTCACCATTATTGCATATAATTTTACTATTTTATATAATATAAATATTCATGATAAAAGTAGTAAGTTTCAAATAAAAAATGGTAAGATTATAAAATAAAGTAGTAATATTCAACATTTACTAGTTATTTATTAAAATTTACCAATTTTTGTTTTAATTTTACCATTACAAATACCAAAGTTACTAATAATAAAAAAATATGGTTAACAAATGTGTGTTGACCGGTTTAACAGGTAACCGGTCACTTGATTGGGATGATGTGACAAACTCTCATTCGTTCATGTCATTATCTTAATTTTTTTTAAAAACAAAAAAATTGAAAACCTGCTATTGCAGGTCATATTTTCCACATGTCACAAATCTATTGGTTTATCATTTATCTTTAGGTGCCGAAAATATTGCTTTTCGGCACCACAGCACATCCCCACATTTATAAGTATGGATCAGGTGTTACAAAATGCAAAGCGTACTATAGTCTAGTATGCAGAAAAATAAATCTAACCATTCAAGGCTAGAAAAGTACATCATGCAACTTACACAAAGATAACCTAAGAAAATAATTAAGAAAAATACTTAAAGGTAAAGTGATCCAGATTGATCTAGCATACAAAGCCCACGAGTAGAGGATGAGAGTTGCATTAGCTTACAACGTGTTTCATATGATATGAGTGACTTAGGATACATAGCATTCTAGCAATGATGTGAAGAAAAAAAAAAAGGGGTAGAATTCTCTGTATTGACAATGTGTAAAGGTTACTTTACTCTCCTTAAATAAGTGCTTCATGTACAGTGAATTCTTTAATAACTTTGCCTTCTGAAACCTCTTTATGTTTAAGAGTCCTTTATTAAGTTAGGTTTTTGAATTTGGCAAATTCCTCTTGTCGTCAAATTGCGCATGATTTTTCATATTGAAAACAGGAAATTATTTGGAGATTTTGGTGAAAGGGCGCTATAGCCCAATTTCAAGAAATTGGATTTCAAGAAAGATATTAAAAGAAAAAAAGTCAAGAAGAATAACTATGGCAGGAAGAAAATTCTTTCTTTGGATAAAAAATACAGAGAAGAAGTCAATAAGTTAATAGCAATTTTGGTAAGATGGGGTGTGTATTATTTTAAACGGTGCAAACAGTGTTTCAATTGTCGGATCGAGTGATCTGACGGTTAAAACAAATATCTATTTTAAAAAATTTAAATATTTATTTTTTAAAAATAATTATTCTTTTAAAATAACTATTTTCTCTCAACCGTCGAATCCCTCGATCCGACGACTGAAATGTGTCCGAACCATCTGGAGGAAAAGGCACATCCACAACAATACGAGCTCCCATTCATTAATGTTTATATTATAAACCCATGTTTCAATATTGCTCTTTATATATATATATATATATATATATATATATATATATATATATATATATATATATATATATACAAAAAAAATTGCCTATAAAAATGATTAATGGCTCCATCAAATCGAACGAAAATTGAATCTTTTTAGTAGCAAAATCATATAAAAAAAGAAAATAAATTGTTTGAAAACAGTCGACGCTTATAAATTTATTCATATTTAGTTGCACATTATGTGACACTTTTATTATATGGAACGGATTAGTGGCTGTTCAATCTTATTGGTGGCATCTTTAGATAGTGTCGTAAATTCATGGCATTTTTTTTTTTGCAATTTTTAAAATGCCACAAATTTTATGGCGCATATTAAAAAGTGCCATCAAAATATGGCATTTCAACATAAGTGTCATACATTAGTGGCATTTACAATAAGTGCCATGACCTAAGTGCCACGAAATGTCAAATATGCCATGGTGTGTGGATAATTTTAAATATAATTTGCTTAGGATTATTCAAATTTGTGATAACCGTTTTGATGTCTCTCTTAACAAGATCAAGAGAAAACTTTTGTGGCATGCTTAGAGGGTTTATACCAACCAGGACCTTCAATTAAAAACCAACTAGGTAATTCACCAAGAAGATTAGTTATGTATAGGCTATTGTTTAATTTGTAGCAAATAATAGTTTATTATTAAATTTGAAGGCAATAGTTCAGACATACAAAACGAGGGGTATGTATCCCATAATAGTTAAATAAATTTGAAGAGTTCTGAAGCCAATTCCCTGATGTTTCGTCTGGCTCCAGCTTAGTATTTGATACGTAACAACATTGATCATCTGCAACATTTGCTAATTTGATAACATCTTCAGCCATATCTGTACGTGTTTAAATTATTTCATGAAAATGATAATAAAATAACAAATATTAAAGAGATATATCAACAACTTTTTATTTAAAAAACATAACTTAGACTAACATTTCTATAACAAACATGAAAGTTTTGTGAAACCTAGCACTAGGGGTGGAAATTGAGACTATATGTTTCAAGCTACTTATGACTAGATATTTCTTTATAAACTCTACAAAATTTGAAGGTTGGGATGCATTTCTATTATAAAAAAATGGCATTTTTAAACTCATGGAGAGGCGAAGGCCATCCACGCCAGGTTCAACACCAGTCAAAATAAATTTTTATAATTCTGAAGAGCCTATCTTTGATAATTCTAACCGAACCTGTCATTATTAAAAAATAAATTATTAGGGAGTGAGATATGTCAATTTAGTGAGTCAAAATAAATTTTTATTTTTTTAAAAACAAACACTATGCAGTCTCACCCTATTTAAATACCTTGATAGATATTGAATTGCACTTCCACGTCCAGAGAAATTGTGTTTTCTTCATCATAAAGTTCTTGGATCACCCCCGTGATCTCTTGGGGACCTAACGCTACAAGATCCTCCTCGCTCATCTCACTGATGAATTCTTCAATATTTTCAGAAGGAAAATTCTGGTGGCACATGTTAACAAGATTATTGTTTGCTTCAAGGAGGAACTGTTCGACATTTTCATGATCACATTTTCACCATCCTCAACAGGATGAAGAAAATTCATGATATTTTCATGGGCTTCGGCATAAAATAGTTCAAGAAATGACTCTCCCACACTTTCTTTATTTGCATGGGATCTCTCCCGTTTCTTCTTTCCATTGGATGAAGAGCCTATCTCTGATAATTCTGAGCGAACCTGTCATTATTAAAAATTATTCAGAGATTAGAACATTTAGGAGATCATTCAACTTTCTTGCCTAAATGGAAACTTCTTCATTATTTTTGGTAAAATATATTGGAGTTAAAGAAATTTCTCTGTCATGTATACTTTGTATTTATTTAACATTTCATGAAGTTACATTTTAGGGTTTTGGCCAAGCTAAACTTTATTCCTTCTATACAATTGTAAATGGTTAAACAAGTTGTTAATAGGGAGTGAGATATGTCCATTTAACGAGTCCAGCCACACCCCTCTCTCAAATTCCTCAGCGAGTCATACTTTCCAAAAGTATAACCGATACTTCACGCCCTAGCATATGTGAAGAATATGAGAGAAGAATGTGGCCGAATCTATTAGACCATCCATATATTTTTAACTACATGGCATATTAACTAAACACAAGCATGTTTACAATGTATAGAAACTTCTTTATCTTCAAAACAATATACAGTTAGCTAAATCATAAGACAAATTGTGCTCACCTGAATTTGTTGGGATATGTTTGGATCATAAATTTTGTCTTGGATGAACTTTAAGATCTCAACCAAAGATCTTAATGTTCTTGTAGAGCTTCGATGCATATAAAACTGCAACTCAAATGATGAACACATTAACGCAATTTATTTAACTGATAACACTACAACAAAAACAGTTTTTTGCGACGTTTTTTTCAAACGTCGCTTAAAACAAAAAGAGTACGTTAATGCAACACTTTTTGCAAACGTCGCTACATTTGGATTTTATACGACGTTTCTTAGTGACGGTTATAGCAATTGTTGTTCATACCGACGTTTTAATGTTGATTAGCGACATTTACATTAAGCGTTGTTATAATTTGTTACTTTTTGTGACTCATATAGCGACATTTATATACTATGTCATTAGATCTTCTGATTTTTCAGACAAACGACGCTATATTTGAATTTTATACGACGTTTAATAGCGTCGGTTGATAAAATCGACATTTCCAGACAAACACAAATATAGAGATTATGTTTCTAAAATATATTTTTTAAAGAAACATTAAAGACATAAATAATAATTTTTTTAATGAGAGTGTATTAATTTTAATTTGATTCACAAAAAGAAATTAAAATAAGTAAGTGTACAATTCCAAAATTTCATTATAATAAATATAATAAGAGGAGAAATAAATAACAAATGATCAATTAGCTCAGCGGCACATTGCATGACATACATGCAGGAGGTCGCGGGTTCGATTCCCATCCCTTTGAGTAAGGGGAAATTTATTCTACATTATTCAGAGGTAGCTAGACTCGACGGCTCGGTTTGGGTTGTCTAGGCTTCTGATCCGACTCCGATTATTCAAAGGTGGCTAGACTCGGCTTGTCTAGGCTCCGACTCCGGGTCGGGTCTGCCAGCCTAGACAAATGTCGCAATATGTGACCTGTTGCGATTATTTACAAATGTCGGCAAAAATACCTTTTGAAACACTTTAAAATGATGCAAAAAACGTCGTAATAGATAGGTACCGGCGCTTGTAACAAATGTCGTAAAAAACCATAACGACACAGGTAAATGCGACGTTTAAGCGACATTTGCAATAAATGTTGGTATAGGTCTATAACGACGTTTATTTACCTTATTGCGACATATGACAAACGTCGCAATAAATATTTTTTGGTGTAGTGTAAGCTTTGTCAAATAGAAATGTCGTAGAACATGTAAAGAAAAAAAAAATAACCTTATGTAAGAAATAAAGTTACCTTTGTAATGCGATAAAATTGAATCTGCAACAGAAACACGAAAATAACGCGACAAAGTAATCTATATTAATCAAATCAATAGTGAGTTACAATCTCTGGAAGGACTCCAATTTAGCTGGAATGATCCTCCGATTCTCCTCGTCTGAATTTGTTTTGTCCTAGGGTTGGAAGACTTGATCTTGAATTAAATACGATTTGATTCCAAGCGTTAAACCTTCGATTCCAGAAAGCCGTTATGCCTTCCCGGGTTTTTCTCGCGAAGAACGCCTTTGAAGACTGTTGAAGATTTCCTGAGAGCTTTTGTCAGTTGAAGTCTGTTTGTAGCTTCCAAATGATCTCTCTATGTCCTCTATCCTTTTTTTTAAGCCTTGGGGAAGACCCCTATTTATAGGCATAGATGAGGGCTATGGTTTACTTATTGGGTTAAGCAGCCCATTCACTTATGTTGGGTTGACCCATTCTTTATTTGGGGTGTCCCAATGTTTAATCCATTATCTTAATTGATCCACTATTTTCTTTGGACTTTATTTCAAGTGGATTTGGGCTTGTTTAAAATGATTTATTTAATATGGCCCAGTTGTAGTGGTCCAATATTTAATCATTATTTATTAAATTCAAGTAGCCCACACGAATAATATTTATTTATTAGTCCGGATTAAATAAATTTAATTACTCGAAAATTCGTTTGTCTAAAAATGCCCCCACTTCAAGGCTCGGATTGAGTGTTTGATCAAAGAGCTCGATGACAAGACTTGAAGTATATTTATTTGAAGAAATTCCTTATATATACTCAATCTCCTGAAGATGAATTTTGCTCCAAGTCATGAAAAGGGCAGTTGACATAAACATTTACTCCAAGATGACAAGACTTGAAATATATTTATTTGAAGATATTCCTTATATATACTCAATCTTCTGAAGATGAATTTTGCTCCAGGTCATGAAAAGGGCGGCAGTTGACATAAACATTGACTCCAAATTGGAATTCCTAGATTGGTTATCTTGAATAAAATTGGAATCCATATAGGATTTGGAAATTGATAAATATAACAACTACTCTATTAGAATCTCAATTGGATTTGAATTGAATGGGTAGCTTCCCATACCTATATAAAGAGACCAAGCCACAGTCCGGCTCCTATGCTGAACGCCCAAAATACCGTACGTGCGGGACACATTGGGAGCCGTTGATTTCATTTTAAGGATGGATCGACAGTTATGATTTAAAAGAGGGTCAAAAGGATACATATGTAATTTCTCAAAAAAATAATATAATAACAAAAAGTAACACGCAACCGTCACATCGATTGGGTTACCGAGGAGAGAGAAAAGTTGCGGCTGAAAAGTCAAATGTACATTTCTACAAAAACACATGTTCTTCGTCAGAGAATACATGTTCTTGTATATTGAGGAGAGAGAAAAGTAGCGGCTGAAAAGTAACTTTTCTCTCTCCTCAACCACAACTTTTATCTCTCCTAAATATACAAGAACGTGTGTTCTTTAACGAAGAAACATGTATTCTTGTATATTGAGGAGAGAGAAAAGTTACTTTTCAGCCGCAACTTTTCTCTCTCCTCAATATACAAGAACATGCGTTATCTAACGAAAAACATGTCTTCTCTAACGAAGAACATGTATTCTTGTATATTGAGGAGAGAGAAAATTTGCGGCTACTTTTATCTCTCCTTAATATAAAAGAACATGCGTTCTCTAACGAAGAATATGCGTTTTTGTAGAAATGTAAAAATACCTAAATACCCCTGTTTTGATACAGCCGTTGGATTAAAAAGTACAAAAAGTACAAAATCCAACGGCTGACATCTTGTCTCGTATATACTGAATTTTCTTGTTCAGCATCGGAGCCGTGATGCACATAAACATACAAATCATTCCATATCTTCTTTGCATCGTGAATCAAAGGCAATAAATACTTTTTTTTTTTGGGTTCTACTTTAGAGCTATTCTTCCATGCACGACGAGCTCCTGATCCTTGCATAATTTTGCTCAGAAGTTTGCTGCGTCATCAAAGACTTTTCAATTAGATTGAATTTTTAAGCCTGCCAACATAAGCACACTGTATTTTTTCTTTTTTTTTAAGCCTTTTGTGTCATCAATGACGTCTCAATGTCACGTCTTATCTTTTTATTTTATTTTTTTAATTTTTTATATTGAGACTTTTTTTTGTCATTTTTTTTTCTTGTTTTCTTTTAGGACAACAATCAAAGGGATTATGGTAATCTTCAAGGACTTAGCTAAGGATGGCTTGGATTACTTATTCATCCTCAAGCGTGAGGGAGAATCTTTGGAGCGAGCATTTAAGCTTCCCGTACACACTCCGATGCATGGACGTTTTGCCCCAAAATTAGCACTTCCGCTAGAATCCGACCTGCAGGAATGGTCGGTCAAAGTTGCTTGGGAGGATGGAAGCATGTCTTATTCCTTGCAAAGCTCTAATCACACAGGTGAAGGGAGGCTTTAAAACACTCGGGAGGCGAATCATAGCTAGATCCGCATATTGGACCTGTGCATTGAGGCTTAATGGAGAATTTGACTTTGTTCCATTGTACTGGGAATGGCTTGAGGAGGTACTTGGTCGTAGCCGGAATCTATTGAACAAATCTGAGATGTACCAGACATTGTTTGTATCAATTTTCACTTATGACCGGAGTTCTGACATTGTGCTAGCATTTTTTGGAAGCATGGAGTCCGAAGACCAACACTTGGCATACCTCAGCGGGGGAATTATCCCTCTCGCTTTGGGACTTGCACAAGCTAGGAGGGCTGCCCATTAATGGCGGGATGTACGAGGAGGATATCCATTTTGCTAAGGAACTAACGGGCATGGATGCAGAGGGCAGGAGATTCATTCCTCAAAGCTGCGAACGCGTATTTGCTGCATACCATCAGCTCATGAGGAGGGAAGCAAAAAAAGGCCACGTGTCCGTTTTGGAATGGGTCAAGTTCTGGTTCAAACGGATTTTTTTTTTTTGAAAGGGGTGACTGAACTTGAAATTTCTTTCAAGTTGCCTACGTATCCCAAGAGATAAGCTTGGGAATCAAGTCATTACGTAGTTCAAAGAATTTATTTTATTTTATTTTTTTTTGATTTTGTTTAAAATGGGTGACTGAACTTGAAATTTATTTCAAGTTGCCTACGTATCCCAAGAGATAAGCTTGAGAATCAAGTCATAACGTAGTTCAACATATTTGACTTTGCAGTTTAAACTCGTGCAGTCTAGGAGTGTTTCCATACTATGCCTAATAACGCTTCAAATACTTGTCATTGATAGGACCAACTTTCACTCGATCATTTTCATCAATTATCTTGTAAGATCCATTTGAGTATACTTCATGGACAACATAAGGACCATCCCATTTAGATGTAAATTTATTCTTCTTTAAAGTAGTATTAGTGCCAATTCTTTTGTAAACTGATATACGAGAATGTCCAAGTCTATGAAAGACCGATACTCGAGAGGGCTGATTTTTTTTTTACCAAGTCGGCGAGGATCCCCTATTATCAGCCACAGCTTTTGGATTAGATGTACCTTCATCATCTGTAGTAATGTACTGAGTGGTCGCTCTATTAATCTTGAGGCAGCTTTCCTAGCAAATCCCAATTTTACGGGGTATATCCAGCTTTGGCGAGGAGTTTGTAAGCATTTGGATCAAAACCATCCTCTATGCGTGCAGTTGACAACTCTCCATGCTCCACTTTTGCACATTTCTCCGGTTGGACGAACCCTTTTAGGGGAGCAACCAGCGGTTTGACAGACACAATTTTAGTTAAAGGCATGATAAAATCGCTTGATGTTTCCAAGCTACTTGGCGTCAACTGCTTGCGCTTGTCAATTGGACATATGACTAGTTTTTTTTCCAAATGAAGCAAACATGCCGTCTTTCTCCTTCCCGCTTTTTGAGGAAATAGCTTTTTGAACTTCTTCTTTTGTAGATGAAAGATCTTCATAGCTTCCAGCACTATTACAGGACTCAATGAAATGAGCCACATGCTGCTTTGGGTTTCCCTTCTCATCGATCAAATTGTTGGAATTTTGGTGGTTGATAACCGGCAGGCATCCTCATGCTATCAATTCTTTGGGTGTAAGGTTTGATGTAGGTATTAACAGACTTATTATCTTTTTCATTCATCGTTCCCATGAAGAAATCCTTCAATTGGTCAACCTGGATGAAGCCATCGGAAGAAACTTGAATACCTTGAACTTTCTTTGTCGATTCCACTTCTTCTCGGATCTCCGGCTTCTTTTAGGGAGCTTGACTGGTTTCTCCACTTTTTTCCAAGTGGCTCCTTATGTGGGTGATGGAGTTCTCCTGCTCTTGGGATCGCCTCACAAACTCTTCAATAAGCTTGGTCAGATGCGCGAGTTGCTCCTCTGTACTTGTTGTGCCAGTCATCATGACAGGAGCAAATGAGGAAGCACTTGAATCCTCAGAGATGGAAGAATCTGACCCAAAAGCACCATGAGGACCTCGGGGGAAGAAGTTAACACTTGTTTCATCATCGTCGAACTTAGAGCTTTTCTCCAAGTGAGATGATGACTTTGAAGTTTCCAATGCAACACCTTGCTTTGGCTTTAGAATTGATGGTGATGAAGCAGCATTCTTTCCAATAGCTTTTGATGCTCCTTGTACTTCTTTCTCAGCGAATGCTTTTGTTCTGCTCTTCGCCATCATTCCGGTGTTTGAGACTTGTGGGGTTGAAGTAGCAGCAACAACTCCCTTGCTATCAGCAGCCTTTGAACGAGCGGATTTTGAGTTAATTATTTCTATGAAAGTTGATGCATTTTACTATATCTAGTAGTATTTTTAAAAATCCCGGGGACAACAACAACAAATTAACAAGTTGAATATCTGACAACTGCTTGTCAGTTGGTACATGTTAAAGCTTGTTAGTTCTCGGTTGAATAAAGATTTTTGATGAAATGATATCATATATCGATATGTTTGGTTCTTCTCTGTTGAAGTGGATTCTTTTAAAGATCAATATCACTTTTGTTATCAGGTTAGATTAGCATTTATCCCGACCGATTCCATAATCCTTTATCATATGTTTCATCCAAGATCCAGATCACTGGCTCCGAATTGGACAATACATATATGGGAACCCTTCACCATCAGATGACATACATAGTACAAAACGTGGGACAAACTCATAAATCAACATTTTCTCTTACCTAACCTATCTAGATTAGTAGTGGACATAGCTTATCTAGGCATACTATTAGTGAGAGTGAGATTTAGGTGTTTAAAAGTCATAAATGTCACTTTCTTTACATAGTTCTACTAGTTTTTAAGTCCGGATTTCAGGTCCGAAGACGTGTCTTGTAACGTTTCATGTACATTATTTTTGTTTCGAGTCCGAAACGTGGCAGTTACACCCTCCATTCCCATTTAATTGTCGTTTAGGAGATCTATAGGTATCCAAATTAATTGTCATTTAAGGTTATTTTATTAATTGTCAACAATTTATTCCAATTATACCTTCGACATTTTTTTTATTTGCCGTCTCTGTCATCCCTATTTTTTCCTTTCTTTTTTTATGTATAGAAGTGAGAGAAAGGATAATATTGGAACTTTCGGTGAAAATAACAAGTTTCTTAATTTTCTAAAATTATCTAAAAAGTCTTATGTTTAGGATTGGAGGAAGTACTATTTATTTTTTGGTACCTATTAGTCCATTTAAAATTTTATGGGTGACATGAATGTCATTACACGACGGAAGACAAGGGTGAACATGGATAAAATTGGATAAAAGTTTAGATTAATTAAAAATACATCCCTAAGTTACCATTTTTTCCTCATTCTTACAATCGGCGGTAAATTGACGTATCTGGTTATTTATGTACTTTTAGTTTGAATTTAAGGTTAGTATGCTTAATTTTATTAATTTATTTTTTTTGAAAAAAATGTCTTTTATTGAAATAAAGCCAAAAGCCGACATGGAGAGGGACATTGTACCCTCGAATAAAAGGTGGAAACAAATCCACTACTACATAGGGAGTATCGTTCCTAATAGTCCATAATAGTAGGTAAAACTCCAACGTCTTTTAAAAGGTTGTACCTAGTCTCCAAGTGGTGCTCTGTAAGAGCTTTAATGTTTCCTTTTACCCCTGCGAGTTCGAACTGGAATAAAATCGTTGTAATCTTCTTCCAGTTGATAATCTGCTAGTGCTTCGAAAGATCCCGTGTCCGGAACCTCGGTAATTTCAGCTGCAAGAGATTCCGTCTCTGGTTGCACAATCGTATCAATGTGCCCCTGAACAGTTGACTTAAGTCTTGTATTAAGTTCCCGAAAGCTTGCAAATAACTTGTGCCTATCTTTGAAAGGAGCGTCCAAAATATTTGGGTCATTTTGTTGGATGGAAGATTGTACATCATATCAGATCGGCGCGGAATTTTGTGGTCGTTCTGCATTCGGGCTATGTGACAATAGCGAAGAAGGTGTTGGAGTAACACAAATCATGACTGGTTTTTGTAGCGCCCGAACAGTCCGAGCTTAATCCGACCTCATATTGACCCGAACAGGCTCATGAGAAAAGGTTCTGCTTGAGCTCTCTACCGATGGACTAACTAAATCTTGCGCAGGCCTAGTGTCAAGCCCAACTGGGCCAGATGTTGCTTCTTCGCGGGTAGGTAAGTCACGGGTCGGGTCACCCGTAATGGTTGTTGATTTAACAATAAATGCCAAATATTCTGTATCATTAATCAAATTGATGATATTAGCCTGAAACAAGCATTTGTCAACTCCGTTCCCGAAGAGCTGGCAGATCAGACAATGAGGCAAATCTGTAACAAAGGCATTGACTGGCAAACCATAACATTTGGTCAACTTTGGCAAATGATGCAACAAGCATTGGAAAAATTGTGCGTGCAAACCAGATTCTGGCAAAAATATCAATCTCATACCAAAGCCCTTGGTCCAGTCTGTTTTGATAAACACCTGTACATTAAGTGTAAGGATCAAAAATCCTGCGCTTGTTCATACAAGCAGCCAAGAGACAATAGATACAGAAAGTCGAAAGGATTCAAGAAAGAATGGAAGTTCCTGAGATAAAGATCCAAAAGGGGAAAGAACAACAAATCCGATACTTGTTTTTTGTGCAAACAAAAGGGTCATTTTGCTAGAAACTGTCCAAAAATTTCAAAGAAAAAACAACTCATGGCCCAAATCGCTCCGCACCTTGACAGAGAAGAACTCTAAGACCTTCTCCCCACATCCTGGATCACAAGCTATGAAAATCACAGAACCGAAACAGCCAAGCCTATCTAGCACACAGAATCCACGTTTACTAAAAAGTTGGATGGTTCAGTTGAAATCAAATTTCCTAACAGGAATGAGGTTTCTACTGTTTTCCACTGAATTCAGTATGATCCATCCCTCTTCTTCCAGTTCACACAAACCTCTGTTTTCTCCCTTATCCACTTTCGATAAAGAAATGATCAAACATGTCTGGAAAATTTCCAATCCCACTGCAGTAGATGAGAAAGGACAGCAAAAGACAATCTCTGTGGCAAAAGCAGCCCTTAACGGGCAGGCAGAAAATGCTGTTGCACAAAATGAAGCCCTTCAAATAATCATTTGTAACCAGGAAACTCTCACTTTCCAGGTGTCCAAACAAAGTTCTGATCTTTCATTCTTGGTTCAAAACATTTCAAATGTCCGCAGCAAGGTCGAAGCCATACACCAACAGTTGTGTTACCTGATCCAATACACTACAGAGTGGGGAGATGGTACCCGCGATTTTCGGAGAGGAAGCCACCAGTTCAAGCTACATCACTGGCAGAGAAGGCTCCACCGACTGCACCACTGTTTTCGTCACAATTTGCGGCCACTGGCTCGCTGTCCTCCACAAGAGGTGGGGTCACCGCCTCTGGCCGTTCCTCCGAAGCATTTTTGTTAAGTTGACCTCTATGTTCGCCGCCCCAACTGTAGTAGGCATCTCCAAGTCCTGCGGATCATGCAAAACCGCAACCACTGACCCATTTTGCACCAGGTCACAAATCCTAGCCCCCTCTTGGATCATCTGTGTCTCCGCTTCAAGCAGAGGTACTTGAGCTGGCTGATCCGCTACTTCGGTGACTACCGCCAGCCTCTTTGCCGTCCCCACAACCACGCCAGACTTAATTGTCCAATTTTTAACACCTTTTGGAGACTTTTTCTGAGTGAAGCTAGCCCTCTCAAAGCTGACAGCAGCCTTGCGCCGCTTGCCTTCTGTACAATCTGCGTTATAGTGTCTGATCATCCAGCAACAAGAACAATAGGGCGGCAAATTCTTGTATTCAATCCCTGCCGAAATCCCTTCCCTGAACGTGCATGGGCAATCCAAATATGAGTACCTAATGGGCTTTGTAAGTCAATTTCTACACAGATTCTAGCGACACTCGTCACGTAACATTCGCGGTTGGTTCATCAAGAACAAGTGAATAGGCAATCCATTCAATCGAATCCATACAGGCACGATCGATGATTCCACTGCCGGATCAAATTCATATGTCCATTTAAATACTCTCATCCGCGAGCCATTGAAAATCCATATTCATTTCCTTCTAAACCTGCAATAATCTTCTTCGTTATCGAATCTAATTATCACATGTTTTGAGTCAAACCATCTGATCCAAAACGATCCTTTGAGCTATAGCTTTTGGAAATCTCGTCTCAACGCATCCAAGGGTGGACAACGTTGAGTGAATTTCCCGACAATGACCAATTTCCATGGCTTCTCTAAATAAACCAATTATTCCTCTTCAATAACTATGGCGGGTTCACTTTTGAAAGATGAAAGTTCCTTAACGGGGAGGGAGATTTTCGGTTGAGGTGGGGTGGATATTAAATCAGCGAACGATTATATCGGGATATCATAGGATTCTTCTAGGGTGCATTTGAATCTCCCCTCTCTTCCTCCTTGAAATCGAACCCAGTATGCTTAATTTTACCCTTTAAAGTCGTTTACATATTTCTACCTGCTAATAAAGAATTTTCGTCTAAATATTTGGCAGAATGTCATAATATAAGTCATGTACCTTTCATGTGAAGAACTTTTAAGGGTATTTCAAGAACTTCTATACATTTCTAGGAAAATGTTTATAAGTACCTAATTTTAAAAGAAAGATCTACAAGTACTCAATAACTAACCAAAAGAAATAATAAACCTCAAACCCATCCCCTTCCCCTTCTCTAGTGGCGGAGCCATGATTTAAATTTAGAAGGCCGAACTAAATTCGTTTACGGTGTAAAATGATGTATTTGAGGTTGAAGAATATATTTTTAATTAGAATATCTTAATTTAAACGATACTTATCTTCGAAAAGAGACATAAACTAAATTAAAAAATTGACAAACAAAATTTTAAAAATGAAGAAAATTGACTAATTTGCATATGCTATTGTCACGGATCTTACTTCAAAATAGCATGAGAAAACTATAAAAACAATTATTATTTGATTAAATATATGAATATTTTTAGAGAAGAGTTAATAGCTATTTTGGTCACTAAACTATTTACGTTTTGCAGATTTGTCACTCAACTGTTTTTTGCTAAATATATTACCCTAATATTTACATTTGTAAAAAATAATCTACTACCGTTAGTGTGTTAATAATTTTTAATCAATGAAATTAAGAAAGTTAAATTTTGAATTATGTGTTAGTAGAGCTTAATCTACTGAATTTCGAAAATTGGCTTGATCAATATATTTGTGAATTTTAACTCTATTAGATTAGGAGACTACTAGTGTGACTTCAAATCAAGATTATTTATACTTTAGAAAACAAGACATTAAACTTTGGACTTCAAAAAATGAAAAATTGAACATTCAAATCTAAATAGAGTGAGTAATAAATAGTATTAGTTTGAAATTCAGTGGTGGAACTATGTGTTAGAGAGTACTATTACTAAATTTAAAATGTTTTAGGTGACCAAGACATTTCATATTAGGACATTGCTAGGAAGCTAAAATTTAGCCAATTAAGTGGATAAATTGGTGGCAAAATGGTAAATAGCACTACAAGAAAACTGCCATTTTGAGACAAACTTTTTGGGACAGAACTTTTTCATCTCTATTTAGGACATATTCAGAGACGAATGTAGGATCAAATCATATAAATAAATTTGTAATAAATATTCTTGACAATTCTATCCTAAATTAGCGTATCAAATACGTAAATTAAATTTGACATGGTAAATCCGTCCCTAATTTAGGACGGATTTTAGATTAGTGAAAATCTATACAAAGCTTTCTAAAATTATTCTATTCATTTGGGATTGATCTCTAAGAATTACCTAATGTCAAGATGAGCAATAGTATTATGTCCCAAAAGTTTCCGAAGTTTGGGACCGAATGCAAACAAAACATACAAAAAAATTATTTTTTTTATTTTATTAAATAATAAATACATTTGTCACTTTATATTTTATTTTTTTATTTTGTAAAAATTATTTGTCTCAAATACGTACCTAAAACTAGATTAAACTTGAGCTAATTTGATAAAATATTGTAGTTAGAAATTGTCGTCCCTAATTCGTCGAAATTTAGGACAGAACGAAGAGAGATCCAAATAAATATTTTAGTTATTTAAAGCCATCAAATTGTACACAAAAAGTCTCCAACTTGGATCAAGTATTTACATATCGGGACAACTTAGAGACATACCGTAACGAACTTTGCTACCGATCAGGGACGGATTTAAAAAAAAATTTTATAAAAAAAACGATGTCGTGTTTAGAACCTGCATCATTAATCTAAAAAAAAAAATTTGAAGGTTGGTACAGATTAGGTACAGAATGTGTTTTTCTATTCTCAACCAAAACGACTTCGTTGCCCACCGCATCAAAGGAAAACATAACCGAATACAGAACATGTTTCTTCTTCTTATCCGCGAAACCCTCTTCCCTCTTCCTTTTTTTTTCCATTTTTTCTATTATAAACATTAATTTCATCAATTGATTGGGAATATACTTCTTATTTTATGAGATTGGTGGGTATTCTACAATCAATTGTTGGTTAATGGTTTGAAATTAGGGATTTGTTTGATTTGCAAAATTTATATACTTGAAAGGATTGGAAGCATATCTCTGTAGGATTCGTATTCTTGGTGGTATGTTTGGATGATTTTGTTCTGTTTTGCAATTTACCTTAGCTATTTTATCTTAGTTTGTAATTTATCATAGTTTTGCAGAGAGTTGCTTGTTTAAGGAATGGGCAACTAAAAGCTATGTTTTAATGTAGTTAGATTACATTCAACATAATGCTTACAGTAATTCATATGCTACTTTATTTTATTTCTGCCTTGTTTAAGGATTGGGCTCCTAAATGCTATGTTTTGTCTTGAATTCAAGAGTATGTGTGGGCTAAAATTGAATGTAGTTAGATTATGTTGGGATCCATTTGATTAGTTACAATGTCTTGAAATTTTTTCATGTGAAATGAAGTTAGATATTAACTACTTTAAGCTTTCATATATAAAGTGCATATAGAAAGAGTCTTTTATAGCTACAATTATCCTTTTGTTTAACTGTTATTGTTTTCATGTAAATGTAGATAGAGGATCGTAGTTGGATGTATAGACAACATGTTCCTGGTGTGAGGGAAGTTAGTCTGGAGTTTAAAGAAGGAGTGGCTAGGTTCGTAGCATTCGCCTGTGGAAATAACATGGATATAAATTTAGGGGAGATTAGATGCCCTTGTTCAAAGTATAAAAATTGTAAGTATAAACAAATACACGTCGTGAGAACGCATCTATACAAGAAAGGTTTTCTCGAGAATTACTTCAGATGGACATGTCACGGGGAAGAATATATTCCAAATGTACCTATGCCTATGCATCAACAAAGCGTTGTCCAAAATAGCTATAGAGGCCTTAGAACTGAGAGTGAGAATGACTTAAGAGAAATTGTACTTGATGCCGCTGGCCCTAACTTCCAGGAAGAGTCAATGCAACATAGTCTCCCTGAACCCCCAAATGTAGAAGCAAAAAGATTTTATGACCTGATTTGTGCAGCTGACACGCCATTGTGGGATGAGTGTACTAAGCCTTATAAACTCTCAAAGTTATTTGCGACTGCTCGACTTTTACATATCAAGTCGGAACATAACATATCAGAAAAATGTTTCAATGATATGTTAGCTCTATTGAAAGACAGCTTGTCTGATGGTAGTAAGCTAGCTAATGACTTCTATAGTATAAAAAAACAAATTTAAGCTCTTGGTCTTCCAGTTAAAAAAATTGATATTTGTGTGAATGGTTGCATGTTGTATTGGAAGGATGACAGTGAGGTGAGACAATGTAGGTTTTTTCATCATGATCGATACAAGCGAAAACGGAAGGTTGGTAAGGATAATTGCAAGAAGGAAATTTCATACAAGAAGATGCATTACTTTTCTCTAACTCATAGGCTCCAGAGGTTATATACATCAAAGGCCACTGCTGAACACATGAGATGGCACAATAATAGTGAACAAGAAGATGGTGTGATGTTTCATCCTCGAGATGGAGAAGCATGGAAACATTTTGATAACACATATCCTGAGTTTGCTCTTGAGTCGAGAAATGTACGCCTTGGGTTATGCACTGATGGGTTTTCTCCATTTGGTATGTCCGGTAAAAAATATTCTTGTTGGGCTGTTATTGTCACTCCTTATAATCTTCCACCTTGGATGTGCATGAAAAATCCGATAATGTTTTTGACAATACTTGTTCCAGATCCAAAAAATCCCAAACATAAATTAGATGTGTATATGTAACCATTAATTGAAGATTTGAAATAGTTATGGGATGAAGATGTTAATACGTATGACATATCAAGTATACAAAATTTTCAGATGAGAGCTGCACTTATGTGGACCATCAATGACTTTCCAACTTATGGAATGTTATGTGGGTGGAGCACGTCTAGTAAACTAGCTTGTCCTTATTGTTTGGAGTTCACCAGTGCATTAAGACTTCAAAGTAGCAAGAAACAATCATGGTTTGATTGTCATCGCAAATTTTTAGATCCAATGCATCCGTTTCGCAGCAACAAGAGTGCATTTAGGAAGGATGTCGAAGAACATTCTCCTCCACCACCACAACTTAATGGAGACCAAATTTGGGAAAGAATACGAAGCTTCAAAAAAATAGCAGAAACAGGGGGAAAGGAACTTGGTAAAGATGATGGTAGGGGGATCAATCATAATTGGGATAAACAGAGTATATTTTGGGATTTACCCTATTGGCGCACAAACTTGATTCGACATAATATTGATGTAATGCACAATGAGAAGAATTTTTTTGATAATATCTTCAATACCGTGATGGATGTAAAAGGAAAGACTAAATATAGTGTTCAGGCACGAGAAGATATAAGAACACATTGTAAGAGTAGTGAATTGACAGTCAATCCGACTGAGCGAGGGAAGGGCCATAAGCCAAAAGCTTGTTTCACATTGACAAAGGATGAGAAGAAGAAGGTATTAGAGTGGGTAAAGGACTTGAAGTTTCCAGATGGCTATGCATCAAACTTAGGAAGATGTGTTGATTTCAAAGATCTAAAAATGTCTGGAACGAAAAGTCATGATTGCCATGTATTTATAGAGAGGCTTCTTCCCATAGCCTTTAGAGTAATATTGCCAGTCGAGGTGTGGAGTCTCTTTACCGAGTTGAGCCAGTTCTATAGGGACTTGTGCTCACCACAGTTAAGTGTTGAGCATATGAAAAAGTTTGAAAAATATATTGCAGTTTTGTTATGTAAGCCAGAGAAAAAAATTCCCTCCTTCATTCTTTGATGTAATGGAGCACCTACCGATTCATCTACCATATGAAGCCAGAGTTGGGGGACCCGTGCAATATCGATGGATGTATCCATTTGAGCGGTATAATTGACAACTTAAGTATTTATTTGTCTTTCTTGAACTATAAGTGTGCATTTATTTGTGATGCTTAAATTGATAACTTAATATTGTTATCTTTACCTAAATTGCAGGTTTTTATATCATTTGAAAAAAAGGTAAGGAACAAGGCTAAAGTAGAAAGATCGATTTGCAATGCCTATCTAGTTGAAGAGGCTTCAACATTTTTTTCATACTACTTTCCAGTGCACAAACAATCAAAAAGAAAAGTAGATAGACGAAATGATGATAATGGGGTGTCTGAAATACTACACCTAAACTTGTCTATATGTAATTATCCTGGAAGGTTATCAAGCTCAAAAGGAAAGTCGCGATGAAGAATTAAGTATCGCAAGTAATTACCTTTTGATGAACTGTGATGAGGTTGAGCCATATATCGAGTAAGATTTGAATGCATTGAGAAACTAGAAATTAATAAATTTGTACAATATTCATTTTTTCCAGTTTTCAATATTTGACAAATGTAATTTTGCAGGAAATTTACAGAGTACGTGCGCTCGACTAATGCTACATTATCAGAGGCCGAAATGGAATCTAAGTAATCATTAGAGTTTGCTCGATGGTTCAAATAATATGTAAGTAACTTTACAAAGCTTAATGAACTGTGATGTATTTTAGTTACAATTGTTTTGTGAAATTTTTTATTAATCGGATCGATGTTTACATTAGGTACAAGATCATGAGGATGAGATTCCGATTTGTTTAAATTTTTTTGCATTGGGGCCTTATAGACGCGTAAAGTCATATTTTATGTACTTTGTCAACGGGTATAGATTTCATACACATGATCGAAGTGAAGGAAAAACAACCATTAATAGTGGTGTGTGTAAGGAGCACAGATGATGCAGAAAATGACTGGTACGGTGTGTTGAAGGAGGTATTGGAGGTTAGTCATCCGGTCCAAACAGTCATTATTTTCAAATGTGGCTGGTTTGAGATACAATTGAGAACATGTGTCAGAGTTCACCCCAAGTACAAGCTAGTTGATGTCAACCATAAAAAGAAGTATTGGAGATTTGACCTATTTGTGTTGGCACAACAAGCTACACAAGTGTATTACACATCTTATCCTAGCCTGAAGAAAGATATGTGTGATTGGTGGGCTGTATGCAAAATTCGAGCTCGACAGATTGTAGAAGCACCCCTTGTTGAGTCAGCTTATCAAGAAGATGTTGACATACAAGAAGCTACTAACATTGTGGTAGACGGTGATGATGTGCAACATCCTCTTACACGTGAAAGTGGCGAGGTTGAGATAGTTACCTTGGAAGAAGATGAAGATCATTACGACAGTGATGATGATGTGGAAGAGGAAGAGGAAGAAGAGGAAGAGGAAGAGGAAGAGGAAGAGGACGAGGACGAGGGTGAGGAAGAGGAAGATGAGGAACATGAAGATTAGATTTTCAAGTTTATGTATTTTTTCTTAAGGTGAAGTGATTTGTATTACACGCTCAAATGTATTTGGTTTATATAGTTTTTCTCCGAATGTTGTGCACTTTTGATTAATTAGTTTGAGTTTTCAGTTTGTTTATTGCAGAATGCAGTTTCAGTTTGTTTGATACAAAATGCAGTTTTCAGTTTGTTGAATTGCAGTGTAAATGGTATTGTGTAATTGCTGGGAGAAGATAGATAAGAAACCGATCTGTCAATTATTTTTATGTGCTTTCCTATCCATTCCGTCCCAAATATGTTTGTAGGTCAATATTATGTCCTCATTTTGTCTCTAATGCTTCCATTTCTATTATTTAGTTTTGAGGGTTGGATTTGTCCTATAATTACATATACTTGAAAAAAGCAGTTGTTGAATTGCAGTGTAAATGGTATTATGTGTAATTGCAGGGAGAAGACAGTTATTTAAACATATCAGAATTTCATTCATAAGGTGACTAGTTTTTAATGTTTAAGGTAACAAAAGGAGGGCAGAATATTGAAAAAAGACATAGTATGGTTAAAAAAAATAGATATATAATATGTAAAAACGAATATGTACAATAATTATAGTGAAAGGTTTTTTGAAAAATTATCCTTAGGGACGGAATGCAGAGTGATCGGTAATAAACGTATATGTACAATAATTATAGCTAAAAGTATAAGAAATTACAACACATAAAAATTTTGGTTTCCCGGTTCAAATTTTTTTTTTTGTAGTGTTAATAGTTTTTTGAAAAATTATCCTTAGAGACGGAATGCAGATTGATCGGTGATAAACGTATATGTACAATAATTATAGCTAAAAGTATAACAAATTACAGCACATAAACAATTTGGTTTCCGGTTCAAATTTAGGATATTCCCGGGTCAATTAATACGTGGGAAATTTTGGTTTCCCACTTAAATATTTTTTTTAGTATATCCGTCCTAATTCCACTGACCTAACAAATCCGTCCCAATTCCACTTGTCATGCATCAACAATGTGTCTAAATTCCGTCCATAATGCTTAAACATTTAAATTTATGATGAATTATGATGAGGTATAGCCATATATCGAGTCAGAATACAATTACATCTCAATATATTTTGTATGAGAATAAAATAAATGAACTTTTTTTGTTATTACCTTATTATGTATTATAGTGACTTAGACTTTAATAAAAGATGTTTGTTAATGATATCAATGTACACATTATCAACAAGACCACGAGAATGAAATTCTCATATGTTTAAATATGTTTGCATTGGGGCCTTCCAAACGCGTATGGTCATATTCTATGTTCTATGTCAACGTGTATACACTTGATATATGTACTTAATGTCCTTGCCTAGTCAATCCGTCCCAATTCCACTTGCCATGCATGAATAATGTTTCCAAATTCCGTCCATAATTCTTAAACATTAAAAATTAGTTACCTTATGATGAATTATGATGAGGTATATACATATATGGAGTAAGAATACAATTACATCTCAATATATTATGTATGAGAATTAAAATAAATGAACTTATTTTGTTATTTCCTTATTATGTATTATAGTGACTTAGACTTCAGTGAAAGATGTATGTTAATGATATCAATGTACACATTATCAACAAGACCACGGAAATGAAATTTTCATATGTTTATATATGTTTGCATTGGGGCCTTCCAAACGCGTATGGTCATATTCTATGTACTTTGTCAACGTGTATACACTTGATATATGTACTTAATGTCCTTTTCCTAGTAAATCCATCCCAATTCCATTTCCCATGCATCAATAATGTGTCTTAATTCCTTCCATAATCACTAAGCTTTAAAAATCCGATTTCTGTTTATCATCGATCCCTATTAATTCCGTACCTAAGGATAATTTTTCAAAAAACTATCAACACTTCATATAAATTTTGTACCAGGAAACCAAAATTTCCCAAATTATTTTAAAAAAATTTAAAAAGGGCCGTCCCTTTTCCACGCATTAATTGACCCGGGAATATCCAAAATTTCCCATTTTTTTTATGTGCTATATATTATGTTGTACTTTTAGCTATAATTATTGTACATATTATATATCTATTTTTTAAATCCTATTAACCCTCCAAATACTCCCACAAAACAAGTATCAGTAAATCAAAACTCTCACCCTACTCCCAATCGTCATTTTGCTCTCAAACACCCCCCCCCCAAGAACACTTGAACTTCTCAGACCTTTCCTCTCCCCCAGAAAACTCAGACCATTCCTATCCCTAAGAACTCTCCCCAAGAACACTCAAATCGCAACTACAGGTAAAGTTTCTTGTTAATACGTTTTTCTTTTGGTGAATCTTTGTATGTGTATTACAAGCATGGAAAATTAGGGCTTTGAATTTAATTTTGTTTATTTTACTCTCTTTTCTGAATATTCGAAGCATGCAATATGTTTTATTTCTTTTTATTTTTCTTTGGATGAGTATTAGAAGCATGAAAAATTAGGGTTTTTGATTTGATTTTGTTTATTTTACTCTCTTTTCTGAATATTCGAAGCATGCAATATGTTTTATTTCTGTTTTTTTCTTTGGATGAGTATTAGAACCAAGAAAAACTCGGGCTTTTGATTTTAATTTGTTTAATTTACTCTCTTTTCTGAAAATCCGAAACATGCAATGGTTTTACTTTCTGTTTTTAGTTTGTATGAGTATCAGAAAAACGAAAAAATTGGGCTTTTACCTTGGGTTTGTTTTTTGTACTCTATTTTATTAAAATCAGAAACATGAATGAAGGTTTTACTTTCTGTTTTTAGTATGTATGAATATCAGAAAAATGAAAAAATAGGGCTTTTACTTTGGGTTTGTTTTTTAAGTCTCTTTTATTAAAATCAGAAACTTGCAATTGTTATAATTTCTGTTTTTAGTTTGGATGAGTATCAGAAGAATGAAAATTTAGGAATTTTACTTAGGTTTTGTTTGTTTGACTTTGTTTTATGAAAATATGAAGCATGCAATGACAGGTTTTGTTTCTGTTTTTTCGTTTGTATGAAAAGCAGAATCGTGAAAAAAAGTTGTTTTTATTTTTTTCGTTTTGGAAACTTAATTGGTTATTTGTCATCATTCGCATATTTTTTCCTTCTTATGTTCGATGCTATCTAACTTAACTTATTTTGTTTCTTCTGAAATTTAGAAATGGCAGGAAGAGGACGGGGTGGAGGGCGAGGCAAACGAATGAAAGTGACTGCTACTAGAGAAGAAAGAGGCCCACCCATTGAAACATCCATGCTTGACCCTATCCCTAAACCAGAAAACTCCCCAAGTAACACCTCTGCAACACCAACTCCAATAATCCCTACCGTACAGTCCCTAAACATCAATGTCAAACCATCAGCTAACAATGATATTCCATCCATCACCTTCAAATAATCAAGCGTCACCCGGGTCAAATGATATCTTCCATACACCCCCATCAAGTATCAATGTACCTTTAAGTAGTGACATGCAAACCAATAATGGAAAATCAAGTCATGCAGTAGGTGCTTCTTAAGCAACACATTCATCCATTGGTATTCAAGAACCACAAAACTCTCATGACGCTGCTCCTCTAGAAGAGACAACACCACCCCATGCTACGGAGCCAGAAAATCACCAAGAAGGCATTGAGAAATTGGGAGAGGAGAAAATACATCTCGTTATTAGAGGGGACACGTAAGTTTACACATTTAATGATATAGTACATGCAAAATAGCATAAATATAGCAATTCTTAAACTTCATTTTCAGGTTCACTATGAATATATGCCATTACATGATGAGTAAGGGGCTGTCATCTCATGAATTATGCCATTACTTTGGTAATATTCAACAAATAGATTAGACCCATACTCTATCTCGTTGTGAAGGGTGTGTAGCCAAAGGTAATTTAAGAAGTTGGGTCCTAAAACTGTTGATGCTATCTTTATTGGCTATGTGGAAACTAGCTATGTTATTAGATTTTTAGTAATCAAGTCTGAAATTTCTGGCATAGAAGTTAACACAATAGTGGAATACCGTGATGCTACATTCTTTGAGGATGTGTTTCCCATGAAAACTGGTTTGCCTCAAAATTCTACTTTAGACTCGGCCTTAGCATCTAGTTCCATTCCTGATCATGTGGAAATGATGACAGATATGGGGGCAGATCCTAGTAGTTCCAATCCTCACACACAGTATTTGGATGAACCTAGAAGGAGCAAGAGAGTTAGGGTAGTCAAGGACTTTGGAAGTGATTATGTCACTTACAATGTTGAGGACGTACCTTTAACTTTCAAGGATGCTATGGCCTCTCTTGAGGCTAAGCATTGGAAAGCTGCTATCAAAAGTGAGATGGATTCCATTGTCTCTAATGGGACATGGGAATTAGTTGATCTCCCTCCTGGGTGTACTACTATTGGATGCAAATTTGTCTTTAGAAAGAAATATAACTTAGATGGTACCATTGATAAGTATAAGGCCAGATTAGTTGTCAAATGGTTTAGACAAAAAGAGGGGATTGATTACTTTGATACTTATTCCCCTGTTGCTCGGTTGACTACAATCCGTGTGCTTATAGCATTGGCTTCCATACGTGGTTTCATCATCCATCAAATGGATGTGAAAACTGATTTTCTTCATTGAGATCTTGAAGAAGAGGTCTATATGGATCAGCCTGAAGGGTTTGTAGCCAAAGGTAATGAGCAAAAGGTCTGTAAACTTGTTATATGGACTAAAACAAGCACCCCTAAAATGGCATGAAAAAATTGATAAGACTATTTTATCATTTGGCTTCACTACGAATGAGAATGATAAGTGTGTTTACTACAAGGTTAAAGGTGATTCTATTATTGTTTTATGTCTGTATGTAGATGACATTTTGCTGTTTGGGTCAAATATTGAGATTATTAATGAGACTAAATCATTCTTGAATAGTAAGTTTGAAATGAAGGATATGGGAGAAGCAAGTGTGATTCTTGGCCTGAAGTTGATCCGTTCAACTGAAGGGATAACCATTTCTCAGTCTCACTATATTGAGAAGAACATTCTGGAGAGATATGGTTATCAGAATTGCAAAACTGCTAAAACTCCAAGTGACCCTTCTATAGCTTTATTGAAGAATGAAAGTGGTGTTCCTGTGTCTCAATTAAGGTATTCTCAAATAATTGGCAGCTTACAATATCTTACAAATGGAACTAGACCAGACATCTCATTTTATGTGTCTAATTTGGCTAGATATACAAGTTGTCCTAACCAGACTCATTGGGAGGCCTTGGATACGGTACTTAGGTACCTGAAGGGAACTATTTCCCTTGGGCTGCATTATGGGAAATTCCCTGAGGTACTCGAGGGGTACAGTGATGCAAGCTAGATAGCTAAGAACTCTGGAAGCAATGGTTGCTCTGGATATGTTTTTAACTTAGGCGGCAGTGCTGTCGCCTGGAAGTCTTGTAAACAAACTTTGATAACTCGGTCCACTTTTGAGGCTGAGTTATGTGCCTTGGATACTACTGGAACGGAAGCTGAGTGGCTGTATGGACTTTTGTCTTCTTTGCCATTGGTCAGCAAGCCCATTCCTGCTATATCTGTGCATTGTGATAGTCAAAGTACATTTGCTAAGATAAAAAGTACCAAGTATAACCAAAAGACAAAGAGACACATCCAAGTTAAGCTTAAGTCTATAAGGGAAATAGTGTCTGATAGGGTGATGTCTGTTGATTTTGTTGGATCCAAAGATAATATAGCAGACCCTCTAACAAAATGATTAGAAACTACTATATTCCTTAAATCCAGGTTGGGGATGGGACTGAAAACCCATCAATGATTCACCTTCAGTGGCAACCCAAACTTACCAAGTGGAGAACCCACAAGGCGGTTCAATGTGGTATAAACAAGCTGGTTGAGTAAATTGGGCACTTTATCTGTGAGTCTATTCCCCTGTAAGCCTGAAAGGTGCGTAGCTGCAAATCTAGTAAGAGTTTTTTTTTTGTAGTCTGAATGGAATCGAGTCATTTTAGACAGGATGTTGGCAGTGCATCCTTGGAGATTGCCAACTATGTGAGTGTTGTTGTGAGGTCGCAACTAAGAGAACGGGTTTTTCTCTGAATACACTTATGAGACAGGATTGGACATATGGCCATAACGTGTCAACCCTAAAGATTGTCTCCATAGCCTTTTTAATTTGTTGTTACCAATGGACGCCGTCACATCCAAGGTTCAGATTCAAGGCTCTAGTCCATCTGTTCCTGTGGGGGGCATAAGTTGGATACTTAGGTGGTGGTTCAAACCGGAAGGTACCGTCATTGACAGCAAATTAATGTGAAATATCGAATACTAATATACTATGGATTTGTGGGGGATTGTTGGAAGTGACTTACTTTGAGACTCAATAACTTTGTGTCTACAAAGAATTAGCTTGAAACAACAATTACATTTTGTTCTTGGCATAGCGGAGAGTGAATTACAACTTTGGTAGAAGCCACTTATGTGGTGGGAATCCATAGTTGATTATCTTGGAAGTTGGAAGTTCAAATGTGAGGATTTATGTTTAATACTTGAATCCCACATTGAAAATCATAGAAACATCAAGGTTCCTCTTCCTATATAAATACACTACTCATAATGCTTGAATCCCACATTGAAACATTTGGAAACATCAAGGCTACTTTTCCTATATATATATACTACTCTTGAAGCTTTTCCAATAATGAGAAAAACATAACAAATTCCCTCGTAGTAATATTATTGTTATTCGGTGATTTCTCGGGCGAACTGAGGAGCTTTCGAGGTGATCGAATATGGTGTGCGTCGTTGCAGATCTGGAACGTCTTATCCTGCAAGGAGTTTCGCTGTTCCCATCGCACCGGTAAGTGGGGCGAATATTCTCTTGAAGGCAAACCAGTTTCAATTGGTGATTCAGTTGGTTATACCAGATACGATTTGGTTTTCACGTATATGGAATTTCTATCTTCTGGTACTGGTATTTCTCTTAAATTTCACGTTTCTGTATTTTTAACTAATACAGTGTTATTTTTTCTGTTTCTGGCTGGTTTACTATTTTGGATTCATTTAGCCTTGTCCAATTAACTGTTATTGATAATTAAATTTTGTTAGTGACCTCGATTGGGAATAGGATTACGTGTTTAATTCTATCGAATTTAACTGCAACGAACATATCGCTTCTAACATATATATCTTTGGTGAGATGTGAATCCTTGTTAAATGTATCTGATTACACCTATCTTACCATCTACTCCCTCCGTCCCAAATTATCTGTTCACGTTTTCTTTTTAATCTGTCCCAATTGTCAACTTTCTAAATAAATGGCTCATTAGTGTTTTTTTTCCAATCTTACCCTTTACATTAAATGTTAGAGAGAAAATAATATATAATTAAATTGGGAGTAATATTAAATAGGATAATGTTTGATATTTTATCATATTCTACCATCGAATTTGGTGAAACCTTACCGAGCAAAATACAAAGTGGATAAATAATTTGGGATGGAAGGAGTAACTTTTCACTATTATATTAGTAAATTTTATATGTAGTTCAGAAAATATTATCAGTTTCGCCTCCAAAGATTTTGTTGTTGCCGTTTTTATATGTAGTTCGACATATTGTTGTAGTTTCTTCCCCCAACACCAAATTTTTGACGAATTTGATAAAATATCTGAACTACATATAAAATTTACTATATGTAGTATTTTTAGAAATCTCGAAGACCCGCCTCTGAGTAGTGGTTGCAATATGTATATATGTATGTTTTGTGTGTGTCTATATTACCTACATGTGAGAATGACTTCTAGCTCTGCATCTCTAGTCCACAATGACCATTCTAATTGAACTGCAGTAATCGGATGAACAACGTGTGCCCTTCTAATCATTTTTGGGGATGCTTCAGATAGACCTATTTATTTTATCTTTCCCTTTTCGAATAGTTTTTAAGTTCGCCCATCTAGCAAAACGGGAAGGGGAAAAACTTTCAAACATATTATCAAGTATTATCCTTAGAATTAACTAAAACTACCATCTTTTGGTAGGATTAGCTTAGATTATTTATGTCTTTTTGGTTATTGCGATTTTACAAGAAGCTAGACCTTGCTGGGTTTTATCTTCAAGATGGCGTTTCAGGTGCTTCTGGTTCAAATTTTTATACTTTTGCTTTGTCTTTTTGACGTGTTTCATGCTTATACTGCTTGGAACATATTTATTGTGGCTCTTTTAGTGCTCTTTGGGTGGTAAAGGCAGTGTATTTATGGTGGGTTCAAACACCATAAATACATTTCTTTGGTACCCTCTTTTTTCGGAACGGATCGGGATGTTTAGTGGCAATTTTGGTCTACTGAGGGCTTGGAGAAAACCTCTGTCTAAGAAAATCCATGATCGGTTATGGGTGAATTTTCGGATTTTTTGGATGTTTTTCGCAGGTCTTCATGAAGAAGAAGAAGCTTGGAGATGGAGCCTAATTTATTTAATTTTTTTTTCTCGGCCTTGCTCTTCCCGAGGAAAGGAGATTAAACTGCAGAATGCCAATATAGATTTTTTGGCGATTTATTGCTCTCCTTCCTCTCTGCTTGCGTTTTGTTGGTCACGGTGGCTGAAAAGCTTCGATTTTTAGTGGCTGTGTTGCTGATTGTTGGTGTTTCTTGCATTTATGCTTGATTCTATGATGGGTTTTAAGCAAAAATATTGATCTTTTTGTGGAATATGCTAGAACTAAAGATTGGATTTTTACTGCTCTTCATGCTCCATCCATCTCTCTGTCTGATCTTTGCTTGCTCTTGGCGATTAATCTTTATGAAAACACCATTTTTGGTGACTTTTAGATCACTGCCTTTACTTCCGAAATGGAGTTTTGCGGTTCATTTAGTGTTCTTTGAGAAGTAAAGGCAGTGTATTTATGGTGGGTTTCATTCAAACACCATAAATACATTTCTCTTGCAACCTTCATTTAAGGTACAGATGGGGTTAAACTAAAGATTGGATTTTTATTGCTCTTCATGCTCCATCCATCTCTCTGTCCAATCTTTGCTGGCTCTTAGCGATTAATCTTTCTGCAAACACCATTTTTTGTGGCTTTTAGTTCATTGCCTTTACTTTCGGAATGGATCATTTAGTGTTCTTTGAGATGTATAGGCAGTGTTTTCTTCCTTATGCTTGTGTTTTGTTGGTCACGGTGGCTGAAATGTTTCGATTTTTAGTGATCGCAAAATGCTTCGAGTCTTGTAATTTTGTTACAAGACACGTGTCTTCTGTTCGTATTTTGTTGGTCACGGTGTCTGGAATGTTTCGATTTTTTAGTGACCGTAAAATGCTTTCTATTATTGGTGATTGCAAGGCTGTTCATGTTTATCGAGAGAAAAATTCTGTCACGGACGCCTTAGCAAACTTGGCTTGTGATCTTATGTTTGGGTTTCTTTGGTTTTGCATCATAACATGGTATTAATTGTAACACCCTTGTGCATACACTTGAATGTGCAAGGTTGCATTTCTTAGCTATCTTATATGTTTTGGGTGGTTTTTCCACCTTTTGGGAGGTTTTGGTTTAAGTCCCCCTCCTTTTTTTGGCCGACTTTGGCTCTATCAATATATATAGTTTTATTTAAAAAGTATTATCCTTAGGATGAAGCTTCACTTGTAGAAAATGTTACAGCAAACTAGTCTAGAATATATTTGTATAAGTTGATTGTTTTTAAAATTTGTTATCAAATCAGTTATGTCTAAATTCAAATTTTCAAGTTTATATCAGAGCGTTCAATTTAGACGTGGAATGTGTTTAGTTTTTATGATAGACAGAATAATTTTTTTTTTTTTTGTTTTTTTCCCAATGAATTGGATCAATGTTTTGATTATTCCCATTAAAAGTTATCCTTTCATATTAGCAGTTAAAGAACTCACCGTGACGTCAATGGGAACTTTTTTGTCAATACGATGAATATAATACAAATCCATATAATCAATAACAAGGCGTTTCAAGCTGGCTTCACAACAAGCTCGTACATATGTTGGATCGCCTTTGATCTCACCACTACCATTTGCATTGAATTTGATCCCGAATTTCGTTGCCAATTGTACTTTTGACCTATCAACACCTTTCAAAGCCTGAATTCAACATTTCATCACAATGAGTTTCAACCAAAACTATCCTAAAGTTTTTTTTTTTCTTTTTAAGGAAAAAAAAAGAAAAGAAAACATAGTGCACAATTGCCACCCATTTTGTTTATCGTTTTCTATCCCCACGAATAGTTATTTGCCACATGTTTAATTTAATTATAATGGAATATTATTATAAATGGAAAGTCAATACCTTGCCAAGGAGGAGCTCGTTTTGATGTGGGCCATTTGCATCGGAAGAGTCGAGGAAGGTAATGCCGTTATTGATAGCTTGATGGATTAATGGAATCATTTTAGTCTCAGGCTTTGGAGGTCCATAGCCATATGACATGCTCATACAACCCAGTCCTAATGCTGGTACCTCCAGACCTTGTGATCCCATTTTTATTCTTCTCACTCTCACCATTTCTCTCTCTCTCTCTCTCTCTCTCTCTCAAAGAAGAAGAAGAAAAGATGCAGATATGAGAAACCAAGTAATCATCAATTTATAATACAATTATTTAATGACGAGTGCAAGCTATGATTAATGATTGGAAAATTTTTATATGAACTCGGTCTATGTGGATCTTGTGGTTCAGAACTGACCACATTACCACAGAATAAAGAGAGATGCAACTTTGTGATGGTGTGGCGAGTTTTGAACCACAAGTTCAATGAATCACAAGGTCCAATGGACCTAATCCATATAAGAATTATCCTTAATGATTTTCCTTAATAATGTTTTTTTGTGTGGCTGGTTATATCAATTGTTGGCAAAGTTTTATGCTCTAAAGTTAGACGAACTTGTGCTAACTTATGTTTTGAATCAACATGACAACTTTTTAAAACCTATGCATGTAGGATTTTACTGTTTCAACTATTTCTTTCGTGATGGTTAGCAAGTGGTTGTGAATGAATGTTCTGAAGGGATTCATGGGCGGAAACTCGTTCCAAACACCCATGAGTCCTCCCCTGAAAGATCCGCTCATATGAAACAATTCGGAAAAAAAAAACAGCAATAAAGAACTTACTTTTCTTGGATTCAAGAAGCTACTTCTTGAATGGAGGATGACGTTTCTTGGATGCTAATCTGCCACCAACGAAATTCCCTTTGCGGAATGTCCCTCTACCGGTATCCACGCGACGAAACGGGCAGCGATTGCTAGCTCTTCGTTTTTCTGAGATTCGGGAATTAGAGAGAAAAGGGAGAGGCAGAAAAATCCGAAATCTGATTTCGGGTGAATTGTTTAATTGCGGCTGAAGCAAAAGATAGGCTAGGGTTTCGGCTGAGAGTTAATTATATAGGGTGTGAGAGTTTGTTCCCATAACCAACTCTCACGTCCTCCACTTCTCTCAGCAGTGGGAGTCTAAACTCCCACGTCCTATCAACCTCTTTTGGCAGTGGGAGTCTATAACTCCCACGTGCACTAGACTTCTGCTGGTAGTGGGAGTCTTTATCGGATAATGACTCCTACGTAATCCCAACTATACCGAAAATGCCCCTTATCTCTAATTCGAATAATAACACTTTATTATTCTCAGAAAAGTGAATGTCAGATACAATTAACCTAGACACATTCTAGATTCATTGAATCTGGATATGAAGCTCGTTAGCTCGTCTATGCGTGTGACCCTGTAGGTTCATATCAAAATGGCAATGAAAACATACTTAGTAGTAGTGTGAGTTCATAAATCACAAGTGGTCCCTAGCAGGACATTGTGACTACCCAAAGTGAATGAATATAAAACGGAACCTAATATCAATCCACTATTTAATCCCTTTGTCTCGCGATATCCTAATTAAGCATAAGGCATGGTATTCGTCACCCTTATTAAGCTTAATTATATTTATGCTCGATCTCTAGGTAGACTGTTCCAACAAATAGTATTTGATAACCACTTTATCAAATACATTTGAGCACGACCATGCATTTAGACAGTCTTTCCCTATTGAGGGGCCCATGGATATCTCTCTCTAATAATAGAGAGGGACAAATCCCTTACAATGCCTCTCACATTCAAGCTATGATAGGACGCTACATCCGATCACCAGTCGTATTGATTACTCGATTAAAAGCAACGTATGACTGAGTCAAAACGTGGCTCCATTCATGCTAGAATCAAATGGAGACATAAGATCTAAGGATTCTAAAATAGTATTGAGGAAGTAATACTTATGACTAAGGACCATGAAGTATTACTTCTCTAACGGATCACGTCCAATACAATGTATCCCTATATATTGCATCTGTGATATGATTTGTATTCATTACACATGATTAGTAAAACGTAATCATCAATCAAACATCATACTAGTTTTATTTCATTGTAAAATAGATTACATAAAACTAGGGACAACTAGAATAGTAATTACATAAGCAAATGAGTTTTACTATCAAATCACGCATTTGATGTTCATAAGCAAAATTTACTATTCATATGAAATGCTCAAAAAGATAAAACGTACAACATATGCTAATGGTCCTAGGGCACTACTAACATGTTCGTTGGCCTCTAAAATGTTCGAGGATGAGTTGTTGTAGTTGTTACAATGAGTTAAAACTCATGTTTAGGATGAAGGAAAACCACTTAAGTCAAGGGCCCTTCAGGGACATCGGGAACATCCGACATATTATGACGTCTTGGGGTGATGGACATACATGGGAGCTTGGTAAGAGTTTTTGTGATCACGTGCATATATTTTTCCATCATATATCTCAAAATGAATGGCATTGTACTTTTCAGAAAGCAAGACTGCTTGGAGTTCTCGATCAATGGATCACGCATGGTGAAGTTTCATAACTTCGTGCTTTAGTGAAACACTCGCCCGTTTGAAGTCATGCTGCATAGCCAAGAACATTGAAGGCCATCTTGCTGTATTGTTTATTGCGTTACGGGCCAACAACAAATTGTTTCCGAGGAAAATATTGCATGAGGTTTTCCTCATCATCATCCCTGCATAGTGTTTCTTCAACATGTTATTTGCCCAGACGACGAAGAGTCTCTACGAGTCTTTGTCTTCCAGGGAAACGAAGAGTTCCCTCAAGACTTTGTTTGCCTGGGAAACGAAGATTTTCCTCGGGACTTTGTCAGCATTGAAGACGCAATAGAGTCTCTTCGGGAATTTTTTGTGGGCTCGGAAGACTCTTGTTGTGGACTCGAAAGACGAAGAGTCTCCTCGGGGATTTGAATGGTGTTCAAGACACATAGAGTGAACGTCCGTGTTAACGTTCGTAAGGCTGATTGTATTTGAAGTAATGCTAGGTATCTATAGTGATAACGTTAGTACTCGAGCTGCTCGGACTCAAGGCGCCAAGATCCATTATTTTGGGTGGGACATCGGTTGGGGGAGAAGTTATTTCCATCTATTGTATTGGGATTTTTGTTATCACCCGTCATTGGAAATAAAGTTAAAGGGAATTTTTGTTATTGATATTCATTCACTACCACAGTCGACTCCAGATGATGCGTTCCTAAGTTGGGGGTAGCTAAGTTTTGGGGAAAGAATAAGCTCGGGTCAAAACAAAAACTTAGTCGAGCTACCAGCTTGTGAAAGAGCTAGCCGAGATAGGGAGAAAGGGAAAGGCTCAAATGGGGAGCCGAGCTTCTTGATCCAAGCTAGGTTCCTAATCGCCTGCTAAGATAAGCAAAGTTAGAGAGGGTGAGGGAAGATCTCATCCCCGCTCCATTGCTAAAGTTAGTTTAGACACTAAGAGTATAAATAGCTTAGCTTGTATTTTGAGAGTTAGAAATGACTTGGAGTAAAGAAGTGAGAATGTCTCCATTTATAGAGGCCCTTACCCAAAGGATTTGAGCCATATATTGTACGATCATAGGTGGGGTAGCACCAACTTTTATTACTGAATTGCCATCGCGTTCTTGTCGGCCATCTTCTGAGCCGATAGCTTGCACGCACTTCATACGCCTGCTTGAGTGGATTTGCACTGGTTGGACCGTGCGAAGATCGTAGCTATTTTGTGTACCTTGGTCAGGTGCTTCTTTCTTGGGCCCAGGTCATCAACCTATACCATTGTCTTGGGCTTAATATCGTCCCATGTCAAAGGACCCAGATTATTAATCTTAAGTTTAATCTCATCAACCACTACAACAAAAACAGTCTTTTGCGACGTTTTTGTACCAACGTTTTTTTCAAAAATCGCTTAAAATAAAAAAGAGTAAGTTAAAGCAACACTTTTTGCAAACGTCGATATGTTTGTATTTTATAGACGTTTCATAATGACGGTTACAGTAATTGTTTTTCATTCAAACGTTTTGATGTTGGTTAGCGACATTTACATTAAATGTTTTTATAAATTGTTACTTTTTATGACTCATATAGCGACATTTATATATTATGTCGTTAGATCTTGTGGAGACAAACATCGCTATATTTGAATTTTATACGACATTTCATAGTATCAGTTATAATAATTGTTGATAAAATCGACATTTTAATGTTAGTCAGTGGCGTGTAAATTAAATATTGTTATAAATTGTTAGTTTTTGCGACTCATATAAGGACATTTATATACAACGTCGTTAAATCATGTGATATTTCATACAAATGTCACTATGTTTTGATTTTATATGACGTTTAATAACGATGGTTATAGTAATTTTTGTTTTTACCGAAGTTTTATGTTAGTGACATTTACGTTACATGTTAAAAAATGTTACTTTTTTGACGACTCATATAGCGATATTTATATACTACTCCCTCCATTCCCCAATGTAGGACGTTTAAGACACATTGAAAAAATTAAAGAACTCAAATAAATAGTAATCTTTCCACCACAATTCCAATAATACCCCTTCCTTCCTCTCTTTTTCACTTCTCAAATAAAAGATATGTTGAGGGTATAATTGGAATAAGTTGTTGACACCTAATAAAAGACTTGTAAATGATAATTAATTTGGATATATATATATATATATCTTAAATGGCAATTAAATGGGAATGGAGTGAGTGTTACATTTTAAGACAAACACAAATACACAGATTATGTTTCTGAAATATATTTTTTAAAGAAAAATTAAAAACATTTAATTAATAAAAATTCAATGAGAGTGTATTAATTTTAATTTGATTCATAAAAAATATCAAAACACAAAGAGAAATTAAAGTTGATAATGTAAAATTTAAAGACAAACATTCTTATCAGCTTCCCACAAAGAAAGGGGAGGAGTATTTGCATACTTCCAAAGATCTTTAATCATAGATTCTGGATATCTTTCCCCCTTGACTTCATCAGCAATTGTTTCAAGCTCAGCCATATCTTTAGGTGTGAGCTTAACAGACAATGCCTCCATGTTTTTGTTAAGGTTTTCAATCTTGGTAGTACCAGGAATTGGACAAACATCATTTCCTTGGTGATGAAGCCAGGCCAGAGCTAATTGTGGTGCACTGCATCCTTTATTTGCACCCATTTCACTGACTCGTAGGCCTAGTTTCCTGTTATGCTCCATGTTCTCTGGCTTAAACTTGGGTAAAATCTGCATGAAGATGGTCCGTAATATGTTAGTGGTATTATTAAACATACCAAAAAAAAATGGGTGAAAATCGTCTGTAACCGTGTATGCTTTCATTCCTATGCCCAACCACTCAAAATTCGGCATATAGATATTTTTTCTAATTATGTATACACATGTTGAATTGTGAGTGATTCACTGGTAATCATTTCGCAAAACTGCCTACTTACGCTTCTCAAATGATCAGCAGCTAATGTTGGGACAACATCTGGACCTGAAGTGAAGAATCCCTGTCCTAAGGGACTGTATGCGACAATTCCAATCCCAAGTTCTCTGTGAAATCATTCACCAAAGTAAATATTTTTTGCCAAAGATATGCTAGTTGACCAGCCTCGCAACCAGCGGCGAAATCAGAAATTTGTCATTAAGGGCGAATTTCCAACTAAAAATTTTTAGGAAGCGAAATATAATATTTATAAAAAAATATCACACAAAAAAAAATTTCTAATAAAAAAATTTATCGTTTCTGAAAATGTTGAGGGGCGGACGCCCCCTCCCGCCTCCTTGGCTCGGCCACTGCTAGCAACACATATATATGAACTCGCAACAACTATTAAAATATACACACATGGTTTATATATCTTTGGTGAGATGTGAATCCTTGTTAAATGTATCTGATTACACCTATCTCACTATCTATCTCCTCCGTCCCAAATTATTTGTCCATATTTTTTTTTTAAATTTATCTCAAATTATCTGTCTATTTTCTAAATAAATATCTCATTAATAATTGTTTTTCCAATTCTACCATTTACTTTAAATGTTGGAGAGAGAAAAATATAATATATATATATATATATATATATATATATAATTAAATTGGAAGTAATATTAAATATGGTAATGTTTGAAATTTTATCATATTCTACCATCGAATTTGTTGAAACTTAAATTCCTGTGCAAAATACAAAGTGAACAAATAGTTTGGACGTAAGGAGTAACTCTTCACTATATACTCCCTCCGTTATCATTTATCTGCTACTTTAACACAATGCACTCGGATTAAGAAATTGATTGAGATACATTAATTTAATGATATATAAACACTTTTACCTTTCAATTAATACATTTATATTGGGACAACTAAAATTAATTGTTGATTGAATTAATTAAAGATAAGGGTATATTTGGAAAAATACATTTAATACTCTATTGGTTTCTTAAAGTGACAGATAATTAAAAACTGGTAAAGTATATATAAGCAACAGAGAATTGAGAACGGAGAAAGTATATGTTAACATGAGTTGACATAGTCGGTAAGATAAGTGTAATCTCATACATTCAATCAGGTTCAGACTTTACCAAAAACATGGTTCAAACTTCTTCAAAAACATACAAGTCTTGTACACACCTACTACTTATATATATATATATATATATATATATATATATATATATATATATATATATGTTTTTGTGTGTCTATATTACCTGCATGTGGGAATGACTTCTAGCTCTGAATCTCTGGTCCACAATGACCATTCTAATTGAACTGCAGTAATAGGATGAACAGCGTGTGCCCTTCTAATTGTCTCTGGAGATGCTTCAGATAGACCTATGTATTTTATCTTTCCCTCTTCGAATAATTTTTTGAGTTCGCCCATCTACCAAAATGAGAAGAAGGGGAAAAACTTTCAAACATCTTATCAAGTATTATACTTAGGATGAAGCTTCACTTGTAGAAAATGTTACAGCAAACTAATCTAGAATACATACTGTCAAAATGGGTATGCCCGCCCCGCCCCGTCATGTGCATGTCTTAAATGGGGATGGGCGGAAATGCCCGCTTTTTAACGGACCATCAAAATGGATGCCCGTTCCCGTCCGCGTAATGCCCGCGGGTAAATGGGCATGCCCGCTACCCTTATTATTACTTTTTTTTTTTTTATAAAAAATTATCAAATCCGAAAAATTAACAAAATGCAATTTTTTCTCGTTCACTTACCGTTTACAGTCCTATAGAGGAGAAATAAAAATCAAAATAGTTCAAGAACAATCAAATTAAATTCCATAATATACAAAATAGTTAAAAAATAATCAAATCAAACTCGACAATTTCAAGAATAATTCAAGATCAACTGTCCAAAATTAACAAACATATTGCTGAAGTTAAAGCAACAAAAAAAAATATTGGTTTTTAATATCCTCCATCTGTTGATTTAGATCATGAACACTAGAAATATTATTTGAATCCATTTTAGATAATTTTGATTCCTCCTCTTCATATTCACATATAAACCACACACCTTAAGAAATTAAAACATTATAAATGGTAAATGATAAATAATAGATTAGAACATAATTTAGTTACCTTCAAAAATGAAACCGTGAAACCAATTGCGTACACATATTTGAGATTGTATACTTCTAGGAAGAATATGACTCTTATATTTGGTAAGAACGCGTACAAAAAGATAGTGGAGATATACGATTCTTGTTGAGTTTGAAGAAGACTAAAGAGCCTTATTAATTTCTATTCAAAATTAATAAATAAAAAAAACAAAAAAGCGGGCTTGCCCGGTTGCAACCCGCCCATACCCGCGTTGCCCATTACCCGCAGGGGCATGCCCATTAATACCCGCATTTAAACGGACATTGAATTCATAACCCCATACCCGCCCATTAATCTCATGGGCCGGGCATGCCAGTGGGCATATGCCCATTTTGACAGCTCTACATATGCTATAGCTAGTTGTTTTGTATTTGTTGATTATTTTTAAAATTTGTTACTTATAAGGCAAGGAAAATCCTTACCAGCTTTGGGTATTTGGTAATATCAATTTCGTCTAAATTCCAAATTTTCAAGATTATATCTGAGCGTTCAATCTAGGCGTGGGATATGTTTAGTTTATTATGATAGACATAATATAAAGAAAATTTTTATCTTGGTAGGCTACTAAGTTTATAACTTACATCCAATCCAATCAAAACAGTACACGTAGGAAAAAGATTTGAATAAAACTACTCGAAACCTTTTAACACAAAATAGAATAAAATAATACCCTTTTACCAGTATTAACTTAGACATAGTGACCAATACTTATACTTGATAATCTCTCTCCTAAATCTTTTATATGTTTGTGGAAATGATGGAATAACAATCTCAGTCGCTAAAATTTTAATCTAACGGACGACCTTTTGTCCCGCATGTGCGAAACAAAAGCTGTTCCGCATAGGAGCCGTGAGCTACTTTTAGGGGTAAAATTGAAGTCCATGAATTTCCAACATTCTTGTTATTAAAAGAGGAAACATTTCTTCTGGTACCGTTTTAGTGGGTACCAAGAGGAAAAACACACACAAACTCCTCACCTCCTGCATTTATATAGGAGGTCATGTGGGATTCACATGAAATTTGTGCGAGGAGGTACCCTTTAAAACGATTTTTATGTCTAACTTTCCCATTTAAAGATAACCTTTCATATTAACAGTTAAAGAAGAACTCACCGTGACCTCAATGGGAACTTTTTTGTCAATACGATGAATATAATACAAATCGATATAATCAATATCAAGGCGTTTCAAGCTGGCTTCACAACAGGCTCGTACATATGTTGGATCTCCTTTGATCTCACCACTACCATCTGCATTGATTTTGATCCCGAATTTCGTTGCCAATTGCACTTTTGATCGGTCAACACCTTTCAAAGCCTGAATTCAACATTTCATCATAATGAGTTTCAACCAAAACTATCCTGAAGTTTTTTTTTCTTTTTAAGGAAAAAAGAAAATGAAAACGTGGTGCGCAATTGCCACCCTAGTCCGGCAAAAAATCATTTGTTCCCGTGTATATCCCTATTCGTGTAACTAACCAGTTATAATTTGCCATGTGTATATATAATTAGAAGAAATGTTTACATAGAAAATTCTGATTGGTTAGGTATATATGAATGGGACATACACGAAACAAACGATTTTCACCCTATACTCCTGCCAATGATTATAGGTAAAAATTCTCTATCACCATAATGTGTCTCGTTCTCTGTGCCACGAATGGATGTTTACAACGTGTTCACACCTTACGGGTTACACTATTTATGTTAAGTTATAATAAAAAATTAACACATATCAATTTCTAATTAGTGGGAATAGGAAATGTGACATCAAATGAGGACAGAAGATTCTTGGCCTAGATTATATATGGAAAGTCTTTTTTTTTTTTTTTTGCTGGAATATTATTAAAAATGGAAAGTCAATACCTTGCCAAGGAGGAGCTCGTTGTGATGTGGGCCATATGCATCGGAAGAGTCGAGGAAGGTAATGCCGTTATTGATAGCTTGATGGATTAATGGAATCATTTCAGTCTCAGGCTTTGGAGGTCCATAACCATATGACATGCTCATACAACCCAGTCCTAATTTTCTCATTTTTATTCTTCTCACTCTCACCATTTCTCTCTCAAAGAAGAAGAAGAAAAGATGCAGCTATGAGAAACCAAGTAAACATCAATTTATAATGCAAAAATTTAATAACGTGTGCAAGTATGATTAATGATTCTGCTTAATAATGATCCTATTGGCCGGATTTTAAAATCCTTCTCATGGAGTAATAATTTTCTGCGACTTTTTCTTAGTTTGCATATCTTTCTAAAATCTAATATTATTTGTGGGTTCCGGTACAAGACTTACCACAGGAACCCGGGTCGGTACAAGGGGTGAAAATCCTCTGTCCCCGTCCGTGTATGTCCCCGTGTCCCTAACCAATCAGAATTTACTATATAAATATTTGTTTCAATTATATATACACATGGTGAATTGTGATTGGTTGGGGACACGGGAACATACACGAATGGGGACAGAGGATTTTTTCCCGGTACAAGACTCCTTATGAAATTCTATTCCCAAAACCTCTCCCAAGCAGAAGACTTATGGTAAGTATGGTCATAATTAAAAGTTATTATATGAATTATATATTATGTGTCATTTAATCATAATCGAAAGAAAATTTCCACCAAATTTCCTATGGGAAGATTTCTTTTATCGCTGCAAATACTATTAATTTTATTTAAGAGATTGATATTGATATTTTGATTGTAAAAAAATCATAATTTTTTTTTTTAAAATTAAACTTGTAAATCCAACATGAGAATTTCTAGAATTTTTGTGGTATAATGGTTTTACAAAAACTTTATTGACTTAGAAGAGGTTAAAAAAATAAATTAATTAGAAAGTATTTTTTATCTTAATAAAATTCTAATATTCAACCACTTCCCCAATAATCATGAAATATCTTCCAAATGATAATAAGAAATAAAAATATAAACAATTATAATCTAAAAGTTAAATAATGTTTTATTTTTTTAGATTTCATTATTGTTATATAATTTTTAGAATTATTAGTCATATCATAAATTTTTATTGTATTAATTAATTAATTAACATGAGTACAGTTTTGTTTGCACAATCTAATTTTCTTTGTTTTGTTTTTGGTTTTTTCTCGTAACTTGACACCACATCTCCAATTGTTCTCCTTTTCTTTTTTCCTTTTTATGCGGAATTTTTGTTATCATTCTTTATCATTGTGATGAGGAGTAGTAATTTATTTTATTCAAAGTATAACTTCAAATGTAAGGTATTTTTGTCTTTTTCCTTTTAGGATCAAGAGAATGAGCATGTGTATTAATTTATATTATTAATGAAAGTAAATCTAAAATGTGATATATTTTGTTTCTTTTGAAAATTTCATTTTTTTCTTAAATCCTATATCATTTTTCACATATAATTTACCTTTATGAAATTCTAGACAATATATTAAATATAAACTCAATCAATTTTTTTTTCAGGAAACCAATTTGATTTTTTCAAAGTTTTTTCGTTTATTTCTTTGAAGTAAATAGCACGGGTTTTGATTGGTTGGTTAAGTTTTACTTTGGTTGTAAACTCTTGATTGGCTTATAGGAATATCACACAATGAAAAGTTACATTGCTTTTTTGAGTTTGACAATACTATAAAAGACAGCACTGTGATGTATTTTGAATGATAAATTGTCAGCCCATCAAATTAGGGAAGCCCACTTATTTTCTTCTTATATTTTTTATTTATATAAATATAAATAATTTTTTTAACAAATAACGGGTAATTCAGATATCCGGGTCCTCTAAATTCCGATTGAGATTATAATCAAGTTCGATTTAGCTTAGACTTATGTAATGTTCATTTTTGTTTTTTATTCTTATGCAAGATTATGATTATAATCAAGTTCGATTTAACTTAGACTTATGTAATGTTCATTTTTGAAAACAGCTTCGACAAAGCCTGTTTTCACTTTTTATACACCTCAAGCTCTATAAATGTCACGTGTCATTTTATGATTTGTTTTTGTTTTTTATTTAGTATAAAGATTATAATTGGTTACACATATTTTGTGTCTATTAAATTAATTTTAAAGTGTAAGGATGTAGCTAAACATTTGAATTGTTATGATTAGGTTGATCTTTTTTCAATCCTATTAGTAGATTAAGATTTGTTTTTTTTTAAATTTCTAAAACAAAATTATACTAATTGGGATAATTAAATTTTTTTAAAGTAATTTACTTCATAATTGATTAATCATACTATATATCTAATCTCTTATATATTACAGAATGAGGGAAATATTTATCCTCCATCCGTGCTCTAAAATTTAGAAATCCTAATTTCATACATTTTTCATTAAATTAAATTATATATCTATATTTATATTACAGAATGCCCTTTTCGTTTGAACCAATCACAAGTCTCCAAAAATCTAATCTAATTTCCTGGAATTTTCTAACATTGAATTATTTTACAAAAACTTGATTGGTAGAGAAGAATTTAGATTCATTAATTAATTGGAAACTAATTCTTATCTTAATAAAATTTAAATAAAAAAATGCTTCCTTAATTATCTCTAAATAATTGAATTGTTTGAAAATTTTAAAAGATAAATAATTAGTCATTTTATTGAGTACATTTCACATTTTTAAATATTTTAAAGAGATTTGAATTCTTGAAACTTATCATAATCTTTTCAAATATTTTTGAGATTTTTTCTATTTTAGTTACTTTACAAAATTTGAATGGTAAATAAGATTTTACGCCTATTAAATTAATTTTTGTGTTAAAAATATATTTTTAATTTTTAGCTATAAAGATGAGTGTAATGTTTTATAGATTCTTTATTTAATATTATTTAGTTAACAATATCTTAAATATATCAATTTGTTTGTTATTAAATTGATCTTATTCAAAATTTGTAGGAGATATACTGTATTTTTTAAATGAAGATAATGTACACTTATCTACGATTTTATTATAGGGATTGGATGGCCAAGTGGGTAAGGTCATCACACTTGGGGCTTAGGTCCCAAGTTCAATCCTTGTATCTCACACAAGGGAATGATTTAATTGTCATTTATTTGGCTCCCTTGTGTGGATCTTATACTCCCCTCTTGGGGCACCCGCTCAACGGGCTTATACGACACCCGCTCATCGGGACTTCTACGACACCCGCTCAACGGGACTTCTACTACTCCCCTCACGGGGCACCCGCTCAACGGGCTTCTACGACACCCGCTCAACGGGACTTCTACGAGCGGGACTTCTACGACCCTCACGGGGCACCCGCTCAGCCGGGCTTCTACTACTCCTCCTCTGGTGAGGTCGACCTCCTCTGGAGAGGTCTAATAATGTAATACACTAGACCATACTTATAAATGGTCTAGTTTTAAAAGAAAAAAAAAAAAAATCTACGATTTTATTACCTTTTTTTAATAAAGATATTATTCAAAGTTGTTATTTAAAAGGGTTTTAACTTTACCATTCTTCTTGACTACTCTTTCTCAAAACTAGGAAACGGTAATCTTTATCACTATTTTTGTTTTTTATGGATATTATAAGCTTCTTATTTTTTCCATGACTTTGATATTTAGTTTTGCAGGAATACTAAATTCTTAAATTTAGGAAATGGTAACCTTTATCTCTATTCTTAATTTCATCTTCTATTTTTTTTTTTCATGATCTTTAATTTTTTTTTAATGACTTATTCTTCAATTATGTCTCGATTTCACAAAACTAAGAAACGATAAAAATATTACAAGTTTAATGATTTTCTTTAATTCTCAAAACTAAGGAGGGAGAATCTTCCTCTCTTCATTTTCTTTTTTTTTTTTTAATCAAGCTTCATCTCTATTTTTTTTCCATGGCTTGGTATTCGATTTTGTAGGAGTTATAATCTTCTCAATACTATGGAATTGTAACATTCATTTACAATATTTTTTAAATACATAATCCTTGCTCTTTTTTTCCATGGGTCATTATTTAATCTTGCAGTAGTTCTTAACTTCCCAACCCTAAAAACGGCAATTTTTGTTTCTCTCTCTTACTTTTTGTTTCTTTCTAAAAATATAATTTTTATCTCTACTTTTTCAGATGTAAGAAGCAATGATCTTCATTTTTATTACTCTTATTATTTTTTTGATGAATATTACTCTTATTATTAGTATTTTAAATTCATAGCTTGATATTCAATTTCAATATTTTGTCCAGAGTACATGTCTTGATTTATGATCATGCCTTTATAGTAAGTGGGGCTGCTTTTGTGTATGCAAAATATGGGTTCTTTTTACTCATCTTCTTCAATGAAATTCATAAACTATATATATATATATATATATATATATATATATATATATATATATATATATAAGTGGAAATATGATTGTCACAATTCAGAAGATTATGATTGACAAAATAAAGAAGATTATGTATTATGGAGTTTCTTAATTTGTATTGGTAGGTTCTTGAAGCCTCAAATAAGATAGTCAATAGAAAATTAATTTCCTCTAATTTTTTTTAGTTGTTAAACATAGATTAGGTTATCTCATTTTTTTGTTTGTTTGCTATTTTTTATATTTGTTTCTTGATATTCACTTTTAAGGGGTTCATAAAGTAAAGCACCACATATTTTTGGAGGTGCGGAAAAGAGTTTCACAAAGACCGGGGGGGGGGGGGTGACGTGGGAAAATAATTTGTAACGAGAACAAGCCATTTAAAATAAACATTTTCCTTGCATAATCTCAAATAAGCGTAAATTAAAGGCTTTATAATTTGGTAATGGTTTAAGTTTACTCTATTTTTTATTAGAAGCAATATATTCTTAGGTTTTCAAGAAAAACATACTCTTAGGCTTTTTAGTACTCTATCATTCCCAAATATCATATTTACTTTCTATGCAAAATGAATAGAGTCATACAAGGAGAGGTATGCGCATTTATTTTTATAATTTCTTTTTTTTAGAAGATAGGAGTATTTATTCTTATATTACAACAAGAAAAAGACAAGTCTTTGTTATTTTTCTTTGATATATAAAATATAGATCCCGTGCATAGTATGAGTTATTTCATATATATATATATATATATATATATATATATATATATATATATATATATTGGTGAGATCATAAGCTGATTTTAAGAATAAGAGAGGAAAATAGCAAGAAGGGGAATTATAAACACAAATCATGGGTTAGAAGTTTGTCGAGATCTTTTAGTCTTTTATCAGAATAATCATACTTTGTCATATTTTTTGATTAATTATTTTTTGGCATGAACAGATTATGAATATTCGTCTTTCTCACCCTAATAAATCCGCCCTATTCTTCTTTCTCTCCCACTATGCTTCTCTTAACCACACACTACCTCTCCCTTGCACTACCCTCTCTCCTTCATGCCCAAATCAATTCCGCTTCATGTTTCGTCACCACCCTATTGTCGACTTGCCCTCTCACCACCATTACTCTCTCTCTTTCCCTTTTATGGTATGATTTTTTTTCTTTCAAATTGAACTTATAAATATCTTTGAAAATGTTTAATTTTTTATTATATGTGAGTTATACTTAGCATATGTGAGTTTATGCTGGTTGAATTTTTTTTTGTTAATTATAATGTTTGAAATTTATTTTAGATTGTTGATTTATAATATTTAGGATATGACTTGTATTGTTTATTTTTAAAAGTTTTGGTATTTAACTTGTAGAGTGAATTTGTGAAACTTATACATAATTAATTTGTATTATGGTAGTTAACTTGAATAGTGAATATTTATTATTTATTTATATTGATTTGTTGTAAAAAATTGGATTAGTTAAAATTTTATATTTTTAGATGGAAGATGTATTCATGACACCCTCGTATGTCCATCATGCCTCTTTGAACAAAGAAGTTCTATATAAGCAGTGTGAGCACCGTTTTAGTGCTATTTTGAGCGATATAGACCTTGATAGGTTAGATCGACCTTTTGAGTTTATCCACTGCGATAGCCAGCTTTGGCAAGTATATAGTAGAGAGACAAAGCAGGCATTGTTAGACCTGATAGACTGAGATTCGGCAGATTAAGACAAATAGGCAATATTCCCGTAGATTATGCACTAGTGACCGCCCTAGTAGAGAGATGGCGCCCAAGACCCACACATTTCACCTAGCAACATTATCCCGATAGAGTGAGGAGGCAGTTCAGCTATGATCAGATCATTCAGGCTCGCACATGTCGTATGCCTAATGTCCTGACAATGATATACACATGGTCACCTCCAAAGAAAGACTAGTGTTAATTGGGCTAACCGACATCGGGCATTTATAGAGGCTTGGAATGATAAACATATGTACCAGGCTATTTGTTCCCCAATATCCACCTGTTCTGTTGATCTGCTTATGGATGATTACATACACTAGTACTAGGACATTACAATGTTATTGTGGGAAACCCTCGTAATAGGTATCTAGCTCCTCGACTGATTGGATATTAGCCGAACGCCTTTTCCTATCAGATCATCGTAAGTATCTGAATATTTTGTTTTATATTCATTACTATTTACTTATATCAAATTATCTCACTCTTGTTTATTTTTATAGGCTTCTGCGGATACACATGCCGCAGTAGAGTTGGAGCTTGCTACTGATGATTCCAGATGGGCCTACACATGGAGTCTTGACTAGGACAACCTAGCTTTTGAGGGATTCTCTACGCGCTAGTGGGAACGCTATGTGTTGCATATTGACACATAGCCAGGTAGATCAGGCAGTGCTACAACCATCATTTTTTAAGCTAGCCTTGGGATATTATATTGAGATGAGGGCTACTTAAGGTGAAAGACGAAGGGCCGACTTTCTACACATGAGAGTGATCATATTTATCAGAGGTTACGTGGATATACCCATGCAGCCCTCTCCCCTGTCCAGAGAGGTTGTACGGGAGATGATGATGCTAGAGATATTCCTTAGTCATCTACCGCTACAACTCCCATGGACTTTGACTACGCATGCCCTTCGTTCTTCATTGGACTTGATACGACCAACGAAGCTCCGCTAATTGAAGAAGACTCGGATAGCAACGAATTACAGGGTAGTACATTCGAGGGGACGCCGACTGGTGTTGTGGTCTAAACAACTGATGGTTCGAGCAGACGGATGCCATGGACCCCGATCCCGTATTAATTTTTTATTTTTTTTTATTATCTCTTATGTTATTTTTAACTTTTTTATTGTTTACTTAAGGTATTCGTTTTTAATGAATTTACGTTATTTATAGTTCAATTTTGTTTTCATTCGGAAATAGTCTAAACCCTAACATACACTAACATAACAAAAAATAGGTTAAAAACGGATTTATGGAATCCTTCTTTTGCTGACATGTCAAAATTTTGACATTCCAGGAAAAAATTGAAGATGTCACATCAAAATCTAAGGTGATATTTTGAGTCCCACATAAATGCTTCAAATATTATGTTCTTAGCGTCCACCTCAGTGGCCTAAGGCTCTCCACGGCCGTGTCCGCTTCTCCTTAGAATGAATAGCTTAACATTAATGTTTTAATACCGTCTGCTCATGAAGATTTTGAACCTTCTCAGTTAGATAAATATTTTTAAATTAAAAAAGCATAATCTAAATTATAAAGATTATGCAAATTTTAAATAAATGTCATTTTGTATAAATTTTCTAACTCACCCAATTAATGTATATCCTCGGACCATATTGATTTACTTGAATATTTACTTTTTAGTTGTTTTTTTAAAGAAAAGAATTGATAAACGAATTCGAGTTCGAGTTAAGCAAAGAATATTGATGAAGTTGTTCAAACTGTATGAACAATTGAACAATTAAAGATACTAATTTAAGTGCAACCTCAAGTTCAAGACATAGACGAAATATTTGAATGGTACTCATATTTGGTTCAATATTTACTCAAAACTTTAAAGCTCGATAATTCAAACTCATAGAAGAGATTTTTAAAGTGCTCTCAAACTAATATGAAGAAATTTTTAAAATAGCTCTATACCAATTTAAAGAAATGTTTCGACAACATATCTATTTAATAAATATATTTAGTTGGTAAGTGGTGAAGTCCAAATAGAAAGATCAATCTAAAACCTAATATTATGGAAATGAGTAAACAATATTTTATGCACAACTCTCAAATTCATAATGATTTATAATTCTAACGACATCATACTTGTACTCCAGAATATGCCCGGCAATCCCCATGTCCAAAGTGACATACGGTACCAGGCCTCTCATTTTAAGGGGCCCCAAAATTTTTTAAATCACTTAATATTTTTGTTATATGGATTCGGTCCGGATTTCGAATGCAGATACATACCTCTAAACGTAAGCAAACGAAGACATTTCTTAGAATTCGGACACGAGTATGTGGATACAGATGAATCTAGTATCTTTTAATATATTCAATATTTTTTAACCATATTTGTTGAAGATCTCATACTTACACTCATGTTGTATCATTTCGAACACGGGTGCTTTTACCAAAAAATATAGTAATTGTTCATACTCTTGAAACTTAGGTTTATAATTATGTTTTGATATTTTTTTTAATTAATATTATTTAAAAAAAATTAGGGGTCTAACTTTGATAATTAGTACAAAGCCTCAATTTTGTTCAAGACGAGCCCGCGCCATATCATCCTTAATTGCCTTTCGGTTAACAAAACACGCTACTACAAACAAAGGACAACCATTAGAGTTACCTCGCAACCACCACTATATCTTAATTTTCCTATTTTATTTTATTTATATTTTGAGGAGTATACTTTTAAAATTGAGAAACTACAATTCTAAGGTTGTTCGTGTTTCAAATTCTTTCAGTACTCCTTTTCCAGGCCCAGCTATAAGGGGGTTAAGTGCCCAACGAAATAGGGTCTCCAAAAATTGGGATTTCAATTTTTTATTACATATATATCTATGTATTTTCTTAAAGAAATTTGATTTCTTCTTAATTTAAATGTTATTATTATATAATATAATATTATATTAAAACATAGATGATGAAAAATCATGATTAATGTTCTTTGCTTCGCTTTTAAAAATTCGAAAAACATAATATATTTTGACATTTTTTATAATTTATACTTAAAAAAAATTAAGGGCTCAAATTTAATAATTAGCACAGGGCCTCAATATTGTCATTTTGTATAAATTTTCTAACTCACCCGATTAATGCATATCCTCGGACCATATTGATTTACTTGAATATTTACTTTTTAGTTATTTTTTTAAAGAAAAGAATTGATAAACGAATTCGAGTTCGAGGTAAGCAAAGAATATTGAGTTAAAATATTGATGAAGTTGTTCAAACTGTATGAACAATTGAACAATTAAAGAAACTAATTTAAGTGCAACCTCAAGTTCAAGACATAGACGAATTAATTGAATGGTACTCATATTTCGTTCAATTTTAACTCAAAACTTTAAAGCTCGATAATTCAAACACATTAAAGAGATTTTTAAAGAGCTCTGAAACCAATATGAAGAAATTTTTAAAATAGCTGTATACCAATTTAAAGAAATGTTTTGAAGACGACAACATATCTATTTAATAAATATATTTAGTTGGTAAGTGGTGGAGCCCAAATACAAAAATCAATCTAAAAACCAATATTATGGAGAGGAGTAAATAATATTTTATGCACAACTTCAAATTTATAAGGATCTATAATTCTAACGACATCATAATTCAGCTCACATAAAATTTGGAAAGCTCAGTTCATACATAACCCTAAAAAGCTTACAAATTTTGAGCTCAAACTCAAATCACATTTTAATGTGAACTCGAGCTAAACTCATGAGTTAAATTTATATTAGAAAAAAAAAACATATTTTCTATAGCAAGAATAGTAGAATAAATGAGAAATGAAATTACATCTTAACACGAATACAAATATACATAATACAGTAGTTTCTATAGCAAGGTAAACTAATAAAAGGTTAAACAAATTAAGATAGGGTTTGTGAAAGAAAGGGAAAAAACAATGAGTTTTCCCGCCAATTTTTATATGTTTTTTAAATTTGAAACTTAGTATTATATATAAAATAAATAATATATTATTCTTATTCAGGTGTGAGCTTTAACCTGGATGAGTGGGGTCAAGCTCACGCACAACTCACATAAAATTCAAGTTTGAATATTAAGTTCACGCTCAGATTACCTAAACTCAAGCTTTCCTTTTGTTCATGCTATGTGAGTCGGGTTTGGACCGGCTCAAACTTGTTGACACCCCTAGCTGGAGCTATGTGAAATGAAGTAAACAAGTTTTTCTTTTAAATATTTTTTGTATTTTTGGGGTGGAAGTAACTAAATGTATAATGCAGCGATGCTCATGGAGTCATAATTAATAGGTTAATGATCCCCAGTGGCTGGATTTTAATACAGTTATTTTTCCAGAAAAAATAAATAAATTTATATGCTAATGATTCTTCCTTGTGGCCGGATTTTAAAATCGTTGACATGGAGTAATAATTGTTTGCAATACGATTTTCTGTGACTTTTTAGGATGGCAGATCTTTTTTTCATTGTTTGTTTCTATTACCATTTATAATTTCTATTAAACGAATCATAAGCATTTGAGGTTGCTTCCCCTGGACGAGATTCTGGGATCGATTCCTACCTTCCCTCTCCCTCCATCTACCCCTCCCCCCAATAATAATAAAAAAATTAAAACAAAAAAAACTATGGGAACTATGGCTGATGGCACAAAGATTAGTAAATATTTGACTGAAAACATTTTGATAATAAGTATTGAAACTATTTCATCTATTAGATTTTTAATCTAACGGTCACCCAATGTTCCGGACTGTATCCAAATTATTCGGGAGTTTACGCCTGTGAATGGAATTGGAAGCTGACAAAACATGTTCTTATGAGCTATCTCCATCATTTAAACGCGAAAAAAAAAATTATATGAGAGAACACATTATTAATTACTGAATCAGAGATTCCTTGCAATAATAAATTTTTATTCTAATTACTTTACGTCTTTTAATTGTATACTACAAAAGCGATGGATCCTGGTAGTATATCAATTTGTTTCCTCAATAATTGATTTAAAAAATTTACTAAAAATATTTGATTTAAATATTAGCAAATCATATTGGTGGACAATTAATAATTTACATTCACATCCCCCGATTATTTTGTTGTCTTAATTAAGACCCTCTAGAGACAGCAAACTCCCAAAACTTCCTATAATCCGCATCAGAATCCGGGTGTATATAAATTAAATGACCTTCTTTTTTTAAGGGAAGTTAAATGACTTGACAGGCTTGGACAATGAGTTTTAACTAAATTATTTTATTTATTAATTGAAATTACTAAAATAGGTAAAATTACTAATGGAGATAGCTCGTAAGAACATGTTTTGTCAGCTTCCAATTCCATTCACAGGCGTAAACTCCCGAACAATTTGGATACAGTCCAGAACATTGGGTGACCATTAGATTAAGAATCTAATAGATGAAATTATTTGAGTTTCTGGTTTATGGTGTTGAACGGTTTAAATTTTAGCACATGCTAAATAGCATTCTAACTATTCATTATGATATCTTAAGATCTGATGGCTATTTTTAGTCAGTCTGTTAAAAAAGTCAACCACACCCAATCCTATACATTTGAATCTTAATTTTCTGCTTCCAAAACAATTTTACCCATTTTTCAGAATGTTTCTCACCCGAATCGCGATTTTGCCCCTAGAAAATCTCGGCTGATTTTACCATTTTCGGCATCACGATAATCATACCAAAGCATTATCCCTATTTTCAAGCTTCGTTTTTTTTGAAAAATCCCAAAATTTAAATCAGTTACCAAAATTTTCAAAAAACAATCCTCCACCAATCACGATTTTCTTCTTAAAATTTTGGGATCATCTAAAAATTGGGCATCATAATAATCTTCAAACTGCTTTATCCCTGTTTTCAAGCCTCATATTTGATGAATCTCCAAAATAATGCAAATTTGGAGTTCTTATCGATATAATTGTCTTTCTACGTATAGGTTTTGAATTTAAGTCAAATAAATTAAGCTTTTTAACTTGGATTTTGGTGAAAAAAATATCAAATTTTGGAAACGGCATTGATGAACGGGGACCGCCTGTGATTTATGAACACATACTACTACTAAGTGTGTTTTCATTGACATTGTGATATAAACCTACATGGTCACACGCATAGACGAGTTAACGAGCTTCATGTCCAGATTCAATCAATCTAGAATGTGTCTAGGTTCATTGTATATGACATTTATTTTTTTGAGAATAATAAAATGTTATTATACAAATTAGAGGTTAAGGAGGGGCATTTTCGGTATTTGTTATTAGTTGGGATTACGTGAGAGTTATTATGCGATAAAAACTCTCACTACCAGAAGAGGTTGGGATTCCGTGAGAGTTGGTTTTCGGAACAAACTCTAACGTCTATATAATCTCTTTTGGCAGAAACCATAGGAGCTTGAAACCACAAACGAATTAGAAAAAACTCAAGAACTTGGAGAAATATATTGGAAAGCTCAAAACAAAGAAACTTGGTTAGCGGAGGGAGACCGAAACACAGCTTATTTACACAATAAGGCTTCTCGAAGAAAGGAAAAGAACAATATTGATGAAATAGTGGTCCCCGATGGCAATCTCAGAACAGAGGAATAGGAAATTGAGGAGGTAGCCATTAATGTTTTTTAGAACTGTTTATGGCAAACTCTAGCGGAGCAAGTCTCTCGCCTCATCTGCTCACCAATAAGCTAAGTACAAAGGAAATTGGTGGTCTTGAACGACCTTTTACTCATGAATAAATTATAAGGGAACTTAAACAAATGTTGTTGAAGTTTAAATTTGATATAGGTGCTCAATTAGATTGGTCATGCTCAATTAATTTGGGCGTTCGATTGGATTAGGCAAAATCGGACCTGGTTGGACCGGAACCGATCGACCAAAAGCTATCTCGGATTGACCGAACCAGGTTATCTCTCCGGTTCACTTGACCAGTTGGACCAGGTCAAAATCGGCACATGTCTTTTGTGAGAGATAGCGTGTGGGTAAAGGCGTAGTGGGAGAGAATAATGAGGATGTGGAGGTAGTGGGTGATTCCACTAACACCACAAGATGATGAAATGTTCATCATTCTACACATTCTAGAGTGGTTGAATTTTTTCTCTATTCTCTCTCTTTCCTAGCCGAGCCAAAAAGAAGAAAAATAGTGATTTTTCATCTCTCTTTTACACACTCTCAAGAACAATCATAAGAAAAGAAAATATGATTTTCATATCTCTTTTATTTCCGTTTTTCCTAAGTTATCAATACTTTGTGGATTCCGGAAAAAGTGTTTTCAAACTTCGGAGTTCCTTGGACTAGCATTTGAGACGCGGAGTAACATGCTCAGAGGTTGGTGTGTGGATACCAGTAGAGACATGAATCTGTAGGGTAATTTTGGTGGTTCTTAGTAACATTATCCGGGAAACGTCGATTAGATCGACAAAAAGGTATATTTCCTATCACATAGTTTTGGTTATTTCTCGTGAGTAGATCCTTTAAAGGAACGTAATCCCGCTCTATTTATTTCCGGTGCGTTTTGGGGATTATGAATTTTTCTTTAGATAGAGGAAACCACAAGGAGGCGGAAGACAATAGATAAGTTTAATTTTTTTCACCTTTTGACTGACTTAGTATATTCCGTTGGCTCAAAAAATATGTATAGGGGGGGCTATTACTATGTCAGGGTTTATTTACTATTTTATGTATTTTGCATGAGATGTCTGATGCATGTTTACAGTATTTTTTAGCATGTGATGCATGTTCCAAACGTATAATCAGATTATACATCGTTTGTTGAGACAATTTAAAAATCTCTCAAATTTTAAATTAAGTTTATTGCCTTCCAAGTGGGGCCCTCGTCAAGGCCAAGATCAACAGTTGTGTGAACTTCCGAATGGAATAAGCACTTGTTTATCCTGGTGAGGCGCGAAAGATAAGTTAGTGATATCAGCCTGTCAACCTTGGGTCATACTTAACCGAATTACGTTAATGGTTGAGAATCCAGAGGCAAAAGTTTTAAGATATGCATTTATGTACTAAGGGTAATCGTTACCAAGTTAACCCACCAAGAGTCACATAATTGATGTGATTAGCAAGTGTTGCTTATCTTAAGCGTCTTCTTGAGTATATAGTAGCCAAAACTGCATTGAGAATGATGAAATATGGATCTTGATCCAACTAGAAAGTTTGAACTTTCCGAATGAGTACTTGAGGGTTATTCTTTAGAAGAAAATAGTGGGAGAATCATTAAATAAAGTCCTTTTAATGATTTTAAAATATTACAACTAAAATTTTGCAAATTATTCTCTGTAGATATAATGACAAATGCAATTGTTGCATCAAAGTCTTTATCATTATGATCAGTCCTTGAGAAGGACTAACTTTAGGGAGGAAACTTCCTCGACTGGTAAAAAAACTTGAGAATCGTTCTCAAGCACGAGAAAAAGTTGTATGTTCTCGAGGAATAAATTCGTTATTTACCAGTCGCGGGGCTTCGGCTGTTGAAATAAATGCTTATCATAAGCACTTAGATGATGCATTAGATGTGTCTAGTCTTGTGTTAGTGACCATGACCTCTGAGCTTCAGAAACAACATGAGGAAATGGGCGATTTCGATATGATTAATCATCTAAGGCAACTCTTTCAAGATCAAGCTCGCCAGGAGAGATTCGATGTGTCGAAATCTCTATTTTAGAGTAAAATAGTAGAGGGAACATCAGTCGGAGCTCACGTTCTGAAAATGACAGGATATATTGAGAGCCTTGAAAGACTGGATTTCCTCTTGGCCATGAACTATCTACTGATTTGATTCTACAATCGTTGCCTGAATAATTCAGTCAAGTTGTATTAAACTGCAACATGAATGAGATAGACAAACCTCTCTCAGAATTGTTGAACCTATTGAGGATTGCCGATAAGGAAATATGCAAGTCTAAGGCCATTTACATGGTCAAAACAACAACAGGGGAAAGAGTTTTGGTAAGCCTAATGGAAAACCTAAACATTCTGAGAACGTACTGAAACCCAAGGGCAATGTGGCTAAGGATGGAAATTGTTTCCATTGTAGACAGAAAGGACAATAGGAGAGAAATGGCCCTAGTTTTCTTGCCGGTAAAAAGATTGGGAAGGGAGCAAATGTTGCTTCTAGCTCAAGTATTAATGTTATTGAGATCAACTTGTCTACTACTACTTCCTCATGGGTATTAGATATCGGATGTGGTTCTCACATTTTCATGAATGTGCAGGGACTACAAAGGAGTAGAGAGATGGCAAAAGGAGACGTGGACCTACGCGTTTGCAATGGAGCAAGAGTGCTGCATTAGCTGTAAGAATATATATTCTTAGTTTGCCTTCTGGAATTGTTCTAGATTTAGACACTTGTCTTTATGTACCTACTTTAACAAAGAATTTTATTTCAATCTCTTGTTCGGACAAGATGGGTTTTGATATTCATATTAAAAACCAACGAATGTTTTTATTGTTAAATGATGTCTTTTATTATAGTGCTTCCTTGGTGAATGGTTTATACTTGCTAGACCTAGAGTCATCGTTTTATAACATAAATACAAGGAAGATAAAGGCTAAAGAGTTTAATCCTACATACCTCTGGCTTTATCGCTTAGGCCATATAAACGAAAACCGCATTTCCAAACTACATAAAGATGGATGTGAACCTTGTTTAATGGGTAAGATTATTACTTCTCCTTTTAATAGAACTGGAGAATGAGCAAATGATTTTTGGGAACTAATACATAGTGATGTATGTGGTCCATTCAATATCCATGTAAGAGGTGGTTATCTATATTTCATTACTTTTTCTAACGATTTTAGTCGTTGTGTATACGTATTTCTTATGAATACAAGTCTGAAGCCTTTGAAAAGTTCAAAGAGTATAAGAATGAAGTACAAAACTAGCTTAGCAAAAGTATTAAGATGCTTCGATCCGATCGAGGTAGGGAATACTTGAATCAAGAATTTCGTGACTATCTAAAGAGTTGTGGAATTGTTTCACAGCTTTCTCTTCCGGCTACTCCTCAATGAAATGGGGTATCCGAAAGGAGAAATCGAACTCTATTAGATATGGTTTGATCAATGATGAGTCATGATGCACAAAATCCTAGCAAGTGAACTAGTGTCCAGTTGAGTATATAAGTAAGACGAGTGTCGTTCCCACAGAGATTATAATTAAGTACCAAAATTGTTTATTATCCTAATTTAGACCTACAAATATTTTTTAGAGTTTTACTAACTAATTATTAAAACTAAATAACAACTAAATTAAACAAATAAAAAAGAAGATATCAAGTAATGAGTGAAGGGTTGATTAGGACATTGATCCAGCTTTTTTTCCCAATGATTAGTTTAAAAGATTTCCTTTTTTATGTGTCAAATTCCTTTAAATTTATCCTAATTCATTAACGGTAGAATTCAATAATTTAGGTTTTATTCAATTCTTTGCAATAAACCCCTAATCTCAATTAACAAAAACCATATGTCAATTTGAAATTGATTAATGAGACAGCATTGACGATGTATGGAATTCCCCAATTTCAATTCCCTTAGTTGTCTACTTTTGGAAACCGCTCAATAGAAACCGAATCTATTCCTAGTCAGTTTTACAACGAGTTATTATTACTTAGTTCTTAATTAATTACTTCACCTTCCGGTCCTTCACAATTAAATTATGAAATCATGTGTAGAGTGATCAAATCCATACAAAAATTAAACACACCATAATAATAATTAATAAAATATGGATTATGGGAATATTGAACACAATGTTAAGAGAAAATAATAAATTAAATCATTGTTCCAACAAAGTTTTCACATGCCTAATCAACTAGAAAATTTAGCCAATCGTCATGTAGCAACCAACCATAGCAATTAATTTAGACATGAGAAAATTACGAATCAAGAAAATAATAACAAGAGATAAGTTTTAGATTACAACTTGATATCGAAATTATATGAAAAAGTGGTGATTTGAGTGGTGATTGGTGATGATGAAGATGACTGCTCAATGATGGATTTGTGATGACGAATGACCGCGGCTGGTGGATTGGTGATGACGAATGTGAAGGGATTCATGGGCGGAAACTCGTTCCAAACACCCATTGATCCTCTCCTGAAGGATCCGCTCATATGAAACAATTCAAAAAACAGCAAGAAACAGCAAGAAAAACTTACGGTTTTAAATTCAAGAAGCTACTTCTTGAATGGAGGATGACGTTTCTTGGATCGGATGTTGCTACCGATTGATCTCCCTTTGCGGAATGTCCCTCTACCGGTATCCACGCGACGAAACGGGCAGCGATTGCTAGCTCTTCGTCTTTTCTGAATTTCGGGAATTAGAGAGAAAAGGGAGAGGCTAAGAAATCCGAAATCTGATTTCAGGTTACTTGTTTAATTTCGGCTGAATAACTTCGAACCCTAGGGTTTCGGCCAAGAGCTCATTATATAGGGTGTGAGAGTTTGTTCCCATAACCAACTCTCACATCCTCAACTCCTCTCGGCAGTGGGAGTCTCTAACTCCCACGTCCCCTAGACTTCTGCTGGTAGTGGGAGTCCTTATCGGATAATAACTCCCACGTAATCCCAGCTATAGTAAAATACCGAAATTGCCCCTATCTCTAATTCGAATAATAAACACTTTATTATTTTCAGAAAGACGAATGTCAGATACAATGAACCTAGACACATTCTAGATTCATTGAATCTGGACATAAAGCTCGTTAGCTCGTCTATGTGTGTGACCCTGTAGGTTCATCTCACAATGGCAATGAAAACACACTTAGTAGTAGTATGTGTTCATAAATCACAAGCGGTCCCTAGCAGGACATTGTGACTACCCAAAGTGAATGAATATACAACGGAACCTAATATCAATCCACTATTTAATCCCTTTGTCTCGCGATATCCTAATTAAGCATAAGGCATGGTGGTCGTCACCCTTATTAAGCTTAATTGTATTTATGCTCGATCTCCAGGTAGACTGTTTCGACAAATAGCATTTGATAACCACTTTATCAAATACATTTGAGCACATGACCATGCATTTAAGCGGTCTTTTCCCTATCGAGGCCCATGGATATCTCTCTCAATAATAGAGAGGGACAAATTCCTTACAATGTCTCTCACATTCAAGCTATGATAGGACACTACATCCGATCTCGGTCGTATTGATTACTCTGTTACAAGTAACGTCCGAGTCGAGTCAAAAGCGTGGCTCCATTCATACTAGAATCAATGAAGACATAAGGTCTAAGGATTCTAAAATAGTATTGAGGAAGTAATACTTATGACTTAAGACCATGAAGTATTACTTCTCTAATCGGATCACGTCCAATACAATGTATCCCTATATATTGCATCTATGATGTGATTTGTATCCATTACACATGATCAGTAAAACAAGATCATCAATCAACAATCATACTAGTTTTATTTCATAGTAATTAAGCATTACATAAAACTAGGGACTACTAGAATAGTAATTACATAAGCTAATGAGTTTTACTATCAAATCACACATTTGATAATCAAAAGAAAAATTAACTATTCAATTACATGCTCAAAAGATAATAAAACGCACAACATGTGCTAATGGTCCTAGGGCACTACTAACAGAATGACTGCGGCTTGTTCGGTCCTCAGAATGTTGCCCCCCCTTTTGTGTCTTTTGCTCCGTCTCCTTTTATAGAATAGTGAGGCGGTGGCTAACCCTTTTCCGTCTCAACTTTTTGTTCTTGTAGCCCAAGGCCCAGAGTCCTTGTTTTCTTTTCCATATCAACTTGTATCCAATTAATATGATTTCCTACCAAATAAATTTAAGAAAATATAATATAATCCTAAAATAAAGATTCTTAATAATATGTTTCTATTTAGCATATAAAAATACCTAATATATATATATATATATATATATATATATATATATATATATATATATATATATATATATATATATATATCGAATCAAAATAAATTAAGAAATTAATATCAAATTGACTCTAAAAAATGAAAATATAATATTTTTTAGGGAAAAACTAAGTGAAAAGTAGTATAATTTATATAGAAAATATGAGTTTATCAACTACCCTCAACTTAGCATTTTGATCGTCCTCGATCAAAGAAGACAATTCATAAAGATCTCAAACAAAAAGTTTTATTAATATCGCTACCAATCGTGCGGTTCTGTAAGCAAGTATCATCAGCTATAGTCTTAGAAAAGTTCATTCAATGTATGACAAATAGGATTCCAAGGCTAATGAAATCTAGACATGAAAAAACTTGTTTTTGAATTGATTTACAATGACAACTATACATCTGAGAATTTTGTACTTAGAATTAAACCAATAGACATTCATTCTTCACACCTCTTCTCAATGTATTTTAATCTATGGGTATCCTTTTTCAATGTGCATTCGGTTCGGCTCGTAGATATATAAAACTAAAGAAAGAAAATGTGACCTCATTCATTTTATTTTCTTTCTATCTTCTAATTTACACTTTATATTTGGGGCACCAATGAATGTGAACATTTTTATCAAATGCTTATTGGTGTGCTTACTTACGCATACTCATACTCATGGTAAAATCCGTTGATTTTGCTGGTTTTCATTTGCCAACTTATAAAACCCAAGAGTAGCGAAACATTGCCCAACAAATATCCGAAAATATCTCAAACCCACGACATTGCCCTAGGGTGACCATGGGGGGTTATCTTAGAAAGTCCGAAGATTAAATCACAATTAGATAAGGGTTATCTTAGAAAGTCTAAAAATCTAATTCAAAATACAAGATTCTATAATGTATAGGCCATAAATTTTTTTTTTAAGAAAATATTGTTTTATTTCTAATATATCATTAGCAAAGGAAACCCAAAGTGTCAAATTTGTCAATCACATTCTAATCCATATAAAATTCATCATGTTAACATAGCTCACAGAATATCAAGAGAGGTCGCAATCTTGTATTTTTTTTGTATTTTATTTATTATATATAGCACATAAACTTGAAATTTTGAATAAATAAAATCATGCTCTGATATGAACATAAAAGTAGTCTCTACCCCAACTTTAACATAAACATTGTCCTCAATGTTCTAAAAGAAAACAAAAGGGAATAAAGATACTTAGCTGGAAGTGTGCCCAGAAGTCAATTGAAGAAGAATTCCAAGGGAGAAAGCTTGTACTCTTGGATAGAAAAAATGGATGCACGGCGACAATCTTCCTACAAAGTCAACAAGATAACGAAAAAAAAATGAAAGTTTTTTTTTTTTGTTTAGAAGCAATAGTAATTATAATTTCAAAATAATTAACAATAAAAAGTGTAGTTCTCATTTATAGTCTCGAGCTTGACTTCCTTTAATGTTCATTCTTTTGGAGAGGGTTGAGAACCCATTCCTCATCCTTCAAATTGTTGGATGGAATGCCCTCCAAATATTCATTAAGGCATTGCCCATTGACAGTACATCTCCTCTTATTGTTGTCTTAAAGCGCAATGGCTCCGGAGGGATAGACATGTGTGACTTCGAAAGGGCCCGACCACTTTGTTTTTTCCTTTCCTGAAAACAATCTTAAACGATAGTTAAATAGCAAAACATTTTGACCCATATGAAATTTATTAGGCTCCTTATCCTTGTTAGACAGTAACTTAGTCTTCTCTTTATTTTCTCTAAGTATTCTCACCAATTGATCTTCTCCTAATTTTGGACAGAAAATTTTATCGGCACCTACTAGTATAGAATTAAGATTGGAAGATAGAGCTTTGAATTCTAATTTCCAAGGAGGCTCATCAATTTTATTCTCATTCCTATGTTCTTGTTTAGCTTCCAAAAGTTTATCATCCTCATTTAATTCTTGTTTTTCATTGTCTACTGCAATATGATTAATTATATTGTGTTCAATTTATTTACTAGTCTTTTTATTCGGAACACAATTAGCCACTATGACATATTCGGTGCTCACAGAAAAACAAGATTTATTTTCTTGGGGATGTTTAATTGATTGATTTATATTAAACGTGACACTTTCATCCCCAATCCTTAAGATTAGCTCACCCTTATATACAGCAATTAGAGTTCTCCCAGTTGCTAAGAAAGGTCTTCCTAATATCAAGGGCATATTAACATCTTCCTCCATATCTAGAACCACGAAGTCTACGGGGAAAATAAATTTATCAACTTTGACTAAAACATCCTCCACTACAAGAGTCCAAAATGGGCATTTATCCTATAACACTTGGTAAGGTTCTTTCAAGACAAAAATGTGCAAAGACATTGGATGAGAAAGAACGCAAGAGTAAGATTCCATATGCTTCAGAAATTGGATCTATCATGTATGTCATGTTGCGTACTCGCCCAGATGTCTCATGTTCTTTGAGTATAACGAGCAGATACCAGTCTACGTACGATGAGTGTCACTAGATAGCAGTCAAGAACATTTTTAAGTACTTGCGAATGACTAAGGACACATTCTTAATCTATGGTGGCGAAGAAGAGCTCATTGTAAGTGGTTACACTGATGCTAGTTTCCAAACCGATAAGGACGACTTTAGATTGCAATCGGGTTATGTGTTTTGCCTAAACGGCGGTGCTGTGAGCTGGAAGAGTTCAAAACAAAACACCGTTGCGGATTCTACAACCGAAGCCAGGCATATAGCAGCATCAGATGCTGTTAAGGAAGCCGTTTGGATCAGGAAGTTCATTACTGCACTTGGTATGGTGCCTAGCATTTCGAATACGATTGATCTCTATTGTGACAACAATGGTGTCATATCTCAATCAAAGGAACTACGGTCTCAGCAAAGGTCCAAAAATATACTGAGGCGACATCACCTGATCCGTGAGATCATTTATATAGGAGATGTGAAGATTTGCAAAGTTCACACTAACGATAACATCGCCGACCCACTGACGAAGCCGCTGAAACAGCGCTACCATGATCGCTATACTTGTAGTATAGGAATTAAGTACCAAAAGAACTGGTCTTAGAGATAGTTTTTATGTACAATATACACTAAAAGGCAAGGTAGTTGTCTTTAGTGAAAGTGGGAGATTGTTGTATTTTCTTTCATGTGATGGAATATTAAGGCATGAATTACATTATTATTGTTTAGAATATGGTTATTCTTTTTTATTAAAGCATATAATAACGTCCTTAGATAGTTATGTAATTGTTACGTTGGACTATTCTAAAATGTCCCTAGTCAATCATTATTGTCGAATTTTAGGACAACAATAATGTTTGCAGACAAGTATGTGTTGTGTTTAAATATGTGAAATTAAATCAAACACATGGGTATTTGATACTGGACAGGCCCTCTCATAATAATACTTCATGGATTGTTATATGAATGTCAACAGTGCTCTTATGATGATTCTGTTTGCACCTATATCCTTCAACTTGAGATCTCACAAGATTTCCTGCTTGGCTAATGGTATGCTTTGATGGTGTCAAACGACGTCTGTAACTAGATGGGCTATAAAGGCATTTGTTGGGTGTATTTATTAACCATGTCAGGATGAGGTGTGATAGATAGAGAATTTGTCCCTCATATATAACATGAGTGATATCTCGGACCTCTTGATATAGTGAAGCTAATACATATCCATGAACAAGTGAATTAATATGAGATATTAATGTTATTTGATTAGTCTACTCGGAAACCAACAAATTGACTGATTGGACTATACAAATTTGACATACTCTGTGACTTGTGTTCAATCTAGATATCGAGGACAACGGGATTAGTGCAAAATATCATATTTGTGGTTACTTGAATCACCGAGACCATTTATGATTTGGGAGTAATGATGCGTTGCTAGATACCTCTCATTACTATTGAAAATTGTTCTCACGACTAACATAGCAAATACCTAAAGGGTCGTATACTATAATCAACTGGATTGGGCTTGTTAGAGTTTAAATTTGATATAGGTGCTCAATTAGATTGGGAAGGCTCATTTTGATTGCGCTGTTGATTGGATTGGGAAAAACTAGACCCAGTTGGACCAAACCCGGTCGACCAAGTCAAAATCGGAACATGTCTTGTGTGAGAGAGTGTGTGTGGGTAAAAGAGTAGTGAGAAAGAATAGTCGGGATGTGGTGTTAGTGGGTGATTCCACTAATACCACAAGAATGTTCATCATTCTACACATTCCAGAGTGGTTGAATTTTCTCGCTATTCTCTCTATTTCTTAGTTGAGCCAAAGAGAGAAAAATACTAATTTTTCATCTCTCTTTTACACACTCTCAAGAACAATCAAAAGAAAAGAAAATACGATTTTCGTATCTTTTTATTTCCGATTTTCCTAAGTTATCTATAATTGTAGATTCCAGGAAAAGTGTTTTGAAACTTCGGAGTTCCTTGGACTAACATTTGAGACACAGAGTAACAAGCTCAGAGGTTGGTGTGTGAATACCAGTAGAGACAGGAGTCTGATGGCTGTTGTTGGTGGTTCTTTGCTTCGATAGACCTGACTGAGATATAGACAGAAGGCCATTAACCTTTGTTTTAAGGCACTTCGGTCAACCTACTATCTAGTATCAGTCGACAGGAGCTGTCAATTCAATGCCAAAATTATAGTCTTTGTGACCAACAAAGCTTGTGTATTCTTGCCCTATAAAAAGATTTCAAAGCTTATTTTTTCATAACTAATCAAGCCATAAGAGGGCATAGACATATACACTTTCCATACACACAAGTTTACACTTTTGATCTTAATTCATATATTTCAAAAGCATTTGTGATGACAGATACCTCACATTACTGTTTACAATTGTTATCACGACTAACACAGCAAATACCTAAAGTGTCGCATATTATAATCAACTGGATTGGTCTTGTTAGAGTTTACATTTGATTTAGGTGCTCAATTTGATTGGGCATTCAATTGGATTGGGAAAAACTGGACCCGGTCGACCGAGAGCTATCTCGGGTCGAAGGAGAACCATTTCTTAGGTCGACTGGACCAGTTGGACCATGTCAAAACCGGCACATATGTTGTGTAAGAGTGTGTGTGGGAAAGATAGCAGTGGGAGAAAATAGTGGGGATGTAAAGTTAGTGGGTGATTCCACTAATACCACAAGATGCTAAAATGTTCATCCTTCTACAGATTCTAGTGTGGTTGAATTTTCTCACTATTCTCTCTATTTCCAAGTCGAGCCAAAGACGAGAAAAATACTGATTTTTCATCTCTTGTTTACACACTCTCAAGAACAATCAAAAGAAAAGAAAATACGATTTTCGTATCTTTTTTATTTCCAGTTTTCCTAGGTTATATATACTCTGTGGATTCCGGGAAAAGTATTTTCAAAGTTCGGAGTTCCTTGGACTAGCATATGAGACATGGAGTAACAAGCTCAGAGTTTGGTGTGTGGATACCATTAGAGGCAGGATTCTGAAGGCTTTTGTTGGTGGTTCTTAGTAGCAGAATCCGGGCAACATCGATTAGATCGACAAAAAGGTATACTTCATATCACAAAGTTTTGGTTCTTTTTGTGAGTTGATCCTTTAAAGGAACATAATACTGCGCAATTTATTTTCGCTGTGCTTTGGGGATTACGATTTTTTTTCCTCCAAATGCATTCGCACAAAGCACTAAGACAAGATGAAATACATGTTCTTTTCTCCAAAAGGTCTGCACATCCTGGGGAACTCAGATATATACCAGATTCGTCTTGGGATTTTAAATGTCGGGAATAGTATAACAGCTATCAATTCCACACATATTGCTTTCAATCCCAAGATTAAAAAACCTATTTCAATGATACACTTTCGACCCATCAGCTTGTGTAACGTTTATATATAAGCTCATCTCGAAAGTCTTAACAAACAAGCTCAAAATTGTCACGAATTTCTTTATTGATGAAGCTCAGAACTCTTTTCTAAAGAAGAGGCTCATCACTGATAATTCTATTATCGCTTTTGAAGTGTTCCATAGCCTTCAAACTATTCGTCCAAATGGTTCCCATCAGCTAGCCCTTAAGCTGGATATGAGTAAAGCTTTCGATAAAGTGGAATGAAACTATCTAGAAATGGTGATGACCAACATGAATTTTCCTCCAAAATTCCTCTCTTTAGTAATGAATTGTATCAAAACTGTGAGTTATTCTTGCTCAATGGAATACTTACAAGATTCTCCAAACCAACTAGGGGTATTCGACAAGGTGACCCTTTATCCCTTTTCCTTTTTCTCATCTGCACAGCATGACTCTCTGCGCTAGTGTGATCCGCTGAGGAACGATAACTATTTATAGGATTCCATTTTGGCATGGGTGTTTCTGTCACGCATTTTTTATTCGCATATGATTATCCCATTTTCGCCAAGGATGAGGAAACATGCCTAAAGCGACTAAAAGAGATACTGGGGACATACGAGGCATGTTCTGGTAAACTGATTAACTATGTCAAATCCAACATGTTTTATAGTAAAATCACCCTCGATAATGCTAAGGAACTTGCTCTGTCTATCCTCCAAATTTCTGAGGGGGGACGGAAAAGGTAAGTATTTGGGGTTTTTTTTTTTTTAATATTAATTATTTTATATATATAAACCAAAATAGGATACAAGAAGGCCAAAAGACCTAAGACAAAACATGCCATACGGCTAAAAAGAAAAGACTAAGGCCTTTTAAAAGGCTTATATCTAGTCGTCATGTGATGCTCCAAAAGCGTCTTTTTAGCAATTTTCTTATTTTTTCGTGAGCGGACAGGAGTAAAATCATCTTCTTCAACTATATCTTCAGGATATTCAGACTCCGAAAAATTGTCGCTCAAAACGTCCGGAATAAGATTATCAGTATTTGCAGGCGCGAGAGTCTCACTCTGGTTTTGCGCAATGGTATCAACATGTCTCCGTGCAGTAGGCGCATTGAGTTTGTTATTCAGGTCTCGAAAACTTGCAAATAATTTGTGTCTGTCTTTAAAACTAGCATCCAAAATATTCGGGTTCTTTTGAGTCGACCACACAAGCACTGGAAAGTCAATTTGCTGACGGACCGGTGATGATGTTTGAAACCCCGTTGGCGACTCCAAACTTAATCCGAGTCTCAAGTTAGGCCCAACTGAGTCGGTTGTTGCTGCTTCGCGGGTTAAGTTGTGGTTCAGGTTGCCCAGAGCAGTTGCTGGCCCAGCAAGTAGGGCCGCATTTTCTGGGATAACACAATCCCCTTTATCCTGCTGAAAAGATGCATCCTGCTGAAATTTTTCAGTTTGTCATTGACAAAATTTGGAAAAAATTGAGCAGCTAGAAAGAAAAAAAATTGTCCTTTGCAGCCTAAGTAGTATTTATTAAATCAGTAATCCAAGCAATTCTCACATATGTAATGTCTTGCTTCATCCTACCCAAATACATAATAGAATCCATCGCGAGCATGATGAGAAATTTGCTATGGGGTGGAACTGAAAACCACATGAAAATTTTGTTGAAGGGCTTGGATTGCACTATGCAAACCAAAAGACCAGGGAGGACTTGACTTTCGGGATCTGGAAGCCTTTAACAAAGTTCTAGTGGCTAAACAAGAGTGGCGCATTATTCACCAACCTTTCTCACTATGTTCCATCTTATCACAACCAAAATATTTTGTCCTAGATAGATTACTAACAGTCCAACTTAGAGGGAGAACCTCAATAGTTTGGCATAGAATTCTGAAGGGACAAGACCTACTCCAGGCTTTAAAATGGAGGATTGGTGATGGCTTACGGGTTAACGTTTGGGGGAACAAATGGTTAACCACCCCGAGTACTTTCAACTTGTTAACCTCAACAGATATGGATTTATCACAAAAAATGATGCCCGTTTCAAGGCTCATTGATCACCAGCAAGGAACATGGGAAATGAATATGATAAAGGAATTATTTTCGTCTTGAAGAAATCCAAAAAGTACCACTCTGATATACAAAAAAATGGACTATACTTTGTCAAGTCCAGATATCACCTACAAGTCGATATTATGGATGGGAATCACGAGAATCCCTCAACCTCAAAGAACAACGTTAAGGATCACTGGAAAGGCATCTGGAAGTTGGCTATTCCCCGAAATTACAATTTTTCTTCTAGAAAATTTTCCAAGGTATTCTCCCTACTTGCCTGAATGTGTCAAAGCAAGTACAAACAATAAAATTGAAATTCCCTATCGGCCAATAGGAGGTTGAAACTATTGCACATGCTCTTTTTTCATGCCCAGCGGCTATAGATGTATAGAGCCACACTAGTTTTGAAATCCAAGCTCTGCTAAAAATGAAATCTGTCCCTACTAATTGATGTGTATCTGGGCAGAAACGAAGAATTTTCCACTCCTTTCTCATAGATTGCATTGTATATATGGTGCAATAGGAATAAGACTGTTTTTATGATAAAAGACAGTCATTAGAGGAAGATGCAAATCTTACTCTTGTCAATGCATGTTGCCGAATACAATAGTATATATTCGTCATCTCTAGGGCCATCGGGAACTCGTCATCCTGTGTCAAGCTATGACAAAATCAACTACATACTGAAAGGAAAAACCAAGATGTTTGTGCCATAAGAAGAGGAAAAAATCCCCAATATTCTAGATTTAATTCTCGACGGTAGGACTATAGTCTATACATTTGCTATCCCATATGAGAGCTCAGAGTAACATTTTCCTTTTACTCATCTTTTCCCCAATATAGGTTCTTTTACTCATATTCTTCAATGAAATTCATAAACGATATATGGAGTTTCTTAATTTGAAGATTATGTATTATGGAGTTTCATAAATTCAGAAGATTATGTATTAGTTTCTTAATTTGATTTGGTAGGTTCTTGAAGCCACAAATAAGATAGTCAATAGGAAATAATTTCCTGTGATTTTTTTTAGTTGTTCAACATAGAGTAGGTTATCTCATTTTTTTGTTTGTTTGATATTTTTTATATTTGTTTCTTGATATTCACTTTTAAGGGGTTCATACAATAAAGCACCACATATTTTTGGAGGTGCGGAATAGTGTTTTACAAAAAGGGGAGGGGAGGGGAATGTGGGAAAATAGTTTGAAAAGAGAACAAGCCATTTAAAATAAACATTTTCCTTGCATTATCTCAAATAAGCGTAAATTAAAGGCTTTATAATTTGGTAATGGTTTAAGTATACTCTATTCTATATTTGAAGAATTATACTCTTAGTTTTTCAAGAAAAACATACTCTTAGGCTATTTAGTACTCTATCATTCCCAAATTTTATATTTACTTTCTATGCAAAATGAATAAAATCATACAAGGAGAGGTATGCCCATTTATTCTTTTAGAAGATAGGAGTATTTATTCTTATAATACAAAAAGAAAAAGATAAGTCTTTGTTATTTTTCTTTGATATATAAAATATAGATCCCCTGCATAGCATGAGTCATTTCCTAATATATATATATATATATATATATATATATATATATATATTTTGGTGAGATCATAGGGTGATTTTAAGAATAAGATAGAAAAATAGAAAGAAGGGGAATTATAGACACAAATCATGGGTTAGAAGTTTGTCGAGATATTTGAATCTTTTATCAAAATAATTATGTTTTGTCGTAATAGGTATCATGTGACCATATTTTTTGATTAATTTTTTTTGGCATGAACGGATTATGAATATTTGTCTTTCACACCCTAATAAATCCGCCCTATTCTTTTTTCTCTCCCATTATGCTTCTCTTTTTTTAAAAAAAAAAACAGCAACCGCACACTCCCTCTCCACTGCACTACCCTTTCTCCTTCAAGCCCAAATCACTTCCGCTTCATTTTTCGTCACCGCCCTATTGTCCCTTTTATGGTATGATTTTTTTTTCTTTACAAATTGAACTTAAAAATATCTTTGAAAATGTTTAATTTTTTTTTATTTTTATATGTGAGTTATGCTTAGCATATGTGAGTTTATGTAGGTTGAATTTATTTTGTTAATTATAATGTTTGAAATTTATTTTAGATTGTTGATTTATAATATTTGGGATATGAGTTGTATTGTTTATTTTTAAAAGTTTTGGAATTTAACTTAAATAGTGAATTTGTGGTACTTATGCATAATTAATTTGTATTATGGTGGTTAACTTGAATAGTGAATACATAATTAATTTGAGCGATATAGAACGTGATATGTTAGATCGACCTTCCAAGTTTATCCACTGCGATAGCCAGCTTTGGCAAGTATATAGTAGAGAGACAAAGAAGGCAGTGTTAGACCTAATAGATTCAGATTCGCACTACAAAAAAAAACTACCTGTTAGGACGAACTTTTCGTGACGAAGTCATTTTTCGTTACGAAAGGTATACTTTTCGTAACGAAATTCGGAATCGTTACGAAAAATTGACCTTTCGTAACGAAAAAAAATATTCGTCTCTAAAAGTAGTAGTTTTGTTACGAAAGGTACAAAAACACATTTTCGTCACGATAGGTATAACTTTTCATGACAAATACCTTTTTACCTTTCGTAACGAAATAAAAATTTGTCACGAAAAGTTTTGTCTTAAAATTTTTTTATTTTTTATTTTTTTAAGAATATACATATATAAGTATGATATAGTTTAGAATATAATTTTAATTTTTATATTTGTTTAGTCTTTATATTAAAAGTATTACTAAAAAAATAGTATATATGCAACTAGAATAATTTTATTCTTATTTTTTATAACAACTTAATACACAAATACATTGACGAAAATGTATTAATTTTAATTTAATTCATAAAAAAAAAATCACAACACAAAGAGAAATTAAAATAACTAAAGGTTCAAAATACAAAACTTCATTATAATAAATATAATAGGAAAAATAAGTAACAAATGACCAACGTAGCTCAGTGGGCAAGTGCATGACATACAAGTTGGAGGTCTTGAGATCGATTCCCACTTCTATGTGGAGGCTTTATTCAACATTATTGCATGGGGGTTCAGCTCGGCTTCGGCTCCATAGGGCTTTAAATTTCAAATTTTTTTTAAAACTTTTATTAACGAACTATGATACTTTTAGTGACAAATATTTCGTTACGAATTTTCACATTTCCTAACGAAACTTTATCGTTACGAAAGACTTTTAGTAACGAGATTGGATATTCGTTAGGAAAGACCTTTAGCGACGGGGCTCTCAGGACGAACCTGGTGACGAAGGATTTTCGTTACTAAAGGTCTTTCGTAACGAATTTTTTTTCCTTTCCTAACGAAAATTTTCGTTACTAAAGGTCTTTTTTTTTTTTTTTTTGTAGTGTCGGAGATTAAGACAAATAGGCCGTATTCCCGTAGATCACGTACTACCGCCCTAGTAGAGAGATGGCGCCCAAGACCAATACATTTCACCTAGCAACAGTATCCCGACAGAGTGATGAGGCGTTCGACTATGATCAGATCAATCCGGCTTGCACACGTAGTATGACTAACGTCCCGACAGTGATATGCACATGGTCTCCGCTAAAGAAAGACTAGTGTTAATTGGGGTAACCGACATCGGGCATTTATAGAGGCTTGGAACGATAAACATCTGTACCAGGCTATTTGTTCCCCAATATCCACCTGTTCTATTGATCTGCCGAGGGATGATTACATACGCTGGTACTGGGACATTACAATGTTATTGTGGGAAACCTTCGTAATAGGTATCTAGCTCCACGACTGATTGGATATCAACCGAATGCCTTTGCTGATCAGATCATTGTAAGTCTATGAATATTTTGTTTTATATTTATTACTATTAACTTATAACACATTATCTTACTCTTGTTTATTTTTATAGGCTTCTGCAGATGCACATGCAGTAGAGTTGGAGCTTACTACTGATGATTGTCCAGATGGGCCTACACATATGGGAGTCTTGACTAGGACAACCTTGCTTTTGAGGGATGTTCTACGCGCTAGCCAGGTAGATCAGGCAGTGGTACAAGAATAATTTTTTAAGCATCAAGGTTATGTTGAGAGGAGGGCTACTTAAGGTGAAAGACGAAGGGCCGACTTTCTACACATGAGAGTGATCATATTTATCAGAGGTTACGTGGAGATACCCATGCAGCCCTCTCCCCTATCCGGAGAGGTTGTACGGGAGATGATGATGCTGGAGATATTCCTTAGTCATCTACCGCTGCAACTCCCATGGTCTTTGACTACGCACGCCCTTCGTTCTTCATTGGACTTGATACGACCAAGGAAGCTCCGCTAATTGAAGAAGACTCGGATACCAACGAATTACAGGGTAGTACATTCGAGGGGACGCCGACTGGTGTTGTGTTCTGAACAACTGATGGTTCGAGCAGACAGGTGCCATGGACCCCGATGCTGTAGTGTTTTTTTTTTTTTTTTTGTATTATCTCTTTTGTTATTTTTTTTCATTTTTATTGTTTATTTGAGTTATTTGTTTTTAATGGATTTACGTTATTTATAGTTCAATTTTGTTTTCATTCAGAAATAGTCTAAACCCTAACATACACTAACATAAAAAAAAAGTTAAAAACGGATTTTTTGAATCCTTTTTTGCTGACATGTTAAAATTTTGACATTCCAGAAAAAATTTGAAGATGTCACATCAAAATTTAAAGGTGATATTTTGAGTCCCACATAAATGCTTCAAATATTATGTTCTTGTACACAAAAGGCGATACCCACGCCCCCCCCCCCCCCACCACCACCTGAGCCGACAGGCATTGTGGAGAATGTAAATAAAGGTGACCCAGCGGTTCGATTGGTGGGAGGCCTTGTCAAATATTATGTTCTTAGCGATCACCTCAGTGGCCTAAGGCTCTCCACAGCCATGTCCGCTTCTCCTTAGATTGAATAGCCTTAACCTTAAAGTTTTAGTACCGTGTGCTCATGAAGATTTTGAACCTGATCAGTTAGATAAATATTTTTAAATTAAAAAATCATAATCTAAGTTATAAAGACTATGAAAATTTTAAATAAATGTCATTTTGAATAGTTAAAGAAACTAATTTAACTGCAATCTCAAGTTCAATTTCAACTCAAAACTTTAAAGCTCGATAATTCAAACTCAATGAAGAGATTTTTAAAGAGCTCTGAAACCAATATGACGAAAATTTTAAAATAGCTCTATACCATTTTAAAGAAATGTTTTGAAGACGACAACATATCTATTTAATAAATATATTTAGTTGGTATGTGGTGAAGTCCAAATATAAAGATCAATCTAAAAATCAATATTACGGATAAGAGTAAACAATATTTTATGCACAACTCTCAAATTTATAAGGATATATAATTCTAACGACAATCATACTTCTACTCCAAACCACACTCAAAGACAATAATTGCCAAGCCATTGCAAAAGTTCATAATGATGTCAGTTTTGAAATAATAATAATAATTCTTAAATGAAGAGCAATCTTGATGTCTCCCTGGGATGGCCAATATAGTCTTGGGAAGCATTCTTAAAAGATTCTTTTCGTCTTTTCATTTCACTATATTTTAGGAGGGGCTGGCCCCTTCTATTCCTAGTATAGATCTGGCTATGGCTGTCAATCGAGTTTGGCATAACTCATACTTAACTCACATAAAATTTGAAAAGCTCACTTCAAATTTAACCCTAAAAAGCTTACAAATTTTAATGTAAGCTCGAGCTAAACTCATGAGTTAAATTTATATTAGAAAAAAACATATTTTCTATAGTAAGAATAGTAGAATAAATGAGAAATGAAATTACATCCTAACACGAATACAAATATACATAATACAGTAATTTATGTGGCAAGATAAACTAATAAAAGGATAAACAAAGATAGGGTTTGAGAAAGAAAGAGAAAAAACGATGAGTTTTCCCGCCAGTTTTTATATATTTTTTAAATTAGAAATTTAATATTATATATAATATAAATAATATATTATTCTTATTCGGGTGTGAGCTTTAACCTGGATGAGCGGGGTCATGCTCACGCTAAAATCACATAAAATTCGAGCTTGAATATTAAGTTCACGCTTGACTCATGCTCAAATTACCTAAACTCATGCTTATATTTCTTCGTGCTATGTGAGTCGGGTTTGAACCGGCTCGAACTCGTTGACAGTACCCCTAGCTGTAGCTATGTGAAATGAAGTAATCAAGTTTTTCTTTTAAATATTTTTTGTTTTTTTGGGGTGGAAGTAACCAAATGTATAATGCAACGATGCTCATGGAGTCATAATTAATATGTTAATGATCCCAGTGGCTGGATTTTAATACAGTTATTTTTTCCAGAAAAATAAATTAATTAATATGCTAATGATCCTTCCTTGTGGCCGGATTTTAAAATCGTTGACATGGAGTAATAATTGTTTGCAATAAGATTTTCTGTGACTTTTTAGGATGGCAGATATTTTTTTCATTGTTTGTTTATATTACCATTTATAATTTCTATTAAAAGAATCATAAGCATTTGAACTATAGGAACTATGACTGATGGCACAAAGATTTGTATATATTTGACTGAAAACCTTTTTATAATAAGCATTGAAACTTAAATAATTTAATTTATTACACTTTTAATTTAATGGTCACCCAATGTTCCACATTGTATCCAGATTGTTTGGGAGTTTACGCCTGTGAATGGAATTGGAACCGGACAAAACTTGTTCTTACAAGCTATCTCCATCATTAAAAAGCAAAAAAAAAAAAAAAACTTTGATTAATCACTCAATTAGAGATTCCTGCAATAATAAATTATTATTCTAATTACTTTACGTCTTTTTATCATATACAACAAAAGCGATGGATCCTGGTAGTATATCAATTTGTTTCCTCAATAATTGATTTAAAAAATTTACTAAAAAATATTTCATTTAAATATTAGCAAATCATATTGGTGGACAATTAATAATTTACATTCACATCCCCCAACTATTTTGTTGTCTTAATTAAGACCCTCTAGAGACAACAAACTCCCAAAAATTCCTATAATCCGCATCAGAATCCGAATTTCTAAAACAAAATTATACATGTTGCGAAAATTAAGAAAGTCTTTTATTTAGAAATGGAGGTAGTATTTTTTAATACCTTCCTCCTGTACTTTTTCCTCAATTTTCTTGGTCGATTTTAGTATAAACAAACTCCTGACACAATGTGTAAATTAGATTCGTTCACAATGCAAATTTGTTAATATAGAGTTTTTTTGCAATTGTTAATATAGAGTTTTTTTGCATTTGTTAATATAGAGTTTTTTTTGCAAATTTCTTAACTTATTAATTTGCAATTGTTGAAAGAGTTTTTTTATTTTTTTTTTTTAAGGAAATTATCAAAATATTACTCCTTCCATTCCCATTTAATTGTCGTTTAGGAGATTTATAGGTATCCAAATTGTCGTTTAAGACTCTTTTATTAGTTGTTAACAATTTATTCCAATTATACCCTCGATACTATTTTTATTTGCAGCATTTGCCATCCCTATTTTTTCCTTTCTTTTCTTATACTACAGAAGTGAGAGAGAGAAAGGGGTAATATTGAAACTTTTGGTGAAAATGACAAGTTTTTAATTTTCTAAAATTGTCTAAAGAGTCTTATATTTAGGAATGGAAGGAGTATATGTTTAATGATTCTTCTTAAAATAATGTTCGAATATGATTCAATAAAAAAACCGTCTCTTGTAGTGACGCTTTCTACATTCTGAAGAAAGTGTGGGGTACTTTTAAGGAAAAATTAAAAATTGTATCTACCTAAGACACTTTCATTAAAATTTAAAAAACATCAATTTCATGGGAGATTTATATATTTTGAAAATATTATTAAAATTTTACCTATTTTAGTAATTTCAATTAATAAATATAATAATTTAGTTAAAACTCATTGTCCAAGGCTGTCAAGTCATTTAATTTCCCATAAAAAAGAAGGTCATTTAATTTATATTCACCCGGATTCTGATGCGGAGTATAGGAAGTTTTGGGAGTTTGCTGTCTCTAGAGGGTATTAATTAAGAGAACAAAATAGTTGGGGGATGTGAATGTAAATTATTAATTGTCCACCAATATGATTTGCTAATATTTAAATCAATTATTGAGGAAACAAATTGATATACTGCCAGGATCCAGCTTTCCTTTTTATAAAAAAAAACAAGGATCCATCGCTTTTGTAGTATATGATAAAAAGACGTAAAGTAATTAGAATAATAATTTATTATTGCAGGAATCTCTAATTGAGTGTGAGTATGAGATCTTCAACAAATGTGGTTAAAAAATATTGAATATTTTAAAAGAAACTAGATTCATCTGTATTCACGTATTCATGTCCGAATTTCAAGAAATGTCCTCGTTTGCTTACGTTTAGAGGTATTTATCAGCATTCGAAACCAGTACCCGAATCCATATAACAAAAAAATGAAGTGATTTAAAAAAATTTGGGGCCTCTTAAAATTAGAGCCCCCGTTATGTATTCACTTTGGACATGGGGATAGCCAGGCCTAGTCTGGAGTGGAAGTATGATGTCGTTAGAATTATAAATCCTTATGAATTTGAGAGTTGTGCATAAAATATTGTTTACACATTTACGTAATATTTGGTTTTAGATTGATCTTTATTTTTGGACTCCACCACTTACTAACTAAATATATTTATTAAATAGATATGTTGTCGACTTCGAAACATTTCTTTAAATTGGTATAGAGCTATTTTAAAATTTTCTTCACATTGATTTGAGAGCTCTTTAAAAATCTCTTTTGTAAATTTACTAATATTTTTTAGTAAAATTTTTAAATCAATTATTGAGGAAACAAATTGATATACTACCAGAATCCATCGCTTTTGTAGTATATGATAAAAAGACGTAAAGTAATTAGAATAATAATTTATTATTACAGGAATCTCTAATTGAGTGATTAGGAACACTTCTGATATGGACCGGGTCCACTGGACCATGCGGTTCAGATTTGGCCACATCATTGCATTTCCTTCTCTCTCCTCATTCTGCAGGGATGTGGCCATATCTGCATCACATGGTCCACATGCACCTGATCCATATCAGAATTTTCCAGTGATTAATAATGTGTTCTCTCAAACTTTATTTATTTATTATTTTATTTTTTTGCGTTTTAATGATGTACATAGCTCGTAAGAACAAGTTTTGTCCGCTTCCAATTCCATTCGCAGGAGTAAACTCCCGAACAATTTGGATACAGTACGGAACATTAGATAACCGTTGGATTAAGAATCTAATAGATAAAATCATTTGAGTTTCAATACTTAATTTGATGAGCTGGTTTATGGTGTTGAACGGTTTAAATTTTAGCACCTGCTAAATAGCGTTTTAACTATTCATTCTGATTTCTTTAGATCCGATGGCTATTTTTAATCAGTCTGTTTAAAAATTCAACCACACCCAATCCAATACATTTGAATCTTAATTTTCCGCCTCCAAATCAATTTTACCGATTTTCAGAATATTTCTCACCGAATCACGATTTTGACCCAAAAATCTCGGGTAGTGATAATGTCAGAGTAAGAATCCTCCTGCAAAAGCGATTTACGTGCATGTGACAAAATTACCCCTCTAACATATTAACTAAATTTTTTAATTATTTTTTCTATTTTCGCTCCCAATATTTTCTCTCTTTCCTGGCCTGATCTTTCTCTCTCCCCTAGATTCTTTCTTTAATTTTCTCTCAATCTCTCGTGATTTTTGTTTCTATATCTGTTAGTTTTTTTTTTTTTTCGTTTTTTCCTTTCTCTCTCTGTTTTTTTTTTTCATTTTTTTTCTTCTCTCCATCTCCAAGTGATTTTGTTTTCTTCTCTGTTTTTTATTATTTTTTCTCTCTCAATTTCCTCTCTGAATAGACCATTTTCTTGGATTGAATCATTCAACAACAATATAAAATCGAAAGCTCAATAATAATAATAAAATTTTACCTCTTTTACCTAAAGTAGTTGAAAATTATCTGGACACACACACACACACACAGATATATATATATATATATATATATATAAGAAAACAATTCAAAGTTAGACAAAAGAGTAAGAAGAGATAATGAAAGAGAAGAATAGAGAAGAAAACAAAATCACTTGGAGATGGAGAGAAGAAAAAAACGAAGAAAAAAATAGAGAGAGGAAAAACGAAAAAATATATATGGAAACAAAAATCATATGAAAATAGAGAGATTGAGAGAAAAATAAGAAAAGAATCTAGGGGAGAGAGAAAGATCAGGCCAGGATAGAGAGAAAATATTGGGAGAGAAAATAGAAAAAATAATTAAAAGATTTAGTTAATACGTTAGAGGGGTAATTTTGTCACATGCACGTAAATCGCTCTTGCAGGAGGATTTTTGCTTTGGCATTATCACTACCCAAAAATCTCGGCTGATTTTACCAATTTCAGCATCATAATAATCATGCCTAAGCATTATCCCTGTCAACAAAAGGCTTGCCCAAGTGGGTAAGTCTTTGGCTTGGGACCGAAAGGTCCCAAGTTCGACACCCTCTCCCCACGAAATGGGGCAATAATAATTCTCCTCCTCTGGTGAGGCGTTCTCCTCCTCCTCTGGTGAGACAATACTCTCCCCAGGCATGGGGCATGCTACAATAGACCGATCTAGGGTACTATCCGCTGTAACTCGCCCATTAGTGGCTTCAAAAAAAAAAACAAAAAAGCATTATCCCTATTTTCAATCTTCATTTTTTTTTTTGAAAAATCCCAAAATTTAAATCAGATGCCCAAATTTTCAAAAACAAATCCTCCCCCAATCACGATTTTCTTCTTAAAATTTTGGGATCATCTAAAAATTGGGCATCAAAATAATCTTCAAACTGCTTTATCCCTGTTTTCAAGCCTCATATTTGATGGATCTCCAAAATACTGCAAATGTGGAGTTCTTATTGGTATAACTGTCTTTCTACATATAGGTTTTGAATTTAAGTAAAATAAATTAAGCTTTTTAACTTGGATTTTGGTGAAAAAATATCGAATTTTGGAAACGGTATGTTGATGAACGGGTACTTTCTACTCTATTTGATTAGAGATGATTTTGGGTTATTTATAGGCCAGCAAATGGGTTGGGTTTAGACCAGTATCCGACTCGGATCCGGAAAACATTTAGGATTCGGTAAAAACTCCAAACCCATATACCCGCATCCGAATCCGTATAAGAGTAATAAAACGGATATGAGTCGGAAATCTAAAAAATCGGATATGTTAGACCTGGATCTGTTTATCCATATATATTAATTTTATATATGGTGTGTGTGTGTGTGTGTGCACGATTCTTTTTAACTTTTGGACCTGTTCACATCAAAGGTTAGATTTTACCCTAATTTTATCATTATATATGAAAGTATATGAATAAAAGTTATAAAACATGTCATTCTTCAGTCGTTTCCTTCTCTTTTCGTCAAAATATGTAACTGTTTCCTTCCTTTTTTATCATAGTCAAAACTCGCTGCTGAACACCGTTGAAACGTCTCTATTGCTCGGGCTAAACTGCTCAAGTGATATTTGTTTGTGAAGATACTTATTTCTTTTTCAATTTTTGAACTTGGAAAAGTATTATGATTATGGAGAGTATTCTAGTTCGTAAAATTATTTGTGAATTGTACTATAATTGGGGTGAAATAGTATCTGATATGTAAGATTGTTGATTAAACATGTGCATTTTTAATTAGCAAAAATAGAAAAGCAAAAAATATGAGGATTGGATTTTTAGAAACGGGTTATACAGGATCCGTATCCGGATATGAATGGATGGATCTGGTAACACATATTATAGATCCTTAGGATCCGGATTCATATTCGGTAGGAAAATTTAAAAAACGGATATGGATCTGGAATAGATAGATCCGTATCCGTTCGCCGGCCTAGTTATTGATTTTGGGATTTCTGTTCTTTGTGAAATTGTTCATCTTTTCAAAAAAATGGTGGAGGGAATTAAAAGTTAGGGGATTTCAATAATTTATTTTTGCATAATCTTTATTTGTGTACACTAAGTATATTTAATAATAGTTACTTTGAGTCATCTATTTTACATTGATTCTGCTCTATATCCAAATTTATATTATAAGATCTTTTTCAAATCTTATTTATCTTTATTAGTTTTGTTTTTTACACGTGTTAGTTATGTTTCTTTTGTTAGTATTGCTCTATGTTGTGCGTTTTATATAATTTAAAAATATCATTTGAATAGTTAATTTTGCTTTTGAACATCAAATATGTAATTTGATAGTGAAACTCATTATCTTATGCAATTACTATTATGATTGTCCCTAGTTTTATGTAATGTTCTATACAATTAAAACTGTATAATGTTTGATTGATGATTTTGTTTTATTGATCATGTGTAATGGATACAAATCATATCATAGATACAATATATTGGGATATATTGTATCGGACGTGATCCGTTAGAGAAGTAAAACTTTCCTTAGTCATAAGCATTACTTCCTCAATACTATTTTTAATCCTTAGACCTTACGTCTCAATCATTTCCAGCATGAGTTGAACTACGTTTTAACTCAGTCGGACGTTACTTTTAATCAAGTAATTAATGCGATTGACGATCAGATGCTTAATTAAATTGGGTGTTCGATTGGATTGGGCAAAATCGGACCTGGTTGGACCAGAACCGGTCGACCAAAAGCTATCTCGGGTTGATCAAACCAGTTTGCCTCTCCGGTCGACAGGACCAGGTCAAAACTGGCACATGTCTTTTGTGAGAGAGAGTGTGTGGGTAAGGGAGTAGTGGGAACAATGAGGATGTGGAGTTAGTGGGTGATTCTACTAACACCACTAGATGATGAAATGTTCATCATTCTACACATTCTAGAGTGGTCTAGCATCTAAGACGCGGAGTAACAAGCTCAGAGGTTGGTGTGAGGATAGCAGCAGAGACATGAATATGAAGGTTACTTTTGGTGGTTCTTAGTAGCATAATCCGGGCAAAGTTGATTATATCAACAAAAAGGTATACTTCCTATCAAAGAGTTTTGGTTCTTTTTCGTGAGCATATCCTTTAAAGGAACGTAATCCCGTTCTATTTTTTCCTCGGTGTTTTGGGGATTATGAAATTTTTCTTTAGATGGAGAAAGCCACAAGGAGACGGAAGACAATAGATAGGTTTATTGTTTTTCACCTTTAGACTGACTTAGGTTTTTCCTTTGGCTTGAAAAATCTGTATAGGGGCGATTACTGCGTCACGGTTTATTTATTGTTTTATGTATTTTGTATTTTTACAATATTTTTTTAGCATGTAATGCATATTCAAAAAGTATAATCAGATTATACACCGATTGGTGAGATAATTTAAAAATTCCTCAAATTTTAATTATTAAGTTTATTGCCTTCCAAGCGGGGCCCTCGTCAAGGCCAAGATCAACAATTGTGTGAACTTCCTAGTGGAATAAGCTCTTGTTTATCTTGGTGAGGCGCTAAAGATAAGTTAGGGATATCTTCCTGTCAACTTGGGTCATACTTGACCGAATTACCTTACTGGTTGAGAATCCATAGGCAAAAGGGTTAAGATGTGCATTTATGTACTGAGGGTAATTGTTACCTACTTAACCAACCAAGAGTCACATAATTGATGTGATTAGCAAGTGTTTCTTACCTTAAGAGTGTTTTTGAGTATATAGTAGCCAAAGCTGATTTGAGAATGATGAAATATGGATCTTGGTCCTACTAGAAAGTTTTAAAATTTCGAATGAGTACTTTAGGGTTATTCATTTGAAGAAAATAGAGGGAGAATCATTAAATAAAGTCCTTTTAATGATTTTAAAATATTACAACTAAAAGTTTGCAAATTCTTCTCTGTAGATATAATGACAAATGCAATCGTTGCATCAAAATCTTTATCATTGCGATCCGCCCTTGAGAAGGACAAACTTTAGGGAGGAAACTTCCTCGACTGGTACAGAAACTTGAGAATCGTGAGAAAAAGTTGTATGTTCTCGAGGAAAAAATTTGTTATTCACCAGTCACGGGGCTTCAGCTGTTGAAATAAATGCTTATCATAAGCACTTAGATGACGCATTAGATGTGTCTAGTCTTGTGTTAGTGACCATGACCTCTGAGCTTCAGAAACCACTTGAGGAAATGGGAGTTTTCGATATGATTAATCATCTAAGGCAACTCTTTCAGGATCAAGCACGTCAGGAGAGATTCGATGTGTCCAAATCTCTTTTTTAGAGTAAAATGGCAGAGGGAACATCAGTCGGAGCTCACATTCTAAAAATGACAGGCTATATTGAGAGCCTTGAAAGACTGGGATTTTCTCTTGCCCATGAACTATCTACTGATTTGATTCTACGATCATTGCCTGAATAATTCAGTCAAGTTGTATTAAACTACAACATGAACGAGATAGACAAACCTCTCCCATAATTGTTGAGCCTATTGAGGATTTCCAGGAAGGAAATATGCAAGTCCTAGGCCATTTACATGGTCAACAACAACAAGAACAGGGGCAAGAGTTTTGATAGGCCTAATGGAAAACCTAAACAATATGAAAAAGTACTGAAACCCAAGGGTGTTGTGGCTAAGGATGGAAATTGTTTCCATTGTGGACAGAAAGGACACTGGAAGAGAAACTACCCAAGTTTTCTTGCCGATAAAAAGGTTGGGAAGAGAGGAAATTTTTCTTTTGGCTTAGGTATTAATGTTATTGAGATCAAATTGTCTACTACTACTTCCTCATGAGTATTCTGTATCGGATGTGGTTCTCACATTTTCATGAATGTGCAGAGACTACAAAGGAGTAAAGAGATGGCAAAAGGAGACGTGGACCTACGCGTTTGCAATGGAGCAAGAGTTGATACATTAGCTGTTAGAACATATAGTCTTAGTTTGCCTTCTGGAATTTCTAGATTTAGACAGTTGTCTTTATGTACTTACTTTAACAAAGAATATTATTTCGATCTCTTGTTCGGACAAGATGGGTTTTGAGATTCATATTAAAAACCAACAAGTGTCCTTATCGTTAAATGATGTCTTTTATTGCAGCATTGCCTTGGTGAATGGTTTATACTTTCTAGACCTAGAGTCGCCGGTTTATAACATAAATACAAAGAGGACAAAGTCTAAAGAGTCCAATCCTACATACCTCTGTCATTGTCGCTTAGGCCATATAAACGAAAATTGCACGTTAAAACAAGATAAAGATGGATATGAACCTTGTTTAATGGGTAAGATTATTGTTTCTCCTTTTACTAGAACTGGAGAATGAGCAAATTATTTGTTGGAACTAATACATGGTGATGTATGTGGTCCATTCAATATCCATGCAAGAGGTGGTTATCTATATTTCCTTACTTTTACCAACGATTTTAGTCGTTGTGGATACGTATTTCTTATGAATACAAGCCTGAAGCCTTTGAAAAGTTCAAAGAGTATAAGAATGAAGGCAAAAGTATTAAGATGCTTTGATCCGATCGAGGTGGGGAATACTTGAGTCAAGAATTTCGTGAATATCTAAAGAGTTGTGGAATTGTTTCACAGCTTTCTCCTTCGGCTACTCCTCAATGGAATGGTGTATCCGAAAGGAGAAATCAAACTCTATTAGATATGGTTTGATCAATCATGAGTCACGCGAGCCTTCTAAACTCCTTTTGGGGATTTTCTTTAGAAACATCAGCTTTAACACTAAACAGAGTTCCATCTAAATCTGTTCAAATGACACCACATCAGATATGGACTGGGAGACGTCCAATTATGTCTTTCTTAAATATTTGGGTTGTGAGGTATTCATGAAACTTCCAGCTTTGGACAAGCTCAACCCAAAGTCGGTCAAGTGCACTTTTGTGGAGTATCTTAAGGAAACAAAATGGTACTACTTCTACATCCGAAACGAGAACAAAGTGTTTGTTACTCGTAACAGAATTTTTCTAGAAGAGAAATTCCTTTTTGGGAAAACAAGTGGGAGCCACGTGGAACTTAATGAAGTTTTGAAGCTTGGTGGAATTCCAAAGGAACTTGGTGAAGTTCTAGGCACAAGTGACCAGGTGGAATTGGAATAAGCTACACAAGCTGTTGTGGAGCAAGATCCAGAAACACATGAATTGCGTAGGTCTAGTAGAGGTAGTAGATCACTTGAAATTTTTTTATTTTTCGTAACAGAACATGGAGATGTTATGTTTATTGATCACGATGAACTTAGAACCTACAACCAAGCAATTACTTGTCCAAATTCTGAGGAATGGTTTGAAGCCATGAGATTCGAAATGGATTCCATGTACACTAACCAAGTATGGATCTTAGTTAATGCGCCTGAAGGAATAACCCCAATAAGGTGCAAATGGGTTTTCAAATTTAAAACTGACATGGAAGGGAATGTTCAAACGTACCAGGGACGACTTATCGCGAAAGTTTTTAAACAGATTCATGGTATTGACTATGATGATACATTTTCCCCATGAAGTTATGTTCAAATCAATTCATATCTTAGTATCTATAGTTGCATACTATGATTATGAAACTTGGCAAATGGATGTCAAAACAACTTTCCTTAACAGAAACCTAGATTAGGGCGTGTATATGATACAACTGGAGGTTTTATCGATCCAAATAATGCCAATAAAGTCAATTTATGTACTGAGGGTAATAGTTACCTACTTAACCAACCAAGAATCACATAATTGATGTGATTAGCAAGTGTTGCTTACCTTAAACGACTTCTTGAGTCTATAGTAGCCAAAAAGGCATTGAGAATGATGAAATATGGACATTGGTCCTACTTGAAAATTTTGAACTTTCCGTATGAGTACTTGAGGGTTATTCATTTGAAGAAAATAGTGGAAAACTCATTAAATAAAGTCCTTTTAATGATTTTAAAATATTACAACTAAAATTTTGCAAATTCTTCTCTATAGATATAATGACAAATGCAATTGTTCCATCAAAGTCTTTATCATTGTGATCAGTCCTTGAGAAGGACTAACTTTAGGGAGGAAACTTCCTCGACTGGTACAAAAACTTGATAATCGTTCTCAAGCACGAGAAAAAGTTGTATGTTCTCGAGGAATAAATTCGTTATTTACCAGTCGCGGGGCTTCAGCCGTTGAAATAAATGCTTATCATAAGTACTTAGATGATGCATTAGATGTGTCTAGTCTTGTGTTAGTGACCATGACCTATGAGCTTCAGAACAACACGAGGACATGAGAGTGTTCGATATGATTAATCATCTAAGGCAACTCTTTCAGGATCAAGCCCTCCAGGAAAGATTCGATGTCTCGAAATCTCTATTTCAGTGTAAAATTGCAGAGGGAACATCAGTCGGATCTCACGTTCTGAAAATGACAGGCTATATTGAGAGCCTTGAAAGACTGGGAATCCTCTTGGCCATGAACTATCTACTGATTTGATCCTGCAATCGTTTCCTGAATAATTCAGTCAAGTTATATTAAACTACAACATGAATGAGATAAACAAACCTCTCCCAGAATTGTTGAACCTATTGAGAATTGCCGAGAAGGAAATATGCAAGTGGCTATTTACATGGTCAACAACAACAACAGGGGAAAGCGTTTTGGTAAGCCTAATGGCAAACCTAAATATTCTGAGAAAGTACTGAAACACAAGGGTGTTGTAGCTAATGATGGAAATTGTTTCCATTGTGGATAGAAAGGACACTGGAAGAGAAACGACCCTAGTTTTCTTGCCGGTAAAAAGATTGGGAAGGGAGAAAATGTTGCTTCTAGCTCAGGTATTAATGTTATTGAGATCAACTTGTCTACTACTACTTCCTCATGGGTATTAGATATCGGATGTGGTTCTCACACGAGGGACTACAAAGGAGTAGAGAGATTTTAAAAAAGAGACGTGGACCTACGCGTTTGCAATGGAGCAATAGTTGCTGCATTAGTTGTAAGAACATATACTCTTAGTTTGCTTTCTGGAATTGTTCTAGATTTAGACAATTGTCTTTATGTACCTACTTTAACAAAGAATTTTATTTCGATCTCTTGTTCGGTCAAAATGGATTTTGATATTCATATTAAAAACCAACGAATGTCGTTATCGTTAAATGATGTCTTTTATTATTGTGCTTCCTTGGTGAATCTATATTTAATTACTTTTACTAACGATTTTAGTCGTTAAGTGGTGGTTATCTATATTTCATTACTTTTACTATCGATTTTATGTTACTAACGTTAAGAGTTGGCTATCTATATTTCATTACTTTTACTAACGATTTTAGTCGTTGTGGATACGTATTTCTTATGTACAAGTCTGAAGCCTTTGAAAAGTTCAAAGAGTATAAGAATGAAGTACAAAACCGGCTTGGCAAAAGTATTAAGATGCTTCAATCCGATCGAGGTGGGGAATACTTGAGTCAATAATTTCGTGACTATCTAAAGAGTTGTGGAATTGTTTTACAGCTTTCTCCTCCGGCTACTCCTCAATGAAATGGGGTATCTGAAAGGAGAAATCGAACTCTATTAGATATGGTTTGCTCAATGATGAGTCACACGAGCCTTCTAAACTCTTTTTGGGGATTTGCGTTAGAAACATCGGCTTTAACACTAAACAGAGTTCCATCTAAATCTGTTGACACGACACCACATCAGATATGGACTGGGAGGTGTCCTAGTATGTCTTTCTTAAATATTTGGGGTTGTGAGGCATTCGTGAAATGTCCATATTTGGACAAGCTCAACCCAAAGTCGGTCAAGTACACCTTTGTGAAGTATCTTAAGGAAACTAAAGGGTACTACTTCTATATCCCAAACGAGAACAAAGTGTTTGTTGCTCGTAACAGAGTTTTTCTAGAAGAGTAATTTCTTTCTGGGAAAACAAGTGGGAGCCACTTGAAACTTAATGAAGTTACGGAGCTTGGTAAAATTCCAAAGAAACTTGGTGAAGCTACACAAGCTGTTGTGGAGCAAGTTCCAAAAACACATGAATTGCGTAGGTCTAGTAGAGTTCGTAGATCACTTGAAAATTTTGGATTTTTCATAACAGAGCATGGAGATGTTATGTTTATTGATCACGATGAACTTACAACCTATAACCAAGCAATTACTTGTCCAGATTCGGAGAAATGGTTTGAGGGCATGAGATTCGAAATGGATTCCATGTACACTAACCAAGTATGGATCTTGGCAGATGCGCCTGAGGGAATATAACCCCAATAGGTGCAAATGGGTTTTCAAATTTAATACTGACATGGAAGGGAATACTACAAGAAAACTATGTTACAGGGACGGACATTTCCGTCGCTAAACTTAGTTTAGCGACTGATTAACGACCAAATGACGTGGACGTGTATTTGTCGTCGCTATGCAAATTACCGACGGAATTCTAGCGACCGAAAATTTGGTCTCTATTTACCTACCGAATACCAACCGAAAGGTCAATATTGTTGACTTTTGACTTTGACTATGTAACGACCGAATACCGACGAACGTCTAGCGACAGAAAATGAGGTCTCTATTTACCGACCGAATACCAACCGAACGGTCAATATTGTTGACTTTTGACTTAGACTATGTAACGACCGAATACCGATGGTACTTCTAGCGACTGAATACGCGGTCGCTATTTACTAACCGCATTTTGGGTCGCTATTTACCGACCGAATATTCCGCCGCTATGTAGCGACAGAATACCGACCGAATGGTCAACATTGTTTGAATTTTGACTTTTGGCTGGTTAACGACCGAATACCGACGGTTAATATAGCACCCGATATTCGGTCGCTGTTCCGTCGCTATATTGTTTTTTATTTTAAAAAATAAATCATAAATTTAATTAAATTCCTATTATAAAAAACAGCAATACGCATAGAAATACAAACCAGAAACAGTATTAATAAGATCCCAAATAGCAAAAATAATCAATAAACCTAAAAATAACATTACATAACCAAATTTACACTTCTCATTTACATTACAACTCTCACAATCAAAGTGTGCACTTCTCATTACATTACAATACTCACAGTCAAAGTGCACACATTGAATTACAACTCTCACAATCAAAGTGTGCACTTCTCATTACATTACAATACTCACAATCAAAGTGCACACTTTGAATTACAACTCTCACAATCAAAGTGTGCACTTCTCATTACATTACAACCCTCACAATTAAATTGCACACTTTGAATTATCAAAACTCACAATCAAAGTGTGCACTTCTTATTATATTACAACACTCATAATCAAAGTCTACACTTCTCATAAACTCTTTGATGTCATTTATATGTATATCTTTGGAAACGCATGAGTTGCAATCTGAAAATTCAAGAATCAAATTCAGTCGTTATTTAACTGTTTTCTTATAGTGGAATGATCAAACGTACAAGGGACGACTTATCGTGAAAGGTTTTAAAAAGATTCATGGTATTGACTATGATGATACCTTTTCCCCTTGTAGTTATGTTCAAATCCATTCGTATCTTAGTTTTTATAGCTGCATACTATGATTATGAAACCTGGCAAATGCATGTCAAAACAGTTTTCCTTATCGAAAATCTAGATGAGGACGTGTATATGATACAACCGAAGGTTTTGTCGATCCAAATAATGCCAATAAAGTATGTAAGCTATTGAAGTCAATTTATGAACTACAACTAGATTCTTGAAGTTGTAATCGACGTTGATGAACCTTGTGTTTATAAGAAGTTTAGTGGAAACTCAGTGGTATTCCTGGTTTTGTATGCAGATAACATACTACCTATATGGAATGACATTACAACCTTGGAATTTGTAAAGGTACGGTTAGGACAATATTTCTCTACGAAGGACTTAGGTGAAGCAAGCTTCATCTTAGGAGTCATGATATATAGAGATAGATCACGTAGACTTCTTAGTCTAAGTCAGAGTATATGTATACACAAAGTTCTAAATTGGTTTAGCATGCAAGAGTCCAAAATGGGCATTTGTCCTATAACACTTGGTACGGTTCTTTCAAGAGAACAATGTGCTAAGACACTGGATGAGAAAGAACGCACGGATGAGATTCCATATGCTTCGAAAATTGGATCTACCATGTATGTCATGTTGTGTACTCACCCAGATATCTCGTATTCTTTGAATATAACGAGCAGATACCAGTCTACGTACGGTGAACGTCACTAGATAGCCGTCAAGAACATCTTTAAGTACTTGTGAAGGATTAAGGACACATTCTTAATCTATGGTGGCGAAGACGTGGTTACCCTGATGCTAGTTTCCAAACCGATAGAGATGATTTTAGATCGCAATCGGGTTATGTGTTTTGCCTAAACGGCGATGCTGTGAGCTGGAGGAGTTCAAAACAAAAGACCGTTGCAGATTCTACAACCAAAGCCGGGCATATAGCTGAATAAGATGATGTTAAGGAAGCCGTTTGGATCAGAAAGTTCATTTCTGAACTTGGTGGGGTGCCTAGCACTTCGAATGTGATTGATCTCATATTTGAATCAAAGGAACTACGGTCTCAGCAAAGGTCCAACGTATACTGAGGTGGTATCACCTGATCCGTGAGATCATTTATATAGGAGATATGAAGATTTGTAAAGTTCACACGGATGATAAAATCGCCGACCCACTGAGAAGTCGTTGAAACAACAGTAGCATGATCGCCATACTTGTAGCATAGGTATTAAGTACCAAAAGAACTGGTCTTAGATATAGTTTTTATGTACAATATACACTAAAAGGCAAGGTTGTTGTATTTAGTGTAAGTGGGAGATTGTTGTATTTTTTTTCATGTGATGAAATATTAAGGCATGAATTCCATTATTATTGTTTTGAATACGGTTGTGCTTTTGTATTAAAGCATATAATAACGTCCTTAGATAGTTATGTAATTGTTACATTGAACTATTCTAAAATGTCCCTAGTCAATCATTATTGTGGAATTTTAGGACAACAATAATGTTTGCAGACTAGTATGTGTTGTGATTAAATATGTGATATTAAATCAAGCATATGGGTATTTGATACTGGGCAAACCCTCTCCTAATAATACTTCAAGGATTGTTATATGAATGCCAACAATGTTCTTATGATGATTCTGCTTGCACCTATATCATTCGACTTGAGATCTCACAAGATTTCCTTCTTGGTTAAAGGTATGCTTTGATGGTGTCAAACGCCGTCTGTAAAGATGGGCTATAAAGGCATTTATTGGGTGTATTTATTAACCATGTCAGGATGAGGTGTGATAGATAGAGAATTTGTCCCTCCTATATAACATGGTGATATCTTGGGCCCCTTGATAGAGTGAAGCTAATCCATATCCATGAACAAGTGAATTAATATGAGATATTAATGTCATTTGATTAGTCTACTCGGAAATCAAGAAATTGACTGATTGGACTATACAAATTTGACATACTCTGTGACTTGTGTTCAATCTAGATTTCGAGTACAAAGGGATTAGTGCAAAATATCATATTTGTGGTTACTTGAATCACCGAGACTATTTGTGAATTGGGAGTAATGATGTGTTGCTAGATACCTCTCATTACTGTTGACAGTTGTTGTCACGACAAACATAGCGAATACCTTAATCAATTGGATTGGACTTGTTAGAGTTTACATTTGATATAGGTGCTCAATTAGATTGAGAAGGCTCAATTTTATTGTGCATTTGATTGGATTGGGCAAAACTGGACTCGGTTTGGCCAGACCCGGTCGACCGAGAGTTATCTGGGGTTTACCGAGAACCATTTCTCCGGTCGACCGGACCAGTTGGACCAAGTCAAAACCGACACATGTCTTGTGTGAGAGAGTGTGTGTGGGTAAGAGAGTAGTGGGAAAGAATAGTGGGGATGTGGAGTTTGTGGGTGATTCTAATAATAACACAAGAATGTTCATCATTCTACACATTCTAGAGTGGTTGAATTTTCTCTCTATTCTCTCTATTTCCTAGTTGAGCCAAAGAGGAGAAAAATACTAATTTTTCATCTCTCTTTTACAACTCTCTAGCAAAATCAAAAGAAAAGAAAATATGATTTTAGTATCTTTTTTATTTCCAGTTTTCCAAAGTTATCTATACTTTGTAGATTCCGGGAAAAGTGTTTTCAAACTTCGGAGTTCCTTGGACTAGCATTTGAGAAGTAGAGTAACAAGCTCAGAGGTTGGTGTGGGAATACCAGCAGAGACAGGAGTCTGAAGGCTGCTATTGGTAGTTCTTTGTTACCCCGAATGGAAAAGTGATCAGTCTTGTTTTGATGATAATAAACAATTGATAGTTCTAATGTTTGTGTGAACATGTTTTTAATGATAGGATCATTGGCACTCATACCCACATTGATGAAAATGGTAAGTTAGCATCTTGTGTAAACCAAATGTATGATCTTACACACAATGAAGCTACACTTTGCATGACTCTATAGAACAAGCGTGAAGTCAATCCACATGTTATGGAAGTACTTGCAAAGTCAATGAAGAAGGAATATCAACAAGTCAAGAGCTACTCAATCCAAATGAAGAATCAAGTGGTATTCTCCTTGACCAAGAAGAAGTGTGAAATACAATACTATACAACTCCAGCTTATTATAGGACTTCATCACCTCAAGAAGACGTTGATAAAAGACTTCATAGTCAAAGCTCCAAGAATAATCAACTTGAAGACTTGAAAACCTTAGAAATATTTGTCTAAGCATATAAGTAATCCTTTGTGACTAATCTTTCCTTTGAGAATACTAGGATAGTTTGTTTAAAACTTCAAAACCTCATGTTTTACATTGTTCATTATTCGAAAAGGTTTTTTAAAACTAGTTGGCCAATGCCTAAGTACTTTTAAATGTGTTTTATATCTTTACAAAACACTTATGCACGTGCATGAGAACATTAGAAACTCAACTATGTGTATAAACCACTTTGGGATAGTTCTCCGGTCGACTTAGGATTTTCCTCGGTAGACCAGAGATGTCCAACCGACTGGCAATGTTGATTTGGTAGACCAGCGTGTTTTGTCCTTATCTGAGTTTTGAATGGTCCAATGCTCCAACGGCTACATTATATCCTGATTGATAGAAATATTAGGTAGGTCGACCGACCTTTACTTCGATAGACCTGACCACTAATATGCGGAACCTTTGTTTTAAGGCACTTCGGTCGACTTACTGTCTAGTAGAAGTCGACCAGAGCTGTCAATTCAAGGCCAAAATTATAGTCTTTGTGACCAACAAAGGTTGTGTATTCTTGCCCTATAAAAAGATTTCAAAGCTGATTTTTTCATAACAAATCAAGCCATAAGCGGGCATAGACATATACACTTTCCATACACACAAGCTTACACTTTTGATCTTAATTCAAAAGCATTTGTGTTGACAGATACCTCACATTTTTGTTGACAATTGTTGTCACGGCTAACACATCAAATACTTAAAGGGTCGCATACTATAATCAACTAAAACTAGATTGGGCTTGTTCGAGTTCACATTTGATATATATGCTCAATTATATTGGACAGGCTCAATTTGATTGGGCATTCGACTGGACTGGGAAAAATTGGACCCGGTTGACCGAGAGCTATCTCGAGTCGAAGGAGAACCATTTCTCCGATCGACTGGAACAGTTGGACCAGGTCAAAACTGGCACATATCTTGTGTGAGAGAGTGTGTGTGGGTAAGAGAGTAGTGGGAGAGAATAGTGGGATGTAAAGTTAGTGGGTGATTCCACTAATACCACAAGATGATGAAATGTTCATCATTCTATAGATTCTACAGTGCTTGAATTTTCTCTCTATTTCCTAGCCGAGCCAAAGACTAGAAAAATACTGATTTTTCATCTCTCTTTTACACACTCTCAAGAACAATCAAAAGAAAAGAAAATACGATTTTCGTATATTTTTTATTTCAGATTTTTCCTAAGTTATCTATACTTTGTGGATTCAGGGAAAAGTGTTTTCAAAGTTTGGTGTTCCTTGGACTATCATCTGAGACACGGAGTAACAAGCTCATAGGTTGGTGTGTGGATACCAGTAGAGGAAGGAGTCTAAAGGCTGCTATTGGTGGTTCTTAGTAGCAAAATTCGGGCAACATCGATTAGATCGACAAAAAGGTATACTTCATATCACAGAGTTTTGGTTCTTTTTGTGAGTTGATCCTTTAAAGGAACGTAATCCCGTGCAATTTATTTCCGCAACGTTTTGGGGATTACGAATTTTTCCTTCAAATGCATCCGCACAAGCACTAAGACCAGATGAAATACATGTTCTTTTCTCCAAAAGGTCTACACATCCTGGGGAACTCTGTCGCCAGATTCGTCATGGGGTTTTAAATGTCGGGAATAGTATAACAGCTATCAATTCCACACATATTGCTCTCAATCCCAAGATTAAAAAACCTGTTTCAATGACACACTTTCGACCCATTAGCTTGTGTAATGTTATATATAAGCTCATCTCGAAAGTCTTAACAAACAAGCTCAAAATTGTCACGGGTTTCTTTATTGATGAAGCTCAGAACGCTTTTCTAAAGAAGAGACTCATCACAAATAATTCTATTATCGCTTTTGAAGTGTTCCAAATGGTTCCCATCAGCTAGCCCTTAAGCTGGATATGAGTAAAGCTTTTGATAAAGTACAATGGAACTATTTGGAAATGGTGATGACTTGCATGAATTTTCCTCCAAAATTCCTCTCTTTAGTAATGAATTGTATCAAAATTGTGAGTTATTCCATCTTGCTCAATGGAATACCTACAAGATTCTCCAAACCAACTAAGGGTATTCGACATGGTGACCCTTTATCCCCTTTCCTTTTTCTCATCTGCTCTAGTTCGATCCGTTGAGGAACGATACCTATTTATAGGATTCCATTTTGTTATTCGCATATGATTCTCTCATTTTTGCCGAGGAGGAAACATGCCTAAAGCGACTAAAATAGATACTAGGGACATATGAGGCATGTTCTGGTAAACTGATTAACTATGACAAATCCAACATGTTTTATAGTAAAGGCACCCTCGATAATGCTAAGGAACTTGCTTTGTCTATCCTCCAAATTCCTGAGGAGGGACGGAAAATGTAAGTATCTGGGGTTGCCTTACACGACAGGGGCGATAAAAAAAAAGAGATTTTTCAGTTTGTCATTGAAAAAATTTGGAATAAATTGAGCAGCTGGAAAGAGAAAAAAATTGCCCTTTGCAGCCCAAGTAGTATTTATTAAATTAGTTATCCAAGCAATTCTCACATAGGTAATGTCTTGCTTCATCCTACCCAAATGCTTAATAGAATCCATCACGAGCATGATGAGAAATTTCCTATGGGGTGGAACTGAAAACCAGATGAAAAATTTGTTGGAAGGCCTGGATTGCACTATGCAAACCAAAGGACCAGGGAGGACTTGACTTTGGGGATCTGGAAGCCTTTAACAAAGTTCTAGTAGCTAAACAAGGGTGGTGCTTTATTCACCAACCCTTCTCACTATGTTCCATCTTATTACATCCAAATTTTTTGCCCCTAGATAGATTACTAATAGTCCAACTTAGAGGGAGAACCTCAATAGTTTGGCAAGGAATTATGAAGGGACGAGATCTACTCCAGGCTGAATTAAAATGGAGGATTGGTGATGGCTCACGGGCTAACGTTTGGGGGAACAAATGGTTAACCACCCCGAATACTTTCAAGTTGTTAACATCAACAGATATGGATTTATCTCCAAAAATTATGCCCGTTTCAAGGCTCATTGATCACCAACAAGGAACATTGGAAATGAATATGATAAAGGAATTCTTTTCATCCAATGAGATTGAAGAAATCCTAAAAGTACCACTTTGTGATAATTAGCCTCCTGATCGTCTTGTTTGGGGATATATACAAAAAATGAACTATACTCTGTCAGCAACCGCACACCCCTTCTCCCCTGCACAACCCTTTCTCCTTCAAGCCCAAATCACTTACGCTTCATTTTTCGTCACCACCCTATTGTCGACTTACCCCCTCACCACCATTACTCTCTCTCCCTCCCTCCCTTTTAAGTTATGATATTTTTTTTCATATTGAAATTTTAATTGAACTTAAAAATATCTTTGAAAATGTTTAATTTTGTATTATATGTGAGTTATACTTAGCATATGTGAGTTTATGTAGGTTGAATTTATTTTGTTAATTATAATGTTTGAAATTTATTTTAGATTGTTGATTTATAATATTTGGGAAATGACTTGTATTGTTTATTTTAAAAGTTTTGGAATTATCTTGAATAGTGAATTAGTGGTATTTATACATAATTAATTTGTATTATGGTAGTTAACTTGAATAGTGAATACCTATTATTTATTTGTTGTAAAAAAAAATTGGATTAGTTATTTTATATTTTTAGATGGAAGATGTATTTATGACAACCTCATATGTCCATCATGGCTCTTTGAACATAGAAGTTCTGTATAAGAAGCGTGAGCACCGTTTAAGCGCTATTTTGAGCGATATAGAACGTGATAGGTTAGATCGACCTTTCGAGTTTATCCACTGTGATAGCCAGTTTTGGCAAGTATATAGTAGAGAGACAAAGCAGGCAGAGTTAGATCTGATAGATTGAGATTCGGCGAATTAAGACAAATAGGCAGTATTTCGTAGATCACACATTAGTGACCGCCCTAGTAGAGAGATGGCGCCCAAGACCCATACATTTCACCTAGCAACAGTATCCCGACAGAGTGATGAGGCAGTTCGACTATGATCAGATCATTCCAGCTCGCACACGTAGTATGCCTGACGTCCCGACAGTGATATACACATGGTCACCTCCAAAGAAAGACTAGGGTAACCGACATCGGGCATTTATAGAGGCTTGGAACGATAAACATCTGTACCAGGTAGGGCTGTTGGTGAACCGGTTAACTCGCAAATCGCTCGTTAATCGGTTCGTTAAAATCGGCTCGCTAACTCGCTAAAATCGGTAGAATATTAGTAACCGGTTTAACGAGCGATTTCAAAGCGATTTACGAGCCATTTTACCGAATCGTATCGTTAACGAACCGGTTACGATTCGGTAAAATGGCTCGTAAATCGTTTGAAATCGCTCGTTAAACCGGTTAATAATATTCTACCGATTTTAGCGAGTTAGCAAGCCGATTTTAACGAACCGATTAACGAGCGATTTGCGAGTTAACCGGTTCGCCAACAACCCTAGTTTTGTAATAGTATGGTTCGATTAATGAACTGAATTACGATTTTATGCGAATTACGATTTCCGATCCGATTAGCGAACCGGTTTTGCGCGATTTGATATGGTTCGATTAACAAACCGGTTTTGTACGATTTTATTTCGAACCGATTACGAATTGAACAACCGAATCGGTTGACTAACGAACCGATTAACGAGCGATTCGGTTTTTTCTTAACGATCCGAACCGATTTGGCCCAAAACTGGCTCGATTCGGTTCGTTAACAGCCCTAGTACCAGGCTATTTGTTCCCCAATATCCACCTGTTCTATTGATATGTCGAGGGATGATTACATACGCTGGTACCGGGACATTACAATGTTATTGTGGGAAACCCTCGTAATAGGTATCTAGCACCTCGACTGATTGGATATCAGCCGAATGCCTTTGCTGATCAGATCATCGTAAGTCTGTGAATATTTTGTTTTATATTTATTACTGTTAACTTATAACAAATTATCTCACTCTTGTTTATTTTTATAGGCTTCTGTGGATGCACATGCAGTAGAGTTGAAGCTTACTACTGATGATTGTCCAGATGGGGCTACACATATTGGAGTTTTGACTTGGACAACCTTACTTTCTAGGGATGCTCTATGCACTATCCAGGTAGATCAGGCAGTGGTACAACCGTCATTTATTAAGCATCGAGATTATGTTGAGAGAAGGGCTACTTAAGGTGAAAGACGAAGGGCCGACTTTCTACACATGAGATTGATCATATTTATCAGAGGTTACGTGGAGCTACCCATGCAGCCCTCTCCCCTATCCAGAGAGGTTGTACGGGAGATGATGATGTTGGAGATATTCCTTAGTCATCTACCACTGCAACTCCCATGGACTTTGACTAGGCATGCCCTTCGTTCTTCATTGGACTTGATACGATCAAGGAAGCTCCGCTAATTGAAGAAGACTCGGATACCAACGAATTACGGGGTAGTACATTCGAGGGGACGTCGACTGGTGCTGTGGTCTGAACAACTGATGGTTCGAGCATACGGGTGCCATGGACCCCGACCTCGTAGTGGGTTTTTTTTTTTTTTTTGTATTATCTCTTTTGTTATTTTTTACATTTTTATTGTTTATTTGATTTATTCGTTTTTAATCGATTTACATTTATTTATAGTTCAATTTTGTTTTCATTCGGAAATAGTCTAAACCCTAACATACATAACAAAAAAATTGGTTAGGAACAGATTTATGGAATCCTTCTTTTGCTGACATGTCAAAATTCTGACATTCCAGGAAACATTTGAAGATGTCACATCAAAATTTAAGGTGATATTTTGAGTCCCACATAAATACTTCAAATATTATGTTCTTAGCACTCCACAGCCACGTCCGCTTCTCCTTAAATTGAATAGCCTTAACCTTAAAGTTTTAATACCGTCTACTCATGAAGATTTTTGAACCTGCTCAGTTAGATCAATATTTTTAAATTAAAAAATCAAAATCTAAGTTATAAAGATTATGAAAATTTTAAATATATGTCATATTGTTTATATTTTGTAACTCACCCAATTAATGTATATCCTCGGACCATAATGATTTACTTGAATATTTACTTTTTAGTTATTTTTCTTTAAAGAAAAGAATTGATAAACGAATTCGAGGTCGAGGTAAGAAAAGAATATTGAGTTAGAATATTGATGAAGTTGTTCAAACTGTATGAACAATTGAACAGTTAAAGAAACTAATTTAAGTGCAACCTCAAGTTCAATTTTAACTCAAAACTTTAAAGCTCGATAATTCAAACTCATTGAAGAGATTTTTAAAGAGCTCTGAAACCAATATGAAGAAATTTTTAAAATTGCTCTATACCATTTTAAAGAAATGTTTTGAAGACGACAACACATCTATTTAATAAATATATTTAGTTGGTAAGTGGTGGAGTTCAAATACAAAGATCAATATAAAAACTAATATTACGGATAGGAGCAAACAATATTTTATGCACAACTCTCAAATTTATAAGGATATAAAATTCTAACAACCTCATACTTCTACTCCAGAAACCACACGCAAAGAAAATAATTGCCAAGCCATTGCAAAAGTTCATAATGATGTCAGTTTTGAAATAATAATAATAATAATTCTTAAATGAAGAGCAACAAAATAGTTGGGGGATGTGAATGTAAATTTTTAATTGTCCACCAATATGATTTGCTAATATTTAAATAAAATATTTTTTAGTAAATTTTTAAATCAATTATTGAGGAAACAAATTGATATACTACCAGGATCCATCACTTTTGTAGTATATGATAAAAAGACGTAAAGTAATTTGAATAATAATTTATTATTGTAGGAATCTCTAATTAAGTGATTAATAATGTGTTCTCTCAAAGTTTTTTTTTTTTCGCGTTTAAATGATGGAGATAGCTCGTAAGAACAAGTTTTGTCTGCTTCCAATTCCATTAACAGGCGTAAACTCCCGAACAATCTGGATACAGTGCGGAACATTAGGTGAATGTTGGATTAAGAATCTAATAGATGAAATCATTTGAGTTTCAATACTTAATTTGATGAGCTGGTTTATGATGTTGAACGGTTTAAATTTTAGCACCTACTAAATAGCATTCTAACTATTCATTCTGATTTCTTTAGATCTGATAGCTATTTTTAATCAGTTCATTTAAAAAGTCAACCACACCCAATCCAATACATTTGAATCTTAATTTTCCACCTCCAAATCAATTTCATCCATTTTCAGAATATTTCTCACCCGCATCGCGATTTTCCCCCAAAAACCTTGGCTGATTTTACGAATTTCGACATCACGATAATCATGTCGAAGCATTATCCCAATTTTCAAGCTTCATTTTTTTTTTGAAAAATCCCAAAATTTAAATCAGTTACCCAAATTTTCAAAAAATAAATTCTCCCCCAATCACGATATTCTTCTTAAAATTTTGGAATCATCCAAAAATTGGGCATCATAATAATCTTCAAACTGCTTTATCCCTGTTTTCAAGCCTCGTATTTGATGGATCTCCAAAATACTGCAAATTTTGAGTTCTTATTGATATAACTGACTTTCTACATGTTGGTTTTGAATATATGTCAAATAAATTAAGCTTTTTAACTTGGATTTTGGTGAAAAAATATCGAATTTTGGAAACAGCATGTTAATGAACGGGGATTTTCTACTATATTTGATTAGAGATAATTTTGGGTTATTGATGGGCCTGCTAACGGGCCGGGTTTAGACCCTTATCCGACTCGAATCAGAAAAAACATTTAGGGTTCGGCAAAACTCCAAACCCATATACCTGCATCCGAATCCGTACCAGAATAATAAAACGGGTACAAGCCTAAAATATAAAAAACCGGATTTGTTAGACCCGAATCCGTTTATGCATATATATTAATTATATATATGGTATATATGTGTGATTTTTTTTTAACTTTTGGATCAGTTCACATCTAAGGTTAGATTTAACCCTAATTTTATCGTCATATATGAAAGTATATGAACAAAAGTTATAAAAGATATCGTTCTTCAATTGTTTCCTTTTGTTTTCATCAAAATTTGCAACTGATTCCTTCCTTTTTTTTTATCATAGTCAAGTGTCGCCGCCGAACACCGTTGAAACGCCTTTGCTACTCCGGCTAAACTACTCAAGTGCTAGTTGTTTGTGAAGGTACTTATTTATTTTTCAATTTTTTTTCTTTGAAATGTTATTATGATTATGGAGTGTATTCTAGTTCATAGAATTATTTTTGAATTATACTATAATTGGGGTGAAATAGTATATGATACGTAAGATTGTTGATTAAATATGTATGTTTTTAATAAGTAAAAAGAGAAAAGAAAAAAGATGAGGATTGGATTTTTAGAAACGGTTTTTACTGGATCTGTATCCGGATATGAATGGACGGATCTAGTGACACATATTATAAATCCGTTAGGATCCGGATTCAGATTCGGTTGGAAAATTAAAAAACGGATATGGATCTGGAATAGATAGTTCCATATCCATTTGTATCCATTGGAGGCCTAGTTATTGATTTTGGGATTTTTGTTCTTTGTGAAATTGTTCATCTTTCAAAAAAATGGTGAAGGAAATTAAAAGTTAAGGGGTTTCAATATTTTATTTTTGAATAATCTTTATTTGTGTCACAGTAATTATGTTTAATAATAGTTACTTTCAGTCATCTATTTTACATTGTTTCTGCTCTAAATCCATATTTATTTTATAAGATCTTTTTCAAATTTTATTTATCTTTATATTAGTTCTGTTTCTTACACCTGTTACTTATGTTTCTTTTGTTAGTAGTGCTCTAGGACCATTAGCATATGTGGTACGTTTTATATATTTTGAGTAGGGCTGTCAATCTAGCTATGTGAGCTAAGCTTGGCATAGCTCACGCTCAGCTCACATAAAAATTGAAAAGCTTAGCTCACGCTTAGCCCGGAAAAGCTCAGAAACCTTGAGCTCACGCTCAGCTCACATTTTAACACGAGCTTGAGCTTAGCTCACGAGCTTCCCAAGCAGCTCATTTATATTAGCGGAAAAAACGAAAATCATGTATCAAAAATAAGATAATACAATGGGCCTTAAAATTAAATTTTGACAAGAATTCAAATATACATAATACAATCAATGATACTTAATTCTTGTAGCAAAATAAACTAATAAAAATATAACAATTGAAAATAGTCAAGATTCAATCCATGAGCCCATTAGTTGTTGTTGAAGATTTTTTCTATGATTTTTGTTTTTTATTTCCCTTTGCGACAGAGAAATTGAAATCATCTGATGAGAGAAAAGCTACAACAATATGAATTCCATATGATTCGTAGTATTTAAATTTCTGATGTTTTCGAATAAAGAAAAATAAATCAATGAGCCCATTGTTTGATCATGAAAAAATATAAATAAAAAAAAAAGTAATTAACTTTTCCCATCTTCAGAAAGAGACAAAACAAAATAAATATAGAATAGGTTTTGGATTAATTGACCATTGATGCAGTAACATAGTAAAATTAGAAAGAAAGAGCCATATTTTACCTTGTAAACGTGTTGAAGACAAAAAATAAGGATGACTGATGATGGTGATGGTGATGGAAGATGATGAGTCCGTCTCAGTGAATACTGAATAGGGTTTTGTGAAGGAGAGAATAATTAGATGGTGGGTAATAAATATTGACTATTGAGTTGATCAACATATTATAATTATAATTATAATTATAATTTATGTAAGTCTTTTTTTTTAAAGTAGCATTATTATTATTATATATATGTATAATATTTATATTTATCTTATTCGGGTTCGATCTTTTTTCGTGCTGAGTGAGGTCAAGCTCACGCTCAGCTCACATAAAAAACGAGCTTGAATATTAAGCTCACGCTCAGATCACCTCAGCTCACGCTCACACTTTTTCGAGCTATGTGAGCCGGGTTCGGGCACCCCTAATTTTGAGCATATCATTTGAATAGTTAATTTTGCTTTTGAACATCAAATATGTGATTTGATAGTAAAACTCATTAGCTTATGCAATTACTATTCTGATTGTCCCTAGTTTTGTGTAATGTTCTATATAATTAAAACTGGTCTGATGTTTGATTGATGATTATGTTTTATTGATCATTTGTAATGGATACAAATCATATCATAAATACAATATATTGGGATATATTGTATCAAACGTGATCCGTTAGAGAAGTAATGCTTTCCTTAGTCATAAGAATCATTTCCTCAATAATATTTTGAATCCTTAGACCTTATGTCTCCATCATTTCCAGCATGAGTTGATCTATGTTTTAACTCAGTCAGACGTTACTTTTGATCAAGTAATTAATGCGACTGACGATCGGATGTAATATCATATCATGGCTTGAATGTGAGAGACATTGTAAGGGATTTGTCCCTCTCTTATTTTCAAGAGATATCCATGGACCCCTCGATAGGGAAGACTGTTTAAATGCATGGCCGTGTTCGAATGTATTTAATAAAGTGGTTATTAAATAACATTTGTTGGAACAGTCTACCTGGAGATCGAGTATAAATAGAATTAAGCTTTATAAGGGTGACAACTACTATGTCTTATGCTTAATTTGGATATCGCGAGACAAAGGGATTAAATAGTGGATTGATATTTGGTTCTACCGTACATTCATTCACTCTGGGTAGTCACAATGTCCTGCAAGAGACCGCCTATGATTTATAAACACATACTACTACTAAGTGTGTTTCCATTGCCATTGTGGTATGAACCTACAGGGTCACACGCATATACGAGTTAACGAGCATCATGTCCAGATTCAATGAATCTAGAATGTGTCTAGGTTCATTGTATCAGACATTTATTTTTCTGAGAATAATAAAATGTTATTATACGAATTAGAGATTAAGGATGGGAGTTTTCGGTATTTGGTTTCAGTTGGGATTACGTGAGAGTTATTATGCCATGGGAGTTGGTTTTCGGAACAAACTCTCACGCCTATATAATCTCTTTTGGCTGAAACTCTAGGAGCTTGAAACCGCAAATAAATTCGAAAAAAATCAAGAACTTGGAGAAAGCTATTGGATATCTCAAAGCAAAGAAACTAGGTTAGCGGAGGGAGACCGAAATACAGCTTATTTACACAATAAGGCTTCTCGGAGAAACAAAAAGAACTATATTGATGAAATAGTTGGTCCCGATGGCAATCTCTGAATAGTGGAAGAGGAAATTGATGAGGTAGCCAATAATGTTTTTTAGAACCTGTTTATTGAAAACTCCGACGGAGCAATCCATTCGCCTCATCTGCTCACCAATAATCCAAGTACCAGAGAAATTGATGGTCTTGAACGACCTTTTACTCAGGAAGAAATTATAAGTAAACTTAAGAAAATGCTGTTGAAGTTTACATTTTATATGTGCTCAATTAGATTGGCCAGGCACAATTAAATTGCGCGTTCGATTGGATTAGGAAAAATTGGACCTGGTTGACCGAACCAGTTTGTCTCTCCGGTCAACCAGACCAGTTGGACCAAGTCAAAGCCAGTACATGTCTTTTTTGTGAGAGAGTGTGTGAGTATGGGAGTAGTGGGAGAGAATAATAAGGATGTGGAGATAGTGGGTGATTCCACTAACACCACAAGATGATGAAATGTTCATCATTCTACACATTTTAGAGTGGTTGAATTTTCTGTCTATTCTCTCTACTTTCTAGCCGAGCCAAAGAGAAGAAAAATACTGATTTTACATCTCTCTTTTACACACTCTCAAGAACAATCATAAGAAAAGAAAATAGGATATACATATCTCTTTGATTTTCGGTTTTCCTAAGTTATCTATACTTTGTGGATTCCGGGAATAGTGTTTTCAAACTTCGGAGTTCCTTGGTCTAGCATCTAAGGCGCGGAGTAACAAGCTCAAAGGTTGGTGTGTGAATACCAGTAGAGACATGATTCTGAAGGCTACTTTTGGTGGTTCTTAGTAGCATAATCTGGCCAACGTTGATTAGATTGACAAAAAGGTATACTTTGTATCACAGAGGTTTGGTTCTTTCTCCTGAGTAGATCCTTTGAAGGAACGTAATCCCGCTCTATTTATTTCCGCTCCATTTTGGGGATTATGAAATTTTTCTTTAGATGGAGGAAACCACAAGGAGGCGGAAGACAATAGATAGGTTTATTTTTTTTCACCTTTAGACTGACTTAGGATTTTCCGTTGACTCGAAAAATCTGTATAGGGGCGATTACTATGTCACGTTTTATTTACTGTTTTATGTATTTTGCATGAGATACCTGATGCATGTTTACAGTATTTTTTTTTTTTTTTTGCATGTGATGCATGTTCAAAACGTATAATCAGATTATACACCGTTTGGTGAGACAATTTAAAAATCCCTCAAATTTTAAATATTAAGTTTATTTCCTTCCAAGCGGGGTCCTCCTCAAGGCCACGATCAACAGTTGTGTAAACTTCCGAGTGGAATAAGCTCTTGTTTATCCTGGTGAGGCACGAAAGATAAGTTAGTGATATCCGCCTGTCAACCTTGGGTTATACTTAACTGAATTACCTTAATGGTTGAGAATCCAGAGGCAAAAGGGTTAAGATGTGCATTTACGTACTGAGGGTAATCAGCACCTACATAACCAACCAAGAGTCACATAATTTATTTGATTAGCAAGTGTTTCTTACCTTAAGCGTCTTCTTGAGTATATAGTTGCCAAAGCTGTATTGAGAATGATGAAATATGGATCTTGGCCCTACTAGAAAGTTTTGAACTTTTTGAATGAGTACTTGAGGGTTATTCATTTGAAGAAAATAGTGGGAGAATTATTAAATAAAGTCCTTTTAATGATTTTAAAATATTACAACTATAATTTTGCAAATTCTTCTCTGTAGATATAATGAGAAATGCAATCGTTGCATCAAAGTCTTTATCATTGCGATCCGTCCTTGAGAAGGACAAACTTTAGGGATGAAACTTCCTCGACTGGTACAGAAACTTGAGAATCGTTCTCAAGCACTAGAAAAAGTTGTATGTTCTCGAGGAACAAATTCGTTATTCACAAGTCGCGAGGCTTCGGCCGTTGAAATAATTTCTTATCATAAGCAATTGGATGACATATTAGATGTGCCTAGTCTTGTGTTAGTGACCATGACCTCTGAGCTTCAGAAACAACATGTGGAAATGGGATCTTTCGATATGATTAATCATCTAAGTTAACGCTTTCAGGATCAAGCCCGCCAGGAGAGATTCGATTTGTCGAAATCTATATTTCAATGTAAAATGGTAGAGGGAACATCAGTCGGAGCTCACGTTCTGAAAATGACAAGCTATATTGAGAGCCTTGAAATACTGGGATTTCCTCTTGGCCATGAACTATCTGCTGATTTAATTCTACAACCGTTGCCGGAATAATTCAGTCAAGTTATATTAAACTAGATCACGAATGAGATAGACAAACCACTCCCAGAATTGTTGAACTTACTGAGGATTGTCGAGAAGAAAGTAATGCAAGTCCAAGGTCATTTACATGGTCAACAACAGGGGCAAGAGTTTTGGTAAGCCTAATGGAAAACCTAAACATTCTGAGAAAGTACTGAAACCTAAGGGTGTTGTGGCTAAGGATGGAAATTGTTTCCATTGTGGACAGAAAGGACACTGGAAAATAAATTGTCCTAATTTTCTTGCTGGTAAAAATATTGGGAAGGGAGCAAATGTTGCTTCTGGCTCAGGTATGAATGTTGTTGAGATCAACTTGTCTACTACTACTTCCTCATGGGTATTAGATATCGGATATGGTTCTCACATTTTCATGAATGTGCAAGGATTACAAAGGAGTAGAGAGATGGCAAAAGGCGACGTGGACCTACACGCTTGTAATGGAGCCAGAGTTGCTGCATTAGCTGTAAGAACATATAGTCTTAGTTTTCCTTCTGGAATTGTTCTACAGTAAGAGGATAAAGGCTAAAGTGTCTAATCCTACATACCTCTGGCTCAGGCTATATAAACGAAAACCGAATTTCAAAACTACATAAAGATGGATGTGAACCTTGTTTAATGGGTAAGATTATTGCTTCTCATTTTACTAGAACTGGAGAATGAGCAAATGATTTGTTGGAACTAATACATAGTGATGTATGTGGTCTATTCAATATCCATGCAAGAGGTGGTTATCTATATTTCATTACTTTTACCAACGATTTTAGTCGTTGTGGATAAGTATTTCTTATGAATACAAGCTTGAAGCCTTTGAAAAGTTCAAAGAGTATAAGAATGAAGTACAAAACCAGCTTGGCAAAAGTATTAAGATGCTTATGTCCGATCAAGGTGAGGAATACTTGAGTCAAGAATTTCCTGACTATCTAAAGAGTTGTGGAATTTTTTCACCGCTTTCTCCGCTACTCCTCAATGGAATGGTGTATCCGAAAGGAGAAATCGAACTCTATTGGATATGATTTGATCAATGATGAGTTACGCAAGCCTTCTAAAGTCCTTTTGGGGATTTGCTTTAGAAACATCAGCTTTAACACTAAACAGAGTTCCATCTAAATCTATTGAAACAACACCACATTAGCTTTAATTTGTGTTTCACTTCGATGATGGAATGGAATTAATTAGAAATTTAATTGGATTAGTAAAATCACCATAATAATTATATAGGAAATAAAATGAATTAAAATAATTTATAACAAAAAAAGAAAATAAAAATAGAGAAAGACGTTCGAATTGAGGGGAATGGGGAGATGGATTTATGAAATAAAAGAAAATTAATAAGAAAAGGCAATAACTAGCAGATCATGGGAATTCGTGGGTTACATGGAATTAAAAACAAAATTAAAAAAAGGAAAGGAAAAGTCAGTGGCAACAGAAGGAGGTTGTTTAAAGAGATAATGGATTAGTGGCATGGAATAGGAAGTTATTGAAATAAATTTTAAATTTTAATTAATTTAAATTTTACGTGATTAACGTAATATAACTTAACTAATTTAAATTTTACGTGATTAACGTAATATAACTTAACTAATTTAAATTTTAGGTGATTACTTATAATATAGATACAGATTATAAGCTTAAAAATTAAAAACACGTTTAGTAATCTATGTATTGCTGAAAAATGAAATTTGCATATACCAATTACTGTTAAAATGATGAGCGAAACAGCAATTTGAATTAAATAAAAAGGGCACAAGGTCCATAACCTAGTGAGGCTATGGCCTGACCACGATCGTGAGGTCGTGGGTTCGATACCCTCCTCACACAAGGGGCATGCTTTAATTTCCTTTTCTTGGGTTCTCTCTTGTGTGAGGCACTTATATTCCCCTACATGGGTCTTCTAATCTTCCTCCTCCGTGAGGCACTTATATTCCCCTCTTGGGGCAACCGGCCTGCTGGTCTTCTAATCTACCTCCTCTGTGAGGCACATGGGCTCCCTTCTCTGGTGAGGCAAAAAAAAAATTTAAAAAATGAAGCACAAATTGAGTTCTGTAGAATGATTTGGCCAGGATAGTGGTTAATAAAATGACTACTTTTTAACTACAAAAAAATAAAATAAAATGAAGAATAATTAAGAATCCGCCACGTGGAATAATGTAAAGAGTAAAATTGAAAATGGATTATGTAATATAGATATACTAGCATAATGAAAAAATTACGTAAAGTATACGTAAATTAGCTACTTTATTCCAAATAAATGCAAAGTTACATTCATGATTTTAGGCTAAAAAAGGCTACTTTATTCGACCTTTAATGTCTAAAGCAGCAACAAATTCAATTAACACCCACCACCCTACTACCTCTTCCTTCTTCATCTCTATCACCCCCACCACCAACAACCTCATACTCCCACCCACCATCGACACTCACCCCACCCCAAAATCTTCTCCTGATTGCAGAAAAGATTTTTGAAAAATGGAAGAACCCCAATCGATTGACAGATGGAATTGGATTGTCCTACCCGAATACAAAAACCCACTTGAATCCCCACCTCTCTGATCGTCTTCACCACCACAACTAGACCAGCAAGACCAGCAAAACGAGGGAGTAATATTTGTAATTTCTTGTCTTTTAAGCCTGGATTTCACAAGTGTGGGGTTGTTGGTGGTGGGGGTGAGAGAGATGAAGAAGGAAGAGGGAGTAGTGGAGGGTGTGGTATCGGTGGACAAAGAGGGAGGGGGTGGGGGTGAGAATGAAGAAAAGGATTTTGTGATGGGTTGCCCCGGATCCGCTCAAATTTTTGGGTAGATTTAATTTTGGACAAAATCAACTCAGATCGCATGTGCACGGCACGTGACTCCATTTTGGCCTGAATTTTGACCGGATTCACTAATTAGACACTTATAGTGGCCCGTAAAAAGATAGCGCTATAAATAGCCTAATAAAAAGATAGTGTCATTAAAGGTGGCACGTAAATAGATATTTGTTACAAATAGCAGTTTTCTCTTGAGAAAAAAATGCAATAAGGTATAAGTAAAAAAAAAAATTGAAGTCTTTTTACATTGTCAAAACCTACAGAACGGATAATTCAAATTTAAAAATAGGAAAACACTCAAAATCCTAACACTGAAATATTGAAAAAAACAAACAGAAAACTTGCAAATAACACTAAATCAGATTATTTGAAGGGAAATAATCGGAAAACACACCTTAACATAATCTTCTATTTTTTCCTTCATTGAAAGGATTTATAGTGTTTTTCATTTCCCATTCAGAGTGACTCAAACTTCAACGTACCAATTGAAAGAGAAACTTCTTATCATTTAAGGTGCCACCGATGGGTTAAACAAAAATGTAGTTGAAATTCTTGTATAAACACCGATTTTGCATGATGCAATTGCATTTGAACAATAAAAGTTAATTTGATGAAACATGCATGCGAGTAGGTTTATAAAGTTATTAGCAAAGGGTTATTTAGGAAAAGTAAAGTCATTCTCAATAGTTAATTTATCGAACACAATTAATTTGTTCGATTTTACCAAATGAGAAAAAATATTAGGGTTGTAAAACCTGTTAATGGCGTGGCTTAGTTGAACATAGTGAGACTAAGGGACTGAGCTCTGCTCTTTTATATTTCAAATTCCTAACTATCCAAGGGAGGGTTGTCCCAGATTTGCATCAGCTTTACGCTGCTCCTAGAACTGGCTCAACGAATCTACCTGTGCTCCCTCTCCTCCGCCTTCTTTCGATCCCTTCACTGCCGCCTAAGCTGCGCCTTGAATCAACTTTAGATCACAAATAACAAAGCCAATCTCCTCTCTATATGTAATATTCTGTAGCGTTGATAGCGAATCACTACCTGAATTGAAAATCAATTAAAGTTAATTAAAAACCAGCAGAAAATAATAATAAACAATGAATAAAAACATTAGAAAAAATAAAATCATCAAATAAAACTTGAGAGTACCAATTAATAAGATTGAATTTAAGTGAAAAGGAAGAGGATGGGGAAATGAAGTGAAATACTGCAATTGATGATCAATGCTATTTGTAAAAAATCTATTTTAGGTTACCTATGTTAGAAATGGAGATTAATTTGAATGAGAAAATAGTTTCTCAAGTGGTTGGAAAATGGAAAGTTAAGCTAGTGGGTTTTACATCCCACATGAGTTGCATATGGAAATGTGTTTCACTTTATATGTAAAAGTGGTTTACTTGGATTTAAATTGTCTTGCTATGATTATGCCCCATTTTAGAACCTCGTGCGCGCCTGCGCAGGGGGTGCGAATCCAAGGTCTGCCGAAACCAAAATAGCTTGAACTTGTGTGCGGGCGCGACATGCGTACACGAATGCCGGACCAAAACTCGCGGGCCTGATCAACCCACGTTTTTCTATTGGTTTTATTTTTTATTTCCAATCAGAGTTTTGTAACTGCAAGATTTATGAGGCTTAGTTGAAGAGTTTGTAACTGCGGCACTAAAGAGCTTTGAACTCAGTTGAATTCAAGAGGGAATAAGTTACAGCTGCTTCTACAACCTATAAATAGAGGCTTCATTTTCAGCAATGCACACTACTTCGAAAAATACATTTTACATGCTTAAAACTTTCTGAAAACACTCAGTTTTGTAAAACTTCTAGTGTTCATCAACAAGTCCAAGTTCTCGTTCGCCGGTGGAACTGTTTTGTGCAAACAAGTTATGCGTTGCCGTTGTATCCTGGGAGACAGACGCTTCACGAAAAACTCCAGCACTAATCCGAGAGAGGCGAATCTATTTTAAGGAAATTGTGTTGAACACAAGCCTCGGTTCATTCTGTAAATTTCCTTTGTTATTCACATTAGTTGTTGTAATATGTAATAACACTTGTTAAAACGGAAACTAACAATTGTTAAGTCTTTATTTAACAAGTTGTTAAAATCTTTTCTAACAGTGGTTATTTCTTATCTGAAAACTGTTAAATATGTCAAGAACAGTTGTTAGATAACAGTGGTTATTTTTACTTTCTTAACAGCTGTTTAATCTGACTTAAACAGCGTTGTTATTTCTTTTTGTCTTAAGCTGTGTAACCTTTAGCTAACAGTTGTTAAGTCTGAAGCTTAAAACTGTTAGGCATTGTGTTACTAGCTGTTTTCCTGTGTTACTAACAGTTGTTGGTTTTGTATCTTACAGTAGTTATTACATAGTTTATTAATAGTCATTGTGGAAGGCTCTTAATAGCTGTTGTAGCCAAAGTTAGCCAACAATCTTAAAACATATTATTATTTGTAATCGTCATGGTAACTGAAAACCAAACTACTAGCGTTGATGCTTCCAACAGTGCTGCTGCAATTACTACTCCTGCTGTGAATACGATGCTCCCTACTGTTCCAGCAAGCCATATGGAGAAACCTGAAAAGTTCAGTGGTGTAAACTTTAAAAGATGGCAGCAAAAGATGATGTTTTACTTGACCACCCTGAGTTTGGCCAAGTTTTTTAAAGAAGAAGCTCCCAAGATACCTGAAGGGGACGTTGATGCACAAACGTTGATGGCGGTTGAAGCGTGGAAACATTCCGAATATTTATGTAAGAATTATATTCTGAATTGTTTACATGACAGTTTATATAATGTCTACAGTGCATACAACACGGCTAAAAAATTGGGGGATTCCCTTGACCGTAAATATAAAATGGAAGATGCTGGCACAAAGAAATTTGTAATCGGGCGTTTCCTTGATTATATTATGGTGGATTCCAAGACTATGATAAGTCAAGTGCAAGAACTTGAAGTAATTCTGCACGACATATATGCTAAGGGGATGGTGTTGAGTGAGACTTTTCAAGTCGCTGCTATGATAGAGAAAATACCTTCGGGATGGAATGATTTCAAGAACTATCTCAAACACAAGCGCAAGGAAATGTCCTTGGAGGATCTCATTGTCAGACTTCGTATTGAAGAGGACAACCGGATCTCTGAGCGCAAGATAATAAATCATATGCAAGCTAAAGTCAATGTTTTGGAGCACGGCAAAGGCCAAGGTTCCAAAATCAAAGGCAAGAGCTATACGTCAAAAAGGAAGCTCGAGACAAGTGGTGGTGTCTCGAAGCAGAAGTACAAATTCAAAGGGAAATGCTTCAAATGTGGCAAACTAGGTCATAAGTCGACAGATTGGCAATCACCGAAAAAGAATAATGAGACTAACGTGATGAGTCACATGACCAAAGAGTTGGAGGACATGAGCCTAGTTGCTATGATCTCTGAAATGAATTTGGTCAGGCCAAACCCCAAAGAGTGGTGGGTTGACACTGTTGCTACTAGACATGTGTGCACCAATAAAGATCATTTTTCCACCTTTGAATCTGTTGAAGGGGAAAAGATCTTTATGGGAAACTCTGCCACGGCTTCTGTCGAAGTGCAAGGGAATGTTTTGTTGAAAATGACTTCTGGCAAAGTTTTAATACTGAAAGATGTGCTATATGTGCCAGATGTTCGTAATAACCTTATATCTGGATTCTTGTTAAACAAGCATAGTTTTCGCATGGTGTTTGAATAAGATAAGCTTACTTTGAGTAAAGCTGAAATGTTTGTAGGAAAGGGGTATGCAACCGATGGGTTGTTTAAATTGAATGTAATTACGATTATCAATAAAGATACCTCTTATGTTTACTTGCTTGAGTCTTCTGATTTATGGCATAAACGACTTGGTCATGTTATTTATAATTCGTTGCAACGATTAATTAAAACGGACCATATACCTACATTCCAAATCGACTTGAGTGATAAGTGTGAAATTTGCATTGAAGCAAAATTAGCAAAGTCTTCGTTTCACTCAATATAAAGAAGCACCGAACCAATAGAATTAATTCATAGTGATGTGTGTGATTTGAAATCAGTTCAAACACGAGGAGGCAATAAGTATTTTATTACTTTTATTGATGATAGCACGAAATATTGCTACGTATACTTGTTGAAGAGCGAAAATGAAGCTTTAGATAAACTTGTTCTCTTCAAAGCTGAAGTTGAAAAACAGCTTGATAAAAAGATCAAACGATTAAGGAGTGATAGAGGTGGCGAGTATGAAGCGCCTATCGGCGACTTCTGTGAAAAACATGGAATTATTCATGAAAGAACTGCACCTTATTCTCCTCAATCTAATGGAGTAGCTGAACGTAAAAATCGAACATTGAAAGAAATGCTGAATGCAATGTTGATAAGTTTAGGATTACCTTCAAATATGTGGGGAGATGCTATATTGTCTAGAAATTACCTTTTAAATAGGGTACCCCGGAAGGAAAAGTACAAAACTCCATATGAGTTATGGACAAGCAAGAGACCTTCGTACAAACACTTGCGAATGTGGGGGTGTCTCGCCAAGGTAGCAGCACCGATACCAAAGATAGTAAAGATAGGTCCTAAAATTGTGGATTGTATCAATGAATTTCCTTGTAAGAGCAATGAAGGTACTAGGTCAACAAAATGAACTATTTATCCACTTATAGTTGAAGAAGTTGAACCAAGACGTAGCAAAAGAGCTAGAGTCGAAAAATCATTTGGTGATAATTTTATGACTTACTTATTGGAAAATGTACCACAAACTTATGCTGAGGCTGTGAGTTCTTCTGAAGGGCCTTTTTTTTTTTTGGAAAGAATCCATAAGGAATGAAATTGATTCTATTTTGCAGAATCATACAAAGGAGTTAGTGGACCTCCCACAGGGTTGTAAAACCTTAGGATACAAATGGGTCGTTAAAAGGAAATTGAATCCTGATGGTTCAATTAACAAGTATAAGGCCAGACTTGTGATTAAAGGATTTAAGCAACGAGAAGGCTTAGATTACTTTGATACATATTCTCCTGTGACGAGAATAAGTTCTATAAGGCTGCTAATTGCAATCGCTGCCTTGAGAAATTTGGAAATACATCAAATGGATGTTTAGACAGTTTTCCTAAATGGGGACCTAGATGAAGAAATCTATATGGAGCAACCCGAGGGTTTTGTGGCTCCAGGTGCCGAAAAGAAAGTCTGTAAATTGGTGAAGTCGTTGTATGGATTAAAACAAACACCTAAAAAGTGGCATGAAAAGTTTGATCATACAATGATAATCAATGGATTCAAAATCAATGAGTGTGATAAGTGTATCTATGTCAAAGAGACAAAAATGGCTATATCATTTTATGTCTATATGTGGATGACATACTCATTGTTGGTAGCAATGACAATTCGGTCAAATCTACTAAAGATATGTTGAATTCGAAATTTGATATGAAAGACATGAGTCTTGCTGATGTGATTTTAGTAATTAAAATCATGAGCAAATCAGACGGTCTTATATTGAGCCAGGCTCATTATGTAGACAAAATTCTTGAGAAATTCAACAAGGATGATTCTGGGATTGCTAGAACGCCATTAGATAATAGTCTCCATCTATGCCATTAGATAATAGTCTCCATCTATCCAAGAATCGTGGAAATAGTATTTCACAAGTGGAATATTCGAGGATAATTGGGAGTCTTATGTATCCAATGAGTTGTACTAGACCAGATATTGCTTATGTGGTAAGCAAGTTGAGTGGATATACGAGTAATCCAAGTGTTGAACATTGGACTGCAATAATTAGAGTACTAAGGTACTTACGGTATACTCGTAAATATGGTTTGCATTATACTAGATTCTCCACTAAACAAACTGTAATAGCCAGATCCACAATGGAATCCGAGTTTATAGCTTTGGATAAATGTGGAGAAGAGGCATAATGGTTACGCCATTTTCTGGAAGACGCTCCAAAATGGAAAAACCAGTGCCGTCTATTTGTATACATTGTGATAGCCAATTTACGATTGGAAGAGCACAAAATACAATGTATAATGGTAAGTCTAGACATATTCGTCGTAGACATAACACCATTAGACAACTGCTCTCGACGGGAGTTATCTCGATTGACTATGTAAAGTCAAAAGATAACATTGCGGATCCGCTAACCAAAGGGTTAAATAAAGAGACAGTTGAGAGATTGACAAAAGGAATGGGTGTAAAGCCTGTGGATAATAAAAAACTTATGAAGGAAAACCCAACCTAGTTGGCTGGAGATCCCAAAATCTAGGTTCAAATGGACAACCTACTTGTAAGATTTAGTAAGGTTACTGTTGGGGTAACCTCAGCTCATTCCTGTCTTGAAACATTGATAGAAAGACTAAGGATAGCAATTTTGTTGCTTTAATGATACTGGAGGAAAAGTTAAAAAATTTCAACTTAAAGGTATCACCTATGTGAGAGAGAAGTGGGGCCGCTTCAAAGGAGAATTGATCAGGCTAATTCTTTAGAAACTCTTGCAGAACTAGGGAGTGTTCATGGTCATAATGAACAAAACCATGAGAAAGGAACATATGGTAATGATTCCTGTGTAATTTATGTGGACTCTTTACACTAAAAGTGGGACAGTTCAAAGACATCAAGTCATACTGGATTGCTGTAAAGAAAACATATTTTACAAGGGGAAGTTCAAAGGGTAACACCTACTTTTCCTATGCAGGAGTTAGTTGATGAATACCAACATCGAGTCAAAACAATTTTTCATTCTTGTCCGGGATTGTTGGAAATGGAGTTTAATTTGAATAAGAAAATAGTTTCTCAACTGGTTGAAAAATGGAAAGGTAAGCTAGTGGGTTTTACATCCCACATGGGTTGCATATGGAAGTGTGTTTCACTTTATATGTAAAAGTGGTTTACTTGGATTTAAATTGTCTTGCTATGATTATGCCCCCATTCTAGAACCTCGTGCGCGCCTGCGCAGGGGGGGTGCAAATCCAAGGTTTGCCAAAACCAAAATAGCTTGAACTTGTGTGCGGGCGTGACTTGCATAAACGAATGCCGGACCAAAACTAGCGGGCCTGATCAACCCACTTTTTGCTACTGGTTATATGTTTTATTTCCAATCAGAGTTTTGTAACTACAAGATTTATGAGGCTTAGTTAAAGAGTTTGTAACTGCTGCACTAAAGAGCTTTGAACTCAGTTGAATTCAAGAGGGCATAAGTTACAGCTGCTTCTACATCGTATAAATAGAGGCTTCATTTTCAGCAATACACACTACTTCGAAAAATACATTTTACATGCTTAAATGTTAAAAGAATTAAAAATAGTCTTATACTATTTCAATTAATGTTTCTTCCAATGTTTTGATCCAATAATCACTACACTACTACCATTAAATGTTAATCACCCAATCTTTTTAGAAAATATGAAGAAACTACGTATTGTGACTTCATTTTTCTTTTGGAGCCATCAAATTCATGAAGTTTTCTGCTCAAGTTTTTTCCGCTAAACTTGCATTACTGTAAGATGTATTTTAGTAATGTTTTTATTGGCTGAAAGATAAAATTAGTCTAATAGTATATTAATAAATTATTTAAAGGACATTTATTTCTTTTTTTAAAAAAAGGGACATTTATTAATAGTAATGTTTATTGGCTAAAAATAAATCAAACATAGATATAAATAATAAATAGACATCAAAAGTCATGAACATAAAAAGGATGAAGAGGTGAGTAAATGTTGGAATAAAATATTCTCATAAATTCCCGTAAATTCACAGAAACTTCCCAATAAATTCTCTCAAATAAGTTCCTCCTAAACTTCATAATTTTTTGGAAAAACAATGTTGGGCATGGCTAAAAAACTTAATTCTTAAAACCAAAATAACAAATCAAGTATAAATTAAGTTTTTGCATAAGACTTGTAGGACATAAGTAAATCAATACATATAACATAAAAGGTTACCAATAATTAGTATTCTTTGTATCATGTAATCAAATAAATTGAAACATTTTAAAAAAATCAAAATGAAAAATTAAAAGTGGCTAGTAAAGATCAATAGATTTAGCTATCATAAATCAATGCAAAAAAAGCAAAAATTTTACTATAACTAATCAAGTTTTTGTATTATAATTAAGAGTTAGAAAATTCGAGAAATTTGGGTTAGAGTTTTGAAGATTTTTGATGGGTTAAAACTTGAAAACATGTTATGTAATATAAATATAGATTGATTTTGGAAAAATATTTTAATCCAATAAATTTTTTTATAAAAGAATTTAAAGTGTTAAAAAATTTATAAACTTCTAAAATATAATCATAAAAGAAGAGGTTAAGAGTATGAGATGAGTTTTGAATCTTGAAATTAAGGAAGATAATATATTTTATGTAGAATATTATATCATACCAAGATTACTGTTAGTTTAGATTTGTTAGAGATCGTGGAAAAGTTTACTTAAATAAGCATTCCAATAAAAGAGTTAAATAAAATTGTTGTCAAATACTTGATAGAGTAGCTGACACTATGGTGTAGCATTTAACTTAATGTTCTGGGTTCAAATCCTCCCTCTCCCCAATTTAAATGGAGTAGTTCAATGTTTTTGCACCAATCAAAAGTCTTATAATTAATTAAATAACAAAATAATCTACAAAAATGACACGTTGTATGAGGGAGTTAAAAATTTGAAAAGGGCTTCTGTAATATATATATACTAGCCTAATGACCCGTGCTATGCACGGGATTCCATTTTACTATACAATTAAGAGTATAAGAAAATCAAATAGCTTTGTAAGCTATTTTTTTTTTGTAAAGTTTTGACTCTTTAAATGAAAAAAAATAATAAGTAAGTTTTCTCGCAGGTTCTACCAAAAATCAAATGGCAATGTAAGATATATATATATATATATATATATATATATATATATATATATATATATATATATATATATATATATATATATATATATACTAGCAAATGACTCGTGCTATGCACAGAAATACTGAATTTCAAATTATTAAATTAATGTTTGTACAATTGTATTTAAAACAACACCTCCTTAACTTTAAATTTTCAGAAAACAAATAAGAAAATTAAACATGATTAGGTAATATGACTTTTATTGAGTAGCTCACAAATGTAAGGATCAACACCAGAATGATTATTGGATCGAATAATATATAATCAAAAGAATTAAAAATAGTGTTATACTATTTCAGTTAATGTTCCATCCAATGTTTTGATCCAATAATCACTACACTACTACTATTAAATGTTAATCACCCAATCTTTTTAGAAAATATGAAGAAACTACGTATTGTGACTTCATTTTTCTTATGGAGCCATCAAATTCATGAAGTTTTCTACTCAAGTTTTTTCCGCTAAACTTGCATTACTGTAAGATCTATTTTAGTAAATGTTTTTATTCCTTGAAAGATAAAATTAGTCTAATAGTATATTAATAAATTATTTAAAGGAAATTTATTAATAGTAATGTTTATTGGATAAAAATAAATCAAACATAGATATAAATAATAATTAGACATCAAAAGTCATGAACATAAAAAGGATGAAGATGTGAGTAAATGTTGGAATAAAATATTCTCATAAATTCCCATATATTCACAGAAACCTCTCAATAAATTCTCCCAAATAAGTTCATCCTAAACTTCATAAATTTTTGGAAAAACAATGTTGGGCATGGCTAAATAACTTAATTCTTAAAACCAAAATAACAAATCAAGTCTAAATTAAGTTTTTGCATAAGACTTCTAGGATATAAGTAAATCAATACATATAACAGAAAAGGTTACCAAGAATTAGAATTAGAAAATGTTACCAAGAATTAGAAAATATTTTAATCCAATGAAATCTTTTATAAAATAATTTAAAGTGTTAAAAAAATTATAAACTTCTGAAATATAATCATAAAAGTAGAGGTTAAGAGTATGAGATGAGTTTTGAATCTTGAAATTAGGGAAGATAATATATTTAATGTAGAATATTATATCATACCAAGAATACTGTTAGTTTAGATTTCTTAGAGATCGTGGAAAAGTTTACTTAAATTATCATTCCAGTAAAATAGTTAAATAAAATCGTTGTCAAATACCTGATAGAGTAGCTGGCAATGTGGTGTAGCGTATAACCTGAGTGTTATGGGTTCGAATCCCTCATCCTTAACTTAGAAAAAGATTCATTTGATTTTTGCAGTATAAACGAAGCGAATTGATTTTTTTATAAATATCCATATTTATTTATTTTTAAAAATATATTATGAAAATAAAAATTCTCCATTAGAATAAAAAATATGAACATTGCATAAGTCTGAGCTAAATCGAACTTGATTATACGCTCAATCGGAATTCAGAGGACCCGGTCATCCGAATTACCCGTTATTTGTTAAAACTTTAACTATTTATATTTATATAAATAAAAAATATAAGAAGCAAATAAGTGGGCTTCCTTAATTTGATGGGCTAAAATGTCAGCCCAATTTTGTAACTCAAAACATGTCAAAGTACCATATTTTATAGTATTGTCAAACTCAAAAAACAATGTAACTTTTCAATGTGGGATACTCTTGTAAGCCAATTAAGAGTTTACAACCAAAATAAAATTTAAATTAGCATTCCATTAAAAGAATTAAATAAAGTAGTTGTCAAATACCTGCCAGAGTAGTTGGCAATGTGGCGTATTATTCGGCTTGCAGGCCGGGGGATCGAATCCCCCCTCTACCAATTTAAATAAAATAGTTTAACATTTTTGCACCAATAAAAGTTGATATTTAATTTTTATTAAGATAAGTTAATTTTCAATTAATTTAATTAACCTAAATATTCTCAACCAATAAAAATTAGTAAATTAATTAAAAAAAATGTGAAAATCTAAGAAAATAGTATTGAAGAAATATATAGATACAAATATATGTATGTATAATGCTTCTGTAATATATATATACTAGCTTAATGACCCGTGCTATGCACGGAGACACAATATTTAATGAAAAATAATAATAACTATTATTTGAAAATATGATACAAAGTTTAAGTATCAAGGCTCATCTTCAAACAAAAGGTATTAATGCTAATAAACAGTAAAAGCTCAAAAAAAAAAAAAAAAAGGGCTCATAATACTCATAATAAATAAAGAATATTGAAGAAAATAATAGATAAAGATGCTAGAAGAAATTTTTGAAAAGAGTACTATTTCTATCACTCATAACTTCGATTCTCATTTATCTTCATATCCACTCTCTATACTTGAGAGATTTGATTCATATTGTTCATGTTTTCCTATACCAAATAATCAATGGTGTAGCTTAACAATTGCATGTGTCTAATTGAGAAAGAAATTAGTATTAATAAATTAATTAAAATCCAGGTGATAATGAAAAAATGTAGTGAAGATCACAATGTTGCATAGTTAACTTACAAAACTATTATACAAAGTACAACTCATAATTAACTAATACAAAAAATATATTCAACAAAATAAACTTAGGTTTTGTATAACTTCTCTCATCATTATACCAATACCTTCCGAAATACCCGCCTAAAACCTCGCTCATTATTTCCTTTGCCTCCCTTTATTCCATCTTTAAATTCTAATATCCAATCTAGTCCACCCTCACCATCTGATCCTCTCTTTAATCCACAAAACTCCGAACTCTTATATTTTTTTTTGTTGTTTAGAAATAGAGAGTAGAAAAAGTAATTAGGTGCATATTTTAAGGTTTTTAATAACCAATCAAAATACTACTACAAATACAACAAATTGAAGAAGACTCAATCGCATATATCATCGAACTCAAGCGTTCTACTTTTATTGACATTTGAGAGAGTAAGGTCCAAGAAGCCCTTTATTTCATTAGTCATAATTAACAAAAAGAAATCCATGGAAATAATAGAATTCAAAAAGAAGTTGAATGCTCGAATTACAAAGTAAGTGGGAGGGAATAGTGACGCATCACAAAGTAAATGAATGTAAAATCCCTTCAACGGGTTTCATAAAAAAGGATGGAGGAAACAATTATTACATTCTAAGAGTCTCGGAATGGAAGGACAAATGGAAATCATAAAATAAACAAAAAAAACTATAATTTTTTTCCCAATTGATTAAAAGAGAAGCCTAACTTTAAGAGTCTTGAGCAAAAAAAAAAAGTTTCATCTCACTCTACATTTGTGCATACATGATAATATTTCTTGGTGAATTTGTTTATATATATACAATATTTTATTTTGTGAAAGATAACAACAACCTCATGTACACCATCAAATTGTATTCATAAAACTCAACTCCCAATATCTGGTTCACATGGAAAAAAATTTGAGAATTCATGGATTAGTCACTTCCATCAAATGTTGGATATTTGACATTGTTTACCTTAGTGATTCATTACTTTCATGTCATGGTGTATCTGAGGAGACCTAATTGAGAAGCAAGCAATTACTTTGCAAATTGGATAAATCACCATCCAATTCGCTAACCTCCCTCAATAACAATATTAGGCAAGTTGTGAAACTTCAATCTAAGTTGAACATGCTTGTTTTATGATAACTTAAGAATAATTCATCAGTACAAAACCATCGGAAATTTAGGGCAGCACCAAGAAACTCCTTTAGATCATTCCTCTAAACCCTCCGAATGAGAGCTCTAATGTAGTATAATTATACACAACCATTCCAAGTCGTCATAACAGAGGCTTCAATACTATAACAAAGCTACCTTTGAAAGAAAAAAAAAATAGAAGTTACTGCGTAGCCCGTTCCACATGCTCCTTCCATTTCTTGATCTGTCCTCTTCATAGAAATCAATCTTAACTAAACATAGATTACATTTTTTTATTATTAAATCATGATATAAATCAATATAATTGTAGTGAACAAATCTAAAAGTGTTAAATGAAAAAAAGAAAAAAGAAAAAAGAAAAAAGAAGAAGAAAATAACTATATCATCATCAATTGAGATATTGATGCAAAGTTACATACATGATTTCTGTATGTAACTTTGAGTCGCTCTGAATGGGAAATGAAAAACACTATAAATCCTTTCAATGAAGGAAAAAATAGAAGATTATGTTAAGGTGTGTTTTCCGATTGTTTCCCTTCAAATAATCTGATTTAGTGTTATTTGCAAGTTTTCTGTTTGTTTTTTTCAATATTTCAGTGTTAGGATTTTGAGTGTTTTCCTATTTTTAAATTTGAATTATCCGTTCTGTAGGTTTTGAAAATGTAAAAAGACTTCAATTTTTTTTTTACTTATACCTTATTGCATTTTTTTCTCAAGAGAAAACTGTTATTTGTAACATATATCTATTTACGTGCCACCTTTAATGACAATATCTTTTTATTAGGCTATTTATAGCGCTATCTTTTTACGGGCCACTATAAGTGTCTAATTAGTGAATCCGGTCAAAATTCCGGCCAAAATGGAGTCACGTGCCGTGCACATGCGATCTGAGTTGAGGGTAATTTTGTCCAAAATTAAATCTACCCAAAAATTTGAGCGGATCCGGGGCAACCCATCACAAAATCCTTTTCTTCATTCTCACCCCCACCCCCTCCCTCTTTGTCCACCGATACCACACCCTCCCCTACTCCCTCTTCCTTCTTCATCTCTCTCACCCCACCACCAACAACCCCACACTTGTGAAATCCAGGCTTAAAAGACAAGAAATTACAAATATTACTCCCTCGTTTTGCTGGTCTAGTTGTGGTGGTGAAGACGATCAGAGAGGTGGGGATTCAAGTGGGTTTTTGTATTCGGGTAGGACAATCCAATTCCATCTGTCAATCGATTGGGGTTCTTCCATTTTTCAAAAATCTTTTCTGCAATCAGGAGAAGATTTTGGGGTGGGGTGAGTGTCGATGGTGGGTGGGAGTATGAGGTTGTTGGTGGTGGGGGTGATAGAGATGAAGAAGGAAGAGGTAGTAGGGTGGTGGGTGTTAATTGAATTTGTTGCTGCTTTAGACATTAAAAGTCGAATAAAGTAGCCTTTTTTAGCCTAAAATCATGTACGCAATAAAGAATATTTTCAAAAATTTTATAATTATTTTAAAGAGTTAATAACTATTTATAGCACTAAACTATTTACGAATTTCTCTTTATAGTACTAAACTATTTTTTTTATCTAAATATGTCACTCAACTATTTACGTTTATCAAAAAATATACAACCACCCATTTTTTGGGTGTTTTTCGGCCAGTGATGTCACGTGAGTTGCTTCGGAACATGAACAAAGGCGAAAAGGAAAAGAAATATTGGAAAAACCGGGCCATAACTGCTTAATTTGACAAACATGTTTGTCCTTGCAACAACAAATTAAGCAGTTATCGCCCGACGTTTCCAAGATTTCTTTTCCTTTTCGTCGTTGTTCATGTTCCAAAGCAACTCACGTGACATCGCTGGCCGGAAAACACCCAAAAAATGGGTGGTTGTATATTTTTTGATAAACGTAAATAGTTGAGTGACATATTTAGATAAACTTAAATAGTTGAGTGACATATTTAGATAAAAAAATAGTTTAGTACTATAAAGAGAAATTCGTAAATACTTTAGTGTTATAAATAGTTATTAACTCTTATTTTAAAATATATTTTTTAACGTGGATAATTAACGTACCTGATAGCAAGAATTCTGGGAGTAGCTATGTGTGTCATCGCCACCTTTCATGGGGTGAGCTTCCACAGTTGATGGAGGAAGGAATCCATTAGAAATAACAATAGGGATTCCATTGTCTTCCAATGTTGGTGCCATTTGTTTGCTTTTTAAATGAAGTTAGAATAAGAAATCTCTGTCGTATTCCGTTTCTTATTCTAACTTCATTTAAGAAATCTCTGTCGTATTCCGTGTTAAGCATGAGAGCATAGGTAAAGATGTAGCCCAAAAATTCTCTCTCTAGAGAATTTGCTCTCTAGAGAGAAAACGCTACTGGTTGCTTTTCTTTTTTTTTTTTTTGGCTTTGGTATGCTTACTACTGGTTGCTTTTACCGGTTGATTTCTTCACTGTTTTTTGGCTTTGGTGTGCTTACTTTCGACGGGAATCATTTTATCCACTTAAAATCTGTTTTTTATTTGGACTAAATGGTTTGATTATAGGCTTTAGATATGGGTTTTCAGTAGTGAACTAGGTTTTCAAAATAAAAAATTTTGGGACGGCTATTTCTTGGCCAGAATGGGAAGTTTATGCTGATAATCTAAGATATGGTGATGATTCTTGCTTTTGCGGGTTAGAAGATGCAATCTTTTTGCTGATTCTATCCTTTTTGGGCGATGAATCCTCTTAAAGATTCCATCTTTTTGTGGGTTCTGTTAACATAGATCTTATAAGAGAGAGAGAGAGAGTAAAGATTGGATTTTTGCTGCTGTTCCTGCTCCAAACAATCATCTTGTCCGATTTTTGCTCTTGAATCTTCTTCTTTGGCAATTAATCTTTCTAAAATCACCATCTATTGGTGGGTTTTAGTTCAGATTTTTTGGCGTTTTATTGCTCTCCTTCCTTTTTGTGATGACCAGACATGATTCTCAGAGATTTTATGGTTTTGCTTGGTCTCTTGCAGAAATTTTTCTTGTTCCCTTGTAGCTTTCTGGGTTTTTATGAGGTTAATTTTTATTTTTATTTAAGAAGAAGCTAGAAGCTGCTGGGTTTTAGTTCATACAAGCTGTTTGTGGTGCCTATGGTTCTTGTTTCTGCTTGTGTTGATGGGTTTTAAGGTGCTGCTTGTTGTAGCTAGACTTATTGGGATTTTCACAACCCCAACATAAGGGGAAACTCTCTAGATCGGAGAAGATTGTATGGTTTTCCTTCTTCTGGAAGCTTAAAGACTGCTGCTATCAAAAATATTCAAGATCTGCCACAGTTGATTCTTGAAGCTTTCTTGGTGGGTCTTCTAATCTACCTCCTTTGTGAGGCACTCATATTTCCCTCACAGGGCAACCAGGCCCTGCCGGTCTTTTTAGCTTACTTCCTCCGTGAAGAACTTATATTCCCCTCACGGGAAAACCGCCCTGCCGGTCTTCTACGTGCTTATGTTCGGGTTTCTATGGTTTTTGCATCATAGCATGATATTAATTGTAACACCCTTGTGCATACACTCGAATGTGCAAGGTTGCATTGCTTTGCTATCTTATATGTATTGGGTGATTTTCCACCTTTTGGGAGGTTTTGGTTTTTGTCCCCCTCCTTTTTTGGCTGCCTTTTGGCTCTATCAATATAAATATCCTAGTTAAAAAGCATGAGAGCATAGTCCAGTGGTTTTATAGGCAATAAATTTATTTCTTTTTCCCTTTTAATTTTGTTGACTTAATAAGAAAATGGATTTGATAATTTTTTTTCTTTTTCTTTTTTAATTCGACTGGTCTAAAATGAATCCACGACGCAACTTTTTTTTTTAATGAATATGCCACGACGCAACTTCCCATTGTCACCATTCATCTCATCGATTTACTATTCTACTTATTATTACCAATGTTTAAAGACTAGAGATCAAGCAACCAACCATTCTTCAGAATTTAAGAGATGGGACCAGGGACAAAGATATAATTTTAGTTTGGGAATAAAAAACTGCAATACTATACCGAATTATATATAAAAATTGCAAAAGGTGTAGGGGCAAATTTTATCAAATATTTCAAACTACATATAAAATTTATTATATTTAGTAAAAAATTGAAAAAATCTCGAGAGAAAACTGTTCCGCCCAGTCTTCGTCACTCGATGAGATTGCGGCGACCCGAAATTTTAAAAAAGGTAAATAGTTTTATTTGATCCTAAACGGAAGTTGGTCACGCAACCAATTTTGTAACTTTATTCAAAAATCAAATCCTCAAATCGCGTTTGGGATTGATCAAATCCTGCAAAATCAATCAACGATTGCTTTATGAGTGAATTGATTAATGGTGTATATTGTGTGAGGCGTTTCCTTGTTAATAGTTATTGGGGGAGGTGAAAGGTGGATTTCGTGGTGAAGGTGGGTTAATCGCCATTAATGGGGTTTAGAGATCGTGGATGAAGACGCCGTGAAACGTTTCAGCTGTTTCTATCTTTTGATTGATGAAGATGAATGGTTGATTTCATGGTGAAGGTATTTAATCGCCATTGAAAGAGAAGGAGATTAGGGGAGGAAGACGATGCAGAAGGGTTTTGGGGATTTTTGGTCTTCTGGTTTGGTGTTATACGGATTTTCCCCTGCAAAAGCGTCTTTCATGTCCGTTGAATTTCAAGGAAATCAATCTTATGGCTTGTGTTCTGTTTTGCAGGTGCTGAACCCGTAGCTGAGCCGGGTTAGGTGATGCACCTCACTTGGAAAACACTCCTTGCATTTCATTATACAAATCTTTCAAGAACGAAATCAGATACGGCGATCGCCGCTAAAATTTTAAAAACACAATTTTCAACTTTTAAAAAAAATAAAAAAAATATTATAAAAATTATGCAAATTTTACTTTTCATTTCCCTAAGTGAAGTATCTTGCTTCGTCTCTGAAATCATTGATAAGATTTATTTTTTTATGTTGCTTGTTAAAAATGGACGTGAGTCTAACTCAATTCTTCAAAAGGTACCTCTTAAGGGGGACGATTTATTAAGCCTTATATATTGCAAATATGTACATAAAATAGTCGATATGGGATTTCAACACACTCACTCATGATCAAGGTTGGACATTTGGACAGTGAACAATAATAGATGCCCAACATCGAAGTAGGTGACTTTGTTACAATATTAAAAATGGACTTGGATCTAACTCAATCCCTCAAAACTTTCTGTAATTAAAATATTAATATTACTCTCTTAAATATGACTTGTATACCACTAATTATATTTAAAAGAATAATATTAATATTTTAATTATAAAAATATCTTAATTTTTATTAATTAATTTCCATAACATATCATGAAATTTTTTATTGTGACTCTGTATTTATTTTTGACGATCAAGAACTTTTGCTCTTCCACTGTTAGTTTTGAACTAAACATGTATATGTCTTAATTATACAAAAACTTTTTAAAATGTCAAAATTTTCTACTTAAAATGCTCTTTTGTTTTTTTGCTAAATAGTAAAAGTCTTTGCGTATCTTACATCTCCGCCTTCCTTTTTTTTTTTCCCCAAAAGTTTATTTGCCGCATCATGCATCTTTTGCATCCCCATTGAACAAGGCAAGAAACTATGTGGACCAAAACTTTTATGGTGTTCACCTACTAAAACCTCCATTATTGATAAGGATAAACATCATTGATTATTCTATGGGCTTTTGCCTTCCGGTTACCATAAAAGGTCTTATTTGGCGATTAGTCTTCTTTCAGGGCAGCTCAAAACTCGAGGGTGGAGGTGAGATTTTGACTTTTTGCTATTATTGAATCGACCGTTCACTCATAAGTAGCTGTGAATGACAATGGTAAGCCAAGATGAGATTTCTGTTTATTTATGACAAGGTCACGAGCTCGAATAATATAGAAAACGAGTTTGTATTATATTATCAAATTTATTATGTATACATTTCTATGGAATTAGTTAAGTTGATATTCGACACTAGTCTAAAAAGAAAAATCAATGAAGGTATCCTAATGATCTATGCTACAACTATAAATCTTCTATTCCGTTTGATGTCTCATTCCCTATTCCTACTAATCCGTAGAAAGTGCAATTGTCAAACCCTCCTTTCCATTTCCAATTGAAGACAACAAATTAAGTACCAACAACTTAAACAAAAACAATAATTGTGAAGTGAACAACCTGTATTCACTACAAAAAAAAAAACTACCTGTTATGACGAACCTTTCGTGACGAAGTCATATTTCGTTACGAAAGGTATACTTTTCGTAACGAAATTCGGAATCGTTACGAAAAGTTGACCTTTCGTAACGAAAAAAATATTCGTTACTAAAAGTAGTAGTTTCGTTACGAAAGGTCTACCTTTCGTAACGAAAACACATTTTCGTCACGATAGGTATAACTTTTCGTGACAAATACCTTTTTCGTTACGAAAGGTCAACCTTTCCTAACGAAACAAAAATTTGTCACGAAAAGTTTCGTCTTAATTTTATTTATTTATTTTTTTTTAAGAATATACATATATAAGTATGATATAATTTAGAATATAATTTTAATTTTTATATTTGTTTAGTCTTTATATTAAAAGTATTACTAAAAAATAGTATATATGCAACTAGAATAATTTTATTCTGATTTTTTATAACAACTTAATACACAAATACATTGACGAAAATGTATTAATTTTAATTTTATTCATAAAAAAAAATCACCAAACAAAGAGAAATTAGAATAATTAAAGGTTCAAAATACAAAACTTCATTATAATAAATATAATAGGAACAATAAGTAACAAATGACCAACGTAGGTCAGTGGTTAAGTGCATGACATACAAGTTGGAGGTCTTGAGTTCGATTCCCACTTCTATGAAAATGTGGAGACTTTATTCCACATTATTGTAGAGGGGCTCGGGCTCGGCTCGGCTCGACTCCAATGGGTGAACTTGAACACGGCTCGGAACCAGCTCGGCTCCATGGCTTTAAATTTTAATTTTTTTGTAAAACTTTTAGTAACGAAATATTTCGTCACTAAAGGTCACCTTTCCTAACGAAACTTGCTTGTTACTAAAGACCTTTAGTAACGAATATCCTTATTCGTTAGGAAAGACCTTTAGCGACGGGGCTCTCAGGACAAACTTGGTGACAAACGATTTTCGTTACTAAAGGTCTTTAGTAACGAATTTTTTGACCTTTCCTAACGAAAATTTTCGTTACTAAAGGTCTTTTTTTTGTAGTGATTGCAATGGTCAAACCCTCATTTTCATTCCCGCTGTCGACGTGGGTAGGGTGGAAATGAGTTGAGCTGAGCTGAGCTGAGGTTAGTTTAAGCTCAACTCACACTATTCCTAGTTCATAGCTCAACTCATATTTGATGTGAGCTAATTTTCTCAGCTCAAGCTCAGCTCAGTTCATTTTTCTACAAATATTTTAGACAAAATACGGTGGCTTATAATATGATTTTAATATCCCACTTATACAAAATAAATCAATGGATTTTATTAGCATAATGACATATAATATAAGTTTTATATCTCTAAACTAATTATAATATGTAAAGACTCTAGTAAAAAAAATAAAAAAATCTTAGAAAAATATAAAATTAAACCAATTTAAACCAATAAAAGTTTAGCTACCAAATATTGTAATGCTTATTATTAAATGACAAAAGTCTTCTTATATAAGCAATTTGATTTTGTGGCATGTTTTTTCACCAGAAAAAATCAAAATATAGTATTGTCATAAAAATAGTATTTTGTAAACTAATAATTAATTATCATTAGTAATAAAAAGACATGTAGTAATACACTTTGAGTTTCTCTTAACTCAAGTCAATCTCTTTCACAACTCAATGCTTGAATTGCTTTTGGGCAAAGAAGCTGGATATGAATCAATAACTCTTCCACTTTGACAAGATGAGAAGATTATAAGAGATTTTTAGGGATTTTTTTTGTTTTTTTTGCTTGAGAAGATGTGTGGCTATTTTTTTTAAAGGGTATGTGAGGATATATATATATATATATATATATTGAGTCAGCTCAATCTCGACTCGTATTTTAGATGAGCCAAAAATCTTGGCACATGTCGGCTCAACTCACTGCCACCCCTAGACATGAAGGCTGTGTTGATGGTGATATGTAAGTACCATTATAAATAACATATGGTCTTTAGAGTCTACTCTAACTTATAGTGGTAACTGTAATCGAACTCACCCAAATTTTTATTTCACTAAATAAATGGTCAAACCCCTCCTTACCATTTCCAATTCAAGACATCCTTTCCATTTCCAATTCAAGACATCAAATTAAGTACCAACAACTTAAAGAAAAACAATAATTGTAAAAAAAAAAAAAAACAATAAACAATAATTGTGAAGTGACAACACAACAGCTTGTCTTGCGCAGCGTCTCATGTGGATCTGCCATTTGGCCCGCTACAACGTGTATCATATGATCAATCTCTTTTCGTGAAATTGGATTTTGAAGTTATTAAATTCATCTGAAAGTTTGTTCTTGGGGTTTTCTTGATTTTGAAACACGGAGATGGAGATGGAGATAAGCGGGGCTCACCACGTGGATCTGCCATTTGGTCCGCTACAACGTGTATCATATGATCCAGTGCGGCTCCTATGCGGAACAGGGATTGTTCCGCACGTGCGAAACAATCTCAGCCGTCGGATAATATTTTGAACGGTTTAAATCTGAAGAGAGAAAAGTTGCGGCTAGACTTAAAATATTAAAAAAAATAAAATTTCTCTCTCCAGATTTAGACCATTAAAAAATTTCATCCGACGACTGGTAGCTTGTCCCGCACATGCAGAACAAAAAGCTGTCCCGCATAGTAGCCGGGAGCCATATGATCAATCTCTTTTCGTGAAATTGGATTTTGAAGTTATTAAATTCATCTGAAAGTTTGTTCTTGGGGTTTTCTTGATTTTGAAACACGGAGATGGAGATAAGTGGGGCTCACCAGGTGGGAGGTGGAAATTCTGGGGAAACATAAATTTACGTTTTTGCCCTTAATATATTATTCTTTGATCAAATTCGAAATTTAAAATAGCGGAATGTTTGACTGACGGAAGGACCTTTGTCAGCAAATGTAAATTGTTTTAATTCTGAGTTTTGTAAAAACAAAAATCTGGACAATAATCACCAAAGCAAAATAGTTTTTGAACTTGTAGAGCCAAATTCCCAACCCTTTTATTTATAATATTGTCAAATTTAAAAAAATGTAAAAAATTTCAATATGGAATCTTGAATAGTACTGAAAAGAGCAAAGGAAAAATAGAATAGGAAAAGTAATAAACTATTAAAAATAACAATTTAATTTGAATAAGTCAAATGTGTCGAATTTACTTTTAATTTATTAAGATAAGAGATAGCCTTCAATTAATTTAAATTTTCTCTACCAATCAAACTTTATAAACTAATTAAAAACTCAAAACTACAAAAAAATATATTAGAGTTTTGAAGGTTTGCAAATGGTTGAAACTGAAAACATGTTATGGTTGGTTGGAAATCAATAAACTCTATATGTGAGGCACTTATATTCCCCCTCATGGGGCAAACCGGCCTACCGGAATTTTAATCTACCTCCTTTGTGAGGCACTTTTTTTTCTTTTTTCTTTTTTTTTTTTAGGAAAGCCACCTGTTATGGTGAGGGGTTTGGCATGGACCCCTACCCGTTTATTAATTATGCCAGGAATAGGCCGATAAAAGTACATAGAGGGGGACTGAAGCCGAAACCTCTAAGTAGGTGGAAACAAATCCACTTCATACAAACAGTACGATGCAAGAAACTGATACATTTATCATATGAATCATGTGATACAATGCTGCCTAAATGAAGTAGTATGCAAAGCGATTACATCCATGAATATTTGGGGACGTCCCCAATTCAATGGATATAAGATAACTACAATGCCAAGAAAATAAAGGAAAAGCAAAATAAGCAAGAAAAGTTAAAAGAAAATACCTATGTTGTGCGCCTCAAATAAGGGGTACCACTCTGATTAGGATGACACAGACCCAAACTGAGGGCGGGAGCATTTGGAAAGTCGCATAAGTTGAAGATCGTTGCTCATCACAGGAAATATTAGCCAAACTATCTGCCACTTTGTTAGCTTCTCGAAAAATATGCTGAACTGGATTCGAACCAAGAAGCTTTAAAAGTTGTTGAAAAAGTCCATCCAATCACAAAGCATTGACTCTCCGAACTTTGATAGATTCACTCAGAAACTTCGAATCCGTCTGAATAAAAAATTGTGGAAACCCCAAATCAATAACAAATCGGATCCCAAAAATAATTGCTTCTATTTCGGCTATGGAATTGGTAAGACATTGCCCCAAAAAGGTCACATAGGCCCCAATATACTCGCCATTAGACCGCCTTAAAACACCACATCCTCCTACAATGCCTGGATTACCTCGAGAAGCCCCATCTATATTCAAAATGGGGGCAGCGCATCCACCTTACTGACCTTACTGCCGTGAAACTGCCTTGGGCAGATAAATTTGGCGCGGATGTGGTATGGAACCAATTCAAAAGTCCCAAATTTTTTAAGATGGGTATAATAAAATATTCCATCTCTTTAAGCAAACTACACCCATTAGAATGTGCTCCATCAAACACAAAACGACATCTACTACGCCATTGAAGCCAACAAACACTAGCTATAACAATAGTATGAATATCATGCCACTTCCCCTTCCCCTTTCCCTTCCACCAAACAAATTTGATCAATTCCAGAAAAGAAGAATACCTTATGTGATCCAGTATTGTTGGATCATATATCGCAAAAAAGAATCCTTAGACCAGTTGGGTGTAAAGTCAAGATGTATAATGAGCAACAACCCAATCATTCAGAATCTTTTTTTTGAACACGTCATCTTGGATCTACTTTATTTTGTATATTATTTTGTTTATATCACTTTCTTGGGGTATTTGCAGGGCAGACTCAGAATTTTTATTATTAGTTTTTTTTTTTACCTCACCAGAGGAGGAGCCCATGTAGGACGGATAGAAGCCCGGCTGAGCGGGTGTCCCATGAGGGGGAGTAGTAGAAGCCTAGCTGAGCGGGTGCTCCATGAGGGGGAGTAATAGAAGCCCGGCTAGCGGGTGCCCCAAGAAGGGGAGTATAAGAACTCACACAAGAGGAACAAAGAATAGGAAATTAAATCCTTCCTTTTTGTGTGAGTTGGGTATCGAACCCATAACCTCTTGGTTGTGGGCAGACCATCTCCCCACTGGGGTATGGACCTTGTGATGGGCAGACTCAGAATTAAAATTAGGGGTCAAATTATAATATATGTTTTGAGAGGATTTTTTGAGGCAATGTGAAATTATAAACGAAATATAGGGAAAACTATTTTGAAAATCCTAGAAAATTAGGGTTTAAAAAATGAAGGGGAAAGCCACCCCTTTTTTGGACCTCACCAGAGGAGGAGCCCATGTAGGGCGGATAGAAGCTCGGCTGAGCGAGTTTCCCATGAGGGGGAGTAGAAGTGCCTCACTAAGGAGGAGAACTAGAAGCCCGGCTAGCGGGTGCCCCATGAAGGGGAGTGGAAGACCTACATAATGGAACCCAAGAAAATGACAATTAAATCATTCCCCTTGTGTGAGGGATATCGAACCCACAACCCATAGCCCCACTGGACTATGGACCTTATGATAAGCCACCCCTTCTTAGGTATGCTCTGGATATTTGGGTCGATGTTATGATATATTGTTGCCCTCATTTCAACAGGTAGAACGCATAACAATTCGAGATTTTGCTTAAGAAATATCATACTTATTCTACTCGAATCAACTCTAGTTAATACTAATGTATTCTTATTATTTAGTAAAATTAAGTAATCAATTTTGATTTGACATAACTAGTAAAATTAGTAGTTTCCTAGTCAGTTTATATTTCCTAGATATCTTCGAGATTCTAACAATGTTTTACTCATATATAAACAGGAGAGTTGTCTACGTATTTTATGTGGCTTTGAGTGTGGTCTAGAGTAGTCTTGTGGTGTAGTTAGGATTATAGATCCTTACGTATTTGAGAGTTGATGCATAGAATATTGTATACTCCCCCACGTAGTAATTGTTGTGAGATTTGATATCTCTGTGTTTGTACTCCGACACTCGCCACCCAAATTATTTTATTCAATATATATATACGTTTCAGCATTCTAATAAAAATTCTACAATTGGTATCAGAGCTAGTTTTATGTGATGAATCCCTGTATGATGGATCCTCGTTTTTTGAGTTGTTCAGTTTTTGTCTTTGATGGAAAAAATGATTTTGATATTTGGCAAAAATTTATGAAAAATTATTTTGTGAGTGTCGATTTGTGGAAGATGACTGAGGAAGGTTTTGAAAAACCTTCTTCCAATCACCAATTGACTAATGAAGAGGAGAAGAAACGGTGGAAAATGTCTTTGTAAGACACCAACTCGGTACTAAGGTAACACTAGATGTTGCAAGACAATTTGTCTATATTCAATCAGCAAAGGAGATTTGGGCTCATTTATTGACTACTTATGGAGGTAATATTTCTTTTAAAAATATTGTTGGAAAAGAAGAAGTTAAAAACGATGAATTGTGTGGATGTGAGATAGTTGATGAGAATATTATTATTGATGATGAGAAGATTAAAATTTTATCTCCTCGAGATGAAGAAAAATATTTTGAGAAAATTGAAGATGAAATTGAATATTTGGATTTGGATTTCTCGAATTTGGAAGAAAAAAAAATGATTTGGATGTTTGTGAAAATTTTATTTTGATAGATGTTTTTCAAGGTAATATTGATTTAACTTATTCGTTGAGTGCTATAATTGAGGATGAATGGTTGATTCAAGATTCTTAACAGATTATTGATTTGATACATAATTGTGATAATCTTAATGTTGAAAATTTGTTTGAAAGAAAATATTGTTGGAAAAGAAAAAGTTAAAAACGATGAATTGTATGGATGTGAGATAGTTGATGAGAAGATTAAAATTTTATCTCCTCGAGATGAAGAATTTGTTTTTGAGAAAATTGAAGATGAAATTGAATATTTGGATTTTTCGAATTTGGACAAAAAAAATTTATTTGGATGTTTTTGAAAATTTTATTTTGATAGATGTTTTTCAAGGTAATATTGATGTAGCTTATTCGTTGAGTGCTACAATTGAGGATGAATGTTGATTGAAGATTCTTCACAGATGATTGATTTGATAGATAATTGTGATAATCTGAATGTTGAAAATTTGTTTGAAAGAAAAGATTTGGAGAAAAATATCCAAGATGAAGTTGAGTAAATATATTTGGAGAATTCTAGTTCGATTGATTTAGAAAATATAGATTTATAATATTGGTTTAAGTGATTGTGGAATTTTTTATTCCATAAGTACATTCTGTTCAGATGAGGAAAGAGAAATAGTTTTTGTTAAAGATAACGATTTCCAAGAACACATAAATCAGATAAGCAGAGATAACGAGATTACCATGGTGGGTCTCCAAGTTATTGGAGATCGAAAGATATTATATTCGTCTTTGCTTGAATTTCCCGAGACTGGAAATACAAAAAATTTGGAGCTTTTCAAAGACAATGAGGTGAGTTCATTCAAGGATATTGTTGGAGGAAAATATATTTCGTCCAAAATAAATAATTTTGGTTCAATTAATTTATTGAGTGAATTTGAATGGTTGAACATGGATGAGTTTTTTGATAAGGATTTACTAATACAGTTGGTTGTAAAGTACATTATTTTGTCGTCTCCTCAGGTGAAGAAGAATATTACTACTAAACTGGTGTTGCACAAATTGTTCACATAAAAAGAAGTAGCAATTGAGATTTTTTCTCGTGATGGAATTGGACCAGATTTATTGTCGAGTTTGATTTAAGGGAGGCACTGTTGAAATTATTTAAATCAAGCTTATTATTATTTAGGATAATATTTAGTTTTGGTAATTACTAGTTTTATTGTATTAGGATTTGTTTTAATAGTTTCCTAGTCAGTTTATATTTCTTAGATATTTTCGAGATTGTAGTTGGGTTTTACTCCTATATAAACATAGAGTTGTCTACGTGTTAGGTGTGGCTTTGAGTGTGGTCTGGAGTAGTCTTGTTGTGTGGTGGGATTATAGATCTTACATATTTGAGAGTTGATACATAAAATATTTTCTACTCCTCTCCGTAACTCTGTATTTATACACCAGAGACTCACCACCCAAATTATTTTATTCAATATATATATGTTTCCGCATTCTAATAAAAATTCTACAAAGAGGCCAAAGTTGACCTTAATTCAATATCCTGAGCACTGGGGGTAACAAATCTGTAAAGGTGAAGGTTTTTTTCAAATGCAAAACCACAATTCATATCATTCTGTAGTGGTGAGTACATTCTTTTTTTGTCAAATTTCGATCGAATTCGAATTGAATTTGTTAATTTGGTTTCGGTAATTCGAGCGTGACCGAATTTGAATTGGGCGAAATTGGGACGATTTCAGTCAGACAAATTTCGAATTCGATTTGACCGAGTTCGAATTCAATTTTTTTTAATATATTAATAATATTATTATATAATAAATATATATAGTAAAGTTAAAAAAAAAAAAAAAAACCCTAATTCCTAACCTAACACTCTGCGTCCCTCTGCCCCCCTCCATATTTTTCCTTAAGCAACTGCTCCCTCCTGGGCCTCCTCCTCCTCTGTCCCTCTCCATCTTTTTTATCATGGTTTTTTCTCTCTATCTTCTAAGGTGCTCATTAATTTACATTTGGAGCTTGAATTTGGATTTCTTATCAATCAACTTAGCAGTATTTCCCCATAGTTGGAACTAACTGAGATATGGAGAGCATATCGCAAATGAATTCGTCATGTTTCTTGATGATCTCATTCCGTCTTAGAACTTCAAGTTTTTCCATAAAGATTATAGATAGTTTTAGAACTTCAAGTTCATCGCAGAAATCCGTAAGTCGTTCTATATTTTGACCGCATAAATCCTCAACTTTTTCCAAATTGGCCAAATCGGTCGAAACCGAATTCGCCAATTCGGTCTATTCGAATTCGGTGGTTTTTTTTGAAAGATTGAAAAATGAAAAACCGAATTCAAATGACCGAATTGGCCAATTCAAAATCTGTGCTCAACCCTATCATTCCATTAACTCAAAGGACACAAAAAAAGTTTCAAACTTAAAAAAATACTGTTATTGAATATACAATGTCCGCTTAGACAAGGTCTAATTTGGGTTTGATTTAGTCTGAGATTCAAACTCAAAACCACATTTGGATAGAAATTCAGTTTGAAAACGGGCCAAATAAGAGATATGGATATATCTCATATATTTTGATCCAAATCAATTGACCCTCTCGTTTTTTCAATTGAATTTGTCAAGATAATATTCATTTGAATTGGGTGGGCTATTGGATTATGGGTTATTAGGTTAATTTATTTGAATTGATATTTCAATTACCCACAATTAATGGGTTGTAAGTTTTGACCCAATTTGAAGTTAGACCTTATCCAAGCCGACCCAATGTTCCTTTTAAACCTCAAAAAAAAAGAAGAAAAAAAAATCACTATTCGCTAAAAAATTATTATTTAAACTCGAGCTTCTGGATTCGAATTCGGCTCGAAAGCTCCAATATATGAAATATATAAAAATTTATGATATTCTCCAATATATATATATATATATATATATATATATATATATATACACTAGCAAATGACCCGTGTTATGCACGGAAATATTGAATTTCAAATTATTAATTTAATAGTTATACAATTGTATTTAGAACTAAACGATTCGGTGAACTAATTTATTTTTAACTTTAACTATTTGAATGAAAAATTGAAAAAAAAATTTGATGTATAAACAGTACTAGGTGGACCCAATTGAAACATATCTCACTTTTAAATCCTCCAATAATCATAAGGGTGTGGAGGTGTGTCCCTTAAGGTTGGTTCGAGCATTTTTCAATATGATAGCATATAGGAAGACCAAAACTTTAGCTCTAATAAATGGAGAACTTATAGCATTGTCCTTGATTCCTCACAATTGGGACGTGCATTCCAATCCCATTTTCCATTTTCTGATTGCTTTATTGCTCTATAACTATCCATATTAGACATCTATTGTTTTAAAATATAGTATAATCGTGATAATACAGAATGGATTGTTATAAGAAAATTTCCAGTTACTTTTATTTAATATGAAGAAAGGATTTAAAATCATGTTATATCTTCATTTGACAATCTATTAAATCAAGTGACATGACAGTAAATCAAGTGACATTCTTTTGGAGATTCCAAATTTAATTGATTTGAAATCAAATATGAACTTTTAGAAAATTCCACTACCTGCGACTTCTGCCCCAATTTGATGAGCCTATACTATATGGCAGAACCTGCAAACATTAACAAAATACAATGACCCATAAGAAATAATGATCTTCCGCCTCTTCCAAAACACACACGATTAAAGAAAGAAAAAAATTTACCTCATTATCATGTCGACTAAATTCAATATGCAAATCTCAATAGCTGAATCATATTACGGAAATAGAAAATCGCATTAGTCATTCCATGAAAATATTGAATAATCAAACTTGATTATCTCGGTAATTTAGTACTTTCATGCAATCGATTTCCTTTAAAGACACATGTAATAGAAACATACAATGTGTATCATTTGTCAAATTTATATACTTTATTTAAATGAAAACAAAACTTTAGATGATGACCATTACAATTCACTAACATCAAGTTCGGGAACTTAGGACTAAACTCGGAATATGAATCGAAGGCATGGTAGCCCAGTGGGTAACATCCACTGCCTGTGACCGAGAGGTCCAGGTTCGATACCTCCCTCACACAAGGGGAATGATTTAATTGTCATTTCTTTGGGTTCCCTTGTGTGAGGTCTTATACACCCCTCACGGGGCACCCGCTCAAACGGGACTTCTACGTCACCCGCTCAACGGGACTTCTACTACTCCTCACGGGGCACCCGCTCAACGGGACATCTACGACATCCGCTCAACGAGGTCATCTACTTCTCCCCTCACGGGGTCTTCTACTTCTCCCCTCTCGGAGTCTTCTACTCCTCCTCCTATGGTGAGGTCTTATAATAATAATTGTAATAAACTAGACCATACTTATAAATGGTCTAGTTTTAAAAATAAAAATAAAAATAAAAAAAAAAAAAACTCGGAATATGAACTATCCGATTCAATGATGCCAAACATGAAATAACATGACAAATGATCAAGTCAAATCCTATTTTCTCGAAAATTTTATATGTTGTCATTAGTTTAAAGGACCGAATAACAAAAGGAAGAAAAATCAATATTAACTATACATAAATATTACATTTACATATGTTTTTGCCATAATCTGAATAGTCATTTCAAGGTTGAAAAAATGAGAAATCCACTAAATATACAAAATGATTCACTAAGAAAAGAGATGGTTATAAAAATCAATAAAACAAAAAGGAATTATATTGGATCATACACCTGTATAAAATTCTCTGAATTAGGTTCTCTGATGATCTTGCTTGATCCGGATAAGTTGCGAAGGTAAAAAATGAAACTTATTCGGTTAAATATTTTTGAATAAACACTATGATAAAGTAAAAGACTCACTATTGCAAATCTTGATCCATCTTTTCGTCAACAACATAAGCTAATTCTATTTGTGAGCTCTCTACGTCTCTTTTAAAAAAAAAAAAAAAAAGTAATGCTACACAAAATTAGAGAAATAGTTGTTGTTTCATATGACATTGAATACTGATGAATAAGAGAGAGAACTTAACAAAATACTTACAATGGAAAAATTGAGTGATAGTGAATGTGAGAAGATGGGATTCTGTAGGATTTGAGGGATATTGATAATAGGTTTATATTAGGAGTTGAATTAATTTACTATTAGTTTAATGAACAAAATATCTTATGAGCCAATCATAACATTTTAAAACTAATTAATTAGCAAAATATCTAAGAAATAAGGATATATGATATTTACATAACTTATCAATAAGTAAATTTAAAATTAATTGAGAAATCCTAGATTTCTTATTATTTTGAATTTAAATAAAAGAGGATTAAGTTTCTTAATAATTTTATTGTAGATAAAACTTTTTATGTCTTTATTCATCTGATATACTAAATTTTACACAAAATATAATAAAGTTATGAAGCCAATAAAATTGTACGGGGAGATAAAATTTTCAAAATTCAAAATTCAAAATCTGAAAATATAGCAGAAATAGAAAGAAAGCAGAAGAATATGGAAATTATATACTTATTATATATTATTTTATGAGAAGTTGGAATTAATAACGATAGCTTAGGAGTTTGAAGGATAGTGGGAGAGTTGGGGGAAATAATGGGGTGAAAGTTGGTTAGTGTTTTTAAATTAATAATTAAAATATATAAAAAAAAATTTACAAAATGCAGGAAAAATAAGAGGCCATGTGGCACCAAGTGATGAATAAAAACGAAACGGTGCTTTATATATATATCTACCTATATATATATTACAGAAGCCTTATACATACATATATCTATATCTATAGATTTTTCAATCCTATTTTCTTAAATTTTCACATTTTTTTAATACAAATATTATTAAAGATATACCTATCAATTAGATTAGTACTAAATTTTAAAATTTTATCTGTTTTCTATATCTTTTATCAATCCTAAATGATGTAGTTTGAAATTTCAATTATTTAGATTATGCTGATTTTTTAATGTTTATTTAATTGGTTTAACATTATTTCTAAAACAATTATCAGTCAATAAAAATTTAGATAATCATCATCATACTATATTTTAAAGTCTATGCATGTTGCATACCGTATTCTCATCGGTAGACTGTGGAGTCTCATAAGTCATTTCAATCCAAAATTTGAATTTTGACTTTTATAATTATTTTCTGATAGCTCTCAAACCAATCTCTATCTTTTCAAATAAAAATGCAGTTACACAAAGAATATAAACACTCAAATGTTAATTTTTTATTTTTATATTTAAGAAAATAAAAAATAATATCTTTCGTAATTTATTTAACATATCTAAAAAAAACTTTGATAATTTATGTAGATCTCTTAAATATATAGGTATTTGGAGATTGTCTTTCACTTGAAGTAAACCACTATTCCTCTTCTTTAAATGCATATCCCTTCTATTCAATCTCTTCCATTTCTCTCACTTTACTCATAATACATATACACATTATCTTCTCTGTAAATTTCTTTCTAATATATTTCAGGTACATTACTTCCTCAAACATCAAATATCTTTATTATTTTTCTTCGTTTACCTCAAATAGTTTATTACTAACTATTATTCGTTTCAATTTGTTGATATTTTTTTCTTATTTCATTGGCAGATAATAAACATGTACTATTATCTAGAATTCCTTAATTGTTTTAATCGGTGCACCATAGAGAGTTCAATGAATAATGAGAAGAGGCTCGAGAAGGTGATTTTATGATCGAGAAGGTATTTTCATTCACTCATACCTTGGCGGTATTCCAATTAACTATCCTACTACTCATACTCATAGTACTACATATACATATTGATCACCATAACATTATAGACACTCTTCAAATTTAAATTTGCATCTCCCAACCTTACTGAAACATATCACAATATATTTCATTCCATTCCTCCTAATATTCCAAATGCGTACTATGCATTTAAATCTGTTGTTATTGTTTTCAACTTACAGCATTTGCACCCATATGAGCCTTCACGATTCAATCAGTTCGATCCTCTTTAAGCACCAAGTAATACATTTCGGAGAATGATGGTGAATGACGAGAAAAGTACGTTGTGAAATTTTGTGGGAAGCAATTTAATTTCAAGCTTTTGTAAAGAATGTGATATTGTACCATCCACAAGAATTCTCAATACTACCTGCGCTTTTCAATTCTACTTTTAAGCAAATGCGAAATATATTTTTTTGGTATTAGATCTTACGATTATGACCCTTAAGTTTGTCTGCTAACTATTTTCAGTGGGCTAATGTAGTGCTTTTACAGGCCAAAATGAAAAAAGAAATATACTCAAGGACGGGTTTACTTATTAGGGTTTTAGTATTATTATTGTTAGTTAAAATCACAGTTTGTTTGCCAAACATGAAAAGCCAACTACATTGAAGTCGAACATTTTATCCCTATATTGAGTCTAACGTGATAAAAGCAAGCATATATTGACACGTAAGAAGAATACAAATGGGGTAGATAACGAAGCGCAACTCATGCGGTAAGACGTTTCATTTTCAACCCATAGGGCAGGAGTTCGAGTCATACCGGAGGGAAAGTGGGAACCACTATTAATCCTCCTTAAAAAACAAATAGGGTATACTAATCTCCATAATAATGGCGTTCATAGCGTGAGTCTTTTAATTTTTTATTCATATTGGCATTCAGTCACGTTAATCAATTCAATCCCTACTTCTTAGCTACTCTTTCATATGGTTTATGACTTTTCTATTTAACATTATTGCAATAGGTTTTTCTTTTACTTGAGGGAAGGGAGATATGAAAAAATTAAGCCTTCAAATTTTTTTAGTTGTATGTCCCTTTAGGACTCTCATTGAAGGGATATCTTTGAAAGCGAATAGGTATACGATATTGATCTTAGTTAATCTTTGTATTATATAAAAGTTATTTAGAATTGAAGTACTAATATTTGACAACGAAAAGCGTCTCAAGCAGTAAGACATTTCAATTTCAATCGGTAGGTCGGGAGTTCGAGTCATATCGGAGGGAAGGTGGGGGTAACCACTATTGATCCTCTTTTAAGAAGAAAAGCAAAAAAAAAGTAAAAAAGGAAGAAAAAAAAAGTACTAATATTCCATGGTTTATATTACTCCATACAAACAAATGACCATATTAAAAAGTACAAGAGGTATAAAATACAATTCCTTATGGAAATATGATTTTTTTTAGTGGATATAAGTGGACATATATCTAAATTTCAATTCTAAAATAACCGTGTTTTATTTAATGATAGAGTCAACAGTAATAAGTTTAATTTCATCATCTTACTATTTTTCAAATCAGAAATTTCCCTCCAACTTTAAAAAAACCATTCTTGAGTTCTATAGAAGGAGGAATTACTTTTAATCGAAGATTATTAATGTTTTAATTAAGAGAAATCGTCAAAGAAACACAGCGGAGGAAAAAAAAGTAAGAGGGGGAAGAAAGTGTATCTAAGAGTATTTTTTAAATAACACTCTGTGCATAGCACGGGTAATGTGGCTATATACATCTTTTTTTTTATCGTGGATACTCACAATTCTCTTGAAAGGAGAATTTTTTTATATTGAAAGTAGTTACTAATTAACCTTTAGAATAAGGTAATACAAATAACTTTCGTATATATTCTTTCGCGCAATTTTTGTACTAATCAGAGGTAAACTAATCCTAATTAAGTCTTCATTTATGTTACTAATTTGTTGTTGAATTCAAAAGTCTTTTTTTCTAAAAAGGGGGCAGGGGTTGGGGACTTGGGGGTGGCAGAGGGCAACAACAATGGCCTTGTGATGCATTATAGAACTGGCATGCAATTGGAGTTTTGATGAGATATTTTTTTTCTTTTTGTTTTGATGGGCACTTTTTCCTATTTTGTTATATTTGAAGATTTGTTAGTTTAATGCTCTAAAAAATGAAAAAAAATGAACTATTGACTATAATGCCTTTTTCATCCTCCTCCCACATTGATGAAAAAGGTCAAGGAAGATGAAGCAAGGACCATGTGTTAGAACATGGTAAAAATGTGTTAGAACATTAAGATATGCATATGATGAGTTAAATTAAGTATTGTTATTTGAAATTATTTGGGCCATTGGATTTGAGATTTGGTCTGAAGGTTATTGTGACAAAATTTCCTCTTTTTTTTAAAGTTAGACAAATTTCCACTTTGCAAAATAGATACATATTTATGTTCAAACACAAAATTTCATATATTTGTTTTTTGTTAAAACATCCCTTATATTTTTTTTAAGAGCAGTACTATCTATCTATACGCTTTAACTAATTATTTGAACATTAGACCACAACTTTTATTTCTTTGTTTTTTTTCCCAAACAATGACATTTACACTATATTTTGTATTTTGTGATTTTTCATTTTTTCTTAATTATTTATTTTAGTGTTATCATAAAATTTACCGTGCATAGCACGGGTTTTATGCTAGTATATATATATTACAGAGCACTTATACATATAGATAATTGTATCCATATATTTCTCCCATCTTTTTTCTTAGATTTTCACTTTTTTAATTAGTTTACTAATTTTTAATTGGTTGAGAATATTTAGGTTAATTAAATTAATTGAAAAATAACTTATATTAATAAAAATTAAATATCAACTTTTGTAGGTGCAAAAGCGTTAAACTATTTTATTCAAACCGGGAGAGGGAGGATTCGATCCCCCGACCTGCAGGTCGAATGCTGCGCTGCATTGCCAACTACTCTAGCAAGTATTTGACAACTGTTTTCTCTAATTCTTTTAATGGAATGTTAATTTAAATTTTATTTTGGTTGTAAACTCTTAATTGACTTATAAGAGTATCCCACATCGAAAAGTTACATTATTTTTTGAGTTTGACAATACTATAAAAGATGGTACTTTGACATGTTTTGAGTTACAAAATTGGGCTGACATTTTAGCCCATCAAATTAAGGAAGCCCGGTTATTTGCTTCTTATATTTTGTATTTATATAAATATAAATAGTTAAAGTTTTAACAAATAACAGGTAATTCAGATGGCCGGGTCCTCTGAATTCCGATTGAACTTATAAAATTCATATTACAGTTAACGAGTTTTTGTTCTAAATACAATTGTACAACCATTAAATTAATAATTTGAAATTCAGTATTTCCGTGCATAGCACGGGTCGTTTGCTAGTATATATATATTACAGAAGCCCTTTTCAGATTCGTATATATATTGTGCCACGTGTCATTTTATGGGATTTTTTTATTTTTAATTAGTTATAAAACTTTTGATTGGTGCAAAAAAATTGAACTATGTTATCTAAACTGGGTGGGGGGGATTCGAACCCGAGCCCTTCAGGTTGAATGCTTTATCACATTACCAGCTACTCCGTCAAGTATTTGACAACAATTTTATTTAATTCTTTTAGTGGAATGTTAATTTAAGTAAACTTTTCCATTATCTTTAACAAATCTAAACTAACAATATTTTTGGTATGATATAATAATCTACATTAAATATATTATCTTCCTTAATTTCAAAATTCAAAACTCATTTCATACCCTTAATATCTTCTTTTATCATTATATTATATTTTAGAAGTTTATAAAAATTTTAACAATTTAAATTATTTTATAAAAAAGTTCACTGGCTTAAAAATATTTTTCCATAATCAATCTATATTTATATTACAGAACATGTTTCCAAGCTTTAACCAATTAGAAATCTTCAAAACTCTAACATATTAAGAGATGGAGCGCAAACTGATGTACGGGTTTTGAAAATCATAGGTACAATTTACTTTTTCCACTTGTTTTCTATTTATTTCATTCACTAATTCACTATTTTTAAATTGATTTCCTTTTTTTCTTTAGAAAATCAACGACTTACCTCTACCACTTATCAATGATTTTAAGAAGAGAAAATCACCATTTATGCCCCTCAAATAATTTTGAAAGGAAAGTTATGACCCTTAAGTTTTTTAGGTGCCATTTATGCACTTGAGAATTTACGAAGTGCTATAAATAGCCAATATGAGTGGAATCCGGCGAGGGCAGATTGCGTAGCACACGTGCGGCTCACATGCACGAAATTCCAGGGGCAACTTCGTCTATTCACTTTTTTTAATTTAAAAAAATGAAAAATCCCCCCTGTGTTATTTTTTTAATTTTCTTTTATATTATTAGTAAAATTTTGGCATTTTTTTACATTAATTTATGATAGCTGAATATATTGATCATTGCTAGCCACTTTTATTTTTTGATTTTTCTTTTAAATGTTTCAATTTTTTTGATTGTAAGGTACAAAAAATCCTTATTTCTGGTAACCTTTTCTGTTATATGTATTGATTTCTTAAGCAAAAACTTAATTTAGACTTAATTTATTATTTTGATTCCAAGAATTAATTTCTTTAGCTGAGCCCAATGAGTTTTTTACAAAAGTGATTTTTCTTAAAAGATTGCCAATATACTAATAGATTAATTTTATTTTTTAGTGAATAAAAATATTAACTAAAATGAATCTTACAACAATCCAAGTTTGGCGAAAAAAACTTGAGCAGAAAATTGCTCTCTCTCATAGAAGAAGATGCATTAATTATTTCAAAACGTGGATCACACAATGTTGAAAAAACTTCATGAATTAGATGGCTCCATAAGAAAAATGAAGTCACAATACGTAGTCTCTTCATGTTTTGTAAAAAGATTCGGTGATTAACATTTAATAGTAGTTGTGTACTCATTATTGGATCAAAATATTGGACTATGTTTAATTTTTTTGAATATATATTATTTGATCCAATAATCATTCGGTGTTCACCCTTGCATTTGTCAGTTACTCAATAAAAGTCACATTATCTAATCATGTTGAATTTTCTCATTTGTTTTCTGAAAAATTAAAGTTAGTTTTTGTTTTAAATATAATTGTACAACCATAAAATTAATAATTTGCAATTCAGTATTTCCGTGCATAGCACGGGTCATTTGCTAGCTACTCTGGCGGCTATTTGACAACTATTTTCTTTAATTCTTTTAATGGAATGCTAATTTAAGTAAATTATGAGATAGTTGGAGTATTGTAATAAATTCCGTAAGAAAAAATTTGTTTCGTTTGAACTTTTATATTGCAATAATTTTTACATTAATCTATAAGGTACTTACCGACCATAATGTTTTCGAGTTTTTGTCGAATAAAGTATACATAATGAGTTTTTGCCGAATAAAGTATACATAATGAGTTTTTGTTGAGTAAAGTATGTCTATTATGAGTTTTTTCTTTTCTTTTCAGAATGGCTAGAATTAAATTTCTCATTTTCTAAAATAATAATATTTTTTCATATAAACTTCCACTACTAACCTTTCTTAGTTTAAGCGTAATTTAAGGGGATTAAATTTCCTTAACTAATAATGTTAGAAGACAACTTTATTAAAAGTAAAATACTTTTATTAATTTTCATTTTAAGTCAAAGTGAAACATTAAATTCAAGATTGAAGCAATTTATTTTTCTAAATTTCTTTTATATTATTAGTAAATTTTTTCTTTTTTGCTTTGATTTATGATAACTGAATCTATTCATCATTGCTAGCCACTTTTAATTTTTTATTATGATTTTTCTTTTAAATGTTTCGATTTATTTGATTGGTGGGTACAAAGAATCATAATTCTTGGTAACCTTTTATGTTATATGTATTGATTTACGTATGTCCTAGAAGTCTTAAGAAAAAACTTAATTTAGACTTGATTTGTTAGTTTGGTTCTAAGATTTAAGTTTTTAAGTCATGCCCAACAGAGTTTTTAAGCCATGCCCAACAGAGTTTTCTTAAAAGGCTGCCCTTAAAAAATGACCAGTTTTGCAAAAAATTATAAAGTTTATGAGGAACTTATTTGAGGGAATTTATTGGGAAGTTTCTGTGAACTTATTATGGGAAGTTTCTGTGAACTTATTATGGGAATTTATGAGAATATTTTATTCTAATATTTACTCATCTCTTCATCCGTTTGATTTTCATGACTTTTGACATTTAATTATTATTTATATCTATTTTGATCCATTTTTTTATCCAATAAACATTATTATTAATAAATTCCCTTTAAATAATTTATTATTATATATTATTAGACTGATTTATCTTTCAGGGAATAAAATATTTAATAAAATGGATCTTATAGCAATACAAGTTTGGCGAAAAAAATTTGAGCATAAAATTGTTCGCTCTCATAGAAGAAGATGCATTATCTCAAAATGTGGAGCACACAGTGTTGAAAAAACTTCATGAATTAGATGGCTCCATAAGAAAAATGAAGTCACAATACTTAGTCTCTTCATTTTTCTAAAAAGATTTGGTGATTAATATTTAATAATAGTAGTGTAGTGATTATTGGACCAAAACATTGGATAAACATTAATCGAAATAGTATAGGACTATGTTTAATTATTTTGATTATATATTATTTGATCCAATAATCCTTCGGTGTTCACCATAATATTTGTGAGTTACTCAATAAAAGTCATATTACAGTTAACGAGTTTTTGTTCTAAATACAAATGTACAACCATTAAATTAATAATTTGAAATTCAGTATTTCCGTGCATAGGACGGGTCATTTGCTAGTATCTATATATTACAGCAGCCCTTTTCATTTTTACTCCTCACATTGCGCCACGTGGCGGACTCTTATTTTTTCTTCATTTTGTTGTATATTTTAATTATTAATTTGAACACACTAACCAATTTTCACCCAATTATCTCCAAACTCTCCCACTATCCTTCAAATTCCTAACCTATCATTATTAACTCCAACTTCTCATATAATTCTCATAAAATAATATATAATAAGTATATTATCTTTCACCTTAATTCGAGTTTTGAGTTTTATAATTAGTTTGATAATTTTTATTGGTTGAGAAAATTTACATTAGTTAAAATAATTAAAAATTAACTGTTATGTTATTAAAATTTAAATATTAAATTATTTCCTTAATTATCTAGAATTTTTGGAACTTTAAATTATTTAAAAAAGAATCTCATTGGTTACACTAATTTTCTGTTATAGAAAGATTTACCATACGAATATTATCCTAATATTTAGTTCCTTTAAAATTTAAAAATCTCCCACTCACCCACTAATTCCTTTAATCTAGCATTTTACTTTAACTTAATTGCTCCACTTTATAGTCATTGGTTCCTTTCCCATTAAAATGATATTTCTTTCAAGCTTTTCTCTATATCATCAGAGAAATTTAAGGTTTGAGTTAATATTTCATTTAAAGTTTTACATTGTTTTATTAATATTATGAGAATGTAGTTACAAAAGTAAAAGGTATTTTCTTTCTCTTTAGAATTATCTAATGCAACATTATTCTGCATTTTTTATAATGTTATTATTAATGTTTTTAATTATTTTGATAGATTAAGATTTCTTATTTGGATTTCATATAGGTATGAAGGAGGTGAATATACTACATATTTTTTTTTTATAGTAAGTGCATTCTTATGCTTTTTTCCGAAAGTATTTTCTCTATTGATCCAATTTTTGCACTATATTTAATTTCTTTTTTATCATTGTTTACTTTTCTTCCCTTATCAATGTTTTCTATTTTGCAACATGTTTTTATTGTTTTTCTTTTCTTTTTTAGTTATTTGTAGATGCATGGATAATGGTGGTTTATGGGGATGGTTATAGGCTTCTCCCAATTGGCCTATAACCACTGTGGTTTGGACATGTTGAGGTTTGTAGGAGTCTTCCATTTCTCAGTTTAAGAGTGATATCAATGTTCATTTGTAAGAGTCCACACCAAAAATAAATTAATAATAAAAAAGAAAATACAATATAATTCGTAGCTTTATGTTTATTTGTGATTTCTTTCCTTTTTTTTTCTTTAATTTTGTTTTGTGGATTGATATCTTTTCTATTTTACAGAGTTCACAATATTTAATTTTGTCAAAAAAGATCATAAGATATTCGATGCAATAGAGTCATCGATTTCCCAAAACTAATAGACGGTAATTTTTATCTCCATTTTATTTTTATTTAACAAAAATCTATATGTGTATTTATTAATAAGGAGTATATTGGAATTGTGAGGTTAAAAGCTTGAGGTTGTTATTGATTCTTTGGCCTTTTTTCCCTCTACAATTTTGGAATTGTAATGACTATTTTATGGCATGCAATTGTAGTTCAAAGCAGCATCAAAGAAGTGGGGGTTTCTTTGTGTTTTTTTAATATGAATTTACAAAATTTGTCTTTCTCTCACATAAACCACTTTATTTTATAGAATTCTTATTATTTACACAACTGCTATGGAAGAAAATTAAATTGTAGATGAAATATCTTGCAGAATAGCTGACACAAGAGTTGAAGAGAGCGGTTGTCATTAATAAAGTGATACGCTTATTAACGAAAAATTAATTATGATACTATTTATATTTGTGTACATGAATTATCTTTAATCAATGTAGTGGCGCAGTATTAAATGAGTTAATGTATTGAAAAATTATAAATATGGACATTAATTATTTTTACCAGTATTAAAAAAATATGACGATGATAGTATTTTTTTATTAAGGAAAACCCTTCTTTGAGGACATGAATAATGCAAAACATTAATTTTGTTTATTTTGGACTTTTTCTTTTCTTGGTTTATTTTTATTTTGGAATTGAATAAATAGTTGAACTGAGTGGGAAAGAAAATTGATAACAAAGGAATATCTCATAAATATATTTTCCTTCCTTTACACAAATTTTCTTTAAGATTTTGAATATAATTTTTGCATTCTATTTTTTTTTGAGGAATCCATTGAACATTACTTAGCACCAATTTGAAGATTGAGGAATCCATTGAATATTACTTAACACCAATAAGATTAAAGAACAATTAACATTTTCTCCTTCATCTCTTAAATCCACTAATTACTTGAGTTAAATATTGTAATAGTGGTTTCTTTTACTTGCGGTAAGGGAGATATGAAAAAGTACAATATTCAAATTTTTTAGTTTCATTGCCCTTTAGGACTCTCATTGAATAGATATTTTGCGATGAGTTTTGTTTGAATTTTTTTTCCCTTTGATTTTCATTTAAGGGAAATGAAATACATTTAGAAAATATAAATTTGTGGTTAGATAGTGAAGAAATTGTTTGTTTTCTTTAATTTTTGTTTGAAAATTATTAGGAAGAATTTTTTTTATATATTATGACAATATATATTGTTTTGGTGAAATAAACATTTGATATTGAGTTTTCTAACGATGTGAAAATTTTCAATTTTTTATTTTTGAGTTTTGATATTTATTTATTTTTCTTTTATTTTTAAAGAAATGGGATCACTAAAAAATTGGTAATCTAAGATACAAATTATCAAAGACATTTTAATATTAATGAGAGAAAATCAAAATCTTGAGGAAAAAGAAGAGATTTCTCAATACACATTTAAACCTATAAAATCCATCAAAATCCTATCTTTAATGAAATCTATGAGAATCAATAGAGTTTTGAATACCTCTAGATTTTAATGATATTTTAAAAATCTAAATTGAATACCTATAGATTTTAATGGACTTTTTAAAATCTAAATTGAATACCTCTAGACTATGAAACTTCATTAAAATCCTATAGAATCTATTTTGAATACATCCCTCTTAATAAGTTATCTAGAAATACTAATATTCCATAGTTTATATTACTCTATGCAAGCAAATGGCCAAATTAAATCGTACAAGAGGTATAAAATACAATTCTTATGGCAATAAGAAATATTTAATATACAAATGGACATATATCTAAATTCAATTCCAAAATAAATGTGTTTTATTTAGTGGCAGAATCATATAATAACAAGTTTAATTTCATCATCTTATTATCTTTTCAAATCGAACATTGACCTATATATTTAATTAAACCAGTCCTCGAAATGTGGAATTACGTACTTTAATCTAAAACTGTCAATATTTTAATAAAGAGGAATTGTCAAAGAAACATAGTGGAAGAAACAAAGAAGAAGGGGAAGAAAAATTGTATTTAAAAGTAAAATTTAAATAACACTCCGTGCATAGCACGGGTAATATGCTAGTATATATATATATACTAGCCTATTTACCCGTGCTATGCACGGGGATTATTTTGTTCTTTTCATTTTTTTATAAAAGAAAGTATTTGAACAAAAATGATGCAGATTTATTTATTTTAATAGAGGAATGCATATTCATTTTTATCATGATTATTGCAATTGTAAAATCTCACAAAATATTTAAAAACTAATACAGTCAAAAAATGTTTGAAACTTAATGATAAACCTTAATTATAATAGACTAAAAAGTTGAATTCCTTAATGGATCTTACTATCCTAAGTTTACAAAATTAATCATGTTTTATACTTGTCAACAAAATCCTTCATCACTCGCCTAAAAAATGGTAATTTGAACAGACGGTTGAGATTAGTTCTTCAGGACCAGTGGTTCTTAATCAAATATTCAAGATAAGTTAATAAATAATACTTGAGTTAATAACTATTTATAGCACTAAACTATTTACGAATTTCTCTTTATAGTACTAAACTATTTTTTTATCTAAATATGTCACTCAACTATTTACGCTTATCTAAAAATACACTTGATTTAGTATTTTTCAGGCATGAATTTTTCAGGCTCGATTCAGTAGATTTGCGAATGAAAAAAAAAAAGAAACGACTTACATGAAAATTTTGAGGGATAGTGGATGTGAGAAGTTGAGATAGTGTACTATTAGTTTTCGTTCAAATTAAAATATACAAAAAAAAATGAAGAAAATATTATAGCCGGCCACATGGCGCTAAGTGGGGTCTCTGAATCGTAAAAAATGAAAACACCTTCTGTAATATATATATACTAGCCTAATGACCCGTGCTATGCACGGAGACACAATATTTAATGAAAAATAATAATAACTATTATTTGAAAATATGATACAAAGTTTAAGTATCAAGGCTCATCTTCAAACAAAAGGTATTAATGCTAATAAACAGTAAAAGCTCAAAAAAAAATGGCTCATAACACTCATAATAAATAAAGAATATTGAAGAAAATAATAGATAAAGATGCTAGAAGAAATTTTTGAAAAGAGTACTATTTCTATCACTCATAACTTCGATTCTCATTTATCTTCATATCCACTCTCTATACTTGAGAGATTTGATTCATATTGTTCATGTTTTCCTATACCAAATAATCAATGGTGTAGCTTAACAATTGCATGTGTCTAATTGAGAAAGAAATTAGTATTAATAAATTAATTAAAATCCAGGTGATAATGAAAAATGTAGTGAAGATCACAATGTTGCATAGTTAACTTACAAAACTATTATACAAAGTACAACTCATAATTAACTAATACAAAAATATATTCAACAAAATAAACTTAGGTTTTGTATAACTTCTCTCATCATTATCCCAATACCTTCTGAAATACCCGCCTAAAACCTGCTCATTATTTCCTTTGCATCCCTTTATTCCATCTTTAAATTCTAATATCCAATCTAGTCCACCCTCACCATCTGATCCTCTCTTTAATCCACAAAACTCCGAACTCTTATATTTTTTTGTTGTTGTTTAGAAATAGAGAGTAGAAAAAGTAATTAGGTGCATATTTTAAGGTTTTTAATAATCAATCAAAATACTACTACAAATACAACAAATTGAAGAAGACTCAATCGCATATATACTCGAACTCAAGCGTTCTACTTTTATTGACATTTGAGAGAGTAAGGTCCAAGAAGCCCTTTATTTCATTAGTCATAATTAACAAAAAGAAATCCATGGAAATAATAGAATTCAAAAAGAAGTTGAATGCTCGAATTACAAAGTAAGTGGGAGGGAATAGTGACGCATCACAAAGTAAATGAATGTAAAATCCCTTCAACGGGTTTCATAAAAAAGGATGGAGGAAACAATTATTACATTCTAAGAGTCTCGGAATGGAAGGACAAATGGAAATCATAAAATAAACAAAAAAAAACTATAATTTTTTTCCCAATTGATTAAAAGAGAAGCCTAACTTTAAGAGTCTTGAGCAAAAAAAAAAAGTTTCATCTCACTCTACATTTGTGCATACATGATAATATTTCTTGGTGAATTTGTTTATACATATACAATATTTTATTTTGTGAAAGATAACAACAACCTCATGTACACCATCAAATTGTATTCATAAAACTCAACTCCCAATATCTGGTTCACATGGAAAAAAATTTGAGAATTCATGGATTAGTCACTTCCATCAAATGTTGGATATTTGACATTGTTTACCTTAGTGATTCATTACTTTCATGTCATGGTGTATCTGAGGAGACCTAAATGAGAAGCAAGCAATTACTTTGCAAATTGGATAAATCACCATCCAATTCGCTAACCTCCCTCAATAACAATATTAGGCAAGTTGTGAAACTTCAATCTAAGTTGAACATGCTTGTTTTATGATAACTTAAGAATAATTCATCAGTACAAAACCATCGGAAATTTAGGGCAGCACCAAGAAACTCCTTTAGATCATTCCTCTAAACCCTCCGAATGAGAGCTCTAATGTAGTATAATTATACACAACCATTCCAAGTCGTCATAACAGAGGCTTCAATACTATAACAAAGCTACCTTTGAAAGAAAAAAAAATAGAAGTTACTGCGTAGCCTGTTCCACATGCTCCTTCCATTTCTTGATCTGTCCTCTTCATAGAAATCAATCTTAACTAAACAAAGATTACATTTTTTTATTATTAAATCGTGATATAAATCAATATAATTGTAGTGAACAAATCTAAAAGTGTTAAATGAAAAAAAGAAAAAAAGAAGAAGAAAATAACTATATCATCATCAATTGAGATATTGAGAAAGACTAATTTCAAAAGCGAAGCAGCTTTCACCTGCGGAATGGATTATTACCTTACTCAAGAAGCCTTACAAATGTTTGAGGTTAAAAGAACAAAGAATCAAAAGGAGAATAAAAGAAAGTAGAATGATTAGGAAAAAATAAATGAAGAAATACAAAAATTGGTGAAAATAGAGAATTGGTAGAGTAAATAAATGGAACCTGCACATTTGATTGAGAACAATGAAACATTTATATATTTCTTTTTCAGGGAAGAACCACCAAACAGAAACAATAGAATTTGTCTAAAAATACACTTGATTTAGTATTTTTCAGGCATGAATTTTTCAGGCTCGATTCAGTAGATTTGCGAATGAAAAAAAAAAAAAGAAACGACTTACATGAAAATTTTGAGGGATAGTGGATGTGAGAAGTTGAGATAGTGTACTATTAGTTTTCGTTCAAATTAAAATATACAAAAAAAAATGAAGAAAATATTATAGCCGGCCACATGGCGCTAAGTGGGGTCTCTGAATCGTAAAAAATGAAAACACCTTCTGTAATATATATATATATATATATATATATATATATATATATATATATATATATATATATATATCTATCTATATATATATTACGAGAGCACTTATACATACGAGATAATTGTATCTATATATTTCTTCCATATTTTTTCTTAGATTTTCACTTTTTTAATTAATTTACTAATTTTTAATTGGTTGAGAATATTTAGGTTAATTAAATTAATTGAAAAATAACTTATCTTAATAAAAATTAAATATCAACTTTTGTAGGTGAAAAAAAGTTAAACTATTTTATTCAAACCAGGAGAGGGAGGATTCGATCCCCCGACTCGCAGGGTCGAATGTCTTATGCTGCATTGCCAACTACTCTAGCAAGTAGTTGACAACTGTTTTCTCTAATTCTTTTAATGGAATGTTAATTTAAATTTTATGTTGGTTGTAAACTCTTAATTGGCTTATAAGAGTATCCCACATCGAAAAGTTACATTATTTTTTGAGTTTGACAATACTATAAAAGATGGTACTTTGACATGTTTTGAGTTACAAAATTGGGCTGACATTTTAGCCCATCAAATTAAGGAAGCCGGTTATTTGCTTCTTATATTTTTTATTTATATAAATATAAATAGATAAAGTTTTAACAAATAACGGGTAATTCAGATGGCCTGGTCCTCTGAATTCCGATTGAACTTATAATCATATGTTTTGAGTGAGAAATTGGGTTGGCATTTTAGCCCATCAGAGTGGGGAAGCAAATTTATTTGCTTCTTACATTTTTTATTTATATAAATTTAAATAGTTAAAGTTTTAACAAATAAGGGGTTATTCAGATGACTGAGTCCTCTGAATTCCGATTGAGCTTAAAATCAAGTTCGATTTGGAGAGTTTAGAAATTTGTAATTTTTTTAATATTTAATAGAATAATAATAAAAAAAATATTAATTAAAAGTTATGAGTTTTAATATATTTATGATTTTTCTTTTATTCTTTTCTTTTTCAATATTATCTATCTATATATTACAGAGCACTTATACATACAGATAATTGTATCTATATATTTCTTCCATCTTTTTTCTTAGATTTTCACTTTTTTAATTAATTTACTAATTTTTAATTGGTTGAGAATATTTAGGTTAATTAAATTAATTGAAAAATAACTTATCTTAATAAAAATTAAATATCAACTTTTATAGGTGCAAAAACGTTAAACTATTTTATTCAAACCGGGAGAGGGAGGATTCGATCCCCCGACCTGCAGGTCGAATGCTGCGCTGCATTGCCAACTACTCTAGCAAGTAGTTGACAACTGTTTTCTCTAATTCTTTTAATGGAATGTTAATTTAAATTTTATTTTGGTTGTAAACTCTTAATTGGCTTATAAGAGTATCCCACATCGAAAAGTTACATTATTTTTTGAGTTTGACAATACTATAAAAGATGGTACTTTGACATGTTTTGAGTTACAAAATTGAGCTGACATTTTAGCCCATCAAATTAAGGAAGCCCGCTTATTTGCTTCTTATATTTTTTATTTATATAAATATAAATAGTTAAAGTTTTACCGGGTCCTCTGAATTCCGATTGAACTTATAATCAAAGTTAAAAATATTAATCTAAAGTCAAACAAGAGAATTAACAACAATAAAAACTCCCACATAAAAAAATTATTATTATTTTTAAAATTTGACAAATGACAAAACTATAAAAGAAAATTAATGTGCATAAAATTTATACTTCCTCCGATTCAACATAGAAGTTTTTTTTTAAGAGTTATTTTTTGTTGGAAAACATAGGTCTTTTTACAAGAATGGTGCATTTATTGGCTAATTTACCCTTACATTATTTTCTCCATATATTCATATTTGTCAAAATGTATAGTTTTCATGCAACTCTTCATTAATTTATTTTTTCTTTTGGAGTATTAATTAGGGGTATTTTAGTCATTTTGATTAGTATCTTAATTTGTGTGAAAACTCCTAAAAAGACTAATATTTTGAATCGGAATGAGTGTCTATCTATATTTATATTACAAAGTCTGTTTTCAGTTTCAGCCAATCACATCCTTCTAAATCCTACGTGTAATTTCCATGAATTTTTGTTCAATTAATTATTTTATAAAATTTTGATTGGTTGGTTAAATTTTACTTTGGTTGTAAATTCTTAATTTGCTTATTAGAGTATCCCACATTGAAAAGTTACATTTTTTTTGAGTTTGACAATACTATAAAATGGTGTACTTTGACATGTTTTGAGATACAAAATTACTTTGACATTTTTTCTTTCATTAAACATTACGTTTCCGTGCATAGCACGGGTATTTTTGCTAGTATATATATATTACAGAGCACTTATACATACAGATAACTGTATCTATATATATTTTTACAATTCTATTTTCTTAAATTTTCAAATTTTTCAGAAAATAAGGGAAAGACATGCCACGTGGAGGGCCTCTTCTCATAACTGTGGACTCTTATAAATGATAATCTTAGCCAATTATCTCCTAAATTTTATGAGTTTAAAAATAAAAAATAAAAGCATATCTTCTAATATTTAATCACTTATCTACAAGTCTCCTAACTCCTCAAGTAGTCTTCGATGTATCTTCTTTTATATACTAAATTATCGTTCTCAGAAGAAGAGAAAGAGGTATATCACTATCCTTCTTGCTATTTTTTGTATGAACAATCCTTCTTGCTATTGAAACTAATATTTTTTACTTTTGTGATTGAACAGTATTGGCAATAGAGCATCAAATGGTTTGATTAGAAGAAATATATTTTTGACTTCAATTTAGATTACGAGTCAATATACTTTGGAATCTTCTCTGGTCATTTTCTTTATAATGGTTATAATGGTTTTTTATATTAAGGCATTAGGGAAATAAATTGATAAATATTTTTAGTCGGAAACTAAAAACACAGTTCCCGCAGAATAGTTCAGATGATTAAAAACAGTGATTTACATGTAGTTGTTCTAATTTATTGCTTAATTTACATGTACTTGTTCTAATATTTCTTTTTAATTCTATATTCAAATCAGGTCATTCAATTGACTTCGAGAATTCGAGTTCCTTTTTGTTAGTGCAAAAAGGTAAATCCCATTTTAAAGGTGGAGGCTTTTTGCCCCTTAGATTATCAATCGTTAGTTCCTCTTTTAATTTCTCAATTATATTAATATTTTTTCTAAGAATTAATGACGTGATTGTCTTTTAGTTTTAATTTTGCCGAATTCCTGTACAGTTTGCTTGGAGTAGGAGCATGCATGGTGTAATGGAAAAATTCCGTATGGAACGGTCATTGTGGGTACCTGTGAGACATGAAAGTCAACGGGGCCTACCCTGCAGGTGAATCCTGTCTCAAATTATATGAGATGAGTGTGGGGCAGTACCCATAAGGTGCACCCTATGCCAGACCTTCCCATGGTGTCATACGTTGAAGGTTTTTTACTTGACAAGAAATGACATGCAAAAATGGCGGTGGTAAACGTGTCAAGCATCAAAACTTCAGATGATTTTTCATCTTTCTCAAAGTCTTCTGTACATTCTCATAGAAAAAGCCTACTTACTAACATGTCATCATTAGAACTATGTTCAAGAAACGCTATTTAAGAAATCCTTCAATCACCACCACATGAACAATCTATTTTTCTTTACATGTACTAAAATATAGTCTTTCTCACCCTTTTTTTTTTTAGATAATTTTTTTCTCTAGAAGTATATTTTTGTCAAGATCCTTTTGCAATATATATTTTTTTCTATCTAGACCAGCCTTTTTAGTTTCAAATCTTACATTTCTTCCCTTTTTTGTCTTTGAAAAATAAGTTTCTTCTTGATCCAATTATTTGCATGAACTTGCAGTCGAAACCTTGAAATATTAGGACAATCAAGGTGAACGATCTATTTCTCTTTTTCTTTTCTTTTCCTTCCAATCTCGAAAAGGCTTCCTTTTTATTATTTTTATTTCTATTGATTCTTTTTCATTTTTATTCCAGCATATGGGTTGTGAGTGTAATTTTTATATTCCAAAGAGAGTAAGATCATCGCACTACAAAATGATATATGATTCGTCGATAAAATAGTTATTTTGACCTCAATATATTTATTTTCTCTCATTCATCATGTCATTTGCTCGACTATGAGTCTGACTTTGTACGAGAAAATCAATACCAGATTAAAATTGAGTTAAATTTTAATTATCCATAATTGTTCTTTCCATTCCTTTTTGGTTGTAGACTTCTCTTTTTCATCTCCAAACTCTTGCATTATTTTTCGCTACACGATGAAACAATCACATATGGCTATCTTAATCACTAAAAAGATCATTTATTTAAGTATTATGGGGTAAATTTTTTTAGTATCATAAACTTTTGTTTCAGTAATATTATAGATTGGACATCTATTATTTGTTTGGATTTGGAAATCAGAATCCGGTCAAAATCTCTTCAATGATCAACAATGAAAAGATAAGAAGCTTTCCATCAACAAAGTAAGAAGGTTAAAAGTTTTGGGATGAGGTACAATATTTATAAAGAAAATTAAAAAAAAATGGTATTCTTTTTTTAATAGAAATTTCGCATGGAATGTTGCCACCCGTACATCCTCTTAGATCCTTTAGTGATTGATTTTACATATATTTGCCAAAAGTTTCATAAAACTTCATATCACATCTCCAATTATTTTTCTTTTTCTTTTTAAACGTAGTTTTTTTGTATCATTTTTTATTATAGTTGATTGTAATGATGAGAGATAATTTATTTTATTCAAACTATACTTTCAAATGTAAGGTTTTTTTCTTTAAGGATCAAGAGAAGGAGTATGCGAATTGATATTGTATATGAAAGTACATCTAAAATGTGATATATTTTATTTTTTTCACAAATTCTATATCTCTTTACACATATAATTTACCTTTATGAAATTTAAGACAATATATTAAATATAAACTTAATCCTTTTTTTTTTTCAAGAAACAAATTCGAATTTTTTAATTTTTTTTCGTTTATTTCTTTGCCGTGCATAGCACGGGTTTTTTTTGCTAGTATATATATATTACAGAAGCCTTATACATACATATATCTATATCTATATATTTCTCTAATCCTATTTTCTTATAATTTCGTATTTTTTTTTTATTTTCTCTAACTTATCTATTTCCACGATTTTGTTTCCTGATTTTAGGCCACGCCTTCCTTATCTTGCACCATTTAAGTTTATGTAGTGATTACTCTCATTCCACATCCTAATCAATCTCCACTTTTTATCCCTTAATATTTGCCCCACGGGCCTATCATCATTTACAAAGACCAGGTATGCTTTTTTTTTTTTTTTTCCTTTCTCATAATTATTTTTTCTTACAATTTGATATCATTTTTTTCTCCTTGGTTCTTGATTATTGTTTTCTGTTTTAATTATTTTTATTTTTGTTTTTGTGTGTGGTTGATTCTTGATAGTTGGATTTGATTGATGAATTGGCAAACATAGTACAAGAAAGGATCAAGCAAGAAAACAGACTCAAGGTATGATTATGAATTTTTCTCCCTAATAGTAGAAAACATTAAATTTATTTTTCTACATACTTTTTGGTATAAAACAGACTCAAGGTATGTTCTTTTTATTTGATTGAATATCGAAGTTTTGTTTTATTAGATTATTGAAATATATAACTAATTTATTTTCTAATTCTTATTTGTTCTCTTGATTTTTCTGCAGGATGTTAGGTGTGATATGATATCAACCTTTATTTTATTAAGTTGTTTATATGTTTCTTTATTTTTATTAAGTTGTTTATGTGTTTCCTCTTTTTATTAATATTATCCATCTCCCTTATCTTTCTTTTTGTTTCTATTTCACTTACAGATGATTCACTGACATTTCTGATGTATTTTAGGTTGTAAAAAAAGACAAAGAAATATCCTATATTGTTTTTTTTTTGTTTAATTCTTTTATCTTCTCCTGCACCAACACAAGGTGCAAGTCTTGCATCTGAGTTAATATTCAAAATGGTTGCGGAAAAGGATCTTACGGTAAGATTTTATCAATTTTCTAAAAAATCAAGCTATTTAACTTGGAACAAACTGTCAAAAAAAGAATATTGACAGTTTTCATTTTTTACGATTCAGAGACCCCACTTAGCGCCACGTGGCCGGCTATAATATTTTCTTCATTTTTTTTGTATATTTTAATTTGAACGAAAACTAATAGTACACTATCTCAACTTCTCACATCCACTATCCCTCAAAATTTTCATGTAAGTCGTTTTTTTTTTTTTTTTTCATTCGCAAATCTACTGAATCGAGCCTGAAAAATACTAAATCAAGTGTATTTTTAGACAAATTCTATTGTTTCTGTTTGGTGGTTCTTCCCTGAAAAAGAAATATATAAATGTTTCATTGTTCTCAATCAAATGTGCAGGTTCCATTTATTTACTCTACCAATTCTCTATTTTCACCAATTTTTGCATTTCTTCATTTATTTTTTCCTAATCATTCTACTTTCTTTTATTCTCCTTTTGATTCTTTGTTCTTTTAACCTCAAACATTTGTAAGGCTTCTTGAGTAAGGTAATAATCCATTCCGCAGGTGAAAGCTGCTTCGCTTTTGAAATTGGTCTTTCTCAATATCTCAATTGATGATGATATAGTTATTTTCTTCTTCTTTTTTATTTTTTCTTTTTTCATTTAACACTTTTAGATTTGTTCACTACAATTATATTGATTTATATCATGATTTAATAATAAAAAAATGTAATCTATGTTTAGTTAAGATTGATTTCTATGAAGAGGACAGATCAAGAAATGGAAGGAGCATGTGGAACGGGCTACGCACTAACTTCTATTTTTTTTTCTTTCAAAGGTAGCTTTGTTATAGTATTGAAGCCTCTGTTATGACGACTTGGAATGGTTGTGTATAATTATACTACATTATAATCTTTTAAATTTTTAAAATTAATGAATCTCATATATCTTTTAAATTCATGTTTTTGAAAGATGAAAAGACATATTTCCATGTTTCGTATAATTTATTTATTGGTTGTTTTTTAAAATTAATAATTTTTATATGTAAGCCTCTATTTAATAATAGCCTCTCTATAATAATATTTCTCTCTGGTCCCGAGAGTATTAGTGTATAGAGGTTTTAGTGTACATTATTTAAATGTTAATAAATAAAAATACATAATAAAATATTTCATTTATTTAAATATGTAATCCAACATATTCAAAGCTTTTGATCCGAATATTAATGTATTCGAATACTTCTCGAATTCTAGTCCGAGCTCGAAAAACTCAGATTCAAGCCGGAGTCTCTTATTGAACCAAGTTTTAGCATTGGAGAAAGGTTCTATTAGATTGCAGTCCTCTTTTAAACATTAAAAAAATGAAAAAAGCTTCTAGCTCAAAAATGGCAGAAACCAGACATTACATGATCAAACTTAGCTTAGCCTTGCACTATAAACTTGTGAAAATTAGCTAATGAGCCTCCATATCCTCTCAAAACCAATTGACAATGAGTGGTAGTAACCCATGAAACACTCCCCGCACATTGAGGTAGAGGTCAAATTAAGGCATGCAGCCTTTGTTGGGCCGAATGAGCCCACACATCCCGCTTAAGGGAGCTCTGATACCATGTGAAAATTAGCTCATGGACCTCTATATCCCCTAAAAGACAATTGGCAATGAGTGGTGTTAACCCATGAACTTATAAGTGATTTGGATCTCCCTTAAATACTCAAGGTGAGACTTTATATTTCAACAAAACAACTCCCTCTATTTCTTTTTATTTTTTCTTTTTTGATGGAATACTACTCCCTCCATTTCAGATCAGTGTTGTCAAGGCGCGTGCCTGAGGCGAGAGGCGAGGATGAAGGCGCCTTAGAATTTGAGGCGCGCCTGAATTTAGTGAGGCGGTCGCCTTTCGGGAAAGGCGAGAGGCGCAAGGCACAAAGCGAGGCGCAAGGCGAGAAGAAAGGCGGTACTGAGTGTTTTTTTTTATAAAAAAAGAAAAGAAAAGAAAAGAAGCTGCAGAGTTAAACAGGGGATATTATTAGAGTTAAAAAAAGGGGATATTATTAGAGTTAAGAAGCCGCAGAGTTAAAAGGCGGTACTGAGTGCTCTTCTCCCGCCATCGCTCTCTCCTCCGCATTGCTCTCCGACGGCCGCTGTCCCTTTGCTGGCAGCTGCCCTCCGACGACCACTGCTCTTCCAAGGTATGTTCTGTTTTTTTTAACATCTCTCCCTTCTTCTTCTTCTTCTTCCCTTGCCGGCCGCTGCCCTCCGATTGTTTTTTTTTAACAATCTTTTTCTGATTTTTTTTTTTTTTAAAAGAAACTTTGAGAACCTTCATTGTTTTTCTGATTTGTTGTTGAAGAGAAACTTTGAGAAACGAAAAGTATTGTGATGTCACTGTTTTTTTCTGAATAAAAGAAACTTTGAGATTTTTTTTTGACATCTTTCTCTTCTTCTTCTTCTTCCTCCCTTCTGATTATTTGGAACAAACTTTTTATGATTTTTTTTTTGAAAAGAAACTTTTAGATTTTTTTTTTTTTTTGAAGAGAAGAAAAGAAAAATGTTTTTTTTTTTTGGTTTGCATAAAGGAGTTCGATGACAGAAAGTGTTGTGAATATGTTCCTTGTTCGGATGACACGTAGGGAATTCTATTCCCTCCACATGCCAAGATAGTCTCGTTATCAATTTTTACACCTGGTGGTGATTATCATTATCAATTTTTTTATTGTATTTGCTTTTCTTGTTACTGTATTTGCTATTTTGCTCTTCTATTACATATATATCTTCTTCTATTTTCTCTTTTTAATAAAAACAAATAATTTTTAAGCATTTTGTGTTTATAGTGAGTTTTAAAGTTTTTTTAATATGCCTAATTTTGATGAGAATAATGAGGATGAGGAAGAAGAAGAAACTCCATTGCATTCTCCTAATATATAATAATATTTATTCAAGGTGCGCCTTTTTTACAAAGGCGTGCGCCTTTTTTGCGCCTTGCGCCTCAAGGCACTAAGCCCCCTTTGCGCCTTGGTGCGCCTCAGCGCCTTGACAACACTGTTTCAGATTAACTATCATCTTTGACTAATAGACGTGAATTAAGGTTTTGACATGGTAGTAAAAGTCTAAAATGTATCTAATTAATTCTCGTCAACCAGTTAATCACCTTTTAACTTGCGTTGTAAATGACTAATTAAAGATAGAGATAAAATTGGCAAATATTTTGAAATAGATAAAGGAGGAAATTAGGACAATTAATTTTAAATGATGAAATGAGTATAAAAAACACTGATATCTAATAAATGAACAAAATGCAGAAGGAAATAAAGATAAATAAAATATAGTACCTAGAGAATCAGAAGCATCAGCGAGGGGCAAAGAGAACAACTTTGAGACTTGGTAAAAAAGGTGAGAGGAACTTGAAGCTGAAGAAAAAGAGCGAGGAGCTGTATTCGGGTTTAGAATCGGGTTCGGGTACGGACGCTGATTTGAATTGGGTTTTGCAGTGGATTCATCATTGATTCCGATCCACGCTTGCAGATTCTTCTACGGTTCGTTTTTTTTTTTTTTTTTCCTTCTTTCTTTTTTTCTCAAGAAGTCTTTTCTATTACTGTTACATAAATGAGTGATCCATGAAGTCACGGGTTCAATTTTGATTACATGTCTTCAAGACAGAAAGTGTAAGGGCGCTCAAAATAGAACATTATGTTGCAGAATTAATTTATAAAATGGACTTATTTAATTAAATTTAATTGTGTGTTCCACCACTTAGTTTTAAAGTGAATTCATCGCAGAGAGATTATTAATCGAGGTGTGATGTTATCTCACATCGGTTGTGACAATCGATGAAAACTAGTTTATAAACACTAGCTAGACCAGTAATCTTAAACAAGTGGGTAGGGGTATCCCTCGTGCGCCGTCCATCCGTCTCTACTCATCACGTCGCGTCGCGCGTGTTGCTGACTGGAGGGCAGTAATATCTTTTTGGACAAAATTAGTGTAATAGTCCCTTAACTATTGAGTAACTACAAATAAGTCACATAACTTTGTGTAATTACAGAATAGTCCTTACACGATTCTCCAGCATTTTTTGACTAACTATAGAATACCCACGTTCTCCAACCCACCAATTCATTAAATTGAAAAGCATGTTCAACCCCTTTATTTATAATGTTGTCAAACTCCAAAATTTTCGTACATTTTCAATGTGGGATCTTGAAAAATATTGAAAAGAAAAAAGAAAAATCTAAAAAATTAGAAATGAAGAAAAGAAAAATCATAAAAATATTATATTATACAACTTAATTTGAATAAGTTAAAGATGTCAATCAATACTTTTAAAATAATTATAAAACAAATAAAAAAAATCGAAAATTAGAGTGTTGCCCGGAAACTGTGTAGTGCTGAAAAATTGGAAATGCCTTTACTGATATCATATATAAATTTTATACACATTAACTTTGTTTTATAATCTTGTCATTTATCAAGTTTTAAAATAATAACTATTTTTTGATATGGGAGTCTTTTTTTTTTTTTTTACGCCCGATGGCGATTGCCCCTCGAAGGGGAAGAGCGGAGAGTACCCTAGATAGGGAGATTGTAGCATGCCCCATGCCTGGGGAGGGAGCTTGGCCTCACAAGGAGGAGAATTTATTACCCCACAAGGGGAGATACAGGAATCGACCTCCGTCCCGTGGCCGGGTAGCCTTACCACTTGGGCTATCCGATTCCTATTATATGGGAGTCTTTATTGTGGTTAATTCTCTTATGTGACTTTAAATTAATATTTTTTACTTTTTTATTTTATTACAAATTAATACTTTAGTTTTAGAAAGTTTACAATAAGATTCAATTGATTTTAGCAGTATAAATGAAGAGATTTGATTTTTTTTCATTTTTAAATATCTATATTTATTTATTGATTAAAGAGAAAACAGTCTCATTTGTCCCCCAACTTATTTCAATTGGCCTCGAAAATCCTTATGTAATTTTTTCGTTATAAAGAATCCCTAAACATTTTACGTTTAGCCCACAAAGTCCTAACCACCACTTTCGCCGCGGAATCCGATAACTTGCACATGCTCCAAAAAAACAAGGGTAAAATGGTCTAATAACTATGTAGCCTAAAAACAATTTTAAAATTTATTTTTTCTTCCATCTTCTCCAACCTTCTTCCATCTTTGAGCATTTTGAGCATCTTCAAATTATTTTGAAGATAATTTGAACATCTTAAATCATTTTGAGCATCTTCAAACCAGTATCATCCTATTACAACCTAATGATCATCAGCGAATCTTTCGGAATGGGAAGAAATTGAACCTGCAAAAGAGCTGTTAGTAAAATCCCCACTCACCCGACTCTTCTCCGATGATTTCCTCCGCCATAGCCAACTTCTTCGCTCCATCTACCCTCCAAGCCAACTATAAAAACTTAATTAATCACTCCATCTTTAACACTTGACTTAATTAATTCGGCCACTCTTTTTCAACTCATTAGTGAGAGAGAATCAATTGACCAATTCATCCCTTCCTCCCTAACCCAACCAACCAGTATACCATCAGGCCTTCGACGGCGTAGGGGCGGTGGCGGGATTGGCTGTGAGGTGGGGGCGAATAACCAAAGCGGCAACCATAATCAAGCCAAAAATAGCAAAAATCCAATCCACAACGACCAAGAATTTCAACCGAAAGATCCAAACTTCTAGGGGTGTATTCAATTGGGATTTTAAAAGACTATTTTGAGATAAATAAGTATTGTGGTATTAGACTTTTAAGTAATCTAAATAAGTCATGTGGTATTCAATCAAGATTATTAGGATTTTTTAAAAGTGATTTTCAAATCCAATGGTATTCAATCAGGACTTTTAACAAGTAACAAAAAGTCTTTTGATATTCAAAAACTTCCAAATTTCGATGGATTTTTTTTAATTAGGAATTGGTGGGATTTTTTAATGAAAAGTATAAATATCAAACCCTTTAAAAAATCTCACCCTAGCCCATAAGACTTTTTAGTGAATTTTCATGATTAATTTATTTGTTATCTTTTTCATTGATTCTTGTAACTTTAAATGTTTGCTTTTATTTTTATTGTTCCATTCAATTTGATCTCGTTTATGTTATTGCTAATGCAAGTAGTGGTGAGCACCGAATTCGAATTCGCCAATTCGGTCATTTGAATTCGGGGCAACTTTTTAGAACCTAAAAACGGAACCAATTTGGATTCGAATTCAGAATTGCCGAATTCGAATTGACCGAATTGCTGAATTTGAAATTCATTTTTTGCCGAATTGATCGATTTCACAAGAAAATTCTAATTGAACATCAAGAAAAAACCAAAATCAAAACAAACAATAAATTCAGAAAAAAATAATCAAAATAATAAATTAGTCATTGTTTAATTCAACCATATTTACAAGAAAAATTAATAGAAAAACGCCAAAATAACAATTTTTAGGGTCTATTTACTTTATACATTAACTATATAATAAAGTTAAAAAATTATTAAAAAATTAATTCGAATTCAGTCAGGCCGAATTCAATTATAGTCAAACCGATTTCGTCCTATTTTTTACCAAATCGAATTGAGATGTAACCGAATTACCGAATTCACACTGAATTATTGAATTCAAATTGTCGAATTGAATTTGAATTCGGTCGGTAATTCGGTAAAAATCAAATTTGTTCGTGAGTGCCCACAACTTTAACCAATTTACTTTTATTGGATTTATATTTATGGCCTCATTCCATTATTTGAACCAAGTGTCCGCAACCTAGTAACTTTATACCTATCATAAAACCTTTGGGAAGGATAAATTCCACCATTATTTGAAAAGTTTGGGTTGTAAAGGTTGTTCCTGAAGAATTTGTGCATCATTGAACTAGACATTGTTCATCATCCAACTAAGTTGGTTGGTTAGGATTGTACAAATAAAATGTCTTTGTAATCCTTTCAAATCTTATAAAAATATTATGATATAAATCCCTAAAATCCGAACATAAGAATCCTAAATATACAAAATCTTTAAAAAAAAATCTTATAAGTCATTACATTCTTTTAAAATCTTAGACAGTCTTTTAAAATTCACTGTACTTATTTATTCATAAATAGTCTTTTAAAATCCTAATTGAATACACCCCCTAAGTCTTCTTAGAAACCCCTTAAAAATCCAAAATATTTCAAGCATAACACCCAAGCTTAACATCACAGAAAGAAAAAGGATAATTCTTTGGCAAGCCCCCAACCAAAACCAACAATTCCTGCATTACCATAACATAAAAACAGAATCCAATCAAAACCCAGAAAGTTAGATTTTGATCGTAATTTTTTCGCCAGATTTTGTTTCAAAGTTCGGAGAATTTCATACTTTTTGTTTCATCAAGTATATATTTGGAGTATCGAAGGCATGGTAGCCCAGTGGGTAACATCCACTGCCTCTGACCGAGAGTTCCAGGTTCGATACCTCCCTCACACAAGGGGAATGATTTAATTGTCATTTCTTTGGGTTCCCTTGTGTGAGGTCTTATACACCCCTCACGGGGCACCCGCTCAACGGGACTTCTACTACTCCTCACGGGGCACCCCGCTCAACTGGACTTCTACGACATCCGCTCAACGGGACTTCTACGACACCCGCTCAACGGGACTTCTACTACTCCTCACGGGGCACCCGAGGTCTTCTACTTCTCCCCTCTCGGGGTCTTCTACTTCTCCTCCTCTGGCGAGGTCTTATAATAATAATTGTAATAAACTAGACCATACTTATAAATTGTCTAGTTTTTTTTTTTTTTTTATTTAAAAAAAAAAAAAAGAATATATTTGGAGTAAAAAAATTGATTTAGATGGCTGAGATGCAGACGGAGATGGTGGAGATAATTGGTGGCGGTGCGGGTAGATGCAGACCAATGAGGGTTTGGATGGGGGTCATAAAAGAAGGAAGAGGGGTGGGTAGATGTAGACGCGAGGGTGGGGTGCTGGCCATGAGAGAGGGGATGGGGCGGGTTGATTAGAGATCTTTTTTAATTTTAAATATAAAATGACAATTATACCCTCGTTTTTAAAGCATGTTCGGAAGTTGGCCGGAAACCACCGCAAAAGTGGTGGTTATGACTCTATAGGCTGAATGTAAATTGTTTAGGGATTCTTTATGCCGAAAAAACTATATTGGGAAATTTTAGGCTAATTGAAATAAGTTGGAGGACGAATGAGGCTGTTTTCTCTTGTTTAAAAGATACTACGAAAATAAAAATGTTGTATAAGAATAAAAAAAAGCAAAAAATGAACATGGTATAAGAGGACCCCGGTCATCCGAATTATCTGTTATTTGTTAAAACTTTAACCATTTATATTTATATAAATAAAAAATATAAGAAGTAAATAATGTGTTTCCCAAATTTTATGGGTTGAAATGTCAACCAAATTTTCCACTCAAAACAACATGTGAAAGTGCTCTCTTTATAGTGTTGTCAAACTCAACAAACAATCTAACCTTGTGTGATGCATTTACTCCTTTTATAAGAGTTCTTAGTCTTCTCCTTTTATTTTATTAAAAATATATAAAACTCTCGAAAATTAAACGTAGAATTCTAGAGAATGTGATTGGTTAAAAAAAAAAAACACCTTATGTAATATAAATATAGTTAGATTAGATTAGATAGTCTAATAACATGTGCTACAAAAACACCTTATGTAATATAAATATATTTAGATTAGATTAAATAGATTAGATAGTCTAATAACATGGGTTATTCCATATTACCATATAATTAATAGTATATGAAAATAATGGCTATGTGAGCTTTTTAAAGTTTTAACTCTTTAAATGAAAAAAAAATAATAATAAGCAGGTTTTCTCGCAGGTTCTACCAAAAATCAAATGGCTCTGTGAGCTAATATTTTTTTTATTTTAAATTTTGTTTTACTATTGGAATGAAAAAAGTTGAAAAGAAAATTGTGTTTGCCACTGAATTTAATGGGCTAAATATCAACCCACCAATTCATTCAATTGAAAAGAATGCTCAACCCCCTTTATTTATAATGTTGTCAAACTCCAAAATTTCGTACACTTTCAATGTGGGATTTGAATATTATTGAAAAGGAAAAAGAAAAATCTAGAAAATTAGAAAATAAGAAAAGAAAAACCATAACTTTAGATTAATATTTTTGTACTTATTTTTATTATATTAACAATTAAAAATTTTACAAATTAATACTTTAGTTTTTGAGAGTTTAGAAAAATATTCACTTGAAACGAATTGATTTTTATTCATTTTTTAAATATTCATATTTATTTTTCAAAAGATATTATGAAAATAAAGTGTACAAATCTCATCGAGTTGTCCATCTTTAGCAAAAAAATTGGTTTTTTCACCACTATTAGTTGTAGAGGGAATCTATAGTGAAGTTAGAAAATCCTTCAATTGGTATCACATCATTGTGTTCTTGTAGTTTTGCTTGCCGGCTAGAAGTAAATTGATACGCAAAATCTATACTAACAAGTGTACTAGGTTAAAATTATAGTAGTCGAGGTCGATCCCACAGAAAATAATGATTAATTAATTCCTAGGTAACTGATTTTACAATGATCAAAAGAAAGTAAAATAAATCCAATGGTTGATGATAGTATGTATAACTAAATTAATCAAATAAACCAAAGAAAACAAATTGCTTAAACAAGAAGTTTGATATGATAAAGGTCTAAGGCACATGAATTTACTAAGTTAACCAATATATTACCCTAACGATATGTTATTCTACAGTGAGTTTCATTAATCGGTCGTTTTCCAACTATATCTAATAACCTCTTTCAAGGCTTATCGAACCTATTCTCATCAATAAACCAACTATATTTCTATGTTGATTTTAGCCCACAAAAACGCATTAAACATATGAAATCATAAAGATTGTACAAACCATACAAGTACATGTCTATCTTGCATGCAATTTACGTTAGATTATTTTACCGAATTAACAAGGTCAGATGTTGTAAATCTTTCAAGTTAATGTAAAGACAATTTGAGTGGTAGCTAATCATACAAAAGCATTAAGAACAATAATAAGAATTTAATTCCATAACACTCATTGAATAATAAGATCAAGAGAATAACATATTAAATTAATCTAGCTACATCATGGCCCTAGAATAAATATTTAGGGGTTAGCATTAGACTAACACCCGTTTAGTAGAAAGGCAAAGCATGGCAGTCAAATTTTTGGGACACGGAAATCCCAATTCTGTCCCGGGACCGAAACGGAAGTGGGACTTCTGTTCTGGCTGACGTGGCAAGACTCTCACCATGTTGCATCGAGGGAATAGAAAAGGGAGCGAAGCAACAAACAACAAACAAGACTTGCTGAGAGCCTTGCCACGTCAGTCAGAACGAAAGTCCCACTTCCGTTTCGGTCCCGGGACGGAATTGGGATTTCCGTTCTGGACTAAAATGTTTGTCCCAAAAATTTTACTGCCATGATTTTCCCTTTATACTAAATGAGTGTTAGTCTAATGCTAACCCCAAATATTTAACTCAAACTATTGAAGAAATTCAATAACAAATTAAAAGAGAGAACCTTCAATCTTGAAATCAAAATAAAGCCTCGAACTTGAAATCAAATAAGAAAACATCCCTGAATTCGAATAAAGCCTCGAACTTGAAATCAAAATAATCTTCAAAAATACTTCAACCATCAAACCTTCAATCTTGTCTACGAAATTTGCAAATAAAAGAACTATAAAGATTAACCCTAGAAGATGGTTAATTCTAGAGAAAAACTAAAATCTAGAGAATAATCTATTGATGACTAAATCCCTTCTCCTAAGACTAGCAAAGAGTATTTATAACAATAGAAACCTACTAGCTTAATGTACCTGACATAGATCAAAACTCTCCACACTCCTTTAAAGTAGTTGACATAAACCAAAACTCATCAAGATTCTTTAAAGTAGTTTCCGTAACATCTCTTCTAGTCTGTAAAGACATCTTTCCAATTCCAACATCTTCTTTCTTCTTTCTATTTCCGCAAGTCTGGTTCACTTTTATGCTTCAAAAGTACTTTTTTGCCCCTATGATTAAAAACACAAATAAGTGAGGATTATACCATTCTAATCTCAAAACGCAACATAACAATAGAAAAAATCATAAATATAAATGACATATTTACGTTGTGTTGAGGGTTCATCAACAAATCGACCATATCTATTTAATAGTAACAATTTCAATTGTTGGAGGAATCAATTCAAAATCTACGAGTTATTTTCCACGCAATCAACTGGAACTATCAATGAGATGATTACTCGATTCACAAACATTGTGAATGGTTTGAAGGCTTAGGGGAAGAAATATTTGGTCGGAGATGTCAACATGAAAATCATATATGTACTATCAAAAGTTTCGGAACCAAAGGATCTTGCTATTGAAAAACCCGAAAATTTGAAAACTTATCCGATTGAAGAATTTATTGGCTCCTTTTTGTAAGACCTAAGGGCTAATATGATCAATTTTGTTTTGATGATAACAATCCATTGATAGTTCTAATGTTTATGTGAGCATGTTCTCAATGATGGGATCCTTATTACTCACCAACACTGATTAAAATGGAAAATTAGCTCCTTGTGTACATCAAAGTCAACATCCTACACACAATTGCAAGACTCAAATGACACAAGCTTGAAGACAATCAACATTCCATGGAAGTATTTGCAAACTCAAGAAGAAGGAAAATCAACTAGTTAAGAGATACTCAATCCAAGAGAAGAATCAAGTGGTATTCTCCTTAACAAGAAGAAATGTTGATGTAAACATCAAGGCTATTCAAGATTCCGCCCAAGTACCAGTTGGACCAGCGACGAGGGCCCAAACAAAACGATTCCGAGAAGAACTTAATAGTTTTGTCCAAAGAGTCCAAGAACAAGAAAAGCACGTGTTCCTTAAAGAGAGTGAGTCGAAGCTGGTTACACTCATCAAAGTGGACACAAACATGGACCGACTTGGCGGAATGGAGAACGTGGGTTAAAACGTGGTCTAAACGTCCAACCACGATCTAGGCCATTATTTCCCGCATTATGTTTAGTTGCTTTATTTTAGGCAGTTTAATAAAGTAGTTATTTAGTAGTTTTATTATTTTGTATTCCAGTCCAAGTAGGATTAGACTTTGACTTGGACTCGAAAACTATGTCGTATTTCGAGTTCAAGCAGGATTATACCTTATCTTGAACTTTAAACTATGTCGTATTTCAATTCAACTAGGACTAGGAAACTTAGGCCGAAATCTCCCTATAAAAGGAGCATTCGGCATCCTTTGTTATTCACCAATTCATTTATATAAAACGTGAGCTTTTGCTTTCATCTTGAGTTCTTGAAAGGACTTATTCGAACTTATCAAGGATTTCCTTGTGACGTTCTACTTGACTTATCAAACGAATTATTCACCTTCGTTTGTGGCGTCTTCCTTATACCGAGGTTGCTAATCACAGGTTGATTAGAGGTCGAGGTTTCCACCCATCATAAGTCGATTATACCTAGGTTGCTAGTCACGAAGTAGGATCCTTCCTATTGGTTGATTAGAGGTCGAAGGTCCCCATCCAAACCTATACTTGGGCGAATTTCTGGAGTTGTTGCCGAATCGAAGAGGGTCTCGTTCACATCGTTGGCGAAGGTTCGCATCAAATGTGAAGTCCAATATTCTACAACATCATTGTTATAGGACTTCATCACTCAAAAAAGAAGTTGATCAAAGATTTCAAAGTCAAAGCTTCAAGAATATATAAAACTTTTAGTCTTTTGCTTATAGGTGCAACTACAAAACACTTAGGCATGAGTTTGAGAACATTGAAAACTTAAGTGGAAAAATCACTTTAGGACTTCACTCTGGTCGACCTAGGCCTAGCCTCGGAAAGCCATATGAAGTTCGGTAGACCGACATGTGTGTCTGGATGACCGAGGTTGTTTTTTTCCTTAGTCAGATTTTGAATGTTCCAAAGCTCCAACATCTATATCATCTCGGTCGACCTGACCACTTACTTCATTCGACCAAGATGATAACAAAGGCCTTTAATCTTTACTTCGGAGGCACCCCGGTCGACCTACTGCTTAGTCTAGTCGACCAAGCTATCAAATCCATGCCATAAATATAGTCGTTGTGACCAATTTTGCCCCTATATAAAGCTTATAAAGCTGAATTTTCATAACTAACCAAGTTATAAGAGGGGCATATGCTATACCCTTCATAACACACACAAGCAAAAACTTTCTAGATATTTAATTTTTCATCTATTTCAAAATACGTCATTTTGAGTTGAGGTTTAAGATATCCTCTCTCTTCTATTGTCAAATTTGATTAGAACTTTCAATTGTATATCCATTCCAAGAGGGAATTCTTTGTAGTGAGCTTAATTGTAAAGTCTCCTTTATAAGAGGCTAGTTACCCTTTTCTCTTTGTGAGAAACTAGTTTTTTCTGAGCTTCACTCTTTGTGATTATTTGTGACGCACAAGTCCTCTCGTGAGAGGTATCTTTTTTGAGAAATTGTCTCTTTGTGAGCTTAGATGTTTTGAGAATTTGAAAACCACTCTTTGTGAGTGGACTCTTCTTAGTGAAGCAAATGTACTCTTTGTGAGGCAAGTGTATCTCTTGAAAGAGATTGTCTCTTTGTGAGCTTAACACTATTTGTGAGTGGAGTCTTCTTTTTGAAGCACAAGTCCTCATTTTTTTAGACAATTGTAAAAGGTTGACGCCACCTTACATTTGCTGTGAAGGGAACTTCATTTGTGAAAAGTTGAAATCCTTAGGTTTGTCCTAAGGTAATGGATGTAGATTCTTTGTGAATCGAACCACTATAAATCCTTGTATTAATTAGTTTTCTCTATCCCTTACCTCTTTAATTTATAGTTCATGAAGTGCTATAACTTGCTTACTCGAAAACTATTTGTTCCTTAATTTATACATTGCTTCACTTAATCATCTAAGTTGCCTAAACCTAATTAACTCACCTTATGTGCTTAATCAACATACTTGTTGTTAAGGTGATCATTTAGGCAAAGAATTTTAGAAAAGTTAAAAAGTTTTTAGAATCTAATTCACCCCTCTTTAATTTATTACCCTAATAGGGTCTTTCACTTTCTTACTCATGAGCTTAAGTTGAAAGAGGATGAACTAAGTGATACCGGAAAAAATAAGTTTCTCTCAAAGAAAAATTCTTGTTGCTACCATTAAAACATCATCTTTACAACACAATGATGTTTTCGAAAAAATGATGACTCTTGAGAAAAGGTTCTTGACTATGATTTTTGAAACAAATTCTATGCATTCTTACCATCATTTAAATACCTTGATATGTATTGAATTTAGGAATTTTTCTGGTTTACTGAAATATTTTTTCCTATTGTTTTGTTGTTATATCAGAACAAATAAATTAAAATAGTGAAGGAAAAAAATGAACTGAGACTGCTACTGATGTTTTATTTTTTCCTTCAAAAAAATAAACAAAACAGTAAATAATCTTAGGAAAATATGATTGTTTTATATTTTACAGAAAATAATAAAACAGTGAAAACACACTGATAACCTTAACCGGTTTGGATAAAATCTTGGACGAGACAGCAGTGTACCGCTTCCCATTATGTTCAATATGTCCTACCTTTTATCAGCTTCAGGCACTCTTGAACAATGAACTCCCAAGGTACAACGTCCTAACCTTCTGTTTCTTTGAAGCATCAAAAGAATCATAACCTTCGAATCTTTTGGTAATATAATGAACTCTGAGATAGAATGTATGCAAGTGTAGAAGAAACAGTAGAGAGGAGAAGGAGAATGATTTTTCCGGGGTGATTTCTCTGGTAGTAGAGGTCTGCCTTATATAGGCACAAAACCAGACATATAACAGTCCATGTTTTATTACTGTAATAAACCTGACTGTTACAGTCAAGCCAATAATCACAGAGTTAATATGTAAATTCTTATTGTTACAACAAGAATTCAAACACTCAAAATTCAAACTAGTAAAAAAACGGGGGATGATCAGGCACGCGAGTTTTGGTCAGGCATTCATGTACGCAGGCCGTGCCTGCACACAAGTTCGAGCTATTTTGGTATCGACAGAACTTCGATTTGCACCCCTTGCGTTAGCGCGCACGAGGTTCCCACACGGGGGCATAATACAAGTAATACAATTTAAACCCATGTGAACCACTTTTCCTTATAAAGTATGAGTTTCCCATGTGGGATGTGGGTTTAAAACCCATTTACCACATTTCATCCACCCACTTTATACCAATTTATCATTCACACATTTAATTGGTTTTCTCACATGTTATATATCGCCGCGAAGCTTGCGCAACCCACTTCATGATAATCTCAATAACATTCAAAACCGAGCGGTGTAACATATAATAATATTGGCTGAAAAATGGCCTCACGATACTTTAATTCTTTGAATAAACCAATTTCTCTAACAATCCCCCACATGAATGAAAAATCTTTTAAAAAATGCTCATCAAATGCAATGCAAGAGTTCGGCGAGAATTCGTTACATCGGAATAGGTAGTTGTTAGCTTTGAACCTTCCCTAGTGAAATACCATCAGATACACTTGCTAACCAGTGGACGTGATGCCTTGAACTATTCAGCGTTTTATATGTACCAAGACAACGATACTCACACAACGATTTCTCTATACTATTAATAGATTCTTTCATTGTTGTCCATTTCGGCCCTGGATTGCCTTGGAAATGTTCATCGAATGCTCTAGAGATTTAGCCATGAAGTCATCTCATAGAAGTGGCCTCTTCACATTCGATATAAGTCATCTCTTATTTATAAGTATGCTTCCATACTTCACATATACGTATAATGATCATTGAAAACTTTCGTTTATCCTCCAATGGCCAGGTCTATCACTCTTTCACCTTAGGAGTGAGTTGGGAACTCTTTTCCCGAGTGTTTTGTTCGACTCCCCCCGCCCACAATTTAGTTGTCCATTTGAACCTGCAAATTAGGATTTACAATTAAGGTAGGGTTGCCATCATGAGTGGTAATCAATTTTGTGGGCTTCAGCCCCATTCCCCTCGATGAAATCTCAATAAGATCTCTCGTCAGACCTTTTGTTAATGGGTCCGCTATATTTTCTTTGGATATCATAAAATCCAAGCTATAACACCGGTTTTCAAAAGTTTCTTTTCGGATTTATGTCTACAACGTATATGTCTAGACTTCCCATTATACACATTATTCATTGCTCTACCAATAGCTGACATGCTATCGCAATGTAAGCTAATTGGTGGCATTGGTTTTGAAAACATTGGAATATCTTCCAAAAATCCACGTAACAATTCGGCCTTTTCGCCTGATAGATCCATAGCTATGAATTCTGATTCCGTAGTTGATCTCGCAATACAAGTTTGTTTGCATGATTTCCATGAAACCGTTGCACCTCCTATTAAAAAAATGTATCCACTTGTGGATTTTATAATTTTGGAGTCTACTATCCAATTCACATGAGTGTACCCTTCAAGTACAACTGGATATCTAGTATAAAATAATCCATAGTTAGCGGTGTACCTTATATATCTAAGTGTTCTAACTAACGCTTTCCAGCGCTCATAACAAGGATTACTTCTATACCTCGCTAGTCTGTTGGCTGAGTTTGAAATATCTAGGTTAGTTCAATCCCTAAGATACATTACACTGCCTATGATCCTAGAATATTCAAGGTGTCGCACACCTTCTCCATGATTCTTGTGAAGATTATAACCTATTTCCATAGGTGTTCTAGCAATTAAATCACTTCCTTTATCAAATTTGTCTAATATGTTTTCAACATATTGACTATGAGAAAGTGAATATCTATCTGATATTTTGGTAATCTTCATTCCAAGTATTACATTAGCATATCCCATATCCTTCATATCGAAGTTTTGCGACAACAATTTTTGGCAACTTTAATGTTTTCTTTGTTACCAATAATTATCATATCATCTACGTAGAGACATACTATTACACAGTTGTCTTTTCTTCCTTTCACGTAGACACATTTAAGGAAAGCTATTTTCACATCCATTTGATGGATCTCCAAATCAAACAAGGTTGCAAAAGCAATAATTAGCCTGATTGATGTTTTTCTAGATACAGGGGCATAAGTGTCAAAATAATTGGCACCCTCAGTTTGTCTGTATCCTTTAAGTACAAGTCTTGCCTTGTACTTATCAATTGTACCATCAAGCCTCATCTTTCTTTTAAAGATCCATTTGAGACCTAATGTTTTACAACCTGGTGAAAGTTCCACAACTTCCCATGTATGGTTTTGAAGAATTAAAATTATTTCACTATCAATTGCTTCTCTCCATAAGTCAGAATCTGGATAAGTAATTGCTTCTCTATAAGTCAAAGGATCATTTTCTAACAAATAAGTTAGGAAATCTAGACCAAATGACTTCTCCCTTCTAGCTCTTTTTCTACGTCTGCGTTCTTCAACTTCTTCTTGAAGGTCTTTTTCCCCCCACAATCATCTCAACTTGATTGTTTTTAGGGTATAAGCTCGAATGTTTAATGTAAGGAAAAATCATTTCAAAGAAGGAAGAATCCCTAGCCTATATTGTATTAACGTGCACTTCAGAGTTATCTGATTTATACAATAAAAATCTATAAGCACTACTATCCTGTGCATATCCTATAAACACGCAATCTACCATTTTATGTCCTATTCTCGTCCGCTTATATGGCGGAATTGGAACCTTTGCTAGACATCCCCAAACTTTGATGAACTTATAAGAAGGTGCGTGACCTTTCCATAATTCATAAGGGGTCTTATCTAGTTTCTTATGTGGTAGTCTGTTTAGGATATTATTTGCGGAAAGCAAAGCTTTCCCCCACAAATTCTGGGGAGAGCCAAAACTTATCAGCATTGCGTTCATCATCTCTTTAAGAGTTCTCTTTTTGTGCTCTGCTATTCCATTTTGTTCTAGAGTATAAGGCGTAGTTGTATGATGAATGATGCCGCTTTCAGCACACAACTAGTGCAAATGGAGATTCTTATTCTCCACCCATATCACTTCTTAGCCTTTTAATTTTCTTGCCAAGTTGATTTCCAACTTCGGCTTTATAATGGCTAAACTTAGTTATTTCTTCTTCTTTACTTCTCATTAAGTAAACCTAGCAAAATCTTGTGCAGTCGTCAATAAAAGTGATGAAGTAACTTTTACTGCCTTTTGGTTGCACATATTTTAAATCACATACATCAGTGTGAATTATTCTAATGGTTCTGAACTTCTTTCAATTGAATGGAAAGAGGATTTAGCTAGCTTTGCCTCAATACAAGTCTCGCACTTGCAATTTTTATCAATGTTAAATTTGGGAAGCACTACAAGAAAACAGTTAAATAGCGACCGAAATATTAGGGAAAAAAACGACAGAATAACAACCGAATGGAAACCGAAAAAATAACGGTCGTTATTCCGTCACTGTTCCGTCGGCAACATCGGTTCCGTTGACTAAATTGAAACGACGCCGTTTTGTTCACCCTTAACGACCGAATACCGATGGAAGTTTATGACCGTTTATAGACGGAAAATATAACAACCGAATTTAACGACCGTTTATCAACGGAAAACATAACGGTCTATATTTATATATTAATAAATGAAGGATATAAAACGTCGTCGTTTTGTGTAGACTAACTACCGAATACAGACTGAAGTTAACGACCGTTTACTGACGGAAAACATAACGGTGTATATTTATATAGTAATTAATGAAGGACACAAAATGCCGTCGTTTTGTGTAGACTAACGACAGAATACCGACGGAATGTAACCCGACGAAAAATTTAACGACCAAATTCGTGACGAAAGACGTAAGGGCGTACCAAAACGACGTCGTTTTATTTCCTGATTTGTCAAAAATAAATATTAAAGGAAGAAGTTCCAGAAATCCCTAAATCTTCTTCAAAACACTTCTTCGAAAATCTTTTTCAGCCACCGCCATCCAGCCACCTCGCCACCATCATTCCGCCACCTCCATTAAAGGTTCGTTCTTTTTCATTTTTTTCAGTGTTACTAGGGTAGCAGGAAGCTTTGGCTTATCAATGAAGTGTCTGCAAACTGTTTAGATGTGTAGCCTGTAATTGGCTGAGTTTTGGCTGCTTTTCACTTGTCAAGCTTGTCGAGTATTAGCTAAAATTTAGTGAATTTTTGGTATGCTTTAGCTGCAATTCTGATTAGTACTTGAGGCTCACCTAATGAACTTCTTAAAGCTAATATTTTCTTTTAACTATGATGTCAATTATGCATTATCTTGGTTAGATTTGTAACACATCATTGCCACAAACACTTAGCTTACATGGCCCTTACTATTAAATATAAAAGGTTCCAGTTTGAAATTCAGTCTGGAACTTAGAGCTGGTAGTATTAGTATATCTTCATTATTCAATTTGAAATGAGAAATGGACCATGATTTGCTGAACTGGAATTTATAGTTTAACCTACTAAAACAAGGCCTCAATTGATGGAAAATTTAACTACATAAATTAAGATTTGTGTGATGATTTATGTCTTTGAGAAAATGGTAACTTCTGTCTTCTCCAATAATAGGAAATGGAACTTTCCTAAGACCTGTTTTGGAAAATTATGGAAATTCATTCACCATTTTTTACAGAATTGCTTAAAAGGAAAGCTATATTCGTTGAGAACCAAAGTATGTAATGTCCTGAAACTCCTGATGTATGTTGTGTGATGCAATTAGTTGTGGTACGCCTAGATGTGCATGTTATTTTTTAGCTACCGGGGACTTAATTTTTCTTAATTACAGTGATATGGACGTTTTATTTATCATGTTACTTCTTAATTAAAGAAAGATAATGAAACACCTATACTTTCTATCTTATAAAACGATCGGTAATTTGCTACTTCTTAATCCGCTTAATCTGTATTTCAGAGATGCCTCCAAAGAAAGGTATTTGATTTCCATTTAGTCAGGCACCAACGTTTTCTGCGCCCCTACCTCCCATCCAGGTTCATCATCGGACTTGCATTCTACTCCACCATCTGCCTCCGAGCGTGGTACGACACCTCCGTCACAGTCTGCTGATGCACATGTATCTCGGGATGCATCTGAGTTAGTATCGGTGATTGAGTCTACGCCGATAGCAGGATCAGCGACTCATCAGTCTACTCTCCCAGAGACGGCGACTGATACCAGTACTGGTGGAGTTGCGGCTACATTGGATACTCGTACTCTCCTACAACATACCCTTGGCACGTAAGTAAATTTATTAATTATTTCCTTTAAGTTAATTATACTTCTTGTAATCATTATAGTGACTAATTAAATTTTTTCTTGGCTATTATAGATTTAGATTGGCATCCAGCTGTTTCGCCGCCATTACTTCAATATTTCAAGATCGTTTCAATGGGACATACAGCACCATAAAGGATGTTCCCCAGGAAGAAGAAAATCTGTGGTGGGAAGAGTTCACAGTAAGTAAATTAGCAAACAAGTTTGAATTTAGAAGTCTTCGAATTTAATTATCTAACATTATTTCAAAATACAGAAAAGGTATCGCGGGGCTCCCGAGCATGAGGTGGGCGTCAAGAGAGGTTGGTGTAACATACTTACGAGGAGACTCAGCGGCATTATGAGCGACGCACGAAAAAAAATCAGAGGCCCACATGGGTTTGTGAGACCGATTGGGCGCGACTTCAAGCGTACTGGCAGACTCCAAAATTTAAAGCAAAGTTTTTACAGGCCCCAAAAAATCGGTAAGAAGGTAGGGTGGCACAGGCCCAATGAAGCACACGGGTTGTTCGCTCAGCCACATTGAGCACCACATGATACTGATACTTAATTATATTATTTTACACATTCATATATGTTATGTGTTATATGTACGTATTTAAATGTTTTAATGATTTTTGTTAACAGGAAAAGGAGGATGGACATGTAGTCTCATTCTCGGCCAGTTACGATCATCTTCATCAACACCATATCGGCCCAAGAAAGGCGAATGGGTTGATGAAGATTCTAGACACTTGTCTGTAAGTATTTCATTACTTTTTTTCTTTTTTGATATTATTTTTTTATTATGATAACCTAACATTTTATTCGATAAGGGGTGTTCCATGTGGTTTATGACGACGTCGCAAACCAAGCAACGCAAGCCGGCCAACTTCCTCAGATTGAGCTTTTTGCTGTGGTTGTGTGTGGGCTAGGACTCGGTTCGTTCAGCGATGTGGTAAAGACAATGAAGCGAGGCAGCCATGCAGTCTCGCATTCATCTATAGAACAAATGCAGAATACAATAGAAGCAAAGTTTAAGAAAGAGATGGCTGAGCAAAGAAAAGAATTGAAGAGGAGGAAAAAGAAGAGAAACAAGGCATTAGCTAGTACGTTAGCTGATATTTTAACAAATAGGGACAATATTGTATTAAGTGCCTCTGAGATAGAAGCCAAATTGAGTAGTCTAGATGATGATGAGTTAGAATAGGACTATGCCGATGACCCCTTAGCTGTCGATGAAGTTTTGGGGAGTCAATAGATTATTTAGTTTATTTCGTATCAATTTGTAACTATTGTTATATTTTTTTTATATAATATGCAACTATTTTATTCTTTTTTTGCGTTATGTTTTCTGATGATTTTGGGTCTATTTTCTGTTGAATTCTGAATATACTAAATTGTGGCAGGGGGTTTGTTCTATGTTTTCTGTTAGCTGTTACTAGAAAAATGGCTTTGGACCGACCGAATTGCGACGGACTAGCGACCATTTTAGGGTTTAGGGTTAGGGCTGGCACAATTTCTACTTCGATGCTCACCAGATTACTTAAAATATCTACAATCCAAGGTATTTCATAAAACATTATGATCTTTTATAAATAATTCAATTACAATTTTACAAATTACAATACCATTATGCATTTTTTATTCGAATGTATTTCAGGAGAATGGACACAAGCTAATGCAAAATCATATAAATTCTTGTGTGAGTTCTGCATTTACATTTCTTATTCGTCCACCTATATTCCATTTGAATCAAAATCTTAACCCAGTAGTTTCTTTTGTCTTGAAAGTAAACTGGTGTGAAGAATACTCGCATCTTTCCCGACATACAAATTGAAATCATGTTAAGTAAATGTAGGTAATGCTATAATACATTGATTTGTTAGTCAAGTTAATTAAATATTTATCATTATTGATAAAATATTTTTGTTATTCATTTGTAGGTTGTGAGCATTAATCAATATATCTACATTTGGGAGTTACTCAATAAAATTCACATTACCCAATCATTATGAAATTTCTTATTTGCTTTCTAAAAAATTAAAGTGAACGGGTTTTCGTCCAAGTACAATTGTACAATCAATAAATTAGTATTTTGAAATTCAATATCTTCGTGCATAGCACGGGTCATTTTCTAGTATATATATATTACAAAATCCCTTTTCAGATTCGTATATATATCATGCCACATGTCATTTTGTAGGATTTTATATTTTTAATTAGTTATAAAACTTTTTATTGGTGCAAAAAATTTGAACTATTTTATTTAATTTGGAGGAGGTTAGTATTTTGAAATTCAGTATTAGTATATATATCAATCTATATATATATATATTACAGAAGGTGTTTTCACTTTTACCATCACTTTTTGCCACGTGGCAAGCTCTTAAACACCAAGATAAACATAAATCTTCCGCCCAACTACTACTACTACTACTACTTCTATCAATATCTCTTAGAAGTTTACTCCTGAAACACCACTTACACACACGATACCCTATTCTTCTGCATATTGATAGTTATTTCGCCTCTTTCTTTCTTCTCCATTATCGTTCATCCGTTCTCTTAAACATCAGTTTTGATTCAAGTAGTCTCTTGCCTGAGAATTATATTATTCTATTTTTTATTTTAAATATTTGTTCCAACTGTATTGGCATTTTTTAATCTCTTTTCCATTGTTCTTATTGTAGGTATTGCAATTCTTCAAAGACTTCAGGTATTTTCTATTTTCTTTTTCCATATCCAATTTTGGTAATATAATTCTTGATATTTCTTTTGTAGAGCACTAAAGAGCACAGATAAAATGTTTGCATGCTTTTATTTTATGTGTAAAAAGGCTTTCTCATGCTACTGACTTTAAAAACATCTCGAATGCAACTCTTTGTTTCTTCAGGCGTATGGATCATACCAGATAATCAAGAAGTTGAGACGAAACATGGAATTCTTCTAGATGACAAAATATGGAAGCGTATAGATTGAAATTATTACAACTTTACAATCTATTTTGAATAGGCTTCATTTGTACAAATAAGAGTTCTTTCTCAACTATTGCAACATATTACAACGATATGAGGTGAGACACGTTTTAATTCATCTCCTAATCTTTCTCTTCAATCTCATAAGAGCAAACAAGAAGTTACGAAATTAACATAAACACAAAGATAAATCATAAATTTTTCTCTATTCCATCAAAGATCATGTAAAACTAAGCAGGTCCGTCTCTGTCTCTCTCCTTTTTTATGTTTTCATATCTTGCTTAGTAACATTTTATCTTTGTTTTCAAAGCCCCTCCTGACTATGAACTTCTCTCCTTAATTTTGTTTTTTTCATTTTTTAGAAGGGTTTATTTTGATCCAAAACAAAAAATTTGAAAACGGAAATTTGTTTGATACCCTTCTCAACGCATCTTTATTTTTACGAAAATTATTTTGATTCATTTTTTTCTTTTGCAGGAAGTTTGTCTTATGTGGATGGGTTACAATATAAAGTTTTGTCTTTTTGATCTCTATAAATGTATTAGAATATGATAATTAAGCATTTGTTTGATTTGATGATAGTTTGGAGATACCTACATATATAACTAATGATTTTAGTTAATTGAGTTTTGGACATTATTTATTAAATCGATTTGTTATAAGATGAGTTTCCATTTGTTTTCAATCTAATTTTCCTTTGAAAATTTCAGTTTACTACTTTTAATTGGAGGTGGCTTTTCAAAATTTAACAGACAATAAGACACAAAATAAGTATTCATTTACTCTTTCAACTTTATTATTATGTCTCACAAATATTGCACATTTTTAAGAGTTTTCTTCTTCTTCTTTTCAATTTCCTCTCTTCATATTTGGCAATGGTGATCCCTGTCTTTACGAATATATTTAAATGATATTTCTAAAGCTTTTTTCTCTTGGCACCTTGCACAATTTATTTTTAGAAAAAAAAAAAGTAAGAATGATTGTTTCCTATATTTTATGGGTAGTTTTGGCTGCTTAATCCTTAATTTACCTTTGCGTTATTTTTTCGTTTTTAGTTCTCTTGAACTAATCCTGTTATTTTGCCACTTCAGGGACTAATTGAGAAGGATTCAGAGGTTTTGACCGCTGTTTCCTCAAGAAGAGCAACAAGAATATGAGTTGATCAAAGTCTTAAAAAATCAAATACTATTTTTTACTTTTTTTTTTATCAACGATAAGAGTGAATTATGATAATATAAAAAAGAGAACCGTCATATGGATCATATACTTTGTTGTACCAGTCAAATGGTCGTGCTTCTTTTGGCGTATAGATTTTAGCTTCATTATTCAAGGTTCCAGAAATAGGAGGAGGAAGAAGAAAATGTCCAGAATTTTGTATGTTCAATACACAACATAAGTGAAGGAAGAAAATTGAAAATATAAGCCTATATGGCTATCCTTCAAAAAAAGAAAAGGCAAGAAAGTTTATTCATATAGTGCTGAATCCAAGAGGTATTAATTAAAGGATTTATGGTTTTAGTTCAAAACTATGTCTATGTTGTTACTTAAATGGATATCTGTTTTTCTTTTAATTTTTAGAAGCAGTTAAATCTGTCATTTTTAAGATACATAATTGGGGTTTTTTTTTTTTGAATTGATACATAATTGATTCAATCGTATGTTAAAAGAGCTCCCGTCAGAGACTCATCGACTTCAGTGTTTTGTTTAAGATATAATAACATTAAAAAAGAAGTGTCAGTGTGATAAATAAATTATATAGGAGCAACATTCATTATGTAGATCTTCAAGTCTACAAAAAATACATTATTATTCTGTGATGATTATTTGCAAAGTTTAATTGACATTTTATTTTCTATTTAATTTTTTTAATTTTTTCCTTAGTTTTTGCTTAAAAATCGTGGGAGATTTTATGTGCATAGAATGGGTTCTCAAGCTATCTATATCTATATTACATAAGCATTTTTCAGATTTGTAATTCCCTCTCATGCCACGTGTCATTTTGTAGATTATTGTGTTATTTAATTTATTCATAAAACTTTTGATTGATGCAAAATAAATGAACTGCTTCATTTAAAATGGGAAGGAGTAGGATTCGAACTCGGAACACTCAGGTTAAATGATACACCACATTGCCAGCCACTCTAACAGGTATTTGACAACTATTTTATTTAACTCTTTTACTGGAATGCTAATTTAAGTAAACTTTTCCACGATCTCTACCAAATATAAACTAACAGTATTCTTGGTATGATATAATATTCTACATTAAATATATTAACTTCTTTAATTTCAAGATACAAAACTCATCTCATACTCTTAACCTCTTATTTTATGATTATATTTTAGAAGTTTATAAATTTTTTAAACACTTTAAATTCTTTTATAAAAAAATTCATTGAATTAAAATATTTTTCCAAAATCAATCTATATTTATATTACATAACATGTTTTCAAGTTTTAACCCATCAGAAATCTTCAAAACTCTAACACAAATTTCTCGAATTTTCTAACTCTTAATTAGAATACAAAAACTTGATTGGTTAAGATGAATTTTGATTAATTAAGTTAATTCAAACTAATTATTATCTTAAAACAAATTTAAATATCAAATTACTTAACCAAATATCTTTACCATCCTAAACTTTTTCTCATAATCTTGAACACACTTTTCTGTTTTAAACTCTCAATCTAATATAAAATTTCTAAATTAAAGATTTTTCGATTTAATTTCAAATGTTGTGATTGGTTAAAAAGATTTTAAATGTTTGAAATAAATTAAGAAAATATTAATTATTTCACTAGCACAAACTCCCGTATTTCTAGCCATTTTATCACGTGTTTTGCTAATTCATAATCAGCCCCTCACTTTTAATTTTTTTTTTATTAATCTCACATTGGTTTATTGATTCGTAATTTCAGTTAAATTCTACTTCTCATATATTATTCAAATTCAAATACGATAAAAATTTAAATTAGTGTAATCAACCATTTAGTTTCTGTTAAACCTGCGGACGAGCCTCCCCCAAGGTATATCAGATTACCCATTATTCCTTATCATTTCTTATATGTCTAAAGATAGCATTTTATGATATAAGAAATCTCATTATGAGTTTTTGTCGAGTAAATTATGTCCATTATGAGTTTTTTTCTTTTGAGAATGACTAGAATTAAATTACACATTTCCTAAAATAATAATACTTTTTCGTATAAACTTTCACTACTAACCTTCCATTTATTTGCGTAATTTAAAGACATTAACCTTCCTTTCTTTATTAAAAGTAAAATACTTTTATTAATTTTCATCTTAAGTCAAAGTGAAACATTGAATTCCGGATAGAAGCAATATTGTATTAGTTAAAGTATATAGGCTAAATAAGAGTTTTTGATAACTACGTATCATCATATTGCTTATTGCCTTTGTGTTATTTTGCTAAATTTCTTTTATATTATTAGTAGAATTTTTGCTTTTTTTCACATTGATTTATAATAGCTAAATCTATTGATCTTTACTAGCTACTTTTAATTTTGATTTTTTGATTTATTTTAAATGTTTCAATTTATTTGATTGCAGGATACAAATAATCCTAATTCTTGGTAACCTTTTATGTTATATGTATTGATTTACTTATGTCCTAGAAGTCTTATAAAAAAAACTTAATTTAGACTTGATTTGTTATTTTGGTTTTAAGAATTAAGTTTTTTAGCCATTCCCAACATTGTTTTTCCAAAAATTTATGAAGTTTAGGAGGAACTTATTTGAGATAATTTATTGGGAAGTTTCTGTGAATTTACGGGAATTTATGAGAATATTTTATTCCAACATTACTCACCTCTTCATCCTTTTTATGTTCATGACTTTTGATGTCTATTTATTATTTATACCTATGTTTGATTTATTTTTATCTTTATCTAATAAACATTACTATTAATAAATATCCTTTAAATAATTTATTAATATACTATTAGACTAATTTTATCTTTCAGGGAATAAAAACATTTACTAAAATGGATCTTACAGTAATGCAAGTTTAAAGAGAAAAACTTGAGCAGAAAACTACATTAATTAGGTGGCTCCATAAGAAAAATGAAGTCACAATACGTAGTTTCTTCATATTTTCTAAAAATATTGGGTGATTAACATTTAATAGTAGTAGTGTAATGATTATTGTATCAAAACATTGGAGGGACATTAATTTAAATAGTATAAGACTATATATAATTCTTTTAATTATATATTATTCGATCCAATAATTATTCTGGTGTTGACCCTTACATTTATGAGTTACTCAATAAAAGTCATATTATCTAATCATGTTGAATTTTCTTATTTGTTTTCTGAAAATTTAAAGTTAACGAGTTGTTGTTTTAAATACAATTGTACAAACATTAAATTAATAATTTGAAATTCAGTATTTCCGTGCATAGCACGGGTCATTTGCTAGTATATATATATATATATATATATATATATATATATATATATATATATATATATATATTACTGAAGCCCTTTTCAGATTCGTATATATATCATGCCACGTGTCCTTTTCTAGGATTTTATATTTTTAATTAGTTATAAAACTTTTTATTGGTGCAAGAAATTTGAACTATTTTATTTAATTTGGAGGAGGTGGGATTCGATCCCGCAATCATGCAAGTTATATGCTACACCACACTGCCAGCTACTCTGGCAGGTATTTGATAATAATTTATTAATTCTTTCAATGGAATGCTAATTTAAGTAAAATTTAAGTATTTTTTGTTTGATATAATAATCTACATTAAATATATAATAGACCTGTTTTCCTGTAGCTTTATTATAGACATTTTTTCCTATAGTTTTTTTTTTTTTTTATGGTTGGTCTAGATGGTTGATATCAGTGATAAAAGGGGCGGAGGTCGAGTAGTGGTAGAACGAGTTCGAAAGTGGTCGAAGATGAAGCTGAGAGTGAGAGCGAGGAACAATTCATAGGATTTAAATGGCTTTTTGTGTCTGTATATTTTTTCTTTTCTGATGTGAGAAAATTTAGGAGATGGTTATAAATTGATTTTCATATTACAATCTTATACATTTTTTTCCCTTTTTCAGATTAAAGAAAATTATGAGGCAGTTGGAATATTGTAATAAATTCCGTAAGGAAAAATTGTTTCTTTTGAACTTTTACATTGCAATAATTTTACATTAATCTATAAGCTATTTACCGACCATACCGTTTTTGAGTTTTTGTCGATTAAAGTATATAGAATGAGTTTTTGTCGAGTAAAGTATGTCTAATATGATTTTTTTTTCCTTTTCAGAATAGCTAGAATTAAATTACTCACTTCCTAAAATAATAATATTTTTTTCATATAAACTTCCACTACTAACATTCCATAGTTTAATCGTAATTTAAGGGGATTAACCTTCCTTAACTAATAATGCAAGAAGATAACTTTATTAAAAGTAAAATATTTTTATTAACTTTCATCTTAAGTCAAAGTGAAACATTAAATTCCGGATTGAAGCAATATTGTATTTGTTTAAAGTATATAGCCTAAATAATATTTGAGTTTCTGTCTTTCTGATAACTATGTATCATCATATTCCTTATGGCCCTTGTGTTATGTTTCTAAATTTCTTTTATATTATTAGTAGAATTTTTGCTTTTTTGCATTTATTTATGATAGATGAATCTATTGATCATTGCTAGCCACTTTTAATTTTTTCTTTTCCTTTTTCTTTTTCTTTTAAATGTTTCAATTTATTTGATTGTAGGTTACAAATAATCCTAATTCTTGGTAACTTTTTATGTTATGTGTATTGATTTACCTATGTCCTATAAGTCTTAGGCAAAAACTTAATTTAGACTTGATTTGTTATTTTGGTTCTAAGAATTATGTTTTTTAGCCATACCCAACAGATTTTTACAAAAGAGATTTTTCTTAAAAAAAATTCATTAAAAAATGACCAATTTTCCAAAAAATTATAAAGTTTGGGAGGAACTTATTTGAGGGAATTAATTGGGAAGTTTCTGTGAACTTATGGGAATTTATGAGAATGTTTTATTCCAACATTTACTCATCTCTTCATCATTTTTATGTTCATGGCTTTTGATGTTTAATTATTATTTATATCTATGTTTGATCCATTTTTTATCCAATAAACATTACTATAAATAAATTCCCTTTAAATAATTTATTAATATAATATTAGACTAATTTTATCTTTCATGGAATAAAAACATTTAATAAAATGGATCTGACAGCAATACAAGTTTGGCGGAAAAAAACTTGAGCAGAAAATTTGCTCGCTCTTATAGAAGAAGATGCATTATCTCAAAACGTGGATCAAACAATGTTAAAAAACTTCATGAATTAGATGACTCCATAAGAAAAATGAATTCACAATACGTAGTTTTTTCATGTTTTCTAAAAATATTACGTGATTAACATTTAATATTAGTAGTGTAGTGATTATTGAATCAAAACATTTGATGGAACATTAATCGAAATAGTATAGGACTATGTTTAATTCTTTTGATTATATATTATTTGATCCAATAATCATTATATGTTCACCTTTACATTTGTGAGTTACTCAATAAAAGTCATATTACCTAATCTTGTTGAATTTTCTTATTTTTTTTTCTGAAAAATTAAAGTTAACAAGTTTTTGTTCTAAATACAATTGTACAACCATTAAATTAATAATTTGAAGTTCAGTATTTTCGTGCATAGCATGGGTCATTTGCTAGTATGTAAAATAAAATATTTTTTTTGGAAAATGACCCAAATAGTCCTTCAAGTATTTTCGAAGACATAGTTGGCTCCCCAAAGTATTTCGACTTCTTGTTAGGTCCTTTGACTAAAATTGCGTCTTATAAGACGTCCCACCGCCTGTTCTGCTGGTTGTTTCCGGTGGAAAATAGGCACGCATTATGCACGTGTCTTTAGAGTTGGGGTAAAATGGTCAAAAAAATTATCTCTTGACCCACCAGTTGACCCAGAGACCCGCAAACACAATCCACTAGCTCAGACGGATTAGAACGGTCCAAAAGAGCATTTTTCCATCTTCAACCTCTTGAAAACACCAAGAACACCAGAAAGTCAAAATTCCAATGATGGTAGATGATGGAAAAAACTATGTAGCCCTGTTCTCCAAGTTCTGGGGTAGCAAAAACTCCAAACAACTACCCAAATCAGTAGCCAAAACGCTCTTCGGATGATCAAGTGTGTTGCTGACATCATCAACACAAACCCAGCAAACCAAAATAATTCGACCCACTAAAAACTCAATGACCTTGAATTCTGAATGGATAGAATGCTGCTCTTTAATTAAAAAGATGATATAATACTGAGATCCGTAGGGAGATTGCCCCGGTGTAGGTGGTCCGTAGCCGTTTGACGATGGTGGTGGTGCGCCGTAGGGTTGGTTTGAAGGAGGTGGATAAGAACCGTAAGATTGGGAGGAAGACGATGGCGGAGCTCCTTAAAGTTGGGAGGAGGCGGACGGCGGCGAAACACCGTAAGGTTGGGATGAGGAGGAAGACGGTGGCGGAGCACCGTAAGTTTGGGAGGAAGAGGGGTGGTGGGGAGAGCCCACCACCACCATTTGTTCATCGTCTTCTCCATTTGTTCATCAAAGAGCTCAGCAGAGATGACTCCAGCTCTTCTTCTTCTTCTTTCACTTTTGAATTGAATTGAACAATCAGATCAGAATTGAATTGAATTTGTAGTAGTAATTGGAGGAATCAAACAAAGATCTGAATGTTTTGTTTTTTATTTTGATTCTTACTTACTCCGGCAGACCAAAAAAAAATGGACGATTTTACCCCCACTCCAAAGGCACGTACATCGTGCGTGACTTTTTTCCACTGGAAACAACCAGCAGAACAAGTAGTGGGACGTTTTATAAGATGCGATTTTAGTTAAAGGACCTAACAAGAAGTCGAAATACTTTGGGGAGCCAACTATGTCTTCGTAAATACTTGAAGGACTATTTAGGTCATTTTCCCTAAATGTTTTTATATAATTACCTAGCAACTAAAAATATAAATAAATATGTCTATTATTTTTCACAAGTTAAACACAACAAAAAATAAATTAATGAAAATAAATTATTGATCTTGATTCTTGAACTTCAAACAAATTACTGAAAAATTATTCTACGAGGAAAAAAACAAAAAATACCCCATTATTAATTTTGATGTAAAACAAAACCTTCAGGTGAATCTAAAACCATACACAACAGATGACTCCTCAATCTCTTACTTTAAAACTTGAAGAGCTTGATTGTCATGGTATATAAATAAGAAGTTCAATTTATTTTATTACAAAAGAGTTCTTTAATATATATATACTAGCAAAAATACCCGTGCTATGCACGGAAACGTAATGTTTAATGAAAGAAAAAATGTCAAAGTAATTTTGTAACTCAAAACATGTCAAAGTACAATCTTTTATAGTATTGTCAAACTCAAAAAACAATGTAACTTTTCAATGTGGGATACTCTTATCAGCAAAATAAAAATTTACAACCAAAGTAAAATTTAACCAACCAATCAAAATTTTATAAAATAATTAATTGAACAAAAATTCATGGAAATTACACGTAGGATTTAGAAGGATGTGATTGGCTGAAACTGAAAACAGACTCTGTAATATAAATATAGATAGAAGATAGATACTCCTTCCGATTCAAAATATAAGTATTTTTAGGAGTTTTCACACAAATTAAGATACTAATCAAGATGACTAAAGTACCCCTAATTAATACTCCAAAAGAACAAATAAATTAATGAAGAGTTGCATGAGAACTATACATTTTGACAAATATGAATATATGGAGAAAATAATATAAGGGTAAATTAACCTATAAATGCACCATTCTTGTAAAAAGACATATATTTTGCAACAAAAAATAACTTTTAAAAAAACTTCTATTTTGAATCGGAGGAAGTATAAATTTTATACCCATTAATTTTCTTTTATAGTCTTGTCATTTGTCAAATTTTAAAAATAATAAAAAAAAAAATTTATGTGCGAGTTTTTATTGTTGTTAATTCTCTTATTTGACTTTAGTTTAATATTTTTAACTTTTATTATACTTAAAATTTCTACAAATTAATAGTTTAGTTTTAGAGAGTTTAGAAAAAGATTCACTTGATTTTTGCAGTATAAATGATGCGAATTGTTTTTTTTTTTAAATATCCATATTTATTTATTTTTAAAAATATATTATGAAAATAAAAATTCTCCATTAGAATAAAAAAAAATGAACATTGCATAAGTCTGAGCTAAATCGAACTTGACTATAAGCTCAATCGGAATTCAGAAAAACCGGTCATCTGAATTACCCGTTATTTGTTAAAACTTTAACTATTTATATTTATATAAATAAAAAATATAAGAAGCAAATAAGCGGGCTTCCTTAATTTGATGGGCTAAAATGTCAGCCCAATTTTGTAACTCAAAACATGTCAAAGTGCCATCTTTTATAGTATTGTCAAACTCAAAAACAATGTAACTTTTCAATGTGGGATACTCTTATAAGCCAATTAAGAGTTTACAACCAAAATAAAATTTAAATTAGCATTCCATTAAAAGAATTAAAGAAAATAGTTGTCAAATATCTGCCAGAGTAGATGGCAATGTGGCGTAGCATCCGGCTTGCAGGTCGGGGGATCGAATCCCCCCTCTCCCAATTTTAAATAAAATAGTTTAACATTTTTGCACCAATAAAAGTTGATATTTAATTTTTATTAAGATAAGTTAATTTTCGATTAATTTAATTAACCTAAATATTCTCAACCAATAAAAATTAGTAAATTAATTAAAAAATGTGAAAATCACATAAAATAATATTGAAAAAAATATATAGATACAAATATATGTATGTATAAGGCTTCAGTATATATATATATATATATATATATATATATATATATATATATATATATATATATATATATATTCGGTTTGGATTATTAAAAAAAATAAACCAAACCGAAAGTTCGATTTTAATTTAGTCTAAACAGAAACCAGTCCAGTGTACCGCTCAAACCAAAAAATCGATTTGGATCGATTTGGTATGGTCGGTTTCGGTTTTCATGAACACCGCTAAATTTCTCTATATATAATAAGGAAAAACTCTTGAACTTATTAACCAGAAAAATAATAAAAATAATAATGACAATAAATAAAATATAGAAACTCTTAAACTTTTTGATTTCCAGAGAGAGTAAAAAGTCACTTTTTAAAAAATATCAAATTTGTTTCATCATTCAAGTCTTTTGAAATTATTATTTTTCCTTTTATATATATATATATATATATATATATATATATATATTGAATACATTCATTAAATTATTTTGTGAAATTACTTGTACATTGATTCTAAATAGTCTATTAAATTAGAATTCCATAAACTAAAAATAACCACAATAATATGTAACCCATGTTTGATTCATATTTTTAAAATTTATATATGTGTCTTTTTAAATCTCCGCCTAAAGCTATAAATTTTCAGATTGGTTAATAGTTTGTTGTAATTGTTTTCTATAGCTAATGATTGTAGCTAATGTAAAAAGAAAATTTGTAGTTTAAGATTCATTATTTCTTCATCAGTTACAAACTTTTAAAATAATGAACGTCATTCATGTAGCGTAGTTATGTTAATATTAATTATTGAAGAAATCAAGAGTTTTTTAAGTTTAGATTTTATCTTCATAGCTAATTTAAACTTTAACTTATGTTGTTAGTTAATTGTGCATTACATTTTAGAGAATAGTCAATGCTTACATTGCCACATATAAGCTTTCCATTGGACCCTGAATCTATATAATGTCAAATGTCATCACCACAACCTTCTACCTTGACCTAACTTTAGTATATTATAGATTTGAATTAGTTTTTGGTTTGAGAATTTTTGTTTTAGAAAGCCAAAAAAGAAATTCTTTGTGAGAAGGGATGTTCAATGTAAAATAAATATTTGTATTATGGTTTGGAATAAAAGTGAATACAAATGCTTAAGTTTGTATACTGGAATATGATGGACTCAGTTTGAGAATTCTAAGTGTACTTGATTAGGCTTAGAAAGTTTTTAACATATTAGTCGAGGTGAGAGTGAGTTATACTCTCTGTCCGGAAGACGAGATTGCCATGTATTCAGTGCCCACGGTCTTCGGCAATCGTCACCAAGATACAACCACTTTCGCACTTAAGGATCATAGCACGACGAATCCATTACTTTAACATGAACGAACCATGTTCCTTTGGTCCAATGAGATGTACGGCTATCGTACTCCCTTCAACATGCTCGGATCATATCTCTCTCATCCACCACTTGAACAACTGCTACAGTTGGATCCTTCGAACCCCAACTTTCGTTAAAGCATTAATACTGATAATAATCAGAATAGTAACCAAAATACCATTTGAGATTATATACAGTGGATGAACAAATACTAATTTATTCAAAGGGATTTCATAGATCAGCAAAGAATGATAAAAAAATATACGAAACTTTAAAATTCAAGCACAAGAGTGATCTCGCACAAAAATCTCCCAAAAAAGAGTTGCACTAGAAACTCACACAAAGGGCGAGGGCGCATGAAACCCTCACTAAAGTTTTCTATGAAAACTCTCACAAAAGGCTTGAAACTGCTTGTAACACAATCTCTCTCTCTCTCTCTATATATATATAGCCATCTTGCTAAAACCTAGAGCTTGAGAAGTCTTGCCGAGCATGCCACAAAACGTACGGATCTTGCTTGATCTAGCTTAGTAGTTTGAGAAATGAGTGAGAGGAGATGATTAGTACCATTTTCCAAAATGAGGGAATAATCATTGACTGTTGCCCAGTGGTGTAAGTGCAGGTGGAACTGAGCTAGCTTTAGTTTTCCTTTTCTTAAAGAATTCAGCAAAAATAGTACTTGTGTTTTAATTTCAGCTAGTTCCATGATAGCTCCCAAGTTAAACTTTCTGCCATCTTGTATAAATTTTACACATATTCTATTACGTTAATGAAGAATATGAATCCTTATGGACACTGGCGGAGGCACAGTGGGGCCTGGTGGGGCACGTGCCCCATCAGTTTTATCCACACAAAAAATATATATTTATAGTTTTAGTTTTGTTTTTATAACAACTCGTCGCGTGAACAATTTTTATTGTATCCATTTTGAATCACTTTATGATTTAAAATTAGATTATTTACTTCGTGAATTATAGAAATGACACCACTTATATCTTAACAAATTATCACAAGGTCCATAGCCTAGTGGGGCTATGGCCTGAGGTCGTGGGTTCGATACCCTCCTCACACAAGGGGCATGCTTTAATTTCCTTTTCTTGGGTTCTCTCTTGTGTGAGACACTTATATTCCCCCTCATGGGCAACCGGCCTACCGGTCTTCTAATCTACCTCTTCTGCGAGGCACTTATATTCCCCCTCATGGGGCAACCGGCCTGCCGGTCTTCTAATTTACCTCCTTTGTGAGGCTCTTCTATGTATATGATTTCCGCCCTACATGGGCTCCCTCCTCTGGTGAGGTCCAAAAAAAAAAAGAATAAAAAATAATATATATATATATATATATATATATATATATATATATCTTAACAAATTTGGTTAAAATTGTAACAAGTTTAAGTTTGTAAGAGACTATAATATTTATTTAATAAAAAAAATTACTACTAGAAAAAGGTGAACAAAAGTGTGTATAACTCTAGTCTATAATTTATTTAGCCAAAAAAAAAAAAAAAAACTCTAGTCTATAAGATTTCATCCAACAAAATAAAAAAAATAAAAGCTATAGTTTATAAGTTTTAGACTACAAGTCTACAAGTCTACCAGGAGCAAAAGTCTTCAAGATAGCAAAAGTCCCGGCTCATTTCTCTTTGTTACTCAAGTCTCAACGACAACAAATACAATGACGATTTTTTCCCCTCAATCTCTCATTAGGGTTTGTTTTGTCCTCAATCATCAATCCTCATCATCTCTCATTATTTGAATTAAATAGGTAATCCCTTTAATGTTTCTTTAATCTTCACTATTCATGTACATTTTTTGGGAAATACATATATAATATGATTGCTATTTCCTGATATTTATGTACATTTTTTCTCGCAATTATGGATAAATTCGTTATTAAACGTAAATTTGCATTTTGTTCGGAACAAACTAGTGAAAGGGGTGTTAGGGATAAAAGGGTTGAGATTGGAGATGAAAATGATATTGAAATTGATACAAAAATGGATGTTGAAGAGGATTTACTTGAAACTAATGTGGGAAATGTTAGAGATGAAAGACTTGAATTTGATATTGAACAATTGCCTTCGAATCCTGAATTGAGAATCCTAATACAAAATTATGATGTTAATGTTCGAGATTTAATTCGGAGTACATATATTCAGAGAGGTCTTTGTCAACCTAGAAACCATTTATTTCCAACTACAAAAATTGGTACGAAAGATAGGCGATTTTGTATGTCATGGTATAATGAGAATTCTAGTTGGTTGGAGTATAGTATAGCAAAAGATGCCGTATTTTGTTTATACTGTTATCTTTCCAGTGATGGATGTGGTTCATTTGTTAACAATGATTTCTCAAACAGGAAAAAGAAAGAACTCATTAGAAAGTACGTTGCAAAATCAAATAGTGTACACAATCATGCTCGAATCAAGTATGAATCTTTCAAGGATCAGGGACACAAAATCCGAACTTGTCTTGTTAAGCAATCGAATCAAAGTCAAAATGATTTTCGAATTCGGTTGAACACGTCTATTGATTGTGTTCGCTATCTCTTACGACAAGGTTTGGCCTTCCAAAGATGATTGTATGAAAACGCATAGGGAACAATTGTAATGAAATATTTTATATGCTCTTATGAATTTATTTTGTCAATATTAATTGTTCCCCACCAAAGATAAATTCCTGGCTCCGCCACTACTTATGGAATAGTACTTCCTTTTTGGTAATTAAAATATCTTTTAGGAAAAATACTCATTTCCCAATAATAATTCTACCAAAACAAACTTGATCAAATATTGCCAACTGAAATTCCAAGTAATGTAGAAATACTAATATGGCCTTGCGACATATTCACAAGTATGATATGATGTTTTTCCTGCAAATTATTTCATTCTTAATAAAATATTAGGCAAATTCATTATCAGCCAGATACCTCATTTTCATGGAAAATCATTATTATTTCAATTCCTTAGTTTGTTACTTTAATTTGAAATTCTTTCGATATCATCAAATCACAGTAATTATTATTCCAACTTTGCCCTCTTCATCTCTCAAATCCAAACCAATTTCAGCATAGCTTTCATTGGATTTTCTGCAGTTGGGCACAGCTTTTTGATAATTTAGTTGGTATAACAGGTGATTTTTTTTTAGCTTATAATACACTTACAATGAATTTTTCCTTCTCTATTTTGGACTGATACAAAAAGTAAAATAAATACAAGTTGATATTCAACTTTAGTCTTATATATATTTTCGAGTAATAAGATTGGTCATATATGATCTTTTTTACAACTTTGATCTCATCTGTATTTTCGAGTTTCAAAACTAATATTATATAATTATTTTTTCATAGAATGTCCTATATATTTTTTCCACTGGCAAACTAAGCCAAAAAACATATATGACTTGCAAACTTATATGACTTGTAAAATGCATATGAGCAGGAAAAGCAGAACTGGATGGACCATATTAAGGTTAGATTGAGTGGGTGGTTTTGGCACTAGCATTCTTCTTTTTTAGCAATTATTTGAAGCAGAGAATTCTCGTAAGACTCGTTTTTGTTAAAGATTTCACATTGACTAGTTTGTGTGCATATTTGCTCGCTCCTTATATGACTTAGACAATCCTTCCTTCTTGAGGTACTTTGTTAGGCCAAAGTCTATTTTTAACATGGTATTAGAGCTATCTAGTTCGATGTTGAGTCCCTTTTATTATTTACGGTTCAAATGTCCAACCCCGACCGTGAGAGGTGTGTGTTAAAGATTTCACATTGAGTAGGCCAAAGTCCATTTTAAATGTTATCAAAGCTATCTAGTTCGATGTTGAGTCCCTTTTATTATTTACGGTTCAAATATCCAACTTGACCGTGAGAGGTGTGTTTTAAAGATTCCACATTGACTAGTTTGTGTGCATATTTACTCCTTATATGGATTGGCCCTCCTGAAATACCTTCTGAGGGATTGAGTTAGCCTCAAGTCCATTTTTAAAACGTTTGCTTTGCCCCCGATTTCCAGTACTCAAGAGACAATGCTTTGTGCATATTTGTATGTTCTGCGTATCACCATTTATGAGTGCATTTATGTAAACCACAATTTATTTAGCTTCACAAGAAATCTTAAGAGGTAGATAATGAAAATGAGATCCTACTATTGTTAAATCAAAGAAATAAGGGAAAGTTGTAGACATTGGCGGAGCCAAGGGGGGGGCACAGTTTTTTCCAATTTTTTTTTTTTTTTTTTTTAATAATTTTAGTTTTGTTTTTGTAACACCTCGTCCCGTGAATATTTTGAATCAGTTTACGACTTAAAATTAGATTTTTTAGTTCGTGAATTAGAGGAATGACACCACATATATCTTAACAATTTTGGTTAAAATTGTAACAAACTTAAGTGTGTAAGAGACTATAATATTTATAAGATTTCATCAAAAAATTCATAATTACTAATAGATTATAATATAAGATAATACAAGTTCCCTAGATTTTTTTTTTCTTGATGTAATTTTGGTTGATTGGGAGGGAGTGGAAAGAAATGTACTCCCTCCTTCTAAATGACCTTTTATTTTGGTCTAATCATACAAAAAATGTCTTTGGGCCTTTTTATTCAAGTTTGTTCTTTTTTTATTCAACAATCAAACATGATATATATTTTAATTTTCATAGTAAATATTTAATTTTTCTTCTCGAGAGTCCATTCTCTTCGATGTGCCATGCACATTAATGACAATGAAAACTTTGTAGCTTTGCCATTTTTTTTTAAGCCAGAGGATTTGGAGGTTTATGAAACACTGATCAGTAGAGTGAAAAGGATGAATAAAATGTGAATAACTCTAGTCTATAAGATTTCATAAAAAAAAAAAATTTTGACTCCGCCAATGTTTATTTGTTTTTATTAATTTATTTTGTCAATGTTAATTGTGCCCCCATAGAAAAAATTTCTGGCTCCGTCACTAGTTGTAGAGCTGTAGGGATTCTAAAAACCAGAAGTTCGCCAGCATCCAGTACGGTCAAACTCAACACGCGAAGGGATCTTTACAATCAAACAAGCAAAATAATCTGTGCGCAAGCAATCTTTACAGTCAAACCCGGCTAATATTTTTCTTCCTAATTTCTGTTCTAGGGAATAAAGACAGAAAATGCAGGAAGATCATCAGAATTCTCTTTCAAAACAGGAATCATCGTTCATCAGCTTGTCATGTGCAGAGCAGTTTTAGATGGAAGCAACTGCAAAATAATCATTGAAAAATCGAATGAGGCAAAGAGACAAGCTACATGGATTCGTTAGTAGTAATCCATCTAAAAACACTTCCAACCAAGGATATGGCATTACCGGAAAGCAGCAGACTTTATTGTTCAAAATCAGGGACACCCAATAGAGGATAACTGGAATCAGCAGATCCAAGAAGCGGAATATACTCGGATCCTCTCACATGAACACTAAAGCAAGCTGCAGAAACACGTAAAAAGGAATGTGACTCATTTTAGTGAAACTTTGAAGAATTTCATAACAGATTCCAAGAGATTGCAAATTATACAGATCAAGAATTCGGAATGACGATAAAATTAATTACAAACCCGTTCCACCTTCGCATTTCAGATCTTATGGTGCATGACTTCCAAATATGTGACCGTGTTACAGTTAACTAGACTATTTAAGTAAGCTAGAAGAATAATAAACACCATATTACCGTTTTCTATTTTCATCACACTCTGGAGCATTGTGTCCATCTTTGATTTCATGTCTGAACTGTCATCCATTTCAGGAGCAAGAACAGTCAGTTTCCTATAGATTTCGCGCACAAACTTACAGATCTTCTCAGCATATTCAAGTTCCCCATCTGATATTCTACCAATTGCTAATCTCATCAGCTCCCCTGTTAAATCTGCAAGCTAAACCAGAAAATGAACTAACGCGCGAATTTACATGGAATAAGTTGAAAATAGAATCTCCAGATACTTCATTGAATTAAAGATTAATTTACATATCATATAAAGTGCTCGACATCTAGGAACCCTTTCTAAATTCAAGGCTTCTAGTCTCTCGAATTTTGCCAAAAAGACCGCACTCCATGCACAGTTCTTTCTATACAACAGTGTTGCAAAACTCGGCCTAGTCGGCCGATTAGCCGGCGACTAGTCGGTAGTCGGCCGGTGGCCGCCTAGAAATTCAAAAAATCGGGTCTTTGAAAAAAATTGGTCAAAAGTCCGACTAGCCGGTCAAAAGTCCGATCTAGTCGGTCAAAATTCCGACGAGAAGACAAAGAGAGAGAGAAAAACGTACCGGAGAAGAAGAAGAATCGGTGGCGGTGGCGGTGACGGTTGGGTCAGTGAAGTCTCGGAGAAGAAGAAGAATCGGTGGCGGTGGCGGTGACGGTGACGAGCTTCAACGGCGGGAGAAGAGGAAGGAGAGAGCGGAAACAGTGAGAAGAGAAGAAGAAAAGAAAAGAAAAAAGGCAGTGGTGGCTACTCGCCGGAGAAGGAGAAAAAGGGGGAGGGGAGCCGCTGAGGAGAAGAAGAACGGCTGAGGAGAAGAAGAAGAAAGATGAAATTTAGGGTTAGGGTTCTCTTAGGAGACATTATATACCCAGCACTAAAGGTGCAATTAAAGTATTAGCACATAAGATCCCATAAAAATAATTATGTTACAAACAAGTCCTAAATGACCTAAATTTATAAATAAATTGTATTTAAAGTCCGAAATTACTTTAAAAATTATATTTTAGACCTCAAACTTTATATTTTATATTACAAACAAGTCCTAAATTACCTACTTTATATTTTTAATATTTAATTAGACAAAAAATATAAAAGAAAACATCTTTGAAAATGATTAAAATAAAATATATTTAATATTTAGGGTCGCCGACTACTCCCCGACTAGGCCGACTAGTCGCTAGTCCCCTGTCTGCCGACCGAATAGCGACTAGCGACTTTTGCAACACTGCTATACAAAGCGAAGGTAGCAAAGCATCAAAATATGAGTTTAGAGCAGTACCCCCAAGATATAATCGAGAACGTTAATCTGCAAAGGTTCGATGGATGGGTCGCTTAGTGACTGCAGAGCAGCATTGGTGTCATCAAGGTTCAAAAGAGTCCCAGTCTTACAAAAATTACATAGTGTTGCAGCTTCAACATACTCTTGAACCTATAAAAGGTGAGACCTAGATGAGTCAAACCGGAAATTCCTTTTTAAAGCGCCAAGGAAAAGAAAAGCTTAGAATGCGTACACCAGGAGAATATGCTCGTCTTAGCTTCCAGAAATCAGTCCCCTGAAGTTCTTTGACAAGCCGGGATATATGCTGATCCATCACGGCCCCAAGATCTTTTTCAGCCTTTCCCAAAACTTCATCTCTGTTCTGCTTACTCATTCTGTTGATGAAGAGCATAATTCAGGAAAGGTTCAAGCTCAAGATGTTTAGCTCATTCACAAGCAAAACAATCAGCAAAAGAAATGTAAACATAACATCCATAGCATTACTTCTCATATCACGCTTCGAACTAGAAAAGTAAAAAGTACAACAACTAAGGTGATATGAGTAGTGAAAAATGTCTTGTAGAGAGCATGAGCCATGGACAATAATAAAAACTTTGCCTTGAGGGAGGGCGAAGGGACGATGCGGTGAATTATAGTAAAAAAGTAGAAGTAACAAGACTAAGGTGATATAAATAGAGAAAAATGTCATGAAGAGCATGAGCCATGGACGGAAATAAAAACTTTGCTTTTTGGGGTGGGGGTTCGGATATATATATATATATACATATTGTTTATTTTGGGGTTGGGGATGCGAATTTAGAAAACAAGTTACTAAAAGCCTAGAAAATCAATACCTACAAAACAATTTTGAAAAATGTCAGCCCTCCGGGTGGGTTCTATCTCAGCTGTAGAGCACCATAAGGTACCAGCAAATCCTCTCTAAGAAAAATTAACATCATCTAGAAAGACCAAATGCCTATTACCAGAATCTATAGTGCAAGCAGAAACTTTCCAGGGTAACATCAATTGTACGGTACTCCAGATTGATGTACAATGGACCTACTTACTATGTGTCCTAATAGAAAGCAACAATGACAAACATAAATTCATGCATATTATTGAACAACTATTTGTCCGCACCTGTGAACCTGAAATATAACCTTCTTGCTGTTCATGGTGATATCACGACTCACTTTCACGACCCTTTCTCTCTTTTCATTCTACAGAAAATGTGAAATGGTAAGCTGCAATTACTACCTTACAGGCAATATACACACCCCGAGAAGCCTAGAATAGAAGCACTGCAAGTGAAAAGGCCAACACAATTTTATGCAAGAACAAGTCCATTACAGAGATGCTACAACGCTATTCTACTTTTAACTGTATTCATCTAGAACTTTATCAGAGCACCAAACATTGATTACGTTGCCATTTCTGTAACACGCGCTAGGAATCATAAAAGTAAGTAAACCATGCACAAACAGATTTGACAGTCATTACAGCACAACTACTACAAGGCAGCATACTCATCTAGGAATGCATGTTGTCTATAAGTAGTATTCCGCTACACTAATTGAACATTATTAATAGTATTTTTCTATTCTCCAGCAGTCTTCTCCTTTAATGAATTAATTCACAAATGCAATACATCTAATTATCTTGACAATAAGCTCGACGCTTTATGTAAAACCTGTGACTTTTCTTACGTGTTATTTGTCGTGTAAATTTATTTTTCGCGAGTAACTGGGTAGACGTAATTTATTTTGTGGGATTATGTGACTACGTGTAAAATTATTTTTATAACATGTTACGTGTTATTTTTGTGTACGTTTTATTAAGGGGGTGTTTCGCACACATCGTAGTGGGAGAACTTAATTGTGATGCACATGGATTATTAATTTAATTGATAATTGATTGGAATTGGAATAGAAAAGAAACGACGAGTTCTCTTTAAAGTGCATTTAGGGAATTAAAAAAAATAAAGAAAGAGAAACGTATAACGGGGGGAATCGGTGTATCAGGGGTCATGGGAGTTGAGGGGATCTGGGAGGGTTTTTATAAACAAAAATATATAAAGAAAATAATCAAGGGGAGCAGCTTGGGAGTTTTGTGCGAGCAAAGAAAACAAGAAACAAGAAAAGGCAACCTCGGAAAACGTCCCAAAGTATCATACAAAAAGAAAGCAGCGGCTGTGCCCTGAGAGTTCCAGAGAAAAAGGAATTTTGAGAGCGATTTTTATCAACTTCGACAGGACTTTTGAGTGGGCAATTCTCATCGGTTTTCGACGAACCTTATACGTAAATTGATCATGGCGAAACAAGCTACGAGGTCGTGGAAACGGATTCACATTCTGAATTTGGAGACAGAAGATATTGCACCGGGAGCGGGACTGTTTTTCTGAATTTCGTTTTCTGCACAGTTCCGGTAGAATCTTCGTACAGGTAACATACGAACTCCAATCGGAGTAATTCTTTTTGATTTATAAACTAGACTGATATGACTACAATATGACCGGAGGGATCGATATTTTAACCGTTAGATTTTCCGTAATTCATGTCAGAAGTGAAGGGCAGAACCAGAATTTTACTTGTGCGAATATATATTTGGAGCAGCTTCGTCACGACAATTGAAGGGGTTTCGGGATTAGGTTTTCATCGCGGGATATACCGAATCGAAGATATTCGAAGGGTCTTCAAATCAACGCAGACGGATTACCAACCGAGTATCCGGATTGCAAGTTATGGCCCCGGAAGCGTTTTTCGTCAAGGCTGATTTTCGAACTCTTTTCCATCGTTTTATCACCGTAACGGTAGGGACCACGCTTTCCTCTGTTATATTCTGTTCTGGATTACTTTTTACCGTTGGGTATTGTTCCGTTATGTTTTAAGATATAATTGAGCATAATTAATCGCATAAACTGTTGGAGAAAATTTATTCTTTGATGTTACCGTTTATTAATTGATTTATCTCTTGAATTGGGTAAATTCAGCATGTCGTATAAATTGCTTTCCTAATGCTATCGTAAATTGCTATACTTGTATAAACTGCTTCTGAACTGTTCTGTTACTGTTTTGAAAATCTGACTGTAATTGCCTCTTTACTTAATTGCTTTTGAGACTTATTTGGAGTCATCTTTTGGGAGTCATTATTGTTGTCCTAATTGGTTTGGTCGACCGAGTCGTCGCCCCCTATTGAGCTCGAGTCTAGGATCACTAGTTAGCAGGTTCCGCCTGCTTTCTGTTCTGATCTGCTCTGCGACCCAAAGTGGTCTTTCTGCTCTGTTCTGTACTGGGCCCGCATCTAGTGGGGTCAATCACTAGTTACGGTAGTGGTTTTGTGGAGTCCTTGATTGGGGATGATGAGACAATGTATAGGGTTGAACCTTAAAATCTGGCTCTTTCGTTTGGGGGGCAATCCGAACCCACGCAGATTTACTGAACCGTCCTAGTTTGGTTGATAACTGGGACCACTACCGTTATTGCTGAGTAGTTGTGAATAGGCGAGTGAGCTCATGTGGTGGGAGTCGTGTCATAGTAGGTAGCTACGTTCTAAGTATCTAAGACGAGTATGTGATTGGGTGTACCGGATGGGCAACGCGTGGTGCTTGTCGTATACTCGGTTATGGAATCGTTTAGGTGCGAAGAAGGTGGTTATTTGCTTAATTGTTGCGTTCTATGTGTTCATTCTTGGTTGGTCATTATATGATGTTTGCTTGGTGTCTATTTGGTCTCATATGAGTTGGGAATGTTGGGTAATGTTTGGTGCACTTTTAGCACAAGTTTATAACTCATTTTTACAAGACCGCATTGTCATGTGATCCATATTTCGCATTGCATTACGAACTCTCGTTATGTTCTGTATCGATATATTACTCGCATGATTCGCTCTCGAGTTCTGAGTCTCGCTAGACTTGGGACGAGTCATTTGCATATATTTCCATAGGGGTATTTTGGGAAACGGGCATCTGCATCTGCATTATCATGTCTGTTTCTCATCTGTCTCTGTTTACATCTGTCATTATTGTCATTATTCTTGTTTTAGGGTCCTCGCTGAGCACCGGAGCTCAGTCCGATATCCGGTTTGTTGTTTCAGGTTCTGTAGATGTTGATTATACCCATGACGATGGAGCTTGGGATGGGGATTATGAAGAGTGATCCTAACTGGATAGTTCACAACTGTTATTGCTTTATAGCTATTTATTTTGAAACTTGTAGTTTCCTTTCAGATGTAATAACTTAGAAATAATTTCATTTTTAGAATAACGCTTCCGCTAGTTCTCTTATTACTATTTATGGGCTTTGAATAATGAACTCCTTTATTTAGTAAATCTCTGACTGCGGCTTTGGTGCTTCATTTTCCAATGGGGCACTGCCATGTCATCATTCCGGTTACGGGGTGTGACACTTTATATGCATTATAATAATCTGCAGTTCTAGCTGGATTTTCTTTTAAATCTTTATTTCCCAAAGCCAGAAAACCAACAAGTTCGCTTTCTACCTGATTAGGGAGAGTTACAAAAATGGCATAGCGCAAATACCTAAACTAAAAATATTACCCTGCCAACTACATTCGTTTACAATCTCATTATCCTCAATGACAGGAGATATTGTCTAATATAATATGATATAGCTTATTAGCAAATCATCTATAGATATGAATTGGTTCCAAGCCCAAGATTTAAAGGTCTCATATATCGAGTCGATCCCTAAAACTCTAAAGGTTTCAACCAGGGAGAGTTGTCCATAACACTAATTCTCATGCCCTTTCTCAAGAATTTCAAGTTAAAACAAAATGGGGGTAAAAAGAAGTAATCTGCAATTTTCACTCCCCAATTCCCACTAACAAGAATTCCAAATCATTTGCGATAAGTTAATTAAACATATTATAAATTGACAATAGTAAAAAGTGAGAGAGAATCACATGTTGGTATATTGTCTGGTAGTTCAAACAATCCAAAATCACTCAAAAATTAGTTTCTTTAGACTTTTTCCCCCTCTTATACCTGACATATAATATCTGTGCACATAAATGCTCTGAATGTTGAATGAAAGAAGTATGATAATGTGCACATAAATCAAAATGGTTTTTAAGTCTGCCTTCTTTGATGAGTTTTGTCTTTGATTTGTGGGCATGATTCCATAGCAAACCTGACGGCATAAGGGACTACTATTTTAGTGGTATTCTGTGAGCAGATACTTTGTGCATTTATTTCCAAAGGTTAGGCCTGTCTCCTATCAACACCGTCCATACCCCAATTATTGGGGACTTAATTAGTTATGTTACTGTTGTTGAGTATATCTGACATCTAATAATAACCTTCCATACAACTAATGATCACACACTTCTCTAATCTAATAATAATACCAATTCTCAACAACCATTCTAATCAGAATTTAAACAAAAAGCCACCTGTTATGGTGGGGGGTTTGGCATGGACCCCTACCCGTTTATTGAAATTGCCCGAAAGAGGCTAATAAAAGTACAGAGAGGGGGACAAAAGCCAAAACCTCTCAATAGGTGGAAACAAATCCACTCCATACAAACAGTAGAACAATGCAGGAAACTGATTCGTTTATCACACGAATCAGGTGCCACAAATTGCCTAAAATAAGTAGTATGCAAAGCGACTATATCTACACAGGATATTTGGGGACGTCCCCGATCCAATAGATATAGGATAAATACAAAGAAACAAAATGCAATAAAATAAACTAAATCTAATTATTACGCCTTAAATAATGAGTTCCGCAACAATCAAGGTGACATAGTCCACGAACTGTAGTCGGAAGTTGTGAAAAAGTCACAAAAGTTGAATTCCGTTGCTCATCGCATGCAATGTTTGCCAAAGTATCTGCCACTTTATTAGCCTCTCGATAAATATGACTAACCTGATTCGGGCCAAGAAGATTCAAAAGTTCATGAAATAAGCCATCCAATCGCCAAGCATTCACCTTCCGCGATTTAATAGAGTCACTTAAAAACTTTGAATCCGTTTGGATAATAAAGTGTGTGTATCCTAATCCAATAACAAATCGATGCCGTGAATCATAGCTTCAATTTCAGCCGTGGAATTAGAGAGATCATGTCCAAGAAAAGTCGTAAAAGCCCCAACGAACTCTCCACTAGATCGCCGCAAAACTCCACCTATTCCAGTAATCCCGGGATTACCACGAGATGCCCCATCAATATTCAAAATCAGACCTTCCCCACCACCTTTCCACTGTACTGTCAAAAGACTTCCTCTCAAGCTCAAGTTTTCCGTGGGTTGTGTACCAAGAAAATGCAACAGGTCCGCATTGTGTAAAATTGGCATAACAAAATATTCCATCTCTCTAAATAAACTTTTACCATTAGAATGAGCACCATCATACACAAAACGACATCTACTACGCCATAGAAGCCAACACACACTAGCTATAACAATAGTATAAATATCATGCCACTTTCCCTTCCCCTTCCACCATACAAATTTAATCAAGTCCAAATAAGAAGTGTACCTTATATGATGATGTCGTAAACCAATCAAAGTGAATGCCCTTTTCCAAAGAAGTTGGGCTAAATTGCATTCTAAGAAAATGTGGTTAAAAGTCTCCTCCCCTCGTCCACATTGACAATGTGAGGCTAGAGATACACCCCATTTCCTTCGTATCTCATCTAGAGCTAAGAATTTGTTAAAAAATCTCCACATAAAAAGGCACAAGGAAAGAGGCATTACCTTATTCCAAATAAAACGTCGAGAACATTGGATGATCCCATTGGGTTGTATGAGTTTCAAGATCGAAGAAATCGTGAAACGCCCATGAGATTCTAACTTCCAAACATGCACATCCCGCTTCGGTTGTAGCAGAGGCCGTGGAAGTAGCTGAGAGAAAAGGGGGGTTGTTAACATACGAGGTCATTAAGGTACTGGGCATATTTGGCGAAGGCATCCTTCATTACACTTGAAGAAGACTCCGACCCATTACCAGCAGTGGCACTTGTGTTCAAATTTCTTGCCCTTTTCACAGTGTTACTAATAGTTCTATCTGCTGCAACTGCTCAATCAAAGACGGAAAATTCTTGTTAGTATTATCAAGAAAATGGAAAATTGAAAATGGGTTTTGGGGAGAAAGGGAGATCTTCGAGGCGGTGTGGGGGCGGGGGGTGGGGAGGTGAAGGTGGAGGTGGGGTGGGGTGTCTACTTACAGTGATGGAGGTGTTGGGGTTTAGAAGCCATTGGAGAGAAGTTGTGGAAATTAGCTAAGCAGCGGAACAACATGTGTCCTGCTCACTCTCCCCGTTTTACATTCTGCACTTGGCTATTCTTTTTCTTATTTTGTTTGTTTAAAAAAAAAAAAAAAAAAGAGAGAGATAAAGAAAATGGCAAAAAATGTCTATTAACTAGTTTTTAAATTCGCATTTAGTCCTGTAATTATTTTTTATTTATTTAGAGTCTTGTAACATTTTTTTCTGAAATTTTGGTCTCATAATTATTTATTAGTTATTTATAGTTATGTAAGTATTTTCATTCTAAAATTTTAGTTTTTAGTCATGTAACTATTTGTTAATTTTTTAGTCGTGTAACTATTTTCTCTATGAAATTATGGTCTACGTCATAACAAAAGATGTGGAATTCAGTGAGGATAAAAAAGAATTAGGGCATTTTGGTCTCATCAACTCTCTTCCTTTACAAAAAAAACCTATGAGCTCTACCCACCTCACTCCAACCCAAGTAGAATCTAAAGACACAATAGTGGTACATCACCTAAACTGAATCTTTAACTCCATGAAAGGTTGCGTTCATCAACAAATATAACATGTCAATCTTATTTTCATCAAATAACAGCTGCCGCCACCAATACTTTTCTTGGTTCTTGAGTAACATTGTATAATATTTTTATTTATTATTATTAATAACAAGACAAGAGAAAGAATAGGTGAGAAGAAATTGAATAAATATTGATGTTACTATTCTCGCTATTGTCCCCACTGCTGCAAAAGAATAATAAGAGGCGAGTTAGAATGAGGGTAGAGTTGGTAGGTTTTAGGGAGGGAAAGGAGTTTATGAGACCAAAATACCTCATTCTTTTTTGTCCTCGCCGGATTCCGCTGTAATGCGATAAAATTGAATTTGTAACAGAAACACGAAAATAACGCAACAAGGTAATTTTTATTAATCAAATCAAGTGAGTTACAATCTCTGGAAAGACTCCAATTTAGCTGGAATGATCCTCCGATTCTCCTCTTCTGAATTTGTTTTGTCCTAGCGTTGGAAGACTTGATCTTGAATCAAATATGATTTGATTCCAAGCGCCGAACCTTCGATTCCACAAAGTTGTTATGCCTTCCCGGGTTTTTGTCGCGAAGAACGCCTTTCAAGATTGTTGAAGATTTCCTGAGAGATTTTGTCAGTTGAACTCTGTTTGTCGCTTCCAAATGATCTCTCTCCTTTTGTCTTTAAGCCTTGGGGAAGACCCATATTTATAGGCATAAATGAGGGCTAGGGTTACTTATTGGGTTAAGCAGGCCACTTATGTTGGGTTGACCCATTCTTTATTTGGGGCGGCCCAATGTTTAATCCATTATCTTAATGGACCTCTATTTAACTTAACATTTTGGGCTTGCATTTCATTAGCCCAATTGAGTTTGATCCACTATTTTTCTTTGGACTTTATTTCAAGTGGATTTGGGCTTGTTTAAAATGATTTATTTAACATGGTCCAGTTGTAGTGGTCCAATAGTTAATACTCCGATGCTTGGAGCGAGCGTTTAAGCTTCACGTACATACTCCGATGCATGGACGCTTTGCCCCAATTGCTCGTTGACATCCCTGGTTGAATCCTTAAATCATCAGTCGACTTTGTGAAAGCTCATCCGTTGCAATCCCCAATTCCTTCAACGTGCGCAGGGGCAGAATGTTAATCGCGGATCCACCATCCAACAGGATCCGGTTGATTCTTTGTTCTTTTGCATATCCAATAACAAACAAAGGTCAGTTGTGGGGAGTAGCTCCAAGCAATAAGTCGTCATCATTGAAGGTAATTTCAGCACAATCCACTGCATTTTCCTCAAAGTCTTCTTCTTCCTCGTATATATGTGTGGCATAACATGAAGACATATTTAGATCCATGAATTCTATTGGCAGAAAATCTCCCAATGTGATAGGAAGTGGTGACCTTTTGGTCCAAATACTTGGTGTTATAGGAGAGCGCTCAACCTTCTTAACTCTCGCGCTTGATATATGCCTCTTGACGAATTTACTTCTTAAGCGGCATGCGTTCAAAGTTTTTGCAGGTTTTGTGCAACTTCTTCTTCTGCGAGTCACAAGCGTCCAGCCTTCATCCTCGGATAGCAGTTTTCCACCTCTTGAAGACTCCTGAACATGTGACCGCATTCTTCCGTAGTAAGAATGTGTCCATTAGCTCTCACTTTAATAGAATTGAACCCTCCAAACTTGATTTCATATACTGGTTCTTCCAATAAAGCTAGGTCAGCATATGCTATCAAAGTTTGGTTAGCAGTTGTCTTCTCCTCCTCGAGGAGCACACGTCCTTCACGGGCTAATCGCATTATCAAATCTTTGAAGACAAAGCACTTCTCAATTGAATGACCAACTAAGCGGTTGAATTTGCAGTAATTAAGATCGCCTTCACGTCCCGCCTCATCTGGTCGCTTTGACTTCGACAACTCAATAGCATTTGCAGCAACAAGTTCATCAAACATTTCCGAGACATCGAAATCCAGAAACGGATACTTCTTCACTTACATCTCTTCCAGGGTTAATTTCTTTCGCTCACGAGGATGATCAATTCTCTTGGTCATATTTTGAGACATCTTGGTGGATATCTTGATTGGTTCAGCATTCGTCACCATGGACTCCTTGGCTTCACTTGCCTTAGCACTTGAGTTTTGGACAGGTGCCTTGCCTCCATTTGCAGCAATGCTCAATTCCATGTCATGAGCGCGCGTAGCAAGTTCTTCAAAGGTTTTTGGCATAATTCCCTTGAGGATATATTGAAGCTCCCAACACATACCTTGAATGCACATCTCTATCGCAGAGGACTCGCTCAGGCGGTCTCTACAGTTGAGGTTCAGATTCCTCCACCTGTTGATATTATCAATTACGGGCTCATATTTCCATTGCCGATAATTGGTTAACTCTACCATGCTAACAATTCGCCGGGTACTGTAGAAGCGGTTGAGAAACTCCTGTTCAAGTTGACTCCAACTATTGATGGTTCCAGCCTCTAAGTCAGTATACCAATCGAATGCATTGCCCTTCAAAGACCGCACGAATTGCTTCACCAAAAGATCTCCATAGCTTCCAGCATTATTACAGGTCTCAATGAAATGAGCCACATGCTGCTTTGGGTTTCCCTTCCCATCGAATTGTTGGAATTTTGGAGGTTGATAACCTGCAGGCATTCTCATGTTATCAATTCTTTGGGTGTAAGGTTTGGCGTAGGTATAAACAGACTTGCTATTTTTTCATTCATCGTTCCCATGAAGAAATCCTTCAATTAGTCAACATGGATGAAGCCATAGGAAGAGACTTGGATACCTTGAACTTTCTTTGTCGATTCCACTTCCTCTCGGATCTTCGACTTCTTTTGGGGAGCTTGACTTGTCTCTCCACTTTTCTCCAAGTGGCTCCTTATGTGGGCGATGGAGTTCTCCTGCTCTTGGGATCGCTTCGCAAGCTCTTCAATAAGCCTGGTCAGATGCGCGAGTTGCTCCTCTGTACTTGTTGTGCCAGTCATCATGACAGGAGCAAATAAGGGAGCACTTGAATCCTTAGAGATGGAAAAATCTGACCCAAAAACACCACGAGGACCTTGGGGAGAGAGGTTAACACTTGTTTCATCATCTTCGAACTTAGAGCATTTCTCCATGTGAGATGATGACTTTGAAGTTTCCAATGCAACGCCTTTCTTTGGCTTCAGAATTGATGGTGATGAAGCAGCATTCTTTCCAATAGCTTTTGATGCTCCTTGGACTTCTTTCTCAGCGAATGCTTTTGTTCTGCTCCTTGTCATCATTCCGGTGTTTGAGACTTGAGGGGTTGAAGTAGCAGCAACAACTCCCTTGTTATCAGCAGCCTTTGAACGAGCGGATTTTGAGTTGTCGTCTTTTGGTGCCATTGATTTGACTTGAACTTGAATGTGAATTTGATTTTGAAGTTTTGAAGAGAAGAGATGGGAGGCAGAGTGGTCCCACTGGGCGTGCCAAATTTGTAATGCGATAAAATTGAATCTGCAGTAGAAACACGAAAATAACGCAACAAGGTAATCTTTATTAATCAAATCAAGTGTGAGTTACAATCTCTGGAAGGACTCCAATTTAGCTGGAATGATCCTCCGATTCTCCTCTTATGAATTTGTTTTGTCCTAGCGTTGGAAGACTTGATCTTGAATTAGATATGATTTGATTCCAAGCGCTAAACCTTTGATTCCACAAAGCCGTTATGCCTTCCCGGGTTTTTGTCGCGAAGAACGCCTTTGAAGACTGTTGAAGATTTCCTGAGAGCTTTTGTCAGTTGAAGTCTGTTTGAAGCTTCCAAATGATCTCTCTCTCTCTCCGTTTTTTCCCTCCTCTTTAAGCCTTGGGGAAGACCCATATTTATAGGCATAAATGAGGGCTAGGGTTACTTATTGGGTTAAGCAGCCCATTCACTTATGTTGGGTTGACCCATTCTTTATTTGGGGTGGCCCAATGCTTAATCCATTATCTTAATGGACCTCTATTTAACTTAACATTTTGGGCTGGCATTTCATTAGCCCAATTTAGTTTGATCCACTATTTTCTTTGGACTTTATTTCAAGTGGATCCTGGGCTGTTTAAAAATGATTTATTTAATATGGCCCAGTTGTAGTGGTCCAATATTAATCATTATTTATTAAATTCAAGTAGCCCAGACGAATAATATTTATTTATTAGTCTGGATTAAATAAATTTAATTACTTGAAAATTCACTTGTCTACAAATGCCCCCACTTCAAGGATCGGATTGAGTGTTTGATCAAAGAGATCAAAGACAAGACTTTAAGTATATTTATTTTAAGAAACTCCGCTTATATATATATATATATATATATATATATATATATATATATATATATACCCAATCTCTTGAAGATAAATTTTGCTCCAAATTAAGGGGAAATTACAAAGCAGAGAAGTTGACATAGACATTGACTCCAAATCGGAATCCATAGGTTGGTCATCTTGAATAGAATTGGACTTCATATAGGAGTTGTAATTTGATAAGTAAAACAACTACTCTATTAGAGTCCAAGTTAAACTTGAATTGAATGGCAGACAACTTCTCATGCCTATATAAAGTAGAGCAAGCCGCAACAATAAAGGCATCCAATCATTCAATAACTTCTTTTTGCATCGTGAATCAAAGGCAAGAAATACTTTTATTTTTTTTTTTAGTCACTGGACATCAAAAAAATATCAAAAGGCAACGTTTTTTTTTCTTTTCACAGTACCTTTTTTTTGAAGCCTGCTGCGTCATAAAAAAAAAAGACAAGACTCAATTTTTTTTTTTTTTTGGGTCTCAGGTATTGTGCAGAATATGAATTGAGGCTTAATTATTATTATTATTTTTTTTAGACTAACAATGTCAATTTTTTTATAATTTTTTTTTTAAGGACTGCAATCAAAAGGATCATGGTAATCTTCAAGGACTTAGCTAAGGATGGCTTGGATTACTTATTCATCCTCAAGCGCGAGGGAGAATCTTTGGAGCGAGCATTTAAGCTTCCCGTACATACTCCGATGCATGGACGCTTTGCCCCAAAATTAGCACTTCCGCTAGAATCCGACCTGCTGGAATGGTCGGTCAAAGTTGTTCGGGAAGATGGAAGCCCGTCTTATTCCTTGCAAAGCTCTATTCACACAGGTGAACGGAGGCTTGGAGGCTTTGAAACACTCGGGAGGCGAATCATAGTTGGATCCGCATATTGGACCTGTGCATTGAGGCTTAATGGAGAATTTGGCTTTGTTCCAATGTACTGGGAATGGCTTGAGGAAGTACTTGGTCGCAGTCGGAAGCTATTGAACAAATCCGAGATGTATCAGGCATTGTTTGCATCACTATTCACTTATGACCGGAGTTCTGACATTGTGCGAGCATTTTTGGAAGCATGGAGTCCGGAGACCAACACTTTGCATACCTCAGTGGGAGAATTATCCCTCTCGCTTTGGGACTTGCACAAGCTAGGAGGGCTGCCCATTTATGGTGGGATGTACGAGGAGGTTATTCCTTTTGCTAAGGAACTAACGGGCATGGATGCAGAGGGCAGGAGATTCATTCCGTAAAGTTGCGAACACCTATTTGCTGCATACCATCAGCTGCATGAGGAAGGAAGCAAAAATGCCACGTGTCCGTTTCGGAATGGGTCAACTTCTGATTAAAAGGGGACACAAAATACCCTCAACCAAAGGTCATGCGACACAAGAAAGCATCACGTCCCAAGATAACTCAGAATCCCAACGGGAGCATTGATGCGCCTCGGAGTGGTCCAGTGCTGAGGAGGTCATATTCAAAAGCCTTGGAGTAAAAAATGACTTATGGGAAGAGAGACACTTGGCGGCCTTCATCGTTATTTGTAATAATCAATTTCTCCTTTGACTATTTGAATGAAAACAATTAACGAACAACAAATACGTTAATTCATAAAGCGCACAAATGCACTTTTAGACTTTTTATTTTCTTTAATAAGAATGATTGAACTTAAAAGTGATTTTAAGTTGCCTACGTATCCCAAGAGATAATCTTGAGAATCAAGTCAACACGCAATTCAGAATCATTTTTTTTGTTTAAAAGGGGTGACTGAACTTAAATTATTTTTCAAGTTGCCTACGTATCCCAAGAGATAATCTTGAGAATCAAGTCATAACGTAGTTCAACAGATTTGACTTTGCAGTTTAAACTCGTGCAGTCTTGGAGTGTCCGTTTTTGCCAACTTGGACTTGTTGGGATGTTTCAGCAGTTTAACCACATACTACACCTTTGGTGGTTGCCTTTCACAGTTTTCACAGATGGGAGGCAGAGTGGTCCCACTGGGCGTGCCAAATTTGTAATGCGATAAAATTGAATCTGTAACAGAAACACGAAAATAACGCAACAAGGTAATTTTTATTAATCAAATCAAGTGAGTTACAATCTCTGGAAAGACTCCAATTTAGCTAGAATGATCCTCCGATTCTCCTCTTCTGAATTTGTTTTGTCCTAGCGTTGGAAGACTTGATTTTGAATTAAATATGATTTGATTCCAAGCGCCGAACCTTCGATTCCACAAAGTTGTTATGCCTTCCCGGGTTTTTGTCGCGAAGAACGCCTTTGAAGATTGTTGAAGATTTCCTGAGAGCTTTTGTCAGTTGAACTCTGTTTGTCGCTTCCAAATGATCTCTCTCCTTTTGTCTTTAAGCCTTGGGGAAGACCCATATTTATAGGCATAAATGAGGGCTAGGGTTACTTATTGGGTTAAGCAGCCCACTTATGTTGGGTTGACCCATTCTTTATTTGGGGCGGCCCAATGTTTAATCCATTATCTTAATGGACCTCTATTTAACTTAACATTTTGGGCTTGCATTTCATTAGCCCAATTGAGTTTGATCCACTATTTTTCTTTGGACTTTATTTCAAGTGGATTTGGGCTTGTTTAAAATGATTTATTTAACATGGTCCAGTTGTAGTGATCCAATAGTTAATCATTATTTATTAAATTCAAGTAGCCCAGACGAATAATATTTATTTATTAGTCTGGATTAAATGAATTTAATTACTTGAAAATTCACTTGTCTACATCCGCCTCTATTGTGGTGACATGGACTAAATTTCTAAAAACAATTATTATAGGAAAAAAATAACTAACAAATAATTATAGCACTAAAATTCCAAAGAGAAAATATTTATAAGACAAAAAATAACTAACTAATAGTTATAGGGCTAAAATTTCATAAAAATAGTTATAGAACTAAAAATAACTAACAAATGGTTACGAGACTAAGTTCGGAAATGACATTTTTTCCATTTTCTGTAAAAATACTGTAAAACACAAGGGGGGGGGGGTGAATTGGGTTTTAGTCGAACTTGGGAACCTTTTCGAATCTTAGCAATGCTAGTAGAAGTTTAAGCAAGATGAGCAAATGCAAAACTAAACCCAACAACAAGACAAATGATTTAGAGTGGTTCGATTCACTTAGAATCTACATCCACTACCTTGAGCCGCACCCAAGGATTTCAACAACTTCACTAAGAAGAACTTTACACTTGTGGACAACTCACTAAGAGTTTTACACAACAACCACAATACAAAACTCACTAACAGCTTGCCCACACTAAGTAGGACTTTTACAATTTGCCCACACTAAGTAGGACTTATCAAAGAATAACCCAATCACTAAGAAAGGGAATAAAGATGGGTAATTAAACAAAGTTGTTCACTCTTCTAAGTGAAAGATGGATACCTTTGAAGTTCATCAATTTGAAGCTCTTTAGAACATATGAAGTCCACTCTTTGTCTTGCTTTTTGAAATACACCTTTGAGTGATTTAAATCATAGCAATGAAGTGTATATTGCTTTGAAAGTGTTTTGACTTGATGAGAGATCAATGAATATTTGATATGCAAGCCTTGGAGTCATTCTCTAGCTTTGGAGTATTTATACATTTCAAAATAGGCTGAAAAATGACTCTCCAACGGTCAAATAACGGCTAGAAACCGCAGAGTTCGGTGGACCGAACAAGAGACCTCGGATGACCGAAGCCCAAGTCGGTCGACCGACCCTAGCCCTAGGTCGACCGAAGTTCATTTGTCCAACTCTTTGTTTTGCCTCGGTTGATCCGAGGTAAACTCGGATGATCCGACCTCTGAGCTGATTTTTCACACGTTTTGAAATCTTTTGAAGTCTTTTGAAGTCTAAAAGGTTTTCCCAAAAGGTATAAAGTAAGAACACTTGGAAAACCATTTTAACGGACTTAGACTTAGAAAACAAAGGCTTTTAAGATACGAACACATTTAAGAATCATTTCAAAAACTAAGCCTTTTGAAAACGTGTTTATGATGCATGCAAGACTTGAGTGTAGAGCTTATGTTCATAAGAGCATTGGTTAGAGCTTATAAGATAACGACTAAAAACGACAAAGCTAATCTAACCAAACCTAAGTCTTCAATCTTCAATCTTGAAAGATAAGCCTTGAATATAACTATGAATCTTGATACCAATGGCTTGATTGAAGTACTTAGAGCTTCCATAATGAGTTCCGATATTCTATCACAAAGATTAAGATCATTAGACACAACATTAAAAGTTTGCCCAATATCAAAAACTGAGTTTGTTCGCCCTTAGGGCTTACAAATACAAATATCACATGTTGTTTTGAGTGGGAAATTGGGTTGAGATTTCAGCCCATCAAATTAGGGAAACACACTTACTTACTTCTTATATTTTTTATTTATATAAATATAAATGGTTAAAGTTTTAACAAATGACGGGTAATTCAAATTAGCCGGTTAAGATCATTAGACACAACATTAAAAGTTTGCCCAATATCAAAAACTGAGTTTGTTCGCCCTTAGGGCTTACAAATACAAATATCACATGTTGTTTTGAGTGGGAAATTGGGTTGAGATTTCAGCCCATCAAATTAGGGAAACACACTTACTTACTTCTTATATTTTTTATTTATATAAATATAAATGGTTAAAGTTTTAACAAATGACGGGTAATTCAAATTAGCCGGTCCTCTGAATTCCGATTGAACTTACAATAAAGTTCGATTTAGCTTAGACTTATGCAATGTTCATTTTTTTACTTTTTTTATTCTTATGCAGCATTTTTATTTTTCATATTATCTTTTGAAAAATAAATAAATATGGATATTTAAAAATGAAAAAAATCAATTCGCTTCGTTTATACTGCAAAAATCAAGTGAATCTTCTTCTAACCTCTCTAAAATTAAAGTATTAATTTTTATAAATTTTAATTATTAATAAAATAAAATAGTAAAAAAATTAATCTAAAGTCACACAAGAGAATTAACAACAATAAAGACTCCCACATAAAAAAAATAGTTATTATTTTTAAAACTTGAAAAATGACAAGACTATAAAAGAAAATTAATGTGTATAAAATTTATATATGATATCAGCAAAGGCATTTCCAGTTTTTCAGCACTATTGAGTTTTCGGGTCCTCAATCTAATTTCCAAAATTTTGATTTTTTTTATAATTATTTTAAAAGTATTGATTGACATCTTTAACTTATTCAAATTAAATTGTACAATTTAATATTTTTATGGTTTTTCTTTTCTTCTATTATAATTTTCTAGAGTTTTCTTTTTCTTTTTCAATATTATTCAAGATCCCACATTGAAAATGTACGAAATTTTTGGAGTTTGACAACATTATAAATAAAGGGGTTGAGCATGCTTTTCAATTGAATGAATTGATGGGTTGGTTTTTAGCCATTAAATTCAGTGACAAAGTCAATTTGCTTTTCAAGTTTTTCATTCCGATAGTCAAATTTTTTTATTTTTTTATTTTTTTATTTTTTGCTCACATACCCATTTGATTTTCATCTACTCTTAATTATATAGTAAAATGGAATCCCGGACACACATATATATATATATATATATATATATATATATATATCTATCTATATATATATTACAAAGCACTTATATATACAGATAATTGTATCTATATATTTCTTCCATATTTTTTCTTAGATTTTCACTTTTTTAATTAATTTACTAATTTTTAATTGGTTGAGAATATTTAGGTTAATTAAATTAATTGAAAAATAACTTATCTTAATAAAAATTAAATATCAACTTTTGTAGGTGAAAAAAAGTTAAACTATTTTATTCAAACCAGGAGAGGGAGGATTCGATCCCCCGACCTGCAGGGTCGAATCTTTGCTTGTGCATTGCCAACTACTCTAGCAAGTAGTTGACAACTGTTTTCTCTAATTCTTTTAATGGAATGTTAATTTAAATTTTATGTTGGTTGTAAACTCTTAATTGGCTTATAAGAGTATCCCACATCGAAAAGTTACATTATTTTTTGAGTTTGACAATACTATAAAAGATGGTACTTTGACATGTTTTGAGTTACAAAATTGGGCTGACATTTTAGCCCATCAAATTAAGGAAGCCCGGTTATTTGCTTCTTATATTTTTTATTTATATAAATATAAATAGATAAAGTTTTAACAAATAACGGGTAATTCGGATGGCCCTGGTCCTCTCGAATTCGATTGAACTTATAATCATATGTTTTGAGTGAGAAATTGGGTTGGCATTTTTAGCCCATCAGAGTGGGGAAGCAAATTTATTTGCTTCTTACATTTTTTATTTATATAAATTTAAATAGTTAAAGTTTTAACAAATAAGGGGTTATTCAGATGACTGAGTCCTCTGAATTCCGATTGAGCTTAAAATCAAGTTCGATTTGGAGAGTTTAGAAATTTGTAATTTTTTTAATATTTAATAGAATAATAATAAAAAAAATATTAATTAAAAGTTATGAGTTTTAATATATTTATGATTTTTCTTTTATTCTTTTCTTTTTCAATATTATCTATCTATATATTACAGAGCACTTATACATACAGATAATTGTATCTATATATTTCTTCCATCTTTTTTCTTAGATTTTCACTTTTTTAATTAATTTACTAATTTTTAATTGGTTGAGAATATTTAGGTTAATTAAATTAATTGAAAAAATAACTTATCTTAATAAAAATTAAATATCAACTTTTATAGGTGCAAAAACGTTAAACTATTTTATTCAAACCGGGAGAGGGAGGATTCGATCCCCCGACCTGCAGGTCGAATGCTGCGCTGCATTGCCAACTACTCTAGCAAGTAGTTGACAACTGTTTTCTCTAATTCTTTTAATGGAATGTTAATTTAAATTTTATTTTGGTTGTAAACTCTTAATTGGCTTATAAGAGTATCCCACATCGAAAAGTTACATTATTTTTTGAGTTTGACAATACTATAAAAGATGGTACTTTGACATGTTTTGAGTTACAAAATTGAGCTGACATTTTAGCCCATCAAATTAAGGAAGCCCGCTTATTTGCTTCTTATATTTTTTATTTATATAAATATAAATAGTTAAAGTTTTACCGGGTCCTCTGAATTCCGATTGAACTTATAATCAAAGTTAAAAATATTAATCTAAAGTCAAACAAGAGAATTAACAACAATAAAAACTCCCACATAAAAAAATTATTATTATTTTTAAAATTTGACAAATGACAAAACTATAAAAGAAAATTAATGTGCATAAAATTTATACTTCCTCCGATTCAACATAGAAGTTTTTTTTTAAGAGTTATTTTTTGTTGGAAAACATAGGTCTTTTTACAAGAATGGTGCATTTATTGGCTAATTTACCCTTACATTATTTTCTCCATATATTCATATTTGTCAAAATGTATAGTTTTCATGCAACTCTTCATTAATTTATTTTTTCTTTTGGAGTATTAATTAGGGGTATTTTAGTCATTTTGATTAGTATCTTAATTTGTGTGAAAACTCCTAAAAAAGACTAATATTTTGAATCGGAATGAGTGTCTATCTATATTTATATTACAAAAGTCATTTCGATTTCGATCAATCACATCCTTCTAAATCCTACGTGTAATTTCCATGAATTTTTGTTCAATTAATTATTTTATAAAATTTTGATTGGTTGGTTAAATTTTACTTTGGTTGTAAATTATTAATTTGCTTATTAGAGTATCCCACATTGAAAAGTTACATTTTTTTTGAGTTTGACAATACTATAAAATGGTGTACTTTGACATGTTTTGAGATACAAAATTACTTTGACATTTTTTCTTTCATTAAACATTACGTTTCCGTGCATAGCACGGGTATTTTTGCTAGTATATATATATTACAGAAGACCTTTTCATTTTTATCTTTACATTGTGCCACGTGGCAAGCTCTTAACTTTTCTTCATTTTTTAATTTTTTATTCTAATAACTTCCCTTATTCAAGTCCACTACTCCCATAATTCCTCAACTCCTATTCCAATTCCACCTCTCCCTCTTTCTCCAATCTTAACCAATCTCAACTTCTCTTTAAACTCTCCAACCATTATTTTTTTCCTGTGTATTTTTTTATTGTTTGCAAAATGTAATATAATTTTTCTTTGGATTAGTCGTGTTTAGGTTGAAGTATATCACACAATTGATGAATTCTCAGGCTGAGTTATTCGTTTGTGCTTTATTTTTACTTGCTTTCTTCTTATTTTTTCAGAAAGAAGGCTCCTTAATACATGATTTCTTTTTCTTTCTCCTTCTTTACTAGAAGAAAAAAGACGTCTTAATACATGATTTCTTTTAACATTTTCTTCTTTTGTTCTTTCTATGGGATTGGGGAGACATTGAAATATCATCGGGTAGCAAGGTACATTTTTCCCCTTTTTATATTCTTTTTACACTCATTTCTTTTTAGATCTCTATACAACATTTAGATTTTTTAATTTTTTAATTTTTTTTTTTGAATTAGTAGCTTTATTTCACAAGCATTCTACAAATTTCATATCTATGCTTTTGTTTTTTTGGTGATATATTCATTTTTAATACTTTATTTACACTACTTACTGATATTAGTTTTTTGTAATTCCAATTTTATGTGTTTCGTTGTGTTGATATTAGTTTAATATATTTTTAACTCTATAGGTGTTGAGTTTATATGATCTCCATCTGTATTTTTTTCATATTCAATTGTTATCAAGTATACCACAAAGAAAACTAATCAAAGGTAATCTCCATCTCAGTGTTTCTATTTTTTTTAGTGCATGTAGTAATAAAAGACAATCTTCAACTTTACTTTTGATTAGTTCATATAAAATCTATATTTTTTTTTCATACTCAACATGTTATCAATTAAACCAAGATTTCTCAATTTCTCAAAGTTAATGAAATCTAATCTGCATATTTATCTCTCATTTGTTTTTTCTTTTCCTTTTTTTTTTTCTTTTACAGACTTCAACTATGTTTCTCTCATATTTGGGTCACTTTGGCATGGATCCGGCTTTGTGGGACTGGCCCTACGACCCTCTCACATGAATTAAAGTAGAACCGACCAGCAAAGTAGGTCCCCCACAACTAATTTGAAAGGGTTGTGGGTCAGTTTAGAATTTTTGCTCACATTCAATTTATTCTTTTTTTAGGATTGATCACAAGGTAATCAAGTGCAAGATTCCTGCCAAATGAAAATTAATATTCATCCATTTTTTGATACTTTTTTCTTTTGTGTTCATAAATCTTTATAAAATCGCAGAAAGAAAATATGCATCTCAACTTTTGCTATTAGATTGCTAGCTTTTTTTTTTTTCCTTTCCCAAAGCTATTAAAGATATTCTTTAAGAAAATAAAGTAAATAAAACACAGAGAAAAAAAAGCTACTGACAAAGAAGTCTAAATTGTGTTTGGTCTAAAAAAGGAAAAAAGATAATATATCTAAAACAACTTTTGTCATGAATTGAATTCTTTCGAGAAGAGATAATGTCAAGCAAAAGCTACTCCCTCTGTTTTTTAACATAAAGTATTTTTAGAATCTTCATCACCTTCACAAATATATGTTCCTTTTCAACTTTTAAGGGTTTTTTTCTAATTTTGCCTGTTATAGATGGAAGAGTTGTATTTGGAATAAACTAAATTATTTAAGGGTATAATAGTCAAAATGTTTAATGCCCTCCTTTTAATCTATGCTAAACTACCACAAAATCATGTGACATTTTACCTCTGATATTTATAATTTTTTTCCCGTATAGTTTTCCTTTTAAAGTTTTTAAATTTATATTGGATAGAATGGGTACTGGGAGGAGGGAGGAAACATTCGATTTAATCAGAATAAAAAAATAATATAATTATTTACCTTCTATGTTTTATTCTTTTAATATGTAAAACATACATCACATGAATAATATGAGTCTTTAAAATTTTCTTAGAGTAATTTGTTGAAGGATTGAAAATTTAATGAATCTTGATGAGTTGGCAATTGACAAATTAGTTGGTCAAAAGTAATTTATCTAACCTCGAGACTTAAATCAAGTTTAAATAAGTAGAACTAAAACTACTTTGAGTAATTAATTTACTTTTGCCGATAGTCTTAACTTTTCTATATACTTTGAATATTAAATTAGTTTTTTTTTTTACAAAAAAATGAAATATATTTTAGTTGTCACATTAGCACTTTACTTATCCTTCTCCTAAGGGAACATGGGGAGAAAAAGAAATGGCTAGCGATATTACCAAGGCAGGTTTCCTCCTGCCAAGGCAATTTGCCTTTAAATGACAAATTTGCCCTTGTGGTCAACATTAATATCTTTCAATTAATTTATTTCTTCAATGTTTTCTTTCCTAATCAATTAACACTCAATATTTACTTTTCTATCTTATCAAAAAATCAACCCACGATCTCTCAATTATATTCTTCCCTAATCTATTTGACTCAATCTCTAATTTTATCTCTTATAATAGTAGTAGTTCAAGGGGAAAAAAATCAATCAAACAAACAATATAAATTCAATTTTTACTCTAATGTCTTTGTCATACTTATACATTGATCAAATTGTTTTACAGATGAAGTAGAGAAGATAATCAAAACTGTATTGCTAAAACACTATTATTTTACAAAAAAAATTCTTACTTATCAGTTGTAATTAATGAAAACCTTAGACCATTAATTTCTTTTGGTTTATATCATTTGGATTTTTGTGTGTGAAATTCTAGCACTATAAAAGAGAGAAAATTAGTGTGGATAGATAATGAAAGAAAATATTGAAGAGATCGTGGCTGATATTTGGGATATGAGAGAGAAAGTTAGAGATTGATTATATATAAATTATGGAAGAAAATATTAGATAGAGAAATTAATTGTAAGTGATTAATAATGACCAAAAGGGTATCTTGGTCATTTGAAGATAAATTGCCTTGGCAAGAGGAAATCTGCCTTGGAAATATCATTAGTCAAAAGAAATTGTAAACTCATTATCTTGATTGTTTATCATTTGTCATACATATTAATTATATTGAATTTATGAAGTAATACCAAAAGGCTTCTTGACGATTTGAAAGGTCAAGATGACAAAGCCATGATCGGATTAGGATAGTCTCATTCCTCTCTTACCATTCCACCTACTAATCAATTTTGTTGATTTTTTCGTATTTCATTTTACTAAAAGTAAATTAGATGATTCTTTTACTTTGCCATAAATCTCACCGTTTCATATGTAACAAAGTGATAATTAGCACCATGTGGTCTAACAACTTGAATGAAATTAAAGAAACAAACATGTTAAACGAAAATGACTTATTTAGTCCTAATATTTTATGATCAACATGGAGACATTTATTTAGGCAAGTAAGGTCCACATACATTTTACAGGTTACTGTTTTATCTTGCCACCAAACTCCGCCATGAATTCTAGGCAAATTGAATAACGTAGAGGACATTTTTAGAGTAAGTTTGTCCACGCACCAAAGCAATATCACCACAATTTCTCCCACAATCTCAACTCTTCTTCCATAACCTTTCAATTCACCCCAAATACCTCTCTTAATTCTCCTATGCGAAGACCATATTCATGGCTACACCCCGCTGCAATTTCACCGCTACTGTCGCCAACCATGTCTATGATCTAAGTTTTTATCTTTATGATATAATGGTTGAATTATAAATGTATGGCGGGAGAAATATCTGCATGACGGGTGATAGAGGTGGTTGTGCGAGGGATAGAGGATGGGGTGGGGTAAGAGAGGTGTTTATCAAGGGGGATTGGGAGGGTGGTTGGTCGGAGAGGGAGAGTTTGAAGAGGTGTTGTGTATTCTTCTTTTTATGAGATAGCAATTAAAATAAAAAATTAGAGCCCAATAAAGCACACTTAAGTTGCATGTGCACCTTTTTCAGAATTTGGTAGCAGAGTTTGGTGGCGTGATCATAAAAGTGACACTTAAAATGTTTTCTGGACCTTAAAGGTAAAAAAAAGTTTGTGGATCATACCATGTTAACCCACAAAGTTTGTTGTCTAAATAGACGATTTTCCCGCATATTAATTCGATTTATTATTATTTTTTTTAAATTACCATTACCATTACAAAAACAAATAGACAATTTCTTTTGTTTTTTTTGGGAAATTACTCTCCGTGCATAGCACGGGTCATTTGCTAGTATATATATACTTTCAGCCAATCACAAGCCTTTACTATCTTACGTGTAATTTTCTCGAATTGTTTGGTTTTTAATTAGTTTTAAAATATGATTGGTTGAGATGATTTTTATTTATTAATTTAATGATTTAGTTTGATATCTTTGACTTATTCAAATGAAATAGTTAATTTTAATATTATTTTTATTTTTCCTATTCAATTTTATATTTTTCTCTTTTTAATACAATTCAAGATCCCACAATAGGTGTTTATGAAGTTTTTGAAATTTGACAACATTATAAATAAATGGGTTTTTTTTTTGAGGCCCGAAGGCGATTGCCCCCGAAGGGGAAGAGCGGAGAATACCCTAGATAGGGAGATTGTAGCATGCCCCAAGCCGGGGAGGGAACATAGCCTCACAAGGAGGAGAATTTTATTGCCCCATAAGGGGAGATACGAGAATCGACCACGGGACCTCCGTCCCGTGGCCGAGTAGCCTTACCACTTGGGCTACCCGATTCCCATTAAATAAATGGGTTGAGAATGGTTTTTTATTGATTGGTTGGGTTGGTTTTTAGTCTATTAAATTGAGTGACAAATCCAATTTTCTTTTCAATTTGTTCATTCAAATAGTTGATCGAGTTATTTATTTCTCATCGTATCATTGACTGGGTTGGAATTTGCCCAATAAATTGGAGAGACGTGCCTTATTTGCTTTGTGGATGGTTCATTTAAACCGTTAATTTTTTTTTCAAAAAACTTACAACGCCGACCTTGAGCAATCATTAAAAAAATATTTTTCTCTTACCCGAACCTTTTTTGATATTTTGCATATAAATACAAATTTTTTTTATATTTTTTTTTATAAAGGTATGTTTGAAAAACAAACAACAATATCCGTGTAAAATGTCATTTTTCACTTTTATACTATTTAATATTTTCTTAACAATTAATTTTTTTTCCGTGCATAGCACGAGTGATTAAAGCTATATATATATATATATATATATATATATATATATATATATATATATATATATATATATATATATATATATAGCAAATGACCCCTGCTATACACGGAAAATTATATATCACTTTTAAAAAAGTATCAAGAAAATAGAAAGAAATTTAATACTTTATATAAGCTAACAAAAACTCTTGCTACATCCAAAGATTAACAATGAAAAAGAAATTTAACAAAATGAATGTTTCATCAACAATGTAGATCTCCTCATGTTTTTTACCATGAAGCATACCGATTTTCTTCAAACAATATCCCTGTAGAGCAAAATTAAAATTGGTGCAATTGTCCATTGGTCAAAATCAAGATTGACTCGAAGTTATATACAGTCCATGTTCGTATTAAATGAGGCCAAAATCACTCTTTTGTTCCATAAAAGAACTCACATACTTCATCACACGAAAAAGGAAAGAACTTCTAAATTTAACAATAAAAGAGAAAGAAATACGAAGGCCACTGCCAAAAAAAGAAAATAAAGAAATAGTGAGTTCTAAGTTCGAGAAAAAAATTACTATAAAGAAAACAATGTAAGGCTATTAAATTATTTTTACTGGGAAGTAATATGAGTTTTCTATGGTTTTCTTATATCACTCTTATTGATGCACATTTACCACTGATAACTCATAAATTTATCTTTATTTTCTTCTACTTTAATAGTAATTTTGAGCTTCAAAAAGTATTTACATATCGAGTTTTGAGCTTAGAATGGTATAATCCTCACTTTTATGAGTTTGCATTTGTAGGGGTAAAATAGTCTTTTGAAGGGTAAAAGTGAACCAAACTTGCAGAACAAGAAAGAAGCTGCTAGAATTGAAGATATATCGACTAGATGAGTTTTGGTGTATTTCAACTGCCTTAAAGAATCTTGAAGAGTTGTATTTTATGTCAACTACTTTAGAAGAGTGGGAGAGTTTTGATCTATGTCAATTACCTTAAGCTAGGAGATTTCTATTGCTATAAATACTCTTTACTAGTCTTAGGAAATAATTATTCAGTCATTATTAGATTATTCTAGGTTTTAATTTGTTATTGAATTTTTCTCTAGTATGAGCTAAATATTTATTCTAAGGCCATGACGTAGCTAGATTAATTTTATATGTTATTCTCTTGATTTTGTTATTCGATTAGTGTTGTGGAATTAATTTCTTATTATTGTTCTTAATGCTTTTGTGTGATTAGCTACCACTCAAATTGTCTTTACATTAACTTGGAAGATTTGCGACAGCTGACCTTGTTAATTAGGTTAAATAATCTGAACATAAATTGCATGCAAGATAGACATATACTTGTATTGTTTGTGCGATCTTTATGATTTCATATGTTTAATGCGTTTTTGTGGGTTAAAATCAACATAGACATATAGTTGGTTTATTTATGAGAATAGGTTTGATAAGCCTTGAAAGAGGTTATTAGATATAATTGGAAATCGATCGATTAATGAAACTCACTTTAGAATAACATATCGTTAGGATAATATATTGGTTAATTTAGTGAATTCATGTGCCTTAGATCTTTCTCTTATCAAACTTCTTATTTAAGTTATTTGTTTATGTTAGTTAATTAATTTAGTTTAATTTAATCATCATCAACCATCGATTTATTTTACTTGCTTTTGATCATTGTAGAATCATTTACTTAGAAATTAATTAATCATTATTCTCTGTGGGATCGACCTTGACTACTACAACATCGACCTAGTACACTTGCTAGTATAGATTTTGCGTATCAAGTTTTTGGCGCCGTTGCCGGGGAATAGTTGATTAATTTTATTTCTTTGTGATTTTAATTTTACTTTGGTCTTTATTTAATTTAAATTTTTTTTTTTGTTAGGCATGACAACAACATTCGAGGTGGTTTCCAAATTGGCTGAATTGACAAATCAAGTTAGCCTCCTCATGAATCAAAGAGGCAACCAAAACAATTTTGGATATCCATCATACCAGGAAGCATATTATATGGGAGCTGAGAGGCAATGCACGTCTCAATGGAATGATGCTTACTCCAACACTTATAATGCGGGGTGGAGGCCACACTCAAATTTTTCATGGATGGATCAAGATACTCAACAGCAATATATGACTCTTCCACAACAGCCTCCTCCAACACAAGAAAGGACACCTCAATATGAGGAAACTTTGATTCAATACTTACAAAAGTTGGAGGCTAAGATAGACCTATTTGCTCATACAAGTCAAGTTTCTATCAACGACTTGGAGGTTCAAATTAGCCAATGTGGTAGAAAATTAAAAGATAGAGCTTCAGAGATACTTCCTAGTGACATTGAGAAAAATCTCGTGGAGCGAGTTCATGCACTAACCATCAGGAGCGGAAAGCAAATCCAAGAACTGGATAATTGTAAAAAGGCTGAAAAGGAGAACAAGAAGGAAGATGCATTTAATTCTTCAAATGAGGACAAGCCAAAAGAGGGAGACTCTCAACCTTATATTCCTCCTCCACCTTATGTTCCTCCTATTCCCTTTCCCCAAAGACTTAAAAAGAAAAATATTGATAAAGAATTCTTTAAGTTTTTGGATGTATTTAAAAAGTTGCATGTTAACATTCCTTTTGCAGAGGCTTTGGAGAAAATGCCGAGGTACGCGAAATTCATTAAGGAGATGCTAACAAACAAGCGTAAGCTCGACGATTGTGAGACAGTAATGCTTACGGAGGAGTGCTCTGCCATTCTAAAAAGAAAGTTGCCCCAGAAATTAAAAGATCTAGGGAGTTTCTCTATTCCTTGTACTATTGGGCAATTAAATTTTGATAAGGCGTTATGCGATTTAGGTGCTAGCATTAATTTAATGCCTTTGTCTATTTCTAAAAAGTTGGGGCTAGGTAAGGTGAAATCTACTAACATGACATTACAACTAGCAGATAGGTCTATAATTTATCCTTGTGGTATAATTGAGGATGTTCTTGTTAAAGTGGATAAATTTATCTTTCCTGCTGATTTTGTTGTAGTGGATATTAACGAGGATAGTGAGGTGCCCCTGATTCTTGGTAGACCTTTCCTTGCTACTAGTAGAGCTTTGATAGATGTTCAACTAGGAAAGGATACTCTTAGGGTTGAAGACGAAGAGGTTATCTTTAATATGTATAAGCCGATAAAATATCATGCAGAGAGTGATTCTTGTTATATTGTTAGTTCTAATACTTCTCTTACACAAGATCTTAAAGATAAATTGACTCACAAGCCTCTTGAGTTTATTCTGCATGAAGAGATTGAAATAAAAGAAAGTAAGGAGGATACATTGGAGCACGTTTCTCATCCTAATACACATCCTCCTTATTCGTCTTGTAAAAATAAGCAATTTGGGGAGTTAGAGAAGAATTTAGAGGGACCGTTGCCATCTTCTGAGAAGCCAACGTCATTTGATTTCAATTTTATTCCTTCTCAATCTCAATTTAAATATACTTGTTTTGAAGGTTCATCTGATTTGCCTGTACTTAATTCTTCATATTTTTCAGGTGTAACAAGAAACTTGGAGTTGAGTGAGTTTGGTGGACTTCCAATTGGAACTCACGAGAACGGTGATCAAAAGTGTAAGGAGGGGCTGGAATTGCTCAATTACAAGAGGATTCACAATGAGCATCAAAGCGGATATAAATTTGGTGAACAATTTGACGATTTCAAAGTGTCCTACAATCTTTGGCATCCTCCCTAAGTCATTTTTCAGGTAATGCGTCACTAAATAAAAAGTGGACGACGCTACTCCATAAGAACGATAATTTTTATTATCTTTCTTGGTTTGCACCCAAAATGCACGTGTGACAATCTCATGTTAAACGAGTACTAATTATTATTTTTATTAATTTTTTTTCCCCTTAAAATTTTAAGTTTTTTTTCGTAAGTATTAAATTTTTTCGTAAGTATTAAAAATATTTTTTTTAAAAAAAAACGTTTTTTTTATTATGAGTATGATAGGATTTAAAGATTAAAAAAAAATTTTTTTTAATTTTTTTTAAAAAATAATAAAAAAAACGAAACCAGGGCTGGATTCTTGGACCAGCCCTGGTATGTCCTCTCATTCTAGGCATACAAAGAAACAGAGAGTTTGACTTTTACTTCCATCCATGGAAGTAGAAACCAGCCATGGTTTGAGTTAAATATGAATTTAACAGTAAAATGCCTCCACAGGCACATCACAAAAAGCCTGCGCAGGCATGCATCACTTTTAGAGTTTTTTTTAATTTATTTATTTTTTTAATTTATTTATTTTTTCTCTCACGGCTGTTCACACAAAATCCCATTTCCTTTTTTTTATTTTTATTTTTTTTCTTTTCCTTTTCCCCTGCACGTTTTTTTTTCCCCTCTGTTCACACCAAATCGTTTTCTTTTATTTTATTTTCCCTTTCCTTTTTCTTTTCTAACATCTAATTTCTCCTACCGATTTCCATTTTTTTTTGTGGCTCTTATCACAATTTTTCTTTCTTTATTATTTTTATTTTTCTTCCCTTTTTTACCAAGCACCCATTAATCATTGAAGATTCACATTCACGAGGTGAATACCGATTAGATGGTCGCGGGAGTCATGGTCCTGAGGAGCCTTGAGGCCACTTTTTCTCCTCGTTTCCAGTTTAATCAAGGCAGTATTGTTCTCTTCCCTTAATCCTTTGCTCTTTATTTTCACATTGAGGACAATGTTCGATTTAAGTTGGGGGGAATTAAGTTGTGGATTGTTTATGTTTACCTTTAGTGCTTTATTTTATTTGTTTTCGTTAGGTTTATTTGATATTTTTTTTTAGTAGTTTTGCATATTATTAGAAAAATAAAAAAGTCCAAAAAAATCAAAAAAAGAAAAAGTTTACAAAAAAAAAATTAATTAATTAATTGTGGATACGTTAATTTTAACAACTTTAAGCATTATTCTCCATGATTTCCAATATTTGACTCGTGCCACTAGAAAAAATGGAAAATTAAAAAAAATATTTTTGAGTGATTATCTTGTGTCTATGTATATGTTATAGAACTTGTATTTGGAATTAGACTTTGAGACCTTTTAAGATAACCCTTGTTTTGTCGTTAATTCAATTTATGGTTACCCAATACACTACACAACTCTTGACTCTGAATATATCGTTTTAAAGGACGACTAGGTAATTCTTTTAATTCAAAAAAAAAATGCGACAAAATGTCGAATGTTTATTTCGGGCTCTACTCCGCTGCTCTTGGTTATAAATAAGTTGAAAAAGAAAAAAAAAAACAATCAACACACTAAGAGTATGAACATGCTAAATGAGCACACCATTAAGCGAGTGATAAGAAAGTTCACACTCCTTGGTGCCCGCAATAAAAAGTATAAATTGGGTTTTACTCCGCTGATCTTGAAAAATGGAAGATTATGAGTATGCGAAATTAGCACGCCACTAAACGAGTGATAAGAAAGTTCACACTCCTTGGTGCACTACGAATCCCAATAGAAACTTTAAAAGTAGTAAACAAATTGAATGAACTTACTCAGTCTTACTTTAATTCTATATATTCGTGAGTCAAAATAAAAGCACATTTGCACAAGGGTACCTATGGATTGAATTGTAGCAAAAAGAGGTGTGAAAGATAAAGGTCTGTTTGTCTAGTTCTTAATACAAGCTTCTTGAATGCATACTTTTCATGAAATAATAATGAGAGATTGAATGAATTGCGTTATACTATTTCATTACTCGTATTTGTGGCACTTGTTATATTGGAATGATTGGAGATTAATATTTGAGTTGTTAAACTTGCTGATTCCATGGTTGCTTTCTACTTGTCCTTAAAGAGTTTTGTCTGTCAGTCCTACCTTGTGTCTAAATTGCTTGAGGACAAGCAAATGCTTAAGTTGGGGGGAACACAAAAATAGTATCTCCCACCCATTTTTTGAAAGGATTATCATAATGTATCTTCAAATATAAGAAAAGGAAAGTAGTAAAAAATACCATCTCAGAGAACCAAATATTAATGCAACCGTGCAACACTATTATAACACTTTAATTGCAGAAACTTTTAATTTATATATCCTTAACTGAAAAGGATAAATCCTAAAAAAAAATTGAAGCTCAAGCATTAATCATACTATAATTCGGTGATGTATTGTAAAGAGTGTTGCACGGAATGTTATAGAGGATCTGGATCCCCTTGCCACAAAAAGAGTACCTCTCCCGTAGCTACCTCCAACCCCATCTACATATTCTCACTTTTTTCTTCAAATATGACCTTGAATAATAATACATTGAAGAAAAAAAAAAAGAGGAAGCAAATATACCAAAGCTCTCAGTTGTGACAATAAACATACATATGCACTCATATTTAGGAAGCAAGATATCCATATGTACCTCGTTTTCATCATATTATATCAATTTCGAAACAAACGGAGTTTAAGCCCTCATACCTTTGTGTGAGAGTAGTTAATACCTTTGTGTGAGAGTAGTTAATCATAGACCGATCGCGTCTCATTTTCCCTTTTTTTTTTACAATATGATCAATTCTGTACATAATTCAAATTTTATTTTACAAATAACAATATTAATTTGCATAACTAAAGTTAAAATGGATTTTGCTTTTCTTTCAAACGACAAAGAATGTCTTTCTTTTTGTCAACAAAATCACCCATCCAACAAAAAAATTTAGATGAAGATTTGGAAGAAATAAATGAACTTAGAGATGAATGATGTTTTTATTAGCTTTGATAAATTTGGGGCTCACACAATAATTAATAACTCAAAATAAATGAATATGAAGCCATTAACTCATAGATGGCCTGCCCACAACCAAGAGGTTGTGGGTTCGATACCCAACTCACACAAAAAGGAAGGATTTAAATTTCCTATTCTTGGTTCCTCTTGTGTGGGTTCTTATACTCCCCCTTCTTGGGGCACCCGCTAGTCGGGCTTCTACTACTCCCCTCACGGGGCACCCGCTCAACCGGACTTCTACTTCTCCCCTCACGGGGCACCCGCTCAACCGGACTTCTACTTCTCCCCTCACGGGGGCTTCTACTACTCCCCTCACGGGGCACCCGCTCAGCCGGGCTTCTATCCGCTCTACATGGGCTCCTCTTCTGGTGAGGTCCAATAAAAAAAAAAAATTAAAAGTTGATTTTTTTATTTTTTTTATTTTTATCCAAAATGTAAATATATTAAAAGATCAAATGGGAGACTACAAAGTAGCCCATCGAATGTTACAAGGCAGATGATGCATCATTCGCCTACGACGTTTGCACTTGCATCCCCAAAAAACATATAAAAGTGAATAGCTATGCTATGCTATATCCAAAAAAGAGCCTAACCGCTACTCTGATGTTACCAAAAATATCTAACTATTGTGCACCTACTAAGTAATCTATATGCCTAAAATTGAGGCCCCCACGGTTAACAAAGGACCAAGATGGAGTGGTTGATGCTCTCTAACCCCTCACTTTAGACTATTACAAAGTAGGCCAAACAAAAGAAAGAGATCCTATTACATCAAAGAGGTAGAACAATAGTTCTACAAAAGTATGTTGCCTTGGGTAAATAAAGTGTCGCTGCACACCATAGAAAGCTTGTTAAAAAACCTATGTAGCCTTAGAAAAAAAAGATGTGGTCGACCAGGTAAATTGGCTAGTCGACCGATCTGAAGGTAGTAGCAAATCATAGATAAGTTGACTATGAAGACACTAATTGAAACAAAAGATTGAAAATTTAATAGAAAAATATGAAGATTACCATTTCTAAATTTGAGAAAATATGACTCATGCACATAATTTGAGAAATTATGACTCATGCACATATCAAACCAAAGAATTAGATTTTAAAAAAAGGCAGGTGCCTACTCACTGAATTAGATTTTCTACAAGAAAATGGCATGTTGCCTTTACAGAAGACACTGTGATGATTGGAATCAAAGTTTGACTAAATTCGTAAGTGAAAAATATTTTACTTTTAATGATTAAAACTTTAACTATTAAATATAAAAACTTTACAGAAGACACTGTGATGATTGGAATCAAAGTTTGGCTCAATTACAAAGTTTTTGTGGCAGTGCAAGGATTATTAAATATCGTTGGATGTAACTTTTAGCACAACCAGTAACTTGGTCAAGTGATTGACCTTGATTTCATTTTTCATTTTTCATAAAGATATTTTATTGGTATGACCTAACTTCACCCAACTCCTTCTATTGTCCCCAAAATCCTATCGCCAATTCCTACCTCCCTTGCTCCTAATAATCTTTAAATGTTCTCAGAAATACTAATCTCTCAACAATGTTTTTCCACATATTTGTCTTTTACTCTCAAGCGTTTGTATGAAAACAGAGAACTGCAATGAAGATGAAAAATAGGGAAACAATTTTACTTTTTTGTTTCGTGTGCAGGTATGGACATGAGAAACTACATCAACAGCTGGTCATGATGTACAACATCATGAGTTTTATTTTCTTCTTCTTTTAACTACCATATCTCAATGCTTGAAGTTTTGATCACAAATGATGAAAGCCGGAGTGATTTTGAAAAATCATATTATGGTGATGGTACCATGATATATATGTATATATTACAAAACTTATTTCACTTTCAGCCAATCACAAGCCTTCACTATCTTACGTGTAATTTTCTTGAAATGTTTGGTTTTTAATTAGTTTAAAAAATATGATTGGTTGAGATGATTTTTATTTATTAATTTAATGATGTAGTTTGATATTTTTGACATATTCAAATGAAATAGTTAATTTTAATATTTTTAATATTTTTTTGAAAGTGTATGAAGATTTTAGAATTCGACAATCTATCTATATTTATATTACATAACCTGTTTTCAGTTTCAACCAATCACAAGCCTTCAGAATCCCACGCGTAATTTTATGGAATTTTTTTCTTTAATTAGTTTAAAAAATATAATTGGTTGAGATAGTTTTTATTTATTAAATAAATTATATAGCTTGACATCTTTGACTTGTTCAAATGAAAATTTTAATTTTATTATTTTAAATGGTTTTTATTTTTCCTATTCTATTTTATTCTTTCTTTTTTCAATACTATTTAATATCCCACATTGAAAATTTATTAAGTTTTTGAAATTTGACAACAGTATAAATAAAGGGGTGGAGAATGATTTTTATTGAATTAATTGGTTGAGTTGGTTTTTAATCCATTAAATTGAGTTACAAATCCAATTTGTTTTTCAATTTTTTTTCATTCAAATAGTTAAAGTATTTTTAAAATGAAAATTAGTTCACCGAATCATTTAGTTTTATATTTAACTCGCAGGCAAACTTGCTCACTAAAATATTTTCTTTAAAAGAGTAAAAACTTTTAAAAAGATTAACTTTTGTTGATCAAATCATGCGATTTTTAGAGTATCATTGACTGAGTTGGATTTTCTCAATGAATTGGAAAGACTGACTTTATTTTCTTTTAAGATTGTTCAATTAAACAAATTGTTTTCCAAAACACTATCATCCCAACTTTGAGCCGTCATTTAAAGAAACCCTTGAAAGAATAATTGTTAGACTTAAAATTTATTCAAGGACATCAAAGAATAATCCCAGCACTTGAGCAGTTAATAAACTAATTTTGAATTTTCTAATTAGTATAAATGATTTTGATTGGTTGAATAATTTTTTATCCATTAAATTAAAATGAAGCTTGACATATTTGGCTAATTGAAATTAAATTATATATTTTAATATTTTTAATGGTTGTTTAATTTTCCTATTCTAATTTTTCTTCTTTCAATATTATTCGAGATCTCATATTGAAAGTGTATGAAGATTTTAGAATTTTGACAATCTATCTATATTTATATTACATAATCTGTTTTAAGTTTCAACCATTCACAAGCCTTCAGAATCGCACGTGTAATTTTCTGAATTTTTTTCTTTAATTAGTTTAAAAAATATAATTGGTTGAGATAGTTTTTATTTATTAAATAAATTATATAGCTTGACATCTTTGACTTGTTCAAATGAAAATTTTAATTTATTACTTTAAATGGTTTTTATTTTTCCTATTATATTTTATTCTTTCTCTTTTCAATAATATTCAAGATCCCACATTGAAAGTTTATGAAGTTTTTGAAATTTGACAACATTATAAATAAAGGGGTTGAGAATGATTTTTATTGAATGAATTGGTTGAGTTGGTTTTTAATCCATTAAATTGAGTTACAAATTCAATTTTTTCATTCAAATAGTTAAAGTTTTTTTAAAATGAAAATTAGTTCATCGAATCATTTAGTTTTATGTTTAACTCGCAGGCGAACCTGCACACTATAATGTTTTCTTTAAAAGAGTAAAACCTTAAAAAAATTAACTTTTGTTGATCAAATCATGCGATTTTTAGAGTATCATTGGCTGAGTTGGAATTTTCTCAATGAATTGGAAAGGCTGACTTTATTTTCTTTTAAGATTGTTCAATTAAACAAATTGTTTTCCAAGAAAATCACCATCCCAACATTGAGCCTTCATTGAAAGAAACCCTTGAAAGAATAATCGTTAGACTTAAAATTCATTCAAGGAAACTAAAGAATAATCACAGGACTTAAGCAGTCAATAAACTAATTTTGAATTTCCTAATTAGTATAAATGATTTTGATTGGTTGAATAATTTTTTATTCATTAAATTAAAATTAAGCTTGACATATTTGGCTTATTGAAATTAAATTATATATTTTAATAGAGTAAATGGCTATTTATGGTACTAAACTATTTACATATTTCTATTTCGAACCATTTTATTCTTATCGTATCACAATCTGAGTTAAAATTTTGTCCAATGAATTGGAGAGACGGACTTTATTTTATTTTCAGATGGTTCATATTAAACTTATTCAAATTAAAAAATATATTTTTTAATATTTTTTATTTTTCCTATTGTAATTTTTATTTTTATTTATCAATATTAATTAAGATACCACATCGAAAGTGTGTGATATATATTTTTTTAAATTTGACAACATTATAAATATAGGGATTGAGCATGATTTTAAATTGAATTAATTGGTTAAAATGTTTTTTAATTCACTAAATTGATTGACAATTTTAGCATTCCAATAGTATTGTTTCACCAAACTATTTAGTTTTTTGTTGAACCCGCAAGCGAGCGTGCTCACAAAACGTTTTTCATTAAAAGAGTCAAAACTTAAAAAAATAAACTTTAGTTAATCGAGTCATTTAATTATTATCGTATCATTAACTGAATTGGAATTTGTTTAATGAATTTGAGAAGCGGACTTTATTTTCTTTTCAAATAGTTCATATTTGACTTATTAAATATTAAATTATATATTTTAATATTTTTAATGATTTTTATTTTTCCTATTCTAATATTTTATTTTACTTTTTTTGTTATTATTCAAGATCCTACATTGAAATTGTATAATGTTTTTGAAATTTGACGACATTATAAATATAGTTAGTGGGTAGGATTTTTAATTGAATAAATTTGTTGAGTTGTTTTTTAGTCTATTAAATTGAGTGAAAAATCTAATTTATATTTGAACTTTTTCATTCCAACTGTCAAAGTTTTTTTCAAAGAAATTAGTTCACCAAACCATTTAGTTTCCTGTTGAACTCGCATGCGAACTGCTCACTAAACTTTTTTCATTAAAAGGGTAAAAATTTCAAAAATAAACTTTAGTTGATCGAGTCATTTAATTCTTATTGTATCATTCAATGAGTTGGAATTTGCCCAATAACTTAGAGATCCAAGCTTTATTTGTTTTTGAATGGCCGTTAATTTTTTCAGCAAAACTTACGACACCGAACTTGAGCAATCATTGAAAGAATATTCTTCTCTTACCAGAGCATTTTTTTCTATATTTTTCATATAAATATAAAATTCCTATATTTTTTCTTTTTTCTATATAGGTAGTTTTGAAAAACCAAACAAAAATAACAGTGTATAATATCATTTTTAACTTTTATGCTAATTAATATTTTATTAACAATTTAATTTGTTCTCGTGTATAGCACTGGGTCATTAGGCTAGTGTGTGTATATATATATATATATATATATATATATATATATATATATATATATAAGTAGTTTACATCGACTTCCATTGAAGTCTTCAAATATAACATAACCCCCCCTCCCCCCCTCCTCTCATTTAAGAATTTACATTAACCTCCCCTTAAGTATTACATATATCATCAACAATCTCCCTCCCATGTAATACCGTTAAATTACCAATAAAACCCGTTAGAAAGTACATTACTCTTCCGATTTCACCATTTTCTCTATATATTTTTATCATTTCTGATGATTTTTGACGCGGGAATTATTGTGCCGCAGATGATCTTTGAAGTTAAAGAAAACTGAGAAGCAGAGTAGATAACATATGGATTGCTATAACTAAAGGTTTGAGAATATATTTTTTAGGTAAAAGATAATATCAGAAACTACGTGAGGGAGGCGGAATTTCGAGGAATCCCAAGCTTTGAAACGAGGCATCAAATGTAAAAGAATGTCTAGCCAGTGGCGGAGCTTAATGAGGGCAGCAGGGGGCTACGGCCTCCCCCCTCCCCCCAAAATTTTCAGGAACGACGAATTTTCTATAGGAAAAAAAATATTTTGTGATATTTTCTTATAAATGTTGTATTTCACCCCCCCTAAAAATTTTCAGTAAGAAATTCACCCTATGACAAATTCCTGGCTCCGCCACTGTGTCTAGCCAACAAGTGAGTCAACATTACATGACCAGAGGAAATTGAAAATTCTAGAAAACATATCCCCTAAAGTACGAATTACCATGACCTTACAATCAGATTTTATTACCAAAAAAAATAAAACCGAAGTCACGTACAAACCAGAGACCTTACACAATTGTCGAGTTCTTGTCTGCAAATTTTCAAAACATATAAAATTAAGAGAGGAGATCAGCTAGGGACCACGCAAGATACGAACAGAACATCCAGTCTCGATCCTCCATTCAAAACATGTTGCAGTAAATATCTATCTTGAGGGAGGCTTCTCCAAATTTGAGATGGTCACCGCCATTGATCGCTTACATTAAAACTTGAAATAAATCCTAATTTAAAACATAAAATAAAATATAATTCTACCATGATATTGATCATGAAGTTTGTAAACGACTTCATTCTGAAAAGAAAAAGACTACTAAAATTGTGAGTCATTTTGAGGTGCACTAAGTATTGAATTGTCCAGGAGTTGTTAAGTCATGAGGAATTCTAGATCAAGAAACTCATGGACTTTAACGGGGCCGACCTGCGACTTCCACCTTATCATCCTCGTCAAGCTTTTACTTTCAAATTGGAGAGTTTGCATAGGTCCCAATTTGCATCTCAAACCATCGTAACAGACTGAATTACAGTGAAATCAGTCCGACATCCCAACTCAAACGCCTTGGACATCAACTTCTCACCACCGTCACATTTCATGTCATGATAAGAGCGAATATGTTCTCACCGTTCATGCCATGTACATTGCATATCTTCATCTTTCTCTTCCCTTCCTTAACAACACTCGTCTCAAAACTGTACTCACCCTCACACTTAATACTGTATGGTAGTTCCAGATAATTGATTGGAGAGATTCGACATCGGCGGAGCCTCATTACGAGGTAAAACACATAGGCTACTAGGATACCCATGTATGTCAGTATTTTCCACTTGTTAGGGTTATTTTAAAAAGTGAAGGGGAAAAACACACAATTACATATATATAATTACATACTAGTTGATAATTACATCAGTTGCTGTGGTGTAGTGGTTATCACGTTAGTTTTACACACTGAAGGTCCCCAGTTCAATCCTGGGCAGTGACATAATTCTTATGAGGGTGGATATTTATACTAAAAATGGTTTTGGGCTTTAATTTCAACATCAAAAGGTATTTTCTAAGGGAATGATTGTCTAATCTTTATAAGTTGCAAATATGCTAACAAACTAGTTAAATGTGAGATTTTCAACACTCTTTACGTCTTGGATATTTGAAGAGTGAATGCATATCAATAGAGGGTCAACATTAGGAGGTGATTCTAAATTCTTATGAGGGTGGATATTTATACTAAAAATGGTTTTGGGCTTTAATTTCAACATCAAAAGGTATTTTCTAAGGGAATGATTGTCTAATCTTTATAAGTTGCAAATATGCTAACAAACTAGTTAAATGTGAGATTTTCAACACTCTTTACGTCTTGGATATTTGAAGAGTGAATGCATATCAATAGAGGGTCAACATTAGGAGGTGATTCTAAATTCTAATAGTATGCTAAAATAGACTTGAGTAGAAGTTCAGTCCCCCAAATATATCTCAAGAGGGGATAGATTACCTAATTTTTATATTTAACTCATGAGTTGAACTCGTCGATTTGAATATCAAATCTTTTTTATTGTTGGAAGAGGTTTACGAAAGTGTTTTAAGTTCACTTAGTTTGAAAAATATTAATTCTATCTAGGCTAGAGCCCTTTGAAAATTAGAGTCACATGTTTCTTCTGCTATTAATCGGACATTTGCTGGAAAATTGCTGAAGGAAACAGTCGACAGCACATGGTTCATGTGTTAGCCCGAAGGGGAAAGTGATCAATCTTATTTTAATGATAACAAACAATTGATAATTCTAATGTTTGTGTGAGCATGTTCTTAATGATAGGATCCTTAACACTCACACCAATATTGATGAAAATGATAAGTTAGCTTCTTGTGTACAACCAAAGGTATGATCATACACAAGGAAGCTACACTCGGCCGAGTGTCGTTGGTTTAATTCAAAATTCAAAATCCATAAAAAATCATGTGGATTGAGCTCATATGCGGTCTGATCCTTTTCCGTCTACTCAAACGTTACTTCTATGACGACGGCGACGCCGCCGATCTTCTCGACCTAGATTCCTCCTCCTCCGATGCCTCTATCTTATTCGCCGTCTCTGATCGGCTCCAAAAGCTCTACGGCGGTAAATGCCACGTCGGCCTCAATATTCCCGACCCCGATTCCGCTTCCCGACAAAATATCGATATGGTCCTCGTCACAGACCGGGAAGCGGTTGTTGTTTCTGTTTTAAATGTATCAGGAATTGTATCCCAAGAGAGAGATGGTTCCTGGGTTTCCATTTCTGCAGGGCACGGTCATATGCACAAGTCTAAGCAGGAGCGGCTTCCGGACCCTGTAGTAGAAGTCAAACAGCAAGTTTCCATCCTTGAATCATATCTTGAGCAAAGAGGGCTCGCCCTTCCTGAAGGATATCTGTCTTATAAAGTTATATGTCCTAACCCACATTTTAGCACTGCATATTCAACCTCTTTTCCATCTGAAGTGGTCACTTATGACCAGTGGACACAATTAAAACCAGAGAATAAGGGCATGTTTTCTGGCTGGATTAAAGGTGCATTTCGTAGTGGAAAGAAGGAAATGCAAGAATCTTTCCACGAACAACTGAATAACATCCTCAACACAGCTCCAATGTTGGACAGGATAGAGCTTAAGGGTGACAAGTTTGTCCTTGGAGAATTTTTGGAGTTTAAAGGGAAGCAAGACGATATTCAGACCTTGAGAAATGTTAAAAGATCAAAAGTGAGTCGTTTGATCATCCAGAAAACAAGCATGTTCGGTTTAGCACATTCAAAACTTCAAGTTCTGTACTCTCCTCGTGATTACCGTAGTGAAGGGGCTACAGCATCAGATTGGATTGAAGTTACTGTTCGATCAAGCACAGAGGCGCTTTTTCAACCAAGGAATTCAACTAAAGTGCGCAAATATGAGCTTTCTTCAGTTGTTTCCATTTCCTTGAGCGCCTGAAATTCCTGTTGTCCTTAGGGGGCTCGCTATTATGTTTGAATATATAGATAATGCAGCAACTAAGTTCCAAATATTATCAAACATACCAAATATTTATATTTCAGCATGGCTGGAAGAAATGAAATGAAAGAAAAACCCCACTTGGGTCATGTGGTAAAAAAAAAAAAAAAAAAAAAAGGAAGCTACACTTTGCAAGACTCCATAGCACAAGCATGAAGTCATTCCACATGCTATGGAAGTACTTGCAAAGTCAATGAAGAAGGAAGATCAACATGTCAAGAGCTACTCAATCCATCAAGTAAGAATCAATTAGTAGACTCATTGACAAGAAGAAGTGTGAAGCCCAATACACTACATCGAGAATGCAAGAGGACTTCATCACTCAAAGAAGATGTTGATCAAAGACTTAAAGTCAAAACTCCTAGAAGATTTCATCTACAGGACTTGAAGACCTCCAAGAGGATTAGTCTAGTCTGTATACTCTTTGTGACTAATCTTCCTTTGAGAATACTAACAATGTTTAAAAGCTCAACAATTCATGTTTTCAAAACCTCATGTTTTACTTTGTTCATTATTTGAAAAGGTTTTTGAAAACTAATTGATCAATACCTAAGTACTTTAAAATGTGTTTTATATCTTTACAAAACACTTAGGCATGTGCATGAGAACATTAGAAACTCAACGAAGCGTAAAAACCACTTTGGGACTGTTCTCCGGTCGACCTAGGGTTTGCCTCGGTAGACAAAAGCTATTCGGCCGACCGAAAGTGTTGATCCGGTCGACCAGTATTTTTTTGTCCTTATATGAGTTTTGAATGGTCCAATGCTCCAACGTCTATATTCTATCCGGACGACCAAGATATTAGGTAGGCCGACCGACCTTGCTTCGGTAGACCTGACCACTGAATTGCGGTCGACCGAGATATAGATAGAGGGCATTTAACCTTCGATTTAAGGCAATTCGGTCGACCTACTATCTAGTAGTGGTCGACCGGAGCTGTCAATTAAAGGCCAAAATTATCTTTTATATTCTTGCCCTATAAATAGCTTTCAAAGCTGAATTTTACACAACTAATCAAGGCATAAGAGGGCGTAGGAATATACATTTTCTAAACATACAAGCAAATACTTTTGTGCTTAATTTCCAAATCATTCAAAGCATTTGTGTTGAGTTTAAATTTCATCGATCTATCTTTCTATTCTCAATCTTGATTAGAGATTTCATTTCTATATCCAATCCTTTGAGGGATTTATAGTAGTGAGTTAAATTGTAAATCTCCTTAGAAAGAGATAGGTTACCCAAACTTCTCATTAGTTGAGAACTAGTTCTTTTGTGAGCTAGCAAAAAGATCTTAGAGAGCTTCACTCTTGGTGAGTGTTTGAAAGTCCTAAGAGTAGGCACAAGACCTCTTTGTGAGGCAAACACTCTTTGTGAGTGGAGACCGCTTAGTGAAACAAAAAGTCCTAAGAGTAGGCACAAGTCCTCTTTGTGAGGCCAAACACTCTAAGTGAGTGGAGTCTTCTTTGTGAAACAAAAGTCCTCATTTGTTGAGGCAATTGTAAAAGGTAGGACCCACATTACACGTGTTGCAAAGGGTATCCATTAGTGGATGTTGAAATCCTTGGGGATTGCCCTAAGGTAGTGGATGTAGATTCAACACTCTAAGTGAGTGGAGTCTTCTTTGTGAAACAAAAGTCCTCATTTGTTGAGGCAATTGTAAAAGGTAGAACCCACATTACACGTGTTGCAAAGGGTATCCATTAGTGGATGTTGAAATCCTTGGGGATTGCCCTAAGGTAGTGGATGTAGATTCTTTGTGAATCGGACCACTATAAATCCTCGTGTTAGTTTTCTCTATCCCTTAACTCTTTACATTATAGTTTATGAATTGCTATCACTTGCTTACTTGATTACATGAACTATTTGCATAGGATAGAAACTATCACTTGCTTCCACGCTTTATACAATTGCTTCACTTAAGTCATCTAAGTTGCCTTGATCATAATTGAATAACTTTATGTGCTTAACTAACCTACTTCTTATTAAGGTGAACACTTGCAAAAGAAGATAATAGTTCAAACATACAAAACGAGGGGGTAGGTATCCCATAATAATTAAATTTGAAGAGAATTTTTTATTTATTCTCCCAATTAGCAAGTATTTTATGAAGCCAATTATCAGACTTTGCGACACAGCATTGATCATCTGCAACATTTACGACTTTGATAACATCTTCAGTCATATCTGTATGTGTTCAAATTATTGCATGAAATGAAAATGAAAATAAAATAACAAATATTGAAGAGGTATATCCACAACGTTTCATTTAAAAAAACATAATTCTAAGTTAAGACTAACATTTCTATAACAAACATGAAATTTTTGTGAAACCTAGCACCAGGGGTGGAAATTGAGACTATATGTTTCTAGCTAGTTATGACTAGAGATTGCTTTATAAACTCTAAAAAATGTGAAGGCTGGGATGCATTTCTATTATAAAAAATGGCATTTTTTAAACTCATGGAGAGGTAGGGGCCATCCACGCCACCCTTCGTTTAACACTAGTCAGAATAATATTTTTTTTAAAACAAACACTATGCATTAGTCTCATCCCTATTTAAATATCTTGATGTCAAGGAGGTCGTATCCTAGTGGGGCAAGTTTCTACCTGTGACGAAGAGGTCCCGGGTTCGACACTCTCCCCCTACGTGGGAAAATAAAAATTCTCCTCCTCTGGTGAGGAAGAATTTAAGGTCGTTGACCAAAAAAAAAAAAAAATAATACCTTGATAGATATTGAATTGCACTTCCACGTCCAAAGAAATTGTGTTTTGTTCATCATAAAGTTCTTGGATCACTTCCGTGATCTCTTGGGGACTTAACTCTACAAGATCCTTCTTGCTAATCTCACTGATGAATTCTTCAATATTTTCAGGAAAACAATTCTGGTTGCACATGTAAACAAGATTATTTTTTGCTTCAAGGAGTAACTCGTCGACATTTTCATTTGTTGCGTCCTCTGTTTCACCATCCTTATCAGGAGGAAGCAAATTCATGAGATTTTCATGGGCTTCGGCATAAAATAGTTCAAGATATGACTCTCCCACCCTTTCTTTATTTGCATAAGATCTCTCCCGCTTCTTCTTTCCATTGGATGAAGAGCCTATCTTTGATAATTCTGAGCGAACCTGTCATTATTAAAAATTATTCAGAGATTAGAACATTTAGGGAGTGAGATATGTCAAATTAGTGAGTCCAACCACCCCTCTCTCTCAAATTCCTCAGCGAGTCATACTTTCCAAAACTAGAACCGATACTTCACGCCCTAGCAGATGTGAAGAATATGAGAAAATAATGTGGCCGAATATATTACGCCCTCCATATATTTTTAACTACATGGCATATTAACTAAACACAAACATGTTTACAATGTATAGAAACTTATTTATCTTCAAAAGAATGTACAGTTAGTAAAATCATAAGACAAATTGTGCTCACCTGAAGTTGTTGGGATATGTTTGGATCATAAATTGTCTTGGATGAACTTCGAGATCTCAACCAAAGATCTTAATGTTCTTGTAGAGCTTCGATGCATATAAAACTGCAACCCAAATGATGAGATATTAACGCAATTTATTTAACTGATAAGCCTTGTCAAATAGAAATGTCATAGAACATGTAAAGAAAGAAAAATGCATGCTTTGTAACGAGGCCTAATATTAAATGTTATAAAAAAATAACCTAATGTAAGCAATAAAGTTACCTTATCTCTAAATCCATTGGGACGTTCTCTAACCTCCAATTTTCATTGTTCTAGGAGGTCAATTACTCCTAAAGATTCAATATTACGTTGTTCTGTTTTCTTCACTTCAGTAACATCGTTTCCCTGCAAGATTGTCTTTGAAGAGAAACGTCAGACACCAAAGGAAGTTGCAAATCTTACTCTAATCAGTGATGCTGAGTACAATAATGTTTATTCATCATTCTTAGGATCAGCTGGAATCCGCCAACCTTTGCCAAATTTATACCAAATCAAATATATACTGAAAGGAAAGGTGAAGATGAATGTTTGCACCAATGGCTATGGCGAAACCTCCTGAAACTCTAAAGCAATCACATTGTCTAAAATGGAAGCCCCTTGAAGAGGGATTTCTAAAACTCAATTTTGATAAAGCATGGACTGATAACTATGGAGATCTAGACATAATCATACAGAACTATGAAGGAAGTTTTGTAGTTGGGGCTGCAAAAATTATCTCCAACTCACCCAACCTTGAATACGTTGAAGTAAAGACACTTCTAGAATGACTTCAATTTGCTTTAGCTCAAGGATACCAGCCTCATATTATCGAGAGTGAATGTCAAACTCTAGTCATCCAGGTTAATCAAATAGAAGAGGATTCCCCCTAGGTCACATTGTTAGTCAAATAAAAAATTTGATGGGGGAATAACATAGCCAATTTATTTTTGATATTCACATATCTTGTAATAATTCTACTGATAGATTGGCAAATCATACAATGAGGCTTAGAGTCTCCAATCAATGTTTTGGATTCTTCTACTATATGTACTATATGATATCACTTAATAATATATAATACATTTTTCTGTTAAAAAAAATTAAATATAAAATAGTAATATAAAATAAGGTAGTAATATTTTGAAATTTACTAATCACTTATTAAACTAACCATTTGTTTTATAATTTTTACCACTAAAATTAGAAAACTTACTAAAAGAAAAAAAAAACCATAAAATGATGGTCAATAATCATGGGCTGACCAGGCTGACTAGTGACCTGCCCCACTTGAGTGATGAGAAAAGCTACCATTGGATCACGTCATCATTTTAAATTTGTTTTTAAATAAAATCTGAAGAACGTGTCATACCAATTCTCTTATTTTTATGTGTCATCCATTTATTGAGTCTCAACTAATGGGTGAAAATCGTCCGTACCCCTATATGTTATCTTTCTTATACTCAACCATTTAAAATTTAGCATATAAACAAAAAATTTAATTATATATACACATATCGAATTGTAAATATTTGAATACAAAAAATAGATGCATACACGAGTACAGATTATTATTTGCCTCAACTAATTTGTGTCCCCTAAAATAACCCCTTGGGAACCACAGCAAATCTCACCCTGGTGGGCCAATGAGGCACTGGTTTATTGGCCAAAACTGATGTCTATGTCATGAGTTCGAATCTTATCACCCCTTTTTGAATCCCTATATTTCTTATAATAGATAGATCTTATCTCCAATAAAAAAAAAAATCTCACGCTGGTGTAACTCTTTCATTATTACTTAAAACAATGACTCTTTGTGAGAAAATAAATGCTCAACATTAATTAATCACCAAAAAAATTTGCTAAACATGAATAATTTTTTTTTTTTATTATCAGAATTTGTGACAGAATCGGTTACTACAAATGCCTCCAATAATGAATGACCTTCAATCCTCCTTTCACACGGACCTTTCCTCCTTCAACCCAATTCTCCGGTCCGTCTCAAACTCAATGTCTTCTTAACAACTTTCCAGTCCTTCTCAATCTGTTTAACACAAAATTTTCGGATTTTTCTTTAGGGTAACAGTTTATCAAACATGGAGGTAAGGCACTTTGTGTTAGTTCATGGAGCATGTCATGGGGCATGGTGTTGGTACAAGGTTGTTACATTGCTAGAATCAATGGGTCACAAAGTTACTGCTCTTGACTTGGCTGCCTCAGGAATAAACACTATCAAGAAGTTGGACCAAATCCATACCATTTCCGACTATACTGAGCCTTTGACGGAGTTTATCGAAGCTCTTCCGCCGGAGGAAAGGGTGATTCTGGTTGGCCATAGCATGCGCGGCCTTTCCATCTCCATTGCCATGGAAAGATTTCCAAATAAAATAGCTGCTGCTGTTTTTGTTTCTGCTTTTATGCCTGGTCCTGACCTCCCATTTCCCTATATCCTTGAACAGGTATGAGAAAAAGGGTGAAATCGTCTGTACCCGTTTATATTCTCATTCATGTGTGCCCAACCACTCAAAATTCGCAATGTTGACATTTCTTCTAATTATATATACACATGCTGAATTGTGAGTGGTTGGACACAGAAATGAGAAATACACAGGCACAAACGGTTATTTGCCTAAGAAAGCGGGCAGAAATCGTCTGTCCCATACATGTTTGTATACATGTATCCACTATTCAAAATTCGACATGTGGATATTTCTTTCAATATATACACAGTAAATTATGTGTGGTTGAGTATAGAATTGAGAATATACACGGGGATAAACGATTTTTTGCCTGAAAAAGTCAGTAGTGTCGGATCCTCTATAACATTTTATTTATCATATCATAAATATTTAAGGTTTATTTTTTTAGAGTTTGAAGTTTTTCTTGTATATCTAGAATATAAATACAAACATTTATAATTAAGAGTATTACAAACAAATGTTATATAGAGAGATACAAAGTATGCGATGCGAAAAAATAATATTGAAAATGAGTATAAGCACACTTAAACTTAAACTTTACTCTTTTTTTGCCCAAAAACTATTTTTTTTCTTTATACACACAATCTATTCCTGTTTTACTCTCTATACACACAAAATTGCTCGCAACTCTCTTTTGTGAACCAATATAATCATCTCCGTTGATGAAAATTGGTGCAACGGTAATATATATATATATATATATATATATATATATATATATATATATATATATCAGATTGGACAAGTTTTTTGTTTAAACAAATAGGAGATGTAAGGAAGAAGGTTATGGTTTGTACTCCCTCCATTCCTAAATATAAGACTCTTTAGACAATTTTAGAAAATTAAATAACTTGTTATTTTCACTGAAAGTTTCAATTTCACCCCTCTATATCACGTTTATAGCATAGGAAATGAAAGGAAAAAATAGGGATAGCAGCGGCAGCAAATAAAAGAAATATCGAGGGTATAATTGGAATAGATTGTTGACAATTAATAAAAGAGTTTTAAGTGACAATGAATTTGGATTCCTATAAATTTTCTAAACGTTAATTAAATGGGTATGGAGGGAGTAAGTAATTTATATGAATTGACTAATTTGTCTTTTTAAGTTGTCGGTACATGACTGTCACGTTAAATTTTGTACTGAATTCTACCACTAAATTCGTTAACTGAGATATATAATAAAACGAAAATAGTTTTTATAAAAAAGAAAAAGAAAGAGAGAGAGAGATGGAAAAATAAGTTAAAAATAATTTAAAGGCATTTATAATCATTTTGTCAAAAGTATATAGACATCCTAAAAAATTGTTCTATATCTAAACCTCAATAAAAGAAATAGGTAGGAATTTCTATCCCTATTCGGTATCCCTGACACTAATAAAAAATTGACACATGTTAATTTTTTTAATTAAAAAAATTATAACCTTAAAGAAATAGTAGAATCCGTAGGAAAAACGTAAATACGTGTCAATTATCTATTCGTGAGGATAGGAAACGTGAAATGTGAATAAATGATTTTTTGCCATAAAAATACTTATTTATCATTAATTTGACTGATCTATTTTTAAATCTCCAGCTTAAAGGAGTTGACCCTATGGACAACACATATACATATGGGAAAGGTCGTGATAACCCTCCAACTGCGGTGCTCCTTGGCCCAAAATATTCAGCTTCTGTAATGTATCACCTTTCTCCACCCCAGGTTTGATATTTGTTTGAACCGTAAATTCTTATTTTATTTTGAATGAGGTACAAATTTCATATTAATAAGAGCCTATAATTTATTTTGCACCTAAATAAAGGTACTATCCTTTAATCCTCTCAAGAAGATGTTGAAGGCACATACAAGATAATACAGTGTTATAACTAACCTTTTATTTTTTAGGGAATGTGCCTTATGACTACCCTAGGGCAAATAATCGTCTGTACAAGTGTATATTCTCATTTATGTGTCAAACCATTCACAATTCATCATATGTATATATAATTAGAAGAAATGTCAACATGATCAATTTTGAGTGGTTGAACACAGGGACGAAGCCAGGACTTTTAGGTTGGGGCAAAAAACTGCAACAGTATGCCGAACTACATATAAAAACTGCAAAAATAATGTTGGGGGGGTGGCGAATTTGATAAAATATTCTGAACTACATATAAAATTTACTACATCTAGTAGGATTTTTAAAAATCTCGGGGGGAGAAGCGACCGCCCCAACCGCCCCTTGTCTTTGTCCCTAGTTGGGCACATAAATGAGAACATACACGGTTACAGACAATTTTCACCCCTAACCTAATAATTAATAATGATTTTTAACTCTTTTTTTTAGAAGTAACATTTTTTTATTGGCAAACTTACTCACCATCTTTTCTATGATTAAAACTACTATTCAACTATTTTCGAGTGCCCAAAATTATTCCACCTTGTCTGTATACATTGGATCCAAGTCGAGATAGAAAGCTAAAAATAATCAAATAAATATAAAAATTAGGGTTAATCCAAATAATTCCCTGAATTCAATCTTCTTGTGTAAGTAGAGTGTAACTTCTTTTTTTCTTTCCAAAAAAATAAAAAGCAAATGTCCCCCGAAAAGTAAAAAAGAAAAAGAAATTACCTCTTTCTCCATGCTCCTCTCCCAAAAATTCTGATATTAACCAAGTCCAGAATAAATCATGTCAATTACAAAATTGTCTCTCTCCTCATTCTATAGTGATGTTGTCAATTTTGAACAACGTAATCCAATAGAACTGATCCATGTCAAAACTGTCCCTCATCTCCTTCCTTTTTCTGCAAGGCTGCAAGACCGTACACTCTAATCAAGGTGTTAATGTGATTGATTACAAGAAATAAAAATCACGTTGCAATATTTACTTGCTAATACGCGATGTGGTTCATTGGCAGATCTATTATGGTGGCAACGAGGTCAAATGACTTCGTTGGAAAAAAATTTAGTATATATATTTTGTTCCATTTAAATGATAAATGTATAAGTGACCCTACACAAATTCTCGTGTACCCCTACTCTTCTATATTCGGAATCCGCCACTAATGAGGTTACAGTGCTAATATATTTTAATGGTATATAAACCCCAAAAAAGGTAGATAAGTTGATAATATATAAATAGTTTTGACGCTTTTTTTTTTTTTGTTTTTTTTGTTTTGGTCATTGCAGGATCTAATTCTTGGGACATTGTTAATGAGACCTGGGCCATTGTTCAACTATCCAGAGACATTAAAGGGACTATCGCCCACCAAAAAGAATTATGGATCTGTTCGTCGAGTTTACATCATTTGTAATGACGATCGAGTCATGGACATAAACATACAGAGATGGATGGTAGAAAATAATCCACCAGATGAAGCGGAAGTATTGGACGGTGCAGATCATATGCCCATGTTTTCTACATCTTCACAACTATTTTCTTCTCTTCTCGAAGTAGCAAAGAAGTACAACTAATCGTGATAAAGTTTGTGATTGAGATTCTTAAATTTACTTTAATTATTTCTATGAAAGTTGATGCATTTTACTATATCTAGTAGTATTTTTAAAGTTCCGGGGACAACAACAACAAATTAATAAAAAAAAACCCTTATCTAGCTTCAGCAACCCCCCTGACCTTTTGAATCAATACTCCCTCTTTTTGTCAGCGAAGAATACGAATCCTTATGGAATAGTACTTCCTTTGTGGTAATTAGAATATCTTTTATGGTGTGTTTGTTTCTTAGAATTGGTTTTGGAATTGGAATTGGAATTTTATAAAATTCCATGGAATTATAAGAAATTGGAATTTTAAGGTTTTCCAATTCTATGGAATTCCAAGAATTGGAATCCTAAGAAATTCCAATTCCATATAATTGAATTCATTTGTTTGGTAAAACTACGGAATTGAGGTGGAATTCAATTCTAATTCTAATTTGTTTGTTTGAAACACCAAAAAATCACATAATTAAAAATAAAATGAAAAAAATACATCTAGTGTGAAAAGGCTAATATTCTCATAATACAAATAGCCAAAGTACATTTGAAGGAAAATGACAAAAATACCCTTGTTAAAAGAATTATCGATGTAAAATACGAAAATATTTTTTGTTGCAAAATTAAAAGAACATTCATAGTGCTAAATAAAATCTTTATAGCATGAATTGGATAAAATACCATTGAAAAATGAAAATATTTTGATTGAAAATGACGAAAATACCCTTAGTAGAAATTGACGAAATTTTTTGGGTATAAAAAAGGGAAATCAGCTTGTTTAGAGTCCCCCAGGAATTTTCGGTTAGCCTGTAAAGTCCCCAATATTTAATTTCAGCCTGTAAAGTCCCCCAAGAATTTTCGTTCAGCCTGTAAAGTCCCTAATGTTTAATTTCAGCCTGTAAAGTCCCCCCAGGAATTTTCAGCCAGCCTGTAAAGTCCCTTACCTATTTAATTTCAGCCTGTAAAATCCCTTATCTATTTACAGGTTGCATATAGAGGTTCCACCGCCTCTTCTGCGGCGGAATCAGGGCAACCCCAAATTCATGTCATCCCCGTGCTTAATGAGCGGGGGAATAATGGTCAGTTTCAATTTATAAAATTTACAAAATACAAAAAATCTGGGATTAGGTGAGGGACTTTACAAGCTGAATGAAAATTCCTGGGGGACTTTACAAGCTGAAATTAAACAATGGGGACTTTACAAGCTGAACGAAAATTCCTGGGAGACTTTACAGGCTGAACGAAAATTCCTGGGGGACTAACTAGGCTGAAATTAAACATTGGGGACTATACAGGCTAACTGAAAATTCTTGGGGGACTAAACAGACTGATTTCCCTATAAAAAAGATGGAAATTCCCTACTAAAGTTAAAATTATACCGTTTTGCGTAATATGAAGAAAAAATCTATGGTCCAATTTTATAAAAAATGCATTCGTTGCAAAATGACAAAAACACCCTTGTTAAAGTGGAATTATCTCATTGTGCATAATACCGAATATGTACTTGATAAAAGATGAATAAATCACAAAATGATGAAAATACTCTAATGAAAATGAAGAAAATAACATTTTCCCATTGATTTAGAATGGAGAAAGTGTCCATTTTCCAAAATGACAAAAATACCGTTATTGTAAAAAAAAAAAAATTTTTTAAAATGAGTGCTAATTTTTTATTTTTCATCAGGGTTATTCTTTTTCATTCGGTATGAATGACATTTCTATTATTTTCCAACAACTGTATTTTCGTCATTTTACACAGAAAATATTTTAGACATTTCAAGTAAACGAATTTTTTATAAGGCTAATTTTCTCATTTTTTGTTGAGAGAATTTTTTTCATTTTATTCAAAGTTAATTTTGTCATTTTGCTTGCACAAGAGACATTTTTCCATTTTTTAATGGGAGCATTTTTTGCATTAAAGACATTTTTGTCATTTTGCGCCAAAATATTTTCGTCATTTTTCATCAAAAAAAAAATTGAGTCATTTTTAATCATATAAATGTTAAGCTATTTGAGCCAAAGGAGATGTTGGACGTTTCAACTAGCTTTCCTTGGATCATGAGAGGCGGTCATAAAAAATGAGATGTTGGACGTTTCAACTCAATTTAGGAATCGGTCCAATTAATTTATGCTGAGCGAAATATGGGTTTGGCTCCCCTGGTCCTTTCTTCAATGTGTAAACTTATGTTTAATAACCTTGATGGGATGGTGTAAGGCAAGAAAATTAAGTATGTGCATGTGCCAATGAGGTCAAGGGCGGCTAAGAGGGTGTTCAAGGTGATCGATTTTGGGGCCCCAATTTTAATGTTATATATATATATATATATATATATATGTGTGTGTGTGTGTGTGTGTGTGTGTGTGTGTGTGTGTTTGTATTTTGTTGAAGAATAAAAAAATGGAATTACTTGGGTTTTTATGTTGACAACTACCAGTAAATAGTGTTAGTTTTTTTTGTTGGACAAACTAGCACACTCTATTTATAGGTAAAAGCCCAAAAAAAGTGAAATATGTTATCTTTCTTCTTGATATCATGGAAATGATTTGAATGTGGAGCTCAAGTTGCTTAGAGAAATCTTGTCTAATGAAAAGATGAGACCTATTGATATTTTGATGTTCTTGAAGCGTGTAGATTGTTTTCCTAATGCAATAATTGCATATAGAATTTTGTTGACTATTCCGGTTACTATTGCATGTGCAAAAAATGATTTTTTTTTTTAAATTGAAGTTATACATGCATTCTACAATATCCCAGAAAAGACTCAATAGATTAGCGATGATAGCAATTGAGAATGATTTTTTTGAGCAAATCAAATATGAAGATTTAGTTGATGATTTTGCTTCAAAGAAAACTAGAAGGATCGTTATTTTTTAATGAAGAAACTTTGTCAGTATTTATATTTTTAAAATTATGTTTAAATTTTTTTAGTACATTTTGGAGAGAAAAAATTATGATACAATTGTAATGATTTTTTGTTGTTGTTATAATTACATGAAAGTCAATTTTCTCCGGATATGTAGGGCCTCATTTTACAATTTAGCACAGGGTCTCCAAAATATTTGAGAGGGCCCTGAATAAGGTTATGCAATTATGTATTTATCAATAGTCGCATGAATTCGGTCAGGACCGTTTTTATGATGAACACTTGGTTAACCTAGGGACTTTTTCTTGTCACCGTATTAGGCAAATTCCCGTTGACCCTGACCTTAGAGTTGTAGAAATTATCAAATTTCTATGGAATACTATGGAAAGGCATTCTACAATCTTGGCCCGTTAGATCGGTCGAATTGTGGGTCCTGGTTGGATAAGAATGAGACCGAAAAGGGTTACTTTTGATATGCTGAGTAATATGTGGGATCATTAATTTGCTAGTGGTCCAGGAGTTGTTTAGTAGTACTGAGCCTTATAATTCTCATTTATTTACCCGTCAGTATTGTTTGATACAGGACATCTCAGCTGATTCTGGTCACGACATCTCGCACATTGGTCGACCTTCAAGAATTGCAACTTAGGTTGGATAGTGTGAATGGAAAATTGGAGAGGTTGTTTTATCAGTACTTTAATAACCCTTATGCTACTAATGCTTACATGTCATAGTGGTCTTCGGGTTGTGATGCCTTCTTTAAGGGTTCTCTTGAAGCTTAAACTAGTAATTTTCATAAAGTTCTAGAGTTGTTTGACTGGGAGACACATCTTCCGGATATCCAACAAGAAGAAGAAATTTCCTTTCTCCTCAGATGTTTCTAATTTCTTTTGGTTTCTTTGTTGTATTCACTATCCTATTTTCTATTGATATTTCATCAATTGCTGGTTCGGTTGAGGATAGTGAAGTACCAGCTTGCTCTCTGAGAAGTCTAAAATGTTAATCGCCAACTTCCCCTCTGGTGATCCTCATGTAAAACTTCATCTTCAAAGTTAATTTAAAATTTTTTTTCCCAGCACTCTAGATTTGTTCGAGTTTCATTTGCAAATGAAGAAAGACACGAAAATTGTTATCCCAAACGACCAGGCGGATACATTGTTGTCTCTTTGTCAAGGATTCAAAAGCTCTTGTCTTGCCATTAGTCTCACAACCAAGCACCCATGTCAGAGTTCTAAATTCTCTTGTTGTATCCCCTCCCAAGGAGATACTTGAAGAATTTTTCAAGACTCTTGTTAGGTGAGCTGAAGTGCTTCCTCTCCCCACAAGCATGTGGAAATACTCTTGGAAACAGTTTTGTCCACATTTCCTTCTGATAAGGAAACATATGAACAATTATTGGATTCCCTAGATGGTGTGAGGATATGTGGTATAGAGGCTGTGTGCAGAATTGATTATGTTGATTTCCAAGCTACATGCTGATCATACCCTAGGTCTTCCCAACTGATTAATTATATTTCCCAAATGAAGGACATTAACAGGCTAACAACCAAAGATGATCAGATATGGTGATCTTTCAAAGAATATTCTTCTACATCGACTGAGGTGTAAAATAGTATGGCAACAAATGAAGAAAGATTTACCTTTATTGAGTTTGAAATTAGCTGGCTGTAGGAAAAATTGGTGAAGGCCAAGGTTGAGATCCAACTAGATCATGACAAGAGTGATGTTTAGGAGTGCAGAATTGCCTCGGTGTATGATTATGCCAAGGAAGTTTGCAGCCAGCTTGGCAACTTGGATGTGAACAATGATGCCTCAAAAGTAAGAAGATTGATTTTGAAGCCCGTTTGACTGGAGAAACTAGAAAGTTTTCCGATTTTTGTGATTCTGCAACAATCTTGATTCATTCAGTCTCCCACCCAACATTATGTGGCTGTCCTTACGAAGGAAGTGTGACAACCACCGATCTAGCTATATCATATTGAGACTATTCCAAGGAAGTTTCTCAAATGACATTGTTCTGGTTAGACCAGCTGGCCTGCGTCCGAAGTCCCATAACAATTCTCTTTGGATATATTGTAAGTATTTGTTAGCAAAGGCTCATGTGTTATTGATTAAGAATCCTAACACAAAAAGCTTGGTTGATTCAAAAGGCAATGTGAAAATAAAGTACATGATTTTTAGTGCAGAAAACGATAAGGAAATATGTAAGTACATGATAAATGAAGATAAAAGAAGCATTTTGAGAGTTGAATGTGTTGTCGTTAATCTCCTGCTTCGATTGAAATTTATAGTAGCTTGATAGTAGCCATCCCATCTCAAAATTTTCAAAATGTCCACGTTCCTAGGTATATGATTGCCATGGAAGACGTGGATTGTCTTCCTAGGCTTGGTCTATGGTGGTTGCACGCTCCTGACCATTTTAGTGTTGCTGGTTTGTTAGATTACCCTTGAATCAAGTTTCCCACTTCCACACATTTGGAACGTGGTAGTTGAGGACCAAGGCTTCGAACGGGGTAAAATCGTGCATAACCGACCTCTCTTTAAATGAGAATCCATTTGGCCAGCTTGCCCAATGGTTTGCTAAGCTGGCTGGCCAATTATTGATTGTTTCCTAGGTGATCGTGTCAATAAAACTCATCGATGGGGTTCAATTAGCTATTAACCCCATTTACTCTCTTTGAATCATTTATATCTCGTTCGATATGCCATATTTCTTGTCTCTTGAGCGGTTTCGACCAGTCGAGAGTTTTTTAGTAGCAACACCATTATTCATTCATATAAATAAATAAATAAAACATAACAAAAAAACCCTTTACATTTTCAAAATATTAATTAATGAACTTCAAAAAAAATCTTAGAGTTCAATCCCAGTTTGATATTTGGGAACCTACTAAGTCGACCTTGCATCGAAACCTTCCAAAAACATTAATCGGAACCCAACACCATAGGGCGAGCATCCACTACCATGCCGTCAAAAGAAATCAATGGAGGCTGCCTCCTTGGACCCGTGGTGCTGCTGGAAACCGACAACTTGAGGCGGCGGGCCGCTAGTGTATAAATTTTCAGTGACCAGCACACTATTTACCACCATCCTGAAAAGAGTGTACCATAGTGCTGGAATAATTCTAGCGCATTTGCGCTGTCGAAAACGCTTCCTCGCAATGCGAGGTGGCACGGTTTTCAATGGTTGGCTAGAGATGGGCTAAAATTAAACTTCTTTTCTTATTTATATATCTGGGTAAAAACCTAGATATTCCGAAAAGGAACCGAGTTTTAACCACGGGCTTTTCCTCTCACTTGGACTTGGTTTCTTAGTAATTAATGGCCGAATCAAATTGTAAGACCTAAATGCTATTTTCTCTATTTTGATAAGTGACAAACATTTTATGATGATCTAATGTTATTTGTCAGTGTGATAGATCTCTTGGAAGATCTAAGGTATTCAAGCTTAAACCACAAGCCAATGTCATACATCCCCGCTGAAAATTCAATGATATGCAAACCATTGAAGAACCTTTGTTTCTTAGGTATACTAGGGGTAGTATAGTTATGTTTCTTACTCTTGTAAACCATAGGATCTAAGATCATATGATTAAATCACACTGGAGTGCACGTTCTAAACATTTCTCAAAATGGAATGCCTTTAGCTTTGAAAACCATTGATTTGATCTTTCGATCTTTAAAAGTAAAATGTGTTTGAAAAGATTTTACAAAGGTTTTCTATGAGGCCAGAATGTTTTGGTATCCTTTAGAGATCATTAGAACTAAGACTGAGTAAGAATAGACTTTGGACCTTTAAGTAGGTCGATCGAGGTACTTGTCTCAGTTGACCTAATGAAGGTCGGTCGACCGACCTGCGTGGTAGGTCGACCAAAGGTTGAAGTTTCACTTAGTTAAAGTTTGAATGTTCTTGAGGCGCTACGCTGTTGGAACATTAGACATTTGTTCAAAGTCGGTTGACATAAGTCACTTTGCGGTTGACCGCATGCTAACAGAGCCTTTGTTTATACTTGCTCGAACAAAGTTCGATCGACCTTCCATACATGTCGGTCGAACAAACTTTCACTGTCAAGGCCAAAAACTAGTCGTTGCAGTATTGTTGACATTGTGATTTTAAACTCTTTAAAAACCTTAAGGCTGGTTGTTTGGTGGTTAACAAACCTTTAAAGTTTAAACAAGTTCCATATATTTCAAACAATCATTCTACTACTTTTAAGGTCCAAAGAAGGTGTAATTCTTCTTATTTGAGCTTAGAAAGATTGTGTTATAGATTTGTATTAATTCATCACATAAAGTGTGATCAACTTTGCTTAAATGATTATCTATAGACTTTTTGTGAGTTTTCTCTTTCTGAGTTTGTAAACTAGAGGTCTACTTTGTGTGGCTGACTCTAAGTAGTGATCCAAGTGGTTGTTGTGTAAAACTCTTAGTGAGTTAGCCACTCGTGTAATATTGGTTTCATCCCACCTCCATTGAGTTGTAAAAGGGATCCATAGTATGTTGCTAAAATCATTTGGTGAGTCTCAAAGTAGTGGACGTAGATTCTTATTGAATCGAACCACTCTAACTCTCGTGTTTAATATCTTCATTTATTTTCTTACATCTCTATATCTTGTGTAATTTACATCTCATCAATTTTGCATGAAAAGTTGAAAAGTTAGCAAAAACCCAATTCACCCCCTCTTAGATTTTTTATTTGGTATCAGGGCATTGTCTTCTTCTTTTTGGTTTAAGCACCTTGAAGAAAATATCCATGGCTGGACATTCAGCTCTTGCATATCTTGAGGGGTCCTCCACAAATCGTCATCCCTTCTTTGATGGAACAAACTACAATTGTTGGAAAACCATTTTCATATCTACGTTTGTTTTATAAACTTTGAATTATGTAGTGTAATAGAAGATGAACCTTATGTTCCCATGAAAGAGGAAGATTGAGTTATTATTCAAAATCTAAAACATGAGTTCTCCGAATTCGAAGTAAAGAAAATGTCAATGAACTCCCAAGCTATGAATATGATTAGTTGTGATATACATCAAAATGAGTATAACCGGGTTAGCAAAAGTGAGCCGGCTCATGATATGTGAAAAACTCTTGAGGTCACTCATGAGAGGAGAAATTAAGTCAATGAGTCCAAACTCAACATGATTGTAAGAGACTATGAGTTGTTCAACATGAAATCCAGTAAAACCATGAGTGATATGAACACTAGGTTTTCAAACATCATCAACGGCTTGAAGGCATATGGAAAGAAATATTACATTGGTGAAGTAAACATGAAAATTCTCAATGCTCTCCCCAAAGCTTGGGAGGCAAAAACACTGTCTATTGAGGAGGCATAGGATTTGAAAGCCTATCCAACGGAGGAACTCATTGGATCTCAAAATCCAAATGTCATTAGGTGCTACGAATGTGTAAGTAGGGAATACCTCATTTGATGCTTCTTTAAAGAAAAAAAAAAAAAAAAGGAAAACAAAGTTGGAAAGAAGAAGAAATTCTTGAGGGTGTGTTTGTTTCTTGGAATTGGAATTCCAATTCTATGAAATTTCATAGAATTATAAGAAATTGGAAATTTAAGATTTTCCAATTCTATGCAATTCCAAGAATTGAAATTCTAAGAAATTCCAATTCCAAATAATTGACTTCATTTGTTTGGTAAAACTACGGAATTGAGGTGGAATTCAATTCTAATTCTAATTTGTTTGTTTGAAACACCAAAAAAATCACATAATTAAAAATAAAATGAAAAAAATGCATCTAGTGTGTAAAGGCTAATATTCTAATAATACAAATAGCCAAAGTACATTTGAAATAAAATGACAAAAATACCCTTGTTAAAAGAATTATCGGTGTAGAAGACGGAAATAGTTTTTGTTGACAAATTAAAAGAACATTCATAGTGCTAAATAAAATATTTATAGCATGAATTGGATAAAATACCGTTGAAAAATGAAAATATTTTGATTGAAAATGACGAAATTACCCCTAATAGAAAATGACGAAATATTTTGGGTATAAAACATGATGAAAATTACCTACTAAAGTTAAAATATACCATTTTGCGTAATATGAAGAAAAAATCTATGGTCCAATTTTATAAAAAAAAAAAAAAAAAAAATGCATTCGTTGCAAAATGACAAAAATACCCTTGTTAAAGTGGAATTAGTTCATTGTGCATAATAACGAATATGTACTTGATAAAAGATGAATAAATCACAAAATGATGAAAATACTCTAATGAAAATGAAGAAAATAACATTTGCCCATTGATTTAGAATGGAGAAAATGCCCATTTTCCAAAATGACACAAATACCCTTATTGTAAAATTTTCGTTTTTTTCAAAACGAGCGCTAATTTTTTCTTTTTCATCATGGTTATTCTTTCTAATTTGATATGAATGACATTTCTATTATTTTCCAACAACTATATTTTCTTTATTTTACACCGATAATATTTTAGACCATTCAATTAAACGAACTTTTTATAAGGCTAATTTTCTCATTTTTTGTTAAAAGAAATTTTTTTATTTTATTCAAAGTTAATTTTATCATTTTTCACAAGTGACATTTTTCCATTTTTTAATGGGAGCGTTTTTTGCATTAAGGGCATTTTCTTCAAAGTAAAATGATGAAAATAAGAAATAAGAACAGAGGAACAATGAACAAATATTGAGGAAGTCTTAAAAAAAAAAAAAAAAACCCCTTATTGTTCATTATATTTTCTAATGAATCAATTGCTGATATTTTGGAATGAACCAATTGCTTGAAAACTTTTGAAATTCCCAATTTTCTGTTTAATCTTTTATAAACCAATTTTTTTGGGAATTAAAAATTGTTTTTGTGAATGCTTTTGCCTTTGGAATAAAGTTGAATTATGGAATATAATAGATATATGAGAGACTTTTCGAACTTCCGGCTAATACATTGAATTTTTTCTTATCTCATATGCTTTTTTTTTTTTGTAAGAACAAAAAAGCATATATATATATACCTTACTAGAGACAGTTGTGGTGTGTGGATGGAAGATTTTTGTAGAAAATTAGGCTATTGTTCTAATAACATGATTGAACTGTGGGCAATCAGGGATGGACTTAATCTTGCTATCAATTCAAATATTAACTACCTTGATGTAGAACTTGACGCCAAAGTAATCATCCATTTAATCCTGAAAGGTGATACTAACTCCCATCCTCTTTCTGCTTTTATAATTGATTGCATGGAACTGTTGGGGAAGTTGCGCGAATTCCAACTGAGGCATATCTATAGAGAGGCGAACGCATGCGCGGACTCTCTTGCCAAGAATGGAGCTACTTTGTCTTCTATTAGTCGCATTACTTACTCATCTTCTCCCGTTTCGTTAGTCAATTAGTGGCGGGGATGCCCGTGGGGTAACTTTTGTGAGATCGGTCTGTAATGTTATGAACAGTTGCTCGAATACTGATGTAGCTACTGCTTTTGCTTAATTGCTTTATAATATTATGCTAAATTACCACAAAAAAATAAAAATAAAAAAATAAATAAGGGAAAGTTGTAGAGCTGTTGGAATTCTAAAAACCAGAAGATCACTAGTTTCTGTTGGGAAATAAATCATCTCCCAATTCTAGCCCACAAGCAAATCTAAAGAAGGTAAGCGATAAAGAGACACAAACGATTTACGTGGTTCGGTCAACTGGCCTACATCCACGGGTAAGGCGAGCTCATACTCTCATTATAATGGAGAAACAAGAATACAATGGAGATTCCTCCAATCCATTAGCTCTCCTCGCCTTACTACTCCAAACCATATAAGAGGAACATATATATAGGAGTAGTAAACCTTTTGCTAAATGGATTAGGAGTTCACATAATTAGTAATTCACATAATTATTAATTCTTAACCTAATTAGTATCCAATTAGGAATCCACCTAATTACTAATTTACCTAATTACTAATTCTTAACCTAATTGATATCTAATTAGTACTCCCGTGAATATGGGCCAAAACCCAACAATCTCCACCCAGGCACGTATTCACCCAATCTCCAACCAGTACGCTCCACGTCCATATGCTCCACATCTCATATGCCTCTACGCACAAATCCACTGCTCAGCACTTGAACCTTCAAATCAACACGTTGAATTAAGGGGAATTTGACTAAGATGAGTTTAGTCAACTTTGATCAACGGTCAAACACGACAACACCAATAACAGAACAAACAGCTCAACGTTCAAAGTCCACCAAACCCACTCTGGTTTAGGACACTCGATGCACCTCTGGGGTCCATGTACCCGAAATATACCGGATCAATCCTCCACCCTTCCAATTCAACCGTCTAGATTTAATCCTTCTTATTTGCTTGACTTGTACACCAACCACACTAGATTTTTATCTCTTTCAGCAACACCTCTTCTCTGCCAAACCTCTATCGGCAAGTGTGCTCCACCCCCAATGGATCTCTCTTCCATCTCTGACGGGTCTCTACTACCATCTCTGACGGATCTCTTGCATATTTGGAGGACATACATAAAAATCTTTCCACCTGTGTTAACGGTTTCTGGTGACGATGGCTAGAATTGCACAGAACTCTGAGTTGACAATTGGTCGATCTTTAACTGGAGAGTAACGCCAAATTCTGGTGTAGCATCTCTGCATTCCCACCTTGGCTTAACCAATCGAAAGAATCCGCTTTCGATTATATCCAACACTCTCCCCCAATCTTTGGAGAAACCGATGAACCAAAACAACTCTTCTTCTGTTATGAACCTCGCTCTGATACCAATTGTTGGGAAATAAACAACAATATTTGGGAGAGAAAACTATATCGAAAAACAATAAAGAAATACACAAGAAATTGTTTACCCAGTTCGTCAAAAATTGACTACGTCTGGGGGCACTACCAAGCCAGGATATTACTATGTGATGAGATACAATATTAAGGTTACATAGATGAGCTATTTATAGGAAAAGAAAAACCCCGACTCCTAATTGGATTCAATATCCAATTCCACTTAACATTAGGATAACTCATATATGGAAGAGTCTTATTCCTTTCTTATTTCCTAATCCTTGTAGACTTAGGCTCCATAACCTAACAATCTCCCACCTGGAGACTAACTCTAATGTAACCACCTCTTCTTCAGTAATCCATAGCTGTGTAGTAGTGCCAACCTCCATCTCAAGCTCTGAGGTAAGTTGAAGCCATGCATAGCTTCAACTTCTCTAATGTCACAACCTTAGTCAATATATCAGCAGGATTTTCACTTCCTCGAATCTTCATAAGCCGCAAGACCTTCCTCTTTTTAATTCTTAAGACCCATTTACAATGGAGTGCCTTCTTTCCCTTTGGGAGCTTAACTAGTTCCCAAGTATCATTGGACAATAGTGAATTAATCTCATCCATTGAAAGCTTCCACTTGGCTCCTTGATCGCTTCGTATAGCCTCTGCATAAAACCCAGGTTCACCACTATCAGTCAACAAAAGATAGTTATTATACCTTGACGGAGAAAACCTGTCCGGTGGTCCCCAATTCCGGGTGGATCTCCGCCGCTGGGTTGTTAGAGGTGGTGTTTGTAGTTTTGCCTCAACAACCACTTGATCATTCTGAATAATCTTGCTCCCACCTGAGTTCGAAATATCTAACTCGACAACTTCGAGCCTCTCAACCTGAGCCTCTGGTACACCCAACCTCTCTTTGTACAATACCTGCTCATTGAATATGACATCTCGACTACGAATTACTTTCCGATTTTGTTCATCCCAAAATCTATAACCAAATTCGTCACCACCATATCCGATAAATGTACACTTGACAGATTTAGCATCCAACTTCCTTCTATCAGCAACATCATTCTGCTGAAGAGTTCCTCTCAGGGTCTTTTCCATGCGAATACCATTCGCAACACAAAATCGGTTGAACTCACGGAGCTTATACTCTCCACCATTGCCTGATCTCAAACACTTTCTTGTGGAGTCATCAATGAAGGTCATGTAATATGACTCACCACCAAGAGATGTCACCGGTGCTGGTCCCCATAAGTCACTATGTCTCAATTCTAACTTATGATTTTTCAAAGTTCTGCCACACTTACAGAAACTCACCATTTTCTGTTTCCCGAAAACATAATCCTCACATAAACCGACATCAACAGTCTTGAGATCTGGCAGTTTATCCTTCGAACACAACACTTTCATCCCCTTCTCACTCATATGGCCAAGACGACTATGTCACAAATCTGTATCACTAATTGCACCTGCAAGAGCAATACTTTCATGAGTGTTATTCGTTAAATACAACGTACATTCCTTCTTTCCTCGAGCTACTACCATAGCTCCTTTGGTTATCTTCCAAGAACCACCGCCGAATGTAAAATGATAACCGTCATCATCCAATTGTCCAATAGAAATCAAATTCCTCTTTAACCTAGGAACATATCTGACATTACTCATTTGCAATACAGTTCCATGCGGTGTTTTGATGCGAACATCTCCCTTCCCCACGATTTCCAAAGGCTCGTCATCAGCAAGATAAACCTTACCAAAATCTCCAGAAGTGTAACGTTCCATTACATCAATATTATTGCATGAATGAAACGATGCTCCAGAATCCAAAACCCACGATTCCAATGGACTGCTCACACTCAAAATTAATGCATCTGAGATTTCTTCCACTGCTGCAATTGCTGATTTGTTATCTTCCTTCGACGGTGTTGTGCACTCTCTCTTGTAGTGCCCATATTGCCCACAATTAAAACATTTAATTGTGCTCTTGTCTCTCTTAGGCTTCCTGCCTCTCGACTTTGATCTACCTCGGTAGAATTTCGACCTTGATTACGATCCGCCCTTTATTTTCTGTACTCAGGGCTGATCCCGAAGCTATACCCGATTCTTTCCTGCGAATTTCTTCACTCATAATCAGGTCTCTGACTTCGCCAAACCTAAGCTTCACCTTCCCTGCTGAAGCACTAACAGCAGTAACTGTTCCACCCCAACTCTCTGGTAGAGAAGACAGCAAAATTAAGGCACGTACCTCATCATCGAAATCAATCTCAACTGAGCTCAATTGAGCTATTATCACATTGAACTCATTGAGGTGATTAGAAACCGCATGATACTTTTCGCCATCTTTAGGTTAAACGAGACGTCGCATCGGGAAAAACCTTGTTTGCTGCTGATGGCTTCTCGTACATCTCAGATAATGTCTCCAGCATCTCCTTGGTAGTTTTTGCTTTGACCGTATTGAGCGCCACGTTTCTGGATAGAGACAAACGCACGACGCTCATCGCTTTCCTGTCCAACAACTTCAAATCATCATCTTTCATATCTTCCGGTTTCTCACCAAGAGGTTGATACAGGTCTTTACCATATAAGTAATCCTCAATCAGCATCTTCCAGAACCCAAAATCTGCTCCGCCAAAATTTTCGATCGGCAATTTCCCTTCACCCATCATGTTTATTTCTGTTGCCCCTGAACCAGGCTCTGATACCAATGTTATTGAGAAATAAATCATCTCCCAATTCTAGCCCACAAGGAAATCTAAAGAAGGTATGCGATAAAGAGACACAAACGATTTACGTGGTTCGGTCAACTGACATACATCCACGGGTAAGGCGAGCTCATACTCTCATTATAATGGAGAAACAAGAATACAATGGAGATTCCTCCAATCCATTAGCTCTCCTCGCCTTACTACTCCAAACCATATAAGAGGCACATATATATAGGAGTAGTAAACCTTTTGCTAAATGGATTAGGAGTTCACATAATTAGTAATTCACTTAATTATTAATTCTTAACCTAATTAGTATCCAATTAGGAATCCACCTAATTACTAATTTACCTAATTACTAATTCTTAACCTAATTGATATCTAATTAGTACTCCCGTGAATATGGGCCAAAACCCAACAGTTTCCAGTACGGTCAAACTAAAAACGCGCATGGATCTTTACAATCAAACAAGCAAAAGAATCTGGCACGCAAAGCAATCTTTACAGTCGAACCCGGCTAATATTTTCCTTCCTAATTTCTGTTTTAGGAAATAAAGACAGAAAATGCAGGAAGATCATCAGAATTCTCTTTCAAAACAGGAATAATCGTTCATCAGCTTGTCATGTCCACGGCAGTTTTAGATGGACGCAACTGCAAAATAATCATACTCTTCTAGTGCATTACTCAATCACAAACCCGTTCCACCTTCGCATTTTAGATCTTATGGTGCCTTAGTTTTAAAAGGCGCGAGGCGATGAGGCGCGAGGTAAACGTTCGAGGCGCACGCCTCAAGTACGCGAGGCACTCTTTTTTTTTTTTGCAAAAATTCTCATAAATTAAATATATATACAATTTTCTATTATAAACATTATTTCAATATCATAAATGCTAGATAAAAGCATATATTTTATACTATATCCTCCAACTAGATGTTGTTTCATTCGTTGAACTCCTCATTTAATTACTTTCTTACAAAAGTCACAAGTGAAATTAGTTCTATTTGTCACATCTTTTTTATTTAAAAAAAAATCAGAAATTAAAGAAGAAGAAGAAGAACGTACCTGAGGAGCAGAGAGCAGAGAATCTGGAAAAAGTCAGAAAAAAAATCTGGGAAAATCCCAAAAAAAGGATTAAATATAGGATAATAAAATAAGATGAAATATTATTAAAAGAAGAAGAGAAGAGGATAGAGAAATTTAAAGAAGAAGAAGAAAGAGATGAAGGAAAAAGAACGTACATGAGGAGCTGAGGAGTTGAGGAGCAGATACCAGAATTTCTGAGGCTATGATGCAATTTTTAGCCTATGATGCAATTTTTTTTCATTTTTGTGCGCCTCAAGCTCGCCTTGGTCACCTCAGGCTCGCTTCAAGCTCGCCTCGACCTCGCCTCGCCTCAGACCCCCGGAGGCGTTTTCAACCTCGCCTCAGGTCGCCTTTTTAAACCCAGTATGGTGCATGACTTCCAAATATGTGACTGTGTTACAGTTAACTAGACTATTTAAGTAAGCTAGAAGAATAATAAACACCATATTACCGTTTTCTATTTTCATCACACTCTGGAGCATTGTTTCCATCTTTGATTTCATGTCTGAACTATCATCCATTTCAGGAGCAAGAACAGTCAATTTCCTACAGATTTCGCGCACAAACTTACAGATCATCTCATTGTATTCAAGTTCCCCATCTGATATTCTACCAATTGCTAATCTCATCAACTCCCCTGTTAAATCTGCAAGCTAAACCAGAAAATGAACTACCGCGCGAATTTACATGGAATAAGTTGAAAATAGAATCTCCAGATACTTCATTAAGCATTCAGTAAGAAGAAAGAAAATTAAAGATTAATTCTTATAATTTAAGTGCTCGACATCTAGGAACGCTTTCTAAATTTAAGGCTTCTAGTCTCTCGAATTTTGTCAAAAAGACCGCACTCCACGCACAGTTCTTTCTATACAAAGTGAAGGTAGCAAAGCATCAAAATATGAGTTTAGGGCAGTACCCCCAAGATATAATCGAGAACGTTAATCTGCAAAGGTTCAATTGACGGATCGCTTAGTGATTACAGAGCAGCATTGATGTCATCAAGGTTCAAAATAGTCCCAGTCTTACAGAAATTACAGTGTTGCAGCTTCAACATACTCTTGAACCTATAAAAGGTGAGACCTAGATGAGTCAAACCGGAAATTCCCTTTTAAAGCGCTTAGGAAAAGAAAAGCTTAGAATGTGTACACCAGGAGAATATGCTCGTCTTAGCTTCCAGAAATCAGTCCCCTGAAGTTCTTTGACAAGCCGGGATATATGCTGATCCATCACGGCCCCAAGATCTTTTTCAGCCTTTTCCAAAACTTCATCCCTGTTCTTCTTACTCATTCTGTTGACGAAGAGCATAATTCAGGAAAGCTTCAAGCTCAAGATGTTTAGCTCACTCACAAGCAAAACAATCAGCAAAAGACGCGTAAACATAACATCCATAGCATTACTTCTCATATCATGCTTCGAACTAGAAAAGTAGAAGTACGAAAACTAAGGTGATATGAGTAGTGAAAAATGTCTTGTAGAGCATGAGCCATGGACGAAAATAAAAACTTTGCCTTGGGGTAGGGCGAAGGGACGAAGCGGTGACTGAATGCACTTGTAGTTAAAATCAACCTTTTCTCATAAATTAGAGTAAACATACAATCAACAGTAGTCTCCTATCCTGATTCGAACTAGAAAAGTAGAAGAAACAAGACTAAGGTGACATAAGTAGAGAAAAATGTCTTGAAGAGCATGAGCCATGGACGGAAATAAAAACTTTGCCTTTTGGGGTGGGGGATTCGAATATATATATATATATCTTAGTTTTAAAAGGCGTGAGGCGCACCGAGGCGAAGAGGGTCCGAAGTGACGAGGAGCGAGGCGAGCGCCTCAAGGACGCGAGGCACATTTCTTTACAAAATACTTATATATTGGAGATGGTGATAAATTTTGATTCAGAACTAGGTATGGGTGAAGAGATTAGAAAAGAATAGAGAAGAGAAGGAGATTTTTTTTAATCAGATATGGATCTGATTTTAATATGATTTTAGAAAGAAAAAATTAAAAGAAAATCAATGGTCCACATTCTTTTATATTTTTACACCTATCAAGGGTACAGATTTGATCTTTCTCTAAAAAAATCCTAGCTGCATTTTACACCTATCAATGGTCCAGATTCTCGCCTCTAAAAAAATGAAAAATGAATGGTTCAGATTCTCTCCTTCTCTAAAAAAACCTAGCCACAACAAAAACCCATCTCTCCTCTCATGAAAATCATAGCCGCAGAAAAAGAAGAGAACCAGAAGGAAGAAGAAGAAGAGAACCAGAAGGAAGAAAAAGAAGAAGAGGAAGAAGGAAGAGAAACGTACCTGGAGCTTCTGTGACTCGCCTCTCTGCGCCTCAGCCGCCTCATGGACACCGCCTCGCCTCAGACCTCGGAGGCGTTTTCATGCTTGCCGCGCCTCGCCTAGCCTAGCGCCTCAGGCGCGCTTTTTTAAAATATATATATTGTTTATTTTGGGGTTGGGGATGCGAATTTAGAAAACAAGTTACTAAAAGCCTAGAAAATCAATACCTACAAAACAATTTTGAAAAATGTCAGCCATCCGGGTGGGTTCTATCTCGGCTGTAGAGCACCATAAGGTACCAGCAAATCCTCTCTAAGAAAAATTAACAACATCTAGAAAGACCAAATGCCTATTACCAGAATCTATAGTGCAAGCAGAAACTTTCCAGGGGAACATCAATTTTACGGTACTCCAGATTGATGTACAATGGACCTACTTACTATATGTCCTAATAGAAAGCAACAATGACAAACATAAATTCATGCATATTATTGAACAACTATTTTTCCGTACCTGTGAACCTGAAATATAACTTTCTTGCTGTTCATGGTAATATCACGACTAGCTTTCACGACCCTTTCTCTCTTTTCATTCTACAGAAAATGTGAAATGGTAAGCTGCAATTACTACCTTACAGGCAATATACACACACCGAGAAGCCTAGAATAGCAGCACTGCAAGTGAAAAGTTTTAACTGTAACAAGTCCATTACAGAGATGCTACAATGCTATTCTACTTTTAACTGTATTCATCTAGAACTTTATCAGAGCACCAAACATTGATTACGTTGCAATTTCTGTAACACACGCTAGGAATCATAAAAGTTTCGGTAACAGAAGACACAAGTAAGTAAACCGTGAACAAACAGATTTGACACTCATTACACCACAACTACTACAAGACAGCAAACTCATCTAGGGATGCATGTTGTCTATAAGTAGCATTCCGCTACACTAATTGAACATTATTAATAGTATTTTTCTATTCTCCAGCAGTCTTCTCCTTTAATGAATTAATTCACATATACAATACACCTAATTACGCTTGGTCTGCATTACAATGTGCATTTCTAGCTGGATTTGCTGTTAAATCTTCATTTCCCGAAGCCAGCAAACCAACAAGTTTTCGCTTTCAAGATTTTATCTTTAAAAAAGAGGAAAAAAAAAAAAAGGAAAACTCTTTGCATCCATTCTCTCAATTCGACCTGATACGGGAGAGTGACAAAAATGGCACCAGTGTTGCAAAAGTCGCTAGTCGCTCGGCAGACAGGGGACTAGCGACTAGTCGGGGAGTAGTCGGCAACCCTAAATATTAAATATATTTTATTTTAATCAGTTTCGAAAATGTTTTCTTTTATATTTTTGGTCTAATTAAATATTAAAAATATAAAGTAGGTCATTTAGGACTTGCTTGTAATATAAAATATAAAGTTTGAGGTCTAAAATATAATTTTTAAAAGTAATTTCGGACTTTAAATACAATTTATTTCTAAATTTAGGTCATTTAGGACTTGTTTGTAACATAATTATTTTTATGGGATCTTATGTGCTAATACTTTAATTGCACCTTTAGTGCTGGATATATAATGTCTCCTAAGAGAACCCTAACCCTAAATTTCATCTTTCTTCTTCTTCTCCTCAGCCGAAGTCGGCGCCCCTCCACCTTCTTCTCCTTCTCCGGCGAGTAGCCACCACTGCCGCCCCTTTTTTTTTCTTTTCTTCTTCTCTTCTCTCTGTTTCCGCTCTCTCCTTCCTCTTCTCCCGCCGTTGAAGCTCGTCACCATCACCTCCACCGCCACCGCCACCGCCACCGATTCTTCTTCTTCTTCTTCTCCGAGACTTCACTGACCCAACCGTCAACGCCACCGCCACCGATTCTTCTCCGAGAACGGTACGTTTTTCTCTCTCTTTGTCTTCTCGTCGGAATTTTGACCGGCTAGTCGAACTTTTGACCAATTTTTTTCAAAGACCTGATTTTTTGCCCCATTTTTTTGGATTTCTAGGCGGCCACCGGCCGACTACCGACTAGTCGCCGGCTAATCGGCCGACTAGGCCGAGTTTTGCAACACTGAATGGCACAGCTCAAATACCTAAACAAAAAATATTACCCTTGCAACTACATTCGTTTACAATCTCATCATCCTCAATGACAGGAAATTTTGTCTAATATAATATGCTATAGCTTATTAGCAAATCATCTATAGATATGAATTGGGCCCGAGCCCAAGATTTAAAGGTCATATATCGAGTCGGTCCCTAAAACTCTACAGGTTTCAACGAGAGAGAGTTGTTCATAACACGAATGATAAATTGACAATAGTAAAAAGTGAGAGAGGAATCACTTGTTGGTATATTGTCTGGTAGTTCAAACAATCCAAAATCACTCAAAAATTAGTTTCTTTTGACATCTTTTATTTTTTTATATCTGACATCTAATAATAACTTTCCACACAACTACTGATCACACACCTCTCTAATTTCATAATAATACCAATTTTCAACATCATTCTAATCAGAATTTAAACAAAAAAAAAAACCAAGCAAAATGCCAGAACTCTCTCTTCTAAAATTTCTTGCATTATAAAGCTTTCATTTTCCCTACTTGCACAAATACTGCGCCACGGCTATAGTGTTGAACGTCTTAAATTTAGTATATATAGAACACTTTGTGTATATGTGTTGCATGATTTTGGACATGTGTTAAATCTCATGCAACAAGTGTTCTCCTTGTGAACACCTATCCTAAGGTTGTAGCAGGTGTTTATCCTGATGAACATTTGTACTTAGTCATGTAACACTTGTCTTACATGACAGTAATAAATGTCCGAAATCACGACTGGTGTACCCGAAAAAAAAAAATTGGACCTTTGAATTTTTTTATCCAACGAGCCTATAACAGCCAAAATTGCTCAGTAAGTAATGAATTTGGGCCGTTCTGCACCATAGCCGGACCTCAAATACCGAATGTTTAGCTACTAACGCATATCACTTAACCTCTTCTCCACTATCTCTAAATCCCAAATCTTCATCTTACCAAAGAATTCACAAAGACAACTCAAACATCAAAATCCCATTTCAATATACCATTAAAAACATGAAAAAAATTTAAACCCAACCCAAGAAACTTAATACATGCCAATAATTTTAATCCACAGAGAAGAGGGGGTTGTTAACATACGAGGTCATTAAGGTACTGGACATATTTGGCGAAGGCATCCTTCATTACACTTGAAGAAGACTCCGACCCATTACCAGCAGTGGCACTTATGTTCATAGTTCTTGCCCTTTTCATAGAGTTACGAATCATTCTATCTGCTGCAATTGCTCAATTAAAGACGGAAAATTCTTGTTAGTATTATCAAGAAAATGGAAAATTGAAAATGGGTTTTGGGAGAAAGGGGGATCTTGGGGGAGGGGGTGGGTGGAGGTGGGGTATGTACTTACAGTGATGGAGGCGTTGGGGTTTAGAAGCCATTGGAGAGAAGTTGTGGAAATTAGCTAAGCAGCGGAACATGTGTCCTGCTCTCTTCCCCGTTTCACATTATGTTATGCACTTGGCTTTTTTTTTTTTTTTTTTTTAACAGTAAATTCGTATATATCATTAAGTATTATCATGTAGTAAATTTGTTAGGAGAAATTTCGGTGGGTCTCCAAACCTTTGATTGGAAGCTCTAAGCTTCATTACGTATTTTTCCAATATATCAGCAGTATGATTACATGATCTGTGCGCAAAAACTAAATTGGCTACTCTACCCCTAACAAATTCTGAATTTGACTAACAATGTGGCCTAAATGGGAAAGATTCTCCTCAAAATGATATATTTGGTTAACAAGTGATTGACAATCACTTTCAATGACGATGACATAGTCACCTTGAGTTAAAGCGAACCGAATTCCTTCCAGTAGAGCCAGCGCCGGATCTATGACCGATAAAGTGGTGCAATTGCACCACCAGAATTTTTTTTTTTTTGCCCTTTTTATTGCCCCTCCAAGAATTTTATCAGTTTCGCCCCCAGATTTGCACTTTCAGATTTCGATTTGCACCACTAGATTTCGACTCCTGCGTCCGGCTATGAGTAGAGCTATCGCTTCTGTGTATGCAGGGCTGGAAGATTGAGAAATAAACTTTGTCGCTCCTGCTATAAATCTGCCTTCATGATTACGTATGATAAAACCTATACCTCTCTCATGATTAGACCAAGCTCCATCAACGTTGAGCTTTAGGAGCCCCTCAACAGGGGGCTCCCATTTAAAATATGGTGGTTCTTTTGCAGCTGTTTGTGTCTTCTCTTTTTCAGATGGTGCAAACATTGGTGCTTTCCCCTTTAACATGTATTTTATTTTTTCAGAGTTGGGTAAAGGTTGGCGAACACCTGATGGCCTTGAGGATGATAAGTGAATATTACTATATTCACCTTATGCCATGTAATGTAAGCGAAAGGAGCAAAGTATTCTTTGTTATCTGTCAAGATAGGTATCAGACTATATGGGAAGATATTTTTTTTAATTATGGCTTGCATGTCGAAACTAGTGCAGTTCCATACTTTTAAAGCTGCTGGGCATGTAAAAATGGCATGTGCCTTAGTTTCAACCTCATCTTGACAGATAGGGCATTGCGAGTTTATGGTATGCATCCGCTTTGACAAATTTTTACAAGTAGATAATATTCTTTGGAAGATCTTCCAGATGAAGACTTGCAGCTTTGGGGGGATAGATAATTTCCAAATACCCTTCCAGTGGTTCTCAACCTTGTTCGTGGAGGTGGAAGGGATATTCTATTTTCCAGTGCTGATATCAACTTGTAAGTGGTATCCGGACTTGACAGAGTATAGTCCGTTTTTTTGTGTATCCCCCATACAAGACGGTCAGGCGGCCAAGTGTCACAAAGTGGTACTTTAAAATTTTCATCCCTCTCATAAGATGAGAAGAACTCATGAAGCATGTGCATATCCCATGTACATCTTTGGTGATCAATGAGGCTAGAGACTGCCATCATTTTCTTGAACAGATCCATATCCGTTGGTGCGATGAGTTTAAAGGTACTTGGGGTGGTTAACCATTTGTTCCCCAAAACGTTGACCCTTGAACCATTATCAATCCTCCATGTTAAACCAGCTTTAAGTAGGTCCCTTCCTTTTAGAATTTCTTGCCACACTATTGAGGTTCTCCCTCTAAGCGGAACTGATATGAATCTATCAAGGGGGAAATACTTTGCCTGTAATACTCTGGAGCATAAAGAAAATGGTTGATGTACAATACGCCATCCTTGTTTTGCCACCAAAGCTTTGTTGAAAGCTTCCAGGTCCCGAAAACTGAGCCCTCCTTGGTCTTTGGGCTTGCAGAGTGTTGTCCAGGCTTTCCAACAGATTTTTCTTTGTTTTTCATCTCCTCCCCAGAGGAAAGTTCTCATCATGCTTGTGATGGAGTCAATTGTAGATTTATGCAAAATGAAACAAGATATTACATACGTTGGAATTGCCTGAATCACGGATTTTATAAGTACTACCCGGGCCGCAAAAGATATCGTTTTTCTTTCCAACTGCTCAACTTTTTCTAGACTTTGTCCACAACAAACTGAAAAGATTCTTTTTTTGAACGTCCTGTAATATAAGGTAGACCAAGGTACTTGCCTTTTCCATCTCCCTCCGGAATTTGGAGAATTCAGAAAGCAAGCTCCTTAATATCATCAGGAGTGCTGCACTTGGCTATTCTTTTTCTTATTTTGTTTGTTTAAAAAAAGAGAGAGAGAGAGAGAGAGTGGCAAAAAAAGAGTCTATTAGCTAGTTTTTAAATCCGAACTTAGTCATGTAACTATTTTTCAAATTTATTTATAGTCTTGGAACTATTGTTTTCGGAAATTTTTGTCTCATAATTATTTATTAGTTATTTTTAGTCATGCAATTATTTTCATTCAAAAAAATTTAGTCAGGTAACTATTTATTTGTTTTTTTTTTAAGAGTAAATAACACTAAATGGCCACCAATTATTTCCATATTTCCCTTTCTAACCAAATGCTTTTATTTTAGTGGGTTATAGCCATAATTTATTTACGACTTGCGGGTATTAGCTCCGGTGACAAATTCCGGCCAATTTTTTTAAAAAATCCCACATGTGCCCGGCACATGAGGGGCATTTTTGTCCAGATTTTTTGGACTCCATTGTTATTTCTAAAGCTGCACCACTTCCACCCCACTCCTCTTCCCACCACCTCTTTGAACCCCCTCCCCGCCACTCTTTTTCTCACCACCGCCACTCCACGCCTAACCAATTCATTAATTATTAAACCAAAAAGATAGGAAGAAAAATCCTCCAAAGATAACAGCAAAGCCGCTCATGCTAAAACCAATTCCAATCCTTCGTTGCCGTTTCCCCCCAAATTTCCACGGATCAAAGAAGAAATCCAATCTCAAATTCGTATTACCGGAGGAAAATCCCACGTTAATTTATTCTGTTTGTATGGGGAATTAGTAATTAGGAGTTTATTTATGGAGGTAGAGAAAATGGTGGATGATGATAAGGCAGGAGGAGACCGATTGGAAAAGGGGGTGAATTAGGATGGTGGGGATCGGATGGGTCAGATTCTGGTCAAGAGGAAAACCCTAGAAGCTGTTCTTGAACCGTGCCAAAGGGCTCTTGAATTGCTTAGTGATACGGTTTATATATATATGTACATACTAGTTGTGATTAACATCAATTGCTGTGGTGTAGTGGTTATCACGTCATTTTTATACACTGAAGGTCCCCAGTTCGATCCTGGGCAGTGACAAAAAATTTATTATGGCTTTTGTGCCCATTCCAATTCCAAATAGCTTTTTTTTGGGGATATTGATACTAAAAATGGGCTTGGGCTTTAATTTCAACATCAAAAGGTATTTTATGAGGGGATGATTCTCTAATCTTTGTAAGTTGCAAATATTCTAACAAACTAGTTAAATGTAAGATTTTAAACACTCTTTATGTCCATTGTTGGACATTTGAAGCGTGAATATCAATAAATGATCAATATTAATAGGTGATTCTAAATTCTAATAATATGTTAAAATAGAGTTGAGTAGAAGTTCAGTGAGATTCACAACAGTTCATAATGCATTTAACTTAAGAGTTGAGTTTGTCGAGTTGAATATCAAATATTTTTTTATTGTTGGAAGAGGTTTTCGAAAGTTTTTTAAGTTAACTTAATTTGAAAAAGATTCTATCTAGGCTAAAGCCCTTTGAAAATTAGAGTCACCTGTTTCTTCTGCTGTTAACCGGACATTTGCTGGAAAATTGCTGAAGGAAATAGTCAGCCGCACATGGTGCATGATCAACTGTAGTTAATATGTTCTTCAGTACTATGTTTTCTAGGATTGACACTTTATTCTGGCACATAAAGTGCAATCAACCGCATGGCCTTGTGGTTTGCCGCGTTTGTGATAGAACAAAGATAATATGAGATGTGCAAGTTCTCCGGTTAACCGCATCATGTTAGTGAAATTCTCTTTGTATGACTTTTATATTCCCTCTTTGTGAGGGTTTAACAAGATTCCTTCTTAGTGGAAAAACCACTTTAGGACTTTACTCCGGTCGATCTAGGCCTAGCTCGGAAGGCCAGATGAAGTTCAGTCAACCGACATGTGTGTCCGGTCGACCGAGATATTTTTTTCCTTAGTCAGATTTTGAATTTTTCAAAGCTCGACCGAGATGAGAACAGAGACCTTTAATCTTTACTTCGGAGGCACCTCGGTTGACCTACTGCCTAGTCAGGTCGACCGAAGCTGTAAATTTCAGGACATAAATATAGTCGTTGTGACCAATTTCGCTTGTGTATTTTGCCCTATATAAAGCTTATAAAGGTGAATTTTCATAACTAACCAAGTCATAATAGGGGCATATGTTATACACTTATTCTACATTATTGAATGGGGGATTGGCTCGGCTCTGGCTCAGCTCGGCTTCGGCGGGTGAACTGGAGCTCGGCTTGGCTCCACATGATTTTAATTTTTTTTTTATTTATAGAAAAACCGTTGTTGACGAACCTAGGTACTTTTCGTGACAAAAAAGTTGTCACTAATGCTCAGTTTTATTGACGAAACATAGTCGTCACTAATACATTTCGTGACGAAATGCGTGTTTCGTCACAAAATATCTTTATTGACGGCCGGTAGGTGATGAATTTATTTTCGATAAATGACCTTCCGTGATGATAATTGTGCGTCAATAAAAGTCTTTTTTTTATAGTGTCACTAATCATTTTGAGGGCTAGAAAAGAATAAGGCACATAAAATAAAATCCAGAAAATAAAAAATAAAAACAAGAGAAGCGGGACTACTAAATCTAAAATGACTGAGAAATTTCTCTCTTTTTGTTTAAGGATTTTTCTGATATGGACCAGGTCCATATGGATCATGTACTCTAATGAATAAAAAAATTATCCTTTTTTTAACATGTACTCTAACGAATAAAGAAATTTAAAAACTAGAGGAGACCATCCTAAACATTCTATTGACGAGACCTTTATTCTTAGAAGACAAAAAATCCCTAAATATATATGGCATATGGGTTGGTTTGCCAACAACAAACTTGAGAGAGAAATAAATATGGAGGAAAAAAAAGAATTCAGAAATCTAGTTCTTACATTATTGATGGATATTCATTATGCACAAGAGTTTGCACTGGAATATCGTTCTCTCCACCGGAATTTGTATTTTTCAATAACTCTAATGATTCTGAACACTATCATTCATAGCAAAGAGTACATCAAATAAGAAGAAGATGCTCATTATTTAGAAATTAATAAGAAAAGAAACTAGAAAGCTGATATTGGTTAGCTAAAATAAAGTACATGTAGAATGAAAGTTTTAAAAATACAAATTTAAAATGTAATGGACAATAAAAAAATGTAATTGCAACATATGTGAAATACATAATTGCATGACTTTATTAACCTCTTCAACTTTTGTACTTTCAAGATTTGCGAGGTTATGTCAAATGCAATTCAAGTCATTGGAGTGCACTGGCTTAGAAAGCTTCCATTCAAAAGATATCAGAATGTTCTGCGGTTATAAAAAAATATTACTAAAATAAGATCCAAATAGTATTAGTTTATTTCTAGAATTGAAGCTAGCCTTAGGCCATTAGGTCCTCCATTGTTCCCTTTATTTTATTCATTTTAATTTTGGGTTTCACAATAAAAAATACTAGTAATGAGGTAATTTAAAGAAGAATTAGAAGTTTAATTTATCTTGTGCTTCATTTACAAAAGTCTAGAGCCATTTAGAAAAGGAGGTGTGACACTTACTTTAACTTCTGTCCGTTTCAAGGACAAAAGATTCGGTGCCAGTGTGCTGCCGATCTGAATCAACGGTTCCAAAGAGTCGAACACCTGGTAATTTGAATAAGCACAATAAAATAAAATAGCCAGGAAAATAGATTCAAGATAACATTGAACAAAACGAAAAAAATGAAGGAATTTTGAAGAATTATCTCTGAATTAGAAGAGTCCATCACGAAGAATTTCTTCAATTCTCAGAGTTGGAACTTGAAGATGAACTATGGTGGTTTAATTTGTGCTAATGGTATATATACACACAAACAAGTATATGATTATGAATTGCTGAAAATATAAAGAATTTTTTTTTATTATTATTTACAGGTAGATGTATTGTCACTAACTTCGAAATATGAACATGGCAATATGGTAATTCTAATTTTACCAATTTTTCTGTTCAATATAAAAATTAAGCGTTTGTTTGGATATATGTGTTCAATATCTTAAATTGTGATAAGTTTACAATTTGAATCAAAGACATACATCCCATATTCAGATTATGCACAAACATGCCCTAACATTGGGATGCACTGGCTCAAAAATCTGCCATTCAAAAGATATCAAAATGTTCTGCAGTTATGAGAAATATTACTAAAATAAGATCCAAATAGTTTGAGTTTATTTTTAGAATTGAAGCTAGTTTTAGGCCATTAGGTACTTCATTGTTCCCTTTATCTTATTCATTTTAATTTTGGGTTTCACAAAAAATACTAGTAATGAGGTAATTTACAGAAGAATTAGAAATTTAATTTCTCTTGTGCTTCATTTACAAAAGTCTAGAGCCATTTAGAAAAAGAGGTGTGACACTTACTTTAACTTATGTCCGTTTCAAGGACAAAAGATTCGGTGCTAGTGTGAAATTGAGGTGCTAAAAAAATAATTTTCTATCACATCTAGTGAAATTCTCTTTGTATGACTTTTATATTCCCTCTTTGAGAGGGTTTAACAAGATTCCTTCTTAGTGAAGGTAAATCTTGGAGTTATGGGATGGTTAAGGGGGTGTATTCAATCCAGATTTTAAATGATTTTCAAAAGTCTACGGATTATGCTGACTTTATGGATTGTTTTAACTCTATGCAGAGTCTGCGCAGAGTCTATCATATTTTATTAGATTGATTTATCATGATTTCTTTTGATTTATAAAGTCTATAGATTATTTGAATAGCACCAAAAAAATAAAGAAAAGACTGATTCAGTGGTGTATTATACAGATCCAAAGGTGTTGAATTTCCAAAGTCAATATATGTTTATCAATCCTTTTTTTTGGAATTAAATTTGTGTAATTTACTTACTGGTATTTTTTTCTTTGGTTTAATTAAGATATGTTTTGTGATAAGTTTTGTTTGAACTTTTTTTTCTCTTTGATTTTCTCTTTCAGGAAAATGAAATTCATGTTTAAAAAATAGAAAATTGTGGTTAAATAAAGAAGAAATGGTTTGCTTTCTTTAATTTCATTTTGAAGATGATCAAGAAGAAAATTGTTTGGATATTATGACTTCTTTTTGGGAAATAAACATTTCATATTGAGTTTTCTAACGATGTTATTTTTTTTGTAGTTTGAAATATTTCTTTGTTTTTCTTATAATTTTATAGAAATGAGATTACTAAAAAAATTGTAATCTAAGATGAAATTATCAAAGACATTTTAATTTTAATATTAATAAGAGAAAATCAAAATCTTGAGAAAAAAGAAGAGATTTCACCATACACATTTAAACCTATGAAATCCATCAAAATCCTACCTTTAATAAAAATCTATGAGAATCTATAGAGTTTTGAATACCTCTAAGTTTTAATGGAATTTTTAAAATCTAAATTGAATACCTCTAGATTTTAATGGACTTTTTAAAATCTAAATTGAATACCTCTAGATTTCATTGGACTTTTTAAAATCCAAATTGAATACCTATGGACTTTAAAACTCCTTAAAAATCCTATAGAATCTATGTTGAATACACCCCTAAAAGAGTACAAATCTTAGTGAGTTGTCCTCCATCTTTTGTAAAAAAAATTGGTTTTTTCACCAACATTAGTTGTAGAGGGAATCTATAGTGAAGTTAGAGAATCATTGAGTTAAGACTCGTGAATGTAGATTCTCTATGAATCGAACAATTATAAATCATTTGTCTGTTTATTTGCCTTCCTCTATGTATGATCGTTCACTCAAATATCTATATAAAAGCCTTTCTTAGAAATAGTTTTGAAAAAGAACAGAATTTCATAAATATCCATTTCCCCATTGTGTTCTTCAATCTGTATCACATCATCATCTTCTTGTTGTTTTGCTTGCCGGCAAGAAGTAAATATAAATGACATCTTTACGTTGTGTTGAGGGTTCATCAACAAATCGACCATCTCTATTTAATAGCAACAATTTCAATTGTTGGAAGAATCGCTCCAAAATCTGTGAGTTATTCTCCACGAAATCAACTGGAACTATCAATGAGATGATTACTTGATTCACAAACATTGTGGTTTGAAGGCTTAGGGGAAGAAATATTTGGCCAGAGAGGTCAACACGAAAATCATATATGCACTATCAAAAGTTTCGGAACCAACGGATCTTGCTATTGAAAAAACCCGAAGATTTGAAAACTTATCCGACCGAAGAATTTATTTACTCCTTTCTTTCAGCCTAAGGGCTAATGTGATCAATCTTGTTTTGATGATAACAAATCATTGATAGTTCTAATGTTTGCGTGAGCATGTTCTTAATAATATGATCCTTATTACTCACACCAACATTGATGAAAATGATAAGTCAGCTACTTGTGTACATCAAAGTCAACATCATACACACAAGAAGAAGTTACACTTTGCAAGACTCAAATGACACAATATTGAAGACAATCAACATTCCATTTAAGTATTTGCAAATTCAAGAAGAAGGAAGATCAACTAGTTAAGAGCTACTCAATCTAAGAGAAGAATCAAGTGGTATGCTCCTTAACAAGAAGAAGTGTGAAGTCCAATATTCTACAATATCATTGCTATAGGACTTCATCACTCATAGAAGAAGTTGATGAAAGACTTCAAAGTCAAAGCTTCAAGAAGATATACAACTACAAGACTTGAAGACCTTAGGAAGATTAGTGTTTTGCTTATAAGTACAGCTACAAAGCACTTAGGCATGAGTTTGAGAACATTCGAAACTTGACTAAATGAAAAACCACTTTAGGACTTCACTCCGGCCGACCTAAGCATAGCCTCGGAAGGCCAGATGAAGTTTGGGCGACTGACATGTGTGTCTGGTTGACCGAAGTTGTTTTTATCCTTAGTTAGATTTTGAATGTTCCAAAGCTCCAATGGCTATATCATCTCGGTCGACCTGACCACTTAGTTTGTTCGACTTGACCATTTACTTTGGTTGACCGAGATGAGAACAGAGACCTTTAATCTTTACTTCGGAGGTAGCTCGGTGGACAGAAGCTGCCAAATCCATGCCATAAATATAGTCGTTGTGACCAATTTTCCTTGTGTATTTTGCCCCTATATAAAGCTTCTAAAGCTGAATTTTCATAACTAACCAAGTCATCAGAGGGCTTGTGCTATACACTTCATTACACACACAAGCAAACACTTTCTAGAACTTTAAATCTTCAGCTATTTCAAAATACATCAATTTGAGTTGAGTTTAAGATATCATATCTCTTCTATTATCAAATTTGATTAGAACTTTCAATTGTATATCCATTCCAAGAGGGAATTCTTTGTAGTGAGCTTAATTTTAAAGTTTCCTTTATAAGAGGCTAGTTACCATTTTCTCATTGTGAGAAACTAGTTCTTTGTGCTCTTTGTGAGTGTTTTTAAGTCCACTTTGTGAGGCAAAAGTCCTCTCATGAGAGGTATCTCATTTGAGAGTTTGCCTCTTTGTGAGATTAGTTCTTTTGAGAACAAGAAAAACACTCTTTGTGAGTGGAGTCTCCTTAGTGAAGCAAAAGTACTCTTTGTGAGGCAAGTGTATCTCTTGTGAGCAGTGGCGGAGCCAGGAATTTATTTTTGGGGGGCACAATTAACATTGACAAAATAAATTCATAAAAGCATGTAAAATATTTCATTACAATTGTTCCCTACGCTTTTTCATACTTTGATAATATTCTATAATTACATCATTTTCGATAGTATCAAACACATCTTTCTCAACAAATGCAATTAAACTATCATTCAACCACTGATCTCCAATTCGATTGCGTAGACGATTCTTGACAAAAGTCATTGCAGAAAATACTCTCTCAACTGAAGCAGTAGCCACTGGTAGAATTAAAGCCAATGTCAAAAGCTTGTAAACTAATGGGTAAACTTGATGCTTGTTTTCTGCAAATAACCTATGTGAAAGCTCACTAAGACCCTGCAATCCTTGAAACTCTTCACTCATACGCATGTCAATAATATATGTATCAAGTTGATCATCCATTATATGTCCTGGATCAAAATCCAATAGATAGTATCCACATATTCGAATCAATTTGTTCTTGTCAAAATCAGCAAATGATCTATTTGCACACACACACGTAATACAAATTAGTAGGTCACTATTCACCTCCGAAAAACGACTATTCAATTCTTGAAGTTGCATATCAATGATAACATAAAACATTTCAACACGATAGTGTTGTAAATTTGTCACTTTCTCAAACCTTGAACGACCTATATGCCAAAATATTTTTTCCATGTCAGGAACATTGATACTGTGAGATCCACAAAACGACGAAACAATCTCAATAAAAGAATCCCATCCATCATCCCTCAATGTTTGGCGCTGCAATTACAGTACTTCACTAATTTAATAACATTGACAATATCTTGATCTTTCCTTTGTAATGCTTTAGACAATTCATTTGAAATTCCCAAGATCTTCTACTGGTAGCATGACCCTATGACTACACTTGTAGTCTATAATATAGACTAGAGTTTTTATTAGTTTTTATTTTGTTCACCCTTTTCTAGTAGTAAAATTTATTGATTTATTTATTAAATAAATATTATAGTCTCTTACACACTTAAGCTTGTTACAATTTTAAACAAAATTGGTAAGATATAAGTGGTGTCATTCCTATAATTCACGAACTAAATAATCTAATTTTAAATCGTAAAGTGATTCAAAATGAGTACAATAAACAATGTTCACGGGACGAGGTGTTTAAAAACAAAACTAAAACTATAAAAAAAAATTGTGGAAAAAACCGGTGGGGCACTTGCCCTACCAGGCCCCCATTGGCTCCACCAGTGCTTGTGAGAGATTGTCTCTTTTCGAGCTTAACACTCCTTGTGAGTGGAGAGTTCTTTGTGAAGCACAAGTCCTCATATCTTATAATAGATAGGTCCCCCTCCCCAATAAATATATACAATTTAAAAAAAAAAAAAAAAACTATTTGCTCAAGTTTTTTTTTTATAAATAAAAAAAAACTAGACCAGTTATAAGTATGGTCTAGTTTATTACAATTATTATTATGAGACCTCACCAGAGGAGGAGAAGTAGAAGACCCCGAGAGGGGAGAAGTAGATGACCTCGTTGAGCGGATGTCGTAGAAGTCCCGTTGAGCGGGTGCCCCGTGAGGGGTGTATAAGACCTCACACAAGGGAACCCAAAGAAATGACAATTAAATCATTCCCCTTGTGTGAGGGAGGTATCGAACCTGGACCTCTCGGTCACAGGCAGTGGATCTTACCCACTGGGCTACCATGCCTTCGATCTATTTGCTCAAGGTTAGAAAAGCAATACATGCTTCCTTACTTTATACATTGCTTCACTTAATCATCTAAGTTGCCTAAACCTAATTAGCTCACCTTATGTGCTTAGTCAACATACTTGTTGTTAAGGTGATCATTTAGGCAAATTTTTTTAGAAAAGCTAAAAGGTTTTTAGAATCTAATTCACACCTCTTTAGGTTCTTACCCGAATAGGGTCTTCCACTTTCTTACTTGTGAGCTTAAGTTGAAAGAGGATGAACTAAGTGATACCGAAAAAAATGAGTTTCTCTCAAAGCTAATGATGAGAGTGATGAGTTTGAGGATTTTATTGATGATGAAAAAATCGAAATGGTGGTTAGAAGGATGAAAATGATGTTCTTAAAGGAAATGGCAAAAGAACATTTCAAGTTTGAAAATGACAATATTCACAAAAGCCTAATGGAACGAGGTGCTATGAATGTGGAGGTAAGTAGAGTGTTACAAGGCCAAAGAAGAAAGAAGTTGTAATTCTTCAAACCTAAGAATGCAAAAAGAATGAAGGACACATGGTTGAAGATGAGAGCGGCGATCAAGGGGAACACCAAAATGATGAAAGTGCTCATGTTTGTTTCATGGAATTTTGTGAAGAGGTACAATCCTTACCTTCTAGCTCTATCTCTATAGTTAATTGGGATGATGAGGAACCTTCCGATGTGTTATATGTTATGGATACTCAACTCAAGAAAACTGCTAAACAATATAAGTAAATGAAGACTAAAATTAAATCTTTAATAAAAGGAAATTCAAATTTGTTTCGAAAAAAAACATCTTCTAGATTCATCGTATTGCATGAAATTTCAGAATAAGGTATTTACTTGTTGAAAACATCAGCTTTACCAAAAAAGGATGTTTTCGAAAAAAATGATGACTCTTGAGAAAAGTTTTTAACTATGAATTTTAAAGAACAAGGTATTTACTTGTTGAAAAGTTCACTAATGAGAAACATTTTTTTAAAGTTCAAGTCACCTGTTGTGGTGGGGTTTGGCATGAACCCCTATTCGTTTATTGATAAAGTCAAATCGGCAAAATGTACATGGAGCCTAAGCCAAAACCTTCAATTAGGTGGAAACAAATTCATTCCATACATAGCGAAAGAAGAATAATAGAAAATAAAAGAGCTGACACATTTATAAGTATGGATCAGGAGTTACAAAATGCAAAGCGTACTATAGTCTAGTATGCAGAAAAATAAATCTAACCATTCAAGGCTAGGAAAATACATCATGCAACTTACACTAAGATAACCTAAGAAAATAATTAAGAAAAATACTTAAAGGCATACAACGTGTTTCTTATGATGAGTGACTTAGGATACATAGCATTCTAGCAATGATGTGAAGTATAAGAATATTTTGTAAAGGCTACATCCTCAAGAATACCATATACATACATGTGCACAAATTGTGATAGACATTGTCAAAATACTAAAAGGTGCTATATGAAGAAAAAAGTGAAAAGTAGTGTCAAAACTATTCGAGAAAAAAAGAAGGGTAGAATTCTCTTATTGACAATGTTGGTAAAGGTTACTTTACTCTCTTTAAACAAGTGCTTCCTGTACAACGAATTCTTCAAAAACTTTGCCTTCTGTAACCCATTTATGTTTAAGATTCTTTTATTAAATTAAATTTTTGAATTTGGCAAATTCCTCTTGTCGCCAAATTGCACGTGATTTTTTAGATTGAAAATGGGAAATTATTTAGAGATTTTGGTGAAAGGGCGCTATAGCCCAATTTCAAAAAATTGGATTCCAAGAAAGATATTAAAAGAAAAAAAATCAAAAAGAATAACTATGCCAGGAATACAATTCTTTCTTTGGATGAAAAATACAGAGAAGAAGTCGATAAGTTAATAGCAATTTTCGTAAGATGGGGGTGTGTTTTACTTTAAACGGTGCAAACAGTGTTTCAATCGTCGGATCGTGTGATATGACGGTTAAAACAAATAGCTTTTAAAAATTCAAATATTTATTTTTTGAAAATAATTATTCTTAATATTTAAAATAACTATTTTCTCTCAACCGTCGAAACCCTCGATCCGACGATTGAAATGTGTCCGAACCATCCGGAGGAAAAGGCACATCCACAACAATATGAGCTCCCATTCATTAATGTTTATATTATAAACCTATGTTTCAATATATATATATATATATATATATATATATATATATATATATATATATATATATATATATATCCTATAAAAAATGATTAATGGCTCCATCAAATCGAACGAAAATTGAATCTTTTTAGTAGCAAAATCATATAAAAAAAGAAAATAAATTGTTTGAAAACAGTCGACGCTTATAAATTTATTCATATTTAGTTGCACATTATGTGGCACTTTTATTATATGCCACGGATTAGTGGCTGTTCAATCTTATGTCATGTTTGAATGGCAGTATTTGTGGCATCTTTAGATAGTGTCATAAATTCATGGTATTTTTTTGTTGCAATTTTTAAAATGCCACAAATTTTATGGCGCATATTAAAAAGTGCCATAAAAATATGGCATTTCAACATAAGTGCCATATATTAGTGGCATTTACAATAAGTGCCATGACCTAAGTGCCACGAAATGTTAAATATGCCATATTGTGTGGATAATTTTAAATATAATTTGCTTAGCATTATTCAAATTTGTGATAAATGTCTCTGTTAACAAGAACTCTTGTACTGTCTGTAACAACATCAAGAGAAAACTTTTGTGGCATGCTTAAAAGGTTCATACCAATCCGGACCTTTAATTTTAAAAAAAAAACCCCAGATAATTCGCCAAGAAGATTAATTTTCACAGAAATTCTAGTCACACCTGACAATACTTGTCTTTTAATTAGCACCCCTCGGGTAAGATCGTTAATTGCAGTTTAGAATATCTGAGGGTTTACAGTGAATATTTGAAGAGAATGTAAATACGTAACGCTGCATATTCCTTGAGCTTATGTTCTAATCTAGCAAAGATCGTCAAAGAAAGCTGAAGTAGATCACTAATTAACATTTAAGAATTAAGACTCAGAATCGGAGTGGAGTGGAGTTGGGTTAGATTTCTAGAAAAAACTTTTGATTTTGAAAAAACGCTCTCTTCTCTCTCTCCTAATTATCACGCTCCTCTCATGGCCGTCGGCCAAAAGCTCCTCCAGCCGCCGGCGTGGCCACGGCTTGGCAAGGTAAATCCTTTGCCGATCTTCTTGCTTCTTGCGTGGCCACGGCTTGGCAAGGTATATTCAAAGGCGAGCCCAATTTAACAATCCCCACGGATGAGCATGAGGCCCTCATTGCACCATGAAAATTTGCTCTTGTAGGGAAATTCCACAAACACGCTCCTAATATGGAATCCCTCCGCAAGGGTTTCCATAAGGTTGGATTCAAAGGTAATTTTTGAATTGGGTGCATGGACCCAAGACATGTATTGGTTCGATTTGATTTGGAAGAAGATCATTGTAGGCTTTTGCGTTAAGGTTGTTGGAATTTTTGCGGTTTAACTATTAGAGTTTTTAAGTGGACATACAATTTCAATGTTCATGAGGAACCTTCGATTGTCCCTATATGGATTGGTTTTAAGGGCCTCCCAATTCATCTCTACAACAAATCGAAACTCTTCTCCTTAGCAAGGGCGGTGGGACAACCCTTGACATTAGATGGCCCAATGCTTCGAGACCAAGTATAGCCAAGGTATATGTAGAAGTTGACTTGATTGCGGAATTACCAAATAGGATCCGAATCACTCAGGAGAAAACAGGTAAGGGATTTTGGCAACCTATAACATATGATGATTTACCGGTTTATTACACTAGATGTATGAGAATTGGCCATATTAATGAAAATTATAATTCGGGTGATTGGATCACCCCACAAATTGCTAAGAAACCCGTTGAAAACCCAATTCCGAGTACCATGTCGGCTACCGTGATCACCAAGATTCAAACGGTAGCCACGTTCCCAGATGTGCGGAAGGAAGCGGTGTGGAAACCGGTCCGGAAACGAAATAGGGGTAACAATAGGGGTAACAATGGTAAAGAAGTAGCAGTGGAGGTAAGCCCTTCAATAATAGATGCGGCGGCTAAAGAACATATTGATATTAATGGAAACCCTAGAACTGAAGATGTTAATTTGATTGGGAAAAATACTGCTCTTAAACCGTCTGGACCAAGGTTGTTAAAATCGAGATTCTACGTAGAATCGGTGGAGGGGTGGAAAATCGTAAAATCGTGAATCGTAAAATAAATCGTAAAATCGTACCAAAAAATTAAAATATATATTTTATATATAAATAACAATAATTAACATATAAATCATACCGTATGGTCTAACAATACATAAAACATAGTATCACAAGTTTTTTCAAAAGATAATAACGTAACAAAGTTCACAATAAAAAAACTTACAAGTCTTTCAAAATATAAAAACGCGACAAAACATAATTCTTAACTTATAAATATTTCAAAATATCAAAAAAAAAAAATAAACCACATTGCAAATAAGCCCCCAGTAAGAAATAACCAAACTGTACAAAATCAATTCCCCATCATTCAATTATCCATTATAACATATGAACAGAAACAGCTAAAAGATCAGAAGCAAAAAGAACAAAAATGTTCAGAATAACAAGGGTGGTGCTCACAAATTATAACTTTGTCATTCTAACACAATTTTTCTTAGCTCAAAGTACACCCTCCTTATATTGTTGCATAAAGATCCCAACTTTCCAAAGTATACAAGGTACGTATAATTAGTTCAAGAACCGGAAATGAGATACTCTTTCCTGGAAACAAAAGAAATTGAAGCAATATGTGCATTTTCAAATCCACAAGATAGCCAATGCAGAAATTAACTTGATGAAATAGGAATAGAACAGTTGCATTTGACTTCACCAAAATATTAAAAAGTAGCTCAAAGTTTGAATCTTTCTAACAGTTCTACTACAAGAAACCGATATAGGAACCATAATACTCAAAGCCAAGCTGCAATTCACATACACAGTAAATAACAAATTTCTTCAAGAATTTCTTCACTGAATGCATCAAATACTGATGAATTTCTTCATTTGAATCCATCAAAAGCAGTTAAGTATCCAAGGAGAATAATTAGAAAAGAAAAAGAAATGATATTATAAGTAAATTTGTGGAATCGGTAGAATCGTAAAATCGTACGATTTTACGATCCGATTTTACGATTCTACTCCGTTTCTACCAGATTTCGATTTTACTTCCGATTCAACTCGTTTTGCTTCCGTAGAATCGTAAAATCGTACGATTTTACGAGTTGACTCGCGATTTTAACAACAATGGTCTGGACCAACTCAATCGGGAGAAATCACAATCATTTTTATTTTTGGCTAAGTCCTATATCAATAAAAGTCAGCATTTTATTAAAAACAAATTAAGGCACATAAAATAAAATCCAGAAAAATAAAAGGAAATAAAAAAATAAAAACAAAAGAGAAGTTGGACTACTAAATCTAAAACGACTGAGAAATTTCTCTCTTTTGTTTAACATGTAAACTCTTAAGAATAAAAAATAAAATCTAGGGGTGACCATCTTAAAAATTCTTAGAGGACAAAAAATCCCTAAAATAATATTGCCTCTGAGTTGGTTTGCCAACAACAAACTTGAGAGAGAAATAAATATGGAGTAAAAAAAGAATTCAGTAGTCTAGTTCTTACATCATTTGTTGGACATTCATTATGCACAAGAGTTTGCACTGGAACATTGTTCTCTCCACCGGAATTCGTATCTTTCAATTACTCTAATGATTCTGAACACTATCATTCATAGCAAAGACCACGTCAAAGAAGGAGAAGATGCTTTTTACTTGGAAATTAACAAGAAAAGAAACTATAAAGTTGATATTGTTTAGCTAAAATAAAGTATTTATAGAATGAAAGTTTTAAAAAATTCAAATTTAAAATGTAATGCACAATAAAAAAAATGTATTTGCAACATATGTGAAATACATAATTGCAAGACTTTATTAACCTCTTCAGCTTTTGCACTTTCAAGATTTGAGAGGTTACGTCGAATGCAATTCATGTCATTGGAATGCAATGGCTCAAAAATCTGCCATTCAAAAGATATCAGAATGTTCTGCGGTTATCAGAAATATTACTAAAATAAGATCCAAATAGTCTGTGTTTATTTTTAGAATTGAAGCTGGCCTTAGGCCATTAGGTCCCAAACTGTTTCCTTTATCTTATTCATTTTAATTTTGGGTTTCACAATAAAAAGTACTAGTAATGAGGTAATTTAAAGAAGAGTTAGAAATTTAATTTCTCACGTGCTTCATTTACAAAAGTCTAGAGCCATTTAGAAAAGGAGGTGTGGCAATTACTTTAAATTTTCAAGGACAAAAGATTCAGTCCCAGTGTGCTGCCTATCTCAATCAACGGTTCCAAAGAATCGAATAATTGCTAATTTGAACAAGCCCAATAAAATAAAATAGCCAGGAAAAAGGATTTAAGATAACTTTGAACAACATAATTTCTTTTTGAAGGAATAATGAAGAATTACCTCCGAATCAGAAGAGTCCACCACGAAGAATTTCCTCAGTTCTCAGAGTTTTGGAAAGAGTTGGAACTTAAAGATGAACTATAGTGGTTTAAGCTCTACTAATGGTACACACACATACACAAGTATATGATTTTGAACTGCTGAAAATATAAAGAAATTAAATTTTTCGATTTACAAGCAGATATATTGTCACCAACTTCGAATATGAACCTGGTCGATATCTTAATATGGTAATTCTAATTTTACCAATTTTTCTATTCAATTTTTAAATTAAGTGTTGTTTTGGATATATTTATTCAATATCTTAAATTTTGATAATTTTAAGATTTGAATCAAAGACATACATCCCATGTTCAAATTATGCACACAAATGTCTTAACAACGCTTACTTATAGTGTTATTTTAATTATAAATTAGGATTTTTACTTGATTTGTCACAATTTAATAAAAAATACGTATTGGGAAAAGTTAATTGAATTTAAAACTCGTATTTATAACCCCTATAAAATCATGTAAAGCCTTTTATGAAGTATTCAAATTTCTTAAAGTCTCTAATCTTTCCAAGGTATTCAAACACTTTCCATGTGCATTCATTGCGATTCTTATATATTGAATAAAGAATTGAGGTGCTAAAAAGGAATATTCTATCACATCTAGTGTGATTCTCTTTGTATGACTTTAATATTCCATCTTTGTGAGGTTTTAATTAGATTCCTTCTTAATGAAGGTTATTCTTTGAGTTGTGAGTTGTCCAGCTTTTGTAAAATATTTTGTTCTCACCATTATTAGTTGTAGAGGGGAACTATAGTGAAGTTACAAAATCCTTGAGTAAATAATCGTGGATGTAGATCCTTCGTGAATTGAACAATTAGAAATCATTTGTCTCTTTATTTGCCTTCCTCTTTGTATTGATATCTCATTTACAAATGTCTACACAAAATCCTTTCTTAGAAATAGTTTTGAAAAGGAAGAAAATTTCATAAAAATCCCTTTCCTACATTGTGTTCTTCAATTGGCCAAAGAAAAAGAAGCTAAAGAAGAGAAGAAGAATAAATTATTCAAACCTAAGAATGCAAAAAGAATGAAGGACACATGGGATGAAGAGGGGAACACCGAAATGATGAAAGTGCTAATGTTTGTTTCATGTCATTCGGTGAAGAGGTACAGTCCTTACATTCTAGATCTATCTTTATAGTTGATTGTGATCAAGAGGAAAATGTGTTGTGTTATCGGGATGTGTTTGGTGATATATTTGATGAACTCACTAAGGCTGATGAACAGGTCCAAACCACTGAGAGGTCTTATGATGATGACCCTACGGATATCAACAAAGATATGCTTATACATGCTAAAACCCGTTGTACTAATGCCCTTGCGGTCAAGGAGTTGTTCTGGAGACAAAAATTTAAAGTGAAGTGGTTGAAGGAGGGGAATGCTAATGCGAAATATTTTCATGTTATTTGCACGAACATGCGAAGGAGAATGTATATTACTTTAATCAAAGATGGGGTGGGTTCATTACTTTCGGATCCGGACGCTATTGGCCGAGAAGGGGCGCGTTATTATGGTGATCTTTTTTCAGCCGAAGGGATTTTTGGGAATGATTCTGAGTTACTTTCTTGTATCCCGCGGATCATTACTGTCGTGGTCAATGTAGGACTTGGTAAATTATCGGATATGGGGGCGGTGAAACAAGCTGTTTTCTCTATGGATAAAAATAGCGCATCAGGACCTGATGTTTTTTCGGGGGCTTTTTTCCAGCCATGTTGGTCGATTGTGGGTCGTGATTTCTTAGCATCGGTGCGGAATTTTTGGGTTGGTGTTCCTCAACCTCGATCAATGGTGAGCTCTTTTATTTTTATATTGCCGAAAGCTTCAAATCCAGAAATATTCAGCGATTTGCGGTCCATTTCCCTATGTGCATTTGCCAGCAAAATCATTTCTAAGGTACTCAGCATCCCGACTTTCTTTAATTTTGCCTAACTTGATCTCTCCTAATCAATTTGTCTTTGTTATGGGTCGCTTAATTTCTGACTATATATTATTGGCACAAAAAATGGTTCATCACATGGATTGTAAGGTGAGGGGTGGTAATTTGGTTATAAAATTAGACACGATGAAGGCCTTTGATCGAGTATCTCATGATTATCTGATTGAGGTGTTGCGGCGTTTTGGGTTCTCAAAACACTTTCTCCATTTAATTCGGAATTTATTATCGGCAAATTGGTTCTCAGTGTTGGTCAATGGCTCTCCTTATGGGTATTTCAAAGCGGTAAAAGGAGTTGAGCAACGCGAGCCATTATCTCCGCTTTTGTTTATTCTTGCAACGGAGGTTTTCTCTAGAGGCCTTGAAAGAGCAATTCATCTTGGTCAACTTCCGCCCAATGTAACTCCGAAACTTACCATGCACGTATCACATTTAAGTTTTGCAGATGATATGATTGTTATCACAAATGAGGCAAAGCGAAATGTGGAGGAATTCGTGGCTTTTTTTTTGAGGAAATACGAGCAGTTGTCTGGACAAACGGTCAATATGGGGAAATCCGCATACTATATCTCATCCAAGACAGGGGACCGACAGTCACAGGTAATTCAATCAGTAACAAATTTTATTCAAGGCGATTTCCCGATCAAATATCTTGGTTGTCCTTTGGTGAAAGGTCGGTCTAAAGCGGAGTATTATTCTGGGATTATTGAGAATATTTCTACACGCATAGAAGGGTGGCAAACTAAATTTCTCGACATGGCGGGTAAACTAATTTTATTAAAGCATGTTCTCAGCTTGATGACCCTTCATCTTTTGGCGGTCTCCAATCCGCCCGTTGTTGTAAAATCCCGAATTGAGCGACTGCTTGTGGGATTCTTGTGCGGTACATCAAATGGTGAAAATAGAAGACATTGGATGTCATGGGAAAAAATCTGTCAAGACTCTTTATCAAATGGTTTGGGTTTAATCTTTTTAGAACAATATGGCCGTGCCTTCACAATGAAGTTATGGTGGAGGTTTCGCACGTCGGGATCATTTTGGGCGAAATATATGATAAGCCGGTATTGTCAAGGTGTGGTACATGATCATTGGTGGTGCTACAACCAAATGCCTCGGCCAATTGGAGGAGGATGCTCGGAGTTAACCAATTAACGATGACTTACATGGGCGTATTAATCTGGGATGGTTGAAGTTTCATTGGTTATTAGGATTTTGTTCAAGAAAAATGGATTTCTCAGGTCATGCCCCATATGCCTTCTGATGTTTTGGGATCCCAAGTTCGCAATTTTCTGGATGAGCACGGCTGGAACAGGGAGAAATTAAAATGGCTTCCTGCTCTGGTCACTCATACACTTCCCGACATTATTCTCAGCAACACGCCGAATGAGTGGATTTGGAAATCGAAGACAGATGGTAGATTCACATTATCATCAGCTATTGAGATTGTTCACGGTGGAAGAGTAGTATCTTTAACTCGCAAAATTCTATGGACTAGTAATTTACCCCTGCATCTAACAATGTTCATGTGGAAATTCCTTAATAAATTCTTATCTATGGAGGAGGTGTTATGGAGATATTGCTTTCAAATGGTAACTTGTTGTGCGTGTTCTAAAGGTGGTGATTCTTTTTTTTTTTTCTTCATGTTTACATGGAATGTCCCTTGGCTCGATTTGTGGTCTCATGCTTCACGAAAAATTGGTTACTCGGCTCTGCAAGCTAATAACCCCCATGGATTACTGCTCGCCTTGGTGGTTTAACTGTTCGGGTCGACGGCCACAAGAACTCATGATAGTCTCTTCTCTTGTTGTTTGACAATTATGGAAAGCGTGTTGTAATTTTTTCTTTGAAAGAAGGCGAACTACAAAGCAACGGATCATTCTAGCCTTTGATCGAGAAATGGTAATGCTTCAAGAGGCTAAGAAATGGCGTGTTGAGCACTCAATATCGATTATGCATCGGGTCAAAGTGGTGCGTTGGAAAGATGATGGGATGGTCTACAAACATGGTTATATTAAGCATTGATGATGCTGCCCGAGGAAATCCAGGGGAAGCAGGTATTGGTTGTATTTTGAGATCAGGTACGGGAGAATTTATTGCAGCTTGCTCAGCCTATGTGGGCGACCGGGTCTTGAATACTAGAGCGGAATTTACTGCTCTGATAAATGGTATCAAATTGGCTATACAATTGGGGAAAAGAGTCCAGCTTCTTCAAACGGATTCAAAGGTCTTAGCAGGGGCCATTACGCGCGGACATTTTTCGAACTGGGCACTTGATGACTACTTTCGACTGGCAGCACGACTCTCGGCAGGCGTAGACACTGTTCATATATTTAGGGAAGCCAATATGGTTGCGGACTCTCTAGCAAATGTGGGCTACGATTCCAAATCTGTTGTTTATTATTATTCTCTTATTTCAGTCCCATTAAAAACAAGGGGGTTGTTGCATTTAGACCAACAAGGGATTCCGACATTAAGAATCCTTTGATCGAACTTTTGTATCCGTGTTTCCTACATTAATAAAGTCCACATTTAAAAAAAAATTAAAAAAAATAAAAACTCAAGAAAATTGCTAAGAAATATAAATAAATGAACACTAAAATTTAATCTTTGATAGAAGGATAAAAAAAAAATTGTAAAATCAAACACCTTCTAGATTCATTGGATTACATGAAAGTTGAGAATGATGTTCTTGTTGCTAAAAATCAAAATATCATCTTTACAACATAATGATGTTTTCGAAAAAATCATGACTCTTCAGAAAAGGTTTTTGACTATGAGTTTTATAGAAAAATGTATTTTTTTTTTTTTGGGACCTCACCAGAGGAGGGACTCCATGTAGGGCGAAAATTATGTATATAAGTGCCTCACAAAGGAGGTAAATTAGAAGAACGGCAAGCCGGTTGCCCCATGAGGGGGATGTAAGTGCCTCACAGAGGAGGTAGATTATAAGAACCATGTAGGGGGAATATAAGTGACTCACACAAGAGATAACCCAAGAAAAGGAAATTAAAGCATGCCGCTTGTGTGAGGAGGGTATCGAACCCACGATATCACGGTCGTGGGCAGGCCATAGCCCCACTGAGTTATGGACCTTGTGATAAAAAAAAAAAGTATTTAATTAAAACTTTACAAATGAAAAAAAAATAATTTTAATAAACTTTTTGGTGCAAAACGTGTTTTTTTTTTTGGGTGTTCAAGGCATTTGAATTTCGCTAAAATAACAGGTAAGAGGTTCATAATCAAATACAGATAACATATTCTCCAACAAAAGATGAGCAAAACTGATTTAAGTAAAAATAAGACTGCTACTACTACTAAAACTTAAAACCATATCCGCCAACAACACATCTCGATTAAGAAAAGAGGTTATAGCTTAATCAAACAAACTGAATCCCATGTCATCGTCACTCTCTTCCTTAGGCTCTTCCTTCTTTTCTTCAGGAGGAGGAGCAGCAGCAGCAGCACCTGCAGGGGCGGCAACAGCTACAGCTGCACCACCGCCACCAACTCCGACGTTCAAGATAAGGTCATGAAGATTCCTTTTCTCGGCAAGCTTAGCGAACAAGCTGGGCCGGTAGGACTCTATCGTCAAGTTGGCCTCTTTCACAAGTGTAGCAATCTTTTCGGAAGTGATGGCGATATCATCGTCAGAGAGGATCAAACAGGCGTAAATTGTTAAATCTGAGGATATGCGGAAGAATGCGGAAGGGAGTAGGTTGCGAAAATGAAGCTCCGCCGCTGCGATTTGATAGCAGTGTTGTTCGGTGCACAACGTGTTGCTTACGATATGAGTGACTTAGGATACATGCATTCTATTTCTAGCAATGATTTGAAGTATATGAATATTTTTGTAAGGGATACATCCTCAAGCATGTCATATACTAGGTGCACACATTGCGATAGACTGCGTCATAATAATAAAAAGGTGCTATATGAAGAAAAAAGTGAAAAGTGGTGCAAAAACCATTGGAGAAAAAAAAGAAGGGTAGAATTCTCTGTATTGATAATGTCGGTAAAAGTTATTCAACTCTCTTTAAACAACTGCTTTTTGTGGATAATTTGAAATATAATTTGCTTAGCATTATCCAAATTTGTGATAACGATTTGGATGTTTCTCTTAACAAGAACTCTTGTACTATCTTTAACAACATCAAGAGAAAACTTTTGTGGCAACCAGGACTTTCAATTAAAAACCAACCAGGTAATTCACCAAGAAGATTAGTTATGTATAGGCTATTGTTTAATTTGTAGCAAATAAAAGTTTATTATTATAAATAATAGTTCAGACATACAAAACGAGGGGTATGTAATAGTTAAATTTGAAGAGTTCTGAAGCCAATTCTCTGATGTTTCGCCTGGCTCCAGCTTAGTATTTGGGACGTAACAACATTGATCATCTGCACATTTGCTAATTTGATAACATCTTCAGCCATATCTGTATGTGTTCAAATTATTGCATGAAAATGAAAATAAAATAACAAATATTAAAGAGATATATCAACAACTTTTTATTTAAAAATCCATAATTCTAAGTTAAGACTAAAATTTCTATAACAAACATGAAAGTTTTGTGAAACCTACCACTACAAGAAAACAGTTAAATAGCGACCGATATTTATGGTCACTCAAATAACGACCGAATGCCGACCGTATGGAAACCGAAAAAGTTACGGTTGCTAAGTAGTAGGAAATCTCAGTCTCGTTGACCAAATTAAAACGACGTCGTTTTGTTCACCTTTAACGACCGACTACCGACGGAAGTTAACGACCGTTTACCGACGGAATACATAACGGCATCAAAACGACGTCGTTTTGGTGTTTTATTTCTTTAAAAAAGTTAAAGTTTAAAATTAATAAAAATGACGCCGCTTTTGTTTACATTTAACGACCGACTACCGGCGGAAGTTAACGAACGTTTACCGACGGAATACATAACGGCATCAAAACGACGTCGTTTTGGTGTTTTATTTCTTTAAAAAAGTTAAATTTTAAAATTAATAAAAATGACGTCGTTTTGTTCACCTTTAACGACCGATTACCGACGGAAATTAACGACAATTTACCGACGGAATACAAGACGGCATCAAAACGACGGATTAGCGACCGAATGTTCAAAATGACGTCGTTTTGTTCGTTTTATCTTCATATAACCTAAGTATTTCACCCCTTTCATCCCCCCGTCGTCTCCCCTACTGCAAAATCACCACCCCGCACTCTGCCGCCCTCCTCCAGCCCGCCACCACCTCATTTCCCCATTCCATCAAGAAGCCCCATCTTTGATGCACTCTACATTTCAGCCCTAATTTTCAAAATCTTAGCAAAAAAAAAAATCCCTTGAAGCTGCTCATTCCCGACGCCATCTCCGGCCACCTCCGATCAACTGACTTCTTCTATTGTTGAGGGTAATTTTTCTTTTTCTTTTATCTCTGTGTTTCATTGGTTTCTTCTATTTTTTTCCCCGAATTTCATTATCATGTTATTTACTTTTTTTTAACCGAATTTCTTGGGTTTTGTTTTTAATTTCATCAGCTGCTCTAACTGGTTTCTTGCTCCAACTGGTATTGTCACAGTCCCTGTTCAGCTACTGAAGGTATGCATAATTTCTTTATGCAAATTTTTTTGGACTGTTTTTTCTTGGAATTGTGAGAAAATGTTTATATATTTATGTTTTTGGAAAAAAAATTGGACTGTTTTTCTTGCTAAGATGTGGTTCAGTATGTAATGAAAGAGAAAAAAGTATATCACAGATAGGATGATTGAAGATCCGATAGGATTCTTTTCATGATTATGCTCTTTTCCTATAAATGACTTTAACATATCATAAGACTACAATGAGGGCTGAAATGTTTTTGTCCAAAATACTCTGCAATCCGGAAAGGTTCTTTGTGATGTGTATTTTGTATTGTTTACCAATACAAATGATCGAAATGTTGGGTCGTGGGCGAAACCTTCATTGAAATAATGGTAAACTGGAATCGGTAGGCCTGACTTTTGAGCTTGTGTCTGAATTTATGTTTATGAATGAATCTGATGCAATGTAATGCTTAGTCTATTAAATATGTATTTGTTGTCAATTGTGCTTTTGTGATGTTTCATTTTCCTCCATTGGCAATTTATGTTGTCTTGTGTACTTTTGCTTAAAAGAATGTCTGGAATAGCTCCATTTGATGTTACCTTGTATCCTATATTCTTGTACAAGCATTTGTTTTAGTTAAGGGACTAAAGAGGGGGGAAAACATGCATGCATTAGCAGCTTTAAATAATGATCTTTTGAACTAGGAATGTAGATCGAATGTGAAATTGTTGGATTTTCTCAAAAATCTCATATTTAGCGATGATTAGGTGCGAAAGATTAGTGAAGATCCTTGCATAAGTCAACTGAACACTTCCTACTATCATTAACTATACTTTTAGAAAAAAACTTAGAAGTTAATTACATAAATTATAGGAACACTTTCTGAAATCGAGTAATTTTCTCGATTTCCGTGGCATCATATTTTCTGAAATCGAGTACTTTTCGGGACATCATGCTAAAAAAGTATAAGGTATTTTTCTGAAAGTACTCGATTTCTCTTCTTCTTTTCTCCATAACAATATGCTTCAATACTACTAAGTTGATATGCTCTTACTCTTCCCACTTTACTGAGTTGCATTTCATGATCTTCTCATGTTCTTGTTGAAGTAGAAATTTTACCCTAAATTACTTAGGCATATTTTTCCCTCCTTAGGAAGAATTTTCCCTCCTTTAACACATAAGTTTTCAAACGTTTACTTTCTTTTCAATCGTTAAATCGAAAACTCAATAACTATATTCATATCGCACTTGGAAGTCATATCTGATTTGTCTTGATTGCTTGTAATTGTATAAGTCTTTCTAGTTAGTTCTTAGGTTTCGATTATGCTTGGGGCTGCTTGAATTTAGAAATAATAATGCCTGATTTGTGATTTCATTCGCCATTGAATTTCAGGATAAAACACATAAGTTTTTATTCTTTCCGTGTATTTCGTAGATGCCGCCAAGGAAAGGTATACGAGTAGCCTTACCATTTGGTTCGCCAACCACGCCTCGCTCCGGCCTCCACCTCCCACACTGGTTCATCACCGATTTGGTGGAGACACCGCGATCCGCCTCACGTGCCCTGCTACTGACACCTCCATCACGGGATGATGATGCATGCACATCTCGGGATGCGTTTGCGGCAAAGACACGCGATCGAAGTCTACGCCGGTAGCGGGGATCGGCAACTCACCGACCGATCGTCCCACAGTAGCGCCTCGATTTTGGCGGCATTGCGCCTACAGAGATATGCGTATTCTCCCTACAAACCTACCCTTGGCACGTAAGTAACTAATTTATTTCCTTTAAGCTAATTATACTACTTGTCGTCATTATAGTAACTAATCAAATTTTTTTGTTTTTTATTATAGTTTCGAGTTGGCATCCAAATTGCTTTCACCGCAATTACTTCAATTTTTTCAAGATCGCTTTCAAGGGGGGCATATAGCACCATCAAGGATGTTCCCGTGAAGAAGAAAAAATTGTGGTGGGACGAGTTCAAGGTAAGTAAATTAGAAAATAAGTTTGAATTTAGAAGTCTTTTGATTTAGAAGTCTTTAAATTTAGAAGTATTCGAATTTAGTTATCTAACATTATTTCAAATTGCGTAAAAAGTATCGCTGGGCTCCCGAGCATGAGGATGGCGTCAAGACAAAGTTGGCGTACCATACCGACGAGGAGACTTAGCGGCCTTATGAGCGACGCTCGAAAAAAAATAAGAAACCGAAATGGGTTTCGAGACGGATTGGGCGGACTTGAAGAGTACTCGAAGACTCCCGGAATTTAAAGCAAAGTCGGCACAAGCAAGAAAAAATCTGAAAGAAGTGAGGGGTGGAAAAGGCCCAATGAAGCACACGGAGGTTCGGCTCACCACATTGAGCACCACATGAGACCTGGGTACGGATCTTTATTAATTTACGTATTCTTATATTGTATGTGTTTTTTGTTCGTATTTAATGAATTTGTTTAACAGAAAAAGGAGGTCTGACATGCAATCCCATTCTCGACGCCATTTGATCATGTTCATCAACACCATCTCGAGCCAAAGAAAGGCGAATGGGTTGATGTAGATTCTAGAGAGTTGTCCTGTAAGTATTTAATTACCGTTTTTCCCTTTTTTGATATTAGTTATTTAATGTAATATCCTAATGACAATTTTTTTTTGACAAACTGGGTGTTCACGAGGTTTATGACGACGCCGCCAACAAAGCAACTCAAGCCTGACCGCCTCCTCCGGATTTGCCGACGCAGATTGAGTTGTCTCGCCGAGGTCTGCAGGGTGGGCTAAGAAATGGCCGTGTCCAAGGACTCGTGCCTTTAGTGATGTGGTAAAGACAATGAAACGAGGCAGATCAGCGGTGTCGCGAATCGACATGGTCCAAATGCGGAGCTGAAATGGAAGAAGATTTTAAGAAACAACTAGCCGAGCAAAAAAGAGAATTCAAGATGTAGGGAAAAGAAGAGAAACAAGGGTCTAGCTAGTATGTTAGCTGAAATTTTAACAAATAGGGACCCAAAGTTGTATTAAGTGCCTCTCGAGATAGAGGGAAAATTGAGTAGCATCTTAGACGATGAGTTAGAATCGACTATGACGATGACCCTTTAACCTGCCGATGATGTTTTTGGGGAGTCAATAGACTATTTAGTTAATTTTGTATAAATTTGTAACTATTGTTAGCTTTTAATGCTTTTTTTTTTTAAGTTAAGTTTTGTGATTATTTTGGAATTTACATTTTTGCTTATGTTTTCTGTTGGAATGGAAGAGAGCTGATTGGTTTATGTTTTGTTTTGAATGGAAGATAGCTGATTGTTTTCTGTGCAGGGGGTCTGTTTTATAGTTACCCTGTTCTGCTACTGGAAAATTGGCTTCATACCGACCGAATAGCGACCGTCTTAGGGTTTAGGTTTAGGGTTAGGGTTTAGCGACGTAGTAGCGACGGATTTAGATCGAGGATTAATTGCGACTGAATGGCGACCGAAACATTCTTTTCCGTCTCTATTCCGTCGCTATGTACAGTAACGGATATATACCGGTCGTACTTCGGTCGGTAAATTCTCCCGGATTCCGTTTTTTTATAAAATAGCAAGGTTTTTAAAGATATATAAAAACCTGAATAGTGAAAAAAGTAAAACGTATACTTATACATATGTACACATTAACCTGAATAGTGAAACAAGTATACTTATACCTTTTGACAAAATACCTGTATAGACCTGAAGCAGAACAATTCAAGTAAAACATTTGTGTTGACATTTACGTGAATTATTAAGTAGTGTAACTAAATTTTTAATAAATGCTAATTAATGATGAAATAAAATAGGCAAAAGGTTACTATATATCTTTAAAAACCTCGCTATATTATAAAAAACGGAATCCGGGAAGAGATGCCACAGATAGTTCTTGTCACTTGATCATCCTTTTAGAAGAGATGCAAAGGGATTCCGAAAGGACCGGCGACAAGAGAGAGCAGACCCGCCGACTCGACTTAGAAGTCATGAAATGTTCCTTAGAGTTAGAGATTATCAAAAAATTACCTATACAGCTGAAGAGATCGGTAAAGAGCAAGGCAGGGGACGGGATCATAGTTGGGCTAAACGTAGTATATTTTGGGACTTACCTTATTGGCGGACACTTTTGATAAGACACAACATTGATGTCATGCATAATGAAAAAAACGTGTTTGATAATGTCTTTAACACCGTGATGGACGTGAAAGGTAAAACTAAAGACAATGTTAAAGCTAGAGCGGATGTTGAAAGGTATTGCAATCGTCCGGAATTGAATATTAAACACGATGGCCGAGGTAAAGCAACAAAACCGAAGGCATGTTTCACTCTTACCAAGCCTAAAAAAGAAATGGTTTTGAAGTGGGTTAAAGAATTAAGGCTCCCAGATGGATATGCATCGAATTTGGCGCGATGCGTTGATATGAAAGAGTTGAAAATGTCTGGAATGAAGAGTCACGATTCTCATGTATTCATGGAGAGACTTATCCCTATAGCACTTAGAGAAGTAGTACCCTGCAAATGTTTGGGGACCCTCGGGCTCGAACTTAGTCCTGCTTTCTATAGAGATTTGTGTTCCCCAAAGTTGAGTGTGGCGCATATGCAAGAATTAGAGGACACTATCGCTATTTTATTATGCAAGTTAGAGAGAATATTTCCTCCGGATTTTTTGATGTGATGGAACACTTGCCGATTCACCTTCCGTACGAAGCCAAGGTTGGTGGCCCTGATGACAGCTTTTAGGTGGATGTACCCATTCGAGAGGTAACAACCATTGTCTTAAGTTATCTCATCTTTGTATTATATTTTTTCATGTACGTATTTACAATGTGATTAACTACATATGTTTTAATTAGATACTTGCACCATCCGAAAAAGAAGATAAAGAACAAGGCTAGAGTTGAGGGGTCAATTTGCAATGCATACTTGGTCGAAGAAGTCAGCTACGTTTTTTTAGCTATTATTTCGAACCCACCACGTGAAAACGAGAGTTACAACCATTGGGCGAAATGATGGTGAAGACGAGATTAGCGAACCAGATGTATTATCAATTTGCAACTTACCCGGAAGATCATTTGGAAAAAAAGAAAGGATTTTATTAACTGATAAAGATTATAAAATAGCAATGAATTATATCCTAATGAATTGTGAAGCGGTCGAACCATATCTTCAAGTAAGTAAACTTATCTATTTGCTTCATTTTTTGTTATATAATTAAAAGTGGCCAAATAATAATATTGTCATTTAATTTGTCGATCAGGAAATTTGTTAGTCAAATAAATGAACAAACCCCGCAGATAACGGAGGAAGAACTTCAAAGTCGGGTTTATAATGATTTTTCCAAATGGTTTGGAACTCATGTAAGTTGGTATTGTGTAGAAATGTACTTGTAATAAGAATTCATAATTAAAATAATTTAACTTTTATTGCTCAATGTATATATAGCCTTCAGAAGATTCCGAAATTTTGTTGAAAAATCTGTCTTGGGGCCCGCCAAGGAGAGTGATGTCATACACTCGGTTACTTTGTTAACGGTTATAGATTTCACACCAAAGCCCACAACGATGGAAAAGGAACGACAAACAATGGGTATGGGTTAAATGAGATTATTACGGTGAGTTGAAGCAAGTAATTGAGGTTGAACTTGCTGGAATACCCGACCAAAAAAATTATTCTTTTCAAATGCGATCGGTTTGATTCTACTCCAAATCGAGGTTTAAGAGTGCATCCTCAATATAAACTTGTAGAAATCCATAGGAAAATAACCTACCGTGGTTGCGATCCATTTGTATTTGCTTCCCAATGTCAACAAGTCTACTACACACCTTATCCCGGGTAGTAAGACATCATCTAGTAGCTGATTGGTTGGTCAGTATGTCGCTCCAAACCACGCCTATTTGACGCTCCTCGGTGTTCCGCACCGTATCGTGACGAAGCACGCGAGGAGGATACCAGTCGCATTGATCCAACTATTATCAAGTTGGTCAACTTGCACACCGGTCGTGGGAAATTGAAGTTGTATTTGTGCCCCTGCATCTGAGCCGTGGTTATGAAGATGATGACGATGATGAAATTATGTCGGGAGATGACAATTCTGAAGAAGAGGATGAATTAATGACCGATGATGATTTAGAATGATTAAGATTTCTCGCTTCTCTTGGAATTCCATATATTGAAAGTGAGTCATATTTGTTGTTTTTTTTGTATTTTATTATAATAAATTAATTGTCACATTGTATAACTTTTTAACATAATTCAAAGTAGAAATTTTATTCTCATAATAATTTGATTCTTAAATTTTGCAGATTGCAACTCATGCATTTTCAAGGATATGCATATGAATGACATCAAGGAGTTTATGAGAAATGCACACTTTGATTGTAAGTTTTGATAAATGAAATAAATTACTTTGAACGTGAGTGTTGCAATGTAATGTGCACACTTTGATTGTGAGTTTTGATAATTCAAAGTGTGCACTTTGAATGTGAGCTTTGTAATGTAATGTGTACACTTTGATTGTGAGTTGTAATGTAAGGTGCACACTATGATTGTGAGTGTTGTTATTCAAAATGTGCACTTTGATTGTGAGTGTTCTAATAAGAAGTTTGCACTTTGATTGTGAGTATTTAATGTAATGAGAATTGATTGTGAGCATTTTGGTTATTAGCATTTTGGTTGTGAGCATTTTGGTTATTGTTGATGTGTTCTGTAATAGGGATTTAATTAAATTAAATTTTTATTTTTTTTAAATAACAACAATTTAGCTGACTAGTAAATACCAGCCGGTATTCTGGTCGCTATATGGTGACCCTCCTTTCCGTTGCTAAGTATCCGTCGCTATTCGGTCGCTTCTCGGGTCATGTCAAATGTCGACAATGTTGACCGGGACCATCGGTATTCGGTCGCTATATGGTGACCTCGCGTTTTCGTTGCTATTTATCCGTCTGGGTATTCGGTCGTTACTCGACCAAAGTCAAAAGTCAACAATGTTGACCATTCGGTCGGTATATGGTGACCCTCTTTTCCGTTGCTAATTATCCGTCGGTATTCGGTCGTTACCAAGTCAAAGTCAAAAGTCAACAATGTTGACCATTCGGTCGGTCGGTATATGGTGACCCTCTTTTCCGTTGCTAATTATCCGTCGGTATTCGGTCGTTACCAAGTCAAAGTCAATAGTCAACAATATTGACCATTCGGTCGGTATTCGGTTGGTAAATAGTGACCTAATATTCGGTCGCTAGATATTCCGTCGGTATTTGGTCGTTACACAGTCAAAGTCAAAAGTCAACAATGTTGACAATTCGGGCGGTATTCGGTCGCTATTTACCGACCCAATATTCGGTCGCTATTTTGACCGTTGGTATTTGGTCGGTATTTTGCTTAGCGACGAAAAATACACGACCACGTCATTGGGTCGTTAATCGGTCGCTAAACTTAATTTAGCAACGGAAATGTCCGTCCCTGTTACACAGTTTTCTTGTAGTGTACCACCAGGGGTGGAAATTGAGACTATATGTTTCAAGCTACTTATGACTAGATATTGCTTTATAAACCCTACAAAATTTGAAGGTTGGGATGCATTTCTATTATAAAAAATGCCATTTTGAAACTCATGGAGAGGCGAAGGCCATCCACGGCACCCTTCGTTTGACACCAGTCAAAATAAATTTTTATTTTTTTAAAAACAAACACTATGCAGTCTCACCCCTATTTAAATATCTTTTTGGTCATCACCTTAATTCTCTCCTAGATAATTTTATTTGCCTCACGTAGGAGGCGGGTGTCAATCTGGGACCTCATGGTCGCAGGTCAAGGCTTGCCCCACTGGACCACGGCCATCTTGACCCCCTATTTAAATACCTTGATAGATATTGAATTGCACTTCCACGTCCAGAGAAATTGTGTCTTCTTCATCATAAAGTTTTTGGATCACCCCCGTGATCTCTTGCGCACCTAACGCTACAAGATCCTCCTCGCTCATCTCACTGATGAATTCTTCAATATGCTTCAAGGAGGAACTGTTCGACATTATTAAAAAATAAATTATTAGGGAGTGAGATATGTCAAATTAGTGAGTCAAAATAAATTTTTATTTTTTTAAAAACAAACACTATGCAGTCTCACCCCTATTTAAATACCTTGATAGATATTGAATTGCACTTCCACGTCCAGAGAAATTGTGTTTTCTTCATCATAAAATTCTTGGATCACCCCCGTGATCTCTTGGGGACCTAACGCTACAAGATCCTCCTCGCTCATCTCACTGATGAATTCTTCAATATTTTCAGAAGGAAAATTCTGGTGGCACATGTTAACAAGATTATTGTTTGCTTCAAGGAGGAACTGTTCGACATTTTCATGATCACATTTTCACCATCCTCAACAGGATGAAGCAAATGCATAAAATTCTCTCCCGCTTCTTCTTTCCATTGGATGAAGAGCCTATCTCTGATCATTCTGAGCGAACCTGTCATTATTAAAAATTATTCAGAGATTAGAACATTTAGGAGATCATTCAGCTTTCTAGCCTAAATGGAAACTTCTTCATTATTTTTGGAGTTAAAGAAATTTCTATGTCGTATATACTTTGTAGTTATTTAATATTTCATGAAGTTACATTTTAGGATTTTGGCCAAGCTAAACTTTATTCTTTCTATACAATTGTAAAAATGGTTAAACAAGTTGTTAATAGGGAGTGAGATATGTATATTTAGTGAGTCCAGCCAAACCCCTCTTTCTCAAATTCCTCAGACAATCATACTTTCCAAAACTATAACCGATACTTCACGCCCAAGCAAATGTGAAGAATTTGAGAGAAGAATGTGGCCGAATCAATTAGACCCTCCATATATTTTTAACTAAATGGCATATTAACTAAACACAATCATGTTTACAATGTATAGAAACTTCTTTGTCTTCAAGAGAATATACAGTTAGTTAAATCATAAGACAAATTGTGCTCACCTGAAGTTGTTGGGATCCAAAATTTTGTCTTGGATGAACTTCGAGATCTCAACCAAAGATCTTAATGTTCTTGTAGAGATTCGATGCTTATAAAACTGCAACTCAAATGATGAAAAGACATTAACGTAATTTATTTAACTGATAAGCCTTGTAAATTAGTCAAGAAGGCCGTGGCCCAGTGGGACAAGCCTTGACCTGCGACCTGGAGGTCCCAGGTTCGACACCCGCCTCCTACGTGAGGCAAATAAAATTCCTAGGAATTAAGGTGCTGACCCCAAAAAAAAAAAAAAAGGCCTTGTAAATTAGAAATGTCATAAAACATGTATATGAAGAAAAATGCATGATTTGTAACGAGATCGAATATTGAATGTTATAAAAAGATAACCTAATGTAAGCAATAAAGTTACCTTATCTCTGGATCCATTGGGACGTTCTCTAAGCTCCAGTTTCCGTTGTTCTAGGAGGCCAGTTACTCCTTAAGGTTCAGTATTACATTGTTCCGTTTTCTTCACTTCAACAACATCGTTTACGTGCAAGAATTTTAGCGATTACATATAGCGTATTCAAATTTATAGTCTATTAAATTGATTAATAGTTACCTTGTCGATCTTTAAGATGCACGTCATGGGAACTAGAGGGTCGATCACAAGTCTGAAGGTGACCCAGTATTCATTGATCAACCTTGCAGTCTTCAAAGCTTTTTCCTTTCTTGCATTCCAGGTGCGCTTTGTTTCTGCAATTAATGTATGCTTAGGTTAGTGACTATGAATTCTACCCAGTTCTTTCAAGAATTTGACATCAAGAACCATCGAATTGATCAAAACGATAAAAAAAACTCTAAAACATATAATTTAGCTAAGGGGTTGGAGTTAGAAAAATTCTGATATAGACCTGGCCTACAAGTGGGGACATAGACCACTTGGTCCACAATCACCCACATCCCCTCTTTTGATTAAAAAACAATAAAAACGCCTCAAACAATGCACCAAGTGGGGGAATATTTTTATTATTTTAATCAAAACTGTAATGTGGCTGAATGTGGACCAAGTGGTCTATGTCCCCACTTGTAGGCCTGGTCCATGACAGAATTGATCTTGGAGTTATGCAGAGTTTCTTTGTTTGAGATCCAAAGTGATTAATAATTATTTCTCTGGTTAATTAAAAGAGGAGTTTCTTTGGTTCCTTGGCTACTTGAGAGACTTGTTCATTACATTAGACATATTTTTATGTATGGAGAATTGAAAAAGGTTGCAGACTTAATAATTATTATAAAAAGTATTGTGAGGCTTTTGTTTAGTCTTTCTGTTTTTCCTATGACAACCAATAATTATTATGTAAACAAATTATAATATATAATATTTATATTAATTATTTATAATTATTATATTTGAAACGAGCTGAGCGAGGTCTTACTCACGCTCAACACATATAAGAATCGGGTTTGAATATTGAGCTCAATCTCATCTCACTTGCTCACGGTTGCAATTGTTTGGGCTGAGCAGGCTAGGTTTGGGCCGACCTGAACCCGTTGACAGTCAAACACTCTACAATGTTCTTAATTGTAGTAATATTAATGCATATGATATATCTTATTTAGTTAAAATATAAGCATTTTTTAAATATAATTAGATGTATTGCAAAGAGTGGTGCTGAGATTTCGAGTTGTAACTATCATAAAGTTCACTATATATTTATCCTAAAGACTATCACATCGGGTTCTCTATGTCACTCTCTGCAACATTCTTAATTGTAATTTTATTCACCCCTAGCTAAAGTTTATATTGTTTTAGCTTAGGATGTATGAATTAATGTTTTTAATTAAAGTGTTGCAGAAAGTGTCACAATGCATCCCAATCGACAAACTATTGTTCCAACAAAAAAAAAAAATTGAATTTGTTTTAGTTAGAAATTTTCTCATCATGGATAAGTAAACATTTTATTCTGGCTAAAAATGCTATATACGGGAAAAAAAAGAGAGTATGGATTTCATGTCCAAGTTCTGAAATGTTACAACAATAGCTTCTTTAATTTTATTATTTTCCTTTTTAAAATGATTTCTTAACAATTTTGTTCATCTAATCTCATTTCATATTCAATGAGACACATTGTATGAGAAAACATTATATGAAACTTTGCTCAATACATATTTTCTATTAAACTATGACGAATCAAGTAAAAATCCTATTTTGGAATTGAAAGAACACTATAAGTAAGTATTGTTAGGATCTAAGGTTCTTTAGCCCAGTGGGGCAAGGGTTAAGATTGTGGGTTCGATACCCACCTCACACAAGAGGAATGATTTAATTGTCATTTCTTTGGGTTCCCTTGTGTGGGTCTTATACTCCCCCTCATGGGGCACCCGCTCAACGGGCTTCTACGACACCCGCTCAACGAGACTTCTACTACTCCCCTCACGAGGCACCCACTCAACAGGCTTCATCGACACCCGCTCAACGGGCTTCTACTACTCCTCCTCTGGTGAGGTCGACCTCTCTGGTGAGGTCCAATAAATAATTGTAATAAAAAAAAAGTATTGTCAGGACAAGTGTGCGCATAATCTGAATATGGGAGGTATGTCTTTGATTTAAATCTTAAACTTATCAAAATTTAAGATATTGAACATATATATCCAAAACAACACTTAATTTAGATATTGAATAACAAATTTGGTAAAATTAGAATTACCATATTAAGATATTGACCAGGTTCATTTTTCGAAGTTGGTGACAATGCATCTACCTGTAAATCAAAAAATAATAATTTCTTTATATTTTCAGTAATTCAAAAACATATACTTGTGTGTGTGTATACACACACGTGCACACACACACACACCATTAGCACAGATTAAACCATCATAGTTCATCTTCAAGTTTCACTTTTTCCAAAACTCAGATAACTGAGGAAATTCTTCGTGATGGACTCTTCTGATTCAGATGTAATTGTTCATTATTCCTTCATTTTTTTTTCTTGCGTTGTTCATTGTTTTCTTGAATCTATTTTCATGGCTATTTTATTTTATTAGGCTAGTTCAAATTAGCAGGTGTTCGACTCTTTGGAAACGTTGATTGACATTGGCGGCACCCTGGTACCTAATATTTTGTCCTTGAAACGGATATCAGATAAAGTAAGTGTCACACTTCTTTTTCTAAATAGATCTAGACTTTTGTAAATGAAGCACAAGACAACATAAATTTCTAATTTTGTTCTAAATTACCACATTCCTAGTATTTTTTATTGTGAACCTCAAAATTAAAATGAATAAGATAAAGGGAACAATGGAGAACTTAATGGCTTAAGGCTACAATAATTGCAGAAACAAAGCGCACCTGGAATGCAAGAAAGGAAAAAGAATAAGGCTTTGAAGACTGCAAGGTCAATCAATGAATATTGGGTCACCTTCAGACTGGTGATAGATCATCTAGATCCCATGACGTACATCTTAAAGATCAACAAGGTAACTAATAATCAATTTAATAGACTATAAATGTGTGACACTTACTTTGTTTGATATATGTAATCACTAATATTCTTGCAGGTAAACGATGTTGCTGAAGTGAAGAAAACGAAACAAGGTAATACTGAACCATTAGAAGTAATTGACCTCCTAGATTAATGGAAACCGGAGGATAGAGAACGTCCCAATGGATCCCGAGATCCCATGTGTATGGCTTACCTCTTTATTAGTTGAGAAATACTTCAGTCTTGCTCCTTCTAGAATCCCAGTAGATAAAAGCATTTTAACTCGGATAGCTGTCTGGAGCTATTTTCTTAGACATCTTCAATTACTTGTTAGGGGTAAAGTCATGATACAGACTCCCATACATGTTCAGATTCATATCACTACTCACATAATCATCCACTGAAGCATACGATGCGTATACCTCGTGGATGCCATCGTAATATTCATTAGACAACGTCTAATTGTCTGAAACATATGATGCATGTTCATAATTTTCTTTCCTCTTGCTAAACTTGAATGTAATTTTTCTGATACCAGCAGTGCTAACATGCTTAGGAATTTCAGGAACAACACAGGATGTTAAAGCTTCTACAGATCCATCATTTCCAGTTTGGTGTCCCTCATCTTCACTTGAACTCCTAGAAGAAAAAGACGATACCTCTCCACAACCGCCTTGTACATTATGAAGTGATTGACTATTACTTGTTTGAATGCTTGAAGTGTTGTCTCTCAGAGAGAAATTGGGATTCGAAACTTCCGAAAACAAATCTTCATTAGACACTTCCTTCACCCCATTCTCCAATTCAACATTATCCACACCTTCTTTACTTTGTTTCTTATCAGCTACCTCAAATTGACTCTTATTCTTTAGAGCATCCTTATCCAGATTCTCATCAGAATTGGTGATCAATATTTCTGATAGCGAGTCATGTCCGAAGACACAAGTTGAGCAAGTTGTTCCTGTTACCGAGACTCCAGTGAAATAGGTTAAGGAAAATGTAGAATTGGATGATGCTGATGTTAAAACTCCGCCAAATGACAGTGAAAAGGCTTCATTTGAACATCATAATGACATGAATGGAATGGAAACTTCAAGTGCTAAAGAATGAGATAATCATGCAGAAAGTATGGTCAATGAGGTTTACATTGGCAATGAATTGGAACCTTGTGCTCAAAGTTTAGTGGATCGGAAACTTCTATGGATTTTGTTTTACCCAGTTCTGATGAGAATTTGGATAGGATGCTCTGAAAAATAAGAGTCAATTTGAGGTAGCTGATAAGAAACAAAGGAAAGAATGTATGGATAATGGTGAAGGAAGTGTCTAATGAAGATTTGTTTTCAGAAGTTTCGAATCCCAATTTCTTTCCGAGAGACAACACTTCAAGCATTCAGACAAGTAATAGTCACTCACTTGATAACGTACATGGCGGTTGTGGAAAGGTGTCGTCCTTTTCTTCCAGGAGTTCATGTGAAGAGGAGGGAAACCATACTGGAAATGATGGATCTGTAGAAGTTTTAACATCTTATGTTGTTCTTGAAATTCTTAAGAATGTTAGCACTACTGGTATCAGGAATATTACATTCAAGTTTAGCAAGAGGAAAGAAGATTATGAACATACATCATATGTTTCAGACAATCAGGCACTGTCTAATGAATATCATGATGGCATCCACGAGGTATATGCACCGTATGCTTCAGTGGATGATTATGTGAGTAGTGATATGAATCCGAACATGTATGAGAGTTTGTATCATGATTTTTCCCTTAGCAAGGAATTGAAAATGCCTAAGAAAATAGCTACAGACAGCTATCTGACAATCGTTAAAAAGCTTTTATCTACTGGGACTCTAGAAATAGAAAGAGTGAAGTATGTCTCAACTAATGGAGAGGTAAGCCATACACATGGGATCTCGGGATCCATTGGGACGTTCTCTAACCTCCAGTTTCCATTAATCTAGGAGGTCAGTTACTCATAAAGGTTCAGTGTTACCTTATTCCGTTTTCTTCACTTCTGCAACATCGTTTATCTGCAAGAATATTAGCGATTACATATATCAAACAAATTAACTGTTTCAAATTTATAATCTATTAAATTTATTAATAGTTACCTTGTCGATCTGTAAGATGTACGTCATGTGATCTAGATGATCGATCACAAGTCTGAAGGTGGCCCAATATTCATTTATTATCCTTCCAGTCTTCAAAGCTTTTTTCTTTTTCCTTTCTTGTATTCCAGGTGCGCTTTGTTTTTGCAATTAATGTAGCCTTAGGCCATTAGGTTCTCCATTGTTCCGTTTATCTTATTCATTTTAATTTTGAGTTTCACAATAAAAAAATACTAGTAATGAGATAATTTACAACATAATTAGAAATTTAAGTTCTCTTGTTCTTCATTTACAAAAGTCTAGTTCCATTTAGAATAATAAATGTGACACTTACTTTATCTGATGTCCGTTTCAAGGATAAGAGATTTTGTACTAGGGTGCCGCCATTGTCAATCTACGTTTCTAATAAGTCGAACACCTACCAATTTGAACCAGCCCAATAAAATAAAATATCCATGAAAATAGATTCAAGAAAACATTGAACAACACAAGGAAAAAATGAAGGAATAATAAAGAACTACATTTGAATCAGAAGAGTCCATATCGAAGAATTGTCTCAATTCTCTGAGTTTTGGAAAGAGTTGGAACTTGAAGATGAACTATGATGGTTTAATCTGTGCTAATGTTGTCTGTGTGTGCGCGCCCACATACACACACAAAAGTATATGTTTTGGAATTGCTGAAAATTTAAAGAAATATTTTTTTTTTGATTTGCAGATATATGCATTGTCACCAACTTCAAAAAATGAACCTAGTCAATATCTTAATATGGTAATTCTAATTTTACCAAATTTATTATGGAATATCTAAATTAAGTGTTGTTTTGGATATATGTGTTCAATATCTTAAATTTTGATAAGTTTAAGATTTGAATCAAAGACATACCTCCCATATTCAGATTATGCACACACTTGTCCTAACAATACTTACTTATAGTGTTCTTTCAATTCCAAAATAGGATTTTTACTTGATTTGTCACAGTTTAATAGAAAATAGGTATTGAGCAAATTTTCATATAATGTTTTCTCATACAATGTTTCTCATTGAATATGAAATGAGATTAGATGAACAAAATTGTTAAGAAATCATTTTAAAAAGGGAAAAAATAAAATTAAAGAAGTTATTGTTGTAACATTTCAGAACTTGGACATGAAATCCATACGCTTCTTTTTTCCCGTATATAGAATTTTTAGCCAGAATAAAATGTTTACTTATCCATGACGAGAAAATCTCTAACTAAATCAAATTCAATATATTTTCTTGGCACAATAGTTTATCGACTGGGATGCATTGTGCCATTTTCTGCAACACTTTAATTATAAAAAAATTAATTCATGCATCCTAAGCTAAACAATATAAACCCTAGCTAGGCGTATATAATATTACAATTAAGAATGTTGCATAGAGTGACATAGAGAACTCGATGTGATACTCTTTAGGATAAGTATATAGTGAACTTTATGATAGTTACAACTCGAAATCTCTGCACCACTATATGCAATACATCTAATTATATTAAAAAATGCTTATATTTTAACTCGAAATCTCTGCACCACTCTATGCAATACATCTAACTAAGTAAGACCCGCCTCAGTTCGTTCATACCGAATAAAATAAATATAAATAATTAAACATAAATATTATATATTATAATTTATTTACATAATAATTATTGGTTGTAATAGGAAAAACATAAAGACTAAACAAAAGCCCCTCAATACTTTTTATATGAATTTTTCATCATATAAATGCTCGCCAAGTATCAGTCTCAAACTTTTTTTCACCTCCTTCAGTTCATTTCAATCTCTTCGTCTTCAGTAAAGAACATTCCGCTCGTTTCGCTTCCAGCTATATCGAATCTCGAAATCTTTTATGAAATCTCTCTTCTATAATCTTGTTGTACTTTTATTTTTATATCAATGATTTACTTTTATTTAATTTATTTTTTAAGTGGGCAACTTGACTAATCTCCCTATCTTTCATAGATGTTAGATGCAAACAATGATGAAGATATTCTATGACTGTCATTGATGTGGAGGATAAAGTCCAATAAGATGATAATTTCCAAGAAAAAGAAGAAGAAGATGAGAAAGTCCCAAACATAAAGAGAAGAGGAAAGTTAATATCTAAAACTTTGTCTCATTTTACAAGAAATGATGAAGATAAAGTTGAATCTATATGCAAATATTGCAAAAAGAAGTTTGAGATGTGCTAGAAAATATGGAACCACCACTTGAATCGACATATCAAAGATGGCATTGGCCCCATATACTGGAACAAGCAACAGAAACAACAATAACAAGAAAAAGATGTCACTTTTCTAGACGTTAATAAAAAAAACTAGCAAAGGTAATTAAGAGTCCTCTTCTAATGTTGTGTGAAATTTTGATGAAGGATATAATATGAGATATTGTCACACCCCGTCTCCGGAGTGATGACATGGCAGTGCCCCATTGGTAAATGAATCACCAAAGACACAGTAAGAGAATTACTATATAAAGGAGTTCATTATTCAAAGTCCATAAATAGTAATAACAGCACAAACGGAAAAATTATCTGAAAAAGGAAATCTTCTAAGTTTATTACAACTGATAAATGAACTATAAGTTCCAAATTAAATAACTAAGAAAGGGAAATAATAGGTGTGAACTATCCAGTTAGAATCACTTTTCGTAATCCCCCCATCACAATCTCCATCATCATAGTAGAATCAACATCTACAAAACCTAAAACAGCAAAACCGGATATGGACTGAGCTTCGGTGCTCAACAGGGACCTAAAACAATAATATAGATAATAAAGACATAACAGAAACAAAACAGCAGAAACATATCAGATAATGCAAATGCCTGTTTCCCAAAACACTCATATGGAAGTATATGCAAATGACTCGTCCCAAGTCTAGCAAGACTTAGAACTCAGTGCAGTACAGAATATATCAGAACAGAACAGAGGGTTCATAACATAACAGTGGACTACACAGCTGCGATTTTAAGAAAAATGAGATGCAAACTTGTGCAAAAAATGCAGTAAACAATACCCAACTCTCCCCAATACAAGTTGAAAGGACTCAAAACCAAGTATCAGATATAACCCAAATAAATGTTCGACTATACTTATCAAATCTGACACCTCAGATCGAAATTTATGCCATGAGCATCCCATACTGCTCATGCACAACAAACCAATAGTTATGTCAGACAATCGAGTATAAAATGAACAAGGACCAAACAAGTAAAGAACAACAAATAAACTAAACAACTATACTCTTTACGTCTAAGCCTTTCCCCTGGCTGGAGGAAAAAAATAAAGAATACATCCATTGTGTCATTGCCCACACACGAGCTCCACAATTTACTGTTAGCAGCCCCAACTTGTTTCTCCCCGCTAGGGTCCACATATCCACACAGAAATATCGCGAACACCAGGTTCTAGCGATATATAAATGGGACGTATTCTGCTACAGACATTTAATAAACAAGAGCTCGAATGGGGCGACGACTCGGTTGACCAAATCAATTAGGACAACATAATAGACTTCAAATAGACAACTCCAAACAAGACCCAAAACAATTAATTTAAAAGGCAAATACATAACAGTTACAGAACGTTACAAAACAATTTATAAATATGTTTGACAATTAATTAAAGCAATTGAAATCGAATAGGCATGCTCAAATCAACCAACAATTCCGTAATTAAAATTAAACAAGGAATTAGATAATCCAAGAATCAATTACCGAGCAGTTTATGTAACTAAATATCCTCAAATACAGTAAATCAGCCAGAACAAAAATCAATAGTAATCAGAATTCATAACAGAAATTAATAATCGAAACCGAGGTCCATACCATTATAGTGATAAAACGAGGAAAATAAATTTGAAAATCAACCTTGACACGAGACGTTCTCAGGATAATAACTCGCATTCCAGGTACCCGGTTGGTAATCCGTCTATTTTTCTATGAAGCCTCCGCGATTACCTTCGATTAAGTATGCTCCGCGATAAAAACTTATGTATCGAACCCAATCAATTGTCGCGTCGAAGATCTGGACAAAATATTTGTTGGCTAGAAAAATCCATTCTTTTTCTGATTGGGCACGTTTACCAAGAAGAACCCCACAAACCTTGATTTCTTTGCAATCCGGCTCATGTGCGGAACGGCCTAAATTCCGTACGTGCGGGCCACGATCTGGGCCGTTGATTTCATTTTTCAAGTGAATCGACGGCTGTCATTTAAAAAAGGGTTAAAAGGGTACATATGTAATTTTACAAATAAATAATACTAATAACAACAAAAAGTAACACGCAATCGTCACATCGATTGGTTTACCGAGGAGAGCGAAAAGTTGCGGCTGATTAAGAACACATGTTCTTCTTAAGAGAACACATGTTCTTGTATATTGAGGAGAGAGAAAAGCCTCAGCCGCAACTTTTCTCTCTCCTCAATATATAATAACATGTGTTCTCTAACGAATAACATGTATTCTTCGTTAGAAAACGCATGTTTTTGTATATTGTGGAGAGAGAAAAATTGCGGCTGAAAAGTAACTTTTCTCTCTCCTCAATATACAAAACATGTGTTCTCTAACGAAAAATATGTGTTCTCTAACGAAGAATATGTGTTCTGTTAGAAATATAAAAATTCCTAAATACCCTTGTTTTGATACAGCCGTTGGATCAAAAAGTACAAAATCCAGCGATTGACAGTTTCTCCCGTATATACTGAATTTTCTTGTCCCGCACAGGAGCCGTGATCATTTCTTTGTCCCCTTGCTGGCACGCACGGATCCCCGAGTAGAGAGAGGGCCGCCGCCGACGCCTTCCTTTTTTCTCTTATGTTTGGTTTGGCATGGTTCCTCATAACCTATGATACTGCCTTTTCTTTTCCTTGTTTTTAATTGGCCCCTGATCCCGGCGAAATACTTTTCCTTTTATTATTATTTTTTATTTCCTTTACAGAAGCCTCAATCCCACACTGTCCTTTTTTTTTTTTAACAAGTTATCAAGATCGCAAATTTGACTAGAATCAGAAAGATTTAAAAAATCGTAAACACGAACATCGTAACTCGGAATGGAAGATCCGATAAAACTGTTAAAATAATGTTTCATGACAAATTTATGTCAATAAGACATCATTTTATATACAATAGAGCAAAAAAAAAAAAAAAATATAACAATACTTCAACGGGAAAAAATAAGAATATAAATTGAAATTAAATCACATACTACCAAGTGATAAACTTCGGAAGCAAACCAACAATTCATAAGGTCTTTTACTCCAACAAATTTCGTAACAACAAGTCTATCTTTCTAATGTTCTACTAATCTAGCAAACCATTCAAAGAGTTATTATTATCCTCAATGTAATCTTTACCTCCACTCACATCGATGATGAGCGATGATAAGACTTGAGAGAGTTGAGATGTTAGCTTGAATACAAGTGAATGTTTTTTTATTTGAGATAACTCGTTGCCGACCCAGTTGAAAAGAGGCAAGATTTAAAAAAAAAGGCGATTCTATAATTTTACGATCTAGATCGACGATCCTCTACGATTCAATCCTCCAGGCAATTTTTAGTACGATTTAACTCGATTTATACCATTAGAATCGTAGAATCGTACGATTTTACGATCCAATTCTCGATTTTGACAACCTTTCTTTTTAATCTTATTTTATTTTATTTTATTCTATATATTATCCTTTATTCTAATTTAATGTTAATTCCACTTACCCCTGGTAATTTTCTAATCCAATTCAATTCTTAATTCAATTTCAATCAATTATCTAATTGAATTAATTATCTAGCTGAATAATAATTAAATACCCTAATTACGATACGCGTGCGTAAACGCCCCTCGATAAAACGTGCACGAATTAAAACATATAACATGTTATAAAGTTAATTGGACACGTAGTCACATATTCACACGAAAAATATTACGCCTGCATAATTAATCGCGAAAAATTAATTACACGTCAAAAATCACATAAGCAAAAGTTACGGGTTTCACTGTTATTTAATTTGGTTGAGGATCCTAGTTTTCGAAAGTTTGTTTAGGGTTTAAATATCAAGCTCAAATTTTGCACTAGAAACACAATTAGGGGTCATTGAGTGAAAATGTATGAAGCTGAAAAAAATAATTTGAAAGAGCTCATTTTAAGTTCTAGTCCAAGAGTTTGCAGAACTACATATACTTGAACTTCAAAACAAGGGCTTCATTTCATGGCTCTAGCTGCTCACATTATTGACAAATATTGGGAGTTGTAGAAAAGAATCATTAACTTTGTTTTGATACCCATTAAGGCAGATGGGGAAAATCTTATTGACATAATTATAAATTGTTTGTTAGAATGGAATGCCAATAAAATCTGCACCATCACAATGGACAATCATTCTTTTAATAGTGGTGTTACAAAATGTGTCGAAGACCAGTATTCTTCTAGAGGGTTATTATTGCTTAAGGGTAGAAATTTACAAGTTCGTTGTTGGGCTCATCTTTTGAATTTAATTGTTCAAGATGGTGTGGATGAGATTAAATCTTGTATTCATAAGGTTCGTCATGCTGTGAAATATGTGAAGGTATCTTTTAAAAGAAAGTTTAAATTTCTTGAATATACAGAACACGAGCTCATTCCTAAAGGTAAAATGTTAATTCATGATGTTTTCACTAGATGGAATTTCACATATTGAATGCATGAGTCTTCATTGCATTACAAGAAGGCATATGATAGAATGAGATCTCGTGACTTGAACTTTAAAGATCCACAATTGTCTAAAGATTAGGAAAAGCTGAAATTGTTCATCTTTTTTGGAAACATTTTACTTTGTCACAACTGTATTTGTTGGCACCATTGTCAAATTACTTGGAAAAGTGGCAAAAATATGCAAGTTAAATTCGAGAAATATTGGGCGGAGAAAGAGCTAAATATCTTACTCTTTATTGAGCTTGTGTTGGACCCTAGGTTCAAGTTTAAGTACATAAAGTTTTATTACAAAAAAAAAAAACACAAGTCTTGAGTTTTGTGCAACTATGGTGAGTCGTGTTGAGAAAATATATATTCTCTCTATGAGGAGTATTCAACAATTTGTGAATCTGCTATCCACCAAGATGAAGTTTCGGAAAAAGACTTGAACAACAGTTTTATTCAAGAAGAACTCAGCATTTATGAAAAACTTTTAAAAATTCAGTGAGGAAGATGACCACTCAAGAAATTTGATGTCAAATGAATTCATTAAACTCGACAAATTTAGATTGTTGAGCAGCTACAAGATGTGTAACGTATAGGAGCCATAGAAGTGTGCGAACAAGAAATCCGAGCATAAAAAGATTCGAACTAGAAATAAGGAGAAGATGCATATTACTTAGAAATTGATAAGAAAATAAACTAGAAAGCTGATATTCGTTAGCTAAAATCAAGTATATATATAGAATAAAAGTTTTAAAAATACAAATTTAAAATGTAATGCACAATAATATAAAATGTAATTGCAACATATGTGAAATACATAATTGCAAGAGTTTATTAAAGTCTTTAGCTTTTGCACTTTCATTGTCGAATGCAATTCATGTAATTGGAGTGCACTGCCTCAGAAAGCTGCCATTCAAAAGTTATCAGAATGTTCTGCGGTTATCAGAAATTGTACTAAAATAAGATCCAAATAGTCTGAGTTTATTTTTAGAATTGAAGCTAGCCTTAGGCCATTAGGTCTTCCATTGTTCCCTTTATTTTATTCATTTTAATTTTGGGTCACAATAAAAAAATACTAGTAATGAGTTAATTTACAAAATAATTAGAAATTTAATTTCTCTTGTGCTTCATTTACAAAAGTCTAGATCCATTTAGAAAAAGAAGCGTGACACTCACTTTATCTTCTAACCATTTCAAGGACAAAATATCCGGTGCCAGTGTGCTGCCAATCACAATCAAATGTTCTAAAGAGTCGAACACTTGCTAATTTGAACAAGCGAGGCCCTTATTCTAAGAAGACAAAAAATCCCTAAAATTATATTGCATCTTAGTTGGTTTTCCAACAACAAACTTGAGAGAGAAATAAATATGGAGGAAAAAAGAGAATTCAGAAGTCTAGTTCTTACATCATTTGTTAGACATTCATTATGCACAAGAGTTTGCACCGGAACAACGTTCTCTCCACCAGAATTTGTATCTTTCAATAACTCTAATGATTAAGAACACTATTATTCATAGCAAAGAGTATGTCAAATAAGGAGAACATGCTTATTACTTAGAAATTAATAAGAAAAAAAAACTAGAAAGCTGATATTGGTTAGCTAAATTAAAGTATATTGCAAGAGTTTATTAACCTCTTCAGCTTTTGCACTTTCAAGATTTTCGATGTTATGTCGAATGCAATTCATGTCTTTGGAGTGCTTTACCTCAGAAAGCTGCTATTCAAAAGATATCAGAATGTTATGCAGTTATCAGAAATATTACTAAAATAAAATCCAAAATAGTCTGAGTTTATTTTTAGAGTTGAAGGTAGCCTTAGGCCATTAGGACTTCCATTGTTCCCTTTATCTTATTCATTTTAATTTTGGGTTTCACAATAAAAAATACTAGTAATGAGGTAATTTATAACAGAATTAGAAATTAATTTCTCTTGAGCTGCATTTACAAAAGTCTAGCCATTTAGAAAAGGAAGTGTGATACTTATTTTATCTACTGACTGTTTCAATGATAAAAGATTCGGTGCCAGTGTGTCGCCAATCACAATTAACGGTTCCAAAGAGTCGAACGACTGCTAATTTGAACAAGCGAAGAATACAAAAAATTTCTAAAATTATATTGCATTTTTTTTTTATTTGCCCCATTAAAAAAAATAAATTTATATTGCATTTGAGTTGGTTTGCCAACAACAAACTTGAGAGAGAAATAAATATGGAGGAAAAAAAAATCATAAGTTTATTTCTTACATCCTTTGTTGGACATTCATTATGCACAAGAGTTTGCACTGTAACATCGTTCTCTCCACCGAAATTTGCATCTTTCAATAACTCTAATGATTCTGAACACTATAATTCATAGCAAAGAGCAAGTCAAATAAGGAGAAGATTATTTTTACTTAGAAATTAATAAGAAAAGAAACTAGAAAGCTGATCTTGGTTAGCTAAAATAAAGTTTATATAGAATGAAAGTTTTAAAAAAAAAGTACAAATTTAAAATGTAATGCACAATAAAAAAAATATAATTGCAACATATGTGAAATACATAATTGCAACACATTTTTAACCTCTTCAGCTTTTGCACTTTTAAGATTTGCGGGGTTATGTCGAATGCACTTCATGTCATTGGAGTGCACTGGCTCAGAAAGTTGTCATTCAAAAGATATCAGAATGTTCTGCGATTATCAGAAATATTACTAAAATAAGATCCAAATAGACTGAGTTTATTTTTTGAATTGAACCTAGCCTTAGGCCATTAGGTTCTCCATTGTTCCCTTTATCTTATTCATTTTATTTTGGGGTTCACAATAAAAAAATAGGGTCCTCAACTAAAAAAAATCAAGTGCTTGACCCTAAACTTTTTTGAAATATCAATGGTACCCCTTCCGTCCAATTTCTCCGTTAAATAATAACGGAAGGTGCCTATGTGACACTCACATGATAAAAATGGGGGCAAATTAAACAAAAATAAATTAACCTTTAAAAAATGGATTAGAAAATCGAGGTTAGACATAAATCTCTCCCTAATTTCTTCTTTATTTCATGCCTAGTGAAATCTCACTTCTTTCTGAAATGAAAATCTTGCAAATTCCCAGGAACAACTTAAGCAATTTTTTTTTTACTGAATAACTCAAACATGACTTCCGTGAAATTATTTTAAGCTCCATGAAAGATGTAACTAATTATATCGAGTTTAACTTAGTTTTGAGTAAAGAAGATATTCAGTGTCTTCATCATATCCCATAACAACCTAAGTCTGACTTCCATGATTATTTTTTTTTTGCCAAAAATTGAAAATAATATTTGCTAATTGAGAAATCCCCTATTTGTAGCGTTTATCTATTTACGTATTTCTATTATTAGCCTTATCTTTTTTTTAGGCTATTTATAGCCTCATCTTTTTACGGGCCACTATAAATGGCCAATTAGTGAATCCGGCCAATTTTCAGGCCAAAAGGGACATGTGACTTGCACATGTTCCCGGAGTGAAGGGCAAAAATGTCATTTACCCCTTTGGCCTTCTTCCTCCACCCTCTTCCTCCACCACCACCGCCCTCCACCCTCTTCCTCCACCACCACCCTCCACAAACCCACTCCCAAACTCAAAATTTGCACCACCCTCATCCTCCTCTACCACCCTCCACCATTAAAGTCAAAAAAATCCTAAAACAAATCAACTCCCTTCTCATCCACCACCCTCCACAAACCCACTCCCAAACTCAAAATTTGCACCACTCCCACTCCCACTCCCACTCCCACTCCCAAACTCAAAATTTGCATTTTTTTTAGGGAAATATTGGAGAATTCATCAATTGTTTCTTAGAGTTGCAATAGAAGAAGAATTCATCAATCATTTTTTTTAGGATTTTTTTGACTTTTAATGGTGGAGGTTGGTGGAGGGCAGTGGTGGTGGAGGAGGAGGGGGTGGTTCAAATTTTGAGTTTGGGAGTGGGTTTGTGGAGGGTGGTGGAGGAGAAGAGGGTTGATTTGTTTTGAGATTTTTTTTTTAGGGTTTAATGGTGGAAGGTGGAAGGTGGTGGAGGAGGAGAAGGATGGGAGGTGTAAATTTTGAGTTTGGGAGTGGTTTTTGTGGAGAGTGTGGTGGAGGGCAGTGGTGGAGGAAGAAGGCCAAAGGGGTAAATGACATTTTTGCCCTTCACTCCGGGAACATGTGCAAGTCACATGTCCCTTTTGGCCTGAAAATTGGCCGGATTCACTAATTGGCCATTTATAGTGGCCCGTAAAAAGATGAGGCTATAAATAGCCTAAAAAAAAGATAAGGCTAATAATAGAAATACGTAAATAGATAAACGCTACAAATAGGGGATTTCTCTTTGCTAATTTATCAAGATTTTTTGAATCAATTTTAAGTGGGAGATCACATTTTCTTTCATGGATTTAGAGTTTTCTAATTTTGGAATGTTAAGAAAATTAGGGAGGGTTCAGAAGGTTAGGGAGGGTTTTCATTTTCCAATCCATTTTTTAAAGGTTAATTTATTTTGCCCAATTTGCCCCCACTTTTTACCATGTGAATGTCACATAGGCACCTTCCGTTATAATTTAACGGAGAAATTGGACGGTAGGGGCACCATTGATAGTTCAAAAAAGATTAGGGTCAAGCACTTGACGTTTTTTAATTGAAGGTCAAAAACCAAAATATGAGATAGTTTGGGGGTGTGGACACTTTTTACCCTAAAAAACACTAGTAATGAGGTAATTTACAACAAAATTAGAAATTTAATTTCCCTTGTGCTTCATTTACAAAAGTCTAGAGCCATTGAGAAAAGGAAGTGTGACACTTACTTTATCTTCTGTCCGTTTCAAGGACAAAAGACTTGGTGCCAGTGTGCCGCCAATCTCAATCAACGGTTCTAAAGAGTCGAACACCTGCTAATTTGAACAAACCCCAATAAAATAAAATAACCAGGAAAATAGATTGAAGATAACATTGAACACCACAATAAAAAATGAAGGAATAATCAAGAATTGCCTCTGAATCAGAAGAGTCCATCATGAAGAATTTCCTCAGTTCTCAGAGTTTTGGAAAGAGTTGGAACTTGAAGATGAACTTTGGTGGTACACTATAGTCCCCCAATTTGTAAAAAACAACAGAGCAACCCTTCCACAAATAATGTACACAAATCACAATGAATAAACATGCAACAAATAAATCAATTAATCTTGCTTTTCATTTAATTAAAAAATTCAGGTCAGCACAGTCTTGTAAAAATGCCTTCTAGATTCATTGGATTGCATGAGAGTTGAGAATGAAGTTCTTGTTGCTACCATCAAAGCATCATCTTTACAACACAATGTTGATTTCGAAAAAATGATAACTCTTGAGAAAAGGTTTTCGACTATGATTTTTAACGAAAAAGGGATTTACTTGTTGAAAATTTTACAAATGAGAAAAATAATTTGAATAAACTGCTTGGTGCACAACATGTTGATTATGATATGAGTGACTTAGGATACATGCATTCTAGCAATAATGTTGATTATGATATGAGTGACTTAGGATACATGCATTCTAGCAAAAATGTGAAGCATAAGAATATTTTGTAAGGGCTACATCCTCAAGCATGCCATATACTTGTTGCACTATTGTGATAGACATTGTCATAATACTAAAAGGTGCTATATGAAGAAAAAAGTGAAAAGTGGTGTCAAGACCATTGGAGAAAAAAAGAAGGGTAGAATTCTCTGTATTGACAATGTCGGTAAAGGTTACTGGTCATGTTTCCCTAAACAAGTGCTTCTTGTGGATAAATTGAAATATAATTTGCTTAGCATTATCCTTGCCTTGGTCCCGGGCCGCCCTCTCGGCAAGTACCCAATCAGGGTACGGCTTCCACATAAACTGCATACAAAAAATGGGACTGAGTATACAATATATGATATAATTTCAAGAAAAAATAACAAGGTAGCCGAAATCTACTAACCCCTTGGGCACCCGTCAGCATATCTAGCTTATCTCGAAAAACTGCGAACTGCGATTTCGGTGAGTCACTAAAACTCCGCCCCGTGTTCCACCGCGCCCCATACGCTCGCCCGTCAGCGGGAATAACATGTAGAATGGGGTCGCGGTTCGCGGGCCGGAGACACGATATTCGCTCCCACGCCCACTACTGCCACAAAAAAAACATTCAATAGTCAGCAAATAATACAAATACATACTAGCAAAAAAAACTAATAAATTAGTAAACAAACCTGAATTAATTGGCAACATCCAGCAATGTCCTTCGTAACAGCCTGTGCAGAGGAGCACAACTGGCGGTACAGATGTGCAAGGACACCGTTAGCCCATGAATGTTGGTCCTCGACTAGGATTCCGTCGCTAATTAGCAGCAGGTAGCGCATGTTCCCCCGCGACCCGGATTTGCTTGGGAAGAGGAAAGTGGACATCAGCAGGAAAATCAAAGCCCGGGTCCGCTGATGTCCACTGATGTGGGGTCTACCTCCACTTCAGTAGCATCATCACGTAGGGTCTCACTGATGTGGGCATAAACCTTTACGAGTGCAAGGGTATTACCCCTAATAGACTCGGGAGGGGGTCGGAATCCTAGGCTCTGGTGCACGCGCTCAATCCACTGAGTTTTGCTGAGGTTAAAGTCCTTATGCCAACTCACAACGTGGCAGTCGTAGAAGGCATCCTACGTCCTCTAGGGTAATATTAACCTCACCACATCGGAGGTGAAAGGAATGGCTCTCTGGGCGCCACCGCTCTATTAATGCGGTGACCAAAACGTGGTATATCTTTATTTTTCCTATCCGACAGCAACCCCCGAAACCTAGGTGGTCGATCAGCTGAAGCACTCTTTGATTGGTCTCGTTTTGGTAGGCATAAAAAAATTGGCCGTCGCAACTAATAATTTTCAAACTATTGTTAAGTTCTAAATCCCCGCCCCATATTCTAAGAGCTCTATGCGATGCGTGTTTGTTTAAAACACTAGCATCATAAGGACCGGGTAGAAGATGTCCAGGAACAGACATCTATACAAAAGAACAATAACATACAATTCATTAGAAACTACACATGCTATATTGCCAAATTTAAATTTCCGCCAAGTAAAAAGTTACAAATGAACAATTCACAATAATCATCAATTCACAAAAAACATCCATTCACAAAAATCTTCAATTGACAAAAATCATCAATGCACAAAAATCATCAATTCACAAAATACCCCAGTTTGATAATTGCCCTAAATTTATAAATGCCATAATTTTGTAAATGTCCTAAATTCACAAAATCAAACAAAAATTCACATGTATACAACTTCAAATAGGGAACAAATAACTAAAATCTCAACATTTGAAAGTTCAATTGACAACATATCGGTTAATTTGCTAAAAAACATTTCAAAACATCATAATTTAAGTTTTATACCTTTTAGTTCAGGAGATGAGAGAGAGAGAGAGAGAGAGAGAGAGAGAGGCGGAGAGGGCGGCAGCGAAGCCGGGCAGGTGGGGGTGGCAAGGGGGAGGCCTCAATCGGGAGGATTGGGGAGGGGGGTTTTTCTTTTGCTCTGAGAGTGTGGGAATCCCTATTTGGGGGAGAAGGGGAAGAGTTTTTTTTTTTAAGTCTGGGAGGTTAGGACGGACTTCCGTCCTTGCTGACGTGGCAAGGCGCGTCAGAAATCAGCCACGTCAGCCAGGTCGGACCTGGACACAAATGTTTCTCCTCAAACTTTGGGTGCCATGTCATGACCATTATAGAAAAGTTGGGCCATGCCAAGGCAATCCCCCCAAATTTGTGACAACGGTTTTGATATCTCTCTTCACAATAACTCTTGTACAATCTTTAACAACATCAAGAGAAATCTTTTGTGGCATGCTTAGATGGTTCATACCAATAAGGACCTTTAATTAAAAATCAATCAGGTAATTCGCCAATAAGATTATTTTTCACAGAAATCCCAGTCACACTTGGTAACAACTTGTCTTTAAAGCACCGCTCGGGTATGACCGTTAATTGAAGTTTAGAAAATCTGAGTGTTTACTATGCAATATTTTAAAAGTATGTAAATACCTGTCGCTGCATATTCCTTGAGCTTATTTCTAATCTAGCAAAGATCTTGAAAGAAGGCTGACATAGATAGCTAATTAGCATTTAAGACTAAGAATAACATATTCATGATTCACCGCTCTCTACTTTAATAATAAAAATATTAATAAAAGATCAAATATAGAAAAAGGTCATAAATAATTGGTGGAAAATCTCCTTATATTGTATCGATTCCAAATAAATTGTCATTATGTATAGGCTATTGTTTAATTTGTAGCAAATAAAAGTTTATTATTATAGCTAATAGTTCATACATACAAAACGAAGGGTATGTATCGTGCAATAGTTTTTAATAAATAAAATTCTGGCTTTATTTCATTGAGCCGAATGGCTTGAGTTTATACATCAGGACCTGCCTTAGGGGCAGAGCATACATTGTGATAGAAGTTAACATCTAAGATAAGGAATATTTTGGCGATCTAGAATTTTTTTTTTAATCCTCACCAGAGAAGGACCGCCCTAGGAAGGGAGTATTTATTTGCCCTATGTAGGAGAGAGGTGTCGAACCCTCGACCTCACGGTCGTGGGCAGTGGGGCTATGGACCTCTTTACTTTGGCGATCTAGATTACAAAGTCCTTTGAGTATGGTAATGGAATGGACAAACCAATGTGACTCTCTCAAAAACTGCTCTAAAAGAGGCTGAAGATTCATATGATGTTGATCCCTCTGTTCATCATTTGGCAGTCCTAGAATTAGCTCGGGATTCTTACAAACAACATTTGCTCATGAAGGATATTTACTGGAGGCAAAAATTAGGGGCAAAGTGGCTGAAGAAAGGTAATGCGAACACTAAATATTTTCATTCTCTTTGCACTAACAAAAGAAAGAAAATGGTTATTTCTCGTATTTTAGATGATGGTGGAAGCTGGATCAAACAAGCCTAGAATATTGGAATATTGGTGCTGAGGGAGTAAAATACTTCAAAAAATTCTTTGAAAAGGACACATCGGTAAGGTTAGACAACGAACTTATGGATCTCTCTCGGCTTTGCCTACTCTTGGAGAAACCTGGGATGCGGTTTGGTCTTTGGATAAGGAAAGTGCATCAGAGCCGGATGGGTATACGAGAGCTTTCTTCAGGTCTTGTTGGAGCATTGTAGGATCAGATCTTCACCAAGTTGTTTGTGACTTCTGGGCGGGTTTACTATTGACAAAATCTCTGGCAAGTTCTTTTATAGTTCTTATTCCGAAAATAACGTTCCCAAGCACTTTTGGAGATTACCGGTCGATCTCTTTGTGTACTTTTGCAAGAAAGGTAATATCAAAAGTCTTGGCGACAATATTATCGGTGATTCTTCCCCTTATCTATTCGAATCAGTTTGGCTTTGTTAAGGGACGACTTATCACAGACAATATTCTTCTGGCTCAGGAATTAATTCAACATAGTTTTGCAAGGCGCAAATGTAATTCTCAAATTGGACATCATGAAGGCATTTGACAGAGTTTCGCATGATTATTTGCTCTCGGTGTTGAATTGGTTAGGTTTCAAAGCTCATATTATTGGCCTAATCCGGCGGTCATTGGTGTCAAATTGGTTTTAGGTTCTCGTAAATGGAAAACCATATGGTTTCTTCAAATCAGAGCGGGGGTGAAGCAAGGTGATCATATATCCCCAATGTTATTCATCATAGCAGCCGAAACACTCTCTAGAGGCCTAAACCGGCTCACGATGCGATCCCAGGAGCTTCAATATAAGGTGCCACGACTCTCGATTTCCATCTCTCATTTGGCATTTCTTGATGTGATCATTTTCTCAAACGGAAACATGAAGTGTTTGGAGAAGGTTGTTGATTTCATGAGGAATTAAGAAAGTGTTTCCGGTTAGAAGCTAAATATGGCGAAGAGTTCCTATTACACATCTTTCAAATCAGATGATTACCAACACTTCGTGGTACAACATACCCCTGGTTTCGCAAATGGAAATCTCCCAATGACTTATCTCGGCTGCCCTTTGTATAGTGGTAGAGGAAAGGTCCAATATTACTCGCACTTGGTTAATTCTATTACTTGTCGGATATAGGGATGGCAAAACAAGTTGCTAGATATGGTTGAGCGAATGTTGTTGATTCGTCATGTTTTTTGCTCCATGACCTTGCATATTCTGGCAGTCTCACATACCCCTCAGCTCATTTAGGATTCCATTGAAAAGAAGTTTGCTCGGTTCTTATGGGGCTCCTCAGATGGCAGCTCTAGACGACATTGGATGTCGTGGAAGAATGTGTGTAGAGATAAACATTGTAATGGATTGGGGCTGATCTACGAACTCATCATTTCCAATTCCACGTATGTTCCAAATTACAAAATCCAAAAAAACAATTTCGGAAATTTAAAAGAGTGATGAGCATTTTACCCATCAATTGGAATGACTACCCCCTTTGTGCAATTCGCTCGGATTTATGGATGTCACCCGACGCGACTGCCTTTTTGTTTTATCTCATTTGAGGAGGGCTGATTCCTTTACGCACCCGCCTATTACAATAGTTAAATTTGAAGAGAATTTATTATTTATTCTCCCAATTGGCAAGCATTTCTATAATAAACGAAGGTTGGTAAGCATTTCTATTATAAAAAATGGCATTTTTAAACTCATGGAGAGGAAGGGTCCATCCACGCTACCCGTCGTTTAGCACCTGTCAGAATAATTGTTTTTTTTAAAAAAAATATATGCAGTCTCACCCTTATTTATATACCTTAATAGATATTGAATTGCATTACCACGTCCAGAGAAATTGTGTTTTCTTCATCATAAAGTTCTTGGATCACCTCTGTGGTCTGTTGGGGACTTAACTCTACAAGACCCTCCTCGCCCATCTCACTGATGAATTCTTCAATATTTTCAAAAGGAAAATTCTGGTGGCACACGTTAACAAAATTATTGTTTGCTTCAAGGAGGAACTCTTCGACATTTTCATAATTTGTTGCATTTTCTATCTACCATCCTCAACATGAGGAAGCAAATTCATGAGATTTTCATGGGCTTTGGCATACAATTCTGTAAACCCTAAGGGCGAACGAACTCGGTTTTTTTTTTTTTTTTTAACTAGCCGAAGCTTTTATTAAATGATGGATAAATTACAATGATGGGTCAAGAGATCCGCAAAGTCGGAATTCCTTGACAATCTAAGTGAACCAATCCCCTAATGAATGGAGGCAAAGAATTTAAAGTGGGATATACTATAGAGGTTTTTGAGTCACAACCAATATTTGCTAGTGCATCTGCTACAGTGTTGCCTTGGCGGAAGATATGTTCCACGGGAACACCCTTTGACAAGAGGAAAGCCTTGCGAAATATTCCATCCAAAGTCCAGTGAGCTATGTGCCCCTGGCGGATTGCTCTCCCCAATACTTGTGAATCTGTCTGAATCAATGAGATCCTAATGCCCAATTGTGTGGCCAGCTGAAGGCCATGCAACAAAGCTGAAATTTCTGCCCTTGTATTTGTTTCGGTATCTCCAAGAAAGTGTGAACTAGCAGCCAAAAAAATACCCAAACCGGTCCGTATAACACACCCCAAACCCACCAGTCTCGGGTTGCCCTTGGAAGCTCAATCAATATTCAAGATCACCGTTTCTGCCGTCCATTCTGCCCTTCGCCAGCAAATGGATTGAATCCGCTCCGGAGCCTGGACCCTAATGACGTGCCACACTAAACCGGCCTTCTTCAAAGCAACCAGCTGCTGATCAAAAGACAATATGATGCGATGTTTGGTAGTTCGCCTTCCTTCAAAAAAGAAGGAACATCGTGACTTCCATAGTTGCCAAAGCACGCACGAGGAGATGATCAAAAGACTCTTAGCAAAGCTCCCTCTTCCGGCTAACCACCATGATGATATATGGAGATTTGGCGATGCTTGGGGAATCCGGGGGGAGAAACCAGCAACAGAATCAGCATACCGCCACAATTGTTGCGCTAAGGGCAGTCTAGAAAAATGTGTTGGAAAGTATCGCCTCCCTTTAAGCACGCACAACGAGTAACCGTTTGAAATCCAAACTTCCATAATATGTCCTCCAATGGCAGGAAACGGTTAAAGAATTTCCATATAAATATTTGTAACTAAAGGGGCAACTTACTTTCCCACAATAGTTTACGATGCAGCGAAGTTATGCCCCTCCATGAAGTTGTTCCAGCGCCGAAGAAAGAGTGAACTGTCCGTTGTTTTCAAGTTTCCATACAATCACATCCTTGCCGGCTTCTAGGGTCACTAATGGGAGAAGGCTGTATTGCTCCTTTGGCAGCCATGGAGCAAAAATCTTCCAGTCCCACTCATTATCCAATAACACATCCTTGATGGACATGGCTAGAGCCGGCTCGGGAATGAGGCAGCCCGAGTGTATAGCTGCTCCCTTTGTAGTTATGTCTTCAAAACAGAAAAGACCACTCCCATCTCGGATTAATAAGCCCATAGCCGATTCAGTCATGTCCTTTACACCAAGCATTCTCTTCCAAATAGCCGATGATCCTGGTTGAGCCCTTGCCTGCGAAACATGCACCAACCCGTAGCAATATCGACTGGCCATGAATTTACTCCAAAATGAATCAGATGTGCGAAATCTCCACCATAACTTCATAGCAAAAACTCGTGTGTAATCGTGTAAACTAGTCAAACCTAGACCATTTGAATTTTTTGCCTAACAAATCTTTGACCAGGACATCCAGTGTCTGCGCTTCACGCCATTAACCGAGCCCCACAAAAAGCCAGACAAAAGGCGCTCTATTTGTATTTTGATAATTGATGGTGGATTAGAGACGGCTAAAACATGGAGAGTCATCCATGTAAGAACATGCCGGATAAGTATTAGTCTCCCTGCCATATCTAGCAACTTGGTTTGCCAACCCTCAATACGTACGGAGATTTGCTCCACCAAATGCGAGTAATGAGCCGCGTGGGTGCGGCCTTTGATCAATGGGCAGCCAAGGTACTTAATTGGAAAATCCCCATGGATAAAGTTCGATTCTTGATTGAATGTTACAGTATTAGCCGTTCACTGTCTTAGAAGAAGTGTAGAAAGTGGATTTCCCCATATATACCCTTTGACCAGACACTGATTCATACCGCTTCAGAAATTTAACCAGCTGCTCCACATTTCGTTTCGAGCCATTGAGAAATATTATTACATCATCTGCAAAACTTAAATGTGAGATAGGTATAGTGTTTCGCGTAAGCATATATGGCAATACTTGTCCCCGTCGTATTATGTCATCCAAGCCCCTGGAAAAAAGAATCAGCTACCAATATGAATAATGAAGGAGATAGTGGACCCCCCTGCTTTACGCCCCTCTCCGCCTTAAAATAACCATAAGGTGAGCCATTTACCAATATTGAAAACCAATTGGCAGACAAGACATTGCGGACTAAGTTAATAAAATGAGCTGAGAAACCAAACTTAGTCAAAACCGAGAAAAGAAAGCCATGAGAGACGCGATCGAATGCTTTCATCATGTCCAATTTAACAATCAAGTTACCTCCCCGAACCTTCCGATCAAGATGATTAACCATTTCTGAGCTAGTAGAATATTATCCGAGATCAATCTACCCTTCACAAATCCGGACTGAGATAAAGATATTAAATCTGGTAATAGAGTGGCCAGCCGGGCTGCCATCACTTTGGAGATTACCTTACTAGCGAAAGTGAAAAGAGAAATAGGTCGGAAATCACCAAAATTGGACAGATGTGCCGATTTTGGTATGAGAACAATAAAAGAGTTAGCCATTGCCTTAGGCTGCGGGACCCCTGCCCAGAAATCCCGGGACCGAGTGCATTACGTCATCCCCTACAATCAACGAGCATGTTTGAAAGAAAGAGCCACAAAAACCATCTGGACCCGAAAGCCTTGTTTTTGTTAAGAGAAAAAACGGCCGCCTTGACCACATCTTTACTCGGCAACTTACTAAGCATCCGATTATCCTCAACCGAGAGAATGGAAGGGATACTTTGTAAGAAAGAGGGATCATCAATCAAGCCATTGTCTGCGAGAAAACAACCGGCTAAAATATTGCTCGCTAGCTCGCTCGATCAAGTCGGATCATCCAAAGAAACACCCAATTCATCCGTGATAGAAGCAATGTACATCTTCTTGCGGCGATTTGAACATAGAGAGTGAAAGAAACGAGTGTTTGCGTTACCCTCTTTTAACCATTTGATTCTGGACCGTTGTTTCCAAAACATCTCTTCCACTCCTAGACTTTGAGTGTAATGTTCTTGCGCCTCAAGTAACTGAGTCTTTGTAGAATTAGTTGGATCACTCTCAAAATCCTTCTCGGCCTGTTGTACAGCCTGCTCGGCTCGTTTTAGAGCAACAAAAATGTCCCCAAAAACCGTTTTATTCCATGTATGTAGGTAGCCCTTTAACACTTTGAGTTTACTCATAAGTTTAACCATACCATTACCGTCCACCGGCTGCCTCCATCCTTCCTCTACAATAGACATGAAAGTAGGATGCTTAACCCACATTTGTTGAAATCGAAATCCTGAGCCCGAGCTGGACAAAGTGAGTTTAGCCTAGACATAGAGTGGACTGTGATCTAATAGAGTTCGATGCAAATGTTCCACCCTGGTTAAAGCAAAGAGGTCATTCCACTTAGAGTTTGTGAGAAGCCGATCAAGCCTTCTCAATAATGGAGGATTAAAATTGCGCTGCCACGTAAATGGAGATCCCACAAAGCCTGTATCTATCAAACCACAATCTTGTATAGCTTCATGAAATTCCATCATTGGGAGTGATGCCGGAATAGATCCATAACTCTCCGAAGATGAAACCACGACATTAAAATCTCCCCCAACAAACCACGGATGATCATATAACGTAGAAAATTGCATTAATGAATTCCATAGAGACCGGCGTTGAGTATATTGACATCGGGCATAAACAATAGAACCACAAACAGAGGTACCAGCAAAACCTCCAAATCTCACATGCACAAATTGTTCACCATCCTCTACTACATGTAAATCCACAGAGCCATCCCACAACAACCATATTTTACTATTACAATTCCCAAAAGCATAATCAAAACCCAGACGGCAAGCAGTTTCAGGAAAATCATGAAGTTGTAATAGTGGTTCCAATAAAGCAATAAAAGGAAATTTGTATTGACTTTTAAGGAATTTTACTGTAGAAATTGAAGCATCATTCCCCATACCCCGAACATTCCAAATCAAAAAATCCATATAAACAAATGCAAATTAAATAAAAGTGGAGGGTTAGAGTACCCCTCAAAGTGACCGGGAGTCTTGCTGCGCAAGCCTTGCGGATTTGCGCAATTCACCATCATAAACTTTCCGTCGACGAGATTTTGGCAAGGCCACTTCAACCATCGGGATAGAGCCAATATCTACTACCAGATTAACAGTAGGGATTGATTTCAGATGTGCTGCCCGAGCCAAACGAGCTGCCCTGTCCCGGTCCAACCGATCACCCAAAATCTTGGAAAAGGACTGAAAATCCTTCCAGTCCTCTCTGCACACTACCTCAACCTCTGGATTTGCTTTAGAAGCCAATCGAGCCATTACATCTTGCTCCAGTGGTTGTGATGTTCGTAAAAAAACCGATGAACCATCTCTGGCTATGCCATCTCGGTTCTCCATTCTGACCCGGGGAATAAGATCATCCTGAGACCTATGGCAAGGCGTCAGAAACTGGGTCTCCAACTCCACCATATCCTCTGTTTCCTTGGCTGATTGCACGTCAGGGGCTGGCACTATCTCTCCCGGGGAAATTGTTGTACCCGTCTCCTGGACTGTGCCCGGAACCACGACTGCCGGAGTAGATAATTCACCTTCCTGCTCAGCAATCACAGAGAAACGATTAGTTGTGGGTTGAACCTTTGCCGGAGCGGGCTGTTGAGTGCCCACAACCCGACCCGACTTCAAAGTCCAAGTCTTGTGCGCCTGAGGTTGCGCAATTTGCACCGGTTTTCCGATTATCCTTTGAGCCGTGTCAGCACCCTTGCTACATTCCTCTCGTCTCAGATTTGTGCTCACCCTGGCAGTGGTCACGGTAGCCTCACCAGTGGCTCCTTGACAAGCAGCGTCCCAGTGCCCGACCTTCCAACATTTGGTGCAGTACCCGGAAAGACTTCATAATCGATAGTCTGCCAAAAACCTCTACCCGACCGTTCATGGCCAATCCAAACACGCCGGCAAATTGACTTCAACAAATCCAATTCGACACAAATTCGTGCCATACTTGGTCTAGTTACGTTTGCAGTTGGCTCATCAAGAACCAATGGAATTCCCGCTGCCCTTGCGATGGAAAAAAGGTAACTTTTGTTAAAGAGATGAATCGGTAATCCCTCTAATCGAATCCAGATTGGAACCACAGCGGATTCCACCGCCGGATCAAAATCGAATGTCCTTTTAAACACTCTAAGCCGTGATCCGTTAAAAGTCCATATACCCTTGCGCCAAAAACGACAGTAGTCCTCTTCATTCTCGAATCGGATGATCACATGGCGCGAATCTAACCAACCGATCCAAAATTCCGCCCTCAATTGCAATTTGTGAAAGTCCCTCCGTAAACGATCCAATGGTGGTCCTCTTCGTGTGAATTTGCCGACCAGAGCCAATTTCCATGGCTTCTCCAAGGAAACCAAGTCCTTCTCCGGGACTAGTATTGCCGGCTCCCCTTTGAAGGTGGATAGTTCTTTGATCGCGATCGAGACTGGCTATTTTGGGGCGGAAAGGAGATCCGCAAAAGACTTCTTCGGCCAGGCACCACCCATGAGGGGCGGTACCGTGGCGGTAGCAGCCATGAGGCGGCAGTTTTTTGAGTGTCCTAGGCCGAGTAGAACTCTAGGCTAGAGAGCTTTGTTTTTTGATAATGGACAAACACTTGATGTTGTGTCTAATGTTTTATATCTTTGTGATAGAATAACGGACCTTATAATGGAAGCTCTAAGTACTTCAATCAAGCCATGATCAAGATTCAAAGTCATATTATTCAAGGCTCATCTCTCAAGATTGAAGATTGAAGACTTAGGTTTGGTTAGATTAGCTTTGTTATTATAAGTCGTTATCTTATAAGCTCTAACCAATGCTCTCATGAACATAAGTCCTACACTCAAGTCTTGCATGTTTTCATAAACACGTTTTCAAAAGGCTATAGTTTCAAAATGATTCTCATATGTGTTCATATCTCAAAAGCCTTTGATTTCAAAGTATAAGTCCTTTAAAATGGTTTTCCAAATGTTCTTAGTTGTTACCTTTTGGGAAAACCTTTAAGACTTCAATAGATTTCAAAACGTGTGAAAAATCAACATCTCTCATACTCAGGAAGTTCGGTCAACCGAGCTCAAGCTCGGATCAACCGAAGAGAAACAGAGAGGTTTGATGTTTTGGTTCGGTCGACCAAAGGGGGAGGTCGGTCGACCGACCTAGGGTTAAGCTCAACCGAGCTTGACTTCGGTCATCCGAGGTCTGTGAACGGTCAACCGAGCTCTGCGAGAACTAGCCGTTATTTGACCGTTGCAGAGTCGTTTTTCAGCATATTTTGAAATGTATAAATACTCCAAAGCTAGAGAATGACTCTAAGACTTGCACATACAATATTCATTGATTTCTTATCAAGTCTAAACACCTTCAAAGGAAAAACACTTCATTTCCATGATCTAAATCATTCAAAGGTGTTATTTCAAAAAGCAAGACAAAGAGTGGAATTCATATGTTCTAGAGAGCCAACAATTCTTGTACTTCAAAGGTATATATCTTTCACTTAGAAGAGTGAACAACCTTGTTATTTAACCCATCTTATTCCCTTTCTTAGTGATAGGGTTAATCTTGTAAAAGTCCTACTTTGTGTGGGCAAGTAACTCTTAGTGAGTTTGTGTATTGTGGTTGTGTTGTAAAACTCTTAGTGAGTTAGCCACAATTGTAAAAAAGTCTTCTTAGTGAAGTTGTTGCAAATACTTGGGTGCGGCTCAAGGTAGTGGATGTAGATTCTAAGTGAATCGAACCACTCTAAATCCTTTGTCTTGTGTTTGGCTTTAGTTTTGCTTTTGTTCATCTTCCACAAACTTACACTAGCATTGAATAGATTCAAAAAGTTTACAAGATCGATTAAAACTCAATTCACCCCCTCCCCCCCTTGTGTTTTACAATTGGTATCAGAGCCTCGTCTTCTTTTTTAGCTTAACCGCTTGAAGTAAAGATTATGGCCGGTGATTCCGCATTAGCCTATCTAGAGGGGTCTTCCACCAATAGACCACCACTCATTGATGGAAATCATTATGAGGCTTGGAAAGACCGTTTCAAGATATATGTGTGCTCCATAGATTATTCTTTATGGCATATATTTGAAGAAGGTCCCTTTGCTCCTATGAAGATGGTGGATGGTGTTCAAGTGCCAAAGCCGGACAATGAGTTAAATGAAGTTGAGTCCAAGAAAATGACTCAAAATTATAAGGCAATGAACATTCTTAGTTGTGCCTTGAATCCGGATGAGTACAACCATGTCCTTGGAAGAAAATCCGCACACTCCATGTGGAAAATGCTTGAAGTTACTCATGAAGGCACAAATCAAGTCAAAGAGTCAAAGTTGAATATGCATGTTAGAGAATTTGAGCTATTCTCCATGAAGCCTAATGAATCTATCAATGAGATGAACTCAAGACTCACCAACATTGTAAATGGCTTGAAGTCCTATGGTAAAGAGTACACTATGGGTGAGATGAATCGGAAGATTCTCAATTCTCTACCTAAAAGTTGGGAGACAAAAGCTCTTGCCATTGAAGAAGCCAAGGACTTAAAGACATATTCAACGGAGGAACTTATTGGCTCTCTACTCACCTTCGAGATGAAGAAAAGGAGAAATGTTCCTAAAAAGGGTGTTGATCTTGATTCCATCATTAATCATGAAGAGGGAGAGAAATTGTTCTTTAAAAAAGACCACATGTGTCTTATGGCATTTGGTAATGAGGTACATCCTTCTCCCTCTATTTCAAATTCTTATGATAATGATGATAATGATGAGGATGATCCTAATGAGCTTTTAATTGATATGTATGATCAATTGCAAAAATGTGCAAAGCAAAATAAGGAAATGAAGCTTAAAATTGAATCCTTGCTTGTAGAAAGATCTAAGTTGGTTGATGATAATAAGTTGTGTGATGATGTTAATTGCTTGAAATGTGAAAATGAAAGTCTTATTACTACTTGCAATACATCTTCATTACAATACATAGAAGCTTGTAATAAATTGTCATCTCTTGAAAACAAGCTTGTTGAGTTTGATCATTTGAAAAACAAAGTTAATGATCTTACCCTTCTTGTTGACAACTTTACTAAGGGTAAGAAAAATCTTGATCAAATTCTTGGTATGCAACGTGCTTCTCATGATAAACATGGCCTTGGTTATATTGCTAATCATGTTGATATTGCTAGCTCTTCTCTTATACATAAGAACCGTGTTGTAAATGCTAGAATGTCACATAGGTCAAATAGATATCTTGAGCATGCTCATAAATCTTCTAAGCCACATATTTATTGCACATATTGTGGAAAACATGGTCACACTTGTGTTAGATGCCATGTGAAGAAAGAGATTGATAGGGGAGTTAAAACCATATGGAGAGTTAAGCGTACTTTAACTAACCCCCATGGACCTAAACAAAAGTGGGTACCAAAAGTTACTCTTCCCTTGAGTTTATAGGTTCTTATTAGATCAAAGGAGATGTGCCAAAAGAAGAAACTCAAAAGCACTCCTTAACACTTGGATTCTCAAAGCTCAAATGTTAATCAATTGGAGAACCAAGTTGCTTAAATACAAAGAGCAAAGCATCAAGTGATGACAAGAGCCTTAGTGTAAATCCAATATCTTCATCACTTGGTAAGAAAGCAAAGGTATCAAAATCACATTCTCTTAACATTTTAATTAATGTGTTTAAGTGTTTTTGATATATATATATATTTTTATATATGCTTGCTCTTATATAAGTTGCATCTCACATTCTTGAATTTTATATTTATATAGATAACCTTTAGCATGTTCTTTATTGTCCATGTTCATTTAGCTAAGGCATCTATGAGATGTAGCATATGCAACTTGATTGATTCTTGTTTTGTCATGTCTTATTCATTTAAGAATCCATCTAGTTGTTTTGGTTTTTGATTTGCATGATCCATATGCATATTTGTGTTACTTGAGATATTGAGCTAATCATGAAGGACCTTTAAAAAGGTACCATATTTGTTCTCAAGAATTCCTTGTAGGTAACAAAGAGTTCTAAGCTTCAAGAAGAAGATATGAACTACAAGAAATGGCACAAGTGAGCTAAGACTCCAAGAAAAGAGTCAAATGCTAAGGATTACAAGATTGTAGAGGGTTCATCAAGAAAAGAAAAGTCACCCATCATTGATGACTCTACATTTGTCATGAAAAGAAGAGGAGATTGCTTTCATCTCATCAATCAAGGATGAACAACAAAGAAAATGGAGCAATCACATGTCAACCTCTCAATGAGCTTCAAAAGATAATGATGTCATGAAAAAGATCACACAAAAGGCCTTTATGGACTTGATTGATAAAGAAGATCAACCAAAATGGTAAGAAGTCCAAGCTCAAAGAACATTGAGGTACAATAGCTTAACTCATCCCTTGTAGGTGATCATTGTTTTGTTTTTTATCCTTTTGTGTTCAACTTATACCCCCTCCCCTCTATTATTTAGTGTCTTATGCTTTGGGGGAGTTTGTAAATGCTATGTTTAGTTTTTACTTGATCTTTATTGCATATAGAGGTGTTTCTTTTTTGTGTGTTTATATTCAAGTCTATAGCATTAATCTTATGTGGTTGATCGTCTAGATGCTTGACTTAGGATGTAAACTGTGTTTGTGGCATTGATTATGCCATGGGTTGTGTCTATTTGAGTGTTTGGAAGTGGCACAACCTAAGGGGGAGTTTTTCAAATATGTTCAACAAATACCTCCCTCAATATATGTGATGTATGCTAAATTTTTCATATTTTACATCATCACATCACTTGTTGGCTTGTTTTTCATCTTTCTTATTTTATAGCCAACTTGTGTAAGTTATTTTGGAAGTTATATGTGTTATAAATGTTTATTTTTTTCAATTGGTTATTTCTTACATTTGGTATCACATATACTCTCCCTTAATAACTATGAGATCATAATCTTTACTTTCATATGTTTTGTGATCTCATTTGAGTTTTTGGTTAGTCTTGCTTCAAGAGTTGTTATACTCATTTAGCTAACCATTAACTTATTAGAGGAATGTACTCATTGTCATCTTATACTTCCCCTAAATTCTTTTGGTTGTGATACATGTGCTTAACTTATGAATTAATGGTATCACTTCCACTAGTACTTTGTTAGCTATATTTTTCAAACATGTGTTACAATTTGTCAATTGGTATCAAACTTGATTTTATCTCAAATAGCTAACATCGTATGCTTGATAAACGGGGAGATTGTGCTTAAAGGTTTTATTCCTATCTCCTTTGTCTTAGCTTAGGTTGATATTTTTTTTGAGCCATACATGACCATCTTTTGATTTATGTGTTATTATGGACTCCTTGTTTTTAGAAATCAACCAAGCTTATTCAAAATGATCATTCTTCAAATGATTTTTGGTCTTTAGATTTGATCCCTTGGTTCTTGTATTATCAACCTACTAGACCATTAAGATTCTCCATGACATTAAAAGTTTTGTTTATATGGGGAGAATTCTTACATATCATCAAGCTTCTCCACAATTTTAATCTTATTCGTCTTTACTTTTCGTTAAAAGGCATTTCAAATATTCTTCAATGAAGAGGAGGAGTAAATGCTTTTCTTATTGGCGCTCTGATATCCCTTTTTTGATTTTGACAAAAAGGGGGGGGGGGGAGAGTTTTTAGTGTTGCAAATGTGCCAAGAGAAGTAATTTACAAAAGGAGAAAACTTAGAACTTGCATAATGGGAGAGATAAGGGATTCTTTAATATAGGAGGAGTAGAATATTTTTTTGAAAAACATCTACTTGCCTAGATCCTTAATATTCTTATCTCATGCATTCATATTTATATGCTTTAAAGCTTTACTTTTTGCATATTATTCCCATTTGCATCAATGTTTTGTCATCATCAAATAGGGGGAGATTGTTAGCCCGAAGGGCAAAATATCCTATGTTGTTTTGATGATAACAAACCATTGATAGTTCTAATGTTTGTGTGAGCATGTTCTTTATAATAGGATCATTAGCACTCACATCAACATTGATGAAAATGGTAAGTTAGCTTCTTGTGTAAACTAAGGTATGTATATTACACACAAGAAAGCTACATCTGATGGAAGGAATGAGGAAAGGAGGTTGGTTGGGATATAGGGCTCTTCAAAAAGTCCCTAATGCAATGGCAAAAGAACTTATCATGCTAGTGCTTATGTCTCTCGTTCCACTCTCGGTTTTATCTTCTAAGCACTAGTCTCGCTCTTATATGTTCTTGTCTTATCTTTTGCCTTGCTTCCTTGCACTTAAATTAACCGTATTCTATCTAATTACATCAAAGTTTGTCATAATAAAAAAGGGGGAGATTGTAAGCCCTAAGGGCGAACGAACTCGGTTTTTTGATAATGGACAAACACTTGATGTTGTGTCTAATGTTTTATATCTTTGTGATAGAATATCGGAACTTATAATGGAAGCTCTACGTACTTCAATCAAGCCATGATCAAGATTCAAAGTCATATTATTCAAGGCTCATCTCTCAAGATTGAAGATTGAAGACTTAGGTTTGGTTAGATTAGCTTTGTTATTATAAGTCGTTATCTTATAAGCTCTAACCAATGCTCTCATGAACATAAGTCCTACACTCAAGTCTTGCATATTTTCATAAACACGTTTTCAAAAGGCTATAGTTTCAAAATGATTCTCATATGTGTTCATATCTCAAAAGCCTTTGATTTCAAAGTATAAGTCATTTAAAATGGTTTTCCAAATGTTCTTAGTTGTTACCTTTTGGGAAAACTTTTTAGACTTCAATAGATTTCAAAACGTGTGAAAAATCAACATCTCTCATACTCAGGAAGTTCGGTCAAGCGAGCTCAAGCTCGGATCAACCAAAGAGAAACAGAGAGGTTTGATGTTTTGGTTCGGTCGACCAAAGGGGGAGGTCGGTCAACCGACCTAGGTTTAAGCTCAACCGAGCTTGACTTCGGTCATCCGAGGTCTGTGAACGGTCAACCGAGCTCTGCGAGAACTAGCCATTATTTGACCGTTGCAGAGTCGTTTTTCAGCATATTTTTAAATGTATAAATACTCCAAAGCTAGAGAATGACTCTAAGACTTGCACATACAATATTCATTGATTTCTTATCAAGTCTAAACACCTTCAAAGGAAAAACACTTCATTTCCATGATCTAAATCATTCAAAGGTGTTATTTCAAAAAGCAAGACAAAGAGTGGAATTCATATGTTCTAAAGAGCCAACAATTCTTGTACTTCAAAGGTATATATCTTTCACTTAGAAGAGTGAACAACCTTGTTATTTAACCCATCTTATTCCCTTTCTTAGTGATAGGGTTAATCTTGTAAAAGTCCTACTTTGTGTGGGCAAGTAACTCTTAGTGAGTTTGTGTATTGTGGTTGTGTTGTAAAACTCTTAGTGAGTTAGCTACAATTGTAAAAAAAGTCTTCTTAGTGAAGTTGTTGCAAATCCTTGGGTGCGGCTCAAGGTAGTGGATGTAGATTCTAAGTGAATCGAACCACTCTAAATCCTTTGTCTTGTGTTTGGCTTTAGTTTTGCTTTTGTTCATCTTGCACAAACTTACACTAGCATTGAATAGATTCAAAAAGTTTGCAAGATCGATTAAAACCCAATTCACCCCCCCCCCCTCCCACCCCCTCTCTTGTGTTTTACAAATTCTTCAAGATATGACTCTCCGAGGCCTTTTCTTTATTTGCATGAGTTGTAACGACCTAATGTTGAATGTTATCAAAAAAATAACCTAATGTAAACAATAAAGTTACCTCTCCATTAGTTGAGACATACTTCACTCTTACTCCTAGAATCCTAGTAGATAAAAGCTTTTTAATGTTTTTCGGATAGCTGTCTAGAGCTATTTTCTTAGGCATTTTTAATTCCTTGTTAGGGGAATAATCATGATACAAACTCCCATACATGTTCGGATTCATATCACTACTCACATAATCATCCACTGAACCATATACCTCGTGGTTGCCATAATGATATTCATTAGACAACGTCTGATTGTCTGAAATGGATAATGTATGTTCATAATCTTTTTTCCTCTTGCTAAACTTGAATGTAATCTTCCTGATACAAGTAGTGCTAACATGCTTAGGAATTTCAAGAACAACACGGGATGTTAAAGCTTCTACAGATCCATCATTTCCAGTATGGATGTGAAGGAAGTGTCTAATGAAGATTTGTTTTCAGAAGTTTCGAATCCCAATTTCTCTCTGAGAGATAACACTTCAATCATTCAGACAAGTAATAGTCACTCACTTGATAACGTACAAGGCGGTTGTGGAGAGGTGTCGTCTTTTTCTTCCAGGAGTTCATGTGAAGATGAGGGAGACCATACTGGAAATGATAGATCTGTAGAAGTTTTAACATCTTATGTTGTTCTTGAAATTCCTAAGCAAGTTAGCACTACTGATATCAGGAATATTACATTCAAGTTTAGCAAGAGGAAAGAAGATTATGAACATACATCATCTGTTTCAGAAAATCAGGCACAGTCTAATGAATATCATGATGGCATCCATGAGGTATATGCACCGTATGCTTCAGTGGATGATTATGTGAGTAGTGATATGAATCCGAACATGTATGAGAGTTTGTATCATGATTTTTCCCCTAGCAAGGAATTGAAAATGCCTAAGAAAATAGCTCCAGACAGCTATCCGGCAAACGTTAAAAAGCTTTTATCTAATGGGATTCTAGAAAGAGCAAGAGTGAAGTATGTCCCCACTAATGGAGAGGTAAGCCATACACATGGGATCTCGGGATCCATTGGGACGTTCTCTAACCTTTAGTTTCCATTGTTCTAGGAGGCCAGTTACTCCTAAAGGGTTCAGTATTACCTTGTTCCGTTTCTTCACTTCAGCAACATCGTTTACCTGCAAGAATATTAGCGATTACATATAGCGTACAAATTAACTATTTCAAATTTATAGTCTATTAAATTTATTAATAGTTACCTTGTCGATCTTTAAGATGTACGTCATGGGATCTAGAGGAACGATCACAAGTCTGAAGGTGACACAATATTCATTGATCAAGCTTGTGGCCTGCAAAGTGTTTTTCTTTTTCGTTTCTTGCATTCCAAGCGCGCATTGTTTCTTCAATTATTGTATGCTTAGGTTAGTGACAACAAATTCTACCATGAAGTTGACATAAAGAAACCATCGAATTCAAAACTATAAAAAAAACTCTAAAACACATAATTTAGCTACGGAGTATGAGTTATGCCAAGTTTCTTTTTCTAGAGATCCAAAGTGATTAATAATTATTTCTCTGGCTAATATTAAAAGAGGAGTTTCTTTGGTTCCTTGGCGATTTGATAGACTTGTTTATTACATTAGACATATTTTCATATATGGAGAATGGAAAAAGGTTGCAGACTTAATTAAAGAACTTTTACCTCCCTTAATGAGTTTCCTCAGGGGATATATGTAGATATTTTGGCTTTTTTCTTGTATCCATGTTGTTGGAGGTTAATTATTTTAAGCATCGTTTTAGATTGATTAACTTTTTTTTATAATGAGATAAAGTATTAATCCATCATCAATATTGATTTATCTTACATTTCGATTTTAATAAATCTAGCACGTATTCATGTCAAACCCTTAATAATAACACGTGACTTTTTCTATAAGAAAAGGAAACAAAGAAAAATATATTGTTTAAATCTAACTTAACATAATTTAGTTAACACAATTGAAAATTTATCTTAATGGCTGCATCAAAAGAATGAAATTTACATCAACATGAAACCCACAAAGATAAGAGAACAAAATTTACTGATCTAAAGTTTGATTGTAATTTAACATGTCGTTAATTTTTTTGAGGGCTAGCAAAGAATAATTTACATAAAATAAAATCCAGAAAAATAAAAGGAAATAAAAATAAAAACAAAAGAGAAGCGGGACTACCAAATCTAAAATGGCCGAGAAATTTCTTTCTTTTGTTTAACATGTAAACTCTAACAAATAAAAAATAAAAAATAAAAAACTAGTGGAGACCATCCTAAAAATTTTATTGACGAGACCCTTATTCTTAGAAGACAAAAAATCCTTAAAATTATATTGCATATGAGTTGGTTTGCCAACAAAAAAATTTGAGAGAGAAAAAAATATGGAGGGAAAAAAAAGAATTCAGAAGTCTAGTTCTTACATCATTTATTGGACATTCATTATGCACAAGAGTTTTTTTTTTTTTTTTGCTAAGTTTATGCACAGGAAAAAAATACTAGTAATGAGGTAATTTACAACAGAATTAGAAATTTAATTTCTCTTGTGCTTCATTTACAAAAGTTTAGAGCATTTAGAAAAAGAACTGTGACACTTATTCTGTCTGTTTCAAGGACAAAAAATTCGGTACCTGTGTGCCGCCAATGTCAATCAATGTTTCCAAAGGGTCGAGCACCTGCTAATTTGAAGCAACCTAATAAAATAAAATAGATTCAAGAAAACATTGAACAACACAAGAAAAAATTGAAGGAATAATAAATAATTACATCTGAATCAGAAGAGTTCATCTCGAATAATTTTCTCAGTTCTCTGAGTTTTGGAAAGAGTACTTGAAGATGAACTATCATGGTTTAATCTATGCTAATGGTGTGTCTGTATATATGTATATATATATATAGACACACACGAGTATATGTTTTTGAATTGCTGAAAATATAAAGAAAATAATTTTTTTGAATTACAGGTAGATGTATTGTCACCAACTTCGAAAAATGAACCTGATCAATATCATAACATGGTGATTGTAATTTTACCAAATTTTCTATTCAATATCTAAATTAAGTGTTGTTTTGGATAAATGTGTTCAATATCTTAAATTTTAATAAGTTTAAGATTTGAATCAAAGACATACCTCCCATATTCAGATTATGCACACACATATCCTAAGAACACTTACTTATAGTGTTCTTTCAATTCCAAAATAGGATTTTTTTTTCTTGATTTATCACAGTTTAATATAACAATATGTATTGAGCAAAGTTTCATATAATGTTTTCTCATACAATGTTTCTCATTGAATATGAAATGAGGTTAGAAAAATAAAATTGTTAAGAAATCATTTTAAAAAGAAAAAAATTAAATTAAAGAAGTTATTGTTGTAATACTTCAGAACTTGGACATGAAATCCATATACTTTTTTTTTCGTATATAGCATTTTTAGCTAGAATAAAATGTTTACTTATTCATGACGAGAAAATCTCTAAATAAAATGTTGCATATAATGTTTTCTCATACAACGTTTCTCTAGAATAAAATCTTTTTTTTAAGCCTGACTGGACGGTTGGCCCAAATAGGGGAGATAGGTGCCTCACAGGAAGAGGATGGTAGCCCTAGAAAGGGAGATTTTAAAACTTGCCTCACGTAGGAGGAGGGTATCAAACCCACGACCGTGAGGTGCCCGCCCCACTAGGCTAGGACACATTTTGATTAAATAAGACATTCAATATATTTTATTTGCACAATAGTTTGTCGATTGGGATGCATTGTGCCATTTTCTACAAAACATTAATTCATACATCCTAAGCTAAACAATATAAACCCTAGCTAGGCGTGAATAAGATTACAATTAAGATTGTTGTAGAGAGTCACATAGAGAACCCGATGTGATAGTCTTTAGGATAAATATACAGTGAACTTTATGATAGTTACAACTTGAAATCTCTGCACCACTCTATGCAATACATCTGATTATATTAAAAATTGCTTATATTTTAACTAAAAAGATAAAGCATATGCATTAATATTACTGCAATTAAGAACATTGTAGAGAGTTATGACTGTCAACGGGTTCAGGTCGGCCCAAACCCAGTCTGCTCAGCCCAAACATTTGCGAGCATTAGCAAGTGAGCTGAACTTGAGCTCATTATTCAAATCCGATTCTTATGTGTGCTGAGTGTGAGTAAGACTCCGCTCAACTCGTTTAAGGCTCATACAAAATAAAATAATTATAAATAAATTAAATATTAATATTTTATATTTTATAATTTATTTACATAATAATTATTGGTTGTAATAAGAAAACAGAAAGACCGACCAAACGCCCCTCAGTACTTTTTATATCTAATTTTTCATCACATAAATACTCTCTAAGTCTAAGTCACAAACTCCTTCACCTCCTTCAGTTCACTTCAATCTCTTCGTCTTCGGTAAAGAACCTTTAGCTCGTTTCACTTCTAGCTATATCGAATCTCGAAATCTTTCAATTTACTTTAGATGATTTCTTATAAATTCGCTTGTAAGCAGTAGATTGTAGATTATCATCGGTTTGATATTTTCTTGTATATTATTTATTGCGATAGAAGTAGATGTTGGCTTAACGAAAATGTTCTATCTGATCTTGGAAGCGTGGAATTGGTTATGAAATCTCTCTTCTATAATCTTTTTATACTTTATTTTTATATGGATGATTTACTTTTATTAAATTTATTTTTTACGTGTGCAACTCGACTAATTTCCCTATCTTTCTTAGATGTCATATGCAAACAATGATGAAGATATTATTGATATGACTATCATAGATGTGGATGATAAAGTCAAAGAAGATGATAATTTTCAAAAAAAGAAGAAGAAGCTGAAAAAGTCCCAAACAAAAAGAGACGGGGAAAGTTGAGATCTAAAACTTTGTCTCATTTTTACCAGAAATGTCGAATATAAAGCTGAATGTATATGCAATTATTGCAAAATGAAGTTTCAGATGTGCTAGCAAATGTGGAACCACAAGTTGAATCGACATATCAAAGAGGCATTGGCCCCATCTACAGGAACAAGCAACATAAACAATAATAACAAGAAACAAAATGTCACTCTTCTAGACGTTAATAAAAAAACTAGCAAAGGTAATTAAGAGTCCTCTTCAAATGTTGTGTGAAATTTTGATGAAGAATGTAGTATGAGATATTTAGCCGAGTTTATAATCATTAAGGAGTTTTTATTTAATTTGGTTAAGGATTCTAGTTTTCGAAAGTTTGTTTAGGGTTTAGATATCAAGTTCAAATTTTGCAATAGAAACTCTATTAGGGGTCATTGAGTGAAAATGTATGAAGCGGAAAAGAATAATTTGAAAGAACTCCTTTTAAGTTCTAGTCCAAGAGTTTATTGAACTACATATACTTGGACTTCAAAACAAGGTCTTCAATTCATGGCTCTAACCGCTCACATTATTGACAAATATTGGGAGTTGTAGAAAAGAATCATTAACTTTGTTTTGATCCCCGTTAAGGCAGCTGGGCAAAATATTATTGACATAATTATACTTAGTTTGTTAGAATTGAATGCCGATAAAATCTGCACAATCACAATGGCAATCATTCTATTAATGACGTGGTTACAAAATGTGTCAGAGACCATTATTCTTCTAGAGAGTTATTATTGTTAAGGGTAGAAATTTACAAGTTCGTTGTTGGGCTCATGTTTTGAATTTAATTGTTCAAGATGGTGTAAATGAGATTAAATATTGTATTCAAAAGGCTCGTCATGCTATTGAAGTTTCTTCGGCAAAACAGCCCAATTCGTCCATTATGTTTTTTGTTATTGAGGATTATGTCCAACATGTTTAATTTCTAATTATTTAACCCAATTAGTTTTTTCGGGCTGCCAATATAGGACTTCCGTCCAATTTTCTGTGATTTTTCCGTCAACAGAGACATGTGCCTCACACGTGAGGTAAATTTTAAGGGTATTTTGGACATTTCAATCTATTTCTCATAAGAAAAACTTTGGGACTAAATTGTTAAACAAAATAAATATCAATACCCAACAAAAACTAACAAAAATACTAAACTCATATTCTTGATCTTCACCCTCTCCCCCTTTTCCACCACCACCGCTACCGCCAACCACCATTTTATAACCACCAAGGCCACACCTTCAATGTCTCCATAATTATCAAAATTCATTGAAAGTTCAATCGAAATACTCAAGAACCATCCCAAACATAGAAGACTTTTCAATTCAAAACCCAAATTGAAGCTTTTAAGAACATTAAATTCTAAAACCCATTAAGTCAAATAGCTGGTTTCTTCAACTCCTCCGGCGCCGCCTTCTTTTCCCATCTTTACCACTTTCTCATCTTCTTTATCCTTAGCATTAACCGATTTCATTTCTTGCAAAAATCAGCAGAACAAATGTCCATTACGAATGGCTTATGATCAAACCTCCATTACAAATGGCTTATGATCCATTGCAGATCCAACCAAATTGACCTCGGTTTCCCTTTCAGGTGATAATCTTTATTTAGGAAGTTAACCCCATAAAGAAAGCAAAACCATATAGACGAGAGTCGATGGATTTAATAGAAATATTAGAGATGGTGTTAGCAAAAAATATGACACTGGATTTTTATTAGTTTAATTTGGGGAGGTGAGTTTTGGAGGATGTGAGGAAATGTTGGATTTTGTCTGCTTGAGACGAATATTGATGGTGGTGGTGGAAGTGGAATTGGAGGAGGTGACGGTGGTTCTAAAATGGTGGTTGGCGGTAGCGGTAGCGGTGGCGATGGTGGAGGAAAGGGAGAGAGGATGAAGAAGATGAAGATTAAGAAGATGGGTTTAGTATTTTTGTTAGTTTATATTGGGTATTGATATTTATTTTTTTTAACAATTTAGTCCCAAAGTTTTTGTTATGAGAAATAGATTGAAATGTCCAAAATACCCTTAAAATTTACCTCACATGTGAGGCACATGTCTCTGTTGACGGAAAAATCACAGAAAATTGAACGGAAGTCCTATATTGGCAGCCCGAAAAAACTAATTGGACTAAATAATTGGAAATTAAACATGTTGGACATAATCCTCAATAACAAAAAAATCATAATGAACGAATTGGGCTGTTTTGCCTCAAGTTTCATCTAAAAGAAAGTTTAAATTTCTTGAATATATCAAACATGAGCGCATTCTTAAAGGTAAAATATTAATTCTAGATATTTTCACTAGATTGAATTACACATATTTAATGCTTGAGTCTTCATTGCATTATAAGAAGGCATATGATAGAATGAGATCTCGTGACTTGAACTTTAAAGATCCATCATTGTCTGAAGATTAGGAAAAGGCTAAAATTGTTCATCTTTTTTGGAAACATTTTACTTTGTCACAACTATATTTGCTAGCACCAAATATGTGCTGTTTAGTGAATTTTTTTGGTTTCTTAAGTTTTTGCGATAAACCAACAAAAATGAGAGAAAATTGCTTGTAAAAATGGCAAAATATGCAAATTAAATTCGAGAAATATTGGGCGGAAAAAGAGCCAAATATCTTACTATTTATTGCGCTAGTGTTGGACCCTAGGTTCAAGTTTAAGTACTTGAGTTTTATTACAAAAAAATGTCTTGAGTGGTGTGCAACTATGGTGAGTCGTGTTGAGAAAAATATATATTCTCTCTGTGAGGAGTATTCCACAATTTATGAATCTGCTAGCCACCAAAATAATGTTTCGGAAAAAAGAATTAAACAATGGGGCAAGTTGTAGTGCATTTTCATTCAAGAAAAACTCGGCATTTGTGGAAAACTTTTAAAAATTCAGTTAGGAAGATGACCACTGTGCGAAGATAATATCCTAAGAATTCACCGAACTCGACAAATTTAGATGCTTGAGAAACTACAAGACGTGCGTTACGTACGTATATGAGCAATTGGAAATAGAAATCCAAAGAAGTATGAGAACAAAAAATCCGAGCATAAAAAGATTCTAGCTATAAGGAACTGTTCTCGATTTTATAAACTTATCTTCTATGCGGGTGAAAAAAAGTGCTTACGAAAAAATTATTTTTAAAACTAAAATATATGATTATTTCTAAGTGCACTAATAAACAAAAGTTGTTTTGAAAATTAAGTCCATGGTAGCTTCTAAAATTCAGACGAAACCTACATATGTTTTTTATATACTACACTTCTGAAGATTATATGCTTGGGATCTAGTTACTCGAAGTTGTTATTTACAAAGGTATCTGGCTAGTGTCAAAAGTATTATTCATGTTGACCGAGGTTTAAGGTCTGCCGGATTTTTTTTATCTCGTGCCTTTATTGTTACTGGTTTAAGGCCTCAACTTCAAGCATCTTCACATGAATTCTTGAGGGGCTTATTGTGGGTTCCGACCGAAGACCTACTAATGGGCCCAACCCAGGTCGACTCCCTCCAATATTAATTGACATGTGCTAATTAGACATGTCCATTTTATGTAAACTAATATAAAGTTTAACTCTTTATGGGACTACTTGAAGGGAAAAACTGAAGTAGCCTCAGTTGATCCCACCTATTGTGGTTGCAAAAATCCCACACATTTGCGCCTTTAAATTGTTCCACGACCGTTAAAAGTGAGTTAGCAAAGCTGCCCGAAAGCAAGTAATTTTCATGCATCAAGTTTTAATCCCCACTTCTAATTAATACTCCCATTGACACATCTACCTTATGTTTAACTGAATGCATTCGTCTCGCAGCTGGTGAGCTAGACGAAGAGACACAACACAGTGTAACGTGATCCACAGTCGCACAATACTTTGCAGCTGAGAAATCTGACATTAATGACTTTGTGGTTCGAGACCTCCACCACATTTTGCAAGAGAAGACAGCGAAACCACACAAAGTCTATTACACTCGGCATTCCGACAAATGCGTTCCCAACTCATCCAATACCTATTCCTTGCTCCCTCGATTTGCCCCCATAAAAACCTTGAGAATAGTCTTTCGATATTGTTCAATACCAAAACCGAAGTAGTATTCGACACTGCCAATATATTAATATTCATTGAGGTGAGGAGATGTCACAATAATATCAACCTCTTCCCAATCCCGAGCAATTTATGTTCCATCCCTTTATCCTCGAGGCCACTGTATCTAACACACTTTGGAAGTAATGCATTTTATCTCTACTTGGAAATAAGGCACACCAGTTCGACCACAAAATATTCCTTACTAGGTTCACGAAATGCGGTCCAAACCCAAACCTTCTCAGCACCTCCAATAAATAGGCGTGGGATACCCTATCGAAAGCTTTCATTATATCCAATTTTATAACCTAATTACCCCCTACACAACAATTTATCGAGTGAACCAACTCTGTTGCGAGAAGGACATTATTTGAGATAGATATATCCTTTACAAATCTTGGTAATATATTCGCGATCACATTGGTGATGTCATTATTTGCAAAATTACACAACGATATCAGCCGAAATTCACCAAAATGACACGGATTCGATACCTTTGGGAGGAAAACAATCAACGTATTTACCATCGAATTTGGTATATGAAATCTATCCCAGAAATCACATACGGCTTGTAGCATATCAACGCCCACTATGCCCCAACAATCTTGGAAGAATTTGCATGAAAATCCGTTTGGACCCGAGGTACTATTTTTGTTCAATGAATAAACTGCGAGACGTACCTCCTCCATAGTTGGTAATATCGATAGCCTCCTATTTTCCTCAGCATTAACCAATTGTGGTATTAAATTGAGCAATCCATAATTATGCTCCAATGAGTCATCCGGTGTAAAGTTCATTGTAGAAACGGTTCTTTTCCAGTCTTATCACCTCCTCCGTACACAACCATATGCCCGCCGGATCTCATATGCGAGAAATAAACATTCTCTTTCTCCTATTGTTGCACAGTGCATGAAAGTAACGTGAATTAGCTTTATCCTCCCTCAATCATTTTATCTGTAATTTTTGTCGCCAAAAAATCTCCTCGGCTTCCAAGTAGAATTTATAAATTCCTTTTGTTGCTTCCCATTCTTCCCGGACAAAGCTTGGTTCCATTCCCCATCATAACCACCAAACAATTCCCAGTAAAATTCCTACCCCCAACTTTCTGCAATAATTTACCGAAAAGTATTGTGCTTGGACCATATATGCTGATAACGAAATGATGAACCCGTTCTCAAACCACTCACCTCCACACGACACAACAAAATATAATGGTCTGATTTTGATCGATGAAGATGTTCCACTCACCTCCACTTGCGCAAAAAAGATCACTCCAAGTATTATTAGTTGCCACTCTGTCCAGCGACATAATGGTGGTGGGGGAAGCACTTATACACCATGTAAATGGACTCCCCGAAAAAGGCACATCAATTAAACCACTGTCCCCCAAAGCTTCTGCAAACTCCGAGATAGGCAATGTAGCAGGTATAGATCTCGGACTTTCCAAAGCATTTAACACGACGTTAAAATCACCACCCACTAACTATGGCACCTCATGCATGACGGAAAAATTACGAAGTTCCTCCCACGAAAAATTACTAGCATAAGTTTTTAAGTTCACAATTACCATCTAATCACTACTACTAACCACTGTGAGGACAAGCATTCCATACCATAATATCCAAATCTTTCCCGACATATTTCTAAATCAAAATCAAACCCAGTCGTCTAACATAAACTGCAAGGTCATCAACAGTTAACATCGACTCTAATAAAATAATCAAAGATAGTCGATGGTCTCGCTTAAATTGTTTCACATGTGCTATTGACTCAACATTAGCAATTCCCCCTACATTCCAAATTGCAAAATCCATTAAAAATATTAAATATAAGTAAAAGATAATGCCATACAAGTCACTAGCTAGGGATCACACCCTTCTCAGCAAGTCGTGTTGACTGCCGAATCGGGTTAGCAGTATGCTTGTTCCCACAGTTAGGGATGTCCATCTCCTCATACAAAGAACATGTTGATAGATCAACTACTAGTCCAGTGTGGATACTAGTAGCTTATATACCTTCCTCAACTAGACACACCTCATCCTGAAATATTCCTTGAGTTGCCGAAACATGATAGTTACTAGCAAAATCCGCAAACTCTTTCTACATCAATCGCCTTCGCTTCAACGTTGCAGGAATCGAACCATCCAGTCTCGCCGACATCCACAGGAGTCGAAGATATTAGATTTACCTCAAAGTCATCTTTGTCATTAGACATGCAAATAGGCTCTGCCAATTCATCTAGGATAGCTGGCCGAACCCTCAGATCGTCAATACCTTTGCTCCCTATCTTTTCAAGGTCCTTATTTAAATGCCATTTTCCTTTTTTATCTGAGCTCCTTACCTCCGAATTTGACTTGGTTTCATTATTACTAGTAGAGGCTACTGGTTCCTCAACTATTACTTTAGCTTAATCGATCCCCTGCTCCTTGTCAATCAATGATTTTACCTTTTGAGTCGAGACCTTAGACTCCTCTACCACCTTTGTGCCAGAGACCGAAGCCCCCCTTCCCAATTGTGTCTTTTCCAACATTTTTTGCTGGGACTACAGGGTCTAGCCTCTCGAACACCGAAATTCACTTTTCTTTACCCTTTACCCATGGAGTCGTGACCTCCATTAGAGCCCGCATAGGTTTGGTAAGGGGTTTAGGCTTAGAGTTGTGGTTTCGTGGGATTGATTTCGAACAAAAATTATTGGCATGTCCCAGGGACATACAATGTGTGCAATAACATGGAAGGTCATCATATGTAATAGGTTGCCAAAACCCCTTACCTGTACGTGCATGCTTAATCCGTATCCGATTCGGTAATTCCTTTAGAATGTATAGTTCCACATGCTGTGAATGTATAATTCCTTTAGAATGTATAATTCCTTTAGAATGTATCCGATTCGGTAATTACAGAATTTCCATTTCCGTTGGCGCCAAAACCAGAAATAATCCTCTTCTTGATCAAAACGAATGATCACATGCTGTGAATTCAGTTAACCGGCCCAAAAATTCCCATTGAATCCCACCCTATTGAGGTCCCTTTTTAAGGATTCCATAAGGGGGAATCGCTTCTGGAATTTGCCGACACAGTCCAATCGTCACGGAGCTTCAAGAACGGGATGTTCATCGTCAGCTATGATAAGGCTCAGTTCACCCTTGAAGGTCTCAAGTGCAGTGATCGGGAAAGAGGGGACTGGAGAGGGAGATTTTGGTTTCGATTGTGAGGTGATATCAGCGAAAGACTTCTTGTTCCAGACGCCACCTCCGTCGGGAGTTGGCTGAGCGGCGGTCATGAATCATGATGATTCAGACGATGGCCTAGGTCGTTGCCGAGAGTCCTATTGCAGTGAGGTTTTAGCGTAATTCTATTGCCCAGTACATCTTTGGTTACTTCAGCGACATATTGATGGATATTTTCTCTTTATTAGAAAGTTCCTGACACAGTTTTAAAATTTGGAGATTTTTTTTTTTTTTAACCATCAATATTATCCTAACCTGTTTATTTAAACAAAACCAAAAAATGCAGAGGGGAAAAAAACCTAACAGCTTGATCACTATCAAAGAAAATTTCACGACTTGTTAAGAAATCTTGAGATAAATGCATTAACCATACCGTAAGGAGATTGTATTTCTTACATTCATTGAATCCTATTCCACGAGCTTATGTTCTAATCTGGCAAATATTGTCGAGGAAGGCCGATGTAGATAGATAATTAACATTTTAAGACTAAGAATAATAAGTCTATGATTTGACACTCTTTACTTTAACAATAAAAAATATTAATAAAAGATAAAATATAGCGAAACGTCATAAATAGTTGGTAGACAATCTCCTTTAATTATTGTTTAATTTGTAGCCAATAAAAGTTTATTATTATAGCTAATAGTTCAGACCTACAAAACGCAACAATTAATAGACAAATTTGAAGAGAATTTATTATTTATTATCCCAATTAGCAAGCATTTTCTGAAGCCAATTCTCTGATGTTTCACTTGGCTCCAGCTTGGAATTAGTGACGTCACAACATTGATCATCTGTGACATTTGCGACTTTGATTAACATCTTCAGCCATATCTACATGTGTTCAAATTGTTACATGAAAATAAAAATAAAATAACAAATGTTTTAGAGGTAGACCGACTTCTCATTTCAAAACAAAACATAATTCTAAGTTAGGGCAGACATTTCTATCACAAAAACAAAATGGCATTTTTTGAACTCATTGAGAGGCAAGGGCCATTCACGCCACCCCTTCTCAGCGCCACTCAGGGACGATTCTAGGGGTGGGACAGTCTTTTTAAAAATACTACTAGACGTAGTAATATATAGTAATTTTTATATGTAATTCGGAATTTTTTATCAAATTCGCACCCTCAAGATTTGTTTTGCAGTTTTTATAGGTAGGTCGACATACTGTTGCAGTTTTTCGCCCCCAAAATACAATTCCTTCCTTCGCCCCTGACACCACTCAAAATAAAAAATTTAAAATCAAACTATGGAGTCTCACTCTTATTTATATACCTTGATAGATGTTTGATTGCACTTCCACATCCATAGAAATAGTGTTTCCTTCATCATAAAGTTCTTGGATCACCTCTGCAATCTCTTTGGGGCTCAACTCTACAAGATCCTCCCCGCGCGTCTCACTGATAAATTCTTCAATGTTTTCAGAAGGAAAATTCTGGTGGCTCATGTTAACAAGATTGTTGTTTGCTTCAAGGAGGAACTCTTCGATAATTTCTTTTGTTGCGATCCTTGTTTCATCATCCTCGGCGGTAGGAAGCACATTCATGAGATTTTCATGGGCTTCGGCATAAAATTCTTCAAGACATGACTCTCCCACCCTTTCTTTATTTGCATGGGATCCCTCCTGGTTCTTTCCATTGGATGAAGAACATATCTCTGATAATTCTGAGCGAACCTGTCATTATTATAAATTATTCAGAGATTAGAACATTTAACAGATCATTTTGATTATTGGCTTAATTGACAACTGTAAAATATATTGGAGTTAAAGAAATTACTATGTCGTATATACTTTGTAGTTAGTTAATATTTCATGCAGTTACATTTAAGGGTTTTGGTCAAGCTAAACGTTATTTTTTCTATACCATCGTCAAACTGGTTAAACAAATGGTGAATATGGAGTGGAATGAGTCCACTTAGTAAGTCCAGCCTCACCCTTCTCTCTCAAATTTCTCAGTCAGCCATACTTCTCAAAACTGTGATCGGTACTTCATACTCTAGCAAATGTGAAGAATATGAGATGGGACCGAATCTATTAGACCCTCCCTACATTTTTAACTACATGGCATATTAACTAAACACAATAATGTTTACAATTGTATATAAACTGCATTATCTTCAAAAGAATATACAATTCGTTAAATCATAAGATAAATTGTGCTCACTTGAAGTTGTTGAGATCTGTTTGGATCATTAATTTTGTCTTGGATGAACTTCGAGATCTCAACCATGGATCTTAATGTTCTTGCAGAACTTCGATGCATGTATACCTGCAACAAAAATGATGAAGAGGTCAAAGCAGTTTATTTAACTAAATAAGCCTAATCAAATAGAAAGGTCAGAACAGGTAAAGAAAAAGAAGTGCATAAGTTTTAACGATACCTAATATTGAATGTTATCAAAAAACTACCGAATGTAAGCAATAAAGTTACCTTATCTCTTGATCCATTGGGACGTTCTCTAACCTCCATTTTCCATTGTTCTAGGAGGTCAGTTACTCCTAAAGGTTCAGTATTATCTTGTTCTATTTTATTCACTTCATTAACATCGTTTACCTGCAAGAATAATAATGATTACATATAACGTGCAAATTAACAATTTGAAATTTATAGTCTATGACATTGATTAATAGTTACATTGTCGATCTTTAAGATGTACGTCATGGGATGAAGAGGATCGGTCACAAGTCTGAAGGTGACCCAATATTCATTGATCAACCTTGCAGTCTTCAAAGCTTTTTTCTTTTTTCTTTTTTGTATTCCAGGTGCGCTTTGTTTCTGCAATTAATGTATGCTTAGGTTAGTGACTATGAATTCTACCCAGTTCTTTCATGAAGTTGACATCAAGAAACCATTGAATTCAAAAAACAACAAAAAAAAAATTCTAAAACACATGATTTATCTAAGGGGTTTCTTTTTTAGAGATTCAAAGGTTGAAGACTTAAACGGAATTCTCTCTCTCTCTCTCTCCCTTTTCTCCCTTTTTGTCTCTCTGCAAACTCTATTCCTACATATTTTACTGGTCGTATCTAGCCATTGGCTCCGACCAATGGTCAGATCTTAGCCAGTTAACTTCATTTTCTGTTTTTATTCGGGTATTATACATCTATTTTGTACCATAAATCATCAGATACTTCTTTCAATGTATTTTTCTTCAAAAAATAAGACACAAATATTAGATCTATCTCACATTTTCATATATCTAGACTTATTTTATCTGCTCCTAGGAGAAATCAGTCAACCCGGACTTGATTTCCCTTTTATCAACTTTCAACATCTTCCCGAGGCAATTTGTATGACGATTAATACACCCATAAACCTAAAAATTGCTGATCTCTAAGGAAGATGCTAAACTGATCTTCTCTTACCTCTAGATTCAAGGATTGCGATGAAAATGTTGAGAAAAGGAAGATTATGTATTTGTTCATCTTACCAATTTTTATATTATTATCTCATACCCATCTAAGTTTTCTTGGGTGTGGCTTTTATCTGTTATGATGATTTTCTAAATTATTGTATAACTTTTATTTTCTTATATTTTCATATTTTTCCTTTAATTGAAATGACCTCGCCTATTTTTTTATTAACGAAAATATTTTTATTCAGCAAAAAATAAAAGGTTGAAGACTTAATTAAAAATGTGATTAAAAAACACAGAAAAACTTTTACCTCCTTCAATGAGATTCCTTAGGGGATATGTGGATCCAGGTTAATTATTTTCATAATCATTTTAGATGGATTAATTTATTTTCCTCATGAGATAAATATTAATCCCTCCTCAATATCGATTTATCTTATATTTTGATTTTAATAAATCTAGCAGGTATTTATGCCAAACCTTACATCATAGCAAGTGACTTTCCTTTAAGAAAAGAAAACAAAGAAAAATATCTTGTTGAAATCTAACTTAACATAATTTAGTTCAGACAATTGAAAAATTATCTTATTGGCTGCTCAAAATGGTAAAATTAACATCAACATGAATCCCAAAAGGATAAGCTAACAAAATTTAATTACTAATATAAAGTTTGATTGTAATTTACTGTCGCTAATCGTTTTGAGGGCTAGCAAAGAATAAGTTACATAAAATAAAATAAAAACGAGAAGCGAAGCTACGAAATCTAAAATCACTTTGAGAAGTTTTTCTCTCTCTTATTTTAACATGTAAATTCTAACAAATAAAAAAAAATTGAGTAGACCATCCTAAAAATTGCTATTGATGAGACCCTTATTCTTAGAGGACAAAAAATTCATAAAATAATATTGCATCTGAGTTAGTTTGCCAACAACAAACTTGAAAGAGAAATAAATATGGAGAAAAAAAAAGAATTCAAAAGTCTAGTTCTTACATCATTTGTTGGGCATTCATTATGCACAAGAGTTTGTACTCGAACATCAATCTCTTCACCGGAATTTGTGTCTTTCAATAATGTTAATGATTCTGAACACTATCAGTAAAGAACATGTCAAATAAGGAGAATATGCTTTTTAATTAGAAATTAATAAAAGAATAGAGTAGAAACTGATTGTAGTTAGCTAAAATAAATTTTATATATAATGAAAGTTTTAAAAATACAAATTTAAAATGTAAACTACAATTAAAAAAAATATATATGTAATTACAACATATGTGAAATGCATAGTTGCAACACTTTATTAACCTCTTCAGCCTTTGCACTGTCAAGATTTGCGGGGTTCTGTCGAGTGCAATTCATGTCATTGGAATTCACTGACTCTGAAAGCTGCCATTCAAAAGATATTAGAATGTTCTACAGTGATCAGAAATATGACTAAAATATGATTTAAATAGTCTCAGTTTATTTTTGATTTGAAGCTAGCCTTAGTCCATTAGGTCCTCCATTGTTCCCTTTATCTTTTCATTTAAATTTTGAGTTACACAAGAAACAAATACTAGTAATGAAGTCATTTATGACATAATAAAATTTTTAATTTCTCTTGTGCTTCGTTTTCAAAACTCTATAGCCATTGAGAAAAAGATGTGTGACACTTACTTTATCTTCTAGCCATTTCAAGGATATAAGATTCGGTGCCAGAGTACCGTCAATCTCAATCAACTGTTCCAAAGAGTCGAACACCTTTTAATTTGAACAAGCCAAACAAACTAAATTAGTCAGAAAAATAGATTCAAGATAACATTGAACAACACAAGAAAAAAATAAAGGAATAATGAAGAATTACATCTAAATCAGAAGAGTCCATTACGAAGAATTTTCTCAGTTCTCAAGAGTATTGGGAAGAGTTGGAACTTGAAGATGAACTTTGATGGCTTAATCTGTGCTACTGGTGTGTGTTTGTGTGTGTATATATAAGTATATGATTTTGAATTGCCGAAATAGAAAGAAATTAAAAAAAAAAAAAATTAATTTACAGGTAGATGCATTGTCACCTACTTCGAAATATGAACCTGGTCAATATCTTAATATGGTTAATTCAAATTTTACCAATTTTTCTATTCAATGTCTAAATTGAGTATTGTTTTGGGTATATGTGTCTAATATCTTAATTTTTAATAAGTTTGAGATTTGAATTAAAGACAAGCATTCCATATTCAGATTATGCACACATATGCCCTAACAACACTTATAGTGTTCTTTCAATTCCAAAATATGATTTTTACTTTATTTGTCACAGTTTAATAGAAAATATGTATTGAGAAAAGTTTTATAAAATTTCTCATACAATGTTTCTCATTGAATATGAAATGAGATTAAATTAACTAAATTGATTTTTAAATTAACAAAATTGTTAAGAAATCAATTTAAAAAAAGAAAAAAAAATTAAAGTGGTTACTGTTATAACATTTCTGAACTTGGATATGAAATCCGTATGCTCTCTCTCTTTTTCCGTATATAGCATTTTTAGCTAGAAGAAAATGGTTAATTATTCATGTCGAGAAAATCCCTAACTAAAACAAATTTAATATCTTTTCTTGGCATAATAGTTTGTCGGATTGGATGCACTGTGCCACTTTCTGCAATACTTTAATTATAAAAACATTCGTTCATATATGCTAAGCAAAATAATATTATCTCTAGCTGGTCGTGAATAAGACTATAATTAAAAATATTGCAGAGCGTTACACAGAGGACCTGATGTGATAGTCTTTAGAATAAATATATAGTGGACTTTATGATAGTACAACTCGAAACATTTACATCACTCTATGCAACACATCTAATTATATTAAAAATATCCGTATATTTTAACTACATAAGATAAATCATATTCATTAATATTACTACAATTAAAACATTGTAGGGAGTTAGGACTGCCAACAGGTACGGGCCGGCCCAATCCCGATCCGCTCAGCCCAAAAAGTGTGAGTGTGTGCAAACTTGATTCTAATGTAAGCCAAGCGTGACTGGGTGAGTAAGATCCCGCTCAACCCGTTTAAGGATCATACCGAATAAAATAATTATAAATAATTTAATATAAATATTTATATATTATAATTTATTTACATATTAATTATTGGTTGTAATAGGAAAAAATAGAAACACTAAACAAAAGCTCCCCAGTACTTTTTATATCGAAATTTTCCATGTCCAAGTGTCAAACCCTAAAACTCATTCACCTCATTCAGTTCATTTCAATCTCTTTTTCTTCGGGAGAAGACCTTCAGCTCGTTTCACATCGCTATATTGAATCTCTGAAATATTTCAATTTACTTTGGATGATTTCTTATAAATTCGTTTGTAAGTTGTTATATATATATAAATTCATTTGTAAGCTATTAGTTGTAGATTATCATATGTTTGATATTTCATTGTGTATTATTTTTTTGCAATAGAAGTAGATGTTTGTTTAACGAAAATGTTCTATCTAATCTTGGAACTCTTGAATTCGTTACGAAATGTCTCTTTTATAATCATGTTGTACTTTCATTTTTATATCGATGATTTACTTTTATTAAATTTAGTGTTCAACTCGACTAATTTCTCTATCTTACTTAGATATTAGATGCAAACAATGATGAAGATATTATTGATATAACTATCATTGATGTGGATGATAAAGTCCTAGAAGATGATGAATTCCAAGAAGAAGAAGAAGTTGAGAAAGCCTAATAAAGAAACAAATAATAGAAGTTAATATCTAAAACTTTGTCTCATTTTATCAGAAATGCCAAAGATAAAGTTGAATGTATATACAATTATTGCAAAAAGAAGTTTCGAATGTGCTAGCAAATGTGGAACCACCAACTTGAATCGGAATATCAAAGATGGTGGTTTCCTCATCTACAGGAAAAGCAACAAAAAGAACAAGAACAAGAAACATAAGGTAAGATTCTTCTAGACTTTAGTGGCAAAACTAGCAAAGGTAATTCAGAGTCCTCTTCTAATCTTGTGGAATTTTGATCAAGAACGTAGTATGAGATATTTATCCGAGTTTATAATCATTATGGAGTTGCCATTTTGTTTGGTTGAGGATCCTACTTCTCGTTAGTTTGTTCGGGGTTTAAATATCAAGTTTAAATTTTGCACTTGAAACACGACTATGAGTCATTGCATGAAAAGGTATGAAGCTGAAAATAATATCTTGAAAGAACTCCTTTTAAGTTCCATTCCAAGAGTTTGTTTAAATATAGATTCCTGGACTCCAAAACAAGATCTTTCTTTCATGGCTCTAACTGCTAATTTTATTTACAAAGATTGGGAGTTGCTAAAAAGAAACTTTAATTTTGTTTTGGTCCCCATTAAGGCAACTTGGGAAAATCTTATTGACATAATTATACATTATTTGTTAGAATGGAATGTCGATAAAATCTGCACTATCACAATGGACAATCAATTTGCTGATGATGTGGTTATAAGATGTCTCCAAGAATATTATTCTTCTAGAGGGTTATTATTGCTTGAGGGTAGACGTTTACAAATTCCTTGTTGGGATCATGTTTTTAATTTAGTTGTTCAAGATGGTTTAGACGAGATTAAGTCTTGTATTCATAAGGTTCTTCATGTTGTGAATTGTACGAAAGTTTCTTCTAAAAGAAAGTTTGAATTTCTTGAATATGCTTAACAAGAGCGCATTCTTAAAGGTAAAATGTTAGTTCTACATTTTTTCACTATATGGAATTCCATATATTTAGTGCTTGAGTCTGCACTGCATTACAAGGCATATGATAGAATGAGATCTCGTGATTTGAACTTTAAAGATTCACCCCTTGTCGAAACATTGGGAAATTAAAAGTTGAAATTGTTCATCGTTTTCTGGAGGAAAAAAAAATTCTTGTCACAACTATATTTTCTGGCACCAAGTATTATAGTGGAAATGTTATTTTTTGGGAATGTTTTTTGAATTCTTATGTTGCTACGAGAAATTAGTAAAGATGAGAGAAATTACTTGGAAAAGTGGCAAAAACTATGCAAGTTAAATTCGAGAAATATTGGACAGAGAAATAGCCAAATATCTTACTCTTATTAAACAAGTGTAGGACCTTAAGTTCTAGTTTAAGTACATAAAGTTTTGTTACAAAAAATAAATCGTGATCTTGAGATGTGTGCAACTATGGTGAGTCTTGTTGAGAAAGATATATATTCTCTCTATGATGAGTATTCAGCAATTCATGAATCTGCTAGCCACCGAGATGAAGTTTTGGAATAGGACTTGAGTAATTGCAATGGGACAAGTAGTATTGAGCAATGACACTGATGGATAAAATTTAGAAATTCAGTGAGGAAGATAACCACCATGGGAAGATGATGTCTCGGGAATTCAACAAACTTGACCAATTGGGAAGCTTGAACAACTGGAAGATGTGTGTAACTACAGGTAGAACTATTTTAATGAGAATGTTCTCATCTCTAAGACACAAATAAAAATATGGAGCCCATTTTCATACGCGAATTAATCTTATATATGCTGGTAGGGCTGGGGAAAAATTATTTATGTCTTAACGTAGGGAGTACTCAATTTATTACCTTTGCCCAATCAATCTGATTAGGGTGATTAACATTTTAATTTATTACCTTTACCCAATCAACTGGTTCTGAATTTACAATCATAGTTGTTGATACATCCATGTTAAGAGAAAGACCTTCTTGAGTAGCTCAGAAACTTGAATAAAAAACCCCAAGCATCCCACACTACAAGAAAATTGTGTAATAGGGACGGACATTTCCGTTGTTAAACTCAGTTTAGCGACCGATTAACGACAGAATTACGTGGTTGTATAGTTTTCGTCGCTAAGCAAATTATTGACCTAATACCGAGGGAATATATAGCGACCGAGTATTCGGTCGCCATATACCGACAAAATACCGACTGAACATTCAACATTGTTTACTTTTGACTTTGACTAGTTAACGACCGAATACCGACGAAAATTCTAGCGACTGAAAATAGAGTCGCCATATACCGACCGACTGGTCAACATTGTTGACTGGTTAACGACTGAATACCGACGGCTTACTTAGCTACCAAATCTTGGGTCGCCATATAGCGACGGAATATCTACCGTACGGTCAACAACGTTGACTTTGACTTGTTAACGACCGAATACCGACGGATACTTTAGCTACCGAATATTGGGTCGCCATATACCGACCGAATGGTCAACATTGTTGACATTTGACTTGTACTGCTTAGCGACCGCTAATATAGCTCCCGATCATTCGGTGGCTATTCCGTCGCTAAATTGTTTTTTATTTAAAAAAATAAATCTGAAATTTAATTAAATCATATTATAAAAAACAGCCATACGCACATAAATACGAATCAGAAACAGTATTAACAAGATCCCAAATAGCAAAAATAATTAATAAACACACAAATAACATTACATAACCAATTATCTTACTAAAAATCACAAGTTTACACTTTTCATTTACATTACAACACTCACAATCAAAGTGTGCACTTCTTATTACATTATAATACTTACAATCAGAGTGCACACTTTGAATTACAATTCTCGATTCATTATGAAAGAAGGATTTGCAAACCAAAAGGCAACCCCTACAAAGAAATCCAGCATTTTAGAAGTAATCAAAACTCGAGTTCGAATTTTCAATCCCACACTCTTTCAAGTGTGTACAAATTTTAAAAAAAATATATACAAACCTATAGAAAAACTGAAAACAAAAATTAGAACTAAGAGGTGGTAGGACTTGTGGCAGTTTCTTAAGATTATGACAAAAAATAAAACAGAGAGTGAGACAAATGATCTTAAAACGTGTACTTAAATATAGGAATAAAGGTAAACGAATAATCATACTGTTTTGCTACATGTTGTGGCAGTCCGGCTCCAGTGCGGATCCCTCAAAGTTCCGCACCTGCGGAACCATCCTAGCCGTCGGATGGAATTTTGAACGGTCCAGATCTGGAGAGAGAAAAGTTGCGGCTGACAATACAATGTTATATAATAAAAGGGTACATATGTAATTTTACAAATAAATGATTGGGTTACCGAGGAGGAGAGAGAAAAGTTGCGGCTGAACAAAAACACATGTTCTTCTTTAGAGAACACATTGTAAAACACAAGAGGGAGGGGGGTGAATTGGGTTTTAACTAATCTTGCTAACTTTTTCGAATCTATTCAATGCAAGTTAGAGTTTAAGCAAGATGAACAAAACCGAAAGCAAAACCCAACAACAAGACAAAGGATTTAGAGTGGTTCGATTCACTTAGAATCTACATCCACTACCTTGAGCCACACCCAAGGATTTGCAACAACTTCACTAAGAAGATTTTACACTTGTGGCTAACTCACTAAGAGTTTTACAAACACAACCACAATACAAAGAAACTCACTAAGAGCTTGCCCACACTAAGTAGGACTTTTACAACAATTACCCAATCACAAAGAAAGGGAAATAAGAATGTTTAATACAAAGAATATTCACTCTTCTAAGTGAAAGATTAATACCTTTGAAGTACAAGAATTGTTGCTCTTTAGAACATATGAATTCCACTCTTTGTCTTGCTTTTGAAAGATTGCTCTTGAATGATTTAGATCATTGAAATGAAGAGCATTTACTTTGAGAGTGTTTTGACTTGATAAGAAATCAATGTAAATTGTATGTGCAAGTCTTAGAATGATTCTCTAGCTTTGGAGAATATATACATTTCAAATATGGCTGAAAAACGACTCTTTAACGGTTAAAAAATGGCTAGTTTCTCGCAGAGTTCGGTTGACCGAACACAGGGTTCGGATCCATTTTAACCAATCTCGGTTGACCGAGATTACCCATAGGTCGACCGAAGCATAGGGTCGGTCGACCGACCTTCCCCTTAGGTCGACCGAAGCTCCTAAGCCAATCTCTCTGTTTGGCTTCGGTTGATCCGAGCTTGAGCTCGGTTGACCGAACTTCTGAGCTGATTTTTCACACGTTTTGAAATCTTTTGAAGTCTAAAAGGTTTTCCTTAAAGGTAACAAGTAATAATACTTGGAAAACCATTTTAAAAGACTTAGACTTAGAAAACAAAGGCTTTTGAAATACGAAAACATATAAGGATCATTTTGAAACTTAGCCTTTCGAAAACGTGTTTATGAAAACATGCAAGACTAGAGTGTAGAGCTTATGTTCATGAGAGCTTTGGTTAGAGCTTTATAAGATAACGACTTATAATGACAAAGCTAATCTAACCAAACCTAAGTCTTCAATCTTCAATCTTGAAAGATAAGCCTTGAATATAACTTTGAATCTTGATACCAATGGCTTGATTGAAGTACTCAGAGCTTCCATAATGAGTTCCGATATTCTATCACAAAGATTAAGATCATTAGACACAACATCAAAAGTTTGTCCAATATCAAAAACTGAGTTTGTTCGCCCTTAGGGCTTACACACATGTTTTTGGTTAGAGAACATGTGTTTTTGTTCAGCCGCAACTTTTCTCTCTCCTCGGGAACAAAAAGTAACACGCAAAGTTTATCCCTAAAATACTCCTATTTTGATACAGTCGTTGGATCAAAAAGTATAAAATCCAACGGCTGGGATCGTGGCCCGCACCGTACGGAATTTTGAGGGTCCGCATAGGAGCCGCGACGATGTTGTGGTTGTATAATATCTAGCATTCTCACAGCTTCTTGGAAATGCTCAGATTCTTTTCCATTGAGTGCATCCACTGTGGCTTGAATTGGATATTTTGAAGCATAGCTTATTGCAACACTATAGGTCTTGGATCGATATGGATGCCTCAATCTTTTCTTCTCACAATTCTAAAAATTTAAGCCAGATAGAGAAATATAAGTTATAGACATGGAAGAAGACAGGGGCGGGGTGACAATCGCCCTCGAGATTTCTAAAAATACTATTAGATATAGTAAATTTTATATGTAGTTCAGAATATTTTATCAAATTCGCCAACATCATTTTTTTTTTAATTTTTATATGTAATTCGGCATACTAATGCAGTTTTCTACCCAACGCCAAATTGTTGGCTTCGTCTCTGATTATAGAAGCGAGTTATGAAAAGATGTATACTATAGTAACCCTTGAATAACTTGGGCAAAATGTCACATATAAACTGACTTTTAGATAAAATAATTTTTTTTTCTATGGAGAAAGAAAATCTAACATGCATGCGTGTGTATTTGGAAAGTGTTCATTTCCAAATGAAAAAGAATATATCTTGTCTCACAAACAGTTAAACAGAAAAAATTCTCAAAACTTAACAATAACAACAATAATCAAGTCTTAGTTACTAAATATTGGGGTCGGCTATATGAATCAAATAAAAAATTACGTAAGGTCATCCACATGAGTGTATTCTCTCCATTCCTTACTATACAAAGAACAACTCTCATCAAAATTTAGTAAATTCATATCCCCTTTTATCATTTCCGTTCAAATCTTCTTCGGTCTCCCTCTACCTCATACGAAATCAATATTAAGCTTGAATTTCAATATTCATAACCTCCCTCCAAACCTGAGACTGTGCATCCTCATAAAAACTATGAGGTTCAGCAGGCCCGGCTCCAAGGTTGTCCAAGGTGACATCCGGAACCGGGCCTCACATTTACAGGGGCCCCAAATTTTTTAAAAAATTACTTAATTTGTATATAATTATTAGTTAAAAAATTTGAAGATCTTGATGTTTTACAATTTGTTGCTCAAAATCTTTTTTACCATACACCAGTGCCGGTTAATAGGGGGTGCATGCTGAGCGACCGCAAAGGGCCCCCAAAAATCCGGGGCCCCAATTTTTTTTATTTTTTTTTTGTTTATATATATATACTTAGCCTAAAATCCGGGGCCCCAATTTTTTAGCCGCCCTGAGGTTCAGGCTAAATATCAAGTACATACACATAGGATTGTTGATCAGGGGTTAAAAGCTCATATGTGATGACATTAGGTAGAGTATGTGGGGAGGTTTTATGCATGGTGAGACAAACAAAATCTTGAAGATGTGAAGGGGGATGAGAAGATCTAGATGATTTTCTAAGTTGGTGAGGGGAAAAAGTAGTAGAATCAGACTCTTCATGCGAAGAAGAAGCAGTAGGAGAAGGTGAAGACAATGAAGAAAGAAAATATGAAACTGCAGGAATAGGAAAAGAAGAGACTGAAAGGGACTACTCTAAGTCTGGAGTATATGTGGAAATATTTTCAGATGAAGGTTTAGGAAGAGAAGATGAATGTGATTGAGCAAAAGTAAAAATATGCTATCCAAGAGGATGTAGTCCTTAGTGGCGGAAAATTAACCGAGGTAAACACTATGATCAAATTTATGTCTGTCTTGATCTAAAGAACATGCGTAAGCCAAACAACCAAAAACACATTTTCAGATGAAGGTTTAGGAAGAGAAGATGAATGTTCATAAACAGGAATCTTTTGATAAAGCATTTTAAAAGGATTTTGATTAGCTAAAATTGGTGTAGGAGTTAAGTTTATCAAATGAACTGCATAACTGGGACATTGCCCCCAATAAGATAAATGGATCTTAGATTGCAGCCTTAAGGTTCTAGCTATATTTAAGATATGTTGATGTTTCCTTTCTATAAGTCCATTCTGTTCAGGGGTATGAACACAAGAAGTCTGATGCAAAATTCCATTTTGAATAAAAATCAAGCATATTAAACTCCCTTCGTTATCAGTTCTTATAATCTTAATTGATTTGTCAAATCGAGTGACAGTATAAACACATAAGTTTTTATGAGTTTGTCTAGCATAAGATTTAGCCACTGAAAGATATACCCAAGTATATCTAGAGTATGTAATAATCAACAATAGTAAGAAAATACTTGTGGCCATGCACAGTAGGTTCCTTAAAAGGCCCACAAATATCCACATGAATCAAATCAAAGATAGTAAGAGATTTAGATTTGCTAAAAGTAAATATGAGTTAATGTTGTTTAGTTATGGGGTGAATAGTACAATGATCAGAAGATTTGCAAGTAGAGGAAATAGGTAGGTTTTTAATACACTGCAATCTAACAGAAGCTAAATGCCCCAATTTATAATGTCATAATAGTGAAGTAACCTAAGAAAATGTAATAGGCAACAACACATTATAAAAAGAAGGAACAAAAGTATGAGCAATAGGCTGATACAACTGAAACAGGTAGAGGCCTTACCATCCTCTAGTTGTCCCAATTTATCTTTTCGTATTCAGGTCCTAAACTTCAGGAGAATCATACACAAAAGTTACTGAACAAGAATTTTGTGTAGAAAATTTGGAAACTGAGATGATATTAAACTTGAAATGTGTTACCAAAAGAACATTAGTAAGAATCACAGTAGGTATTCGCCTAATAGTTCCCTTCTTGTGAACTTGAATAATGCAGTTATTTGGTAAATGCACATAAGTATGGGAGATGTTGTGATAAGAAACAAAGAATTTATCATTCACAACTCTATGATGAGATGTTTCTAAATCAATTATCCAAGTGCATTCAATAGGCAATGAGCTTGTACATGTTGATGCAACATTTGCATCAAAGTGTTCCTGTAAAGCAAGATATTTAGATTTATTAGCAGTTGCAACATCATCAATTGCAGCACTTACTGTTACATGCTTAGCTTCTGATGCATTCACAGTTAATGATCCAACATTTGCATTTTGTATATTCTAAATAATTTGTTGCAGGTGTTGTAGATGTTCAGAAGTAAACCATGTAAAATGAGTAGGTACATTAGCTACATTAGGTGATGCATAGTTTAACTCATAGCCACCAGCTGGACATCCTGCTGAATATCCTTCATAACCTTCATGATTGCTATAATTGTTAAACTGTGAATCACCAATTGCATTGACTGGTCTATAAGAAGGCATTTGCACATTCTTCTTGTTAAAGGATGTCTAGCACCTATTAGTCCTGCTCCTGAGATAGCAAAGTTATTAGAGTGTCCTTTGTATTGATTATTCTGTGGATAACCATGTTTCTTGTAGCACTTATCCACAGTGTGTCCTAGTTTTCCACAATAACTGCAAAGAAGTAATTTCTTATTGTAATTGTCTTTTTGGTAAGTGCCTCCAACTGCATTGATATAATTATGCTCAACTTTGTAATTTTTGTTGAAGATCCTTTATCCATTTATTTGAAAATGTTTATGTTACAGTAAGAGGAGATCCTTAATTACATTTATTAAAAATACATAAATAATTAGGTATCACAACAATAAGTAATCAACAAATTTTAATCATTTCAAAACTTAAAAACAAATGGGGTCAAACCAAAAACTCAAAACATTGAAGCTTTCGCGCATCGCGAACAATGCCTACTTAATATTTTTATTATTAAACTAATAACTCGAACGAAATAAAATGCACTCTTATACTTTTATATTATGTAAAAATAAAATATTTAGTACGAGATCGAGTAATATTTATGGTAGTATCAGTAGTATAATATTTCCTTTGACAAACCAAATGGGCTCAAAGGTGCCACTGTTTCTTCACTGTAACCCTCTTTTGAACCTCTCACAGGAAATATAATTATATACTCCCTCCATTTCTAAATATAAGACATTTAAGACAAGTAATAAATATTAAGATATTTTTTAAATAAAATATTATTATTATTATCTTAAATAGAATCAGTGACATACAAGTTCTATTTAACATAATAATATTTGTATTTTGATTAACAAAACACCTTAAATTTTACTTCTTTAATTTTCGCTATATATCACTGAAAATTTTATATTTAGGAGTGTAAGTTGTAAACCGTAACTGTGAGTTAAAAATAAAATATAAAAAAAATCCTCTTTATAAATAACCCCCGATTAGCCGACCTTGTCAACATCATTTTAGCATGTAGGGTTCAACAGGAAACAATTTGGCAAAACTACAGCGGAATTTGGTGGTATAGAAAACAACAATGTTTTGGGCACGTCCAACATATTTTGTCCATTTTCTTGGACGTGAAGGAGACTCATGAGAGAGAAGAGGGGCAGATTATTAAATCCCAATGCAACATGCTCATAGTTTATGTTTTCTTGGCTGCTTATTCTGTCATTTTCAACATTGCAACTTGGGGTTTTCATTGTCCTGAATTATGAAAATGTCTCCTCAAACATAATGCCAACATGGAAAGGTCATAATTTGAAGAAATTCTGATATGAACTTGATTCATGGATTTTATGGTTTAAAAGTGTCTATATCACCATGATTAGAACATAGATGTTCTTTATGGGACGAAATGAGAACCTATTCGTTCTAATGACTTTTGATCTTCTACTAAATCCTCTAGTATCTTGTTTAGTATACATATAAAATTATCACATGTGAAGTAATGTTATTAGTCAAAACTCATGAATTTAAGTAGTCAACTGTTAGAATAGATCATATGTGATATCAGTGTAAAAACTTTAGAATAAAATTTACGCGTGAATTGTAAATATAATACTCCTTTCGTTCTAAATTGAATGTTTATACACTCTCTTTTTTTTTTTGCTAAATAGAATGTTTATAAACTTGCACAATAATTAAGAAGAGTAGTTTAATCATGAGTAAGTCACCATAACATCTTTGTTAATAAAAATATTAAAAAAATTTATATCGCGTGCTCCAGGAAAAGTATGTTAGTGAAGCATGTATCCCTAGGAATTCTAAAGGATATTAGTACCACTGCCCCTAATTACTTTGTAAACTTTCATGACTAATACGTGAAGATCCTCACTTTCGGGTCAAAATGTATGTATAGTTTTTCGTTTGATAAAATGGGACGGAGATATGATATCAATTAAGACTTCTTACGTTTTGATAAGAGGTGCTTCTAACTATTTCTAATTTTAATTACTCAAAAGTAGTTTGAAAGATTATTTATTTCAGTTTCCTCAAGAATATAGAAAACAAAATGAAAAAAATAAAATAAAAATCTCTTTGTGGGAAAACTATCTAGCAATTAGCCTTTAGTTGATTAATCAAATACTTTTTCTCCTCAAAGAGATAAGATCATATAAAGCAACTTCTACTTCCTTTCCGGGAGAATTCTTGTGAGAAAAGGAACAAAGAATCTTTTAGAATTTTGTAATTCGTCTCAAAACAGAACACGAGATTTCATATTTAGAATATATATCTACTCTTATAAGTAATTTAATTTTTTAAAGAAACTCAAGACATAATTTTTAAAACAAAACGCTTTCCCTCCCCCCACCAATTTAACATATGCCTCAAAGTACTTTGATCGACAAAAGAAATTGAATCAGTTTTGCATCAAATTCGTAATCTATTCTGTAAGTGTTTATGATATGAACACTTCTGATATGTACCGGGTTCACTGGACAATGCGGTACAGATTTGGCCACATCACTGCATTTCCTTCTCTCTCTTTATTCTTCAGGGATGTGCCCAAATCTGGACCACATGAACCCGGTCCATATCAGAATTTTCCTTATGATATACTCCCAATCAAAAGTCTTATGTTTAGGAATGGAGGTAGTACTTACCTCACTCAACCTCAGCTCAGGAGGAGTAATTTCATAAAAGAAAACTAATAAGGCCCAAAAATACAAATGCATGACTAAAAATAAGTTTTAGTCTCTTTCTCATTTACATTTTTGGGTGTATATAAATTCATAAAGAGAGAGAGAGATAGAGATAGAGTTTTTTTCCATGAAGAAGATGCAGAGATGTAATGAAACGAAAAAAATAAAACATTTTTCCTTTTCCTAAGCAAAATAAACATTGGCCATAGCCCTCCTTCAAAAAATAATTTAGCATCGCAAAATAGTATGAGAACGTTATCACTTATACTACCTCCGTCCCATATTATTTGCAACGTTTCAACTTTTGAAACATGTCAAATTATTTGCCACGTTTCAGAATTTGATAAACATTTGACATGTTTTTCCAAAACTACCCTTCATCTAACTAGTCAACACTTATTTAATTGTTTTAGTCTTTCTAACAATTCACACTTATCTATGCACACCAAACAATACACCTTAATGACTCTAATTAAGTACACTATTAGTCATTCTTTCCTAGTACTACTAGTCAGTATTTTCCATATAAAATACGACATCATTCACTTTCGTCATGAAAATCGCATTATTTAATTAAACAAGTTTTGCAACTATCACATATAAAAAGAGCATTGTGAAATATTGTTACCATAACTTTCATCCATCTCCTCATGAAAATCGGTTTCCGATAGGATATCGTATTCGTCGTCTTCTACACATGCTTTTTCATTTAAATAAAAAAAAAATATTGTTTGACGATGGTTCCTGAAAGTTTGGAGATTGTTCGGTACTTAGCACATCTAATAGAGGAAAATTAAGGTCAATATTTAAATGATTATTTTGTGTTTCTTCCATAATCACAATTAGGGAGAAGTTTAACCATTATTACTATAAAGATCTCCTTTTATAATTTTTATTTTGGTGGGAAACAAATTTATTCAATTTTAGATGAAAGTTATAGCGGCAAATTTACATTCATGGATATCACTTGATCGTTTGCAGTAGTATTCAACTTTGGTGGGAAATAATTTTTGTATGAAAACTTTTTGGGATGGCTGTTGGTAGGATTAGTATTGGTATAGGTGTCATTAGTTTTGGGTTTATAACTTGACTTGGAATTTACATTCATTAATTAGTAGTATCATCATTTACTAGTAGTATTAAATTAGGGGTATTTTGGACTTTCTTATTCATTATTAATGTATTTCAATGATTACCTTGATCTGTGTAAAAAGGTGAAATGTTACAAATAATATGGGACGGATGTAGTAACATTTACTTCTCAACTACAAAATAGTAACCATTAAAGTGCTTGATTATGGCCATAATTAAATAGATGTTTTTTTCTAAAGAAAATAATATTGAATAAAATTAATTATAGGTTTTGTGCGCCGGAAGCGGGTTTCCTGAAGTACAATGTTGACGATTGGCTGACCAGTGGAGGTGGCCGTCTGTCCTCGTGTATGTCTTTATCATTCAAAATTCGTTATTTGTACATTTTTTCCAACTTTATATACTCGTGACGAATTATTAGTGAATAGAAACAGACATGAAAACATATACGAAGACAAACGATTTTTTACCGGCTTTGGTGGGTGCTTTAGGAAATCACTCTTGCGGCTTTGTTGTGGTGGTTTTACTAGCTGTACATGTGCTCTACACGCAGAGCTCCCTGATTAAATATAATTCCATTCCAATCTATCTGTTGGATCCTTGGATTTTGGTCCTACTCCAGGGTGACAAGATGTTGGAATTTATATTTCTGGTTCACTAAAAATATTACTGCTACTGTTTATATATATTTATAAGTTTAAAATAAATTGAAACAGTACAGAAATCGAAAAAGGAAATAACACAGTACACTGCTATTGATTTTACTTATTAGCAGTTAAACTAAAACAGTGCAGTATCATAGCAGAAAACTTATACTGATATACTGTAACAGAAAACAGTAAATAAAACCTCAGAACATTAACCGGTTATTTGGATATAATCCTGGACGAGACAACAGTCACCGCTTCACCTTAAGTTCAATATATACTGCCTTTATCAGCTTCAGGCCTATTTCAACACTGAACTCCCAAGATAAAACGCTCAACCTACTGTTAACTAGAAACAACAGTAACAACACCTTTGAATCTTTTAGAAAAGTAGAACTCTCAAACATAATTCTCTTAAAATATGTAGAACATAACAAGAAGACGGAAAGATTGCAAGGAGAAGAGGAAATTTTCGAGGTGTTATTCTAGCAGTGCAGCTGCTGCCAAGAGAGACTTGAACAGTCTGAGATTAAATCTCTGAATGTCACTCTTGCATTAAATCTGTAATCTCAACAGTTTGGAAGACCAAAAAACATATCAGGATCATCCTACCCGTGAATTTTGGTCGGACATTCGTGTCTGCACACAAATCGTGCACGAAATTCTCACATTAGGCATAATATAAGTAACACAATTTAAACTCATGTGGTCCATTTTTCCTTATTTTCCCGGCCCAAATAGATTGAGGTGTATCGATCGGTCAAAAAATGCGGAGAAATAGAAGTTTTCGTTGCCAAGAGTAACTAATATCGGTCCAATAAATGGAGGTTCAAACAACCAGTTTGATGTGCGTCTATTAAGTGTAAAAGTTCACACTTAGAAAGACTTTTCAGAGGACATTTATCTAGGTCAAATTCGTCACAGTGTTCCAGCAAACATCAAAAGCATCGGCTTAGGGAAGGAGGAAGCTGATAGAATGTTAGCAACATAAATAAAGAGTGATAGAGTTCTCCAAGAATAAAGGCACTCAAAAGGATAAGTTAAGCATAAAACGTGATTATCACGTGGAATTTCTTAGAGTTATCATTTCTAGATCATGAAACGTCTATAAAAGGCGGACCAGGAGAGGAGAAAGACACAACAACACAATTTACTTTGCAACAACTCTTTTGGGCTGAAAGCAGTGAGGGGCGGGTGGTGGCAGCCGTCCCCTGACATTTTTATAAATAATATTAGATATAGTAAATTTTATATGTAATTCGAAATATTTGATCAAATTTGTCTCTCAACATTTTGTGCGGTATACTGTTACAGTTTTTTGTCCCAACCCTACAAGCCCTGACTTCGTCTCTGGCTGAAAGGGAGCAATTCTGGTGTACAATCTCACCGTCTTAGTTAGGTTAGATTAGTTATTTCCTAGACTACGTTACAATTAGTTCTTAGATTTTCGACTACTCAAATCTTGAAATTTTTATTCCTGCTAGAGTTGACTGATTTCAATTATGTACCAGACAAAGTCCTTCAATTCGTTTTGGTTATATTCAACCAATTTTGGATTCATTTTAAACTCGTATTGTTAAATCTTTATTCATATTTCACTTCTCAAATCCTTGTATAATCTAAGCAGGTTAAGAACTCACGATTTATTTTTAATGTTTCTCAATATAAATGATTTTTCTCTTTATGGCACGCCGCTTAATCAAAAATATTTTACTCAATTCTGTACATAGAAATAATGGTAAAAAGTGCCCACGCCCCCTAAATTATCTTGGATTTTGGTTTTTGACCCTCAACTAAAAAACGTCAATTGCTTGACCCTGGTTTTTTTTTAAAGTATCAATGGTTCCCCTTCCATCCAATTTCTCCGTTAAATAATAAAAAAAGGTACATATGTGACACTCACATGATAAAAATCGGATAACTTTGACAATAATTAATTAATCTTTAAAAAAATTAATTAGAAAATGGAAAACCCTCCCAAATCTTTTGAACCCTCCCTAATTTTTTTATCATCCTAAAATTAAAAAAAAAAATCCTAAATCCTTGAAAAGAAAATGTGATCTCCCATTGGAAATTTTGATAGATGAGTAAATAGTATTTTCAATTTCTGGTAAATATTTTTTATAGAGTCATATTTAGGTTGTTATGGAATACGATGAAAACATTGAATATTTTTTTTCCTCAAAACTAAGTTAAAAAACTCAGTATAATTAGTTACAACTTTAATGGAGTTTAACATAATTTCATGGAAGCATCCTTAAGTTATTTAGCAAAAAAAAAAAAAAAAATGCTCAAGTTGTTACTGGGGAATTTGCAAGATTTTCATTTAAAAAAGAAGTGAGATTTCACTAGACATTAAATAAAGAAGAAATTAGGGAGAGATTTATGGCTAACTTCAATTTTTTATTTTTTTTTATGGTTAATTTATTTTTGCCCAATATGCCCCCATTTTTATCATGTGAGTGTCAAATGGGCACCTTCCGTTATTATTAAACGGAGAAATTGGATGGAAGGGGAAGCATTGATACTTCAAGAAAGTTCAGGGTCAAACACTTGACGTTTTTTAATTGAGGGTCAAAAACCAAAATCCGAGATAATTTAGGGGGCGTGGGCACTTTTTACCCTAGAAATAATAATAAATTATCACCATTTTGTTGATTCTTTATCCAACATAGTGTTACAAAGTGTTGTACCATGTTTGTTTTATTACAATGAGTAAAAGTTTTATTATCACAATTGCGAACTCTCAAAAAAAACTGTTACAATCCACTTTAGTTGACCTTCTCCAACCTTTTTCCGGAATCACGATCTTCTTGCATCCCCCAAACAACACTTTACCTATTTTTTTCCTTTTTCCTTTGAAAAAAGTGATTTAATGATACTCAAATTATTTTACAGGACACGATAAAATTCTACATGTATTTTAACTTCTTGATAGGTCATATAACAATTTTCGCGTTCCTTAAATCATCCTACCGCCAGTTCTTAAAAAGTCTCACACACCGATCGGATGACAAAGATTGAAAAGAAAAATTATCTCAAATTTAAACGTACTATTCATCATCTTCCCCATAAAAATTACTTCTCTTGAACTTGTTTCTTTACTTATATGACCCAAATTCTCCGTCTTTTCTTGCAAAATTGGCATTTTTAATTCTTCCCTCCATCTAACCAATCTCAATCCAAAAACTTCACACGCATTCTTATTCCTAAAACGCACTTCACGGTTACTAAAATAATAAAGAAAATCAGGTGATAAACTCGATTTATAATCATGAGGCAAACTCAAATAGAATTTAAAGTTTTCAATCAAAGGAAATCTTTGATCTCTTGCAAACATCAAAAGTTTACAAACCTTTCTGCTAAATCTTTCTTGCAATGTTCTAAATTTAAAATTAGGATTTCAACATTATGTAAAGAAGTGTCCTTAAAAGAAAGGATCTCAGATCCATTTGATTATGGCGCCAAGGAACGTTCGGATTTGGTGGTGGAGGGAGGTTAAGGAGGTGGTGGTCAATGATGAATGATGAATTTTTTTTTGGAAAGATGATGAATAGTAAGCTTACATCAGCCTCTGTCGTATGACCTGCGCGGGGACTTTTTTGTCCAGAAATAACTAGTCAAATTAATGATATGACGATTTAAGAGACATGCAAAAATTATTATAGGACTTATTAAGAAATTAAAATATATGTAGAATTTTATGGTGACTTGTACAATAACTTGAGAATTATCTAGATCCATTTTCCTTTTTCCTTTTTGTTTGTCGTTTTTTTCCAGCAATACAAATCGATGAATAAAAGAACAAATTACAACTCACATCCAAATTCCAAACTAACCTTTAACTTCCTTTTTGTCCCCAGCAAACCGGCTAAGAATCTTCTATCCCTATTCGGTATCTCTTTCCCTGTCCTATCAATAAAAAATGATATGTATTAAATTTTTATTTAAAAAATTATAATCTAAAAAAAATAGTAGAACTCACAAAAATATATATATACGTTACAAATATATATTTGTGGGGATACAGAACGGGACAGACAATTTTTTGCCCAACAAACCCCCTTTTCACATAGAAAACATGGTCAGGGTCCCTTTCTTGCTTTCTCTAATTCCATTGTCAGACTTTCCCACTATCCTCTTCTCCCAATACTATTTCTTTATTATTAACAAAATCTCAAATTTCATTAGAGAGAAAGAAGGCAGATATATTAAACAAAATAAGTCCTAAACCCTGGATCACAAGAGAAACAAAAAAATTAAAAAAATATGCAGTATCTACGTTATTAGTGAAAATTGCATCATTAAATATGATATAAAAGATAATCTATTTTTTTTGGTAAATAAAAGTTCGGGTGGGTTCGGCTCCGGTCATCACTGCAGGTCGAGGCAGCGCACAGGGACCAGGGTCGCTTACAAAGGGTACTTACGAGATCACTCACTAGCATGTGACCCTCACGTCGGCAGCGGGAATCGAACACTTGACCTTTGTAAGGACGTGCCGAATCCTTACCAACTGAGCCAACTTGTGTTGGTATAAAACGATAATCTATAGTTACACACTATGAAAGTAAATATATTAACCTCTTACAAGGAGGTATAAATTCTTTGAAAGGAGAATAAACTCTCAAACTCATGTTATTTCAGATTCAACTCCTCCCTAATACTAAATTCTTCAATTTTACTCAATATTAAAGCGAGCTCAAAAGTCGAATGAATATAAACTTGATGATTTTTCTTGGATAATGATTGGATTATTACGAGAATTTTGAGTTGGATTTGGAAGAAAGAGGCAATGTTGAATTTGGATATGATGCTACTGCTAGTGCTATCGATATATCTTTGATGATTTAGAACTTCCTCATTATTACAATGATGAGTTTAATGAAAGCGGAAATGATATGGAGTATGATGATAGTGATAGTGGTTCGAAATTCAAGTCTTTAAATGACTTGCTCGATTAGATCATAGACTTATTATGTGCTTTATTTTATTTTGATATTTTGAAAGACTTATAAGTTAAGAATTATGTTTTGTCGCGTTTTTTCTATTTTGAAGGACTGCTAAGTTCTTTATTTTAAACTTTCTTACGTTATTATCTTTGAAAAAACTTGAGAAACTATATTTTATGAATATTTCTCATATTGTTGGACCATATGAAATGATTTATATGTTACTTATTATTATTTTATATAAAATACATATTTTAACTTTTTGGTACGATATTACGATTCACGAATTTATGATTCTATACCCCTATTTCGAGTTTACGTAGAATCGCTATTTTAACAACATTAATAATTGTTTGGAAATTTCGAAAAAAATTGTTAGAGGTACCATGTTGGTATTTGTATGCAATAATTAATGCCTTTAAACTGCCTCTTACACTACATTTATTGACTTAACCCCTCTTTCGTAGGCTCCAGTCCCCCCCCCCCCCCTCCCCCAACCCCTCTCCTACACTTATACCACCCCAAACCACCCTATCCCCATCACCACTTGCTCCACCTTTGCACTCTTTTATTTATTTATTTATAAACTCAAAAATTATATTCACTCAATTTTTTAATATAAGACTGTCAAAAAATTTAACAAAAAATAAAAGAATTGAAATATCAATATTAATATATTTTTAAAAAATAGAATTAATGGTATAAAAATTTGAGAGTAATATTAATATGTTAACTAATAAAATATCTTAGAGTTAATAACTATTTATAGCACTAACTATTTACGAATTTCTCTTTATAGTACTAAACTATTTTTTTATCTAAATATGTCACTCAACTATTTACGTTTATCAAAAAATATACAACCACCCATTTTTTGGGTGTTTTCCGGCCAGCGATGTCACGTGAGTTGCTTCGGAACATGAACAACGAGGAAAAGGAAAAGAAATCTTGGAAACGTCGGGCGATAAATCGCTTAATTTGTTGTTGCTAGGGGCAAGCGGGTGCATCAAATTAGCGGTTATGGCCCGAGCGTTTCCAATATTTCTTTTCCTTTTCGCCTTTGTTCATGTTGCGAAGCAACTCACGTGACAGACTGTGGCAAAACACCCAAAAAATGGGTGGTTGTATATTTTTTGATAAATGTAAATAGTTGAGTGACATATTTAGATAAACGTAAATAGTTGAGTGACATATTTAGATAAAAAAAAATAGCTTAGTGCCATAAAGAGAAATTCGTAAATAGTTTACTGATATAAATAGCTATTAACTCAAATATCTTAATTGTTAGGCTAATTGGTGGATTATGTCCCTAAACTATTTCCTTTTGGTGAATAACCTCACAAATCATTGTTTTTGTACATTACAATCCTTAAACAATTTACATTTTGCATATATCATTATTCCGTCCAAAAATTAGTTAGTCAATTATTAATTTAAAATTATGGGCAAGTCAAAGAAAAAACTTAAAGAATATTTATGTACGAGTTGTGTGGTGGGTGGTGGGATGAGTATTTTTAAGGTAATTTACTATAAATGCCCCTTAAATTAAGTGAGTTGGCTCAATTTTTTTATCCCAATTTCAGTTGATCGTCAATTTTCGGACTAAAGGATCTTACATACAAAATGAAAATTGTTTTAGGCTAATAATATATAGAAATAATGAATTGGGATGTTAATCACTAAAAATAAATAGTTTAGGGACACAATTGACTATTTCACCTAATGAAGTGAATACTAATTCACCAAAAAAAAGAAGGAAAATGATTTACTCCTAGAATTTTGGGGATAGAAACCCTAAACCCCCAAATTGAGAGTGTTAAATGACTATCTTAACCCCTGCTGATATAAGGAATTCACCCAACTATAAGGGCAAAAAGGTCCGAAAATCTATTTTAGTCAATCTTTTAGCCAATAATTCTATTAGCCTAGAAAGGTCCAAAAAAGAATACTATGAAATGTCAATCAATGATGATCAGATAGTAAAGAAGTGGTGAAAGAGTTGACCCTTGGGGGCAGTATTTAAAGTGAGGTATTTTTTTCCTTATCTGTAAGAGTACAAGTCCGAGAAATTTTATTTTGATATTTAAGTAAATTTAAAATTTATATTTAAATTAATAAATATAATATACGTAGACAAAAAAATCAATTATATTTTCTATAAACTTACAATTTTGGTTTACATATATTCTATTTATTAATTTGAATGTAAGTTTAAACACACTCACCTTCCAAGACAGCACTACTTTAGGCTTTAGCATTTGATGTTCTCCAATTTCTCTCTCTAGAATCCTCCTCTCTCTGGATTGAGTATATCTTCCCATACATCTATCAGTATCTCTCTTCATTTCAAATGAATTTTTAACTTTACGGCTGGATAGATAAATCCAGGTCTCTCCCTTTCTCTCTCTATAAACTTTTCACCGCGTTTTTTGGACTCTTTTTAGTATGTATAATCTGTTTATGCTTCTAGGTTTTTTTTTATCTTGTGGTTTTGAGGATTTATTAGATCATGGGTTTTGATCTTTGTGATCTGGGATTTTGTGGGTTTTGGGTTTTATCAGTAAAAAATCTAGTCCTTTTGGTTATCTTTTTTTTTCCCGCATTTCTAGTGATGATTTTCTATCTGGGTTCTTTGCAGAAAAGTAAAAAATCTCGTTTCTGTACTCGATTAAGCAGGTACGGTAACTAATTTTGTTTTTAGTTTGTCTGAATTTGTTTCTTCTTATGTTGTTTATGTTGTTTTTCTTCTTATGTCTGATGGATTTGAAGGAATTGGAACAGAGAAGGACTCTGTTCTTCCTTTGTTGTTTAGCATTTTCGGTTTTTTTTGGATTTAAAAATCAGTCAAATTTATTGGGATTCGAGGAAAATAATTCAGATTACTATTTTGAGTTTTTTTTGCTTCGAGATTCCATATCAAATAGTATAAATTCTGGAAATACCCTTTTAACGAGTTTATTTATAAATTTCTTGAAGTTTTTATTTAAGCTCTGGTGCGTAACAAGTGTTGTTCTGCACTGTGATGAACAACCTATTGGCCGTCTTGAATAAAATATTTGATGGCGAACAAGTGTCTCGCACAGTGCGAACAAATACATGTTCCACCACTCTATAACCGAGATCGTACCAGCTGGGGGTAATGGGGGTTAGATCTAGTAAGAAAGAGAGAGAGCTAAAAGACAAGATTAGTGGTGGGAGAATGTGGATGGGGGGATTGACTTTGGAGGTTTGGTTATTTATTTTTAGCTTTGGAGGTTTTTGAGTAAATTCTTTGAAAGTTGTGGCCTTTTTTTGTCTTTTTCTTTATTTGTAGACAAAGTTGAGATTCCCACTTCCTGTTGTTGTGCAACCAAAGTGTATTATTATTTTCTATGAAAGCCTTTGCTCCTTTTCTAAAAAAAATGATTTTGCTCCTCAAAAATTCCAAACAGGCTGAGTAGAAAATAAAGCAAGCATTGAAGTAAAATGGAGGAAAAGTAAATTTTTTTACTCAAGTCATTATTTGATTGCTATTTGTTTTCTTTCAGTTGATACTAGCCGTTATGATGAATTTGTGGGTGTATTTTTTGTTATTTCTTGTTGTGTTACGTCGAATCAGGAAACTTTTTCATTTTTTGTTTCTTTTAAAGATTGAAATGGATGTTTTCAGTTCAGTAGCAGTAACTTTTTCTACCCCAGATCACAGAAACTCTGTTTGCTATAGCTGGCGTATTTTGTTCCTTCTTTAGATCAATGCACGCTCCTTTAAATTGAAACATTGCACTGAAAGCGTCTTTAGATTGTTGTATACCTTGGGCTTCCCTTTTTTTTGGTCGTCGGAGGGGGGGGGGGGGGAGAGGGATCTCTATTTCCTCACCCTCCCTCATCAATTGTTATGCATTTCCAAAGATTATTACTTTGTCTACCTTGTGGAAATTTTGTTTCTTATGGGAATTTTTACACAAGGCTTCCTATGGATCACTTGCCTATTTTTTGAAACACTAACGGTGAGAAAGAAATTACCTTATCAACTTCTTTTGGATCATTTGGTTATCTATTATTGCCTATTCCCTTTGAGTAAAACGGTTGCCCACCACCTAATTATGTTTTTCATGCTTTTTGAATATCTTCCATCGAGTGTTGCTTTTGTAGTAAATTGACTTTTTCATATTCACTTCATAGGCAGGTTCCCTGTGTCATATTCGCCTGGACAGTGGATGTTTGCTTCACAGCTTTTGAGAATTCTCCAAATTATCCCAGCGGACGTGAATGATGAAACCGGGTAATTCTGCATATTTTTTGTGCTTTGCATGGTTAGTACTATGAACCCTGTCATTTATTGCTCCGCTTGCATGCAAAATTGCCACTTTTTCTGTCTTATTTTCTTTTCCTTTATCACATTTAACAATGTTACTTTTTAAGGTTAACTAGGCACTTGTTTAATTTTTTACCTCTCAAGTAAAATACTCTTCTTACATTATCAGGAGCACGGATATTTGTTCAATTTAAGGAGAGTTTTAATAGAAGTATTATTAATCTAGTTATTGATTTATTCAGAACCAAAATGTTCTGTCAGTAATTGTTTGATTGTTTTAAAATTTAGTATTTATAGTATTTGTACCTATTTATCTTCTTGTCACATTTGGTAAAGCATCTAAATACTAGTTTTCATCAGTTTACCTTCAAATCAACGAATTAAACTCTTCCGGATTCTAATCTTTTGGCATTGTTCTGAATCATTTGCATGCATAACAGTGCCTTCAACACACCTAAACAGAAGTTCACCATGACGGAGAATCAAATCGGAATCATATATGATTCAAATAGCTACGAGAAGGATGCTGATCGTTTATCTTTCTCAACAAGCGAAGCATTAAATGCAAATTTCCATGGAGAAAATCCAAATTCTTTAGCATTTGCTATAGAAGATGGTGATGATTTTTGGACCGCTGTAGTATCTCAGTCCCCTATTTTGGATAATTCTACCAAGCGGAATGGTACTGAACTTGGAGGTTCACCTGTGGCGGGAGATCAGACCCCATCTCGTTTAAATGGTTTTGAGAAGGATGCAGAATTGTTTGCTTTTGACGCAAATGATAAAGACGAAATACAAATTAGTCCGGAAGATGTGTTCTCGATGATAGATGATCAGATAGCCAATTGTAATGAGAACGAGTCTAAAGAGTCACAGACGTCTTCTTCTGTTCCACAACCATTTGAATCAGATTGGAATCCTTTCATGGACAAGAATGTGTTGGAGTGCGATTTGCCCGAGTTTGTGATTTGCAACAAGGAGAGTAATATTCAGGTTGTGAAAGATATATGCATTGACGAAGGCGTGCGTCCTGAGGATAAAATCTTGACCGAAAGCGACAAGTTTGATCATGCTTGCTCTACCGTTTTGCAATCCGCTGATGAAGACGCTGGGACTACTACAAATGATCCCGATATCGAGTTTTTCGTTCCAGATGGATTTAAACCTTCTTCTCTGGAAGATATCGACCATAATGCTGCTGATGAATTTTGGACCGAAGAGGTAATTATTGAATCATTTGGTTTTGAAGTAGGGTCAAAATCATCGGAAATCTATGCTGACAAAGCAAGTGATGTTGCATTTTTTCCACCACAGATAGAAGAAACAAGGACAACAGATGATGGATCAGAAAAAGTATCTTATATCAGTAGTGCACGCGTCTCGGAAGAGTTTATTCTACAGGAGGCTGTTTTGGAATCTTCCAAACTTGACGAGAACAAAGCTGAAGCACTACCAGATGAGGTTGGTTTTTCCTTTGCTGCAAACTTTCCTTTTCAATAAAAATAACACACACACATACCACATGAATTGGATTGGCATGAGCGTTTTGTTATTCCTGTCGTTAAAAGCAAACCTGTGTGAATCTATCTCATTTTGTCCTGCAGGTTCCGTCTTTAGAGGCAGTTTTAGAAAGCCTTGCTGTGGCCTTTACTCCTGCACAATCAAAAAAGGATGGTCCAGTTAGTAATGTAGGCTACAACAGCAAAGTGGGTGGTAGGACGATTACTTTCGACTTCAATTCTTCAAAACCTGCTGTTACTAGCACTATTGACAGGAATGCTGAACCCGCTTCAGGAAATGCTCCCGAGACAGAGGATGAGAAACCGAAGGGCCAATTGGCGTCTTCCTCAGCTCAGTTAGCAAACAGTGAAGAAAAGATCAAGGAAAATGCTTCTGATCCGAATCCTCTGAAACAAGATGCACATAATGATGAGAATGAGAAATCTGGCCACCTCTCATCGTCCAGCCATTTCCAACGTGGTGAGGGCGAGTCAAGTTTCTCTACATCATCAGTTCCTGTATCAGGCCTAATCACATACTCTGGTCCAATAGCATATTCCGCAAGCACCTCTCTTCGGTCTGATAGTAGCACAACCAGTACCCGCTCCTTCGCCTTTCCAGTGTAAGCAGTTCTCCCAACACTTATCTTATTTTCTAATACTAAAACGCAACGGCTTTAAAGATTCAAAGATAACAAATTTCTTCAATATTCAACAGATTACAAACTGAATGGAACAGCAGCCCGGTAAGAATGGAAAAAGCACGGAAACAAAAAGGTTGGAAACATGGCATTTTGTGCTGTAGATTCTGAATGCTTCTCGGATAATCCAATAGGGTTCTCTTAGTTTAGGTATATACAACATTGAAATCTGAGGTTGTCATCCTTTGAAGAGATTGATGATAGTATACATGTCCATATCCTCATAGGTTTGGAGCATTTTATGCAGTAGATTCGCAAAATCATGCTTCAAAGTTGTTATCTATAGTTTGCAAATTCTGGGGTGAATGATATCTTACAATTTTTTTGTTCTATATTTATGAGAAATGATATACAAGTTTCTTAAAATGATTGGATTCTTCACTTGCAGGCTTGAATATTTTTTAAGATTACTATCTAGTTTGCTTTCAGTTCATATTTCCTAAAACAACCTTATCGCTAGTCTTACTTTCCATCATCATATTTACAGTCTTGTGTTTCTCGAAATGTATTTATAGTCGTGTGTTTCTCGGTAATTTTTATTCGGGGTGCTAGATCATTCATCTTAGAGCACCAACACATGAGGTTAAGACCTTATCTGTAGTCTTACGTTCTACCTTAGGTTTTGAACTGTACTTTTGTAATCTTAGGTTTCACGGTAATTGTTATACAGTGTTGGAGCATGCACGTTAGATTGCTGCTAACACAGGAGGAATTTCAAGCTGTATTTCCACAAGTGTTAGATTACACATGTTAAAACACTAACATGTGAGGTTTTGAACTATACTTGTAAGCGTTATGATAGAGCATGCATGTTAGAGAGCTAAACATGTGAGATTTCAATGGTCTTTAAGTTCCATCGTAACATTTACACAGGTGTTAGAGAATGCATGTTCAATTACCAACGTGAGGTTTTCAACTTTACTTATAATAGTAAGTTCCACTGTAATATTTACACGGATTTTAAAACGAGTAAACCAGTGACCGAATAGCGATCGAAATTGTTAAAACGATGTCGTTGTATATATTCGGTCGCTATACGGTCTCCAAGCCCTAACCCTATACCCTAAGAAAGGTCGCTAGTCCGTCGCCATTCAGTCGTTAAAAATCCAGTATTCCAGAAACATAATGCTTAAAACTCAGTATACACCCTGCCACAATTCAACAGAAAACAGGCTCAAATAAATTCAATACTAGCAGAAAACTTAACTAGTTCACCATTATACAAATAACATAAGTGGTACACAACATACAATAGTGATAACGCGAAAAACAAGCATACAATAGTGATAACGCAAAAACAAACATACAATAGTGATAATGCAAAAACAAATATACAATAGTGATAACGCAAAAAAAAACATACAATAGTTCAATATTATACCAAAAAAACATAACAAAAGTTGAATAATATACAAAATAAACTACAATATCTATTGACTGCCCAATACATCATCTACAGCTAAGGGATCATCATCATAGCCTGAATCTAACTCATCGTTATCTAAATTGTTCAATCTAGCTTCTAGCTCAGAAGGACTTAACATAGTGTCCTTATTTGAAAACATATCAAATAAGGTACTAGCTAATGCATTATTTCTCTTCTTTTCCCTCCGCGCATATTCTCTTTCTTTATCTTCAGATTTCTTCTTCCAAATTTCATTTATTTCTGTCATTTTTCGTTCCATTTCTGAATGAGAGACCGACGGGCTACCTCTCCTCTTTGCCTTAAACACATCGGAGAAGGAACCGAGTCCTTGAACTCGTCCTTTTTTTAGCCCGCCCACTGCCTCAGCAGAGAGCGCAATCTGAGTCGGCAAATCAGGAGGAGGCTGGCCTGCTTGAGTAGCTTGGGTTGCCGCGCCGTTATAAACAGAATGGAACACCCCTGTCAAAAAAATGTGAGGTTACAGATAAGTGCAAGTAAATAACTAATATAAAAAAAAGGGAACCAGTATTGAAATACTTACAGATAAGTGTCTAGAATCGTCATCAACATATTCCCCTTTCTTCGGGCCGGCATGGTGTTGATGCGTCCAATAGTAGCTTTTCGGGAATGGGATTGAACGTCCGGCCTCCTTTTCCTGTTTACAAAATTTATTAAAGCATTAAATACGTAAATAAAACACATAAAATTTTAATGAATTTGAAAAATAATAAAATTACCAATCTCTCGTGATGGTCAATGTGGCTAAGGGAACCGCTCTGTATGCTTCATTATTGGGCCTTTGCCGCCTCTCCCCTCCTTCCGGTTTATTGATGCCTGTTTAGACTTGGCTTTAAATTTCGAAGTTGCCCAATACGTTTGGAGTCTGGTCCAATCGGTGTCAGAAACCCATTTGGGTTGCTTCTCCTTTTTCCTCGCGTCACTTATGATACCGCTGAGTCTCATTTTCAGTATCGTGCGCCAACCTCTCTTGATGCCCTCCTCATGCTCAGGAGCCCATTGATACATTTTCTGTTTTTCGAAGTAATGTTAGATATTAAAAATTGATAGACTTGTAAATTCAAACTTATTTGCTAATTCATTAAAGTTTCAAATACATTTACCGTGAATTCTTCCCACCGCATCTTTTCTCCTTCCATGGGAACAATCCTTTAGGGTGCTATATGCTCCCTTGAAAGGCCCTGGAATATACCGGTAATGGCCGCGGCACAGCTAGAACTCAATCTAAAACTATAATAGCCGCGACAAAATTTAATTATAGAATATAATGATTATAAGAATTATAATTAACTTGATTTATAAAGGAGATAAGTTTGAAATTAACTTACGTATCAGAAGTATGCTGCAGGAGAATCCGAGTATCTAGTGCAATCGGTGCTCCACCAGTACTGGTATCAGTCACCGTCTCTGGGACAGCAAACTGGTGAGTCACTGAGCCTCCTACAGGTGCAGACTCAATGCCGGTGCTGACGCAGACGTATCCCGAGATACGTGTACATCGGCAGACTGTGACGGAGATGTCGCAGTTGGATCGGGGCCAGATGATGAAACTGGATAGGAGGGTGTAGCAGACGTAGTCGGGTGACTAAATGGTAAGCACGGTCGGAGAGTTTTATTTGGAGGAATCTCTAAAATACAGATTAAGCGGGATTAAGAAGTAGCAAATTGCCGATCGTTTTATAAGATGGAAAGTCTAGGTGTTTCATTATCTTTCTTTATCAAATTAGCTTTTCAAAAATAGTATTAAAAATTAGCTTTTCATCTGCTCCTTTAATTTCTTGCTAATTATCCCAGATTGGTGAAGACGATGCAAGGACTGGTTTTTTCAATATGAATTTGCTACTTGTAGGTAGTTTAAGAAGTTTATTTATAATTTGAAATTTCCAGGCCTGGTTTTTCTAGAATCTTTGAATTGATTTCACTTTTTTAGTTTTTGTAGGGAAATGATTGGATAAGAGGGTGGTCTAATTCGAATAGCACAAAGCCGTACGGTGTGCCCTGAGGAGTGAGTATCTTGAGCATGACAAGAGCCAAAGCGAAAAAATATCACAATAGACAGCACAAACAGCTATTCCATTATTTTCAGCATAATTTTCAGCAAAAAGAAAAATTTGTTTCCCTGTTTTCAAAAAGCACAAACAACCCCCCCCCCAATAACCAAAAAGCACAAACACCCAATAAAAAAAAATTTGAAGATTGTTCAGATTTAAAGATATTATTACTTACAAGGATTATTTTTGTCTAATCCAAATCCCTCTGAATTTTCAACAATTTGTCAACCTCGGCAGGGTCCTGAAGATGGTCCTGAAGATGAGAAAAAAATAATATATGAATAATATATCATAAGTTGCAATGAAGAACTTTAAATTGATAAGAAAAAATTATTTCAAATTAGAAGTTTGGATACATTACTTTTATTGTTTTTCCCTGATATAACACTCTTCTGTAACAGGATTAGGCGGAGATGGCAAGTAATGGTGGTGGCAGGAGTTGGTGGTGGACGAAGTTGGTGGTAGACGAAGATTGTGGTAATGATACGGGATCATATATGAAGCTTAAAGAGGTCATTTGGATAAATGACCTCATCAACATTCCAAATACGAGCTTCCAAGTAAAGCCTTTGTTCCAAGTGTTGAAAGTATCTATTATAAAGGTTCAAGAGTTAAATAAGCCTTCAAATAAAGCTAGACACAAGGATCAAAGCCATCTAATAGCATTTGAAGGAAAGATACATAATTGGAAGGAAAACGGTTGAAAGGGTATTTTAGTCATTTGATAATTAAAGTCTATTCTAGACTTTAATTATATTTCAGATTTATTATATTGTTTAATTAGCCGTGTTGGCCAAAATAAGCTAGCTAAATAATAGGACATGTTGTCCTTGATGATAGGTAGTGTTTTTAGTTATCTAGGAGTTGTAGAGTCCTAATCCTTAAAGGAATCTTATTTGTGGGTTATTTTTTGACGAAATTTCACTCTATTTAAGAGGGATTTCAGCCATGTTATTACTTAGACTTGATATATTGATATTTTGATTTAAGGTTATTCCTTAGTTACTTTGTGTTTGATTCTTTGGGTAGAATTCATTCATGTTTGAGTTACTGTATCAATAAGTTTGGTTTATACTTATTGTGGTGTTTCAGCCCCCATTGATATTCAACCTTGTGGGAGAAATGTTGTTTATATTCCCCCATAAACTGTTCGAGATAGAGAAATATCGGGCATTCAAGCCGAACCTTCGTATTCGTACAACGGTTTCGCATCAGTGGTGGCAGGAGTTGGTGATCGAAGAAGAAGGTGTAGGTGATGGCGGCGTCGGAGAATAGGATTAGGCGGTGTCAGAGAAGAGGATTTAAGGATTTTCGGAGAAGAGGATTTAAGGATTTTCAGGCGGTGGATTCCAAAAAAACAAGACTGCTTCCTTTTATATTTTTTGAGAAAGAAAACAGGAAAACGACGTCGTTTTAATACGACCTTACGTCTTCTGTCATGTATTCGGTCGTTAATCTGTCGGTATGACGTCCGTCGGTAAACGGTCGTTATTTCCGTCGGTAAACGGTCATTACTTCCGTCAGTAACCTAAACAAAATGACGCCGTTTATGTCCTTCATTTATAACTATTTAAATATACACCGTTATATATTCCGTCGGTATTCGGTCGTTAGTTTGTCCATCGGCATTCGATCGTTATTGTCCGTCCGTATTCGGTCGTTACGGGTGAACAAAACGAATTTTAGTGCTAGAGCGGTCGTTCCACTGTAATATTTACACGGATTTTGAGGCTAGAGCAGATGTTGAAATGTATTGCAGTCAGCCGGAATTGAATATTAAACAAGATGGCCGAGGTAAAACAACAAAACCGAAGGCATGTTTCACTCTTACCAAGGCACAAAAAGAGATGATTTTGCAATGAGTTAAAGAATTAAGGCTCCCAGATAGATATGCATCGAATTTAGCGCGATGCATTGAAATGAAAGAGCTGAAAATGTTTGGAATGAAGAGTCACGATTGTCATGTATTCATGGAGAGACTTATCCCTATAGCGCTTAGAGAAGTACTATCGAAAAATATTTGGGGACCCTTGGCTGAACTTAGTCTGTTCTATAGAGATTTGTGTTCCCCAAAGTTGAGTGTGGCGCATATGCAAGAATTGGAGGACACTGTCGCTATTTTATTGTGCAAGTTAGAGAGAATATTTCCTCCGGGATTTTTTGATGTGATGGAACACTTGCCGATTCACCTTCCGTACGAAGCCAATGTTGGTGGCCCGGTACAGTTTAGGTGGATGTACCCGTTCGAGAGGTAACAACCAATGTCTTTATGATCTCAACTTCATTTTTATTTTTCATGTACGTATTTACAATGTGATTAACTACTTATGTTTTAATTAGATATCTGCACCATCTAAAAATAAGATAAAAAACAAGGCTAGAGTTGAGGGGTCAATTTGCAATGCATACTTGGTCGAACAAGTTGCTACATTCTTTAGCTATTATTTCAAACCCCACGTGAAAACAAAAGCTACAACCATTGGGCGAAATGATGGTGAAGACGAGACAAATGGACCTAGATGTATTATCAATTTACAACTTACCCGGAAGATCATTTGGAAAAAAAGAAAAGATTTTATTATTTGATAAAGATTATAAAACGGCCATTAATTATATGCTTATGAATTGTGAAGAGGTCGAACCATACCTCAGTAAATAAACCAATCTATTGCTTCATTAATTTTGTTATATAATTAAAAGTAGCCAAATAATAGTATTGTCATTTAATTTGTTACTCAGGAAATTTGTCAGTGAAGTACATGACCAAACTCCGCAGATAACGTAGGAAGAACTTCAAAGCCGGGTTTATAATGATTTTTCCAAATGGTTTGGAACTCATGTAAGTTGGTATTATGTAGAAATGTACTTGTCTTAACAATGCCTAAACTAATTTAACTTTTGTTGTTCTCAACAGATACATAGCCTTCCGGAACATTCTGAAAGGTTGTAGAAATATCTGTCATGGGGCCCGTCAAGGAGAGCGATGTCATACACCGGTTACTTTGTTAACGGTTATAGATTTCACACAAAAGCCCACAGCGATGGAAAAGGAACGACAAACAGCGGGGTATGGGTTAAAGAAGATTATTACAGAGAGTTGAAGCAAGTCATTGAGGTTGAACTTGTTGGAGTACCTGACCACAAAATAATTCTTTTCAAATGCGACTGCTTTGATTCTACTCCAAATCGATGTTTGAGGGTGCATCCTCAATATTAACTGATAGAAATCCATAGGAAAAAAACGTACCAGGGTTACGATCCATTTGTATTTGCTTCCCAATGTCAACAAGTCTACTACACACCTTATCCGGGTAGTAAGACAACATCTAGGGCTGATTGGTGGGCTGTTTGTCATTCCAAACCACGTCTAGTTGACGTTCTTGGTGTTCCGGTACCGTATCATGAGGAAGTACGCGAGGAGGAGGCCAGTCACATTGATCCAACTGTTACTGAAGTTGGTCAACTTGCACACTGGTCAGGGGAAATTGAAGTTGTACTTGTGGCCGGTACGAGCCGTGTTGATGAAGATGATGATGAAATTAAGTCGGGTGATGACAATTCTGAAGAAGATGATGAATTTATGTCGGATGATGAATTTATTTTGTGCTGGTAAAAAAAAGTTGTATTTCCATTTGGGAGGTTTAGGCTCTAAGTCCTCATCCTATGTAACTTTGTTTTTGTTATTAATAAAACCGGTAGGGGTCCATTCTAAACCGCAACCACTACAAGGTGAGTTTCTCTATATTTATTGTTAACTATATTTTTTTGGTTTTTTCTCATTAAACTTAATTCTTTTTTAAAAAAACAAAAACAGCCGCCAATCCAGCACAGACCCACCTTGCGGGTTGTGGATTTTAAATGTGTGTCGGGCTGGGTTAAAGGTCTTGAAACTTTCAACACACCCCGGCCAGGTCCGCCTCTTCTCTGACCCACTCCGCTACTCGTGAATCTAGGTTTAAACCAAGTGCGTACATGGCCCAAACTCACTGGTCTGACCCATTTGCCTTTGTGAATTTCATTACACAGGCATTAGAGAATGCATGACATACGTATTCTCGAGCTTTTCTCATATTCTCCCAACAAAAATTTCTACCATTTGACCATTATATATGATTAACCAGTGTGCAGCTACAATGTAGAACGGTATTTGTTCGGTAAGTGCGAACAAACATTTAATTCGCACCAAAGTCGGCTGAGTTTACTAGAGTAGGTAAAAAAATCAACCCAAAAGTTAACTGTGAAGGTTTCTAAAAAGGAGAAAAGAAAATTCTATTGTAGAGCCTCCTTTGTGTGATTAGCCTCACAACTCTTTTACATACAGTCCTACAGGGATGATTCCATGCCAGAGTGACCCCTGAAAAGGGTAGTAAAAAATTAAGGTTTTTTTCTGTGAACTCTTTTTGGAACTATCCATTTTGTGCTTTGTGTTTGTTCTCTTCTCTGTCCCCATCTTTCTGTGTGACTGTTGACTACTACTACTCCTTTCTCATTCTAGCTGTTATAAATTCCCATATTTTTTACCTTAGAAACTCACAACTTCCCAACTTAACTAACACTAACCCTCTTAAGCCATAGACATGGAGTCCATCTTCACTATCATCACACTACTCACTATTGTTCTCTCCTTCATTATGCTTCCATCTTTTTCTAATCCTCAGCAGATTATGGTCAACTCACCTCAAGAACAAGGTAAAAAAATCTCTTAGTTCGAGCGTTGTGTATAAAGAAAAGCTAGATTGGCATCCTTGTGCTCGAACGTTGAATTCTTAACTCAAATTTTATGTATAGAAAAAGCTTTGTTGGTGCCCTTATGCTCGAACGTTGAATTCTTAGTTCGAGTCTTTCTGAATAGAAAAAAGTTTTGTTAGGAGCTTTTTTAAGTGCTTCAACTATAGAGTGGAATAAATTAGTCGCTTATAGTTTTTTTTTTTTGCCCTTAAAATTGCTTATTCAACAGATATATTGTGCATTAATTTTGAATTATTTTTGTTGTAGATCATGATTTGCAACTTATAGTATCACTGCCAAGAAAGCTCAGGCTTATGGAAGATACAAATAATGTAAGATGACTTTTCTTGTATGCTATTTTTCTTGAGTTTGATATGGTATTTATTATTATATAAACAAATTCTAATCAATGTTAGTGCTACAATCTTCTGCTTGTTGATCAGGTGAATGCAGTTGAAACTAAGAATTATGTGCTTCCAAACAAGAAGGAAGAAACATTATCAGGTAAATTTTGTACAATGAAAAATTAGCTAATCTTTTTGCACACTTTTTTGTTGCCAAAATTTTGGAAGGGTCATTCAGCACTATACCTTGTTCTTGATGATCAACATCAAATGATCATTTTCAAAAAATAAAGAATTGCTCACGGCTATAGTGCTTAACACGTTTTTTTTTTCCAGTACATAAGGAATACTTTTAGAACAGGTGTTGCATTCTTTTTTACACGTGTTAAATCTCATGCAACAGGCATTCTCTCTTTATGAACATCCGCTCTAATGTTGCAACATGTGTTTCATCCTAATAAACACCAGTCAATAGACATGTAATATATATCTTACGTAACAGGTGTCTCAAAAATTACAATAGGTGTTTAAAATAATTTTGGACCGTTGACAATTTTTATTCAATAATTCAAAACGGTTAATATTGTTCAGCATATACTAATTTTTAAATTTTAGTCATTCTACATAACTAATGGCTACCAGTGATGTTATCTAAAGTGCCATTATATTTTTGTTCTTTCATGTTCTCTTTGGGGTCAGCTTTTCTTTTCAATATTCCTCTTCAGGACATTGGACATGCACATCAGCAAAGTTGACTCTCTTTTTTCTCTTTTGTTAGAAATTTGCAAGTATATATTTTCAGCTGAATAAGCAATTAGTCAACCCCCTTAAAATCACAGAACATTCTGAGACGGTCTTGATATGCCATCACTTAATTAACATAACACCAGGATGAAGTCAGAAATTGTCTTTTGTGGCGAAAAACTGCAATAGTATATCGATCTACCTATAAAAATTATAAAAATAAAATAAAAACATTTGGGGACGAACTTGATAAAAAAATTTAGAACTATATATAAAAAATACTATATCTAATACTATTTTTTAAAATCTCAGAAGCGACTGCCCCGCCCCTAAAATTGTCCATGCATAACACGAATCACTCGCCATAAAATAATAGTATCTTGAAGTCAATTAAAACAACGTAACAAAAGTAGTTCCATTTTTTCTTCAATTTCATTATAGATTAGATTATATTTTGATATTTTGAATAATTTATGTTCCCATGTCCAGGCAAATTCCAGAAGAAAGAAGGAGATTTGGTGCATTCAGAATTCTTTACAATGGATTATTCTCGTGTTAAAAGAAGACGTCCTATACACAACAAGTTTACCCCAATGGCTCCATGAAACATGGGATTTATCAAAACCAAACGAAGGCTTTCTTAATTTTGCCAACAATTTTGTAAAACCAAAACATGGTTTGTTGTAATTAAGAAAAAATTGGGACTTGTTTTGTCTTCTAGCTTTATTATGGCCGACAATAGTTAGCAGAAACCCCTAATTTTTGTTACTAACTAAGCTGTTTTTGTATGCTTTTTTGAGTAGTAGTAGTACTAGAAGTTTGAAAATTTTCTTGTTTGCTAAGTTCAATATTTCGTTTTATGTTTACTCTCACAGATTTCAAACATCTTATGAACTTGTATTTTGTGTAAAAATGGCTATTGATGGGAAATTAAGGTAAAAAAAAATATATATATATATATAAAAAATAAAGGGTAAATTGACATCCCGGATTCAAAATCTATTTATGATTTAGAAAAATAGTCCAAAAACTATATTTTTCAAGGGGTTACTATTTTGACACCCCTATATTGGGTTGTTGACACCCCCCATAACCCATACTCTTCTTCTCTCCCTTCATGTTTTTCTCCCAACAAAAATCATTTCCCATCCTCTTCTGCGGAAGAACCACCGCCGGTCACTGGAATCCAACAAATATTTTTTTTTTTGGGTTTTCCAGCTAACCGGTTTAGATCTACCACAAAATATCAATTTAAACAAATTTGGAGTAAAAAAAATATATTGTTCTAGACTTCTTTAAGATTTCCATTTTTTTTAGACTTGTTTAATTTTTGTTGCAATACCCCTAAAAAATTGTTTAGGATTTTCTAAAAAAATTACCACGTCATCATGTGGTTGACCAGTCAATCGCGTACACGTCATCATGCAGTTGACCGGGTGACCGCATGATGACGTGTAAGCGGTCACCCAGTCAACCACATGATGACGTGTATGAGGGTTACCGGTCAACCGCATGATGGCGTGTACACATGGTGACGTGGCATTTTTTTTTTATTTTTTATTTTTTGCAAAAAATCTTAAACAGTTTTTTAGGAGTATTGTAACAAAAATTAAGTGCAATAAAATTGCCAAGTATTTTCTTTGTATTTAAGTTTTAACACTTAGGGTACAATAAAACCTCTTTAAATTGATACTCGGTAAATTAATAAACTTTTTACGATAATATGATAATATATTTTTCAAAAAATCCTATGTATTTATAGGGTCCTATTAATATCATAAATTGATAATTATATAAACTTACACAAACATAACTAAGACAAATTATTAAAATATGATTCTAGTGTTGCTTGTTTTTTCTTAAAATTTAAGTCTAGTTGGAGCTCATCTCTAACTTTTCTTATTGAATCTAAAATTTCTGGTGTTGTGTTCTCATCTCTCTTGTACTCACATAATTATTTAAGTATTTGATCTGTCATTGTTGATTTCGTGACACATGTTAGATGAGGAGCCATTATTGAATTTGGTTTCAAGAAATTTTCTATCACCATTATCACCAATTCCAAATTTTGGCCTCTAAAATTGTCGGGAGATGTTCAAATTCCAAATTTTTGAGGCCAAAATTTGGATTTGGACGATTATTTGAAAAAAAAATTTGAATTTGAATGTTTCCCGCCTATTTTAAGTGGTCAAATTTTGGGCATTTCCCTCCAAAAGTGAGACCAAACCAAACCAATCTCAAGCCAAACCTTGTCCAAGCACACCCTAAATATACAATGAATAATACTTGATTATTAAGAAACAATGAGCATTATTTATTATTTTTCATTAATATTATATGAATCTATGTAATTCAATTAATACAAAGTATATTGTTTATACCATCTCGACGCCACTTTGAATCGGTATATTTCTTTAATTTTCGTCACTTGATTTACTAAAAACTTGTGTTTATTTCTCTATGACTAATCCAAGTTTTTATACATAACAGGTTGAAATAGAACGTAATTGTCCATTGCCCCCATTGCATCCATCTGGGATACATTATGCAAGTACAGTGGGAAAAAGTTGGTATGATCCATTGAAAATCAGATTGGCCGAATGGGAAAAATTAGACCAAGTATATGGATGGTAATTGTTATTTTTTGTAACATTTATTTTGTAATAGTTTATATGACTATTTGTATCAAAACTTTTAATTTTTTATGAATTGTAAATTTTTTAGACTTGAAATTTTTGTGAAATTTTGATAGGGTATTATATACCCTAAGTGTAAAAATCTAAATACAAAGAAAATACTCCCTCCGTCCCAAATTATTTGTCCACTTTGTATTTTGCACGGGAATTAAGGTTTCATCAAATTCTATAGTGGAATATGATAAAATGTCAAACATAACCCTATTTAATGTTGCTTCCAATTTAATTCACCTTCTTTTCTCTCTTTATTTTCTCTCTCCAATATTTAATGTAAAGGGTAAGATTGAAAAAATTATTATTAATGAACCCTTTATTTAGAAAGAGGACAAATAATTTGGGACAAATTAAAAAGGAAATGTGAACAGATAATTTGGGACGGAGAGAGTACTTGACATTTTTATTACACTTAATTTTTGTTGCAATACCCCAAAAAAATTGTTTAGGATTTTCTGCAAAAACAAAAAAAAATTGCCACGTCACCGCGTGTACACATCATAATGTAGTTTACCGGTCAACCGCATGATGATGTGTACGCGCAGTGACATGGCTATTTTTATTTTTGTTCCAGAAAATTCTAAACAATTTTTTAGAGGTATTGCAATAAAAATTAAGTGAAATAAAAATGCCAATTATTTACTCATCAAAAATTTTAAAAATAATTATAAGTCTAAAATAATTTACAATTCTTAAAAAATTAATAGTTTGTGATTTTTTTTGACGTTCTAACAAGAGAAAAAGTTGACGAGGGTGACGTTTGCAACAAGATGACGGTCTCCCAAAAAAAATTTGGCAAAATTCTGGCGGTGGTAGTGAAAACAATTTATGTTTAGTGACCTATAGGGTTAACCATGTCTAAATTTCAAATTAACCGTTGACTAGAGGATATTTTGACGGAAGAATGAAGGTCACCAAATATAAATTATTTCGGATGCAACTTTTAAAAAAATATAGTTTTTATACCATTCTTTTAAATCGTAAATAAATTTAGGACCCGGACAACAATTTGCCAAAATAAAGGGAATAGTTGTGGTGATTTTTTTTTTTTTGGGTAGATAATACTTGTAGTGGGGTTGCAATGTCCTGGGAAGACAGAAATTCTAACTTTAGCCGTACCGTATGAGCATGAATGTGTCACCTGACTATGTTCGGCATGCTGGTCCATCGCCTCAAATCCCCACAAAATAAAGGCCTCAAATATTTTTTTTATATTAAAGTTTCACTTCAAAAATTCGCACTAATTTCCCACTTAACATAAGCCTAACTCTGAAATTAATTTTCATCCATTCATGTGTCGATCTCAATATTGCCTTTCCGAGTTTTCAAAAATTAGACGACAACTTCGGCATTGATCACGTCTAACTGCTAACCATACATATTTTTTACTCATTTATTTTCAACGTCTATAATATTCAATAAAAATAGGCCCAACCCAACCAAATCTCATTGAGTTGAGAGTCATTATGAGAGTATAACAACTCAAAGAATCATTGACATTTCTATCTCCATCATTTTCATCCCAAAGAAATTAGAGTTTTTTATTCTCTTCACTCTACTCTCTGTCTAAAAAAATAAGAAAGCATAAATCTCTCTGATTCTGATACACGCAATTTTTCAATATTTTTGGCTATATAAATCACAGGTTCCAATCTTTCTAGTTTCTATCTCTTTAATCTTTTTTATTTGAATTTATTTTTTAATTTTATTATAGCTTACTATAATTATGTTTTATTTTGTATTTTGTATTTGTTATTGATTTATAAAACTTTAATAAGTAATTAAGCAACTAAACAAAAAATTTAAAATTTTCACCAAAAAAAATCAAGGGAAATTGGCCTGTTTAGTCCCCCTAGGAATTTTTGGTTAGCCTGTATAGTCCCCAATGTTTAATTTCAGCCTGTAAAGTCCCCCAGGAAGTTTGGGTCAGCTGTAAAGTCCCCAGGGAATTTTCGTTCAGCTGTAAAGTCCCTAATGTTTAATTTCAGCCTGTAAAGTCCCCCAGAAATTTTCGTTCAGCTTGTAAAGTCTCTTACCTTGTCCGTCGCAGAAGAGGCGGTGGAACCTCTATATGCAATATGTAAATAGATAAGGGACTTTACAGGCTGAAATTAAATAGGTAAGGGACTTTATAGGCTGAACAAAAATTCCTGGGGGACTTTACAGGCTGAAATTAAACATTGGGGACTATACAGGCTAACCGAAAATTCCTAGGGGACTTTACAGGCTGAAATTAAACATTGGGAACTTTACAGGCTAACCTAAAATTCCTGGGGGACTAAACAGGCTTATTTCCCAAAATCAATATAAGTTATAAAACATCCGATAATTTTTTGCCTCAGGCACCGTGTTCCCTTCGTACGACCCTGATGCCCGAATAGTTCTGATATTGACTGAATTTAATAAAATTTGAGATTCAAAACCATTTACATCATCGTAAAATTAGGTTATTCATCACAACAAGCTTCATAAAATTAGGAGAAAGAAATATGTGATTATATGACTGATTTTTAGGTCGTCTCGAATAATATTGAGGCCCGTTACTAATTATTAAAAGTTAGATCATAATTTTATTAAAGTATAAATTATAAAAAGTGTCAATAATTTTTGAATTTCCAAAATCAAAGCAAACAACAGTAGTCATAAGTTTTCTTCATCGATTTGATCTAGTTTTTAATAGATTAACAAATATTAGATTAGCATTATACTGCTCAGAGTTCCGACTTGTCGGACATCCTCTCTAGAATATTAGGGTTTTATACGCCGCAATCGTGAGCGTCTTTCTACCAAGCGAGGATCTCTATCATCTGCGACGTCTTAATCAATCGATGTCACTATTATTCTAGAGAAATTTTGGATCCAACATCATTTTTCTGGTACTAATTTTGAGCGATGCAGCCGCTTCAACAATTGTACCAAAAAAAATACTTACTCTTTCTGATCGTTCATGGGACGATGGGACTGGAGTTACCCCGCCTGGTTGTCCGTCTAAAACAGAGGCGATGCAGGACATGGTTGAAGTTTTGGCCGGTCGCCGGATAGATCTGTCGGATCAGTTGATTAGAGGCGACGACGGCGTCATCAGTTTGGGAATGGCTGGTTGGGTGTGGGTTGGTCCAAGTATAATTGAGGTGGGCCATTTAGGGTAGGGGTGAGCTTGCATAACATTAAGACGGGGATAGAAGATAATGGGCCAAGGGTTGCAAGCCAAAGAGCGGCCCATATTGCTCATGTTTCTGGGCCCATATTGATAGACTTGTCAATGGTTGGCCTGCATCTTGGGCTGGCCCGAGCAAAGCCTAATTTTGCTGGTATTTTTTCTGGGCTGGTCCAAACAGACCTGTATTGCTATTTGGTGATGGGGCTTTCTTGCTGGTCAACCAAGGAAAAAAATAATTATTGGCTGGTCTACTCTAGTCCCTCCAGCACGGTTATGCAGACTGAATACGAGGATTTTCCATTGTCATCATATTGGAAGCACAGACCTCCGTGGATTGATGATGTCTTTAATATTTTTGTAGTTGATGCTTTGTATTCTACAAGGGCTCTTAGCGTTAATCAGGGTAAGGTGGAGGCCGCAAAGTCCATGAGCCGGTTAATCAGGAATTGTCCAGCACTTAGCAACTCTTGAACAATTCAACACCTAGTGTGTTTGTATATGACACACAAATCTAGTAGTTTTTTTATTTTTCATAATGAAGCTGCATGCCGGCCTCATGATTAATATCATGCTAGTATCAAATTATTTTCCTTGTCTTAAATTAGGATTTATTTTGAGTCTTTTTATAAGCAATATATGGAGGCAACCGTCTCAAACTTGGATAAAAAATAACTCAAGATAGAGTTTTATTACAACATGGTTTTGAATGGAGGATTGGAAGCGGACGTTCTGTTCGTATCTGGCATGGTCACTAGCAAGCTATCCTATGCGGGTTTCAACTGATCTCCCCTCCTATTTGTATTGGTTATGAAAGTTTGCAGTGAATAACTCTAGCAAGTGTGGAAGACTTCTGATTTGCACGTGACTATGAGTTTGCTTTTGTTTTTTCTGAGTCTGTTTGCACGATCATAGAAAATTGTACCTATTGGAACCTATTCACTAGTTTTTCTATGTTCTCGGGTCATGTAATTGTCTAGCTCTTTGGCTAGTTAGACTTTTTCTAAGGCTTGTTGCCTTACTCCAAAGGGTAGGGGATCCATCGAAATTCCATCTCCCTCATTTAACTCCTGATATCCATTAATGATATTATTTCTTTTTTAAAAAAAAATATTAGCATTATATAGTAATACCATTTTTTTTATGTAATCTTTGAACAAAAATAAAAAAGAGAATCCATACTTTTAACTTGATTATCCCAAATTTTAGAAAAAATATAAAAGAATTCTCAAATTTCTTCAAAAAAATACACATATGTATATGCGTAGCAAAAAATTGAATGCCCCTAATTTTTTAAGGCACTGTGCCGTAGGGCACTTTAAGCGCTCTCAAAGACGATCTTGTAGATTTTGAACCACAAAATCTAGCTATCAGAAAAAATCCACCGAGAAAATTAGAATTCTATGATGTAGTGTTAATGTGTTATGCATGTTTTCCTTTTATTGAGGACTAAGCAATCTTGAAGGAAAAAAGAAAAAGAAATTCTAGTGTATTATACGGGTAAAAGTTGTTTGTACTGTGTATGTTTTTATTTCTATATTTAACCACTCAAAATTCTTATTTAGCAAAAAAAAAAAAAAAACTCAAAATTCACCATATAGATATTTCTTCTAATTATTTATTCATATGTTAAATTGTGAATTGTTAGGCACATGAATGAGTACAAGCGATTATGTGTCCTATTATATTGTATGTTAAAAAAAAAGGGAATTGGCCTAAATAGCCTCTTAACTATTTTTATTTAGTCTCGATAGTAAATTAACTTTAATTGCAACATAAAGAATCTTAAACTTTTTTGCGTAGCATATAGAGTCTTTTCCGTCTTCTCAATGGTTTGGGGACACTACAAGAAAACTGTGTAATAGGGACGGACACTTCCGTCGCTAAACTTAGTTTAGCGACCGATTAACGACCGAATGATGTGGTCGTGTATTTTGCGTCGCTAAGCAAACTACCGACCGAATATTCGGTCGCTATGTACCGACCGAATACCGACCGTATGGTCAACATTGTTGACTTTTGACTTTGACTGTTTAACGACCGAATACAGACGGAATTTCTAGCGACCGAATATTAGGTCGCAAGTTACCGACCGAAGGGTCAACAGTTTGACTTTGATTGGAGGATGACCGAATACCGACGGAAAGTCGAGCGACCGAATATTCGGTCGCTATTCCGTCGCTAAATTGTTTTTTATTTTAAAAAAAATTAAAATTTAATTAAATCCCTATTATAAAAAATAGCAATATGCATAGAAATACAAACCAGAAACAGTATTAATAAATCCAAATAGCAAAAATAACCAATAAACACAAAAATAACATTACGTAACCAATTATATTATTAAAAAACACAAGTTTACACTTCTCATTTACATCACAACACTCATAATCAAAATGTGCACTTCTCATTACATTACAACACTGACAATCATAGTCTAAACTTGAAGCAAAGGTACAATGTAGCTAAACAAGTGAGGTAAATAAACCTAACAAATGTCTTCGCCCATCTCTTCCAGTTGGTATAAAATATCAAGAAATAGCAAACAAGCATTTGCACTTGCTAATAACTGGAGTGCTATCAACAGGAATATCAATTCAGAAGTCTATGGCAGTGCTACGAGAATGCCCATGTTCTAACTATATACTTACAGATACATATAATCTTCTTCATATTATTTTCATTATATTTGTTGTTGTGTTGTACTTCATATAAGTGTATCAAAAACAGGCAATAAGTAGATCAAACCAAAAAATTGGTGAATTAGATTTATGGCAAACAAAGAAAAACATCTCTTCAAATAGGCAACACCAATCCAACAAGCCAACACCAGTCTCAGTAACAAAGATAAAGCCCCAACAATTATTCATAATCATTTTTTCACATTGGTTAGTCAAATTCATAGTTCAAATCATGTTTTTATTATTCTCAAATGCACTATGGAGCAGTGGCGGAGCCAAGAATTTTTCTTTGGGGGGGCCAAAATAAATTCATAAAAGCATATAAATATTGGCGGAGCAAAAAATTTTTTTTTGATGAAATCTTATAGACTAGAGTTATACACATTTTGTTCACTCTTTCCACTCTACTGGGGGCACAATTAACATTGACAAAATAAATTTATAAAAGCATATAAACATTGGCGGAGCCAAAACTTTTTTTTTGATGAAATCTTATAGACTAGAGTTATACACATTTTGTTCACCCTTTTCACTCTACTGATAAGTGAAAAAGGTCACGTATATAATTGTTTGGGTAATAATGGGTCTTGGTGGGTCTATTAGGTTTTAGTGGGTCTTTTGAATCTATTATTGGTTACTTTAATAATCTATGAGTCCAAATCTAATTAGATTTGGGTATCAAAAAATATATTTTCATTTACTTTGTAAAATGTCCGATCTTTTTTTTAAAAATATCTATCTTATTACGAATCGTTGAATATATATATATATATATATATATATATATATATATATATATATATATATATAAAATTTAAAAAATTCTTGGGAGGGCCATTTAAAAAAAAAACTCTCTTATTCTAAACCGTTGGATATATATACCTAGTATATAAAAAAATTGAAAATTCTTGGGGGCCACTTGCCCCTTGTATGCTCCGCCATTGCTATGGAGCTGCATATGAAGTATGAACCATCTAAAACAATCAATAAATTTAAAGCTACTCAGGCAAATTAACTACAAATCTACTACCTACGTCATTACATATCTAACTGTATGTCAATTCCAGAATTCTTCCTTGCAGTCTTATAAGCAAATATCATCAGTTCAAAGAAAAAGGATCCGAGTATTGTTACCATTATAACTACTTAAACCTGTCCGTGCAACAAATTCACAGCCTTCATACAGAAGTACCAAAATGACATTAGCATCTACTTAAACAAATTCCCCAGCCTACTCAAAATCGTTGCAGTAAACATCAAATCGACAACAAAAAAAGAAAACATAATTCATAAGGAAGTTTCTCGCTTCTTGCCTTGATCGTTTCAAGTTTTCACAAAAAAATCATACTACTGCTTACGAAATTTCATATACATATTTGTTCGCACAAGAGGAATACAGAATGCAAATACACAGACGCGAAGCATAATGTTAAAGAATAAAGGAAAATAAATACCAACTTCATCAAAAAGAAAAACGCACAACTCTCGACCTTCTGTCATAGACACAGAATCAAAAGATCTCGGCGGCCACTTCATCGGAGAAGAAACCACCTGAAAACTGAGACAAGAAAAGTCAGTAGAAAAAAAAACGAAAAGAAAATAAGAAACTTACCTTCTAGCTAGAGGGTGTCAATCGAGCTATGTGAGCTGAGCTGAGCTTGGCATAGCTCACGCTCAGCTCACATAAAAATTCAAAAGCTCACACTCAGCCCGGAAAAGCTCATAAACCTTGAGCTCACGCTCAGCTCACATTTTAACACGAGCTCGAGCTTAGCTCACGAGCTTCCCAAGCTCACTTATATTAGCGAAGAAAACGAAAATCCTGTCTCAAGAATAGCATAATACAATGAGCCTTAAAACTAAATTTGGACAAAAATAATGAAAAAGAAGCAAAAGTTTCATAATTGTTTGATATGCTAATAAAATGAGTTTTATATATAACAAGAGAATCCATGCACTTAAAATTTTAACAAATGATAAATTTGCAAATTTCAAAAGATTGATTGAGTTAATCCATTAACTTTTCCTGTTTTCTCTCTTCCTTTAACTTTTGTACCTGTCTCTCTCCCTGTTGTAAGACTCTTCTTTAATATAATCTCCTTTCTACCAAAAAAAAGATTATTGAGTTAATCCACACATTATAATTATAATTATAATGTATATAAGTTTTTTTAAATTAGTATTATTATTATTATTATTATTATTATTATTATATATATAATATTTTAATTATATTAATCTTATTCGGGTTCGAGCTTTTTTCCGGCTGAGCGGGGTCAAGCTCACGCTCAGCTCACATAAGAAGCGAGCTTGAATATTAAGCTCACGCTCAACTCACGCTCACATTACCTCAGCTCACGCTCACATTTTTTCGAGCTATGTGAGCCGACCCGAACCTGTTGACACCCCTATCAATATCTATCTCAGTGGAACGTCGATGGTCAGCGAAATGGCCATAGTAGGCCATGCTATTCACCATGTTAAAACTCACATAAAGCATAATGAAATAAAAACAAGTACAGATACAAAGTCTTAGGCCAGCGGAACGCAGACCGTCAGCGCAACGACATGCGTCGACGTACGGCCTTGGCAAATTCGGTTGTTATTCGGTCGCCACTTAGAATGCTTAACACTTGTCCAATTTTCAAAAAAATGAGCCCGCGAAATTTCAAAACGGCGTCGTTTAGTCATTTAATAATAGCGACCGAATAGCGACGGAATTAGGGTTAGGGTAGGGCGACCGAATAGCGACCGACTTGGCGGGGTTTTCCCAGATTCCGTTATTATTTTCCCAGATTCCGTTTTTTATAAAATAGCGGGGTTTTTAAGGATATATAGAAACATTTTTCCTATTTTAGTTACTATTAGGCAAAATGTTTCTATATATCCTTAAACAATGTTTTGAAACCCGGACCGGACATTGACCCGAAAAAGTTACTGGGTCACGGGTCACTGGTCGGACCAGTGGTCGGACCGTCATGGACCCGTTCATCAACCCGGTGACGTCATAAATATTAAAAAATATATAATATATACTAATTAATAAAAAAAATGTTGTTAATGTAAAGCTAGTTCAGATATATTTTATCTTAATTATTCTCTTAAGTATTTTCTTTAATTCTATAGTCTAAATAACTATAAAGTATATCATTTAGGACTTGTTTGTAATTTAATAATTGTATAGAACTTTATGTGCTAATACTTTAATTGCACCTTTAGTCCTAAGTATATTAGGTCTCCTAAGAGAGAACCCTAACCCTATTTTCATTTTCTCTCATCCGCCTCCTCCCTCTCATCCGCCTCCCTCTCATCCCCTTCTTCCACCACGGTTCACCACCACCGCCGCTCTCCTCCTTTCTTCTCTCTTCTCCTTTTCCACTCTTCTCTTCCTCTCCTTCTTCCACCGCGAACCGCCACCACCACCGCCCTCTTTTTTTTTTCTTCTCTCTGCCGCGAATCTCCACCGCCACCTCCCTCTCTCTTTTTTTCTTCTCCTCGCCGTTCCCCTCTGCCACCGCCCCGCTACCACCACCGCTCTATCGGGGTTATACCCCTGTTTCTCCCTTTTAATTTTTTTTTAAAACAATTTTTTAAAAAAAAAAAAAAAAAAGCTTTTTCGTGACTCGGCCGGTTTGGTCATAACCGGTGCGGTTTCCGGGTCGGACGGTCGGACCGGCAGGGTCAACCGAGTCTAACAAAATAGAGCGATTTTTGAAGCTTCCGGTTTTTGGCACCTAACCGGACCGCTCGGATGTCCGATCGACGGTCGGACAGTCCGACCCTGGGCGATCCGGTCTGGGTTTCAAAACCATGTCCTTAAAGCCGCTATTTTTAAAAAAACGGATTCCGGGGAAATAATAGCGACCGAATAGCGATGGAATTTGCCAAGTCGGTCGCTATTCGGTCACCCTACCCTAACCCTAATTCCGTCAGCTATTATCGGTCGTTATTCCCTCGGTAGTCGGTCGTTAAAGAAAATAAAACGACGTCGGTTTCTGTCCTTCATTCATTACTATACAAATAAACATCGTTATGTATTCGGTAGGTATTCGGTCGGTATATTCGGTCGGTATTCGGTCGTAATATATTCCGTCGGTAAACGGTCGTTAATATCCGTCGGTATTCGGTCGTTAAGGGTGAACAAAACGACGGCGTTTCAATTTGGTCAACGGGACCGAAGTAGCCGACGGAATAACGACCGATTTGTTTTCGGTTTCTATTCGGTCGGTATTCCGTCGTTAAATTTGTGACCGAAAAATTCGGTCGCTAAATTCTGTCGCTATTTAACTGTTTTCTTGTAGTGGGAGCCACCGAGATTTCTCCTACCCATATATAACCATCGATTCTGATTAATGATACTCTACTGTTTTTATTTCAAAAAAAAAAAATAGAGTCTTTTTCGACACATTATGTAGAAAATGGACTTGGACCTACCTCATTCCCTCAAAGGTACCTCAAGAGGGGAGGATTGCTCAATCCTTATAAAGAACAAATTTGCTCACTAGCTAGTCGATGTGGGATTTCAACACACCTCTCACGGCTGAGTGGACATCCGGGACAGTGAACAATAATGGGGCCCAACATCGAACTAGGTGGCTCGATACCATGTTGAAAATGGACTTGGATGTTGAAATCCCACATCGACTAGCTAGTGAGCAAATTTGTTCTTTATAAGGATTGAGCAATCCTCCCCCTCTTGAGGTACCTTTTGAGGGAATGAGGTAGAGCCCAAGTCCATTTTCTACATGGTATCGAGAGCCACCTAGTTCGATGTTGGGCCCCATTATTGTTCACGGTCCAGTTGTCCAACCCTGGCCGTGAGGGGTGTGTTGAAATCCCACATCGACTAGCTAGTGAGCAAATTTGTTCTTTATAAGGATTGAGCAATCCTCCCCCTCTTGAGGTACCTTTTGAGGGAATGAGGTAGGCCCAAGTCCATTTTCTACATGGTATCAGAGCCACCTAGTTCGATGTTGGGCCCCATTATTGTTCACGGTCCAGATGTCCAGCCCTGGCCGTGAGGGGGTGTGTTGAAATCCCACATCGACTAGCTAGTGAGCAAATTTGTTCTTTATAAGGATTGAGCAATCCTCCCCCTCTTGAGGTACCTTTTGAGGGAATGAGGTAGGCCCAAGTCCATTTTCTACACATTATAAAAGAGTCCATCTAATTTAACTATGTAAGGTGCACATACTCAAATAAACAATAGTATAACTATTATTTACTTTATTCCCCTAACAAAAAGTTTTTTTTTTTTTCCCTTTTCATTTCTTTTCCACCTTCTTCCTCATTTCCATCTCCTTTCGTAGTTCCTCAAATAAGTCGTATGACGAGTTTGCAAGGGGCTAGAGAGGTGGGACGTGGTTGCCAGTAGGGGTGGCGGGAGACGGCGAATGTGGTGAGAAGAAGAGAATCAAGAGAAACGAGATGGAAAAGAAAAAATAAAAAAAATATTTGGTTTTTTTTTTTATAATTTGTTTAGGAATGTAAGGAATATTTTACCCCTAGTTATTTGACCATATACACTTTACATGATCAAACTAGATGGATTTTGTCACATCATCACTAAAATTACTCTTTTAGCTATTAAAAAAGTTTAAGATTTCTTTATGTTGAAGTTAAAGTCAAGTGACTATCAAGGCTAGATCGAAATAGTTCAGGGACGATTTAGGCCAAGATTCCTACAAAATATGTTAGAACTTGTGGGATCAATATGTCTAATACGTGTTACATTGTTGTTTTTCTATAAAAACTTATTTCGTCTCACTAATAAGCCATTATGTAACCGAATTGTGCGAAACATCCTTAAAGATAGAATAAAGTCCTATACTTGATTCGTCTTACACTAACAAAATGAAACTTATACTACTCACCAATTTCTACATACGTATGAAAGCCTTGTAGGATACTAATCGGGGACAATCCGGGACGAAGACAGAGCAGGTATAACTCTTATTTACTTTATTATCCTAAAAAAGAGTTTTAGGATAGCAAGAAATATGGTTCTGCTTGCAGGTCTATTATTACTATATTACTCCCTTTATTTTATAATATAAGTCGTTTTGGGAGGGTCTTCAATATATTTGTCTTGGTCCATCTATCTATGTGCATAGGCCTAAAAAAATTCAGTAGGACATTTCAGAGAAGGCGGACGTGTTGGCCATTGCAAGGAAATGGCTTATAAGTATGCTTTTCTAATGAAAGCTCTCGGTTTCCCCCCACGAGAAACGTCAACAAAGTTCATAGAAGTGCAGAACTGCTGGAAACGCTCTTTTATTGTTCTCTGTTCTTGGATGATGAACAGAATCCAAAGCCCGATGACAAATCATGGAACGCGGTCAAGAAATGCACAGATTGGTTCAAAATAAATCAGACAAAATAACGATCCGCACTGAAACCAGAATGGAACCAAGGAGAATTAGGCCTCTCTTTATGTCTTCCCCATAATCATGCTCACCCAAAACTCAATGCCATGGATATGTATTCAGAAAGCAACTATAATCAGATAAATATATAGAACAACAATTTGAAAACATTCCATAGATGGAAGAACCAAACATTAAATTAAACCTAAATTTCCAGTGCCAACAATCCATTTTATAGACATGGATTTAAGAATAATATAAAGACTAATACTATGAGGATTACGACACATACAAATCTCTAGATCTTTAACAGCAAGAACGACACAATACTGACTAGAAACGTTCACTCAACACGCTTTTCCCAAGATCTTCATATTTTCATTCTCTTTTGAGCTTCTTGGTTCATGTCTTCGCCATTGCTGGTGTTACGGAAATGCCCAACTGATTGACTGCCAGAAAGAATAGAGTTTTCATGATCCTGCAGTGAAATAGAAGGGAAGTCTTAGCATAATATCACGAGATACGACATTGCACAAGGACAAAGACTCTGGCCATAGACGGAACTAGAACTTTGAAGAAGAGGAGGGAGGGAGGGGGGGTCCGTCTATGACTGGTGATATAGAGCTTGCTTTATGTTAATAGGAAAGAGTAAGATGCCATACCCTAGGAATGGATATCTCAGAAGCCGGTCCAATGTTGGCTCGTTTTCCTAAATTAATTTGCACTGAGATGGTGGCCTGTGAAAGATCCAAACCTGTACTCTGCAGCGCTTGCGTCAATGTATTCAATAACCTGGTTTACATGTACATTCTCATTTAGAATTAAATATAAATTGGACAACCGCATACAGTAGACATGAAATAGAGCACTTCAATAGTACTCCCTCCGAAATGAACTGAACTGCCCAAAATAGAGAATCCTAAACTTTCGAATATAACGACTCTTCTAACACTTCGTATCGTACACTGAATAAGATGGAAGAACTTGCATACTTCCCACTTCCTAGATAATTGATTACATTTTTCCGACTCTTTTCCAGTATTCTTTTCTCGTGACACTCAAAAAGGAGGAAGCATTTGGTAAATGAAGCTTAACTCCTTCCCCATTCAACACCCCCCCCCCAACACCCCCACCCCACCCCACCCCACAACCCAACCCAACCAAAAAGAAAACGAAAAATATTATAGAAGAACCCTAATTCCCATTGCACATGCCTTGTGATTTGAAAGATATCGCCTTACAGTTAAACATCTAGACAGACACAGAAACTCATGAGACCTCGTATTACACACTATTTTCAGACAACAAAGATTAAAAAACAAAACTATAGTGACTAGGAAAGCTCCGGTAGCACAAGAATCAGATATTTAAAGATTTGTATGTTCGCTTACCCTTGAGAATACATGCTTGAGATGCTAATTGTGCCTCCTTCAATCGTCAAATCATCCTGGTGGTTCAAAGCATCAGCAGCCGAGGGACATTCCGATGATTGTGCACCAGAAGCTGGTCTAGGTTGAACAAGGGAGAAGGTACCATCAGTTTGCATAGGGACTGGCACATTTGCCTGCATAGGCATCGCCAGTGTCATGGCCTGATTTGCTATCTCGGTTTGCTGATCCATAGCTTTAGATGAGGCGTCTCTATCGATGTCGGAGTCAATAGGATTCTGTTGACTCGGATTCATTGTTACAGGGACTGTGATGTTACTCTCATCAAACCTTCCAGGAAATGTTTGACCTGAAGGCGAGCCGTTTTTTATTGCTTGAGGATTAGTCACAAAACTTGGCATCCGCCAGTGACTGTTTCTCTATTACAGCAGAAGAAACCAATAAAAATTGATTACTCGCAAGAGAAACATTAAAGACAACTAGGTATAAATAAAAATAAATAGATAATTCTCTATCCCTACTTGTATTTTTTTTTTCTCCTTTCGGGAAGGAACGACAAAAGGGTAGTAAATAAAATTAGTTTAGAGAAATTTACTTTAGTAAAAGAAAGATCATTGTTAGTCATGTTTCTTGATTAGAGCTAACACTAAATTATTAAGAACTTGAATTTATAAGTAAAATGATTGTTAAATTGATAGCATGCAAAAATTATATTATCATCAACAAGAACATTAATAAATACATAGTTCAGCAGCGAAAATGAGGAATTTACCCAAGGCGTCAGTTTTGTGGGCTCTGAACTCCAAGGTTGATATGATCCTTCGTACTTTTGAACCTTCTCCTGCAAAAATTGTACATATTGAATGACCTGCAAGCAGACAATGAAGATCAGCAAACAAAACACAACGAAAACTACTTGAAGAAAATTGTACTAAAAAATTTGCTGCACTAAATAACATACCTCCAGTAAAAATGATGCAGTGTCTCGCTTTTGCTCACTATCAGGAATCAACTCTCTCAAAATTTGGAATCTGACTAAGAAAATAAAAGCAAGTTATAGAATCGGCCTTCCAAGGTTTGTTACAAAAAGATATCATTTTCACACATCCACAAAACTACTCAGGTTAATATCCACTAGTTCTGCAGTTAATCAGAAGAAAAATGACACGAGGCTATTGAACACTTCAAACGAATTACATAACACTGGTGAACTAAGCTACTTAAATACATTAAGTATTGCCAGGATTAGTATACAAAAGCATTTATGTATCGCATGCCAAAATCAAGTATAAGAAACAATATGAGAGGCACATTAGTCCTAATAACTATAGTGGCTTGGAAATATTACTGGGACGGAATTCGACACTTGGACCACCAATGTCGACTTCTAACATTGAGATGGTAAGCCTGTAGGGTTGAAGCTAATTTCCATTATGTATCCCGTCATATGTACTACAATTACAGGATTTCAACCTATACTCTTCTTATGATTTTGGTAATTGAAGGTTCTCTTCCTATATCCTGTTCATGAAATGCTGCCTGGTACTACTTATTGAAAGACTAAGGATTTTTCTTCTATATTAAACCCCGTTTTGTGTCTATAAACTGAAGCAAACACTAATGACTTCAGTAATATAATGTTGGAACTAGTACTGTCAAAACGGGTATGCCCGCCCGCCCCACCCCCGCCCCGTCATGCGCATGTCTTAAATGGGGATGGGAAGAAATGCCCGCTTTTTAACGGACCATCAAAATGGATGCCCGTACCCGCCCGCGGACAAATGGGCATGCCCGCGACCCTTATTATTACTTTTTAAATATATATATATATATATATATATATATATATATATATATATATATAATCCGAAAAATCAACAAAATGCAATTTTTTCTCGTTCACTTACCGTTTACAGTCCTATAGAGGAGAAATCAAAATCAACATAGTTCAAGAACAATCAAATCAAATTCCACAATATACAAAATAGTTAAAAAATAATCAAATCAAACTCGACAATTTCAAGAATAATCTAAGATCAACTGTTCAAAATTAACAAACATATTGCTGAAGTTAAAGCAACAAAAAAAATATTGTTTTTTAATATCCTCCATCTGTTGATTTAGATCATGAACACTAAAAATATTATTTGAATCCATTTTAGATAATTTTGATTCCTCCTCTTCATATTCACATATAAACCACACACCTTAAGAAATTAAACATTATAAATGGTAAATGATAAATAATAGATTAGAACATAATTTAGTTACCTTCAAAAATGAAACCGTGAAACCAATTGCGTACACATATTTGAGATTGTACACTTCTAGGAAGAAGATGCCTCTTATATTTGGTAAGAACGCGTACAAAAAGATAGTGGAGATATACGTCTCTTGTTGAGTTTGGAGAAGACTAAAGAGCCTTATTAATTTCTATTCAAAATTAATAAAAAAAAAAACAAAAAAAGCGGGCATGCACGGTTGCAACCCGCCCATACCCGCATTGCCCGTTACCCGCACGGGCATGCCCATTAATACCCGCATTTAAACGGACATTGAATTCATAACCCCATATCCGCCCATTAATCTCATGGGGCGAGTATGCCCGTGGGCATGTGCCCATTTTGACAGCTCTAGTTGGAACCAATGCCAGTCACAAGTTGATTAGTTGTAAGAGAAGAAAAATGAGTTCATTCAAAGCTTAACCCGTTAATTATGTCTAAAAATCGTCATGATATAAAAGGGTTTTCAGGTAATAAATATACCAATTCGATCTCCATATTGTGTGAGTAATGTTACAGTTCAAATAAAACAAATATTTAAATTCCTTCCACCTACTCAAATGCACAGCAACAGATCAATCGTCATACTTCCATTCATCTCATTTTTATGTATTAAAAAATAGCGGAAAAAACTTGACCAACTACCTCAACACACACAAATGATGTATAAATCAACGAAATTATCTCATCAACGTAATGATACAAATTGGACAAAAGCCAACGTTTTGTCGTTTTCAAAATTGAGAAAAAAAAACCTACTGTGGCTGGACAATCCTCAAAACAGCAACCAATAGTTAAAGTCATTACTTAAGACAAGCACCTCTAGAAAACACCACTTTGGGACTAATACTAGTGTATCCAACAATCCGATCTAGTAAAAGTTGTTTACATAAAAAGATTTTGAGGTCCAGCCTGGAAACAAAAAGGCAGCACAAAGCTCATACTGCAGGGACCCGTCTCTGAAGAGGAAAGGAATATATTTTTTTTCCTCTCATCAACAAAATTAACGCCTTCTTTGTTTCTTTGCGAGTATTAAACGATCCATCCCCATCTAACTAAATATAATCACTCAAAATAATGAGATGTTGAAGATTTTCAAAATGCTTATCAAAGCTTAAAAGGTATGCTTACAGAAGAGTCCTCAATTTTACCAGCAAAAATGCTGATTAGCCAAATAAAAGCACATTAAATTGCGATATGAGACTAATTCAGTTAACTTGGTTCCCTAAAAGCAAACATTTTTGGGGTAAAGGAATATGTTTTTTTTCCTCTCATCAACAAAATTAACGCCTTCTTTGTTTCTTTGCGAGTATTAAACGATCCATCCCCATCTAACTAAATATAATCACTCAAAATAATGAGAAGTTGAAGATTTTCAAAATGCTTATCAAAGCTTAAAAGGTATGCTTACAGAAGAGTCCTCAATTTTACCAGCAAAAATGCTGATTAGCCAAATAAAAGCACATTAAATTGCGATATGAGACTAATTCAGTTAACTTGGTTCCCTAAAAGCAAACATTTTTGGGGTACTGACAGACATTTACAGCTAACAAAAGGAAGAACTAAAGTAGATTCCATACCAATTGGGAAGCATGTAATACCATGAAAACAAGCCGGCTACCGGCTTATGAGATTTTCATAACTACTTATCCTTAATTTCCATATATAAGCGCATAAAATTCATTTAAAACACATCAATGAAACCAAGAAATTGATACCTTTCATTAATCTTGCTCCTCCGTCGCTGTTCTGTTACCGAATGCTTAGACCTTACTGCATTTGCCTTGTCACTGTTCTTCCCATCTACTCCAAAACAAAATAAATAAATTCAGAACAAGGAAACCAAATTCATTTATTTTTTTTTTAGAGTAAACCATAAATAACCAGATTGAACTAATCCCATGTAGGAAGCAGAATTTAAAATGAAAACATCTATACCTTTGGAATTATTACTGGATGCTCCCACATCTTTCTTTGTACCTAACTCTTCCTCTTCCTCTTCCTCTCCTTCCTCTTCCTGATGACCCTCTCCTGATTTCATTCTACTTTCCAAGATTTATATCTTTCTCTACTTAATTCTCTGCAAAAAAAAACAAAAGTTATCAAGAAATTCAACAACCCCATCAAATGTAAATCAACCGAGAAAAAACAAAGAAGAAGATCTAATTCAGCAAAACCCATAAAAGAAAAAAGCATAAAGATTACATCTTTGCAGAGAATTTGGAACCGTTTTCCGGGAATTTGGCTGTTCTTGAATATGGATTTGGGGAATGTTTTATGTGAAATGAGGCCTCTCTCTTCCTGCGAGTGTAGCAGGCGCTGTTACTGCTGCCAGCTTTTTTTTTTTAAGAATGGTGAGGACAAATAGGAAATGGGGGCTGCTGCTATTTTCTTACAGCTCTGGTGCGGAACGCGATTTATATAGAAAATTGCAAGTCATTTTATAATAAAACCGCATTTTACTGGTGGGGCAAAACGCGTTCCACACGTGTATAGCAAAACGCATTTTGCACTGGAACTACGTGTATAAAACCGTGTTAGGTACGTGTATAAAAACACGTTCTACACATGTATAAAAACTGTGTTGTTTTTCTTCTTCTTTTTTTTACCACGATTTCAAGCGCAATTTGTTATACACGTGCGGAATATGTTTTGTTTCACACGTGCAAAACAAAATTGAATATAGGTATCATGCGTACAGAATGCATTTTGTTTTGCAATGTGTGAAATAAACTTGAATAGACGTGTCATCGTTGGTGATAAACACGTCTAAGAGATTAAACACTTTTTTTTTTTAATAAGATTAAACACTTATTAAAAATTGTGCTTAAAATAATAACGTATTTATTTAAAAAATTAACTATCAAAGTTTATATTCAACTGTTAAATTATTTAAAAAAATATATATTCAGCTGTTAAAATTTGTTTCACATAAAGATTGTTTCCTTTGTCTGGTAGGTTTCTTTCAATTCAATTACCTAATAATGTACGATGCTCTCACGACTCCTGTGATCTAATTCGTAGAGGGGTTATAGATTTTTTCTCTCTCCTTTTACTACATGAAGCTTACGATATGATTTTTTTAAATAGTGAAGGGGTATTTACATATCACGGCTACGATGAATAACACTAAATATTTTACATCGTATAGAAGATTTTGTGGCCGTCGAATTTAAAATCTGACAACTGAAATTATGTGGGTAAGAATTATAAAAACACTTTTTAACTCTCACAATCCCAAATGATTTTAGTTGTCATATTTTTTATCCGACGATCACCAAATGTTCGGTATGTTGAGGAACAAGTTAATGTTTTGCACCGTAGTCGAGTTAGTGTTTACAAAGGAGAAACATGATGGAATCCCATAAGTGCACTCATTTCTCTACTAAAATTCATTGTCAGGTCTGCTGGTAGAAGTATGATACGTAAAACTAATTGAAATTTTAGAGTAAGAGGTGGAATCGGATTCATTGAATCAGTTCTACCACCTAATTACCCATTTACAACCAGAGCTAAACCCAAACACGATAAGGATATTTGTAAACTTTGGGATGGAGTCTTGCTATTGAGTTCAGGATGTGAAACAAGCACATATGAAAAAACATTTCTAATTAACTTCATATCTGTCAAAATAACGTTTTTCGATACAGCTAACATACTATTACAGATACTAATGGAGCCAATCAAGGAGCCAATCAGGGAGCCAATCAAAGGAGCAAATCTCTCATTTAGTTGATTGTAATTAGTATTGTAATTAATATAGATTTATTTCCTTCCATTTTATTCATATGTAAAGATGTAAATATAGGTGATGTATTGTAAACATTTTTCAGAATCAATGAAAGACATTATTTCTTTTACATAATTTCTTCTTTATTCATATTTCTTCATGGTATCAGAGCAAACCTTTTGAGGTTTTTTGCACTTTTATTCTCCTTCTATTTTCATTATCTGGCTTGTAGAAGCTATTTCTTTCATATAAATTTTTTTTAGTCGAAATGTCTTCTGCTAGTCTATCACTCGATAGCGAAAATAATGGCGGTTCCACGGTTCGATTTGGTGGTCAATGTGTTGTAGAAGAATTTGCTCAATCTCCATGGTTTTTCAATTCTACTTTTCAGTCACAACGAATTACTGATATTACAGTTCAGCCACCACGAGTTTCAATAAATGTTGTTTCTCTGCCGCCGGATTCTGCTTCATTTTTTAATTCAGGTAATAAGTGTTTACCACTTATAATGCAATGGATTATTGATTCTGGAGCTACTCACCATATTTCTTGTTCCTTGAATTCTTTTACATCTTATCACTCTTTACCCAATACCCCCATTCCTTTACTTATACAACTCATGTTGGTTCAATTATTATAAACTCTAATCTTATTCTTTCAAACGTATTATTTGTCCCCTCATTCTCTTTTAATTTGTTATCCCTGGGGCAACTACTACATGACCCCAATTTATCTGTCTCTTTTCGTTATAACTATTGTCGTATTCAAGATCATATGAAGCTGAAAACAATTGGTTCGGCTGAAATGGTTAATGGATTATATTTATTGCACCCTGATCATTCATCTTATGTTCCTTTTGTCTCTAACATTATGCCTAATTCTAATCATCTATCTGTCGGTAATGGTGCAAACTTTTCTAATACATCTCTCTGGCATTATCGCCTTGGTCACCTGTCTTTTCCTAGATTAAAAATGGCACAACTCATGGATTCCAATATAAAAGTTACACAAAATGAACATGAACATTGCTCCATTTGCCCCATGGCTAAGCAATCCAAGCCTCCATTCCCCCTTAGTAAATTCACTTCTCAAGCATGCTTTGATTTAATACACGTAGACATTTGGGGACCATATAAAATTCACACCGTTCACGGCCACCTATATTTCCTCACTATCGTAGATGATTTTAGGCGTTTCACATGGATTTATTTGATGAAAACAAAGTCTGAGGCTCGACCCCTTACCCAACACTTATGTCAATATGTGTTTACTCCATTCGAAAAGGTCATTAAAGTAGTGCGTTCAGACAATGGACCTGCGTTTCAAATGTCTGATTGTTTTACTTCTAAAGGGATCATTCACCAAACCTCTTGCGTAGAAACTCCTCAACAAAATGGAGTTGTTGAAAGAAAACATCGCCACATCCTAAACATTGCTCGTGCCCTTAAATTTCAATCGCATCTACCTTCCGCTTACTGGGATATTTTGTCACCCATGTTGTTTACCTTATAAACATTACCCCAACACCATTACTGCAGAACCAAACTCCTCACACACTTTTATACAATAAATCACATTCATACTCACATCTCCGTGTTTTTGGTTGCTTAGCATATGCATCAACCCTTTCTGCTCATCGCTCAAAATTCGATTCTCGTAGTCGTACCTCCATTTTCTTAGGATATCCCGCTCAAACGAAAGGTTACACTCTCCTCGACCTTCACTCACGGTCCATTTTTATCTCTCGAAATGTTACATTTCACGAAAACATATTTTCTTATCCACAACAATCCCCACTCGTTCCTCCCTCAAACAATATTCCCTTACCAATTCCTTTCATCAATGATATTCCTTTTGAACCCCCATCATCAAATCCAACTGACACTCCCATCATCAACCCAACCCCTCATACTCCACCTCCAAATCTTCCTCACAATCTTCTCCTAATTCTACTATCTCGCCTCCCCCACCCCCCTCCTCATCCTTTTCGAAAATCCACTAGGATCTCACATACTCATTCATATCTGAATGATTATTATTGTTCTCTTGTTCAATCTTTATCTCTTCCCACTCTTTATAATGCAAAGATATCTACTCCTCACTCCCTAGAACAGGTTCACGATTATCATTCACTATCTCCAGATCATAAATCTTTTGCATTATCTGTTTGTACTCACTTTGTAACTAAGTGCTACAATCAGGCTGTCAAGCATTCAGAGTGGCGGCAATCCATGCAAGCGGAAATTGATGCTTTGGAGGCCAATAACACATGGACACTTGTTCATTTGCCCCCTAATGTTAAGCCCCTCGGTAACAAATGGGTTTACCGATTAAAATTTCATTCAGATGGTTCTATTGAAAGACCCAAGTCTCGTATTGCTGTCCAAGGTTTCACACAACAACCTGGTATTGATTACATTGAAACATTCTCTCCAGTAGCAAATATGACCACTGTCCGAACTCTTCTTGCTATTGCCTCTGCCAAAGGATGGTTCTTAGAGCAGCTGGACATTAACAATGCCTATCTTCATGGTGATCCAATGAGGATATTTGTATGCAGCTACCTCCTGGTTTTTCTTCTCCTCAACCTGGACTCGTCTGTAAGCTCCGAAAATATTTATATGGTCTCAAACAGGCTGGTCGGCAATGGAATCACAAATTAACCACAAAGCTAGTTTCATAGGGTTTCTCTCAAGCCGTTAGTGGCCCCAGTCTCTTCATTCGCCGCAAATATTCTCAATTCACTGCCCTTCTCGTTTATGTTGATGATGTTATTCTCACTGGGAACAACTATGATGACATCTCCTCGGTCAAGCAATTCTTGGATGATACTTTCAAAATCAAAGACCTTAGTCCTGTCAAATATTTTCTTGGTATGGAGATTGCTCGCTCTAAAAATGGTCTCAACATTTGTCAACGAAAATATACATTGTACCTGCTTGAGCAACATGGCTTCCTTGGCTGCAAACCTGCCATTACTCCTATGGATTCCTCCTACCACTGCTCTAAGGATGATTCACCGCTCATTTATGACAATAATCTCTACCGGAGTCTTATTGGCAAGCTTTTATATCTTACTCATACACGACCAGATATTTCTCATGCCGTCCAACAACTTTCCCAATTTCTAGATCATCCCACAAAATTACTTCTCAAGCCTGCTCACCGTATCCTACGGTATCTGAAAGGCTCTCCAGCCAAATGTCTTTTTTTTTCTCTTCCTCGTCACACTTAAAGCTTAGTGCTTTCTCTGATTCTGATTGGGCCGGCTGTTCCGACACCAGGCGCTCTACTACTGGTTATTGTGTCTTTCTTGGTTCCTCTCTTGTCTCTTAGAAATCTAAAAAACAACTCACCGTTTCTCGAAGTTCCTCTGAGGCAGAATATCGAGCTCTTGCCACCACCACTTGTGAGTTACAATGGCTCAAGTACCTCCTCGATGACCTACTTATACCTCTTTCTCATGCTATACCATTATTTTGCCACAACCAAAGCGCTTTATACCTCACAACCAATCCCACCTTTCACGAAAGAAACAAACACATCGAAATTGAATGCCACATAGTTCGTGAAAAACCGCAAACTGGCCTTGTTAAACCTTTACCCATTTCGACCCACTTTCAATTGGCTGACATATTCACAAAAAATCTTGCCTCTCCTCGATTCACTTTTCTTATTCAATCCATTGGTCTAATTGACATATTTTCTCCCAAGTCCAGTTTGAGGGGGTCTGTTACATATACTAATAGAGCCAATCAAGGAGCCAATCAAGACCATAATCAAGGGAGCAAATCTCTCATTTAGTTGATTGTAATTAGTATTGTAATTAATATAGATTTATTTTCTTCCATTTTATTCATATGTAAAGATGTATATATAGGTGATGTATTGTAAACATTTTTCAGAATCAATGAAAGACATTCTTTCTTTTACATAATTTCTTCTTTATTCATATTTCTTCACATACCATTGTGAAGAATTATGAATCGCCCTAGTGAAATGTCTATTTCATCATAAAGATAGGAAATAAAATTTTCAGTTTTTTTTTTCTATTATTAAAATGACTTTCATATAACAAACTCAATACATTCAAGTTAAACCTCAGCAATCCAAAGAAAATAACTAAGAGTATTAAAGTATTTTCATTTTTAAATTAAAAGGAAGGAAGTGTAATTAGTTACATTGAGTACGGATATTGTTTCATTAAAGCTATTAGCAAAATCAGAAGAACAATAACAACAAAATCTTAATCTTAAGTAATTGAAGTAGGCTATACGAATCAATAAAAGAATTCCATATGTTCATTAACATGAGCACGTTTTTTAAAAAAAAAAATTCTATCCACCACATACTTTCATCTAAGTCTAATAAATTTATATCAAGTGGCAAACGCATGACCGGGGATTTGGGGGTTAAAATGTTTACAATGTAGTCATATTGTATTATGTGAATTTTTTCAACTAGGTTGTGGGAGGGGGAGGAAGGAGGAGGGGGATGGTTGCAGTTCAACATTTTCCTTTGTGCAAGGCTTAGATTATAATATATTGGATAATGTTAGTAATGCCCATCACGGTTTCGCATCAGGACCATTAGCATATGTTGTACGTTTTGTATCTTTTTGAGCATTTCATCTGAATAATTAATTTTGCTTATGAACATCAAATGCGTGATCTGATAGTAAAACTCATTTGCTTATGTAATTACTATTCTAGTTGTCCCTAGTTTTATGTAATCTACTTTAAAATGAAATAAAACTAGTATGATGTTTGGTTGATGATTATGTTTTACTAATCATGTGTAATGAGTACAAATCATATCATAGATGCAATATATTGAGATATATCGTATCGGACGTGATCCGTTAGAGAAGTAATACTTCATGGTCCTTAGTCATTAGTATTATTTCCTCAATACTATTTTAGAATCCTTAGACTTATGTCTCCATTGATTCTATCATGAATGGAGCCACGTTTTGACTCAGTCGTACGTTGCTTTTAATCGAGTAATCAATACGACTGATGATCGGATGTAGTGTCCTATCATGGCTTGAATGTGAGAGGCATTATAAGGAATTTGTCCCTCTCTTATTAGAGAGAGATATCCATTGGCCCCTCGATAGGGAAAGACTGTTTAAATGCATGACCGTGCTCAAACGTATTTAATAAAGTGGTTATTAAATATTGTTTGATGGAACAGTCTACCTGGAGATCGAGCATAAATATAATTAAGCTTTATAAGGGTGACGACTACCATGCCTTATGCTTAATTAGGATATCGCGAGACAAAGGAATTAAATAGTGGATTGATATTAGGTTCCACCGTAAATTCATTCACTTTGGGTAGTAGTCACAATGTCCTGCTAGGGACCGCTTGTGACTTATGAACACATACTACTACAAAGTGTATTTTCATTGCCATTGTGATATGAACCTACAGGGTCACACGCATAGACGAGCTAATGAGCTTCATGTCCAAATTCAATGAATCTAAATGTGTCTAGGTTCATTGTATCTGACATTTATTTTTCTGAGGATAATAAAACGTTATTATTCGAAATAGAGATAAGGGGCATTTTCGATATAGCTGGGATTATGTGGGAGTTATTATCCGATAAAGACTGCCACTACCAGAAGTCTAGGGGACGTGGGAGTTAAAGACTCCCACTGTCGGGAGAGGTGGTCAGGACGTGTGCGAAACCTTAGGCATGATTTTTATCAGCCGAAAAATTACCAAAACCTAGAAATCAGATTTCTAATTTTCTGCCTCTCCCTTTCTCTCTAATTTCCGAAACTCAGAAAAATCAGAAGAGCTAGCACTCGCTGATCGTTTAGTCGCGTGGATACCGGTAGGGAGTAATTCCGCAAAGGAGGACTCAAGGTGATTGCTTCCGAGAGCCAAAGGCGGAACCTTTCCATTCAAGAATCAGATTCTTGAACCAAGAAACGTAAGTTTTTCTTTGTTTTTTTTTTTTTCCGATTCGTTTTGTATGAGCGGATCCTTCAGGGGAGGACTCATGGGTGTTTAGAACGAGTTTCTGCCCATGAATCCCTTTATTTTTCATTTTTAAAGTAAAAGGAAGGAAGTGTAATTAGTTACATTGAGTACGGATATTGTTTCATTAAAGCTATTAGCAAAATCACAAGAACAATAACAACAAAATCTTAATCTTAAGTAATTGAAGTCGGCTATATGAATCAATAAAAGAATTTCATATGTTCATTAACATGAACACGTTTTTTAAATTTTTTTTCTATCCACCACATACTTTCATCTAAGTCTAATAAATTTATATCCAGTGGCAAACGCATGACCGGGGATTTGGGGGCTAAAATGTTTACAATGTAGTCATATTGTATTATGTGAATTTTTTCAACTAGGCTAGGGGGGAGGGGGATAGTTGCAATTCAACATTTTCCTTTGTGTAAGGCTTAGATTATAATATATTGGATAATTAGCTAAAATTGTCACAGAAACATTTTCGGGGTTTGCTTTGGAATGACCATAGTTTGGCATAATGGGCTAACCATGACATTGTTTTTTATTTTTTTATTTTTTTATTTTTTTTTGTGGAAGCAGATTTTTTAGCCATAACGAAAATCCGTCATGGGGTGAGAACGGATTTGGGGAATATGTTCTCGACTGACGTGGCACATTCCATACACACCTCGCCATGTCAGCCGAGAATGGATTCCCCAAATCCGTTCTCTCCCCAGAACGGATTTGGCAAATCCATTCTCCCACGGAAGTAGCATTGTCCAAAACACTTAGTTTTTTTTTAATCAAATCCACAAATCCGTTCTGGACTAGCAGAAGTTTTGTGCCAGAAACACTTTGAGTTTTGTTTTTTTGTTTTTGTTTTTTGGGCCTAAAAAATGTAACGTACTTAGTTTACAACAACCAAAATCACTAAAACAGAATATTAATAACCAAAAAATGGGTAAAAATTTACTTGGAAAAAAGTTGCTCTATTAATAAAATTCAACAACGTAAAAATGAATCGTATGTAACATAAATTAAACAAAACAAAGTAAATATAGTGTCCTATCTATTGCCCCGACGGTGTGGACATAGCTGTCATTTTCGGGTTCTTCCGTAAATAGTACGTGCGGCCTTCTCTCGTTCTGAGGGCACTGTCGTGCTCCGTTTCTCTGAATTCAGCGCCTTCGGGGTCAATACGTACCAGATCCTCAGGTGAGTCTGGCTCGAGCAGTGGATCATGTAGCTGTATCTGTGTCTGGTCGATTCCTAAGTTGAACGAGGGTGGTGAACCAAAAAAAATATCCGGTTGTCCAGATGTAGAGGTCCCCGCACCAGGATCCTCCTAATAACTTCTCCGCTGAAAGACTAAAGTTGCTCGGGAAATGGTAACATAATGGGAGGGTACCTCAGTCGCATCCCTGCGAACTCCAATCTGAGTCTGATCCTCGGGTGGTGGAGGTGCTCCCGTATCCTCGCGGGGCCGAGTGCGTAGTATCCTCTCATGAATCTCTTGAGTAGCCTGCCGAGTCCAACGACCACGTGGGCTCCCACGTTGACCCCTACCTTCAACAGGCTGCCTCGGTTATGTCAAGAGTCGCTCAATGGCTGCCTCTGAAATGTCGCTAGAGTGCGGTCTGCACGAAACTGCATTCTCAGCCGCCTTGAAAGCATTTTTTATTGCTTTCCTCGCCCAGGTAATTAGATTTTTGTACTGGCTTATAGTTTGGGTTGTAGTCTCTGATTTCTCGAATTCCGCCAGTATTCTTCTATTTCACTATGTCTGTAACATTAATATTAATATTAGTAATTTAAAATTAATTACAAAAGGAAAAAAACTTACCAAAATTTCTTCTACTGTTGCATTGGGTTGATAACCCTTTGGGAGTTGCCTAGTATCCTTATTTTTTGGGTTGGTGAGAAGGTGAACGATAATGTTCTTGTACCAATTCATGTACTCATGGCTTGGTAAAATAACATTACCATCAACTGGAACACTTACCACGGGTCTCTGAAAGCGTTCATCCCACGACTGTATGTATACGTTGTGCTCTATCTCCCAATTCTTTGTCGGGACCGTTTTGATTGTGTGGAAGTCACCACCCTCGACAATACCGCGCGTCCCTACCTCTACTGGTACTACCTGCTCGAATCCAAATTGCCTCATTACCATGTCAGGCAGATGGTACTCCACTATATCGAAACAAATTAGTGGCACTCGGGTATGCATGGTTAATAGGAAGTCGGTATCTTTAGCCACTCTCTCTGCAATAACCGCGTCCGGGTATAGTTTCCACTTAAACTGTAAAATAACATTAAGTTCATGGAAAATAAGTTATTTAATTAAATAAAAAAATACGAGAAAAGTGAAATTAACTTACCCATCGTGTCTCGTTCATCAAATCCAGTTGATCATGAAACACCAACAATTGGTTTTTTGGAATATTTCGGTAATTCCGGGTTACATTGCATCTTGCCCCGAAAGGAGCACCGGCGGGGATATCATATGTAACATCACCTCGGTTCTCCGGACGGAGACAAGAAATGTCCTCCTACGCCCACAACTGGTCAAAACAAATAGTATTGATTATTAAATATTCAAATTAAAAATTAAACATAAATGTTTATAGAATTTAGACATGTCTGAATGAGCAAACAAAAGTCGGAGATGTCCTTCGAATTAGCCATACAGGAGATGCACATCTGGGTACAAATATGCAAGGACACCGCTAGCCCACGAAGTCGTATCATGCTCAAGATCATCGATGACTAGGATATAACACATGTTCGCTTGGGAGCCCGACTTATCAAAAAAAAAGTAAACTACAATATCAATGCCCTAACCCTCTGCTCTACCGCCAATGCAGTAGCATCATGTCCTAGAGGCTCACTAATGTAGGCATAAACTTCATATAGTTGAAGACTGTTTCCCTTAATATACACATTAGTGGGTTGGAAACCTAATAGTCTGAATACAATACCATACCACTGTCCTTTGGTCATATTATATTCCTCACCCCATGACACCACAAGTCCCCTATTATGTAGTCCAAGAAGATATCCTACGTCCTCTAGAATGATGGTCTCCTCCCCGGTATGTAAGTGAAATGTATGGGTCTCTGGGCGTCATCTCTCTACTAAGGAAGTCACTAGAGCGTGATCTACCTTGATTTTGTCCCATCCTACAAACTTCTCCAAAACCTACTTCATCTATAAGCTTAATTAGGGCAGGGTTTGTGGATATCTTATACAAGTCATAAAACTGACTGTCACTTCTAATAACTTTTAGAGGGTGTTTAGTACGTCCTAACCGTGCCATATTCCTAATGATCTATGATGTGACTATTTGGTTAAAACACGGCTATCTAAAGGACCCATATGAAGATGAGCAGGTGTAGACATCTATACAATAAACAAATAAACATAAATTTTATCAAACAAACACACATGCATTCTTTAACATCAATTTAACATAAATAACATCAAATTAACATGTATTGTCACTCAATAACATAAAACTAACACAATTCAAATTCAAATTAACATAAATTCCCAAAAAAAATGACACTCAAATCACCAAATATTACCCAAATTCCAAACAATATGATAATTTTAACAAAATTCCACAAATTTATTTAAAATTTAACCAATATTCCCAAAATCAACAAAATTTTAACATAAATCACCAATTACATAAATACATTTAATTTTTTAAATTACATAATTAATCAAATTTAAATTTTCTAAATTAAAAAAAAAAAATTATACCTTTTTTTTTTTTAAAATTGAGGGTGAAGAAAAAGACTATGGAGGGTGATGGGGAGGTGACGGCGGCGGCAGGGGTGGTGAGAGGGAGAGAGTTCTCTTTGTGGGGAGGGGGTTTTCTTTTTCTGCTTTTTTTTTTCTTTTGAAAAGCGAGAGGAAGAATGAGAAGTGGCTTGTGCGATTGATTTAGAACAGATTGAGAACGGATTTTCCAAATCCGTTCCTGGGGTGAGAAAGGATTTGGGACCGAGACGTGTCTGGAATGTGCCACGTCAGCCTAGAATGTTGCTTCAAAATATACAAAGTTATGGTTGGCCCATTATGCCAAAGCATGGCCAGGCCAAGGCAAAGCCCAACATTTTCAACCATCCACCTTTGTTATTTATGCCTTTTTGTATAACTATTTTGTCCTAATAAATTTATGGGTGGTCCAAATCATCCTTCCGTTAAATAATTCAATGTTTTCCATCAAGAGAGGTAATGTTGCATAACAAGACTAGATTCTTCTCTCTCTAACAAGGGTATAATGAGAAAAAAAATCCGTGATCTTTATCTCCACTATCGCACACCACCACTCTCCAGCCCGCCACCTACTACCACGGCACACAACCGACTCACTATATACTTCTCATCTTGTACTCATCTACATTCTACATCATCTTCATTTCCATCAAAATCAACATTATCAACATCGATATTCTTTTCTAATCTCTATCTTCGAAATAAGAATACTCAAAATGTAGCTCTCAAAACCTAAATTTGGTCGAAAAAGAAGATATAGAATAGGATCAACATGCATAATTGGTATGATTGAGAGGGAAACCACGCTTTACCATTATTTGAAGGCGATGTATTCTCGAATGGGGAAAGAGATTTCCTGTTACGATATCTCAATCTGAATTTTAGGTCACCGAATTGGAGGGCTCCGACAAAGGATCAAGGGAGGTATAGCTTCGTTTTGGATCTCAATAGTCATAATAATTTTGTTCGAAAACTGAATGAATTAACTGCTTGCAAAGACAAACTCGGCAAAATTACAAGTTATGCAATGATCAGATTTTTGCATTGGAGGCTTCGGTAAAATGCTTAGATTGGATATGTTTTTACACATTGATCCGCACATGTCTTTTTGGTGGAAATATTATTTTAGCCAAGACGGATTCTCGAAATCTTTCCAGTAATCCGTCTTGGTCAAACCATAACTTTACCCTAACAAACCCTAACCATGGCAGAACATATTTTCGTAATCCATCCTGCAGAGGAAGAATGTTTTTCAAGACAGGTTTTTTACAAGTTTTTCAGGATGGATTTTTTTACAAATTTCTTTCCCAAACATATTTTGGAAAAAATAGGTTGGAATTCAATTTTTACATCTCCTTTAAGATTGAAAAAAAAAGGTTGTTCATTTCACCTTTCATGACTCCCGTCCACCTTCGTCTACCTCTTACAACCTTATATATTCATCCTTCATTTTTTTAATCAATGCATTATAAATCTTCTTTTTATATGTCCAAATAATTCAAACATATTTCCCTCATCTTATCTTCAATAGATGTCACTCATAACTTCTATCGGATAATCTCATTTCTCACTCTATCTTTTCTTGTATGCCCACACATCTATCGCAACATATGCATCTCTATTACACTCATTTTCTGAATATGATATATTTTCATTGACCAACATTATGTACCATACAACCAAGCGCTCATAGTTATTCTATAAAACTTTCCCTTCAGTCCTAACAACATATTACGATTGCACAAGACACAAGATGCTTTCTTCTATTTCAAACAATCCTCTTTAACTCAATGCGCCACATCACTGTCAGTCTCTCCATCTTTCTGAATGATAGAACCGAGATAAAGAACACCATCATTCGCGAGAATATCTTTATCATCTATAGTAATTACACTATGATCTATACTTCTGCCGGTACTAAATTTACACTCCATATATTCAGTTTTACTTTTACTAATTCTGAAACATTTAGATTCAAGTGTTTGTTCCATATTTCCAACTTAACACTGGTCTAAATCAAAACAATCTTCTTAGCAAACAACATACAGTATGGTGTTGAATCTTGTATAAAATCAAGTTACTTCATCTATAACAATACACAGAGAAACAGACAAAGTGCCACTATGGCATATTTGGCTTTTGACGGCATTGCATAAGTGTCACAAAAAGTTGTTTAATTTTGTGACACTTGTGCGGCACTTTTTGAAAGTGCCCCCCACAAATGGTCTTGTTTTTTTCGAAGCATTAATGAAGTGTATTAAATAAATTGACAGCACAACTTGTGACACTTTTTAAATGCCACAAACACATTGAAAATATGACATATTTTGAGGCACTTTTTGATAAATGCCACGAAAATAATTAAATATTTTTAAATTAAAATTAAATAAAAAAATTATTTAATTTAAAAAGAAAATTATAACCAAAGGAGTATCCTTTAAGCTATTTACTATTTGCATTTGATGAGAATTGAACACTTGACATTCTGTTGCAAACAATGACACTCTAACAAATGCACCACTGTGACTTTTGTTCAAATTTTAACCAAATTTATTTATATAACATAAAAATAAAATTTATTTAATTAATTTTAAGTTTGATATTTATATTTATTAATGTATATTAACAACCAATTATAAATAAAACTCTTTTAAAAAAAAAACTGAGTAGGAATAATACTAAATGAAAACTAGATACAAATTTTAATGTTAACATCATACAAATTATGGAATAAATTATAAACTAATATATTTATTTACTATATTTTTTAGTTTTATATATATTATTGTTAATATATTTTTTTTTAAATTTGATAACATGAAATTCAATAGCTAATTATTTTTCATTTTTTTTGTAAAACTTGAAAATGTTACAAAATGGATATAAAAATGTAGAATATATAATATATGAAATTTTGTGATATATGAGTTTTGCTTTTGTATTTCATCTAAAATATTTTGTTTAATAATTTTAAATTGGAAAAATTAATTAATTTAATAGTCAATTAATTATAATTATTTATTATCATTATTAAAAATATATCTTATTAACTTTGAAAATTGAAACACTCAAAAAGTAGTATCAATGTTTTTTCTTTAAATTGCTTTTAATACATATTTCATTTTCATTTATGAAATTAATTGGTTAAATATCCAATTGAATATTATGTGACATTTTTACTGTACATGCCACAAATTTTAAGGTATTAGTTTAAAAATGCCACGAAAATATGACATTTTGATATAATTATCATAAAATTTGTAGCACTTTATGTGGAAATTGACAAACGCAGCAATTTTTTGTGGCACTTGTTAAAAAGTGCCACGAAAATGAGACATTTTCTCAAATTGCCATAATTTTGTGGCACTTCATAAGGAAATTAAAAAAAAATCATAAATGCCGTAAATAAATGACATATATTATAAGTGTCACAAGCTAAATGTCACCAAAGTCTATTTTTGCCATAGTGTGTTGAACATTGATGTACACCAAATGTAATAGAAAACTCTTATGTCGTTCTAAATCAAATTCTAATGTTCGTGTTGGCTCCATCGTACATATCTTTAACAATGTTAATATATTTGTGATTACTTAATCTCCAAGTAATGTGCAAATTACTAATATGCCCTTTCCACATATTCACACTATATCCATATGAATAGTTTTGGCTAGAGCAAAGAGAGAAGCATTACAGGTTTAATTTATGTATGAATTCAAAACACGGGATTAGAGTTTTGTTCACTCTGTGTCTAAGCTAAAATAGTTTTTGGCAGAATGGGAAATGGAACTTATTTTTTACCATGCATAAATTCTTTGTTAACTTCCCATATAAAAAATAGAGTAATATACATAAAATAACACCAAACTAAGACTACAAACAAAGTTTCTAACGGATTTTAGCCATCGATATTTTACGGGGCACGGGTTGTAAACTCTGGTAAAATTTCTTTACAAAAAATGCCACATGTGCGGCCATGACGTGAGGGGCATTTTTTTAACCTTCTATCTCTTTCTTCTTACTTAATGAAATAGGACTAAAAAAAAAATAAAAAATATTAGAGGCAGATTGATAACCCTTAAAAAACCATTGACAACTGAACCCAATACCAAAACTTGACCCGACATATAACGACCCAACCACTATTCGGGTTCTGCACTCCCTCCTCTACCTTCTATGCAGGCGGCCACCATTGAATTGTTCTCATTGAATTCAAACCAATTCAATCCCGTTTCAAGGATCTTTCCACTTAATTGAACACTTCGAACACCACACATATATCTCTTGAGTCATATACATATAGATCCTTGACCAGGACCAAGCTAATAGGTAAAAATATTGTTGTTATTTGAGAAGAACCATGACCAATTTTTCAACTTTCTCATTGATATTTAGAATTTATACCACCTTATGGATTTCAAATCTTAAAATCATCAAAAAAAACAAGAACATGGGCTTTCATAAAAAATGTCCTATTTTAAATTTTTTTTTTTATTTAAGTCCTATTTCATTAAGTAAGAAGAAATAGAGTAGAAGGACAAAAATGTCCTTCACATGGCCGGCACATGGGGCATTTTTTGCCGGAATTTTGGCCAAAGTCTACAATCTGTGTCCCGTAAAATGTCAATGTTTAAAATTCACTAAATTTTTTTATTTATGATTATAACTCGAAATAATTAAATACTTAGTGGTAATTTAGTGTATATTACCCTAGAAAAATACTAAAAAAAATTGAATTCATTGTCAATTATTTAATTTTATCGTATAATTTATTCTTAGTCACTGTCATTGACTTAAGTTTGTTTATCCAACCCCGCCGCCACTAGCAATGTCAAAAAAGAACATATGGTTCCAGATATCTTGTTGATCAAGATAAATGGTCAAAAAGTTATCAACAACAATTGCCAATTTCTACTTTCCCAGAAATCTCATTTCCACAGTGGGCCTAATATACTCTTGATGACCAAGAAATATTTGACTATAAAAAGGCTGAAACATTTTCTTACATAGCAATTCAACAAACAAAAAGTATTTAAAATTTTGCAAAGTCACCAAAATATTTGTCATAAACAATTTTCAAACAAAAATGGAAAATTGGTTCTCATCAGTTTTTGGTATATTTATTTCATTCTTTGGTTCCTCATCAAATCATGGAAAATTGAAGGATCATTCAACGCCCACAAGGCCTTCTAGTCCGGAGGCAGCTATTGTTGCAGCAGCCAAGCACTTCTCCAGCGCCCACAAAATTAAATTTGGCAGCTAGTGTTTCTTTTTTCTTTTTTCAAAAAAATACGAAAATGTAACTTTTCGTTTCTTCTTAGGGATTCTCGTCATGATGTGAAGAGAGTGGAAGATTATATTTAAGTGTTTATCGCTCAATTTTCAGTTGAAAATTTGTATCATGCACTTGCTCCATTGGTACTAAATCCACTATTCCCTTACAATTGCAACTGGTGATACTTTTACATGTAGGGCAACCAAAAATATATTTTGTAAAAGTGGGTCCAAAATTAATAAAATGAGTCTAAAATTGAATTTTTCCTTTCAGTTAGCAATTATATAGACAAGATGAGTATTTGTAGCCACTTAGATTATTATTCTGAAGGGATTCATGGGCAGAAACTCGTTCTAAACACTCATGAGTCCTCCCCTGAAGGATCCGCTCATACAAAAACGAATCGAAAAATCGGAAAAAGGACTTACGTTTTTCGGCTAAAGATGGTATCTTTTGGCTCTCAGCAGCAACCACCTTGAGTCCTCCCTTGCGGAATTACTCCTTGTCGAGGTATCCACGCGACGAAACAAGCAGCGAGTGCTAGCTCTTTGGTTTTTCTGGGTTATGAATTGTCTAGAGAGAAAAGGAGGCCGAAATCAAGAAATCAGATTTCTAGGTTATCGTATTATTGCGGCTCAATCATTAGTCTCAAGGGTTTTGGCCAAGAGAGGTTTATATAGGGAGTGGGAGTTTGTTTCAAGGAGAACCCTCACGTCCTATCCACCTCTTTTGGCTGTGGGAGTCTATAACTCCCACGTCCTCTAGACTTCTGCTGGTAGTGGAAGTCTTTATCGGATAATAACTCCCACGTAATCCCAGCTATACCGAAAATGCCCCTTATCTCTAATTCGAATAATAACGCTTTATTAATCTCAGAAAAATAAATGTCAGATACAATGAACCTAGACACATTCTAGATTCATTGAATCTGGACACGAAGCTCGTTAGCTCGTCTATGCGTGTGACCCTGTAGGTTCATATCACAATGGCAATGAAAACATACTTAGTAGTAGTATGTGTTCATAAATCACAAGTGGTCCCTAGCAGGACATTGTGACTACCCAAAGTGAATGAATTTACGGTGGAACCTAATATCAATCCAATATTTAATCCCTTTGTCTCGCGATATCCTAATTAAGAATAAGGCATGGTAGTCATCACCCTTATTAAGCTTAATTGTATTTATGCTCAATCTCTGGGTAAACTGTTCCAACAAATAGTATTTGATAACCACTTTATCAAATATATTTGAGCACGGCCATGCATTTAAACAGTTTTTTCCTATCGAGGGGCCCATGGATACCTCTCTTTAATAATAGAGAGGGACAAATTCCTTATAATGCCTCTCACATTCAAGGCATGATAGGACGCTACATCCGATCATCAGTCGTATTGATTACTCGATTAAAAGTAACGTCCGACTGGGTCAAAACGTGGCTCCATTCATGCTAGAATCAATGGAGACATAAGGTCTAAGGATTCTAAAATAGTATTGAGGAAGTAATACTTATGACTAAGGACCATGACGAATTACTTCTCTAACGGATCACGTCCGATACAATATATCTCAATACATTGCATCTATGATATGATTTGTATTCATTACACATGATTAGTAAAACATAATCATCAATCAAACATCATACTAGTTTTATTTCATTGTAAAGAAGCTTACATAAAACTAGGGACAACTAGATAGTAATTATATAAACTAATGAGTTTTACTATCAAATCACGCATTTGATATTCATAAGCAAAATTAGCTATTCAATTATATGCTCAAAATATATAAAACGTACAACATATGCTAATGGTCCTAGGGCACTACTAACATATTCTTCCTTACACGTTCTGCCGCGTCGCCATCCATTATATATCGGAACGGAGGGAAACAACGAATTTCACATGTAATAAAGTGCCCTACATTTTGTATCCTACCAAAATTTAGTGTATTCTTTTTATTATTAATAAAAATATATTGTTTGTTCTCGTTTCGCATTAACTAAATATAACATAATTTTCTACTGCAGTCATTAGTTTTTTTTTCCTCTCAGGAGGATTAATAGTGTTTCTTCACTTTCCCTCCAGGTGTATTCGAATTCCCGATCTACTGAATGGAAGTAAAGCATCTTACCACTTAAATTGAGATTCCTTGTTACAGTCATTAGTTCATTACATATTGTTTCTACTCTTTTCTTTCGGACAAAATTTCAAAATGGTTTGTTCTCGTGGAAGCTCAAAAAAGAAAGGCAAATTAGTGAAATTGGTCCCTAAATATAACACAATTGGTGATAATGGTCCCTATTCTTTTTTATTTGTATTTTAAACCTTAAGCATATTGTGTTTGGTGGAAATGGTCCTTTCGTCATACTCTGTGATAGTCAACCATCAGTCAACAAAAAAAATTCAAAAATACCAAATTAAATTACAGTCATACTCAAATTACAGTCATACTCAGATTCCGCACAGGACTTTCAAATTTACAGTCATACTCAGATTCCGAAAGGAGGCCTTTAAATTACAGTCATACTCAGGTTCCTGTGCAAGTTATGAATGCACAAAGTTGTGAATTCTGTTGGTAGTAGTGAGTTATGGAACTAGTAGTGATAATGTTGCAAGTATAGTAGTGAGTTATGGAAATTTAAGTAGTGGTGTTGTCAATTCTGTTGGTAGTAGTTTTGGTAGAGGAAGAGGATGATTTGCAAGAAGGAAACCTCTGACATGTACATATTGTAGAGGATTAGGACACTCTGTAGACAAATGCTATAAAAAATATGGCTATCCAACTAATTTAGTGGTAGCAGAGGAAGAGGAAGGAATGTAAGATGGTACAATAGTGGAAACTATAATTCCAATAGTAATGTCTATGGTGGAAATGGAGTTTCTAATAGTCAGAAGTTTGTTAATCATGTTGCTGGCTATAAAAGTACCAGTACTAGAAGTGTGAAAGGTCATGAAAAAGGGAACACATGTCTTCAAAACAATATCACATGATTTAATGAAGAGCAACATATGCAACTGGTGAATCTGTTTCAATGCATGCACTCAGGCAGTTGTATTACACTGGTGGAGGAATTGGAGTTAATACAACTGGAACTGGCCCTGGACCCATGATTCATCAAGCCACCTTAATGGCCAATGACTATGGTGGTTTCAATGCACCAACAGGGTAATCATAATGATTCAAACACTTATACTTGGATTCTAGACTCTGGTGTCAATGATCATGTGGTCGGCACTGATAAGTATTTTGCTTGAGCCTTATCATGTATCAAATCTCTTTATTAAGCTGCCTAATAAATCTTCCATACATGTGCTCATGAAAGGAGCTATACAGTTAGCATCTAGATTAATCTTGAAATTAATCTTGAAAGTTGTACTATATGTTCCTATTTTCAGCTTAAATGTTGTGTCAGTTTCTAAAGTCACTCTTCATAATCCTTGTTCCGTGTTGTCTTTTCATGATCATTACATCATTCAGGACCTGTCAACCTCTTAGAGGATTTTTCCAGCTAAATGATGGCAAGGATTATATTTTCTACCACATCCAGTTTCAATTTATGTTCTTTCTAAGGTAGTTTCTGTTTTGTATAGGCAACTTGATCATGCCAATAAATTTCCTTCACCTACTGATAGTGAGGTGAAGGATTTGATTTGGCATTATAGACTAGGCTTAAGCTCATTAAAAATGTTCCTGATATTTCATCTTGTAAACACTCTAAAGATTGTAGTGTTTGTCCTATTGTAAAACACCACAAGTTACCTTTTAATCTTTGGACTTCAACTGTAAAACAAGTCTTTGATTTAGTTCATATGGATGTATGGGGGTCATATAAAGTATCCACAGTTTATGATCAAATGTATTTCTTGACTGTTATTGATGATTATAACATATTTGTGTGGATTTTTCTTTTGAAATCCAAGTCTGATGTTTATAACACCATTCAATGTTTCTATGAGTTTATCCACACTTAATTCTCTATTAAAATAAAATACATAAGGACAGACAATGGAATTGAGTTCCTAATGTCAAATTTCTATACTGATATTCATCAAACTTCATGCCCTTACACTCCTGAACAGAATGAATTGGTGGAAAGGAAACATCAACACCTCTTGAACATTGTTATATCACTTAGGTTTCAATCTCATGTTGCATTGAGTTACTGAGGTTTTTATATTAAGCATGGAGCATAAACTTAACTCCTTCACATGTGATTCAAAACTGTACTCCTTATGAAAAACTCTATTCTCATTCCCCAAGTTATGAGCATTTGAAGGTGTTTTGTTGTTTGAGTTATGCTTGCACAATAGAGCATGGAAGAGGGAAGTTTGATCCTAGAGGAAAAAAATGTGTTTATCTAGGTCAATTTTCTACCTCTAAAGGTTTCATACTTTTGGATTGTGACACTGAACAACTTGTTATTTCTAGACATGTGTTGTTTTCGGAACACATATTTCCCTATTCAGTTTCTAATTCTAACTCTTCTGCACAATCTTCCATGTGTCAAATTCAGCATCAATTGATGAACTGCTTACAAAATTTGATAAGATTTCAGTCAGCTCATTCAGCTCCAATGATTTCTTATCTTCTGTCCCTACTTCTTCATGTTATGATTCTGTGTCATCTTCACAGAATCCTTCAAATCCTCTTATTCATATGCCAGTATCTAACTCTCAAAGGCCTTCAAGACCTAAGAAAGTTCCTACTTACTTGCATGATTATGACTGCAATAATGTGTCTACTTGCATTCAAACTACTTCCCCTCATTTACTTAATCAGGTTATGTCATATGACAGGCTGCATCAAAGTAAAAAATCTTTTGTATCTATACTTGATGCCATACAGGAACCTACATCATACAAGGAAGCTGTTAAAAATGAAAAATGGAGAGCAGCAGTGGATACTGAGTTGGCAGCTCTATAAGCAAACAACACTAGGATTTTGATATTTTTACCAACTGGTAAACTTCCCATTGACTGCAAATGGGTGACAAGATAAAGCTGAATTCAGATGGATCAATTGAAATGTATAAAGCAAGGTTAGTTGCAAAAGGCTACACTCAACTTCCTGGAATTGATTATCTGGATACATTTTCTCCTGTTGCCAAAATGACAACAGTGAGAGACTTACTTGTTGTTGCTTCAGGTAGAGGTTGGTATGTTCATCAATTAGATGTTAACAATGTCTTTCTACATGAATAACTACATGAAGAAATTTATATGCTACCTCCCCCAAGATATACTATTAGTTCTAATCAAGTGTGCAAGCTAGTTAAATCCATTTATGGCCTTAAATAGTCTAGTAGGGAGTGCCGGAGTTGAATATGAAGCTTACTCAAATTTTTTTTTGTCTTTAGACTTTGTTCAGTCATAACATGACTATAGTTTTTTGTCAAACAAACAGCTGATTCTTTCTTGGTCTTATTGGTTTATGTGGATGATATCATCCTTGCTAGTGACAGTATGATTTCCATAACTGAGATAAAGTCCTTGTTGCATTGTCAATTCAAAATTAAAGATCTAGGTGAGCTGCATTTTTTCTTGGGACCGGAAGTTGTGAGGAATGAGACTGACATTTTTCTTTCTCAAAGAAAGTATGAATTGGAGTTATTGGTTGATGAATGGATGCTGGATTGTAAGTCAATCAGCACTCCCATTGATCCTCTTGCAGAATTCACACATCAAGATTCTGAACCATTTGATGATGTGACTGCTTATAGAAGAATCAATGGAAAACTATTATATTTAACAGTTACAAGACCTGACTAGTTATAATGTGTTCAACAATTGAGCCAATTTCTTGATGTTCCTACTATCCTGCATTATAAAGCTACACATAGGATACTTAGGTATGTGAATTCTGCTCTAATGCAGGGCTTGTTCTTCCCAGCACAGTCTTCATTTCAGGTTAGAGGATACACTGATCGTGACTGGACTGGGTGTTCTAAGACTAGGAGATCTATTACTGGTTTTTGTTTATTCTTAGGTGAAGCTTTGATCTCTTGGAGATCAAAGAAGCAACACACTGTTTCTCGCAACTGAATATCGTGCAATGGCAATGACTACATGTGAAATTTAGTGGTTGACCAACCTTTTAGAAGACATTGGTGTTTCTCAAGCTCAAGTTGTTCCCTTGTTTTGTGATATCCAAAGTGCTCTTCACATTGAAGCCAACCGGTGTTCCATGAGCGCACAAAACACATCGAGATTGACTGCCATGTTATTAGAGAAAAGCTACTTGCAGGTGTATTACACTACAGGAAAAATGGTTTATTATGATAGTAAAAACTCGTCACTAAATCATAAAATGTCGTCATTAAAACCCTTTAGTGACAAGATAAAGTTATCATGACGTTGTCACTAATTCACCGTCACTAAAGGTTCTTTGTGACGACATTATGTGTCGTCACTAATGATTGTACTTCAGTGACAACTAAAATGTCATCACCAAATATTGGTATGCATTAGTGACAACAAAACTTGTCACTAGATACTACTCTTTAGTGACAAGCCTTAAAAATTTTTGAAAATTAAAAATGTCACTGACAAGATAGTGTCGTCATTAAAAAATATTTAGTGACGACAACGTAAATGAAAATGTTTTTAAAAATTAAAACATAATCAATCTCCAGGGCCCATGCCACGTGGTGGCAGACCTAGCGGCCACCTGGACTGCTGACTGTACATGTGGAGTCCACGTTGGACATGCATGGTGTATATGCGGCTCTTTATTAAATCATACCATCCTTTTGTGGATGCAAGGATTTGAACACTGGACCTCCACTAGAGAAGTTAAGTATTCAACCGCTAAGCTGTAAGCATATTTGTGCCATACTCTCTCATATTTAATATTTATACTATATCTAATGCAAATTTTCGTTAAATATATATTTAAATATTTCAGAAAATAATTAAATTCTAATTTATTCCTTAAAGTTATTTAAATATGATTCCTTCAATTTTTTTTCAATAATAATTTTAAATCATTCTATCTTTTTAAGTAATAGCAAATTTAAAGAAAATAATTTTTACATATATACAAAGCCCAATAAGTTTTAAAAAATTACATTTTTGACATGTACTCTAAAATTAAACAATTAGAATATTAATTAGAAGTTCAAAATTAATGACAACATTTTTAGTAACATTTAGTGAAACACATTTTGTCACTGGTGAGAATGAATAGTGACAACGTAATTTATTGTCACTATATGAGCATATAGTGACAAGAAAATTGTCGACACTATTACCTACAGCTTCAGTGACAAGATTTCTCATGTTGTCACTAATTTAAGATATTTAGTGACAACACATTTCGTCAATGAGAAGAATGAATAGTGACGACGTAATTTTTGTTACTATATAATGTCGTCACTATTACGCACAAATTTAGTGACAAGATTTCTCACGTTGTCACTATTTTGAGATATTTAGTGACAACAGTAGTGACAAAATTGTTGTCGTCATTAAAATTAACTCTTCTTTATTTTCCAGTGACAACATTGTGTACATTTAGTAACAAGATTTTTTGTCGTCACATAAGTTCTTATCACTAAAGGTCATTTCTCCTTTTTTGTGTTAAGACAATTTCCCATTTCTTTTGTGAAGCAACTGGTAGTAGACCTATTTACTAAGCCTTTATCCACAACAAGGTTTCAATATTTAGTTCATTATCTTGGTTTGGCTAACATCTACAACGGTCCAACTTGCGGGGAGGGGGAGGGGGTCTTGAATGAAGTTCCAATGAATGCAGCATATGAGGATGGTGAATCTGCTGATGATCAGATGTTCAAGCTGAACCAATTTGCTACTTGGAAAAATCGAAATAGAAAAATTGTCCAGGAAGAAGATTTTGTTGAAGTGGGTTGGATCAATTAGACTTTTGGGCTGCTAGAATAATAGATGTATTAGGCCCACATCTAGAATAAATATTAGCCCAGCCAGCCTTAGTCCATTTTCTATTTCTAGCTTTCAGTTACTAGATATTTTAGATATCTTTGTATTACCTTTACACATCAGCAAGAGTTAGTTATAATCCTTCTTTTGTGAAAGGTAATATAAATATTACTTCTCTTCATTGTCATTCTTAAATTAAATAAAAATGAATTCAAAGATATTTTCTCTCATCTCTTTCCTTCCTACACTTCTCTGAATTATTATTATTTTTTTTTTTAGCTTCACCAGAGAAGGAGGACCGCCCTAGGAAGGGAGTATTTATTTGTCCCATATAGAGGAGAGGTGTCTAACCCTCGACCTCACGGTCGTGACCACTGAGCTATGGACCTCTTGACCACTTCTCTGAGTTTCAATAGCGTCTATGATTTAATTTTCAGTTAAAAAATTGTATCATGCACTTGCTCCAATATTAGTACTGAATTCACTATTCCCTTACAATTATTACTTGTCATACTTCTACCAGTGGGACAATAAAAAATATATTTAGAAATAGTGGGTTCAAGTCTTCAAGATCAATAAAATAAGTCTAAAACTGAATTTTCTCTTTCAGTTAACATAATTTCGTACATGAATCAATGAGGAAAGCTGAAAATCTCCATTTATAGGGCCTCATTATGACACTTATAATACGCAAAATTTTTTGTGGCAGTAAAGACACCGAAAAACTATTTGTGCTAAAAATAATACATAAAACTATTTATGGTAAAAATAACACATTAGCATCAAAAAGCCCTTTGTATCAGGATATCTGGAGGTATGTTTTAATTTGATTAAAAATACAATTACATTCGTAATAGTCATGTGATTCTAGATTTAGGATTCATGTTATATAAAATATCTAACATGGTATCAGAACGCAATTTAGAATGCATGATTATCCATTAATGGAGATTTATATAGATTTAAACAAATCAGCATGTATAGATCCATTACTAGCTCGGTTTTGCAACAAATCTCGATCCAACTATTATGGCATGAACGTGTGATTATTTAAATTCCGCAATTTTAGTTTTGGGCACGACTATTTGATTGTCATGATTATTTTGGGTACGAATGTTTGATCGTGATTATGTAAAGTAGTATTTTATCATTATATTTAAAGTTGTGGAGAAAGAAATATGACTTCTTAAAGCAATCGAAGACGAAGATAGATGATCGAAAAGGGACTGAAAAAATTTCATACGGTTGGATCATATTTTCTATATCATTCTTGTTACTGTAAAATATTTTTTTATCACCCCGAACCCAACTGGTTGAGAAAACATTAACCTTCGAGAAGGTATTCATCTTTTGTCGTATATTATGATAGTATGCAATATAGCTATTTTCATTATTTAGAAATCACATAATATGGACTATTGCATGCTTATAGTTCGACCTTAAAACGGTGAGTTTACCATAATACATATGGACTTGATCCGAAACCCATGGGGTTACCTTTTTTTTCAAACCATGTTTTACGCTTAGCACAATCTGCCTGGAAATATCCAGATTTCTTGCAGAACTTGCAAATGTCATCCTTCATTTTCTTCTAGGATGGTTGATTAACCTAATCATATTTGGGTGGTGCTCTTTTATGGGCTGAATTATTATTTTTCTCAGTTTGTTTCTAGCACCTTGAATGAAATAAGAAACTTTAAATGCATTGTAATACTTGCCTAGACTCCTCTTGATACAGTTTGTTAGCCAATTCATTCGAACTCCTCATTTCCGTAATAGTGTTGTAATCAATTTTGAACGGTTCATACTGAGGAGGTAAGCTAGTCAGGATGAATTTGACGAGAAAATCATCATCTATAACCAATCCCAAATTCTTAAGGTTGGCATCAATGTTAATCATTTCAATGCATGAGCACAAATTTAGCGAGAACCATCAAACTTCATGGTTACAAGATATGTCATAAGTTTCTCAGTAATGGATTTATCTACAGTCTTGAACCGATCGATCTTCAATGGTTTTCAAATATTCTTTTGCACTCTCAGCATTAGGTAGAGAGGTTTTGATGTTGGTGTCAACCACCATATGCATAACATCATGCTTAGTATGTTAGATCGATCCCAATCAATATGTAGTTTGTTTTCCTCAGTGGTACTTTTGTCAGTAAATGGAGTTGCCTTCTCTTTAAGGAGAGTCATGTCCAATTCAAGTACTATTTTACATAACCACGATCAAACAGTCATGCCCAAAATAAAAGTGCATAATTTAAATGACATAATCACGATCAAACAGTTTTGCCCAAAATTAAAATTGCGAAATTTAAATAATCATACATTCAAGCCATAACAGTTGAATCGAGATCTACTGCAAAACAGAGTTAGTAATGAATCCATACATGTTGATTTGTTACTAAACTGCGCTCTAATACCACATGTTAGATATTTTATACATAACATATTATCCGAGGTTGACTTTATGGGCAGTAGAGAAATGCTTAGCTGCTGCTACCATAGCAATCTTGGGATTATAATTTCCAGCAGCTGCTGAATCCTTCAACTTTCCATGCTTGGAATTGGATGATGAGGTATTGCTACTAAAGCATGAAGTAGAAAATGAACATAAAATTGATGAACACTTATTCGAGTTCTTATCCTTACTCATCTTATTGGATCGATCTTCTGAAACAAGAAATATATTTAATGAATAAAATTTGGGACTAATTATACTTTGATTTCTTTGGGAATTTGGAGTATTTGGCTGCTAGAATTGTTATATATGTGAACAAATGTTTCCTGGCTTATATAAACCTTAATTTCTTGATCATCAAAGTTAAGCTTCGAACAAGAGCAGGCCACGTGTGGAAATGAGATTTCCTGGAAAGTTTCTCAAGTTCTTGATCCTCAAGGTTAATTCTCTAGTTTTTTTTATTAATAGAATTTTGACACATCAAAACGAGAAAAAATATTGATAGAATTGTTTACGTCATTTTGGGACACGTTTGCTTAACTTTTGTGTTTGTATTCACCCTCAAATTCCTCCAAAGTGATTTTGAAAAAATCTTTTGAGAAATAGAGAAAAACTCCCAATATACAAACAATTTTTGAATTTCTCTTTTTGTAAATATTTATTTTAGTTTTTTTATACATAAATTATTTTTGAACTATTTTTTTTTTTTTTTGTCAAATTAGTATAAAACTAGCAATTTTCGGTTACTTTTGAACACGTGTTTTGTATGTTTGTCAATCATGATGATATTTTTTGTCAATATAAGTAATTAACACTAAGGATATGTGCAGAGCATGCAAAAGTGGTAGAAAATAATTAGTTTTACACTAATTTAATAAAAATAATAATTTGAAAATAATTTACCTACAGAAATAGCTAAAATAAAATTTTATCTTTTAAATCATGTAATTTTGACCAAAAGAAAAGCTAATCCTAGTTTTTAGACTAGACAAGTGTACAACATGTTACATTACACGTTGAATGTGTGTCTCATCAAAGAAAAACTCGTAGCAAAAGGACATTTTATTCAACCTCACACTTATTTTCTTATAATCATAATGACAGAATGATTAAGCTATGAGATTCCACCAAAGTTTAGGTTCTGTTCTCTGGCTGCCCAAACTCTCTCGCAAAATTTATATTTTTAGAATTGAGATACTCCTCTTCATAAATGAATGTCTACATTTTATTTCAATTTGTAAATAAAAGAATATCTATTTTTTTTAGTTTGAAACTTATGTTTCATTATCAACAAACTGTCATGTATCTAATTTTCTTTTTAGAAAATATGTATCCTAAAAAAATGGAAAAATCTAAGATGATGGCAAGTGGGACACGTAACAATCATCCACAAAAATTATCGAGAATAAGAAAAGACTAAAACAACAGATTTTAAACCTTTTTTTTTTTCTTTCTAAAATGTCCTATAAAATTACAAGATCCATAACTCAGTGGGGAGATGGTCTGCCCACAACCTCTTGGTTGTGGGTTCGATACCCAACTCTCACAAAAAGGGAAGAATTTAATTTTCTATTCTTGGTTTCCCTTGTGTGGATTCTTCTACTCCCCTTCATGGGGTACCCGCTAGCCGGGCTTCTAGTTCTCCTCCTATGAGCGGCACTTCTACTTCCCCTTATGGGGCACCCGCTCAACCGGGCTTCTATCCGCCCTACATGGGTTAAATAAAAAAAAAATGTCCTATAAAGCTATAACTATCTTCTTAAGGAAAGTTGAGGGTTACGTATAAGTGTCTCCCATTTGACTCAACAGTATTCTAAATATGATGAGTTTATAGAGTATACTTGTGAAACCCGTAACTTTTGCTTACGTGTTATTTTACATTTAATTTATTTTTATGTGATTTATTGCGTAGGCGTAATTTATTTTGCGTGATTATGTGTTTACATGTCTATTAATTTTTGTAACATGTTGAGTGTTACATTTTTGGTACCTTTCGTTGTGGGGCGTTTCGTACGTGTTTCGTATTGGAGAGACCTAGTTGTAATTCACTTAGAGGAGTAGTTAATTGGATTTCGAATTAAATAAAATGAATTATGTGATTTAGGGATTAGGAACATAATATATAATATATGATTATCATAGAAAAAAAAAAGAATAGAAAGCATGGGATTTCGTGGGCTTGCTGGGAACAGGAAACAAAAAAAATAAAAAAATAAAAAGCAGATCGTGGGAAGAGGGGTACAGGGGAGTTTCGTGGGGTCATGGGAATAGTGGGGGGGGGTTTCTTTGGAAGCCGTGCTCAACACTTGGAAGAGGCATTTCGTGGGTCGGGGGATTATATACATGTGTGTATATATATATAGGCGATAGATCACCTAAACCAGGGAACATAAATAATAAATAGAGATAACAAATTGGGGGCAACAAGAGGATTTGGGAATTGTGCCTTAGTGAGAGAAAGAGAAACGTGGAGCTGGTGATTACAAGGGTCACAGTGGGCAGCCGCAAGGAAACAGTAGGCAATTTTTGGAATTTTTGGTGAGTTTCAGATTTCTGGTCAGACTTTGAGAGATCACTGAGGGATCATTACTGGTTCGATTTTGACCCATAATATATCCACACGACCGCGATCGAATAAGCTTCGAGTGAGCGCAGACGGAACATCATTCCGAGTCCCGAACAGAAAGTTATAGCTCCGAGAGTAAGACTGGGCAGTGCTGTTCGGATTTTCTGTTATCTTTTGTCTTCGTAAGAGGTAGGGACCTTTTCGTCATTTAATTACCGCATTTTATTTCTGCACAGTAAAAGCGAATAAATTATTCTATTTACAAAATATTTGTATGAATTGTGTTTATTGCTTTCGATATTTCATAAACTGTTTTGGACTTGATTTAAATGCGTTATAATATGAATCGTAAATTGAATTACTGCGTTATTATACTTGAAATTACGTAATTAATTATTGTTAAGTGTTATTCGTGTAATGTGGATCGTGTTTGACTATTTTACGAACTTGTCTAATTGGTTATCGTTTTGATCATCTTACTTGGTTCATACTTTGAGTCGTCTTGTTTGGTCATGTCGTCTTTAGTCCTGTGTGGTTTGGTCGACCGAGTCGTCGCCCTATTTTGAGCTCGTGTCTAGGATCTACTCAATGACAGGACTCGTTCGATTGGAGTATATGATACGATATGAAATTGGAGAGATTCCGAGGGGTCATGCGATGTGTCCTTGATCCCGAGGGTCTTTCTGCGTGAGCCTTAACCTGATGTGGACTATCATTGGGATTGCAACGGTTTTGTGGAGTCCAAGGTGTTGGATGATGATACAATGTAGAATGAGTCCTTAAAATTTGCATCCGTCGTTCAGGGAGTGAAACTGAACCCATGTGATGAACTATTTGAGCCCTCTTAGTTTGGACTATAACTAGGACCGTTGCAATTATTGTCGTAGAGTCCTGAATAGATACCTGAGCTCGAATGGTGGGAAGTCGTGTCATAGCGATAGTTGTGCTCGTAGTGTCTAAGCAAGTGTGTAATCGTGTATCTTGTATGAGTAGAACATGGTGCTTGTCGTGCATTCGGTTATGTAAGTGCTTGGATATGAAGAGTATGGTTATCTCGCTTATTTGTTGTTTCATACTTGTTCGTTGGGTCCCCTACCGAGCACCGTAGCTCGATCCCATCCACTTTTACTCGTGCGGATGATTTAGGTAACGAGCAACACTACGAAGATGATGGCATCTGGGATGGGGATTGTGAAGAGTGATTCATAATCGGTTTCAATTAAATAATTTAGTTATTTCATTATTAGTTTCGTTAAACAATTTCATTGTAATAATTAGTTTTCGCTGTCGAACTCTTATTTCGGATATTTCATAATTGAATTTCTTTTTAGTAACTCTGTTTGTCGGCTTTGGTGTTTCATTAACCAATGAGACACTGGCATGTCATCGACCCTGGTTGCGGGGTGTGACAATACTTATGTTAGTTCCTCTCTCCTTCACAGTGTGAGATTATATGATTTAATAGTATCTTTAAAATTAGAAAGAAAAACCTTCCTCAAGTTCTAGGACCTAAACTCCACCAACACGTATGGTATAACTAGCCTCTTTAATTAATAACAAAAAAATAAGGATTGAGCCAACTTTAAAGGTCATCATTTTATTTAGCAAAAAAAAAAAGGTCATCATTTTACTGTTTTAGGGAAGATCTAAATCGTAAGATATGTTTTAATAGAAATTTCTTTTACAAATTAACAATATGAGATATTCTGGTAAATTGGCTATGGTGATGGGGATGTAGTATTTTTATTATCAATGATATCCGTTAACCCAATTTTGTACTGCCTTTTTTGCATGAGAGGGTCAATATCATACTCACTAGAGTTGAATCTCAGATTAATGCATATTTTATAATCGTTTATCTGCATTTTGTTTCTCGTTCTATGTCCCAGCAATAAGGAAATTGTCATATTTGATATTCTCCCAGTCCCTGAGAGTTTCACTTGCTTTTTTTAAGTTATAAATTATTTAATAAAGAAAATTAACATATGGCAATTTTTTATTGATGAGATAGAGAACGTAAAACATAATGGAAACAAGCTATTCTTAATGTAGCTCAAATGGTACCTATTTTAACCATGTAATCTCCTCTTTTGTAATTTCAGAGGGGGGAAAAGATGGTAAATAATCGTCTGCACTCTTGTGTATATTCATTCATGTGCTTCAACCAATCACAATTCATCATGTGTATATGTCATTAAAAAAAATGATCACGTGATCTAATTCTTATAGGTTGACACAAAAATGAGCATACTGTAGTCGACTTTCATCCGAAAAAAGAAACCTCTTGCATAACTTCTCAATAAGGATTTTTTTTAATTATTTAATTTTATCGTATAATTTATTCTTAGTCACTGCCATTGACTAAAGTTCATTTATTTCATGCTTTGGTTCATCATCAAATCATGGAAAATTGAAGGATCATTCAACACCCACAAGGCCTTCTAGTCCGGAGGCAGCTATTGTTGCAGCAGCCAAGCACTTCTCCAGCGCCCACCAAATTAAATTTGGCAGCTAGTGTTTCTTCTTTCTATTTTTAAAAAAAATACGAAAAATGTAATTTTTCTCGTCGCGACGTGAAGAGAGTTGAAGATTATATTTAAATGTTTATCGCTCAATTTTCAGTTGGAAACAACTGAAAATTGTACCATGCACTTGCTCCAATATTGGCACTAAATCCACTATTCCCTTACAATTATAACCGGTCGTACTTCTACAAGTGGAGCAACCAAAAATATATTTAAAAAAATGGGCTCGACATCAATAAAATGAGTCTAAAATTAAATTTTATCTTTAGTTAGAAATTATATGGATAAGATGAGCATTTGTAGCCACTTAGATTATTATTCTTCCTTACACGTCTCACTGCGTCGGCGACCATTATATATCGGAACGGACGGGGAAAACGAATTTCTCATGTAATAAAGTGCCCTACATTTTGTATCCTACCAAAATTTAGTGTATTCTTTTTATTAATAATAAAAATATATTGTTTGTGATCGTCTCGTATTAACTAAATATAACATAATTTTCTACATGATTTAATAATAAAAAAAGTTGAAAATTTCCATTTACTGCAGTCATTAGTTCTTTTTTTTTTTCATTCCCTTTTTCTCCCAAAATGTTCAACAGTGATTCCCCATTTTTCCTTTAAATGGACATGATTTCTCGACATACCAATTGGACATTTTACCGCTTGAATTGCGCTTCGTTTTTCTTACACAAAAAGCGATACTCACGCCTACAAGGTCCCACCTCTCAATCCAACATGAATTGTGAAGGATGTAAGGTGACCCAGAATTGCGCTTCGTTCTTACCGTCATTAGTTCTTGTACATATTGTTTCTACTCTTTTCCTTAGGAAAGAATTTTAAAATTGTTTGTCCTCGTGGAAGCTCGTAAAAGAAATGAAAGTGTTTCCTCTCAAGACATGACTCATAAATATAGGGAATTTGGCAGTGGCTTTTATTATTAGCTCTGCTGCTCCGTACCTCGGAGGCTCGGACCTACCAAAAAAATGGGGAACATCAAATGTTTCGCATAGTTGATAGTTGGCCAAATGGTGTATTTAGTCTTGACACAATTTTCGCTTGGCAAATTTGGTCCCTAATGATTGTTTGCACCTTTTTAGATCCTCAAACAATTTTCCCTTGGCAAGGTTGATCATTAACGATTGTTTGCATCTTTCACATATTTAGTCCGGACGTCTGAGATTATTTGAGTTTTAATACCTATTATGAAAAATATTTTAATTTAAATGATATTATTCGTCAAATTTTTAATTCAACTGTCACCAAAATGTGTCGCATGATAAGAAACGTTTGATATTCCGTACTGTACCCGTAGACCTACGACCATGACCATAAGATCCAATGACTGTGAGTTCAATAATCTTTATTGACTGGATCGGGAGATGAGGGCCCTTTAGGAATAAGTATCACCTTTTTGTGTTGGAATAATCTTCATTGACCAGATCTTGTCATTGGTTCCTGCCATTAGTCCCACATTGACTACCTACAACAAATTCATATTTTATAAATTCCAAGATGGCAAAAACGCTAATTTGAACATAAATGTATTTTCACCGTGAGGTTTGAGTCATATATGTTTTATTTTCTCTTTTTACATCATTTAAATATTTACGACCTGTCATTGTTATCCTTCTGTCCAACTTTTTGTGAACAATCCGTCAAAATTGTCATCTGGTCAAAGCGTGCCTTTTTACTCAAGGAAATTTTAGTCATTTCAACATACTTTCTACAAGAAATACTTATATACTCAATTATTAAACAAAATAACAATGGATACCCAATTTAATTTATCCTAAAAAATAAATCCCTAACCTATCAACTTCCCCGGGCCCCTCACCACCGTCAACCACCACCACCTGCAACAACCACCATTTCGTAGGGCTACTTTCACATTCAAAAATTGAAGTTCATGAATTCACCTAACCCATTAATTATGCTCGAAGAAGAACAAGAATTTTGAACTAAAAACTTGAACATTGAGAAACAAGAACACAATTCAAAATTAAAATAAAAATCCATCAAACTCTCAGAAAGATTATAGCATAAAAGAATAATACTACTATAACTATAACTATAGGTACCCAATTTAAATTATCCAAAAAAATAAATCCCCAAAACCCTTTCATCTACATTCATCTTCATCCCCTTCATCAAACTCACCCCCTTCACCTTCATCTTCATCCTCTCACCACCGCTAATCACCACCTTCAACGCCATCTTTGAACATAAACGAAATTCAATCTTAAACTTCAAAACGTGAATGCTATTTGTAGCCAAAAAATTTAAATGAAATACCTACACAGATTCGAGACTTGAATCAATCAAATGGCATGTCTACAACTTTATATTCAAAGAAAGTAAAAACCCACCAACTTTATAGCCAGGTTTTACTCCATTAGTGTTTGTAATGTGAAATAAGGTATGAGATTTGAGGGAAACATTAGGAGTTGTAATTAGTGAAATTTTTTAGCTTGTATCTTTAGCAAAGTAGTGTTATAAGGAAATAAATTTATCAAATTTCATCATCTCTGAACAAAAAAGAATTTTTGATATGGATTTGAATTTATAAAGATGGAGAGAAATGAATGGGTTTAGGGAATTTGTTTGGTTGATTAAAATTGGATTTCCATAGTGGTTAATTAAAATTGGCTATCCATGGTTTTTCTTGTAGGAGGTAGTGGTGGTGGTGGTGGTGGTGGAGAATGGTGGGGGTGGTGGATGAAAATGAAGATGAAGGAGTAGAAGATGAGTTTATGAATTGGGTATTCATTGTAAATTTTTTTAACAATTGAGTACCCAATTTTTGTGAGAATTAGATTGAAATGTCTGAAATAGCCTTAAAAGGGGCCTCACATGTGAGGGACATGACTGACTTGACGAGACTTTCACAGAAAATTGGACGGAAGGATAGTAATGACAGGTCGTAAATACTTACAGGATGTAAAAAGAAAAAATAAAACATACAGGTCTCATATAGCACACGAAATTTCTTTTGTGGCAGTAAGTAATGCACCGAAAAATTATCTGTGGTAAAAATAACATACAAAACTATTTTTAAGGAAAAAACAACATCGAACACTATCTGTGACAAAAATAGTTATTTACATTAATATTATAGAAATAATCTATGTGACCATATTATTATTTTTTATTTTTTTATTTTTTTATTTTTTTTGAGAAAAATGACCATATTTATTAGGACACAGATTATTATAGAAATAATACTTTTGTTAATGTTGATAAAATCTAAACCACAAATTCTATTGAACCATTACCCATATCATAATTTTTCTTTTGTACTTTAAAGTTTAACGTTAGGGGTTAGATATAGTTCGAATTACCAATTCTTATTTTGGATTAAAGAGATGTTACGCTAAATATAAGTTGAAACACAAAATGTTGTCCAATGGAACATAAACATTTATTTAACAAAAAATAAATGTTATATTATGCGTCTGTAATATGTCTTCCACATGACTATGTAAAGTTATAGGGTATTGCATTAGACTAACCATGGTTTCACAGAAAGGGCCAACCATGGCAGTCTATTTTTGTCCAGGAGCTGACGTGGCACTTTCCAAACGCGCCTTGTCACGTCAGCCGAGACTTCCGTCCTCCCCCAGAACGGAAGTGGCACTTCCGTCCTCAATCGCCAGTAGCTTGGTAAAAAACACTTAGTTTTGTTAAAATAACGATTAAAAGTTTGTCTGTGGATTGGTTTTTTTAAAAAAAAATTTGATAATTTTTTATTTCGAAATTGAAAGATGAATTATTTTGAAAGAATATATGGAGTGAAAATTAAGATTTTTGTGTTGGAAATGTAAGTAAATTATTCTGAGAATCTTTAAAATTTTAAACAAATTACAAGAGAAGCAAAGACGTCTTGGGGAGAAGAGCAAAAATAAGAAAGAGAAAATGAAGGAAGGTGCGTGTGATAGATGAGAGAAAATAAATGGAACGATTGAGATAAATATTGGATAAAAGATTTAATAGGTTAATAAGAAGGGTAACTTTGTCATTTCATCAGAAATTGACTTGGCATGATGCTTTTTACCTTGGTAATATCGCTAGCTCAACTTAATCTCCAAGTAATGTGCAAATTACTAATATTCCCTTTCGACATATTCACACTATATCCATATGAATAGTTTGGGTTAGAGCAAAGGGAGAAGCATTCCAGGTTTAATTTATGTATGAATTCGAAGCACTCCAAGGAGAGATTAGAGTTTTTTTTTTACTTTGGGTCTAAGCTAAAATAGTTTTAGTAGAATGGGAAATGGAACTTATTTTTTACCATGCATAAATTCTTTGTTAACTTCCCATACAAAAAATAGAGTAATATATACACTAAATGACCACCAAACTAAGACTAGAAACAAGTTTCCAACGGATTTTAGCCATCAATATTTTACAGGACACAGATTGTAAACTCCGGTAAATATTTCTTCGCAAAAAATGCCACATGTGCGGCCACTACGTGAGGGGCATTTTTTTTACCTTCTATCTCTTTCTTCTTACTTAATGAAATAGGACTTAAAAAAATTAAAAATATTAGAGGCAGATTTTTTTATTTTTTTTTTGCTAAGTAATAAATTATCCATTAATCATAAAATAGCCGAAGTTATTACAATCAAAAGATAAAAAGAAAATACAAGAAAATAAAAGTTATACAATAGTGGACACCACCATGATAACAGATAAAAGTCCACACTCCGGACTAGGTAAACACTATAAACAGTAGAAAAAATAAATACGTAATAAAATTCTTCGCAACATCCTCTCCAAAATTCTTGAACAGCAGTAGCAAGCTCAGTTCCAACACCTTTCTTAGAAATCAACAATTTACGAGACCATGGGCGTATCAACCGTCCCATAGATTGTCTCGGAAAGATGAAGAAAACTGAGGAAGGGCCCATAACAACTCCAGGTTTAGAGGGAAACTCCAGATCTGGAAGGATCTGAAGTAGATCTTGCATCTGAGTCTTGAATATCGAATCAGAATACCTTGAAAAAATTTCATTACGATTTACGGCAAAAGAAGGGGATGAAAACACCAAAAGTGAAAGAAAGATTGGATCTAGTCATGGAAATTAAGAAATGAAGAAAATTTCAAAAGGAAGAAATAGGGAGAAGCGAGAGAGAGAGAGAGAGAGAGAGAAGGATAATATTAGAGGCAGATTGATAACCCTTAAAAAACCATTGACAACTGAACCCAATACCAAAACTTGACCAGACACATAACGACCCAACCACTATTCGGGTTCTGCACTCCCTCCTCTACCTTCTCTGCAGGCGGCCACCATTGAATTGTTCTCATTGAATTCAAACCAATTCAATCCCGATTCAAGAATCTTTCCACTTAATTGAACAATTCGAACACCACACATATATCTCTTTAGTCATATACATATAGATCCTTGACCAGGACCAAGCTAATAGGTAAAAAAATTGTTGTTATTTGAGAAGAACCATGACCAATTTTTCAACTTTCTCATTGATATTTAGAATTTATACTCCTAGCCACCTTATGGATTGCAAATCTTAAAATCATAAAAAGAACATGGGCTTTCATAAAAAAAAATATGTGAAAACCCTCTTTCTGCCTTATTTTGCTTAATGGAATTTTGCAGGGGAGAGGGGTGGTCGGCCATATTGGCCGGGAACAGAGTTGTGGCGGCACAGGCCGTGAATTTTTAGCAGCTCGTTTGAATTGTCTGTTAAAAATTCTTATACTGCTGAAACCAAGTGGAGTTTAAAGCTCTTCTGTAGGAGGCCCCTGCAAAAGAAAATTAATTAAAATCCCAATAACCTTAAAAAAAAGAAATCACCTCCAAGTAGAAGTAGAATGAAAAAGAAAATAATTGATGTTGGCTTAACAGTCAAGTTCCATAGCTAGATTGGAGTAACAAGATCTATAAGTCAACTAAAAAGGTATGAATAGTAATCGAAATTCAACCTTGTGCTTATTATAACTTGTCTTCTTATATAATATGATATAAACCATCTGATTTGCACTTCTTTTTTTTGAAGAAACAGAGGTGGGAAATTTCTGGCAGAGACGGAGGCGGTGGAGGTAGTTGGAAAGAATAAAGGTTTGGGGACCTTGCTAGGCTACTAGAATTATTGGTTAAAAGATTGACTAAAATAGCTTTTCGGACCATTTTGCCCTTATAGTTGGGTGAATCTCTTATACCAGCAGGGGGTGAGATAGTCATTTAACACCCTCAATTTGGGTGTTTAGAATTTCTATCCCCAAAATTTTAGGAGTAAATCATTTTCCTAAAGGTTTAAGGGGTCAACAACTTGCCTCTGATATTTTAATTTTTTTTATTTAAGTCCTATTTCATTAAGTAAGAAGAAATAGAGTAGAATGACAAAGTTTACAATCTGTGCCCCGTAAAATGTCTATGTTTAAAATCCGCTAACTTTTATATTTATGATTATAAACCGAAATAGTTAAATACTTAGTGATCATTTAGTGTATATTACCCTAAAAAAATACTAAAAAAAAAGTTAAATTCATTGTGACTTGGATTATTTAATTTTATCGTATAATTTATTCTTAGTCACTTCCATTGACTTAAGTTTATTTATCCAACCCCGCCGCCACTAGCAATGTCAAAAAAGACAGTTCAGTTCCCATGCGGAACGCATAATTTTCCGCACGTGCGGGCCGCTGATCCAGCCGTTCGTTCCCATTGATCACGGATCGACGGCTGTGAGTCAAGGGCGATTAAAAAGGGCATAAAAGTAATTACACAAAAAAAAACGCCAAGTGTCACGTCATTGACGTGACAGAAAACTTGGCAAAAACCGCCTTTTGAAGGTTACTTTTGAAATCCCTGCCAGTCCCAACGTTGAAAAGCCTTTTCCCCTGCCTCGCTCACCTCCTCTCACTTCGTCTTCTTCATTTTCTTCTAAAAAGCTGCGGAAGTATTTTTTTTAAAAAAGTTTTCCTGTGCATCTACTTCTTCCGCATTTTCTTCCTTATCGAAGAGTTCTTCCGCATTTTCTTCGTAATCATGAGTACATCCGAGTTTAAAGGCAAAAAAGAGAGAAAATGGGAGTTTCTATGTACAACAGAGGATATTATTTCTATTAATGAAAATTTATTAAGAGATAAAGAGAACAACGGAAAAAAATTGGATCTTTTGAAAAAAAGTGGTTTTTTTCGGCCTCACCAAAAATTACACTTGGTGGGTTGAATGAAGAATGGCTAAAATTTTGCATAACGAACTATGATGCATCTGAGAGATGCATCAGGCTGGGTAGTGGGAGGCAAATGAACATATCTTCTGAAGACATGCATAGGGTATACGGTGTACCCATGGGTACTATAGATGTACCCTCAACAAAGGAGCTTGAAGAAAGCTACAATATTGTAGAGGTGAAGGAATACGCTAGGGATTTTTTGAAGATGGAGACTTCAAACAAAGGCTATGTCCATCTGAGAGACCTTTATAACATTCTTGTTAGTGGTAAAAAACTGAAATCTAAAAGATGGGTAATGTGTTACCTGTTGTACGTCTTTAGCTGCTTGTTTGTTGCAAGCAATTCACACATGGTCAGTGTTCGACTGACCAAACTGTTTAAAGAGGGAAGCAAATACAACTGGGCAGCCTATCTGGCAGAGCTTGTGCACGAAGCCCTTGAAGTATCCCATGTAAAGAAAGTTGCCGGAAAGCAATCAACTTTCCGAATTCCTGCTGACATGCACTTTTTAATGGTATAATTTTTTTTTCTCCTGCGAACACCTGTTTGTAATCTATGAACAGCTGTTTATAATATGTGAACAGCTGTTTGTAATCTTTGAACATCTGTTTGTAATCTGCGAACACCTGTTTGTAATCTGTGAACAGCTGTTTATAATATGTGAACATCTGTTTATAGTCTGTGAACACCTGTTTGTAATATGTGAACACCTGTTTGTAATCTGTGAACACCTGTTTATAATCTGTGAACATATGTTTGTTTGTGGTGAACATATGTCTGTTTGTAATCTGTGAACACCTGTTTGTAATATGTGAAAACCTGTTTATAATCTGTGTGTTGAACATATGTTTGTTTGTGGTGAACATCTGTTCAGAGTTGCGAACACATGTTTTATGCTCGTGAAGACCGGTTTGTTTTTGCATCACAGGTGCATTCCCTGGATTACCTTACCGGCAACAAGTTTTATCCCGATGGGCTCACTTGTGGCATTTGGAAGGTAGACAGCATGAAAACTATTTTAAGGTCACTATTCCCAAGTGGTGACTTTGAGAATGCTGTGGAAGCAACCCTGGTTTACACAAGAGAAGAGAAAAGAAATAGGGATAGGCTAACCGAGCTTTACAACGAAAGAAAATCTTTGACAAGGGAAATTTCAGAAAGAAAGTGTATGATTGCTGAAATTAATAAAGAAATTGAGGAGCTTAGAGGTGGAGGACAAGCTGAGGTCGAGGATTTTGACGAGAATGAGGCAATTGGTCAGTGGCCTGAGAACACAAAGAGGAGTAGGGTCACCGGGAAAAGAAAAATAGGAGAGGCAAGTGGTGTGGACAATGAGCAAGAAAAGGAAGCTCAAGAGCACCATGATCATGTTCAACATGTTGATGACATGGAGGTTGATGTTCAATCTGTTGGGGTGGAGGCTGTTGCAGATGAGATTGTGGTGGAGACTGCTAGAGATAACGTTGAGGTGGATATTGTTGGAGAAGAGATTGAGGGGGAGAGTGTTGGTGAGGAGGTTGAGGCGGAGGTTGCTGGAGAGGCCGTTGAGGTGGAGGAAGTAAGTTCATAAATTAATACTTTAAACATGTATTCTTACTCTTAAAACACATGTTCTTAGTTTAAGAACAGATGTTCAGTTGATGTGAATAGATGTTCAAATTACATGAACATCTGTTCTTTATTGGTGAACATATGTTCAAATCACATGAACATCTGTTCAGTAATAGAGAACATGTATTCTTTATTGTTGAACAGATGTTCAATAACCAAGAACAGTTGTTCAGCATTGGAGAACTTTTTTCCTTCTTTTATGGAATAATTTTAACCTTTATGTATGGAATTAGCTTGAAGATCAGCCGGACGAACAAGCCGAAAACGTTGGGGATGTGGAAACTCAATCCCCCTTACATTATAACAATCCTGAAAGGGATGAGGTCATTCAGGAAACACCGGCAATTGCTGTGCTACCTGAGAAGAAGAGTGGAGGGGAGGATATTGAAAGCGGTTCGGTTGGAATAAAAAAAGCCAAAAAAATGTGAAGAGAAGGAGGCGGTGAAGCCCGAGCAGTCTATCTTGAATTCGCCATTCGTAACACATACCAAAGATGATGCCTCCCTTACTGCTGAAGAGTCGGCATTGGTAGAGTTTGCATGGAATGATGATGATCCGTAAGTAATTTGAATAATAAATTTTCGTGATTTGTTCTCGTGAACACCTGTTTATTTCTAATGAACATCTGTTGTCGTGACGTGAACATCTGTTCCTTTGTAATGAACATCTGTTCACGTTACGTGAACACCTGTTTAAGTGTAACGAACATCTGTTCTAGTTACTTGAACACCTGTTTCATTTTATTACAGAAATGTTGTTTTGTTCGATTGTGGACATGGTTTGGTTAAGCGGGAGGACATTAAGACATGTATGCCAGGGAAACAAATTGTGGATGACGTTGTGAATGCTTTTGTCCACATTCTGAATGTGGCTGAACTGTCTTCTACGAACGGGAAGATGAAGAAATTTGTTTTTACAACATTCATGACGGTACGTTTTTTTCACAATATGAGGGTTGGCAACGTAAGTTATCAAGCGCGTAACATATTGGACTTTTTAAATTTGCAGAGTTGCGCGGTGGGAATCTTGGAATGGTGGAAAGAATGATATTCCTTTGCCCAAGATTCTTGATATGGCCAAATTTGTGGAAGAATAGGTTATTGGAGGAATTGACTATTTGCGAAAGGGGAGTGATGGTTGGGTGCACGACATCTGTTGAAAGCGGTAAGCACCACATGCACTCGAACCTATGTTTTGAGGTAAATATTGGACGCATGTTTTACCCGACATATCCTTTTTTATTTTCGAGTTTTTATGCCTATCGTGGAAGGGGGCCATTTCTGGGTTTATGTTCTGGATATGAATGCAAAGGTATTTTACATACTTAATAGTCTGAATGTGGATGATGTGGCCAATTCTTTTAAATACTATCCGTTAGGAAAATTTGTATTGGCTCATGTGGCGGCATGGTTGAGGAAAAAATTGAAGTTGAGGTACAACTTCAAAAACATTTCAGTTAAACACGGTCAGGTTCCAATCCAGCCCGAAGATGAACAGAATTGTTGTGGAGTGTGTGTGTGCAATGTGTTAGAACATTGGGTGGGTCATATTCCGCAAAGGTATTTTACAACATGGACTATTGCAGCACACATGGTGGCTCTGAGGAAGAAGTCTGGTTGCCGTGTATTGGCAAACCCGATTAACAAGTTGGCGCATGAGACATAAAGGAAAAAAGCCCTTGAGTACAAGCATAAGGATTTGTTTGGTGAACATTTGGTTTTGTGTAATTGAAAAGTGGCGAGTGTTAGATACAATTTTTTTTAGGATAAATTTTGTTAGCACTATGATAGATTTTAGTAAAATTGTTTACAAAGTAAGTGAAAAAAATGTTTTCGCTCCCGCGAACAGTGTTCGAGATACTCGAATAGGTGTTCATATCCCTACGAACAGGTGTTCGAGATACCCCGAACACTGTTCGAGATCCACGAAACAGTGTTCAGATCCCACGAACATGCGTTCTTAGACACGAACATGTGAACATATGAACATGTGAACATATGAACATGTGTTCTTTTGACACGAACATGTGAACATGTGTTTTTTTAGACAAGAACACGTGAACATGTGTTCAGTTGACACGAACAGGTGAACACGTGAACATGTGTTTTTTTAGGAGTGAACACGTGAACATGTGTTCAGTTGACACGAACATGTGTTCAGTTGACACGAACAGGTGTTCATATGACACGAACAAGGAAATGTCTTGATTAAACCCAAACTTGTTTTAATTTGTTAAAAATACCAAGTGTTCCGTCACAGAAACCAGATGTTCACTATAATTAAAAAATATACATTCTAAGAAAGTGATAGATGTATGGCTTCTTCATCTAAATATGAAGTGCCTCTCGATTCTTTTTTCTTGCTGTTTAATATGCTTGGCCCTCGCGTTTTGCCTTTTGATCTCTACCAAACTCTTCAGTCTCTTCCTCGATCTATTTGCAACTTTCCTCCTTTTCAACTCTAAGACCGAAGGTGGGACTGCATTACAAACAGCATCAGCTTGTGTAAAATCTGCAAATAAAATAAATAAAAAAAATTAAGGTAAATTTAGAACGAAGCCTCACGTAATACTCTAACAAACTAACTTTGTACAGGAGTGTGTTTACCTTGAAACACGGATTCCGCATTATGTAATGTTACATAAGAGCACCTATATTCAGTCAAACACGAACAACTATTCATGCGGATCTGAATAGCTATTCATGTTTGACTGAATAGCTATTCTCTCACCCCACGATAGGTATTCATGCTTACCAGGAGTAATAGGTGCAAGTTCGGAACCGTTACGTGCTAGTATCTCATTAACACCCTTGCACAAATCATCGAATGATCGATCAACAAATTCATATGCAAGATCATTTCCACATGCATTTGTTACTAGCAAGACCATCTTTCCACAAAGTTGTTGATAACGTTCTCGATATTCTTTAGGTGCTTTACCACCATTACTACTGCAACTTAGGTCTAAGGAACATTTAACATTTTTTGTCCACCTTTTCAAAGACGTAATGTGATGGCGGCTCTCTCGGTTTCAGTGTGGACTCCACCACAAGATCCTAAAAAGTTCCATGACTCTAAGGGCATGTCGGCAATGCAAACCTAGAATTTCAAATAATCGACAAGTGCATTCAACAATTGGTTTTTCTGGATCCACCATGACAACCCGCTCGTCAAGTTTTGTTATCATACCAACAGCATGAACATTCTTGAACACAAAGTATGCATTCATACTACCACTATTTTTTGCTGGACATGGGTTTAACAAGTACTCCATCGACTGATGATACTGCACACAAACAATCCAAAACGGATCCCTGTTAGAAAACAAATTAAACAATGAATGTTCTGAAAAACAAACACATGTTCTATCACACAAAACACATGTTCAACTGACAAAACATCTGTTTTGTCACATAAAAAAACATACTCCAGCGTGCAATTGCGAATAAACAAAACCTGTTCTTGCCACATTGCGAATACATTAGGAGTGTAATGTTTTGCTGCACTATTGGCCAAAGGGCTATGTGGAGTGTTGTTGTTCGGCAACTTGTTCATTGATTCAAAATTGCGTAGAAACTCTGCATTCCTTCTATCGTTCAACATTCTATTGAAGTGAGTAAAGAATTGAACTAGATTATGGTCGGCCTTAAGATATCCTCTAAGAACACTATTGTTGGACTCACTCAATTGTGTTGATCGAATCCCAGCTGTGAAATGCTTTCTAACCCATGCAGAGGACCATTGTTCCCGAAACCTATGGATCCTTTTGATCCAAGAGTGAACTACATCTTGATTGTCTTTTTCCTTAACCATACACTCCTTCTCAACCTTTGCCCACACATAATCAAACTCCTTTTCATCGTCTACATTATACATTGCATTAAAGAAATGCTCTCTTACTTCTTTCGTCCACATGGAGCTAAGGTTCTTCACAGCATTTTCCTTGATGTGCCATGTGCACAATCCATGGAAACAGTTAGGGAACTCAGACTTGATTGCAGCAGCCATTGCAGCGTCCTGGTCAGTAAAAATTGTTACGGGGGCTTTCCCCGACATACATTTCAGAAATGTATTGAAAAGCCATTGGAATGAAGGGATTGTCTCATCGTATAGAAGTGCAGCTCCAAATATGCACGATTCGTGGTGATGGTTGAAACCAACAAATAGAGCTGAAACAAATGGAGAACGCTATTAAATACATGCCAAAGAACATATGTTCATCAGCATAAAACACCTGTTCACTATAATTAAACAGATGTTCATCAGCATAAAACACCTGTTTACTTTTGGTGAACAGCTGTTCACTTTTGGTGAACAGTGTTCATCAGCATAAAACACCTGTTCACTTTTGGCGAACACCTGTTCATCGAAAGCATAAAAGCAGTGTTCACCACGAGTAGCAGTGTTCATAAAAGTGAACACTCGTGAATAGGTGTTCACCAAAAGCAAACAGGTGTTTTATGCTGACGAACAGGTGTTCATAATCAGCAAGCATGTGTTGATACAAGTAAACATGTGTTCGTCAACAGTAAACAGGTGTTCATACAAGCAAACAAGTGTTCATACATTATACCTGTGGGTCTGAAATTGTTGTTCGTCCTATACGTTGTATCAAATGTCACTACATCGCCAAAGTGACCATAATCCATCTTCATTAAACCATCTGCCCAGAAAATATTAGCTATTTTCTCCTCGCTGTCCATTTCAATATCGTAGTAAAACGCTGGATTTTTATAAGCCTCTTGCCGAAAATGCTCTAGGAGTGCTGAACCATCACCTAATTCCATTGACTTTTGTCTTCTTCTAGAAAGGTGATTCTTTAAATCCACTTTGATGAAGCCAAGACTGTCATTGCCGCCGGCTTGCTGTGACATTATAGTGTATGAAGACTTAAGTGCTACCCCAGCACTATCATTCATCTCAGCAACAGTTTCATGAAGACTCGTCATCTGCCGATTCGATCTTATTAAGTGGGCATATGTTTTGGGGTGAAGGGGATGATTATGCTCCTTGACCCAATCACTAACTACAAAAACACGCCTTCCTTGATTAAATTTCACAACCAGTTTGGCCTTACAACCAGTCCGCTCCTCAGCACGCTTACGCGTGAGCAATGGCGTGGCTTGGACGTGACATTCTGGTCTTTTTTCCATGTACTTGGGGTCACTTATACTGCCTTTCCTGTACCCCTCTTTATTACAAACATATTTCAAGTAACCCACCTGTTCCTTGTCTCCGCGTAATGGCTTACAATAATTTTTCCTTACACCAAATCCTAAACTATGAGCATAATTCAGGTAACAATCTCTAAACTCATCTACTGTTGAGAACTCCTTTGTCCTCATATCCAAATATTCTGGATCCTGGTGATTTCCTGTTGAAAACAGGTGTTAAATATCAAAAAATAGCTATTCTGTGCATAAAATATATGTTCATGATTTCAGAACGGGTATTCGTTAATACAAGATCATTTGTTCAGTTGACGCGAACAGGTATTCAGTGGACGCGAACAGGTGTTCAGTAACAGAAGACATATGTTCAAGATTGCAGAACAAGTATTCTTAATACAAGATCATTTGTTTTGACGCAGTAAACAAGTCTTCGATGTTCAAACGCTTTCTTACCATTCTGATCATCGTGTCCACCTTCCAATCCTTCCAACCCTGCGTCTATTTCATAATATACTTTAGATTAGAGGAATAATATGACAAAAACATAAATAATATGACACAACAGCTCACCATTATCTGATTCATCACCTACAACAACTGTTTGTTTCGATATCTTAGATGCCCTAGTATCATCATTGTCATTATCACTACTTAAAGAAATCACTTCGTTTGGGCATTTCCTTTTGCCTAGGTCTCCAAACAAACCATTATCTTCAATACAACTTGTGTGGTCTCCAAACAAACCATTATCTTGAATAGAACTTGTGCATTCGGAGTAAGGGACACCGTTCTTGTCAAGAAATTCTCTGAATCTTTTCCATTCATCGCTATTTGCATGTCCTTCAACCGGTATTTCATTACTTTCTATTTAATAAAACAATCCTCAAAAAAGAAGCCTCGGGAGAGAAGTAAAAAGCTGAAAAGGAGGAGTTTTTTGGATGCTAACAAAGAGATAAAAGGAAGAGAATTTTGGAAAAGGTGATGCAAAAAGTGAGGATAAGGTTATGCGTAAAAGTGAAGTGAGAGAAAAGGCTGTGAAAAGGCAAAAGGAGGGAAATGAAATTTCAGTTTCCCGCCCACAGTTTTGGAGGAGCCCCAAGTTTTTTGTTCCCTTTCATGCCCCTGGTTTTAATCTGGCCGTTGGATCAAAACATCAAGATCCAACGGCCGTCATTGCGCCCCGCACGTGCGGACTGTTTTGCGTTCAGCATAGGAGCCGTGGTGCAAAAAAGAACATATGGTTCTCGATATCTTGTTGATCAAGATAATTTAATGGTCAAAAAGTTATCAATAACAATTGCCAATTTCTACTTTCCCAGAAATCTCATTTCCACAGTGGGCCTAATATACTCTTGATGACCAAGAAATATTGGACTATAAAAGGCTGAAACATTTTCTTACATAACAATTCAACAAACAAACAGTTTTTTTTGCAAAGTCACCAAATTATTTGTCATAAGAAATTTTCAAAAAAAAAAAATGGAAAATTGGTTCTCATCAGCTTTTGGTATATTTATTTCATGCTTTGGTTCCTCATCAAATCATGGAAAATTGAAGGATCATTCAACGCCCACAATGCCTTCTAGTCCTGAGGCAGCTATTGTTGCAGCAGCCAAGCACTTCTCCAGCGCCAACAAAATTAAATTTGGCAGCTAGTGTTTCTTTTTTTCTTTTTTTTAAAAAAAATACGAAAATGTAATTTTTCGTTTCTTCTTAGAGATTCTCGTCGCGGCGTGAAGAGAGTTGAAGATTATATTTAAATTTTATCGCTCAATTTTCAATTGGAAACAACTAAAAATTGTATCATGCACTTGCTCCAATATTGGTACTAAATCCACTATTCCCTTACAATTATAACTGATCGTACTTCTACGAGTGGAGCAACCAATAATATATTTAAAAAAATGGGCTTGAGATCAATAAAATAAGTCTAAAATTAAATTTTACCTTTCAGTTAGCAATTGTATGGACAAAATGAGCATTTGTAGCCACTTAGATTATTATTCTTCCTTACACGTTGCGCTGCGTCGGCAACCATTATATATCGGAACGGAGGGAAAAAACGAATTTCTCATGTAATAAAGTGCCCTACATTTTGTATCCTACCAAAATTCAGTGTATTCTTTTTATTAATAATAAAAATATATTGTTTGTGATCGTCTCGTATTAACTAAATATAACATAATTTTCTACATGATTTAATAAAAAAAAAGTTGAAAATTTCCATTTACTGCTGTCATTAGTTCTTTTTTTTTCATTCCCTTTTTCCCCCAAAATGTTCAATAGTGATTTTTCAATTTCCCTCCAAATGGACATGATTTCTCGACATACCAATTAGACATCTTACCGCTTGAATTGCGCTTCATTCTTCCTACACAAAAGGCGATACTCACGCCCACAGGGTCCACACCTCCCAATCCAACATGAATTGTGAAGGATGTAAGGTGACCCAGAATTGCGCTTCGTTCTTACCGTCATTAGTTCTTGTACATATTGTTTCTACTCTTTTTCCTTCGGAAAGAATTTCAAAATTGTTTGTCCTCTCCTGGAAGTTCGAAAAAGAAATGAAAGTGTTTCCTCTCAAGACATAACTCATCAATATAGGGAATTTGGCAGTGGCTTTTATTATTAGCTCTGCTGCTCCGTACCTCGGAGGCTCGGACCTACCAAAAAAATGCGAAACATCAAATGTTTCACATAGTTGATGGTTGTTAAATTAAGAATTTGACGTCTGAAATGATTTAGGTTTTAATACCTATTATGAAAAATATTTTAATTTAAATGATATTATCCGTCAAATTTTTAATTCAATTGTCACCAAAATGTGTCGCATGATAAGAAACATTTGATATTCCACACTGTACCCGCAGACCTACGACCATGACCACTGGCGGAGCCAAGGGGGGGCCTAGGGGGGCAAGTGCCCCCCAGTTTTTTCCAAAAAAAAAAAATAAAAAAAAAAAAATTTATAATTTTAATATTATTTTTATAACACCTCGTCCCGTAAACATTTTGAATAACTTTACGATTTAAAATTAGATTTTTTTAGTTCGTGAATTATAGGAATCACATGGTCCATATCACAATCACATTGTTTTTGTAATACATTATCCCGTGAACATTGTTTATTGTAACAAGTTTAAGTGTGTAAGAGACTATAATATTTATTTAATAAAAAAAAATTACTATTAGAAAATGGTGAACAAAAGTGTGTATAACTTTAATCTATAACTCAAGGTAATCCCTTTAATGCATCTTCAATGAAAATGAGGCAAATTTATGGGATTCAAGATTTAAGTTGGAAAATTTTTCTTGATGCAATTTTTTTTTTAAGTTTATGAAGACTCGATCAGTAAAGTGAAAGACTATATTGCCCCCCTCCCAGTTGGTCCCTCAAGCAATAAAAGAACGGTTCTCTCGCACTGACGGAGCCAAGGGGCCACTTTTTTCTAAATAATAGTTTTAGTATTGTTTTTGTAACACCTCGTCTCGTAAACATTGTTTATTTTACTCATTTTGAATCACTTTACGATTTAAAATTAGATTATTTAATTCGTGAATTATAGGAATGACACCACTTATATCTTATTAATTTTGGCTAAAATGTGTATAAATCTAGTCTATAAGATTTCATCAAAAAAATTTTTTTTGGCTCCGCCAATGTTTATATGCTTTTATGAATTTATTTTGTCAATGGTAATTTTGCCCCCCCAAAGAAAATTTTCTGGCTCCGCCACTGACCATGACCATAAGATCCAATGACTGTGAGTTCAATAATCTTCATTGACTGAATCGAGAGATGAGGGCCCTGTAGGCATAAGTATCACCTTTTTGTGTTGGAATAATCTTCATTGACCAGATCTTGTATTGGTTCCTGCCATTAGTCCCACATTGACTACCTACAACAAATTCATATTTTATAAATTCCTAGATGATACCTCAGGCAAAAACGCTAATTTGATATTTTCACCGTGAGGTTTGAGTCATATATGTTTTATTTTCTTTTTTTACATCATTTAAATATTTACGACATGTCATTATTATCCTTCTGTCCAATTTTTTGTGAACAATCCATCAAAATTGTCATCTGGTCAAAGCGTGCCTTTTTACTCGGGGAAATTTTAGTCATTTCAACATACTTTCTACAAGAAATACTTATATATTCAATTATTAAACAAAATAACAATGGATACCCAATTTAATTTATCCTAAAAAATAAATCCCTAACCCTTCATCTTCCCCCGGCCCCTCACCACTATCAACCACCACCACCTGCAACAACCACCATTTCCTAGGGCTACTTTCACATTCAAAAATTGAAGTTCATGAATTCCCCTAACCCATTAATTATGCTCGAAGAAGAACAAGAATTTTGAACTAAAAACTTGAACATTGAGAAACAAGAACACAATTCAAAATTAAAACAAAAATCCATCAAACTCTCAGAAAGATTATAGCATAAAAGAATAATATTACTATAACTATAACTATAGGTGTGACGGTCCGTCCCTCTCAGGCCGGGTCTATTCTGTCATGGACCAGGTCCATTGGACCATGCGGTCCAGATTTGGCCACATCACTAAATTTTCTCCTCTCTCCTCATTCTGCAAGGATGTGGCCAAATCTGCACCACATGGTCCACATGGACCCGGTCCATATTAGATATTTCCCTCGGGCCGGGTACGCCGCGTGCCTCTCGGCACTGGGTTCTATCTTTTACAATACAAAATGAAGTACAATGAAATTCAATACAATACAAAAGAAGAATCCCTATACAGATTTCTAATCCCAAGCTTTCGCTGCGCACTCTGACACCAAATGTCTTGCACCAACTTCAGATACCTGTGGAGGGGGAAAACATTTTGGAAAACGTGAGCCGAAGCTCAGTGAAGGTCGTGCTAGTGGTGCCAGTGTCTGTAAAAATCATTTTCTTTGGAAAAATACTTTTATATCAAAAATAGCTCGCACAACGAGAAACTATATATATACTCTTATAATAAGGGGCCTGATTTCTGGAACAATTGTTCAAGACTGTCGAGATCAGATTGACAATGGCATTTCAATAACATTAAATCACATTTCATACGGGCCTCAATCTAGACATTTATCGACAGGATTCTGGAGGTGGCTCCCACCCTCTGGTGTAGCACGCAGTTCCTTCGATTATATTCATTTATGCCCGACTCAATATATTCGCAGTCTCGTAATGCCATGTCAATAATCTCAGGACAGATCTCGTTTAAGGTTCAGTAAAAATATTTCATTCCCAATAACATTAACAATAGGGCCCCAATTTCAGAAAACTATTTCATGATTACAAATAAATGTATCCAGTGCATGTCATGAGTGGATCCAGACCATGAGTGCAATGAACAATTAATGAGCACACGATACGTATATATAATTTTACAAAAGGGTTAAGACCACTCACCTGACTAGTTGACTTTCTTCAAAATCCAAATATATCCTAGAACAGAATTTCGCCATAATTTATTAATAGATCATACCTTCCAATAAACAACACTAGAATTTGGCACAAATGTAGAGATTACAAAATCATATGGTATAAAGAAGGAAATGAAGAAGATGAGAGATTTTTGAATGGAAATGAAATCAGGAAATATTAACTATTTATAGAAGAATGGAAGCTGCTGAACAGCTACTTTAATTAAGCAGCTGCAAAGCAGAAGCTGCTGTGCAGTTCAAGCAGCTGCAAATCAAAAGCTGCTGAGCAGCTGCTTCCCTTAAGCAGTTGCAAGTCAAAAGCTGCTGAGCAACTGCTTTTATAGCAGCTGCGCAGTTCAAATCCATATTTTGAGATTTTTGTACACATGAGGTGCTTGAGAGACGGGTTGTTACAATAGGTACCCAATTTAAATTATCCAAAAAAATAAATCCCCAAAACCCTTTCATCTTCATTCCCTTCATCAAACTCACCCCCTTCACCTTCATCTTCATCCTCTCACCACCGCTAATTACCACCTTCAACGCCATCTTTGAACATAAACGAAATTCAATCTTAAACTTCAAAACGTGAATGCTATTTGTAGCCAAGAAATTTAAATGAAATATCTACACAGATTCGAGACTTGAATCAATCAAATGGCATGTCTACAACTTTATATTCAAAGAAAGTAAAAACCCACCAACTTTATAGCCAGGTTTTACTCCATTAGTGTTTGTAAGGTGAAATAAGATATGAGATTTGAAAGAAACATTAGGAGTTGTAATTAGTGGAACTTTTTAGCTTGTATCTTTAACAAAGTATTGTTATAAGGAAATAAATTTATCAAATTTGATCATCTCTGAACAAAAAAGAATTTTTGATATGGATTTGAATTTATACAGATGGAGAGAAATGAATGGGTTTAGGGAATTTGTTTGGTTGATTAAAATTGGATTTCCAATATACTCTTGATGACCAAGAAATATTTGACTATAAAAAGGCTGAAACATTTTCTTACATAGCAATTCAACAAACAAACAGTTTTTAAAGTTTTGCAAAGTCGCCAAAATATTTCTATTAAACAATTTTCAAACAAAAATGGAAAATCGGTTCTCATCAGTTTTTGGTATATTTATTTCATGCTTTGGTTCCTCATCAAATCATGGAAAATTGAAGGATCATTCAACACCCACAAGGCCTTCTAGTTCGGAGGCAGCTATTGTTGCAGCAGCCAAGCACTTCTCCAGCGCCCACAAAATTAAATTTGGCAGCTAGTGTTTCTTTTTTTTTAAAAACGAAAATGTAACTCTTCGTTTCTTCTTAGGGATTCTAGTCGCGGCGTGAAGAGAGCTGATGATTACATTTAAGTGTCTCTTGAAGAATGAAGTTCCAATGGATGCAGCAGATGAGGATGGTGAATCTGCTGGTGATCAAAGGTTCAAGCTGAACCAGTTTGCTACTTGGAAAAATCGAAATACAAGACTTGTGCAGGAAGAAGATTTTGGTGCAGCGGGTTGGATCAATTAGACTTTTGGGCTGCTAGAATAATAGATGTATTAGGCCCCCATCTAGAATAAATATTGGCCCAGTCAGCCTTAGTCCATTTTCTATTTCTAGCTTTCAGTTACTAGATATTTTAGATATCTTTGTATAACCTTTACACATCAGCAAGAGTTAGTTATAATCCTTCTTTTGTGAAAGGTAGTATAAATATTACTTCTCTTCATTGTCATTCTTAAATTAAATAAAAATGAATTCAAAGATATTTTCTCTCATCTCTTTCCTTCCTACACTTCTCTGAATTATTTTTTTTATTTTTTTAGCCTCACCAGAGAAGGAGGACCGCCCTAGGAAGGGAGTATTTATTTGTCCCATATAGAGGAGAGGTGTCTAACCCTCGACCTCACGGTCGTAACCACTGGGCTATGGACCTCTTGACCACTTCTCTGAGTTTCAATAGCGTCTATAATTTAATTTTCAGTTAAAAAATTGTATCATGCACTTGCTCCAATATTAGTACTGAATTCACTATTCCCTTACAATTATTACTTGTCATACTTCTACCACTGGGACAATAAAAAATATATTTAGAAAAAGTGGGTTCAAGTCTTCAAGATCAATAAAATAAGTCTAAAACTGAATTTTCTCTTTCAGTTAGCAAATATAACATAATTTTGTACATGATTCAATGAAGAAAGCTGAAAATCTCCATTTATAGGGCCTCATTATGACACTTATAATACGCGAAATTTTTTTTGTGGCAGTAAAGACACCGAAAAACTATTTGTGCTAAAAATAATACATAAAACTATTTATGGTAAAAATAACACATTAGCATCAGAAAGCCCTTTGTATCAGGATATCAGGAGGTATGTTTTAATTTGATTAAAAATACAATTACATTCGTAATAGTCATGTGATTCTAGATTTAGGATTCATGTTATATAAAATATCTAACATGGTATCAGAATGCATGATTATCCATTAATGGAGATTTATATAGATTTAAACAAATCAGCATGTATAGATCCATTACTAGCTCGGTTTTGCAACAAATCTCGATCCAACTATTATGGCATGAACTTATGATTATTTAAATTCCGCAATTTTAGTTTTGGGCACGACTATTTGATTGTCATGATTATTTTGGGTACGAATGTTTGATCGTGATTATGTAAAGTAGTATTTTATCATTATATTTAAAGTTGTGGAGAAAGAAATATGACGTCTTAAAGCAATCGAAGACGAAGATAGATGATCGAAAAGGGACTGAAAAATGTCATAAGGTTGGATCATATTTTCTATATCATTCTTGTTACTGTAAAATATTTTTTTATCACCCCGAACCCAACTGGTTGAGAAAACATTAACCTTTGAGAAGGTATTCATCTTTTGTCGTATATTATGACATTATGCAATATAGCTATTTTCATTATTTAGAAATCACATAATATGGACTATTGCATGCTTATAGTTCGACCTTAAAATGGTGAGTTTACCATAATACATATGGACTTGATCCGAAACCCATGGGGTTACCTTTTTTTTCAAACCATGTTTTATGCTTAGCACAATCTGCCTAGAAATATCCAGATTTCTTGCAGAACTTGCAAATGTCATCCTTCATTTTCTTCTAGGATGGTTGATTAGCATAATCATATTTGGGTGGTGCTCTTTTATGGGCTGAATTATTATTTTTCTCAGTTTGTTTCTAGCACCTTGAATGAAATAAGAAACTTTAATGCATTGTAATACTTGCCTAGACTCCTCTTGATACAGTTTGTTAGCCAATTCATTCGAACTCCTCATTTCCGTAATAGTGTTGTAATCAATTTTGAACGGTTCATACTGAGGAGGTAAGCTAGTCAGGATGAATTTGACGAGAAAATCATCATCTATAACCAATCCCAAATTCTTAAGGTTGGCATCAATGTTAATCATTTCAATGCATGAGCACAAATTTAGCGAGAACCATCAAACTTCATGGTTACAAGATATGTCATAAGTTTCTCAGTAATGGATTTATCTACAGTCTTGAACCGATCGATCTTCAATGGTTTTCAAATATTCTTTTGCACTCTCAGCATTAGGTAGAGAGGTTTTGATGTTGGTGTCAACCACCATATGCATAACATCATGCTTAGTATGTTAGATCGATCCCAATCAATATGTAGTTTGTTTTCCTCAGTGGTACTTTTGTCAGTAAATGGAGTTGCCTTCTCTTTAAGGAGAGTCATGTCCAATTCAAGTACTATTTTACATAACCACGATCAAACAGTCATGCCCAAAACAAAAGTGCATAATTTAAATGACATAATCACGATCAAACAGTTTTGCCCAAAATTAAAATTGCGAAATTTAAATAATCATACATTCAAGCCATAACAGTTGAATCGAGATCTACTGCAAAACAGAGTTAGTAATGAATCCATACATGTTGATTTGTTAATTATATAAATCCCATAATCATGCATTCTAAACTGCGCTCTAATACCACATGTTAGATATTTTATACATAACATATTATCCGAGGTTGACTTTATGGGCAGTAGAGAAATGCTTTGCTGCTGCTACCATAGCAATCTTGGGATTATAATTTCCAGCAGCTGCTGAATCCTTCAACTTTCCATGCTTGGAATTGGATGATGAGGTATTGCTACTAAAGCATGAAGTAGAAAATGAACATAAAATTGATGAACACTTATTCGAGTTCTTATCCTTACTCATCTTATTGGATCGATCTTCTGAAACAAGAAATATAATTAATGAATAAAATTTGGGACTTAATATACTTTGATTTCTTTGGGAATTTGGAGTATTTGGCTGCTATAATTGTTATATAAATGTTTGGAGTATGTGAATAAATGTTTCCTGGCTTATATAAACCTTAATTTCTTGATCATCAAAGTTAAGCTTCGAACAAGAGCAGGCCACGTGTGGAAATGAGATTTCCTGGAAAGTTTCTCAAGGTTAATTCTCTAGTTTTTTTTTTTTTATTAATAGAATTTTGACACATCAAAACGAGAAAAAATATTGATAGAATTGTTTACGTCATTTTGGGACACGTTTGCTTAACTTTTGTGTTTGTATTCACCCTCAAATTCCTCCAAAGTGATTTTGAAAAAATCTTTTGAGAAATAGAGAAAAACTCCCAATATACAAACAATTTTTGAATTTCTCTTTTTGTAAATATTTATTTTAGTTTTTTTATACATAAATTATTTTTGAACTATTTTTTTTTTTTTGTCAAATTAATATAAAACTAGCAATTTTCGGTTACTTTTGAACACGTGTTTTGTATGTTTGTCAATCATGATGATATTTTTTGTCAATATAAGTAATTAACACTAAGGATATGTGCAGAGCATGCAAAAGTGGCAGAAAATAATTAGTTTTACACTAATTTAATAAAAATAATAATTTGAAAATAATTTACCTACAGAAATAGCTAAAATAAAATTTTATCTTTTAAATCATGTAATTTTGACCAAAAGAAAAGCTAATCCTAGTTTTTAGACTAGACAAGTGTACAACATGTTACATTACACGTTGAATGTGTGTCTCATCAAAGAAAAACTCGTAAAAGGACATTTTATTCAACCTCACACTTATTTTCTTATAATCATAATGACAGAATGATTAAGCTATGAGATTCCACCAAAGTTTAGGTTCTGTTCTCTGGCTGCCCAAACTCTCTCGCAAAATTTATATTTTTAGAATTGAGATACTCCTCTTCATAAATGAATGTCTACATTTTATTTCAATTTGTAAATAAAAGAATATCTATTTTTTTTAGTTTGAAACTTATGTTTCATTATCAACAAACTGTCATGTATCTAATTTTCTTTTTAGAAAATATGTATCCTAAAAAAATGGAAAAATCTAAGATGATGGCAAGTGGGACACGTAACAATCATCCACAAAAATTATCGAGAATAAGAAAAGACTAAAACAACAGATTTTAAACCTTTTTTTTTCCTTTCTAAAATGTCCTATAAAATTACAAGATCCATAACTCAGTGGGGAGATGGTCTGCCCACAACCTCTTGGTTGTGGGTTCGATACCCAACTCTCACAAAAAGGGAAGAATTTAATTTTCTATTCTTGGTTTCCCTTGTGTGGATTCTTCTACTCCCCTTCATGGGGTACCCGCTAGCCGGGCTTCTAGTTCTCCTCCTATGAGCGGCACTTCTACTTCCCCTTATGGGGCACCCGCTCAGCCGGGCTTCTATCCGCCCTACATGGGTTAAATAAAAAAAAAAATGTCCTATAAAGCTATAACTATCTTCTTAAGGAAAGTTGAGGGTTACGTATAAGTGTCTCCCATTTGACTCAACAGTATTCTAAATATGATGAGTTTATAGAGTATACTTGTGAAACCCGTAACTTTTGCTTACGTGTTATTTTACATTTAATTTATTTTTATGTGATTTATTGCGTAGGCGTAATTTATTTTGCGTGATTATGTGTTTACATGTCTATTAATTTTTGTAACATGTTGAGTGTTACATTTTTGGTACCTTTCGTTGTGGGGCGTTTCGTACGTGTTTCGTATTGGAGAGACCTAGTTGTAATTCACTTAGAGGAGTAGTTAATTGGATTTCGAATTAAATAAAATGAATTATGTGATTTAGGGATTAGGAACATAATATATAATATATGATTATCATAGAAAAAAAAAAGAATAGAAAGCATGGGATTTCGTGGGCTTGCTGGGAACAGGAAACAAAAAAAATAAAAAAATAAAAAGCAGATCGTGGGAAGAGGGGTACAGGGGAGTTTCGTGGGGTCATGGGAATAGTGGGGGGGTTTCTTTGGAAGCCGTGCTCAACACTTGGAAGAGGCATTTCGGTCGGGGGATTATATACATGTGTGTATATATATATAGGCGATAGATCACCTAAACCAGGGAACATAAATAATAAATAGAGATAACAAATTGGGGGCAACAAGAGGATTTGGGAATTGTGCCTTAGTGAGAGAAAGAGAAACGTGGAGCTGGTGATTACAAGGGTCACAGTGGGCAGCCGCAAGGAAACAGTAGGCAATTTTTGGAATTTTTGGAATTTTTAGATTTCTGGTCAGACTTTGAGAGATCACTGAGGGATCATTACTGGTTCGATTTTGACCCATAATATATCCACACGACCGCGATCGAATAAGCTTCGAGTGAGCGCAGACGGAACATCATTCCGAGTCCCGAACAGAAAGTTATAGCTCCGAGAGTAAGACTGGGCAGTGCTGTTCGGATTTTCTGTTATCTTTTGTCTTCGTAAGAGGTAGGGACCTTTTCGTCATTTAATTACCGCATTTTATTTCTGCACAGTAAAAGCGAATAAATTATTCTATTTACAAAATATTTGTATGAATTGTGTTTATTGCTTTCGATATTTCATAAACTGTTTTGGACTTGATTTAAATGCGTTATAATATGAATCAGTAAATTGAATTACTTTGCGTTATTATACTTGAAATTACGTAATTAATTATTGTTAAGTGTTATTCGTGTAATGTGGATCGTGTTTGACTATTTTACGAACTTGTCTAATTGGTTATCGTTTTGATCATCTTACTTGGTTCATACTTTGAGTCGTCTTGTTTGGTCATGTCGTCTTTAGTCCTGTGTGGTTTGGTCGACCGAGTCGTCGCCCTATTTTGAGCTCGTGTCTAGGATCTACTCAATGACAGGACTCGTTCGATTGGAGTATATGATACGATATGAAATTGGAGAGATTCCGAGGGGTCATGCGATGTGTCCTTGATCCCGAGGGTCTTTCTGCGTGAGCCTTAACCTGATGTGGACTATCATTGGGATTGCAACGGTTTTGTGGAGTCCAAGGTGTTGGATGATGATACAATGTAGAATGAGTCCTTAAAATTTGCATCCGTCGTTCGAGGGAGTGGGACCCGAACCCATGTGATGAACTATTTGAGCCCTCTTAGTTTGGACTATAACTAGGACCGTTGCAATTATTGTCGTAGAGTCCTGAATAGATACCTGAGCTCGAATGGTGGGAAGTCGTGTCATAGCAGTAGTTGTGCTCGTAGTGTCTAAGCAAGTGTGTAATCGTGTGTACTGTATGAGTAGAACATGGTGCTTGTCGTGCATTCGGTTATGTAAGTGCTTGGATATGAAGAGTATGGTTATCTCGCTTATTTGTTGTTTCATACTTGTTCGTTTGGGTCCCCTACTCGAGCACCGTAGCTCGGTCCATCCACTTTCTTACGTGCTGAGATGATTTAGGTAACGAGCAACACTACGAAGATGATGGCATCTGGGATGGGGATTGTGAAGAGTGATTCATAATCGGTTTCAATTAAATAATTTAGTTATTTCATTATTAGTTTCGTTAAACAATTTCATTGTAATAATTAGTTTTCGCTGTCGAACTCTTATTTCGGATATTTCATAATTGAATTTCTTTTTAGTAACTCTGTTTGTCGGCTTTGGTGTTTCATTAACCAATGAGACATCTGGCATGTCATCGACCACTGGTTGCGAGGGTGTGACAATACTTATGTTAGTTCCTCTCTCCTTCACAGTGTGAGATTATATGATTTAATAGTATCTTTAAAATTAGAAAGAAAACCTTCCTCAAGTTCTAGGACCTAAACTCCACCAACACGTATGGTATAACTAGCCTCTTTAATTAATAACAAAAAAATAAGGATTGAGCCAACTTTAAAGGTCATCATTTTATTTAGCAAAAAAAAAAAGGTCATCATTTTACTGTTTTAGGGAAGATCTAAATCGTAAGATATGTTTTAATAGAAATTTCTTTTACAAATTAACAATATGAGATATTCTGGTAAATTGGTTATGGTGATGGGGATGTAGTATTTTTATTATCAATGATATCCGTTAACCCAATTTTTGTACTGCCTTTTTTTGCATGAGAGGGTCAATATCATACTCACTAGAGTTGAATCTCAGATTAATGCATATTTTATAATCGTTTATCTGCATTTTGTTTCTCGTTCTATGTCCCAGCAATAAGGAAATTGTCATATTTGATATTCTCCCAGTCCCTGAGAGTTTCACTTGCTTTTTTAAGTTATAAATTATTTAATAAAGAAAATTAACATATGGCAATTTTTTATTGATGAGATAGAGAACGTAAAACATAATGGAAACAAGCTATTCTTAATGTAGCTCAAATGGTACCTATTTTAACCATGTAATCTCCTCTTTTGTAATTTCAGAGGGGGAAAAGATGGCAAATAATCGTCTGTACCCTTGTGTATATTCATTCATGTGCCCAACCAATCACAATTCATCATGTGTATATGTCATTAAAAAAAATGATCACGTGACGAATTCTTATAGGTTGGACACAAAAATGGGTACACAGACGACTTTCATCCGAAAAAGAAACCTCTTGCATAACTTCTCAATAAGGATTTTTTTAATTATTTAATTTTATCGTATAATTTATTCTTAGTCACTGCCATTGACTAAAGTTCATTTATTTCATGCTTTGGTTCATCATCAAATCATGGAAAATTGAAGGATCATTCAACACCCACAAGGCCTTCTAGTCCGGAGGCAGCTATTGTTGCAGCAGCCAAGCACTTCTCCAGCGCCCACCAAATTAAATTTGGCAGCTAGTGTTTCTTCTTTCTATTTAAAAAAAATACAAAAAATGTAATTTTTCGTTTCTTCTTAGGTATTCTCGTCGCGACGTGAAGAGAGTTGAAGATTATATTTAAGTGTTTATCGCTCAATTTTCAGTTGGAAACAACTGAAAATTGTACCATGCACTTGCTCCAATATTGGCACTAAATCCACTATTCCCTTACAATTATAACCGGTCGTACTTCTACAAGTGGAGCAACCAAAAATATATTTAAAAAAATGGGCTCGACATCAATAAAATGAGTCTAAAATTAAATTTTATCTTTAGTTAGAAATTATATGGATAAGATGAGCATTTGTAGCCACTTAGATTATTATTCTTCCTTACACGTTCAGCTGCGTCGGCAGCCATTATATATCGGAACGGACGGGGAAAACGAATTTCTCATGTAATAAAGTGCCCTACATTTTGTATCCTACCAAAATTTAGTGTATTCTTTTTATTAATAATAAAAATATATTGTTTGTGATCGTCTTGTATTAACTAAATATAAAATAATTTTCTACATGATTTAATAAAAAAAAGTTGAAAATTTCCATTTACTGCAGTCATTAGTTCTTTTTTTTTTTTTTGCATTCCCTTTTTCTCCCAAAATGTTCAATAGTGATTTCCCATTTTTCCTTTAAATGGACATGATTTCTCGACATACCAATTGAACATCTTACCGCTTGAATTGCGCTTCGTTCTTCCTACACAAAAGGCGATACCCACGCCCATAGGGTACCCACCTCCCAATCCAACATGAATTGTGAAGGATGTAAGGTGACCCAGAATTGCGCTTCGTTCTTACCGTCATTAGTTCTTGTACATATTGTTTCTATTCTTTTCCTTCGGAAAGAATTTCAAAATTGTTTGTCCTCTCGTGGAAGAAATGAAAGTGTTTCCTCTCAAGACATAACTCATAAATATAGGGAATTTGGCAGTGGCTTTTATTATTTGCTCTGCTGCTCCGTACCTCGGAGGCTCGGACCTACCCAAAAAAATGCGGAACATCAAATGTTTTGCATAGTTGATGGTTGTTAAATTAAGAATTTGACGTCTCAGATTATTTAGGTTTAATACCTATTATGAAAAATATTTTAATTTAAATGATATTATCCGTCAAATTTTTAATTCAACTGTCACCAAATGTGTCGCATGATAAGAAACATTTGATATTTCGCACTGTACCCGCAGACCTACAACCATGACCATAAGATCCAATGACTGTGAGTTCAATAATCTTCATTGACTGGATCGGGAGATGAGTGCCCTGTAAGCATAAGTATCACCTTTTTGTGTTGGGAATAATCTTCATTGACCAGATCTTGCCATTGGTTCCTGCCATTAGTCCTACATTGACTACCTACAACAAATTCATATTTTATAAATTCCTAGATGATACCTCAGGCAAAAACGCTAATTTGATCATAAATGTATTTTCACCGTGAGGTTTGAGTCATATATGTTTTATTTTCTCTTTTTACATTATTTAAATATTTACGACCTGTCAATATTATTCTTCTGTCCAATTTTTTGTGAACAATCCGTCAAAATTGTCATCTGGTCAAAGCGTGCCTTTTTACTCAGGGAAATTTTAGTCATTTCAACATACTTTATACAAGAAAAACTTATATACTCAATTATTAAACAAAATAACAATGGGAACCCAATTTAATTTATCCTAAAAAATAAATCCCTAACCCTTCATCTTCCCCCGGCCCCTCGCCACCTGCAACAACCACCATTTCCTAGGGCTATTTTCACATTCAAAAATTCAAGTTCATGAATTCCCTAACCCATTAATTATCCTCGAAGAAGAACAATAATTTTGAACTAAAAACTTGAACATTGAAAAATAAGAACACAATTCAAAATTAAAACAAAAATCCATCAAACTCTCAGAAAGATTATAGCATAAAAGAATAATATTACTATAACTATAACTATAGGTGTGACGGTCCGTCCCTCTCGGGCCGGGTTTAACTATAAAAAATATAGAGTCCTATGAACTATTTTTAGTATAGCCGAATCTTTATTTGGTTTTCTTTCTTTACGTCTTTAGTTTTGTTTGACCCCTGGCCCCACGAACTATCAAGTTATAGTCGGGTCGATTCGAAGCCCATATTTTTTATATTTGTATGTCGAATTAATGGTTGGATAAGGTTGGAAGGAATAATAGAATTGGATGTTTGTCAATTTTATCCCTGAACTAGAATGCGATAGAGATGAGACTGTCGTGTCGGATAGGATCGGGTCGAGTTTGAATTGGATAGGTCGATTTATGACATTTATAGCACACGAAATTTTTTTTGTGGCAGTAATGCACCGAAAACTATCTGTGATAAAAATAACATACAAAACTATTTTTGCGACAGAAACGATATCGAACACTATCTGTGACAAAAATAGTTATTTACATTAATATTATAGTTATTTACTTTTAATATTTTGCGGCAGAAACCACATCGAACACTATCTTTTGGTATATTTATTTCATGCTTTGGTTCGTCATCAAATCATGGAAAATTGAAGGATCATTCAACGCCCACAAGGCCTTCTAGTCCTGAGGCAGCCAAGCACTTCTCCCGCGCCCACAAAATTAAATTTGGCAGCTAATGTTTATTTATTTTTTTTTAACGAAAATGTAACTCTTCGTTTCTTCTTAGGGATTCTAGTCGCGGCTTGAAAAGTGCTGATGATTACATTTAAGTGTCTCTTGAAGAATGAAATTCCAATGGATGCAGCAGATGAGGATGGTATCAGAATGCATGATTATCCATTAATGGAGATTTGTATATATTTAAACAAATCAGCATGTATAGATCCATTACTAGCTCGGTTTTGCAACAAATCTCGATCCAACTATTATGGCATGAATGTATGATTATTTAAATTCCGCAATTTTAATTTTGGGCACGACTATTTGATTGTCATGATTATTTTGGGTACGAATATTTGATCGTGATTATGTAAAGTAGTATTTTATCATTATATTTAAAGTTGTGGAGAAAGAAATATGACGTCTCAAAGCAATCGAAGACGAAGATAGATGATCGAAAAGGGACTGAAAAAATGTAATACGGTTGGATCATATTTTCTATATCATTCTTGTTACTGTAAAATATTTTTTTTATCACCCCAAACCCAACTGGTTGAGAAAACATTAACCTTTGGGAAGGTATTCACCTTTTGTCGTATATTATGTTAGTATGCAATATGGCTATTTTCATTATTTAGAAATCACATAATATGAACTATTGCATGCTTATGGTTCGACCTTAAAACAGTGAGTTTACCATAATACATATGGACTTGAGCCATTTTATAAATACCATCTTATGTGAATAATACATATTGGTCAAATGCATAAATCAATTTTCGTTCGCATGCGGATATTAATCATATATTTGAGTAATAAACAAGGAAATTGTTCCATAGATATGTTAATTATGATATTTGAAATATACAGAACATAACGAGTTTGACATAAGTTTAACTGGCAACCGCTATCTAAAATAAGACGAAATGTTCCGATAGTAACTGGAGTTTTATCTTTATTCTCCATGAAAATGAAATTCTCACTTGGATTTGTGGTTTGGATCATAATGGATCAATGGATTGAATTCGAAACATGAACAATAGCACCATTTTCAATCCACCAAGTAGAAGAAGATACATGAGTAAGATTTGATCCGAAACCCATGGGGTTACCTTTTTTTCAAACCATGCTTTACGCTTAGCACAATCTACCTGAAAATATCCAGATTTCTTGCAGAACTTGCAAATGTCATCCTTCTTTTTCTTCTAGGATGGTTGATTAGCCTCATTATATTTGGGTGGTGCTCTTTTATGGGCTGAATTATTATTTTTCTTAGTTTGTTTTCAAGCACCTTGAATGAAATAAGAAACTTTAATGCATTGTAATACTTGCCTAGACTCCTCTTGAAACAGTTTGTTAGTCAATTCATTCGAACTCCCTATTTTCCGTAATAGTGTTGTAATCAATTTTGAACGGTTCATACTGAGGAGGTAAGCCTAGTCAGGATGAATTTGACGAGAAAATCATCATCTATAACCAATCCCAAATTCTTAAGGTTGGCATCAATGTTAATCATTTCAATGCATGAGCACTCATTTAGCGAGAACCATCAAACTTCATGGTAACAAGATATGTCATAAGTTTCTCAGTAATGGATTTATCTACAGTCTTGAACCGATCGATCTTCAATGGTTTGCAAATATTCTTTTGCACTCTCAGCATTGGGTAGAGAGGTTTTGATGTAGGTGTCAACCACCATATGCATAACATCATGCTTAGTATGTTAGATCGATCCCAATTAATATTTAGTTTCTTTTTCTCAGTGGTACTTTTGTCAGTAAGTGGAGTTGCCTTCTCTTTTAGGAGAGTCATGTCCAATTCAAGTACTCTCAAAGAAAATTCAATTTTCTCTCCCCATTCTGAGTAGTTGGTTCCATTGGGTTTCATAATAGACGTAGCATTAGACTTAAGGGTTGAGGGTATGTTAACTGCAAAAATTTAGGCTTAAAATAACACGTGCAATAATTTTTAATATAAACAACATAATTCTAGGCGCTCTCATGTGGGTAGTCACCTAAAATTATATACATGATACCATCTTAGGGTAACTATATTCAAATATCATAATTAACATATCTACTGAACAATTTACATGATTATTGCTCAAATATATTAATTCTATCCGTTTGTGGACGAAAATTGATTCATTCATATGACCAATATGTATTATTCACAAAAGATGGTGTTTATAAAATGGCCCAAGTCAATATATATTATGGTAAACCCACTATTTTGAGGTCTAACCATAAGTAAGCAATAGTCCACATTATTTGATTTCTAAATAATGAAAACAGCTATATTGCATACTATCATAATATATGACAATAGGTGAATGTCTTTCCAAAGTTTAATGCTTTCCCAACCAATGGGGTTCGGGGCAAGAAAAAAACATTAACAGTAATAATCATGATAACATGAAGAGTAAAAAAAACATAATAAGGATGATACAGAAAATATGATCCAACTGTATGGCCTATTTTCAGTCCCCTTTTCAATCATCTATCTTCGTTTTCGATTGCTATGAAACATCATATTTCTTTCTTCATAATTTTACATAGTGATCAAATACTATTTTACATAACCACGATCAAACAGTCATGCCCAAAATAAAAGTGCATAATATAAATTACATAATCACGATCAAACAGTTTTACCCAAAATTAAAATTGCGAAATTTAAATAATCATACATTCAAGCCATAACAGTTGAATCGAGATCTACTGCAAAACAGAGTCAGTAATGAATCCATACATGTTGATTTGTTACTTATATAAATCCCAATTAATAGATAATCATGCATTCTAAACTGCGCTCTAATACCACATGTTAGATATTTATACATGACATATTATCCGAGGTTGACTTTATGGGCAGTAGAGAAATGCTTAGCTGCTGCTACCATAGCAATCTTAGCAGTGGCGGAGGATACAAGGGGCAGGGGCCAAGAATTTTCAATTTTTTTATATACTAGCTATATATATCCAACTGTTCAGAAAAAAATAGATTTTTTTCTATTACGCCCCCCCAAGAATTTTATGATACACACCGAAATATACCATTTAGAAATTTTTACAATCGTTTGGTCCACCAATGTTGAAGATTAGTAGAAGAAATGAAGATCAAGCTGAAGTTCTTTCAAGTTGCAAGCAGAAAGATCAAGCAAAAGAGAATAAAAAGAGCTACAAAAATGCTAAGGAAAAGGAAGAATGGACTTGTGATGTGGGCTGAAGATTTACGCATTGGGCCAAAAAAGAATTAAGTAAAATAGGTCCACTTCTCCTTGTAAATAAAATAGCTCGGTTATGTATGTTAAGCGATTTAGGGTTAAAATCGGGGCAAAAAACTCATTCGATGAGCTGATGAAGAATCAAAAAAAATTTCCGCTAACCTAAGACTTTGTATATGTCGTTTAAATTCAATTTTTCTAATAAAATATATAATTCTACTTCAAATATATCATTTTACATCGTAAACAAACTTTTAGTTCGGCCCCCCCTAAATTCAAATCCTGGCTCCGCCACTGAATCTTAGGATTATAATTTCCAGCAGCTGCTGAATCCTTCAACTTTCCATGCTTGGAATTGGATGATGAGGTATTGCTACTAAAGCATGAAGTAGAAAATGAACATAAAATTGATGAACACTTATTCGAGTTCTTATTGGATCGATCTTCTGAAACAAGAAATATAATTAATGAATAAAATTTGGGACTAATTATACTTTGATTTCTTTGGGAATTTGGAGTATTTGGCTGCTAGAATTGTGAATAAATGTTTCCTGGCTTATATAAACCTTAATTTCTTGATCATCAAAGTTAAGCTTCGAACAAGAGCAGGCCACGTGTGGAAATGATATTTCCTGGAAAGTTTCTCAAGTTCTTGATCCTCAAGGTTAATTCTCTAGTTTTTTTTTTATTAATAGAATTTTGACACATCAAAACGAGAAAAAAAAAATTGATAGAATTGTTTACGTCATTTTGGGACACGTTTGCTTAACTTTTGTGTTTGTATTCACCCTCAAATTCCTCCAAAGTGATTTTGAAAAAATCTTTTGAGAAATAGAGAAAACTCCCAATATACATAAACAATTTTTGAATTTCTCTTTTTATAAATATTTATTTTAGTTTTTTTATACATAAATTATTTTGAACTATTTTTTTTTTGTCAAATTAGTGTAAAACTAGCAACTTTCGGTTACTTTTGAACACGTGTTTTGTATATGTTTGTCAGTCATGATGATATTTTTTGTCAATATAAGTAATTAACACTGAGAATATGTGCAGAGCATGTAAAAATGGTAGAAAACAATTAGTTTTACACTAATTTGATAAAAATAATAATTTAAAAATAGTTTACCTACAGAAATAGCTAAAATAAAATTTTATCTTTTAAATCATGTAATTTTGACCAAAAGGAAAGCTAATCCTAGTTGTTAGACTAGACAAGTGTACAACATGTTGCATTACACGTTGAATGTGTGTCTCATCAAAGAAAAACTCGTAGCAAAAGGACATTTTATTCAACCTCACACTTATTTTCTTATGATCATAATGACAGAATGATTAAGCTATGAGATTCCACCAAAGTTTAGGTTCTGTTCTCTGGCTGCCCAAACTCTCTCGCAAAAAATATATTTTTAGAAACACTACAAAAACCTTTAGTAACGAATATTTTTGTTAGGTTTAGTAACGAAAATTGTTTGTCACCAAGTTCGTCCTGAGAGCTCCGTCGCTAAAGGTCTTTCCTAACGAATACGTATACTCGTTACTAAAGGTCTTTAGTAACAAAAGAGTTTCGTTAGGAAATGTGACATTTAGTGACGAAATATTTCGTTACTAAAAGTTTTACAAAAAATTTAAAATCATGGAGCAGAGCCGGTTCTGAGCCGGAGCCCCTCTACAATAATGTTGAATAAAGTCTCTACATTTTCATAGAAGTGGGAATCGAACTCAAGACCACCAACTTGTATGTCATGCACTTAACCACTAAGCTACGTTGGTCATTTGTTACTTATTGTTCATATTATATTTATTATAATGAAGTTTTGTATTTTGAACCTTTAATTATTTTAATTTTTCTTTGTTTGGTGATATTTTTTTTTATGAATAAAATTAAAATTAATACATTTTCGTCAATGTATTTGTGTATTAAGTTGTTATAAAAAATCAGAATAAAATTATTCTAGTTGCATATATACTATTTTTTAGTAATACTTTTAATATAAAGACTAAACTAATATAAAAATTAAAATTATATTCTAAATTATATCATACTTATATATGTATATTCTTAAAAAAAAATAAAGAATTTTAAGACGAAACTTTTCGTGACAAAATTTTGTTTCGTTAGGAAAGGTTGACCTTTCGTAACGAAAAAGGTATTTGTCATGAAAAGTTATACCTATCGTGACGAAAATGTGTTTTCGTTAGGAAAGGTAGACCTTTCGTAACGAAACTACTACTTTTAGTAACGAAATTTTTTTTCATTACGAAAAGTCAACTTTTCGTAACGATTCCGAATTTCGTTACGAAAAGTATACCTTTCGTAACGAAAAATGACTTCGTCACGAAAAGTTCGTCATAACAGGTAGTTTTTTTTGTAGTGAATTGAGATACAACTCTTCATAAAAGAATGTCTACATTTTATTTCAATTTGTAAATAAAAGAATATCTATTTTTTTAGTTTGAAACTTATGTTTTATTATCAACAAACTGTCATTATCTAATTTTTTTTTTTAGAAAATATGTATCCTAAAAAAATGGAAAAATCTAAGATGATGGCAAGTGGGACACGTAACAATCATCCACAAAAATTATCGAGAATAAGAGAAGACTAAAACAACAGATTTTAAACCTTTTTTTTTTCTTTCTAAAATGTCCTATAAAATCACAAGATCCATAACTCAGTGGGGAGATGGTCTGCCCACAACCAAGAGATTGTGGGTTCGATACCCAACTCTCACAAAAAGGGAAGGATTTAATTTCCTATTCTTGGTTTCCCTTGTGTGGATTCTTCTACTCCCCTTCATGGGAGTACTCATGCAATGAGCTTCAGTTCTCCTCCCTATGAGAGGCACTTCTACTCCCCTCATGAGAGACTCACGCTCAGTAGAGCTTCTATCCGCCCTACATGGGTTAAATAAAAAAAATTTAAAAAAAAAAGTCCTATAAAGCTATAACTATCTTCTTAAGGAGAGTTGAGGGTTACGTATAAGTGTCTCCCATTTGAGTCAACAATATTCTAAATATGATGAGTTTGTAGATTATACTTATGTTAGTTCCTCTCTCCTTCACAGTGTGAGATTATATGATTTAATAGTATCTTTAAAATTAGAAAGAAAAGGGAAAAACCCTCCTCAAGTTCTAGGACCTAAACTCCACCTACACGTATGGTATAATTAGCCTCTTTAATTAATAACAAAAAAATAAGGATTGAGCCAACTTTAAAGGTCATCATTTTACTGTTTTAGGACTACTAGAAGATCTAAATCGTAAGATATGTTTTAATAGAAATTTCTTTTACAAATTAACAATATGAGATATTCTGGTAAATTGGTTATGGTGATGGGGATGTAGTATTTTTATTATCAATGATATCCGTTAACCCAATTTTGTACTGCCTTTTTTGCATGAGAGGGTCAATATCATACTCACTAGAGTTGAATCTCAGATTAATGCATATTTTATAATCGTTTATCTGCATTTTGTTTCTCGTTCTATGTCCCAGCAATAAGGAAATTGTCATATTTGATATTCTCCCAGTCCCTGAGAGTTTCACTTGCTTTTTTAAGTTATAAATTATTTAATAAAGAAAATTAACATATGGCAATTTTTTATTGATGAGATAGAGAACGTAAAACATAATGGAAACAAGCTATTCTTAATGTAGCTCAAATGGTACCTATTTTAACCATGTAATCTCCTCTTTTGTAATTTCAGAGGGGGGAAAAGATGGTAAATAATCGTCTGTACCCTTGTGTATATTCATTCATGTGCCCAACCAATCACAATTCATCATGTGTATATGTCATTAAAAAAAATGATCACGTGACGAATTCTTATAGGTTGGACACAAAAATGGGTACACAGACGACTTTCATCCGAAAAAGAAACCTCTTGCATAACTTCTCAATAAGGATTTTTTTAATTATTTAATTTTATCGTATAATTTATTCTTAGTCACTGCCATTGACTAAAGTTCATTTATTTCATGCTTTGGTTCATCATCAAATCATGGAAAATTGAAGGATCATTCAACACCCACAAGGCCTTCTAGTCCGGAGGCAGCTATTGTTGCAGCAGCCAAGCACTTCTCCAGCGCCCACCAAATTAAATTTGGCAGCTAGTGTTTCTTCTTTCTATTTAAAAAAAAAATACAAAAAATGTAATTTTTCGTTTCTTCTTAGGTATTCTCGTCGCGACGTGAAGAGAGTTGAAGATTATATTTAAGTGTTTATCGCTCAATTTTCAGTTGGAAACAACTGAAAATTGTACCATGCACTTGCTCCAATATTGGCACTAAATCCACTATTCCCTTACAATTATAACCGGTCGTACTTCTACAAGTGGAGCAACCAAAAATATATTTAAAAAAATGGGCTCGACATCAATAAAATGAGTCTAAAATTAAATTTTATCTTTAGTTAGAAATTATATGGATAAGATGAGCATTTGTAGCCACTTAGATTATTATTCTTCCTTACACGTTCACTGCGTCAGCGAGCCATTATATATCTGGAACGGACGGGGAAAACGAATTTCTCATGTAATAAAGTGCCCTACATTTTGTATCCTACCAAAATTTAGTGTATTCTTTTTTATTAATAATAAAAAATATATTGTTTGTGATCGTCTTGTATTAACTAAATATAAAATAATTTTCTACATGATTTAATAAAAAAAAGTTGAAAATTTCCATTCTACTATGATCATTAGTTCTTTTTTTTTGCATTCCCTTTTTCTCCCAAAATGTTCAATAGTGATTTCCCATTTTTTCCTTTAAATGGACATGATTTCTCGACATACCAATTGAACATCTTACCCAGCTGAATCATGCGCTCGTTCTTCCTACACAAAAGGCGATACTCACGCCCACAGGGTCCCCACCTCCCAATCCAACATGAATTGTGAAGGATGTAAGGTGACCCAGAATTGCGCTTCGTTCTTACCGTCATTAGTTCTTGTACATATTGTTTCTACTCTTTTCCTTCGGAAAGAATTTCAAAATTGTTTGTCCTCTCGTGGAAGAAATGAAAGTGTTTCCTCTCAAGACATAACTCATAAATATAGGGAATTTGGCAGTGGCTTTTATTATTTGCTCTGCTGCTCCGTACCTCGGAGGCTCGGACCTACCCAAAAAAATGCGGAACATCAAATGTTTTGCATAGTTGATGGTTGTTAAATTAAGAATTTGACGTCTCAGATTATTTAGGTTTTAATACCTATTATGAAAAATATTTTAATTTAAATGATATTATCCTTCAAATTTTTAATTCAATTGTCACCAAAATGTGTCGCATGATAAGAAACATTTGATATTCCGCACTCTACCCGCAGACCTACGACCATGACCATAAGATCCAATGACTGTGAGTTCAATAATCTTCATTGACTGGATCGGGAGATGAGGGCCCTGTAGGCATAACCGCATAAGTATCACCTTTTTGTGTTGGAATAATCTTCATTGACCAGATCTTGTCATTGGTTCCTGCCATTAGTCCCACATTGACTACCTACAACAAATTCATATTTTATAAATTCCTAGATGATACCTCAGGCAAAAACGCTAATTTGATCATAAATGTATTTTCACCGTGAGGTTTGAGTCATATATGTTTTATTTTCTCTTTTTACATCATTTAAATATTTACGACCTGTCATTATTATCCTTCTGTCCAACTTTTAGTGAACAATCCGTCAAAATTGTCATCTGGTCAAAGCGTGCCTTTTTACTCAGGGAAATTTTAGTCATTTCAACATACTTTCTACAAAAAATACTTATATACTCAATTATTAAACAAAATAACAATGGATACCCAATTTAATTTATCCTAAAAAATAAATCCCTAACCCTTCATCTTCCCCCGGCCCCTCACCACCGTCAACCACCACCACTGCAACAACCACCATTTCCTAGGGCCACTTTCACATTCAAAAATTCCCCTAACCCATTAATTATGCTCGAAGAAGAACAAGAATTTTGAACTAAAAACTTGAACATTGAGAAACAAGAACACAAATTCCCCTAACCCATTAATTATGCTCGAAGAAGAACAAGAATTTTGAACTAAAAACTTGAACATTGAGAAACAAGAACACAATTCAAAATTAAAACAAAAATCCATCAAACTCTAAGAAAGATTATAGCACAAAAGAATAATATTACTATAACTATAACTATAGGTACCCAATTTAAATTATCCAAAAAAATAAATCCCCAAAACCCTTTCATCTACATTCATCTTCATCCCCTTCATCAAACTCACCCCCCTTCACCTTCATCTTCATCCTCTCACCACCGCTAATCACCACCTTCAACGCCATCTTTGAACATAAACGAAATTCAATCTTAAACTTCAAAACGTGAATGCTATTTGTAGCCAAAAAATTTAAATGAAATACCTACACAGATTCGAGACTTGAATCAATCAAATGGCATGTCTACACCTTTATATTCAAAGAAAGTAAAAACCCACCAACTTTATAGCCAGGTTTTACTCCATTAGTGTTTGTAATGTGAAATAAGATATGAGATTTGAGGGAAACATTAGGAGTTGTAATTAGTGAAACTTTTTAGCCTGTATCTTTAGCAAAGTTGTGTTATAAGGAAATAAATTTATCAAATTTCATCATCTCTGAACAAAAAAGAATTTTTGATATGGATTTGAATTTATAAAGATGGAGAGAAATGAATGGGTTTAGGGAATTTGTTTGGTTGATTAAAATTAGATTTCCATGGTGGTTAATTAAAATTGGCTATCCATGGTTTTTCTTGTAGGAGGTAGTGGTGGTGGTGATGGAGAATGGTGGGGGTGGTGGATGAAAATGAAGATGAAGGAGTAGAAGATGAGTTTATGAATTGGGTATTCATAGTTAATTTTTTTAACAATTGAGTACCCAATTTTTTTTGTGAGAATTAGATTGAAATGTCTGAAATACCCTTAAAAGGGGCCTCACATGTGAGGCACATGACTGACTTGACGAGACTTTCACCGAAAATTGGATGGAAGGATAGTAATGACAGGTCGTAAATACTTACAGGATGTAAAAAGAGAAAATAAAACATACAGGTCTCAAACCTCACTGTGAAAAAACATTTAGGACAAAATTGGCCTTTTCCCCTACCTCTCATTATAAATTGGTTTTGAAAAAATATAGAGTCCTATGAACTATTTTTAGTATACCCGAATCTTTGTTTGGTTTTCTTTCTTTACGTCTTTAGTTTTGTTTGACCCCTGGCCCCACGAACTATCAAGTTATAGTCGGGTCGGGTCGGGTCGATTCGAAGCCCATATTTTTTATATTTGCATGTCGAGTTAATGGTCGGATAAGGTTGGAAGGAATATTATGGAATTGGATAGTTGTCAATTTTATCCCCGAACTAGAATGCGGTAGAGATGAGACTGTCATGTCGAATATGATCGGGTCGAGTTTGAATTGGATAGGTCGATTTATGACATTTATAGCACACGAAATTTCTTTTGTGGCAGTAATGCACCGAAAAACTATCTATGGTAAAAATAGCATACAAAACTATTTTTACGGCAAAAACAACATCGAACACTATCTATGACAAAAATAGTTATTTACATTAATATTATAGAAATAATCTATGTGACCATATTATTATTATTAATTTTTTTTTTTTTTTGAGAAAAAGTGACCATATTTATTAAGACACAGATTATTATAGAAATAATACTTTTGTTAATGTTGATAAAATCTAAACCACAAATTCTATTGAACCATTACCTATATCAGAATTTTTCTTTTGTACTTTAAAGTTTAACGTTAGGGGTTAGATATAGTTCGAATTACCAATTCTTATTTTGGATTTCCTGAAAAGAGATGTTACGCTAAATATAAGTTGAAACACAAAATGTTGTCCAATGGAACATAAACATTTATTTAACAAAAAATAAATGTTATATTATGCGTCTGTAATATGTCTTCCACATGACTATGTAAAGTTATAGGGCATTGCATTAGACTAACCATGGTTTCACAGAAAGGGCCAACCATGGCAGTCTATTTTTTTGGGAAAATATTTTTGTCCAAGAGCTGACGTGGCACTTCCCAAACGCGCCTTGTCACGTCAGCCGAGACTTCCGTCTTCCCGGAACGGAAGTGGCACTTCCGTCCTCAATCGCCAGTAGCTTGGTAAAAAACACTTAGTTTTTTTTTCCATCCAATTCCAAAACGTCCGTTCTGGCCTGGCAGAAACTTTGTTCCTGAAACACTTCGTTTTTTATTTTTTGCCTACAAATTTTTCAGTTGGTATTTTACAACAAAAAAAAACACTAAAACAGAATATTTACCAAAAAATGTATACAAAAATTACATGGACAAAAGGTGCTTTATTAATAAAAACGAACAACGTAAAAAACAAATCGTTTGTAAGATAAATTAAACAAATCGTAAGTAACAATAATTAAACAAATAAAAGAAAAAGAAACTAAATGTAATGTCCTATCTACCGCTCCGACGGTGTGTATCTATCGGTCCTTTTCGGGTTATTTCGTAGATAGTACGTGTGGCCGTCTCTGGTTCGCAGGTCACTACCATGCTCTGTTTCGATGACTTCAGTGCCTTCGGGGTCGATACGTATCGGCTCCTCAAGTGAATCTGGCTGGAGAAGTGGAGTCTGCTGTTGCGTCTGCGTCTGGTCCAGGCATAGGCTATACCAGGGCGTCGCACCAAAATAGACTTCCGTCTGTCCCGATGAATACCCGGAGAAAGAGTGTTGATGCTCGAAAATTGGTATTCAAATCGGAAGGTACATCAGCCTGAGTCTGAGACTGGGTCAGATATTCTGGTGGTTGAGACGCTCTCGTATCTTCGCGTTACCTAGTGCGCCGTATCTCGGCATATACTCTTGAGTAGCCTGCCGACTCCGACGAGTACCCGGCCTCCCACGATGAGCCCTACCTTCAACAGGCTGCCTCAGTTGTGTCACTGGTTGCTCAATGACAGCTTCTGCTATGTCGGCAGCGCAGTCTGCAAGCTACTGCCTTCCCAACCGCATCGAAGGCATCTTTATATAATTTAGACAAACCTGAATGAGCAAAACAACAGTCGGTCATGTCCTTCGAATCAGCCATGCAGGATATGCACATTTGGCGGTACAAATACGCAAGGACACCGCTAGCCCAAGAAGTCGTATCATGCTCAACATCACTGATAGTGAGGAGATAACGCATGTTCGCTCGGGAGCCCGACTTATCAAGAAAAATGAAACTACACATCAAAATGAATACCAACGTCCTAGCCCTCTGCTCTATCGCTAACTGAGTAACATCATGTCCTAGGGGCTCACTAATGTGGGCATAAAATTCTAATAGCTGAAGAGTTTTTCCCCTAATTGACGACAGGGCGGGTCAGAATCCTAACATATTGAACACAGTAGCAGCCCACTGAGTATCAGACATATTGTAATCCGCACCCCACGACACCACATGTCCCCTAATAGGTAGTCCAAGAAGACATCCTACGTTCTCTAGAGTAATAGTCGCCTCACCGCTACGTAAGTGAAACATATGGGTCTCTGTACCCTATCTCTCTACTAAGGAAGTCACTAGAGTGTGATCTACCTTCATATGTCCCAGCCTACAGCATCCCCCAAAACCTAATTGGTCTATTAGGTTAATTAAGGCAGGGTTTGTTTCTCTGTTATACGCGTCATAAAACTGATATTCGCTTCTAATAACCTTTAATGGTTTGTTTAGTGACTCCTCCCCGTGTCATATTTCTAAAGATCTATGTAATGGTTGTTTGTTTAAAACACTAATATCCAAATGACTAGGATGAAGTTGAGCAGGTGTAGACATCTATATAAAAAAACAATAGACATAGATTTTATCAGAAATAACACATGTTATATCACCAAAATTAACATAAATTGTATAAAATAAGATCAATTTCAGATAATTACAAAAATTCACAAAATTACACAAATATATCACAATTTACCAAATTCACAAATGCACTAAATTCACAAATTCAACAAATTACTCTAAATTCCCAAATTCACAATTATTTATAAACTAAATTCTCAAACTTCACCAAATTCACCAAATTACAATTAAACAAATATTCACAAAATTTATAGTTAAATTTCCCCAAAAAAAAATTCTAGATTTATATCTTTGAAATTGAGATATTGAGAGAGAGGGCAAGGTGGTGGAGATTGATGGTGGCTGCGGTAGATTCCAGACGGCGGCAGTGGCTCAAGAATCTTGGGGGAGGGAGTTTTTTTTTTTCCTTAGGGGTTTTTTTTGCTTTATGAAACGAGAGAGAGGAGCAACGACTAAAGGGAGGACGGAAGTCAGCTGACGTGGCAAAGCGCGTCTGGGAAGTGGCACATCAGCTCAGGACGGAAGTCCCATTTTCGTCCTCTCCCAAGGACGGAAGTGCTGGACAAAAAAATTTTCCCAAAAAAAAGACTACTATGGTTGGCCTTTTCTGCCAAACCATGATCAGTCAAATGCAATTCCCAAAGTTATAACATTACTTAAATGCAACACGATGCCTGTTTATTTGTTAAAAAAACAAAGTAACTATTCCACCACCCCATTTCTATATGTTAACACCCCTCCTCATTACCTAATTTATTTTCTATCTCCTCCTCTAAAATTCTCTCTACCTCAAAATATCTCACCATTCCTGGCCCACTATATTGCCCCTACCAGACTGCTGCCCCGTCGCCGCAACACCGCCCTTGACCGGTAATCAGGGTTGTTCAGAAAAACTTGAAACCGACAAATTCAAATCGATATTTCGGTAGTTGTCACCCTTATAAAGCTTAATTGTATTTATACTCGATCTCCAGGTAGACTGTTCTAACAAATAATATTTAATAACCACTTTATTAAATACATTTGAGCACGGCCATGCATTTAAAAAGTCTTCCCTATCGAGGGGCCCATGGATATCTCTCTCTAATAAGAGAGGGACAAATCCCTTGCAATGCCTCTCACATTCAAGCCATGATAGGATACTACATCCGATCATCAATCGTATTAATTACTGGATTAAAAGTAACGGCCGACTGAGTCAAAACGTAGCTCAATTCATGCTGGAAACGATGAAGACATAAGGTCTAAGGATTCCAAATAGTATTGAGGAAGTAATACTTATGACTAAAGAACCATGAAGTATTACTTCTCTAACGGATCACGTCCGATACAATATATCTCAACACATTGCATCTATGATATGATTTGTATCCATTACACATGATTAGTAAAACATAATCATCAATCAAACATCACACTAGTTTTATTTCATTGTAAAGAACATTACATAAAATTAGGGACAATCAGAATAGTAATTGCATAAGCTAATGAGTTTTACTATCAAATCACATATTTGATGTTCAAAAGCAAAATTAACTATTCAAATGATATGCTCAAAATATATAAAACGTACAACATATGCTAATGGTCCTAGGGCACTACTAACATAAATATCATAGGATTCTACTGTAAGGTAAATCTTTAGTCAATCAAAACGTTTTTCCTTCCTCATTATATGGTCGTCATTAGGAAATTAGTTTTCTTAATAATATGCTAATAAACAATCTAAATGGTTACAATCTAGACTATTAATTTCTCTAATCGTTGACATTAATGTACGATCAAGATTTAGCCTTAAGATCTGAAAATCCAGTCCTCTCTGCCTGTAAGACAAAGTATTTGTCTGTTGAAATCATTATCATAAAACAAATCTTAGGCTTATAAACAAAGAGAGTGAAATCGTTTTCTCCATTCAAGCAGTTGATAATAGACTTCAGCATCAACAACATAAGTTCCACATATTAGCATCAGAAAGCCCTTTACATCAGGATGTCTGGAGGTATGTTTTAATTTGATTAAAAATACAATTACATTCGTGATAGTCATGTGATTCAAAATATCGGGATTCTACTGTAAGAAAAGTCTTTAGTAAATCAAAACGTTTTCCCTTCCTCATTAGACGGTAATCATTAGGAAATCAGTTTTCTTATTAATATGCTAATAAAAAATCAATAATTTTCCACAATTATAATCTTGATGGACGGTCAAGATTAAGTCTTGAGATCTGGAAATTCGGTCCTCTCTAGCTATTAGACAATGTTTTTGTCCATCACAAAGGTTGTTGAAATCATTATCATAAAACACATCTTAAGCTTATAGGAAAATAGAGAAATCGTTTTCTCCAATGAAGCATTTGATAACGGGTTTGAGCATCAACAACAGCAGTTCCAGACATTAGCATCAGAAATGCCTTTCATTAGGATGTCATGAGGTATGTTTTAATTTGATTAAAAATATAATTACATTCATGATAGTCATGTGATTCAAAGTCTTAGGATTCTACTGTAAGGTAAATCTTTAGTCAATCAAAACGTTTTCCCTTCCTCATTATAGGGTCATAATTAAGAAATTAGTTTTCTTATTAATATGCTAATAAACACTCTAAATTATTACAATCTAGAGTATTAATATCCCTTATTATTAGCTTTGATGGAGGGTCAAGATTAAGGCGATCTGAAAATTCAGCCATCTCTACCTATAAGACAAAGTGTTTGTCAATCATAAAGGTCGTTGAAATCATTATCATAAAACAAAACTTAAGCTTATATATATATATATATGAGAGAGAGAGAGAGAATTCGTTTTCTCCATTGAAGCAGTTGATAACAGACTACAACATCAATAACAACAATTCCAAACATTAGAATCAGAAAGCCATTTGGATCAGGATGTCTGGAGGTATGGTTTAATTTGAATAAAAATACAATTACTTTCGTGACAGTCATGTGACTCAAGATGTTAGGATTCTACAATAAGGAAAATCTTTAGTAAATCAAAACGTTTTCCCTTCCTCATTATATGGTCATCATTAGGAAATCAGTTTTCTTATTAATATATTAATAAACAATTAAAGCAGTTACACTCTAAAATATTAATTTCCCCTAATTATTGACCTTAAGGGACGGTCAATATTAAGCCTTAAGATCTAAAAATTTGGTTCTCTCTACCTATAAGACAAAGTCTTTGTCCATCACAAATGTTGTTGAAATCATTATCATAAAACACATTTTAAGCTTATAGGAAAAGAGAGAGAAATCGTTTTCTCCATTGAAGCAGTTGATAAAAAAATATCAATATCAACATCAGCAGTTCCAGACAGTAGCATAATAAACCCCATTTGCATCAGGATGTCTGGAGGTGTGTTTTAATTTTATTAAAAATACAATTATATTCGTGATAGTCATGTGATTCAAGATCTTAGGATTAATGTTATGTATAAAATATCTAACATTTGGTATCAAAGTGCATTTTATAATGCATGATTATCCATTCATGGGATTTATATAAATTGAAACAAATCAGCGTGTATAGATCCATTACTGGCTCTGTTTTTCAACAAATATCGATCCAACTATTATGCCCTGAATGTACGATTATTTGAATTCCGCAATTTTAATTTTGGGCATGATTGTTTGATCGTGATTATGTAATTTAAATTCTGTAGTTTTATTTTGGGCACGACTGTTTTCAATGGAGAAAACGATTTCTCTATCTTTGTATATAAGCTTAAGATGTGTTTTATGATAATGATTTCAACAGCCTTTGTGATGGACATAGACTTTGTCTTATAGATAGAGATGACCGAATTTTCAGATCTTAAGGCTTAGTCTTGATCATCTATCAAGGACAATAAATAGGGGAAATTCGTACTTTATATTTAACCATTTTGATTGTTTATTATCATTAATAAGAAAAAACTAATTTCCTAATGATGACCATATAATGAGGAAATGAAAACGTTTTGATTTACTAAATATTTTCCCAACAGTAGAATCCTAAGCTCTTCAATCAAATGACTATCACGACAGTAATTGCATTTTTAATCAAATTAAAATATACCTCCAGACAGTTTGATACAAAGGGCTCTCTAATGCTAAAGTCTGGAATTGCAGTTGTTGACATTAAGTCTGTTATCAACTGCTTCAATGGAAAAAACAATTTCTCTCTCTTTGTCTATAAGCTTAAGATGTATTGTATGATGATGGTTTCAACAACCTTTGTGATGTACAAAGACCTTGTCTTCTAGGTAGAGAGAACCAAATTTTCAAATCTTAAGGCTTAATCTTGACCGTACATCAAAAGTAATAATTAGGAAAAATTAATAATCTAGATTGTAACCATTTTGATTTTTGTTTAGCATATTAATAAGAAAACTGATTTCCTAATGATGACCATATTCATTTAATGAGGAAGGACATACGTTTTGATTTACTAAAGATTTTCCTTATATAATAATGCCCGATCAATACAGTTTGTTATAATTTATTCCACCTATTATCCGAGGTTGACTTTATGTGACATAACGCAATAAAATTTACAATAAAAAACTTACAAGTCTTTCAAATTAGAAAAAACGCGACAAAACATAGTTCTTAGCTTATAAGTTTTTCAAAAGATAAAAATAAAATAAAACACATAATAAGTCTATGGGAAAGTTCTAAATCGTCAAAGAATGTGTCGATAGCACTAGCAGTAGCATCGCCTCCAAATGCAACATTGTCTCCTTCTTCCAAATCCAACTCATAATTCTCATCAACAATCCAATCATCATCAGAAGAAAAATCATTAAAGTTATATTCATTCGACTTTCGAGCTTGCTTCAAATTGTCTTTTTTTGTGACATTATAGTACGCATATAGAACATCAACAATTTCAATTTAGGAATTTGTTTTTTTGTAGATACAACCGTCACATGAATAGTCAACAAAATTTTATATGCAATAATTGCACTAGGAAAAATTCAAAATCTTTAATTGTTTTTTACTAATATATATTATATTAAATGATTTTAAAATTTTTGGGGCCCTACAAAATAAGAGAGATCACTTTAAGCATGCATAAAGCCGGCCCTAGTAGACTCGGTAGAAACGTAAGTTTTTACGTTTTTACGTTCCGATTCTACGATTGTACCCCGTTTCTACCAGGTTGCGATTCAACACATTTTGCTTCTGTAATTTCAGGAACAAACTTGACACTGCGAGCTATTTACATGGACGAACTTGACACTGCGAGCCATTTCTAGGGACGAGGTTGACATTTCTAAAATTTCAGGGATGAACTTAAAATCGCAAGCTATTTATAGGGATCAAAATGAAATTCACCCTGGAAAGCTTGATATAATTTTATATTGTTGAATTTTGACGTTTGCTTCACTTTTGTGTTTGTATTCACCTACTAATTCCTCCAAAGTGATTTAGAAAATTTCTTTTTAAAATATTAATAACAGAAAGAAAAGGCATCTTCATTTAATCGAGTTATTATATTGTCAATTTTTTTAGCAAAATCATGCAGCCGAAACCATGTGTTTGGAATTTTTTGAATCAATCAAATAATTTTTTTTTAGAGAAAATAAATCAAGTAATTTTCACCAAACGAAAAGCTAATCTTAGTTTTTAGACTAAACAAATGTACAACATCTTACACTTTGCAAAAGGACATTTTATTCAACCTCACACTTATTTTCTAATGATGAAAATGACAGAATGATTAAGCCATGAAATTCCACCAAAGTTTCGGTTCTATTCTCTGTCCACATTTCATTTCAATTTATAAATAAAAGAATGTCTATTTTTCAAGTTTGAAAATTCTGCTTCGTTATTAACAAAGTGTCATATATCTATTTTTCTATTCAAAAAATATATGTATCCTAAAAAAAATGAAAAATCTAAGGTGTTGTCAAGTGGGGCACGTAACAAATCATCCACAAAAATCATCGAGAAGAAGATAATAAATAAAACAAAAGATTTTTAAACCTATTTTTTTCTTTCTAAAACACATTCTATCCTATAAAACTATAACTAACTTCTTTAGGAGGGTTGAAGGTTACGTATAGTGTCTCCCATTTCAGTCAACAATATTCTAAATATGACGAGTTTGTAGATTATATTTATATTGGTTCCTCTCTTCTTCACAGTGTGAGATTAAATGATTTAATCGTATCTTTAAAATTAGAAAGAAAAGGAAAAGGAAACCCTCCTCAAGTTCTAGGACATAAACTCCTTCAACACGTTTGGTGTAACTAGCCTCTTTAATTAATAACAAAAAAAGTAAGGATTGAGTCTAACTTTAAGGGTGGTCTTCATCTCACTGTTTTAGGACTATTAGAGGATCTAAATCGTAAGATGTGTTTTAGTAGAAATTTCTTTTACAAATTAACAATATGAGATATTGTGGTAAATTGCTTATGGTGATGGGGATGTAGTATTTTTATTATCAATGATATCCGTTAAAGAAAGAAAAAAAATGTTTTAAAAGATGCCTCTTGATTGGAAGCTCATTGTCATTGTTAGTAGTGGCGGAGGCAGAATTAAAATTTAGGGGGAGCCATAGTAGAAAAAATTGACCGTAGTAGAAAAAATTGAAAATTCTTAGGAGAGACGGTAGTAGAAAAAAAATTATTTTATTTTAAACCATTGAATATATGCATAGTATATAAAAAAAAAAATTAAAAAAATTTGGGGGGACAGGACCCCCTGCCCTTCATAGCTCTGATTGTCAGAGAGATGTGTAGTTGTCTTTGGTGATTACGGAACCAAAGGATCCGTGAACCCAATTTTGTACCTTTTTGCATGAGAGGGTCAATATAATCCTCACTAGAGTTAAATCTCAGATTAATGCTTTGGGAATAGCTCAAAGGAAGAAAAAAAAATTGCTTGTCTTCATTCTGTGTCACGTTTTCTATCTTTTTAATAAGAAATTGTCGATATGTTAATTTTTTCTTTGAGATTTTCACTATTTCTCTTAGGTTATAGATTTTTTAATAATAAAAATCAACATATGGCAGTTTTTTATTGATGGGATAGAGAACGGGACACAGAATGGAGACATATCATTCTTAACGTAGCTCAAATGGTACTTATTTTTACCATGTAATCTTCTCTTTTGTAATTTATAATATAAGATCCTATTTCCGGGGGGCACCTCTTGCATAACTTCTCAATAAGGATTTTTGTAGCTTCTTCAAATTAGAATTGGAAGTGAAAAAGAACAAAAAAATAGTTCAAATTACTTTTAGCTTAATCTCTTGCAATCAGCTTATGGTAATGGATCGTCTTGGGACCTTTCACAGAGGAGAGCCCAGAACAATACTTGTTGGCCATCAATACCTACGAAATGGTCTAACCCAATAGTTTTGCATTTCATAAGAAAGATTTAGGCCCAAGGTTAACAAAAGTAAGAGAAGAGATACTTAGAAAAAAAACACAGATGTGCACACGCCTTCTAAATTATTTCTGATTTTAGATTTTGACCCTGAACTAAAAACTGTCAAATTCCTAAACTATTTTGGAGTACTAATTTTGGACCTTCCATCCAATTTGGTTTTTTTTTCTTCTGAATTCCATCCAATTTTATTGTTATATCATAACGGAAGTGAATTATGTGAGTGTCACGTAATCAAACTCAAACTCGGTGATAAAATTAGAAAATCAAGTTTGAGCAAACAAAAAAAAGCAATTTTATAACGTTCATGAAATTTTAATAAACTCTTAATATTTTTTAAAAATTTCAGTATCTTTTTTTATATATTTATTTAACATGTCATAAGTTTTGTTGGGTACTTTCTTGATCGTGGAGCCTTAGGTGATCGAAGCGATCAACTATAGCTATCTACGACCCTGATGATGCCTTAAGTTTCATTATTATGTAAACTTTGAAAATATGAGCTATATGCAATTATTTATTGTTAGAAGGGGATGAACATTTTAGAGATTGTGAAAAAATCAGTTTGTCAATGCTTCTTAGTTGTTGGTATAGAGTTAATGAGTTTTCGTTGGATAGAGTATTTTATTTTTTTTATAGTATGATGCAGATGATATAAAGTTTTTTTACCGAGGAAACCAAGATGAAAATGTTGTATATTAATAGATATTTATTTTTACATTGTTTAGAAATTTAAATTGACGATGAAAATTCATATCATACATACAAAAAATAGAATTTTATATCGATACTGAATTCTTTAGTTCGATATTCCTTGATGTCATAATATTTCATTGCCCAAGTTTCAAAGTGAGAATTCTCACTATTAACATAGCACACGAAATACCCGACAATGATCATGGAGATTTTATTCATATAACCCCTAATTAAGTAAGATGGCGGTGCGAAAAATGTGAAGCACTAGCTATCCAAGTTAAATGAATATAACAACTAAGCAAGTTATTGACAAATTGTTATCCAACGCAGACAACCATTTAGCAAAGGATCAAATGATTTCTTAATTTTAGGACAAAGATCAAATGAACTTTATATCGATTTCTCTATTTTAAGCTTTGTAATCCAACAAAAAAAAATACAAGATTAAGCATAGGCTTAGAAAAAAGCAGTCAAGAACCCCAGGTGCTGAAAATTCAAGATTGACTTGAATTTCTTGGAGAGAGAAGCAGATTAATGGTGGGTCATTATAGTGAGAGACATTAGAGATTTTATTTGTGTTTTATTTAGTTGTTATTATAAATAATTACAAAGGGGAATCAGAAAAGGGGAATGAGATTGGGGAAGAAGATAAAGTTGAAAGAGTCAGAGAAAAATTAATTTGGATAATTTTGCCCCAGCAAAATCGTCCATGTGTACCGCAAATGTGCAAAACCATTGTGGATCGCTGGATTCCGCCAAATTTGGTTAGTTTGGGCAGCCCGCAAATAGTGTAGGGTATTAATGACAAGCAAAAAAAGTGTAGGGTCATAACATGATATTGAAAATTGTCTGAGGGGTATAAATAGGGATTAACTCTTCTACAATTGTTCGTTTACTTATATTGTGTAATAGAGAAAAAGAGAGATAAGGTAGTGGTTTAGATTTAAGAATACAATAGTAAAAAAATCGCATATCTTTATTTCTTAATTTATGTTAAACTACCTAGATTGGCATTTATTATAAAACGGAGGGAGGGAGTATGACAGAAGCTAAAAACAAAGATTGCACACACGCGGTCTTCCAAGATTGCACTGCACATGACCACCTTCGGGATGCGCACATAAAGACCAGCTTTGGGAAGCGCTTCAACATAATGTTAAGAATTTTCAGACAAGTATTTTGGCAACCGCAGTGTGAAAGTTTTAACCCTTCAATTTGAGGGTGGCTTCTTGCGGTGAGTTAAGATAAGACTTCCCATCAATTGAGCAGTTGGGTCACCTTGATTTATATCTTCCACAATTACTGTCGGATCGGGAGGTGGGGCTTTGCGCGTGGGTATCACCTTTTTTTTTGTGTAGGAAGAAATTTCAGACAAGTGAAACACTACTACCTCCATTCACGTCCCAAGTTTTATGTCCTAAATTTTTTGTAATATTTGCACTTGTATGTACGTGTGCACGCTAAAAAAAAAGAATTAAAAAATAATTTATTATAAAGTAAAAGAATTATATTCAACCAGATCAAAATTAGTTATGTGTGTTTTTTATCTTGTGTATATTTTCATTCTTATACTCAACTAATTAAAATTTGATATGTGAACATTTATTATAATTATATATATACATAGCAAATTGTTAATAATTGGATATAAGAATTTAGACATATAAGAGAACAAATAATTTTTTGCCCTATAATTCCCCGTTTGGGATATCTTCTCGATATTCAACACCATTCATAATTCATCGTACAGGAAAAATAATACAGACTACAACTTACACAGATAGTGGATATATGACATCCTAAATTTGAATTCTATCTTTAAAAAAAAATTCAATCTATGACATAATGATTCTGGAATGTGAATACCAACCATTAGGTATGATTTTCAAAACGGTAGCTAATAAACCACTCTCTCTCCGAATGATAAGCACAATTATGATTGATTGCAGTAGCAAATTGACCAAATAGTGTTGATTCTAGAAACATAGAATTATCTAAAAAGACAAACTACAATATTTATGTGTATATTTGAATTGCGTTTAGTTTGAATTTGATATAATTTAATATTCAGATAGAAAAAATATTTAATGATGTAAAATTTAGATTGATTTAGAATTAGTTTAAAATAGAGATAAAAATCTCAAATTATCCCCAAAATCCAATCAAACCTAGGATTAGAGCAAAAAATTATTTGTCCCAATTATGTGTCTCATTTCCTATCCTCACAAATAAATGATTGACATGTTCATGTTTCCTCTAAAGGTTCCACTATTTCTTTTAGCTTATAATTTTTTATTTAAAAAATTAACTTATGTCAATTTTGCATTTGGCTACAATGCTGAACGGGTGCTTTTTCAGCACGTTCAACAAGCATCCAAAGTCATTGGATTAATTCTTTTTACATCTAATGACTGTAACGCACACAATTATCCAATACGTCATCCACACCGAATTCAATGACTTCTAAATCTAACTGTTGTTGCCCAGTTTCAATTTTTTCCTAAAATTCCACAATTTTCGCCCCCCCAAAACGCAATTTTGCTCCAGATATCTCGCAAAGATCACTCTAATTCAGCTACAGTGCCTATCATGCCGCAAATTGACCATAATATGGAGTTCCAATATACCAAAAAAAACCCTAAAATCTCTTAATATCAGTCATGTTCTTCATTTTCTTCTTTTTTTCCAATTTTTGTGGATTCCTTCGATGGAGAATTCAATTATTGGTAGTTTGAAACAACCATTGTCATTCACCGATTTGCTTGCCAATCAATCCGTTCCAGTTTCAAATTTCATAGTGATTTCGGTGCCGAATCACAATGTTTTAGATTCAATTCGACATAGTAACGCTGGTGTTAATGTTGTCACAATATAATAGCTATTACAATTGAAATTATATGGCATAGTTTTAACCTTAAATATGTTTATAATGTTGTGTTTGTTTTTTATCATTAAGTTTGAACATAGTGATGAAGGATATCATTTATTCTCTGAACTATAAAAGCTTATGTGATTCTGATAATGTTGAACTTGTAAATCACCTTTGTCATTCGATGTCATTCACCGAGTTACTTGCAAATCAATCCGTTCCATTTTTATAATCTTAATTATAATATTTTAAAATGTGGACTAGTTACAGCTATTATCAATTGTATTATAGCTATTATATGCAAAGCTAATAACTATTATTAATTTGTCTCATAGCTATTATGAATTTGTTAGCTATTATAAATTTGTATTATAGCTATTATATGCCAAGCTAATAGCTATTATAAATTTGTCTTATATCTATTATGAATTTGTCTTATACCTATTATATGCCAAGTTCACCTTCCTTAATAGCCACCGGAATAGCATTTCCTTTCTTGTTTGATCTCAATTTTTTATCCAATAAAACACTACCCAATTTGCGTTCATGTATGTCATTCTTGTTTTTCTACATTCATTTGTGATATAAATAAACTTATTGGCTCATACTCTTCGATGTCTTTTACAAATTTATGGGGCATATTTTTATTGATTTTAGATTCTATCTTTTATCATTGGAACGTTTACATAGCAAAAGTAACTAAAATTTTCAAATAATTAAAGGGAAAATGAAAAGGAAGAAATTATGGATTTGTTGAGTCAGAGCCTGCTTTCTGTAGATTTCGTAATATTATTGAAAATATTATGAAAAGGGAAATCAAGTTCTTCAAAAAGAAAAAAAAGGATAAAATTCTCAAATTGGAGATGGTTTAATGGTGGAAATCGTTGGGTGGGGGGGGGGGATCGCAGGTAATAGCTATGGAGGAAGATGGAGGTGGAATTTGTGGGGAGTGTGGGTTAAGCTTCCATAAAAATTGGGGGATTTGAAGCTAATCATGTGTTCAGTGTATTTTTTGCAACTATCAACGACGCGTTTTTCAGGGTCGTTTGATTTGAAGGTAATGAATCAGATGGTTATTAAATGTGTTCAGTTATGTTCAACACCAAAGCCGAGTCAGTCAATTTATTATTAGTGCCACAGAGAATGAGACACCAAAGGGTGAAAGAAAATTCCTACTGTAGAATTAGAAGTACATATAATTCTTATACCCACCTGGTCCCTTACACCTAATGGCCTATTTTAAGTCTCATGACCAGGGACGAAGACAGAGGGGGGCGGGGGTGGCAGTCGCTCCCCACCCCTCCCTTCCTAGATTTCTAAAAATACTACTAGATATAGTAAATTTTATATGTAGTTCGGAATATTTTATCAAATTCGTCCCCAACATTTGTAGTTCAGGTATACTGTTGCAGTTTTCACTCCCTCAACGCAAAATTCATAGCTTCGTCCCTGGTCACATCTGCTTATAATTCCCTTCTACCAAATGACCTATCAAGCAATAATGCTACTTTGACTTGGCTCTGGAAACTTAAAAATGTACCCAAAATCAAAGTTTTCCTTTGGTTGTGCCTTCACGACAGATTACCTTTGATATTAAGTCCCTACTCTTTTCCAACAAAAATTTAAATCTATGGATTAAAATGAACTGTACTTCGACTTTAATGTACAAAAGAATTATCCCTTTGAAGGTTATTTTTTCTTTTGCATGTTGGAATCTTTGGCTCGCGCGACATAATCGACTTTTCTAAAAGAATAGTGTGATACATAACTCCCAACATATAATCTCCAACAGCATAGAATATGTGTACGCGGATAATATATTTCGTCATCCCTCTTCAATCATCTGTTTTAATATCAAATGGCAACCCCCAAATCACCCAGCTCTTAAATTAAACACGATGGCTCTTTGTCTATCATTAAATGGTACAGGTGGTGCGAGAGGAGTTTTACGAAATCACTTAGAGGATTGGATTTTAGGGTTAAGTACAAATCTTGCATATACTACCAATAACGAAACTGAACTTATGGCCTTATGTACTGGCCTCAAACTAGCTATTTAACATAAATTTAGCAATCTGGAAATTAATATCGATTCGACATTTAACCTAAATATGATTATTGATATTGATTCTCCTAATATTGTCTACGCTAACATCGTTCATGACTGCAGATCCTTACTCAATCAGATTCCGTTGTGCAAACTGAAGTACATCTACAGACAAGCCAATCGAGTGGCTGATTCTCTAGCCAAACATGGAAGTTCTCTATCCTTACATGATCACCAAATTTTCAAATCTGTACCAGGGTTCGCAAGAGAAGTATGGGATCATGACAAGGAAGGGAAAAGCTCTATTAGACTTAAATTATTAATTCGGATTTATAGTTTTTATTTTCTGTCTGTCCTTCTTGTACTTTTATTCTTGTAAAACTCTTTATTATCTATGTTAACTACTCCCTTCATTCTCATTTAATTGTCGTTTAGGAGATATATAGATATCTAAAATAATTTTCGCTCTTTTATTAGTTGTCAACAATTTATTCCAATTATACCCTCGATATTTCTTTTATTTATTGTCTCTGCCATCCCTCTTTTTTTCTTTCTTTTCTTTATGTTGTACAAGTGAGAGAGAAGGCTAATATTAGAATTTTCACTGTAAAATGACAAGTTCTTTAATATTTTAAAATTGTCTAAAGCGTCTTATATTTAAGAATGGAGGGAGTACCTATCTTCACCAAAAAAAAGAAGTACATATAATTTTTGAAAATATACATATATTATGGCGTATATGAAAAAAAAATACAAATCCAGGAAAGAACAAAAAAAAAAAAAAACAAACAATAGGCGCAAACGAGTGAACCCATGTGCTTCAGCTTCACCGCCCATAGTATGAAAAGGAAAATAGAAGAAAATAGTATTAGAATCCAAATGAGCCACTACTACCTTCTGCCTTGTTCATCTTTATAACTGATGAACCTGACATCTTCTGTAATTCTCACCAATAATAGACTCTATTCAATGTTTCTTCCATAAAATACTCAGACCACTCCCTATCTTCACTTCATCTCCACCACTGCAGAATATATATATATATATATATATATATATATATATATATATATATATATATATATATATCAACAACAACAAAATAAAGTCATTAAATTGGTATGTGCGATGATGAATAATAGACGAACATAACATTTGACGATGGATGCACAAAACTACTACTCAAGAATACTACTAAAACAGTACTCACGTATACAATCCGATAATATAATATCATGACTCACGATGATTATATTTTGGATATATATATCCAAAATATAATCATCGTGAGTCATGATATTATGTACACCAACATACGTTAAAGTAGTTGATATTGTTGTGTAGCAATCAACTCATATATCGCGGATCTAATCTACTTTCCCATTTTGTTTTAAAAAAATGTATTATGATAATGTACGATTCACTGAAAAATCATGGTTATTATTTTACATATACACATAAACTCGTTTTTCGTGATCATGGATATTTTGATCTGCATGTCTATACATTAGCGTCAGTATTATACAACTTCCTAAGATTCGAGTTGGAGTTTTATCTTATCTATCTATATTAATTTGTAAGTACGACAACATTGTCTAAATGGTTACACTATGTGAAACTTGTATTTTTGTAGTGGATGAATTTGATTTTCTTTAAACTATAATGAAAATGATATTCACTTCGTCTGGATTTCAACGTTTCATTTGTCTTATTTGAATTAATGAAATGTTCTTTGAACTAAAATTTTAATTAAAAGTTTCAATTATATCGCATATAATGGTAGAAGAAAAAAGGAACCAAATGACCATATTGTCTTTTCGGATCAAGTATGAATCAAGGGGTGAAAATCCTCTGTCTCCATTACTGTTTTCATCTCTATCCCCAACCAATCAGAATTTACTATATAAATATTTTTCTATTTATATATACACAGGGTAAATTGTAATTGATTGGGGACAGGGATAGGGATAGGAACGGGGACAGATGATTTTTTGCCTGAATCAAGATGCACGGTTTCTCTATTTCTCTATTGAACATCGATTTTTTCAAAGATACCCACCAAAGTTGTCTCCAATTTCATTTTTAAAAAAAATATATCATAATTGCAAAAAAAAAAAAAAATTATTCCTACTCTGTTTCATTATTATTTATTTGTTAGTATATGGTTTTTAAAAAAAAATATAACTTAAAGAAAATGTAAACCCTAAACAAGATTCAGGAAGACTTCTATGTAAAATTACTAACGTGTAATTTTATTTTTGTCGTGTTTTGTTTTGTTTTTCTTTTCTTTTCTTTTTTTTTTTTTGGTTTGAATTGGCATGCGAATAAGAGAATTTTCATGGAATGCAATTTTGCAAACTATGAAGCAGATGATTTGATAGCATTTGGGATGAGTGGGGGACTAGTCGGCAATTGTTCTCATCATTTGCCTTGGTACTTTTTCTTGAAAGTAAAGGGCAAAGAGGTTTTTAAAAAAAAAATAGAAACATGGGCATTCAAGGAACTTTTGCCTCAACCTAATCTTGAATTTACCTTTTCCTCGATTTTGGTAATTGAAGTCCAAGTGAAGGGCGCACGATTATAGAGTGTTAAAGGCATTAAAATATAGCCTCACCGGAGGGTAGATATATTATTGCCCCATGTGTGGGGAGAGAGTGTCGAACTCGAGACCGCACCCCACTGAGCTACAACCTTCTTGACTTGTGTTCGACATTTATTAACTCTCATGCAGCATTTGTTATTTCCTTATAATAAACACATGTCTTAAAGATGTAATATGTGTTTTATCTTGATAAACATCTATCATTAGGTAGGCGTGTTAAGAAAAATTGAAACCAACAAATCCAAACCGAATTTTTGATTTGAATAGTGAATTGAATTGGTTCAGTTTGAACTATATTAAAATCGAACTTTTTGTTTGATTTGAATTTTTTTCAACTCAAACCAAACCAAAGCGAAGTAATTCATATATACTTATTTGTTATTATTTATGAATTGTATTAGGTATGTGTTACTTATTATGCGGTAATTATTTTAGAAAGAATAAGTTAGACTAATAAAATAAACCTAACATTTTATATTAATCTTCTCCATTAATCGATATTATATAGATATTCAAATACGTCACTTTTCTTTTTCCCTCATATTTTCTTCTTGTGCCTCATTTTGTGTGTATTCCCATTAGCTAAATAATTATTAGAAAGATTTATTTATTTTTTAATTAATTTAATTTGTTTTACATGTATTATATTATTTGTGAATATTATTGCAATAAAAATACAATGGAAAAACAATAATTCACTCAAAAATACAATAAAAAAAATTGATTGATTTGTAAAATAGACTTAGGAAAATGAGCAACAAAACAATAAATATAAAGTATTGGTAATACTTGCTAAATACTCCCTCATTCCTAAATATAACTTTCATTACATGTTGAAAAAATTAAGATAATTTTGTAATAAAAATGTCAATATTACTATTTTAAATATGACTTGTATACCACTAATTTTATTTAAGAGAGTAATATTAATATTTTGACTAAAAAAAATATTAATTTTTATTTCTTTAATTTTTAAAATATGTAATTAAAGTCTTATATTTAAGAATGGAGGTAGTACTGAATTTGATCTTCACAATAAATTAGGACTTTAACTCAATGTTCAGCTATAGTAAAAGATTTTATTTTTTAAGATAAAAGATTTTTTAAATGTATAAGGGAGATCACAATATTGTGTATAACTCTCTTTTTTGCTGGTCCAACATACAACAAAATGAATCAAGTCACCTATCCGGAATGTAGAGGAATCGGTCATTTTCAATCCAACATTCAATTCTCGTGAGAAAATTTCTCAGGAAAAAAAAAAGGTAAACATAACCTTATCTGTCCTCTTCGTTTCAATTGGAATGAATATCCCAGAAACCAGGGGCACATACATATACAGTATATAATTAAGAGGTTCACTTAATCATAGTACCATCTTTATGAGATTTGTCCAAAGTTCTTTAATATAAATTAAGTAGTGGGTCAAGTCTCATAATAACGGTACTAAGATTGAATTTTTTTCTAGTACCATTGAAAATGTGGACCCACCAGGAACACGTGGCTAGAAGCCAACTGGTCAGATAAAAAAGAAAGACAAATTGGTCATTAATATCCCTAAACAATTTATAACTCAAGCATAAGTTTTCAAAAGATTAATTATGAACATTAAAATCCTTAAATAATTTACAATTGGTATCTAAGGTCCTTCCGTCAAAATAAATGTTAGTCAAGAAAAGTCAATTGGGTCAATATAAATATTTTAAGGGTATTTTTGGTACATCATATTGACATTAACCCCACCCCAGCTTCTTCTTAGACGAACCCCACCCCGTAGGCGTAACCGCTCTTGCATATCAGAAGCTACCCCACCTTGTAACCCTCTTCCTTCTCCTTCTCCATTCTAAAGCCGCAGGGGCAAAGGGAGGGGGCATGGTCGGCGCCCCCTACATTTTTAAAAATACTATTATTTATCGAAAGAGAAAATGACTATTTATACCCCTTCAACTATTTTCAAAAGCAAGTTATGCCCCTTGTCTTTTTGCGTGCCATTAATGCCCCTGACAATTTACGGGGTACCATAAATGTCCCTCAGAGGCGGAATCCAGCGAGTTTTGGTGGCGTAGCAAGCGTGCGAACCGCACATGCGAAATTTGAGGGGTATTTTCGTCCAACCATGAATCATCATCTTCACCAATCTCCTCCTTCAACCATCCACTAAAACCACCACCCCTCTACACCACCACTGTCACCCCTCTCCACCACTCACCTCTCATCTCTCAGGGACTGGTTTAGCGACTTTATGGAGCTCATCCAAAGGAAAACTTTTATCAGCAAAAATCGACTTTCGGGAGAAAAGAATGAGAAGGGGAGCAAGGAAAAGAAAAGAAAAAGAGGGGAAGAAAAGAGAAAAGGAGGAGGGAGAAAGGGGATCGGAGAGAAAGAAAAGAGAGGCAGAGGCGGCGAGTGAGGGAGATCGGAGAGGTTCGCGGCAGAGAAGAAGAAGAAGGAACAGAAGCAAAGAAAAAGAAAGGAAGAGAGAAAGAGAACAAGAGAAAGAGAGGTGGCGGGGGTAATAGTGGAGGACCCGCGGCGGAAGGCGGGGAGAAAAATGGGGGAAACGGCTGGGACAAAGAAAAAGAAGAAAGGAAAGGAAAGAGAAAGAGAAAGAGAAAAGGAGTAGAAAAGGAGAAGAGAAAGAAAAGAGAAGAACGGTGGTGGGGGAAGGCGGCGGCATCGCCGGAGAAGAAGGAGGAGCCGCTGAGAGAACATCCCTCAATCTTCAAAAACATCCCCAGAAAATCCTAATTTATCTAAACCCATTAGAAAAAAATTGGATTTATGAATTTTGGGAAAGTTGGAATTTTCATACAATCACTATTCTTCTTTTAATTTTCTTCATTGCCCAAAATCTCATAGTTTGGTTTGTAATTTGTAATGGGTTTTAAAAAAAAATTCTCCCACTGCCCAGAGCAAAATCATGATAATGAAAGAAAGCTTGAAGGAATGAAAGAATGAATGCTTAGGTTTGGAAAATCCTTGAATTTGCAGAGGCAGCCATTAGAGCCAGAAAGAGGGCAGCGGTAGGGGTGGGAGTTTTTTAGCAAGGAAATCTTGGAATCTTTTTTACTTTTTGGGTTGGGTGAATTTGCCCAATTCTTCTTTGATTTTGAGGAAGAAGATGAAGATCTTCAATTGGGTCTTGAAATTAGATTGGACGATTTTGCCCTTGAAAAATCAGGCATGTGACTCGCACGCTTGCTACACTACCAAAACTCGCCGGATTCCGCCTCTGAGGGACATTTATGACACCCAATAAATTGTCAGGGGCATTAATGACACGCAAAAAAGACAAGGGGCATAACTTGCTTTTAAAAATAGTTGAAGGGGTATAAATAGTCATTTTCTCTTATCGAAATTTTATGTGTATTTTGGAAAATTTTATCAGTTTCGTCCCTCCAAATTTTTTTTTTGCCTTTTCTATTACACCCAAATTTTTTATCAGTTTCGCCCAACACCAAATTCCTGACTTCGTCCCTGTAAAGCAGCAAAAACTTTCTTCTTTAATATCTGTCATATCTGAAAATGCTATGGTACCATCAGAAGCCCAATATATTAAAATTGTGATTTCTTGGTCTTTATTTTTTAATGGAATTTGAGGGAGAATTGGGGGATTGCATCCATCTCTCAAGATTATGTTTATGTGGAATGGATTCATTCTCCCACGGAGAATTTCTCTGTATTTTTGCACTTCATTCATGAAGGAAGATCTCTGAAGTTAGTTTTATTTTTTGCATTTGTAGGGAAGGGCAGGGGGAAGGGGGTGCTTTCGCGAACAAGGGTTGGTGGGTGCTTGGTATGCGTGGTGTTTGAAGAAGAGGTAGAGATGGGAATCAAAATACCATATTACCCCTTTAAATTTTGGAAAATTCTGATATGGATCAGGGCTCAGTGTGGACTACGTGATCTGAGATTGCTATGCATCAATCGCAGAATGAGCGAGAGAAGGAAATGCAGATGATGCTAGCTGAAATCTAGATCGCATGGTCTAGTTTAGATCGCAGTCCATATCGGAATTGTCCTTAAATTTTAGCTTTGACTCTATCTTTTTTTTTCAAAATTCATGTTGACAGTGATTTTTTGGATGAAAGTACATTATATATTAATTATAAATTGTTTAGGAATTTTACTGTTTATAATTATTATTTTGGGACTTTATGCCTGACTATAAATTGTTTAGGAATAAAATTCATCAATTTTTTTTTTGGTTGACCCTATCTACCAGACAATATGGTGACTAATTCGGGTTTGACCTACGGTTGGCCTGTAGCGTGACAGCTAGCGGGGAAGGACCTGACCCATACTGCTCTTATATACAGAGTCCTACCACCGCGGAAAAATCCCAGAGAGTCGATGTCCACGATGGTAATCGAACCCTCATCAACGAAGAGGCATATAACAACTCCAATAAATTACCCCAGAGCTCGGGGTTACAAAATCCATCAATTTGCCAAAAAGAAAAAGAAAGAAAGAATTTAAAGGACAGGTACTCCCGATCACGTGAGGACGGGTACTCACGATCACGTGCAGTCTTGGCTTGTACTTTGACTCTACCTGCTGAAGTGCGTCCCGGCTCCTATGAGGAACAGATTTTTGTTCCGCATTGCGGGACACGATCTAAACCGTCGGATGATATTTTCTAACGGTCCAGATCTGGAGAGAGAAATTTTTTTATTTTTTATTTTTTAAGTCCAACAGTAATTTTTCTCTCTCCAGATCTAGACCGTTCAAAATATCATCCGACGGCTAGAATTGTTCCGCACGTGCGCAAAAAAAACTATTCCGCATAGGAACCGGACTGAAGTGGATGGAAATTTGATTTTAGATTCAATGCGGTGTTCAATTCGCATAAAAAAACATATTTTAGTTATGAGATAAATTAATTTTATAGTTGGATTTTTTTCTTCCAATAAACAGTATCTATTTGTGTGATACTGTTTATAATTTTACAGAATAACAAGATTCCCAACTACGGGTGAAAGTGAGTTAAATCGACCCGTGCAGTAACACAAGATTTGATTCAATATTCTGTTCGATTAGCTAAGTACATGAGCTAAATGAGTGGTGATACATGAGCCAAGATTTTTGGCTCATCTAAAATATGAGTTGAGCTTGAAATAGATGAAGTTCGACTCATTTGGTTAATGAGCTGGCTCAATATATATATAAAATAAAATAGCCTCACATGACCCTTTTAAAAGTAACCGCACGTCTTTTTAAGGAAAATAAACAAAGACAGCCCTAGAAATCTCTTATAATGTTCTCATCTTCTCAAAGTGGAAGAGTTATTAATTTATATCGAGCGTTTTTGCCAGAAAGCAGTTCAAACATTGAGTAGTGAATGTGAATGACTCGAGTCACTTATGACATTCAGAGAAACTCAAAGTATATTACTAATTTTCGTTTATTACTGAGGATAATTAATTGTTTGTCTAAAAATACTCTTTTTATGATAATATTATATTTTTATCTTTTCAGGTGAAAAAACATGCCAAAAAAAATCAAATTGGTTATATAAGAAGACTTTTGTGACTTTTTACATTTATTAATAAGGATTATAATATTTTGTAGCTAGATTTTGTTTGGTTTACATTGGTTTAATTTTATATATTGTTAAACTTTTTTTACTGGATTCTTTAATAGTATAATGAGTAGAAATATATAAATTTCTATTATATGTCATTATGCTAATAAAATCTCTTGATTTATTTTGTATAAGTTGGATATTAAACTCATATTATAAGTAATCGTATTTTTTCAAATATATTTGTAGAAAAACGAGTGCAGCTGAGCTGCTCGTAAGGACTGATGAGTTGAGAAAAAATAGCTCATATTAAATATGAGATGAGTTGTGAATTGTGAATTGTACAAATTTAGTGTGAAATGAGCTTGAGCTAGTCTAAATATAGCTTAACTCAACTCATCTCATTTCCACCACTATTCCCAACTTTTAAATGAAGTTCAAACGGTTAAACGCATCTCGCAAGTGCATAAAAACATTTATTTTACACTAAATTCGGATAAAGTGAAATTAAAAAAAAAAAGAGAGAAAATTGTGGGGTTGGAATTAAAGTATGAATATTTTATTTTTTATTGAAATTGAAATGGGGTGAGTCACCAACATTGAAAGTCCCAAGAGAATACCTATACTATGATAATGATTACAGGACCGTCCTGCACGTCCTTTGTCCTGACAAAGTTCTTAAACTCTGCCGCCTTCCACGTTCCCTGCCCTTTTGTTCTACTACAGTACGGGATAATACTTATTTTTTCTTCATGCATAACATTTGTCATCTATTAAATTAAAATATTTTACGGTTAAAATTATTTAAATTAATAAGTATTGTGAAAAAAAAATTTAATCATCAAATATTTAATCTGATGATTAATATGTGTTATGTATGTATAATTGAAGCTCGACTAAGCGGTTGCCCCAAGGTAGATAGAAGCGCCTCACAAAATGAGAAGAAAACACTATAAAAGAAAATTTAAAGTATGCTCCATGTATGAGGAGCACCCACTGTGCTATGGACATTGTGATTATTAGCCTCATTCTTTTTTTCTTTTTTTTTGAACGCCCGAGGGCGAAACCCCAAAGGGAAGAGAACCAACCATAAAGCGGAGAAGAACACCTCATAAGAGGAGAAGAGTAACCTAGAAGGGAGACAATTAAAGCTTACCCCATGTTTGGGGAAGGTATCGAACTCGGAACCTCTCGGTCACGGACCGGTCAATACCCCACTAGGCTATTGGACCTTTGATGATTATTAGCCTCATTCGACAAAGCAAATTCTATGATTTTAGATTAGAGAATTTTTTAATCTTAATTTGGAGATAAATATCTTTGAAAGTCATATTTCAAATCCATTGATAGAGAATACGAGGGAGACATGGGCTATTTTTAAATGCTCGAGTATCCATTTTTTTTTGGAATCTTTAAGTTATAAAATTACCAACTAGATATATAGTGTCTGTCTAAGATTGGAGAAATATCGGATTGAGCTTATCCTAAAGTCGTGTTAGGGTGAATTAGAACCTAAAGACTACAAAAATTAAAATCATATATTTGATTGGATTTCTATCTAAAGTTCTTCTTTTATTTGTGTCTCAAAAATAATACTATTTCTATCCTAAATAGAAGGTCAACATTTAATTGTTATAAGAATCAAGAAGAGTGGTTTGATCCGAAGCAGGGGCGGCTCAAACATATTCGAGGCTCTGTGCGAAAAAAAAAATTGGGGCCCCAAATTTTAGGCTAAGAGTATATATATATATATATATATATATATATATATATATATATATATATATATATAAACAAAAAAAATTGGGGCCTCGGATTTTTTGCTAAGTATATATATAAATAAATAAATAATTGGGGCCCCGGATCTTTTTTCTAAGTATATATATACAAAAAAAAAAAAAAAAATTTGAGGCCCCGGATTTTTTACTAAGTATATATATAAACAAAAAAAAAAAATTGGAGCCCCGAATTTTTTGCTAAGTATATATATTAAAAAACAAATTTGGGGCCCCAGATTTTTTGCTAAGTATATATATAAACAAACAAAAAATTGGGGCCCCGGATTTTTTTTTAAGTATATATATACAACAAAAAAAATTGAGGCCCCGGATTTTTTGGTAAGTATATATATAAACAAAAAAAATTGGGGCCCCGAATTTTTGGAGGTCCTGTGCGGTCGCTCACCTCGCACACCCTCATAGCCGCCACTGATCCGAAGTAACTTGCTATAATACCTTAATTAAATCAAAGTTGATTTATATATTAGTGGAACTTGCATCATTAAATAGAGGAGATTAATTATGAGAGATAGTAAAATTATCAATTTGAAGAAAGTGGACGTTTAGTTTGAGACAAATTAAAATAGAACGTGAATATTCAATTTATTATAAGTTATTTATGATAGAAGCTTTAAGACAACGAGTGTGGTATATTGTTGAGGAGGGAATTTGGAAAGCAGTTAAATTGTATAGGAACGGCCCGAAATTGTCACATATATTGTTTCACAGATTACCTCCTACGTTTTGGTGAAATTCCAACCCAGTAAGCAATTTTGGTGAAAATTACAATGTTTTTTGCTTTCTTGGACAAAATGTGAGTTTAAGTAAGTCTATTTTCTTTTTAATAAGAAAATTATTATCATTAATTGATATCGAAAGTTACATGTGATATGAGAAAATTCGGTGGGTGTTTAAGTAAGTCTCATATGTATATTTCTAAGAATGTGAGCTCGAGGGTAGCTCAGAGATTATTTCGGGAGTTTGGAATACCAATATACACTATCTTTGGGAACTTATATGGGAGTTTCTTTGCTACATAAGCGGGGTTCGTCCCTTACAGGGTGTCTCAATCATTTTGGAGGCCCTGTGCTAAATTCTGAAATGAGGCCCTACATAATCGGAGAAAAGTGACTTTCATATAAATATAACAAAAGAAATCATTACAACTGTGTTATAATTTTTGTTCTCCCAAATGTACAACAAATTTGTAAAAATAATTTTAAAAATATAAATACTGATAAATTTTCTTCACTTAAACATAGTGATCCTTCTAGTTGTCTTTGAAGCAAAATCATCAACTAAATTTTCATATTTGATTTGCTCCAAAAGATCATTCTCAATTGCTATCGTCGTTAATCCATTGAGTCTTTCCTGAGACATTGTAGAACGCATGTATGACTTCAACAACTTCAATTTTGAAAAGCTAATTTCTGTAGATGCAAAAGTAACCGGAATAGTCAACAAAATTCCGTATACAATTATTGCGTTAGGAAAAAACCCTACACGCTTCAATAATAAAAAAATATCAATAGATCCCATATTTTCATTAGGCTTGATTTGTCTAAGTAACTTAAGCTTCACATTCAAATCATTTCCATCAATATCAAGAAGAAAGATAACATATTTCACGTTTTTGAACTTTTACCTATAAATAGAGTGGGGTAGTTTGTCCAAAAAAATTAACAATATTTACTGATATTTGTCAACAAAAAAAATATATCAAGTAATTACAATTTTTATTATTCTTCAACAAAATACAAATACACACCCTAAACAATATATATATATAACTAGCATAAAAATGGGGTCCTCAATTTTTAGAGGCCTTGTACGTTCAATCACTAACACCCTCTTAACCACCCCTAGTCCCCCTACATATGATTTTCTTGTGGGAAAGGCGAAGCGTAAATTGTGGGTTGGAAACGGCGATAATTATTGGAAGCTCGCTTGTTTTTGATTAAGATTGTCATGACATCAATACCTCATTATATTATGCAAATTACTAAATTACCTGCGCAAACTACTAGGAAAATTCTAGCTAAATTCAAACAAACACGAACAAAATTCAAAAATTACAAACAACTAAACAATCGAATACGAACGTGATTAGTATTCACATAGAATTCAAACAAAACTCGAAGTGTGTTCGAATTATAAACGAACCTTGGAAGGATCGGAAGACCATACACTACAAAAAATGCCTTTTGGGACTAAATCATTTTTATCACGAAATGTTCACATTTTTTGACAAAAATAACTTCGTTTCGAAAAATATGACAGTTCGTAAAAAAAAATCACATTTCGTCACGAAAATTAAATTTTTTTTAGCTAAATAAAAAGTTATTCATTAATCATAAAATAGTCGAGGTCATTACAATCAAAAGATAACATAAAAACACAAGAAAAATAAAAGTTATACAATGGTTTAGACAACCATGATAACAGATAAAAGCTAAGACCCTGGGTAATAACACTAATAAAAGTAGAAAAAATAAATACATAATAAAATTATTCGCAACATCTTCTCCGTAATCCTTGAACAACAGTAGCAAGAGAAGCTCAGTTTCAACATCTTTCACGAAAAGTAGTTGCTTCGTCACGAAATGTTGAAAAATTGTGACAAAGATAATTTTTCGTCACGATAGGTATGACTTTTGGTGAGAAAACGGCCCATAGACAAAAGTTTGTCACGAAAAGTTTCGACCTAAAAAAGAATTTATTTAATCTTATAGATATACATGTGTATATGCTATAATTTAGAATATAATTTTAGTTTTTATATTTGTTAAGTCTTACATTAAAGTTATTGCAAAAAAATAGTATTCAGTTAGAATAATTTTATTCATATTTTGATAACAATTCCATACACAAATACATTTATTCTGTTTCAGAAATATATTTGAAAAAAAAATTAATGACAATTTAATTATTGAAAATTTAATGAGAGTGTATTAATATTAATTTGATTCATGAAAAAAAAATGAAATCAAAATACAAAGAGAAATTAAAATAAGTAAAGTTTCAAAATCCAAAACTCCATTACAATAAATATAACAGGAGAAATGATAATTAACAAAAGATCAACTAGCCCAGTGGCCAACCGCACGACATACATACGGGAGGTCGCGGGGTTCAATTCTTGGTTTGGCGTGGAGGGGGGAAGGTGGCCCGGCTAGACAAACCCAGCTTTAATTATTTTTTTAATTTTCAAAATTAAGTACTTTTCGTGACAAAGTCTTGTCAATAATACTGACTTTTTGTGTCGAAGACTAGTCGTCACTAATATAATTCGTGACAAAAACTGATCCTCAATAATATCTTTCGTGACGAAATGACTAATTCGTCAAAAAAATACCTTTAGCGAGAGTTAGTTCGTGACGAAATATTTTCGTCACGAAAGGTCTTTCGTGACTAATAACTGGCATTTCGTGAAGATAAATTATCGTTTGTAAAAATCATTTTTGTAGTGCGTGAAATGATCGTAGTTCCTACTTAATTTAAAATTCTAAATTAATTACAATACTCTCTTCTTATTCATCTAGATGAAATCTGAAAATTTTCAAAATCTTATCATATTTGCTAGTGCTAAACAAATATTTATCTCATAAAAAATAGTATTTTGTTCCTTGTCTTAAAATTCTGAAACTCAATTTCTCCTATCAAAATTATTACGAAAAAAATATCTACTGGGTTCTTGTTGAACTGAAGCAATCTAAATTCAATAACATTGATTCTAAAACTGATTATTTTATTCGATCAAATTAAAGTTTAGGATTTTAAATTACATTTTCGTTGTTCCAAGCAACGGCGGCGAGGAGCTCGAAGAAAAAAAAAACCAGAGGCAAAAATGGAAATCAGAATCGAATAAGGAAGAGAAAAAATTGGCCGAGATTTGAAAATTGAAGATTGAAGAGATTTGAGAAGACTGAAAAAGCTGTATGTAGAGTTGAATAGAGAAGATTGAACCAGATAGTTTGAGTTGATAGAGATTTTTTGTTTATCTCAAATAAAAATTCAGTTTTTGTAAAAAAAAAAAAAAATTCAAGTCGATTTTTATCTTAACCCGGTCCGAAATGGAAAATAACTAACTCAGACAGATCGTACCATCCAACGTTCCTGAGTCCAATCCCACGAGTTTACAGTGATCGTACTTGATTACCAATTCTACTCAGGATCTAACACGTAAGACCCCATAAAACTCGTAGAATCGTACATAGGGGTGTCAATCGAGATATGTGAGCTGAGCTTGGCATAGCTCACGCTCAGCTCACATAAAAATTCAAAAGCTCAAGCTCACGCTCAGCCCGGAAAAGCTCATAAACCTTGAGCTCACGCTCAGCTCACATTTTAACACGAGCTCGAGCTTAGCTCACGAGCTTCCCAAGCTCACTTATATTAGCGAAGAAAACGAAAATCCTGTCTCAAGAATAGCATAATAAAATGAGCCTTAAAACTAAATTTGGACAAGAATACACAAAAAGAAGCAAAAGTTTCAAAATTGTTTGATATGCTAATAAAAGGAGTCTTATATAAAATAAAACAAAAAATAAAAAACAAGAGAATCCATGCACTTAAAATTTTAACAAATGATAAATTTACAAATTTCAAAAGATTGATTTAATTCCATTGTCGGTGGCAATTCCAATTTTGGACAATCCCATTGAATTCTTCTACACCATCTCACTTTTTATTGTGATTCATCCCAATGTATTTTGTACCGTATTTTCCCACGCTGTCTTTTCCTGTTTTCTCTCTTCCTTTAACTTTTGTACATGTCTCTCTCCTGTTGTAAAATTCCTTCTTTAATATAATCTCCTTTCTACCCAAAAAAAAAGATTATTGAGTTAATCCACACATTATAATTATAATTATAATGTATATAAGTTTTTTTTTAAATTAGTATTATTATATATATATATATATATAATATTTTAATTATATTAATCTTATTCGGGTTCGAGCTTTTTTCGAGTTGAGCGGGGTCAAGCTCACGCTCAGCTCACATAAGAAGCGAGCTTGAATATTAAGCTCACGCTCACATTTTTTTGAGCTATGTGAGCCGGCCCGAACCCATTGACACCCCTAATCGTACGATATGACGAGTTAACTCACAAGTTTGACGGTCTTACTTGCCTCCTTCACCATCTGATGTGAAAGTGTTAATTTACTCAATTAACCTCCAACAAATTCTACCAAAGTAAAAAATTCACCTGCTTCTCATTGACATAACTGTTTTGTATGATAGATCACAGACAAGGGTATGATATGTCCATGTTCCTATTGCCCCATTGGCAAATTTAGAGTGGGGCATTTTTTTTAATTTTTTTTAGTTTTGTTTCTGTAACATCCCGTAATATGAATATTTTTTAGTGTACTCATTTTTGAGTCAGTTTTCGATTTGAAATTAGATTTTGTGGTTCGTGAATTATATGAATAACACCACTTATATTTTAACAGGTTTGGTTAAAATTTTAACAAGCTTAAATGTGTAATGGGACTATTATGTTTGATGCGGGGACCATCTACGAGGCTGCCTTACACAAAGCATCCCTTATCAAACATTCAAGGTCCAATGAACTTGAATATCATCTTCTAGATGTAATTTAACTTCCTCTTTAGTCTTCAACTCGCGGATCAATGTAGATATATCTTGAGCCACTTTCCTTACTCTGTCTTGTCATTGGACCTTGAATATTTGATAAGAGATGCTTTGTGTAAGGCAGCCTCGTAGATGGTCCCACATCAATGTTTATTAAATTTTTTTTAAACAAATTTAAGGGTAAAAATTTGAAATCTTGTGAAATTTTTACTATATAGTGATTATCAAAGATATTGATGACGACTTGTTTTCTATTCTTGTTGATGAATCCCGTGATATATCAATGAAGGAGCAAATGTCGGTAATATTTCGTTATGTGAAGAATGGGTAGGTATTAAAGTATTTTGCTGGTGTCAGTTATGGATCAAATACTATCGAAAATGATGTAATTATAGAATATTATCAAAGTATGAAAAATGCGTATACGCTTTTATAAATTTATTTTATCAATATTGATTGTGTCTCTTCTTCCTTTAAAGTATGGATCCGCCACTATATGGCCCTAACCCGTAATAAAAACTACCATGTGACTAGAGAGAAAATGGTGATAAATATTTCGATAAAAGAAGAATAAAAAGCTGAAAACTATCTATATTTCCATTCAATGTGGGGCTCCATAATTACAAATGACCATGAAGGTGAAATTTTATAATAACGAGTGTCCATACCCAGCCAAACCAATTAAAATAATCTATAATAATTTGAGGTCCACTTTCTTTTGCAGATTGGATAAAAACAATTATGATTTTTCATGCTTTTTTTTTAAACATATTTCTTTATGTTAACTTAATTTTGTAGGATTTTTTCTTTAAATTGGGAATGAGATTCAATCTCACAACATACTTGTCGAATACCACAACACAATACCAAAAAGAAAAGAAAAACTAATGGGCATATATGCTCGGTAGAGTATTGTATGCTCGTCATTTTCATAAAATGGTACTTCTCTGTTCCAAATTATTAGTCTAAATTTTATTTTTAATCTGTCCCAAATTAACTGTCCACCTACTAAATAAATTGTTCATTAGTGATGAGTTTTTCAATCTTACCCCTTACATTGAATTTTGGTGAGAGAAGATTAGAGAGATAAAAAAGAAAGTAAAATTAAATATGGTCATGTTTGAATTTTTGTCGTATTCTAATATAAAATTTGATTAAAATATTAATTCATCGTGCAAAATACAAAATAAATAGATAATTTGAGACGGAGGGAATATCTAATTTTGGACATCTATCAAAATGATATGTCCATAAGCTTTTAACATCTTCCCAAGCTAAGAGGGGAATAAGTGATGCCCTTAAATGTCTCCTTGATTAAAAACAAGCGTATCCTTGAGAATTCCACAAAATTATAGTATTAAAATGCAACTTTCTAGTTAGATGTATAGTGACCTTGTTGTATCTTTTGACACCCTAAAAAAACCATTACAAAATGCACTTGTTGATACTCTAATGGATATGTCTATACAGAGGGTCTAGATTAACTAAGATTATAGCTATTAATATATAATAGTTTTGCATGATCCAAAAAAATACATTAATCATTTTGTGTTTAGATTGGGATGGATTCCACATCTATTTGTTACAAACTAGGCCACTCAAGTAACTAGGGTATCCTTTCTGGGAACCTAAAGTATTTCTTTATTTCTTCGAAGAAAAAAGAAAAAGAAAATATTTTGGTTTGGGATGGTTGATAGCAAGACAGGCAAACCCGAGAGTCGACGATTCTACGAGTTTTAAAGGGCCTTATATATTAGTGTTAGATTCTACATTAGACTGGTGATCGAGTAGAAATGATGTAAACTCGTGGGATTGGACTCGGGAGCGTAGGATCGTAAATCCTACGAGTAAAAATTTAAGAATAAAAATTTATTCAACCCAAAGTTGTTAATAGCGTTTCGCGGTCCGTCGCGGTGAAGCTTCAAAAGCTATAGCGGTGTCGCGACGCGGTACTTTTTCGCGGTTTCTGATATGACATATTTATATAGATATATGACACAAAATTAGTAATACTTGTAAACATTTAGTTAAATTCTTCCATGTTTATTGCAAAATATCAATTACATATTCTATTAAATTATATTCAATTACAAAAATTAAGAAACTCATCAATACATCACAAAATTATATCACAAACGTATAACAATTATAAACACATTAATCATTATATCACAAAGTATAAATTAATCAATATAAATTAATACATATCTATATTATTATATCACCATTATATATCAAATTAACAAATTAATAAAAATAGATTATCAAATTACCAGAAAAAAACAGAAAAAATAAAAAAAATAGGAAAAAAAATTAAACCACCGGGATTCCCGATTTTCCGCGATAGCGCCGTGACCGCGAAACCCCGATAGCGCCGCTAAGTTCCGCTATAGCGGGATTTCTCGTTGTCGACCGCGACGCGCCACGACACCGCGGTAAAGCTCCACGACGCGCCACGATACCGCGATAGCGCCGCTATTCGCCGCTATTCACAACTATGATTCAACCCGAAGCCTATAGTAGGTGAGTGAGTGAGTGATTCCAATTCATATATGGTAAATATGTGTATTTATATGGATTTTCATTATGCAAAATAATACTCTTTTTTTAATAGATATTTTTTAATCTCTCAACATTATCCTAAGTATATGTCATTTTTAACTTTAAATTAATGACGTGTTTTTAAAATTAGCCTTGCCATATTATGGAACAAAGAAAAAATAGATGGCCTTAGAATTAAATGTATAATGAAAAAAAAAATATTGTCTACCATTTTTTTAATTACAACTGAAGTATTTAAAAAAAACATATATTAAATAGAGTACATTTTTTTTTTTATAATTTTCTCACTCTGATCCTCACGTATACTTTCAAAAATAAATTTATTTTTTTTGAAAATAATGTTTTTGACAAAGGGTCCACTTCGAATAAATTTCTTTTAATTAACAAAAGACCCGTCCAAATAAAAAGTAGAAAATGACAACATCTCCAGTTCCCAAGTCTTGATCAAGAATTCAACTCAATAATCCCACACTTTTTCCTCGACCAATACCAGCATTATGTATTTAAAAAAATATCAGCATTATGTTACACAAAAAAATAATTTTCTTTAAAACTTAAATTAATCCAAATAAAAATAAAATAAAATATAAAGCCCGTCAAATAACCTTTTTCTCCGCTAAATCCTAATTGTGAGGGGCCCACACACAACACACCCACTTGAAGTACTCCTTAATTCATCAAATGTTCCTTAGTCTAGTGGGGCAAGAGCCTGCCCACGATCATGAGATCGTGGGTTCGATACTCTCCCATACAATGGGGAATGCTTTAATTGTCTTCCTTTCTAGGATAATCTCTCCTCTTGTGAGACGCTTCTCTCTCCCCTTATAAAGCAACCGTCCATCCGGACTTAAAAAAAAAAAAAAAAAAAAGTACTCCTTAATTCTCATCATCCCAATCCCATTAGTTACACGCACTTCCACAGCGAGTCATCAAACCTCCCTCTCCCTCTTCGCCTCTCCTACATAATAAAGGCGATACCCATGCACTCCATGGCTTTACCTCCCGATCCGACAGAAATTGTAGAAGATATTAATTAAGGTGATCCATCGACTCGACTAGTGGAAGATCTTTTCTTAGCCCATCGTAAAAAGAAATCTCTACATTGGAGGGTTTAAACTTCCACACTGGAGGTGCCAAGATTCAAACCTGTCCCCTCCTACACAATCTATCACTCCGAACCAATTGGGCTACATTTGCGGATCCCTCTCTGCCTCCCAACCCAAGACCCAAAGGACACATAGGAGGCGGGTGTCGAATCTGAGACCTCTGGGTCACAGGTCAAGGCTTGCCCCACTGGGCCACGGCTTTCTTGACTTAGACAAGTGTTAATTCTTATATAATAGACGTTCTCTTATTATAGATAGTTATTTTAAGCTTCAACAAATATTTTATCGATATAAGCACATTCTTAAGCATGTAATATCCGTCTTACTTAATATGTGACAATTAAATTTTTTATTTAACAACTAAAATAATCAAAATTATTTATTATTTATTGAAAAATGTGTTATGCAGAATAACCGGATTTAACTACTCCCTTGGGCACACATATTGTAAAACCATCACATTCTGCCCTACTATTCTGCGGGGATTTGCATGGGCTTGGCCCGTTTTTCCCAGATCAGTCATAACATGGCATCCGGAAAAGTGGGACAAACATTTTTGTCCATAACGGAAGTCCCACTTCCGTCCCGGGGCCATAACGGAAGTTGGACTTCCGTTATGGCTGACGTGGCAGTTTTCCCCACGCGCAGTGCCACGTGGCCAGAACGGAAGTCCCACTTCCGTTAGTGCCCCGGAACGGAAGTGGGACTTCCGTTATGAGCTCCCAGATTTTAAAAAAAAAAACCCCTTCTTCTTCCCCCCACCGCGATTTGCAAGAGTAATATTCCAAAAAAAAACCACCCTCCTCCCTCCATTGCAGCTCCCTCCTCCCACTGCTGCCGCCGCTGCCGCCGCCGTCGCTGCCTATCCTCCCTCCCACCGTCACTCTCACTCTCCCCACCACCAATATCTCTCTCTCTCCCAAATTTTAATTTGGAGGTATATTTATTTTTTTTTAATTTTATTTAAGTGTATTTTATTTAAGTGTACTTTTTTTCAATAATGTATTTTGTATGTATAGTTTTGATATTTATGTTTTGTTGCGAATTGTATATGTATGTATATTTTGTGAATTTGAAATTATTATGGACTAAAATTGCAATTTTGTGAATGTGATATCCTTATCTATTGTAATTGCAATTATGTGAATTTGATATTTGTATGGACTTGAATTGCAATTTTGTGAATGTGATATCCTTATGTATTGTAAGTGTATAATGTGAATTTGAAATTCGTATGGACTAAAAGTGCAATTTTGTGAATTTGATATCCTTATGCATTGTAGTTGCAATTATGTGAATTTGATATTTTTATGGACTTGAATTGCAATTTTGTGAATGTGATATCCTTATGTATTGTAAGTGCATGATGTGAATTTGAAATTCGTATGGACTAAAAGTGCAATTTTGTGAATTTGATATCCTTATGCATGTAGTTGCAATTATGTGAATTTGATATTCTTATGGACTTGAATTGCAATTATGTGAATGTGATATCCTTATGTATTGTAAGTGCATAATGTGAATTTGATATTCTTATGGACTAGAAGTGCAATTTTCTGAATTTGATATCCTTATGCATTGTAGTTGCAATTATGTGAATTTGATATTCTTATGGACTTGAATTGCAATTATGTGAATTTGATATCCTTACGTATTTTAATTGCAAGTTTTGAGAATTTCGTCGTCCCTTATTATTTAAGTGAGAATTGTTATACTACGCACATTTTATTGACAAAAAATCGCTACAGCTTTTTTATTACGGATGGCTCTTCCCGCCCACCTTATGCCCGGTCCCAGATCGATCCTGAGTGTGTTGAACAAACACACGTCACATAGAGCACTTAGGATTTGGGGCGGGGATGTAGTCCTAGACAGGGGTTTGAAGGTCATTAGCTATTACGGGCATTTTTTTTACGCATACCAACGCGAGGGCAACCAGAGAGTGCTAGATCTCATTGACAATTTTGGTTTCGGGGGTTGTTGTCGGATAGGTAAGATTAAGATAGACCACGCACCGATCACCGCATTAGTAGAGCGGTGGCGGCCCGAGACGCACTCATTCCATCTCGCGGTGCGGTGAGGTCACCATCACCCTAGAGGGACGTAGGGTCGCCTCCCAGGGATCGCCCTAGCCGGGGCCACGTGGTGACGTGTGCCGAGGACTACAACATGTCCAAAGGTCGGTGGATTGAGCGTGTGCACCATATCCTAGGTTTCGCCCCCACCAGTGTCTATTAAGGGCAACGCCCTCGACGCTGCAGAGGTGTACGCCACATTTCGAGCCCCTCAGCCGAGGATGCCACGCACCTCGCGGTTGACCAGCGGGCCCGGGCCCTGATTTTCCTCTGCATGGCAGCTTTCCTCTTCCCGGATAAGTCCGGGTCGCGAGGGAACATGCGCTATCTCTTGCTCATCAGCGACGGGGACCTCACCCATGACCCAAGCATTCTCGGGCTGGCGCCGTCTGTCCTACCTATACCGCCACTGTGCATCTCTCGCACGAGTCGACTCTAAGGACATAGTCGTCGTTGCTCGTTGATCCAGGTTTGTGTAATTGTTAATGAATATTTTTTATTGTTTACCTGCTAATTTTTTAAATAATTGATGATTAATCTGTGTTTGTTTGTACCAGTTGTGGGCGTGGGAGCGCATTTCATTTCTCAAGCCGGCGAACCGGGGAGTGATTATGAATGAACCTCCCGCGGACGGCCGAGCGTACGGGGCGCGTTGGAACACCGCCCGGAGTTTCAAGAACGCGCCGAAATCTCAGCTGACGGTGCATTACAAAACGTAGCGGTTTTGAAAGTCCCGAATATGTTTTGTAAATGTCTATTCGAAAACTCTGCCGGAAAAATGCCCCGTCTGAGGGATACGATAATTCACCCTTCAGGTAACCTATCCCGGGCCCTCCCTTAACAAAAATATCTAATACATTCATGGGAGATGGTATAAAATGAACTTTATTTGTGGGACGAAGATTGTTGTCACGCAAAAATTGTTGCAAACCTCCGTCTAGGTAGTAGGTGTCATCTATTTTGTTTACATAAACGCACCATTGATTCCCATGGTCGTCCTTCAGATAGACAGAATTTGCTAACCCGAGACCGGTTTGCTCCAACCAACTTGTGTACTTCGATGGAAGACGCTACAAATCCAAAATTATGAGTTAGATAGCTAAACACATTTCATACAATAAAAAATTACTCATTACTAAATACAATACTACCATTTTTCCATCGGTTTGATTTCCGACCGCAATTCTAAATTGGTATCGGAAATACTCTTCCAGGCCGGGATTCATTTCGCTATTCATTTTCAAAGCTAGTAATATGGAGGATAGGGGTTTTAAGGGTTTGAGAAGGTTGTATGTTGTGGAGAGGTTTGGAGGGGTATTTATAGATGTGGTTGGAAATTGTAAAATTATTTTTTTTATTGGACAAGTCTCTGAAACCCGGTCATAAATGCGCACGAAATTGCCAAAACCGTTCAGACATTTTTTTTTAGTCAAAACAGCAAAACTGAGAAGTGACTACACGCTGCAAATTGCCTGGAAGTTGAGGACGGAAGTGGGAATTCCTTCCTCAAAGTCACGGACAAAAGTTAGGGTTTTCGTAGGGTATTTTTTGGCAGGACCATAACGAAGTCCCACTTCGTTCAGGGCAATAACGGGAGTGGGACTTCAGTTACGCCACGTGGCATCGCAGCGTGCAGAAAAGCTCACACGTCAGCCATAACTGAAGTCCCACTTCGTTATTTCCCGAACGAAGTGGGACTTCAGTTATGACAAAAAAATGTTTATTCACACTTTTTCAGAGTCTAGTGTTATGATCGATCTGGGAAAAACGGGCCAAGCCCATGCAAATCCCCTATTCTGCAGAGTCCCATTGCCCATTTATCGCGGACCCCGCCACGTCACCACCCAATCTATTATCTCCACGTCCCCATCTAAATTCCGACGGCTCAGATCTACTCCATCGAACGGCTTTAACCCCGCCTTCGAGACTCTTCTGTCGATAAATAATTCCACAGAGGTTTAGTCAAAAAGAGACTTAACCATGATTTACCTTACTTGAGTTAAGGAACATCCTTAGAAAAAACACAAAAAAGAAAAATGAAAAATGAAAAAAGAAAAAAAGAAAAAATTCATGTATAAATATATATAGACACAACTTTATCTTGAGAGATTCATCATCAAAAGAAGACCACTGTGCAAGAAATCAAGAAAAGAAAAGTGGGGTTTTTCTTATTGAGTGATTTGAACAACTGGGTTTTGCAGTTCTTGAGATTTTGTCTAGTGGGTTTTGTTTTCAATCTTCTTCTCAGATCTGGCCATCTGGTGAGTAAATTAATTCAATCAGTTCTTGATTAAACTGATTTTCTGATTAATTACTATTGATCTTGTTCTTTTACTGGGATTTCTCTCCTTTTTTGCCCTCTTTTTTCGATTCAATCTTTAGATTGGGTTTTAAATCATGAGTCGGTGGAATTTACATCTTGTTTTATTTGGGATTAATGTGAATATTCTGATGTTTTGGTCTACTATTTATGGAATTAGGTTTAGTTGTAGGATTTGGGAAGGAGTTTTGGTGTGTTAAATGCGGGTTTCATGGATTATTTGATCAGTCCCAAGTGTTTAAAATGCTTTTTACGTGTTTCAGTTAGTATCAGCAAGAATATATTGTAAGATCATCGGAATCTTAGTTGCTAAGACATCGGAATCTAGTCATTGGATCTCTGATCCTTTTGTCAGATTTGTCTTTCTGGTTTTTGAAATTGGCAATTTTCAGTACTGGGCTTGATTCAGAATTGTTAAATTTCATGATTTTAATATATTTTTTTTACAGTTGATATTGATTCATAATTGTTTAATTTCTACAGATTGTTGTTGTCTACTGATTTACCCGAATAGCATCAGATGGCTAGTTCAATGTAGTGTTTGGAATAATTTCTCATTTTCTCTGTTACTGATTTCGGACTTTGCTCTTCTGCTTCCAGTGATCTCATTTGGGGGTTTCGTACTATTGATGACCGTTTGTGATTTTTGTAACTATTCGGTTCAATCGCATTCGGCTTCTGAGTTTGGCGCACAATTAAGAGAGAAGGATCTACTCTCTTACGCCGCCATCTCTGTTGCCGATTGTGTGAACCGTTGGGCCTTGTTGTTGGTTCATGTCTCCTAATTTGGACAGTCCTGTTCAGACCCAGATGGCTGTCGCAGTTTTCAGGAGTCCTCTTGGCGGTGGAGAGTACCATGGGAATGAAAGGATGGAAGGAAAATCTACCGGGAGAAGACGTGTCTTTGTACAGACTGAGACTGGCTGTGTGCTCGGTATGGAGCTGGATCGAAGTGACAATGCTCATACTGTGAAGAGGAGATTGCAGCTGGCCCTCAATGTACCGACCGAAGAGAGCTGCCTTACGTTTGGTGACATGGTGTTAAGGAATGATCTCACTGCCATTCGTAATGATGCTCCGCTTCTTCTCACGCGCAATTTGTTGCATAGGAGCTCATCAACTCCCTGCCTTTCGCCCACTGGAAGGGATGTCCAACAGAGGGATCAGAGTGGTCCTATTGAGATCTTGGGGTATTCTGATTGCTTTTTTAGGACTAAACAAATTGTTAAAGATATAGTCAAGGCGATAAAGGCTGGGGTTGATCCGCTGCCTGTTCATAGTGGACTTGGAGGTGCATACTATTTCAGAAATGTCAGAGGGGAGAGTGTTGCCATTGTGAAGCCAACCGATGAAGAACCGTTTGCGCCAAATAATCCAAAAGGATTCGTGGGAAAGGCTCTTGGGCAACCAGGCTTGAAGCGCTCGGTGAGAGTTGGTGAAACAGGGTACAGAGAGGTTGCTGCCTACCTCCTCGACTATGACCATTTTGCCAATGTGCCACCCACTGCACTGGTAAAAATCACGCATTCCATCTTCAATATCAATGATGGAGTGAATGGGAACAAGACTCAGAATGGGAAGCTGGTTAGCAAGATTGCATCCTTTCAGCAATTCGTCCAACATGATTTTGATGCGAGCGACCATGGAACGTCAAGTTTCCCAGTTGCTGCTGTGCACCGAATCGGTATTTTAGATGTCAGGATTTTTAACACCGATAGACATGCAGGAAATCTTTTAGTTAGGAAACTTGATGGTGTTGGAAGGTTTGGTCAAGTTGAACTCATCCCTATTGATCATGGTCTTTGCTTGCCTGAGACTTTGGAGGATCCTTACTTTGAATGGATCCACTGGCCGCAGGCTTCAATACCATTCACCGAGGATGAACTTGAATATATAGAGAAGCTCGACTATAATCAAGATATTAGCATGTTACGAAGGGAGCTGCCCATGATCCGAGAAGCTTGTCTTCATGTCTTGGTCCTCTGCACCATTTTCCTCAAAGAAGCTGCTGCTTATGGACTGTGTCTTGCCGAGATTGGTGAGATGATGACGAGAGAATTTCACGGAGGTGAGGAGGAACCCAGTGAGCTCGAGGTGGTCTGCATTGAAGCAAAAAAGCTGATTTCTGAGAAAGAAATATTATCTCACAGTTCTGAAGGAAGCGACGAAGATTTTCTATTTGACTTGGATTGTGAAGATGGTGCATTTGAGTTCACTCCTAAGATGGCCACAGAGGACTTCATGAACGGGACAACACCGTTCCATTTCGGATCCGGAGGCTTCAATGGGCGTTCTCCACTCTCTAAATTAGATGAAACTATCGAGGAAGAAGAAAGCGAAGAAGAAGGAGGAGAAAAGGATGTTGTAGGTGTAGCAGCAACAGAAAAGAAAGCAGTTGTTTCAAAGCTCTCTATGTCTATGAAGCAGACTAGTTTAGGTGAGATGAACCAGAAATACCCAAAATTTTCTGGGCAGAAAAAACCCGAATATGGATACTTGGCTAGTTCTTCATCTGGCCATCGAAGTGCAAACGAGCAGCTTCTTGCAAGCGCGAGCTTTGTGAAGTTGGCAGACTTGAACGATGAGGAATGGGCGTTGTTTTTAGAGAAGGTCCAGGAGCTTTTGGTTCCGGCATTTGCCAAAAGGAAGTCTGTGACGCTTGGCCAGCAGCAGAGACTGAGGCTTGGAACTTCTTGCCAGTTTTGAGTAATGACGACTGAAGAAGTCGAAGAAGAATAACACCGCATGCTTAGTTCAAGTGCGATGGATTTTTAGGGGCTAGTGTAAATATTCTTTGTTGGCAGCTGAGTGAAAGTGCTCTGATTAGAATTATTTGTATTTTCTTTTTTTAATTTTCGTTGCGATATGTTTTTCTGCTTTTTCACTTCACTCCTCAAGAACTTTTGTTGAATAAATAAATTTGTAGAATGAAAATTAAAATAAGGTTGTAGATATATTATGCAGCTTTGAGTCTCTCTAAACTATTTGTTCTCTGATTGTGGTCATTTTGATGCATAGCCTTCCCTACCTTTTTTTTCGATGCACGGCCATTTGTAGCAGAAATAACAATTGAGTTTTTTTAAGCGTATTTTAGAATAAGTAACTTACAATGTGTATAGCAGAACTTGGCGCGGCTTAAAATGAGTAGCGCACAATCTATTTGGCAATTAATAATTGTGTCTTTGACTTTAAGAGGCATAGTCTAAAATGCGATTCAGTCGAGTCTCTAATGCATAGTTTTGATGTTGGGTTCATGCTCCCATTATGTGCATTTTCTTACATTCCTTTGCACTCTATTAGTTTTAGCCTTTTTAGTATTCAGATTAATTAGGCAGAAATTATAAATAATTGTACTGCCCACTTTTTCTTCTTAATATTTTAGGTTTTCTTGCATTCTCTGTTTAGTACAAGGCAGAAGATATTTCAATTTCTTACGTAGTTTTTTTTGATGTTTCAACACTTGGTTATCATTTAATTACACGTTACTTACCTCATTTTTTTAGTCTAATCCTCCAACTATGATCTGTTTTTAACTATACTTTTATTATATTTTAAATCAAAACAATTGCCGGATTTCAATTTGTAATATTCTCCTGGTCGTTACATTTTATGCTTCTTGATAACTAATTAAAATATTTATTTATTTATTTTGGAATAAACTATGATCTAACTCCATGACAAAACTCCATGACCTTTGGCATTTCTACCCGAAAATTAGTGAAAGATTTCAAAATATTATTTCTTTTAATATATATTTCTTTATCACTCGTCCTTTAATTAACATGAAATTTTTAAGTCCGCTTCTATTATTTTATTGTTCTTAGATGTTTCCACAATTGGTGCATCGAGATTTGATTGTATTTTACCCGCTCTCTTTTAGGGAATGTTATGTTGCTTAGGGGGAAGGCAATGCTTAGTATAGAAAACAATGCAAGAAATCATAATTAACCAGAAGAACATGGAATAAATCAAAAAATATTCTAATGAATAGTATTATAGGAAGATAGAAAATCAAATCCACTCTGAAGTCAGATCAGGGCGTACTGCCACATATATGGGAGAGTAGCGTCTCACAAGAGCGAGGATGAGATAACCCTGTAGAAAGGGAGAATAAAACTATCGCGTCACGCAGCTGGAGAATATCGAACCCACTGAACTTAAGGTCATGAGTGAAATCACCGCCTAGTCGATAGTCAGATCCACCTTAGTAGCAGATATTTGTAATGGTTGTATAGTATGGTGGTGAGTTTATCTTGTTATATATTTGGTAATTGATGACTGGACCGAGAGTCAGATCAATGCTACTTATGAAAGATAAATTGATAAGAATATAGGTTAATTTGGTGCAAGTCTTCATCAAAAGAGAACCCATCTTTGTTAATAAGCATTGACAGATCCAAAGCTCTAGTGACAGTTAGGAGCACTCGTCTACGGATAACCCCTAGAAAATAAATTAAAAAAATTTCATAAAAAATTCGACGTTTTTAAAAAAAATTGAGGAGGGAAGGGTCCACATTTTTTATGAGAATTTTTTTTCTTCAATAAACTATTTTTTTTCTAACAAATTTTTGATTTATGATATTTCTGTCAATAAACTATTTTTTTTGATTTTAACAAATTAACAAAACACGATGGTTTTAAGCTAAAACTATATTTAACAACCAATGTTTTTGTTCTAAAAGGGGGAAATGAAGTGAATGAGACAAAAATACATCTAACTCCGCTGAAAATTAGTAAGTAAATGTGAAGTTTTTTTGGACGGATTTCTCAAAACAAATGTCAATATTATGTGTAGAGAAGTAAAATATTTTAGAAGAAAAAATTAAAAATTAAATAAAGAAAGCGATAGGATTTCATGCGACAGTCAAAAGAATTGAATCACCATGTCTATGTCTTTGTCTTCTGTTTGGTATTGTTTGAGTATGAGGTTAACAAACTTTCTAGCGGGTTCACTAACTTAATAATATAGACCTAATCGTTATATATAAACATATAATTTAAAAATAAAATAAAATTCCAGTGGGGGCACGTGACCCTGCTGCCGGGTCATTGGATCCATCCTTGTTAACAAGTATCAATGATACCCGTCTCACGTGAAATATGTAAAAAAGTAACGAATAATATGATATGCACAAGCATAAAGATTTATTATTAACATGAAATATTTATTTTGGTATAATAAAAATAGATATCGGAGTATTGATTCGGCTATGGAGCTTTTTTTTTTTGAGGCCCGAAGGCGATTGCCCCCGAAGGGGAAGAGAGGAGAATACCCTAGATAGGGAGATTGTAGCATGTCCCAAGCCGGGGAGGGAACTTAGCCTCACAAGGAGGAGAATTTTATTGCCCCATAAGGGGAGATACGGGAATCGACCACGGGACCTCCGTCCCGTGGCCGGGTAGCCTTACCACTTGGGCTACCCAATTCCCATGGGAGATTCGGCTATGGAGCTAATACCCCTTTTCTTCATTACGTATTGAATATCATCTCAGTTGTCAAATTTGACATATTTAAGGGAAAACAGTTAGCACCGTAACGGATTAATCTAAATAACTAGCTGTGAATAATGTCAGACTTATAAATCGTGCTACGAGTATGTGAGATTTGACAAACTCATGTTGAACCGCCATCTACATTGTGAGATTAACATTTTGATTTATTTAACTTTTTAATTATAAAAAGTATTATAATTGAATTGACGTAAATAATTAATTATGACTGTTGTTAAATTTATAAGTCTCGTTACGGACCCACTGAGTATGACATGATTAGAAAGCTACACAATCTTGATTGGAAAAGAGCTTAAAGAGCATTATCGACATGACCTAGACAATAATTATTTTTGGATGGAGAAAACATGGTGGTGGCTTAATCCTTGATTCGTCTTGTTTTTGTATTATGCAGCCACTTGTATTTGGCCTGAGCTTCATCTGGGCTCCATGTTTTTGTCCTCAACATGTAACTTATTTGCATAAATTAATAAATAAGAAACACAGTGAGATGGGGGTTAATTTGTCTTTTGCTTACTAATCTATATACAAACTGTTTAAAGCTCAATCAAGATTTTAATCAACAGTATTCTGTCTAATAAGAAACAGTTTTTTTTTCCCTTTAATCTTGATCACTGTTCTCTGCTAGTTGGTCATGCCAGCATTTATTTTTTATTTTAAATTTTTTTGGGGTGAATGGTCATGACTCATGACATCTTTTTAATCAGGCAAGGGGTTATTCTGAGTTGGTTATTTGTCAATTATACTAGTTTTCTTTAATAGACTATAAATTCCTTACATGGACATGAAAGTGGCCAGTCATGCCTTTCAAAAAGAGAGTTTTTTTTTTTTTTTATTTATCAGAATGTAATTGTTTTGGAAAAAATGATACTCCCTCCATTCCTAAATATAAGACTCTTTAGACAATTTGAGAAGATTAAGAAAGTTATTTTCACTTAAATTTTCAATATTACCCCCTCTCCCTCCCCCCTCTCACTTCTACATCATAAAGAAAGGAAAATGTTGAGGGTATAATTGGAATAAATTGTTGACAACTAATAAAAAAACCTTAAACGACAATTAATTTGGATACCTAGATATCTCCTAAACGACAATTAATAGGGAATGGAGGGAGTATCAGATGACATTGTTTTTAATGGAAGTTTTTTCATCATCGAATTATGAGAATCTGTCTTAAGCTGGGGTAGCATTTTGTTTGCCATGTCAATCAAGGAAATCCGATTTGCGCTTATTTTTTGTATGTTTTTTTGTTTGATGTTTTTTGTATGTTTTTTTTTGCGGTGTCTGATCGGGGTGTTAGGGTAAGTTAAGATAAATACATGTTTGGTAGGGTTAATCGGTTTTGTTAAGGTTAATAGCGTTTTTACCCTATATCTTATTTTCTTTTTTCTTTTTTTTTTTTTTAAAAATAAATGTATAATCTTTCTTAAAAAATATTTATAAAGGAAAAAAAAGATTGGATGGAATTCGAATTTGCAAATTTTCCCAAAAAATTTGCCTAACTTACAAATATTCTTCAACTTGGTAAAATTCTTCAAGTAAGAAAGTCGTTATTAATTTTTAATAAAGTGGCATAGATATAATAACTTAAACAAAATTAATGATTTCATTAAAGTGGTCAAAAAATGCATAACATTGTTAATGCATAACATTTTAAAGCTGATACTACAAAAGTGACAACAAATCTGAAATTACACCAAGAAAGGTAAATTCAATAAATAAGGCTACTAGTTCATGCAATTTGATTATTAGGGCAAGTCTTCCGGTTGTGGCTCTGCCCACGCTTTCGGGGTCGGTACTTAGCATTGTTCTCATTGTCCATAGGCATTTTGTATCTACTAGATTCATTTCGCCCTACTCTAGAACCTTTCATGTTAGGTGGGTAATGTACCATATCGAATGCACAATCAAAATATATTTTAACGCATCTTCCTGGATGGTTTTGCAAACTGCAATGACATGTGAGCACGACGTAGAATAAGTGGTCCATTTATCACAATCACAACTAAAAAAATTTACAGAAAAATAATCTCCACAATTTCTTTCGAAGGGAACACTTTAGATTTGTTCAAACCCTTGTTAATGGATTCGAACAAGTTTGTTGTTATGCATTCGTAGCGATTTCCTCCGTCGTAAGCTAGCGTTCATTGCTCCTTGGATCAACCAGTTGTATGCATTTATATCCTTATGTTTAATAATTTTGAGAATAATACCGCACTTTCATTTTCTTTTTCTCTGTCACTGCCTGCCACAACTGATTCTTCATCTCCTTGCTCTAGAACTTGTGAAAATTTGACCTAAAGTGTCGGAGACAAAATTTATGAAAAGTTTTAGGTGGTTGCCAACCCTCTAGATTTCTAACTACATTTCGAATGCCCGGACGACGATCTGAAATCAAGAAAACTTCAGACTCCAGTACGACATGATATTAGAGTTTTCGCAAGAACCAAGACCGGGCATAGATTTACTCTGACTCGACTAAGACAAATGCTAGAGATAAAATGTGATTGCTAGCATCGAAGGTGCTTGCAATCATAAGTACTCCCTTGTAGGCCAACTTGAGATGCATTCTATCCATTGAGTATACATGTTGACAAAACTTGAAAGTGTCAACCAACGACTTGAATGTCCAGAACATGCCACTGAAGACATTTGACCCATCCAGAGTGATGTTCGGACAATGGGACCATCTAACAACCGTCCACATGTTTGAATGTATGAGTGTCCGCATATATCTTGGTAGTACTTTGAATGTTGTATTCCAACTTTCAAAAAGTCTCTCAATTACAATTTTCTAGGGTATTCCAGGCTTACGGTAAGTGGAAACCAATTTCATATTACCTTTCACTTATGCTTTAACTAGTTTGACTGATATTTACGGATCGACTTGAACAAGATGTAGAATTGTGACTGCAATGTAACTTGATGGCATATTGCACAGTTTGTTGTCATCCATTTTTCACAAACGACCCATTTTGATTGCAAAGTAAGCATAAAGTAACAAGTATAACAACCATATTAAGGGCATTCATTAATGAGATGTCCATGGAACTAGTTTCGGCAGATCTAGCATGATCCAATAACGCTTGCCATCAAGAGTGTGGAGCACCATATAAGAAGGTGTGTACTCGAATGTACTACCCTCCATGCCGAGTTGTACTGGGGATTCAAATGACTCAGTTTAAAGCAGTGTAGCCTCCTAGGTTGGATTTAAGTCATAGGGAGAACGAATGGTCAACATAATCTACATCCATATTTATAATTCCAGATCTAGAAGGTATGTAGCTAGCAATAGCTCAAGTATACCAATATGTGTTTGTACTAGGTCCAGGGGCATAATATATAGGAGTGTGCGGCAGTAACAGGCAGCGGCATTAGCGAGTAACGGCGGTGAGCAGAGACAGTTTTTTAGGAAGAAAACACAAATGAGACGATTCTGAATGTTTGGGAGTTTAAGGGTTCAAAGGACAGATAAGTCGAGGACAGATTCGAGGAATCCGCATTTAACTGATGTGGCTCAGACGTGTTAAATTTTGTCCACGTCAGTTAAAGACAAATTCTTTAAATCCGTTGGCCAAAACAATTTTCCCCCAACAAAAATAATTTTATGTGCGAATCTTTTCTGCAAAAACACAGTCATTTTAATCAAAATCTCGTGTTAACTATAGTTCTATTAACTTTCGCACCCTTTGAACCTTTCAAACTGTTATCTTTTCACCTTTTGCACTAGTTGGCCCTATGTATACCCTTTACACCATTCTAAGCCTATGTAGTATTTGATTCTTACTTTATAGGTTGCACCTGATTACCATCAACTTAGGTGGCTTATTACCATATTTAATGATACATATATGCAACAATTCTATTTAGCATTCCTATTATAAGATTTAAAATTTAAAGTTTCGCGTATTTAATCTATGGTTTATATTTTAGAATTTAAGCATTATATATAAAAATTTAATAATAGGAATGTCATTGAATAAATGTTATAGAAAATATTGTAAAAGATTCATACTTGTTTTTCATTTTATTATTACTTCTTTAAGATCGTGAATTTAAAGATCGTTGACTATTATTAGTCCACTATTTAAGTGACTTGTTTGCGCTTAAATTGTTAGTGTACTAGAGAAAATACATGTGAAAATCGCCTGTGCCTGTCTATGTATCTATTTCTGTGCCCAATCAATATGAATTCGCCATGTGATCATTTTTTTTAATTATATATACACATGGTGAATTGTGATTGGTTGGGCACAAAAATGGGTACACACGAGTACAGACGATTATTTGCCAGAAACTACCAACCACGGAAATGAACTCTAAAGCCGGAAAAAGTGACGTGCTTGGAGCATAACATTGGAGAGCTATCAATGGTGATGGCTTGATCTAAAGAGGAAGATAGATAGTGATGGCATAGACTGCAGAAAAAGGATGAAATGGTGGAGCTTTAAGATGAGATCATTATAAAAGAGGGGTGTAAATCGTATGTACCCGTGTATATTTCCATTAATGTATCCAACCACTCAGAATTTCACGATGTGGACATTTCTTTCTAATTATATATACACATGTTGAATTGTGAGTGGTTGGATACATGAATAGGAACATACACGAGTATAGACGATTATTTGCAATGAAAGAGACCCCAAAAAAGGATAGAAAAATATATAACTAGATTAAAAAGTTGCAAACGATCATTCAGGGACCAAGCACGCCAAGCGAAAATAATTTTAGAACTAAATACACCATTTCGCCGATTAAAAATATTAAGTTAAAGAATATAAAATTACAATAGATAATTTTGACACAATTCTCTTGAATACATAGGAATGATAAATGACCAATCAATAATATAAGCAACCCCCTAAATCCTCTTAAAAAATAATTAAAATACAATATACTCTTCTTTTGTCCTTTTCTCTTTTTTTTTAGAGGAAAAAAACCAAATAAATAAAGCAGGATAATTAAGGAAAATCAAACATGTCTCCAAGGTCTCTCAGCAAGGTTGACACATTCCCCAAACCTAAAACAATCAACAAGATGATCAATAGTTAAACCAGCTGCTTGCATGAATGAGTAGACAATAACTGGTCCCACAAATCTGAATCCTCTCTTCAATAAATCTTTGCTAATTATCTCTGCTTTTGGACTTCTCAATGGAACCTTTCCTGGTTGTCTAAATTTGTTGATTAAAGGCTTGTAATTTACATAGTTCCACATGAAGCTGCTGAATGACCCATACTCCCTCACAATCTGCACCAAGCACAACACACTTTGATTATTGGATACTATTGTTCACATGCTCTTTGTTCATTTTTGGGGATCATGTTTCGGAAATTCTGTTATGAATGTTTATAAGATTCAGAGACTCGTGATAACTTAATTGGTCATAAACAACATATTGTAAGTTCAATATAATACTTGACGCCTTTTCTTAAAATTATTTTTATAAGTATTGATTTTTAGACTTTGAGGTAGGGATGACAACGGATTTAGACGGGGACCATGTATTCCGGTCCGGGCCATGCCTCCCTGTTCCTAGCTCCGGCCCCAGCCCCGATCGAGGAACAAATGTGATCTCCATCCCTGTCTAAGTGGCGAAACGGTGGTCTCCCTCCCCCTCCTGCCCCATTTTAGAATTTATTGAGATTGTTTTCGTTTCTATTTAAAACTAATATAATTTTTTTTTAACTATGGTTTATTTTCAATTATATAATAAATTCTTATTTTTAAGTAAATATAAAAAAAACAAAGAATATTTTACAATATTTGTTTTATGTAAAAGAATATTTTTTTACTTTATATAGATAGGAAATAAAAAAAAACAAAAGATAGAATTAATAAATATATTTTTGTTTAATAATATTCAATAATCACAAATTCACAATAGTTGTATTTTATAAATATAAATATAAATAGGGTGGGTAGGCGGACACGAGGACATACATGCCCACGCCCCCAGCGTCATCCTGAAATGGTAACATATTTTGGCCCATCATAGTCGCTGTTCTCGCCTAAACCAGGGATTCCCCGCCTCGCCCCGGGCAGGGGCAGCCGGGCTCCCGATTCCAGCAGGTGAATTATAATACCTAATTGTAGGCATTTAATTTTCCTTTATAAAATTTTGCCCCAAAACACATACAAAATGAAATTAGCTCCCAAGTCAAAATCGAAATTTGTTCCACTCCAGTGTTGTTATCTTTGGTACAAATTTGATTGTAAAAATTCTAGCAAATTTCACTCAGTCCGGCTCTTATGCGGAACAATCCCAGCCGTCGGATGAGATTTTGAACGGCCCACATCTGGAAAGAGAAAAGTTACTGCTGGCTGGACTTAAAATATTATAAAAAAAATTTCTCTCTCCAGAGCTGAATCGTTAAAAAATCTCATTTAACGGCTGATAGCTTATCCCGCACGTGCGGAATAAAAAACTGTCCTGAATAGGAGCCGAGAGCAATTTCACTAGAGAATCCTTCAATGATTTTTAGTACTAAGAATAAGTTAAACCCGTCAAAATCATTGTGAGATAAAGATAATTACAAACACACCTTTACTATGCATTTGGCATTATCAACAATGCACCTTACTCTGCATTCCGGTAACATCAAAGCTTTGTCAGATGCTAAGTCATTGATCTCTTTTTCCCCCATTTTGGCCACATTACTTGCATCAAATCCCAAAAAAGCTTCTCTATTAATTTAAAAAGCAAAGGTTATTTTAATTGCATTTTTGACATTTAGGTAAAAAAAATACGCATATTACATTCAATTCCGTAATATAAGTCGCTTAATACGTACATGTAGAGAAAATTTAAGTAAGAAAAAATATAAGATATTACTTTGTTAGTTAAAATATTAATATTACTCTTTTACCACTAATTTTATTTAAAAAAACATTTTTTTTTATTTCCTTAATTTTCGATATATCGTCTTAAACTATTTAATATGTTGGACTTTTTATTACCTGAATAGTTCTTTCCTTCTTAAGATTTCTGTCCAGTTGAAATCCATCAGCATCCCAGACAAGGCAAGCAGCTCAAATAATTGACTGGTTTCACATGTTTTTTTTTTGTGAGCAATTTTCTACATTTTTTTTACAGGAATTAACTTGCGATACACGTTACAGTAAATGAGAAACTTACTGATCATCATAAACTGGAACTCCCCAGCATTCATCATGGAATTGCACATATAATTTATCTGTAGAGGGTTCCATCAATCTAAAATGTTAGAATAGAACGCTATAAACCATGATTTTTAATGTTAAAGTATAATAGAGTTTGCTCTCAATTGCTCGAAAAATAAGACGCATGTAGCTTCTTTTCTAGCAAAAGTTATTTTAAGTCTGTTTTTCACTTCTGATTTTAACTTAATTAAATAAGCCGGAAAAATTATTTTTGAGAAGCTACTCTGTAATTGTTTATCAAAACAGCAATGTGTTTTAATGCTGTTAAAAAAACAATAATTTATTTCAACTAATTTTTCAGCAAATCACTTTTTTTACCCTTTTAAGCATTAATAAGATTTTGTCCAAGTGGTAAAAGCTGAGATTTCTCAATCGAAAGTTGAGAGTTGGGCTTCAAGTGCATGGGAGTGATAATATATTGATGACGACAACAACAAAGCGTGAATTCCAAGTATTTGGGGTCGGGTATATTAATCAATATAAAAAATATTTTCAAAAAAATCTTACTAAAAAATTAGTCAGCATAAATGTTAAGACACAAATATTGAAAAAGAATAATGGTCATTTTCAAAAGTTTATCAACTTAGGGACACTCCACACGGTGTTAACGAGACTAGTGCCAGAAAACAAAATAGAAAGAGGCTATCGGTTAGGTAAAAGGGATTGATTCAACAATGATTGATCAACTTTTTCTATGGGACTTTAGTTTAGACATTTTTTTTTATAATAATTTTTCTCATGTTGTCTTTTAAGTTAGGTTAGCAACTTATAACATGGAGTAGATTAGATTATGCTTCCTACTTGTGCCGACTTATAATAGAAACCCTGGAATTTCTAGTCATAACACACCATTTCTAAGACTAAAAAAATGATGATCTTCTGCTTTAAATGCCAAAACTACAAACCTTAGATCAAGTTGGGAGTTTTTGGTAGATAAACAAGAAAACAAGTGCTTATTTTCACACATTTCCGACCCTCGACACATGGCCTGTCATCAATCATGACCAACTATTTGAAAAATCGTTCTTAGTATCAAAATTGATGTCCAACAAATTAAATGTCTTGCCTTTAACACATGGTTTTCTGACAGCATTCACAACCAGCTATGTAATAAACGGTTTTTACTATCAAAATGAATGTTCAAATAACACTACCACAAAAACATTATATATATCGCGACGTTTTTGTACCAACGTTTTTTTCAAACATCACTTTAAAATTGAAAAGTTAAAACAACACTTTTTACAAACGTCGCTATGTCTGAATTTTATACGACGTTTAAAATGACAGTTGTAACAATTGTTATTCATATCGACATTTTGAGGTTATTTAGTGACATTTACATTAAATTCTGTTATAAATTGTTACTTTCGCGACTCATATAACGACATTTATATGCTATGTCGTTAGATATTGTGACATTTTCAGACAAACATCGCTATAATTTAATTTTATACGACGTTTCATAGCGACGATTATAATAATTGTTGTTCAAATCAACATTTTGATTTTCGTTAGCAACATTTACATCAAATGTTGTTATAAATTTTACTTTTTGTGACTCATGTAGCGACATTTATAGACTATATAGTTGAATCATGTGACATTTCACACAAATGTCGGTATTTTTTAACGAAGTTTCTAACGACGGTTGTAATATAGATGTTCATACGACATTATAATGTTAGTTAGCGATATTTACATTAAATGTTGTTATAAATGGTTACTTTTGCAACTCTTAAAGAGACATTTATATCATGTAGAATAAAGAAATTTAAACATTCAAAATTTAATGAGACTGTATTAATTTTAATTTGATTCATGAAAAAAAATCAAATCACAAAGAGAAATTAAAATAAGTAAAGGTACAAAATCCAAAAATCCATTATAATAAATATAATAGGAGGAACAAAAAAAATAAAAAAAATGATCAGTTAGCACAGCGGCACACCACACGACATAGATGCGGGCGGTCGCGGGGTTCAATTATCATCCCATTGAGTAGGGAGAAACTTTATTCTAACTTATTCAAAGGTGGCTAGACTCAGAGGCTCGGCTTGTATAGGGCATGGCTCCGACTCTGTCTTGGCTCGGCTCGGCCAGCTTGCCCTCATAATTTACGAATGTCGTATCAAATATCGCAATAACTACTTATTCACGCTATTATAATAAATATAGTAGGAAAATTAATTAACAAAAGAACAACGTAGCGCAGTGGCCAACTACACGACATACATGCGGGAGTTCTTGGATTCAATTCCCATCTCTTTGAGAATGGAGAGACTTTATTATGGGTTCATACATTATTCAAAGGGGGCTCCGGCTCGGCTCCGACGGGGTGAAAGGGAGATCGGCTTGGTCTCGGCTCCCTAATATGGCTTTAAATTTTTAAATTTTAAGAAAAACTGTTGGTGACGAGTATAGGTACTTTCGTGATGAAGTTGACACTAATGCTCACTTTTTTTAACGAAATCTAGTCGTCACTAATAGCTTTCGTGACGAAATATGTGATTCGTCACGAAAGACTTTCGTGACGACTTTTTGACCTGGTGACAATAATTATGCATCACTAAAAGTTTTGTTTTGTTTTGTTTTGTTTTGTTTTTTGGGTGAGTACGTATCGCATATGAGACAGGTATCGAGGTCTCTATCACCTTTGACTCCCCTTATATCTTCCCTCCCTTTTTATTAATCCAAGTTATTCCTTCTCCACAATGAAACTAATTATCTATCATTCATGCATGTCTCACAAGCAAGATTCTTGGAATGAAAAAAAAAAAAAAAATCCAACAAATTGAATATAAGCCTGATTGAATCTCTCATGCAATATGGTCAGAACTTCATATATATATATATATATATATATATATATATATATATATATATATATATATATATATATATATATATATATCATGGAATGAATCATCCAAAACATACCACTGTTTTTGGTAATCCAATTGCACCTTCTAGGACCTTCTTCAAAAGGGATAGGCCATGGACTTGGACTTGGGCATGGAATAGGTTTCTGAACATTTTTTGGAACTTCTCTTCTTTCAGCTGATGAAATGAGCTCAAGTGCTAATGCAATCTTTTGATCCAATGGAGTCGTAGAATCCGCGGTAAGGGAAGAATCATTTGAGTTCTGAGACAAAGATAATGATAAAGAAGAGAGTGAAAGAGGTGAACAAGATTTATAGAGGCCAACAGGGTATATTTTCTTCATGTGTTTAGACAAAAAGTTTGTACTAGATTTCTCTTTTTCTTTAATATTCTTCTCTAGTTCATATCTTAGTTTCATGTTTTGCTTAGACATTTTTTGGAGAAGAGAAAAAAAAAATCTTCTATGGTTTTATAAATTAACTTGGTAGAGATTGAAAGAAGGGTTCAAATTTATATGCACAAAAAGGCCATATAAAACAAATAATAATGATAATAATAATAATATTACATAGAGTAGGTTGGTAACATGTGAGTTTCAGAACAAGGTGCAATTTCCACCTTAATATTCAAGCGAAAACAACAAATAAAACCTACATTTGATTTGTAAAATATTTGAAGAAAATGACAGTTTAATTATATCGCAGAAAATGGAATCAGACAAGGTTTTTTTTTTTTAAATATATTCAAGACAAAACAAAAACAAAGGCAAACTCTTAACTAGAAGCGGTTGTTTTACTCAAGGTTGTTATAATCGGGATTCTACGTAGAATCGGTGAAGGGTGAAATATCGTAAATTCGTGAATCGTAAAATAAATCGTAAAATCGTACCGAAAAATTAAAATATATATTTTATATATAAATAACAATAATTAACATATAAATCATATCATATGGTCTAACAATATGCGAAAATCCATAAAACATAATTTCACAAGTTTTTTTAAAATATAAAAACGCGAAAAAACATAATTTTTAACTTATAAATATTTCAAAACATCAAAATAAAATAAATCACAAAAATATTAGACCACCGATTATGTAAATAAGCAACAAATATGAACACCAAGATGTTATTAAAATACGAAACTTAGAGAACTGAACAAATAATTTTGACCTTATTAACGAGTAATTGAAATCCGCCTTGAAATAGCCAATTTATGTCTAGAAATAGTTGAAATCCGTCTGGAAATAGCTGAAATCCGCTTGGAAATAGCCAATTTCAGCCTGAAAATAGTTGAAATCAGTCTGGAAATAGTAAATTTGTGGAAACGGTTGAATCGTAAAATCGTACGATTTTACAATCCGATTCTACGATTCTACTCCGATTCTTCCAGATTTCGATTTTACTTCCGATTCAACTCGTTTTCCTTCCGTAGAATCGTAAAATCTTTTACGCTTTAAATCGGAATTTTAACAACATTGGTTTTACTTCTCCCGTGCTTAAAAACAATGGAGAATTCTTTAATTAAATTTAAGGTAAAAAATATTTTCAGGACGGAAATTATCGTTATTATAGGACTCTATCACCAATTAACATAATCTTTAGCATTCAATTTGTACAGGAGGATAACTGCAGTGTAGAGTAGCCAGATCCTTTCATTAAGAAGTGATGGAAATGACTAGAGGATGAGATGTATAGGGTTTAGGTTGGTGAGAAAAATGTGTTTAGTTGTAGAAAATATATATTGGGTGCTATAAAGTAATGCCATGTTATAGCTGGAATTTGAAAATGGGGCTCATCTCGAGAATAATTTACACTCGGAATAGGAAATGAATCATAGTAAGGACAGGTGAGAAGAACAATTAACATCAGGAAGGGTAGCTCAGTTGCTTCGTGGGTGACAGATTGAGTAGGAGGCGTATGTTCGAATTTTGGCAGCCGCAGTATGGAAGTTTCAACCCTCCAATGTGGGGGTGACTTCTTACGGTGGGTTAAGACAAGACCTCCCACCAATCAAGTCGCTGAGTCACGTTGATTTACATCATCCACAATTTCTATCGGATCGGGAGGTGGGGGCCTATGAGCATGGGTGTCGCCTTTTTGTGTAGGAAAAGAACAATTAACTCGTTGAGAATCATCTGTCACATTTTCTATACTATTTTCTATCTTATTTATGGATGAATTGCATGTGTCACGTATTTTTTTAAAGGTTCAATTATTTTCATCAAATTATAAACTTTAAAAAAATAAAAAATTACACATAAAAACTCGTGTTAATAAGACAGAAGATATAAAGCACAAAATGTGATAAACATCCGAACCGCAATTAACTACAGTCCGGTTCCTGTGCGGAGCAGCCCTAAAAAATCCGCGACGTGCGGGGACATCGCTGAGGCCGTTGATTTCATTTTTTAAATGGATCAATGACTATGATTTAAAAAGAGGGTTAAAAGGGGTACATATGTAATTTTATTAGAGGAGAGAGAAAAGTTGCATAGTGAAAAGTAAAAAAGGTGGAGTTGCTGAGAGAGAGAAAAAATTGCGTTTACTTTGTTCATGTTCGGTGAACACTCGTTCTTATTCGGTGAACACTGTTCATGTTCGGTGAACACATGTTCATGTTCGATGAACGGATGTTTGCGTTTACGCGAACACACGTGTTCTTGTTTATGTGAACGCATGTTCTCGATGAGTGAACACATGTTCTTTCCCAGTGAACACACGTATTGCGATGAGAGAGAAAAGTTGCGGCTGGAAAAAAAGAGTCCTTAAATACCCCTATTTTGAAACAACCGTTGGATGAATCCAACGGCCCTTAGCTTGGCCCACATGTTCTGCACCAACGCCTTTCCGCATAGGAGCCGCGACCCAGTTAATTGCAGCTTCTGAGTCAAAGCCAGTGGGACAATGACTTTTCCTCTTTAAAGACCACTTCTCAAGTATTCATCAATAGGCACTGAATTATATATTTAGAAATTGAACTATTTATATGGTGCGGGGAATTTGCCCTATTAGCACTTTTAAAAATATTGACGCATTAATAGCATAATTTTATTTTTAATATGGTATTTGTTGACTTAATATCATTTGTTAAAAAAATGATTTTAATTAATTTGATTGTGAAATGTAAAGATATTTTGATTAGTCTAAACAATGCGGAATGAAAAATAAATTTTGTTTAAGTTGATAATATTGAGGTTTTGTCGCCTGTTGGCGTACGCCCTCATGAGTGGGAAGATAGAGTAACCCTAGAGGAAGTCAAATTAAAGAGAGTTCTTTCTTCTTCATTTTTTCCCTTCTTTATGGGTAGTGCTTAAAGAAACTTTTCGATGCATGCAATTTTTTTAAAAATGTATTATACTCGAATTGAATTTCTCATTTTAACTTGATATGGAAACTAATGAAATTATTTGAATTTTGATAGAGTTACCTTTTAATCCTAATTAATTAAGAAAAATAGTGGTGATATTATATATAAGTAGAATTGGCGAATGGAGATAAAAATGTTAGTGGTGGACCATGTGATAGTGAAGGTTAATTCTCTAAAGTTAAAACTTTAATTAAGTGTTGAGGTCATATGTTAGTGAAATTCAAAAAACAATTTGTTTAGAAAATCGTAATAGTAAATTATTTGTGAGACAAAATGTGAGATTTAAAATAAAAATTGCATTAAAAAAATGAGAAAGTGGTGCACATACATACTCTTATTATTTTTTCTTTCATTTTAGTACTATATTAAATATTTGTGGTGGAAAAAAAGATTAAATCTGGCAAAAATCAGAACCTTCCATATTAGTAGAGATATGTGGATTATAAACCATACCAACGCTATAATTTTTCACCCAAAAGCAGGGGTGGAGATTTTTAAAAATACTACTAGACATAGAAATTTTATATGTAATTTAAAAAAATTTATCAGTTTCGCCCCCCAAAAATTATTTTTGCCGTTTTTATATGTAGTTCGACATACTGTTGCAGTTTCGCCCCCCAACACCAAATTCCTAGTTTTGTCCCTGCCCAAAAGGAAGCAAATTTTTTTTGTGTTAGAAATGCAGAAAACGGGTGAACGTATACACATTTATGGGGATTACATTGGACTGATCATGATTTGGCATAAAAAGGCCAACCATGGCAATCTTTTTTTTTTTGGACCAACATTTTTGTCCATACGGAAGTGGGGGGAGAATGGAAGTAGCTCTTCCGACCTAGGCTGACGTGGCACATTCCAGACGTGTCTCGCCACATCAACTCACTTCCGTCCTGCCCCCTGTAACTTGGTAAAAAACACTTAGTTTTTTTTTTCCATCCAATTCCAGAACGGAATCGGCAATTTCGTTCTGGCCTGGCAGAAGCTTTGTGACAGAAACAATTTGAGTTTTGTTTTTTTGCTTACAAATTTTTCACTTGGTATTTTACAAACACTAAAACAGAATATTTACCAAAAAAAGTGTACAAAAATTACTTGGACAAAAGTTGCTTTATTAATAAATACGAACTAAAAAAAAAAAAAAATCGTATGTAACATAAATTGAACAAATAAAAGAAAAGAAAAAACGATCATTTTCGGGTTCTTCCGTAGATAGTACGTGTGACTGTCTCTAGTTCGCAGGGCACTACCATGCTCCGTTTCGAAGACTTCAGCGCTTTCGGGGTCGATACGTATCGGCTCCTCAGGTGAATCTGACTGGAGAAGTGGAGTCTGCTGCTACGTCTGCGTCTGGTCCAGGCATAAGCTATACGAGGGCGTTGCACCAAAAAACACTTCCGTCTGTCCCGATGAAAAGAGACCTGCACCAGTATGTCCCCTCATTTGACTACCCGGAGAAAGACTGATGTTGATCGAAAATTGGTATTCATATTCCGGGGGTATATCAGACTGAGTCTGTTTCTGATCTGCCGGTGGTGGAGATGCTCTCGTATCTCTGCGTTGCCTAGTGCGTCGTATCGCCTTATGAAACTTCTGAGTAGCCCGCCGACTCTGACGAACACCCGGCCTCCCACGCTGAGACATACCTTCAACAGACTGCCTCGGTTGTGTCAATGGTTGCTCAATGACAGTTTCTGCTTTGTCGGCATAGTGCGGTCTGCAAGTAACTACCTTCCCAGCCGCATCGAAGGCATCTTTGAGGGCTTTGGTAGCCTAGGCGATGAGACTTTTGTACTGGCTCACATTTCTAGTCACAGGCTTCTCGAATTCAGTCAGTATCATTCTATTTGACTCCGACTGTAACATTAATATTAAAATTAGTATATTCAAAATAACAAGATTTATGTTAACAAAAAAACAAAAAAACTTACCAAATTGTCTTCTGCTGTTGCGTTTGGTTGATAACCCATCGGGAATGGCCTGGTATCCTTATTTCTTGGGTTCGTAAGACGGTGAACGGTAATATTATTGTATCAATCCATGTACTCGCGGGTTGGTAAAATAACATTACCTAAAATGGGAGCACCGTCCACAAGTGCATTGAAGCTCTCGTCCCACAACGTTATGTATTTGTTGTGTTCGTTCTCCCAATTATTTGTCGGGACCGGCTTCACTGTGTGGACGTCCTCACCTCGACAATATTGTGCGTCCCTGTCGGTATTGGTATCACCTGCTGGAATCCAAATTGCCTCATAACCCTGTCAGAAAGATGGTACTCCACTACATCGAAGCAAATGAGTGGCGTTCGGGCGCGCATGATTGACAAGAAGCCTTCATCTCGAGCCACTCTATATGTAATTACCGCATCCGGGTACGGTCTCCACATGAACTGTAAAATAAAATCAAGTTAATGTAAAACAATTTATTTAATTAAAAAAAAATTACGAGAATATCGAAATTAACTTACCCCTTGTGTCTCGGTGATCAAATCTAGTTGATCACGAAACACCAACAATTGATTTTTTAGCGTATTGCGGAAAGTCCGTGCTCTATTCCATCTTGCCCCAAAAAGGAGCACCATCAACGGGGATCTCATTTGTAACCTTGCCTCGGTTCTCCGGATGGAGACAAGAAATGTGCTCCCACGCCCACAATTGGTCAAAACAAATAGTATCGATTATTAAATATTCAAATTACATATTAAATATTAAATTTTATATAATTTAGACAAACCTGAATGAGCAAACAACAGCCGGTCATGTCCTTCGAAACAGTCATGCAGGAGATGCACATCTGGCGGTACAAATACGCAAGGACACCGCTAGCCCAAGAAGTCGTATCATGCTCGACCTCACTGATGGTGAGGAGATAACGCATGTTCGCTCGGGACCCGGACTTATCGAGAAAAAGAAAACTACCCATCAAAATGAATATCAACTGAGTAACATCATGTCCTATAGGCTCACTAATGTGGGCATAAACTTCAAACAGCTGAAGAGTGTTTCCCCTAATTGACGTCAAGGCGGGTTGGAATCTTAACAGGTTGAACACAGTAGCAGCCCACTGAGTATTGGACATATTGTAATCTGCACCCCACGTCACCACGTTTCCCCTAGTAGGTAGTCCAAGAAGACATCCTACGTCCTCTAGAGTAATGGTCGCTTCACCGCTACGTAAGTGAAACATATGGATCTCTAGGCGCCATCTCTCTATTAAGGAAGTCATTGGAGTGTGATCTACCTTGATACGTCCCATCCTACAGCATCCCCCAAAACCTAATAGGTCTATTAGGTTAATTAAGGCAGGTTTGTTTCTCTATTATACGCGGCATAAAAATTACCTTCGCTTCTAATACATTTTAAATGGGTGTTTAGTGACTCCTCACCGTGCCATATTCCTAACGATCTATGTAATGGCTGTTTGTTTAAAACACTCATATCAAAAGGACCAGGATAAAGATGAGCAGGTGTAGACATCTATACAAAAAAATAATAGACATATATTTTATCAGAAATAACACATGTTATATCACCAAAATTACCATAAATTGCATAAAATAAGATCAATTTAAGAAAATTAACATCAATTTAAGATAATTACAAAAATTCATCAAATTCCCAAAACACCAAATTATACAAATATATCACAATTTACCAAAATCCCAAATGACCTAAATTCACAATTATTTATAAACTTAATTCTCCAAATTACTCTAAATTCCCAAATTCATCAAAATTCCCAAATTACTCTAAATTACTCCCAAATTCATCAAATTCATCAAATTACTCTAAATTCCCAAATTCAACAAATTTCCAAAACACCAAATTATACAAATATATCACAATTTACCAAAATCCCAAATGCCCTAAATTCACAATTATTTATAAACTTAATTCACCAAATTACTCTAAATTCCCAAATTCACAATTATTTATAAATTTAATTCTCCAAATTTAACAACTTCACCAAATTCACCAAATTACACTTAAACAAATATTCACAATAATTTATATTTAAATTTCCCCAAAAAAAAAATTAAAGGTTTATACCTTTGAAATTGAGAGATAGGGCAATGAGTGGTGATTGAAGGTGGCTGTGAAAGGTGGCGGCGGTCTGGGCTCGATGGCGGCGTGGGCGGGCAGGAGCAGCGGCGAGAGGGGGGGGAGAGGGAGTTTTTTTTAATCAAACGAGAGAGAGAGAGAGAGAGAGAGACTGGTGTTTGATTAGGGCAAGGCAGGACGGAAGTGACACTTCCATCCTGGGGACATAACGGAAGTGGGACATAAATGTTTGTCCAAAAAAAAGTCTGACATGGTTGGCTCGTTATGTCAAACCATGGCTCGTTAGACATAGCACTTGCAATAGCCCCATCATCAATAATGATAAATTATTTTTTTAAAAAATATATATACACCCTTATTATTATCAAGTAAATGATACAAAGCCATTTATTATAATCGTATAATTAATCTTTGTGGTAACAAAAAAAATATAACCGTCCACATCAACTGAGATATGCAGATCATCCAAACATACCAAAACTATAGTATCTCCCAAAAAAATATAACCGTCCACATCAACTGAGATATTCACAAGTCATTTAAAATATATACACTATATTTTTCACCTAAAGGAAAAAGAAAACCCCAGTCTCCTCTTAATTGTTTTTTTCTTAACACACGAAAAAAAATCCTATCCCAACCTTCTCATTCTGGTCCAGCAAAAACCAACCACACAAGATCCTTCCCTCACTAAAAGACAAAGTTGGTAACACAAGTTTATTACTTTATCATTATAATTAAATATAATTATATATGTTGAGTGTGCCATATTTATTCTTATTATTATTATTCATCTTTTGGTTTTTTTTATAGCTCTATGCTTCATTAAATTAGATGAATGATTTTATGCAGGGATGATTCTTCAACATATATATGTCATTCAGATTGAAGAGAAAGTTTTATAGAACAACGATTAAATCTGCGTTGTTGTATGGTACAGAATGTTGGGCGTAAAAAGATGTCATATTCAGAAAATGAGTGTAACAGAGATGCGTATGTTGCGATGGATGTGTGGCTGTGTGGGCACACTAGAAACGATAGAGTGGGGAATGAGATTATCCGAGAGAAGATAAGAATGTCACCTATTTAAAAAAATATGAGGGAAAATCGCTTGCGGTGATTTGAACACATAAAAAGAAAGTCAAGTGACGCTCCGTTTCAAAAACTTGAAGGATGAAGGTACGAGTTTGTAAGAGATAGGGGAAGGCGAGGAAGGTTTGGATCGAAATCATTAAGAATGCTATGAATTTGTTAGACTTGGATGAGAGTGTGGTGTTTGATAAAAAGGAGATGGAGAAAATGTATTCATACGAACGACCACACACAAATCTTATATTAATTAATGTAGTCGACCTAATTACTTGGAATTAAGATTTGTTGTGGTATAATTCTTTAATTTTGTGGTTTCATGAAAAGCTAACAACCGGCATAATGTTGATAAGTTCATTCTCGTTCTTGCCAAGGTCGACAAAAGAAATAAATTTCATTTATAACTTTATTTGAAGTAAGAAGATTTGTTCTCACCTTCAAATCCGTTAGATCCTTTAGAGCCCTGTTATTTCCTTTATTCGATAAACAGGCTGACTCTATATTTCAACCCCGTATATGAACAAACTTAAATAGGTAGTGCTGAGTTAAAAAAAAAAAAAAAAATAAAAATAAAAATAAAAATAAAAATTTATTGCATATATTATGGCTGACCCATATTTATATGCATAATAATAATAATAAAAAAAAGCCACCAGTAAAAAGAGGAGGATTTGGGGTGCCAAAAGTTTTTAATTTACACAAAAAAAAATGGTACTCTCTTCATTACTTTATTGTAAGTCGTTTAGACAATGTAGTGAAAATTAATTTAAAAAAATAATATTTTTTAATTGAAATATCAATATTATTCTCTTAAATAGAATTAGTGGTATAAAAATCATATTTTAAAATATAATATTAATATTTGGACTAACAAAATATGTTATTTTTTATTTTATTAATTTTTACTAAATGTTCTGAACGACTTATATTAAAGAATGGAAATAGTAGAAGGCAAGCTTCAAAGTTAAAGATGAAATATGCAAATTTCACTTAGTTTTCAAGTTCAAAATTGAGAAAAGGATGAGAACCAAGAAGTGAGGTAATATCACAGTGTGCATGCCATCTAAAATAGACCTCTCACAAGATACTTATAGTGTGAAAAAACTATAGTAGTTGTCTCATTGCAATCAAAATTGGGTCCTAAGTCCTAACTATTCTTAATCCCCACTCTTTTGTGCACTTAAAAGCTTTGAGGCAAACATATGGCCAACATGGAAAAAGATATAGCATCTATATATCCTTTTAACGATCTCTTTTATATTTTACCTCAAAGTAAAAGAAAAATGAAAAGGTATTAACTTAATTAATATGTTCCTCTCTGATTAGTAACATGTAAAGCTAGCTAATTAGGCCTTAATGGGAAAAGGATGTAACTTATTATTGAAAATCCTATACAAGGTGAATGAAACATATGTTGACATTAGCACATTAACTATATGTTTTACATTTGTTTTTAATGAAAAACTACAATTCTTGTTTAAAGAATGTTTTAAATGTATACATTTTCTATCTAAATCTTTACAAAAAATAAAAATAAAATAGAAATAAACCTCCTTGATTTCACATTAATTAGCACACAAGTGTTATAAAATCTTTAGGAAACAATTGTGAAAAGTAATATACAAATAAAGGAGACGAGGTAGAAAGAGAATTCTAGAGTTTTATTCATTTTCTCGTCACATTTACAATTAAGCCTAAGCCCTTTTTGTAGGGGTTACTACACCAAAATCGAGCAACGTAAGTGGCTGAACATACTGAATGATTATCTTAGGGCTAATGGATATCAACAATATATTATTTCATAACACTCCTTCTTCGATATTCATTACATAAAGAATATGTCTCGTTAAAATCTTGTTAGATAAAAATTAAGTGGAAAAAACAATTTAGTAAAAGAAAAATAGTACACCGTTTTTTTTTTATGTTTTCTCCCTCTAATTTGAACATCGCCGTACATAAGTTTCTTATCTAGTCTTCATAAGTTTCAACAGAAGCAATATGTAGGCGAAGAATAATTATATACTAAATGTTGAATATATATATATATATATATATATATATATATATATATATATATATATATATATATATATATATATATATCTGACCAGTTGGGTAGTTCGACTATAGCCAGAGTTAGAAAATGGGTTAAGTGGAGTCGAGATTAGCAGTGGAAACTATCTTGGTCCACAAGGCAAGACCTGTCGAGCTAACTAGTTCGGAGTTTGGAGGGCAAGCTGGCCCAATAGAGTCCCAAGCAAAGAAAACTACCAGAAGTATGTCGTAGTGTTTATTATCAAATGGCTTTTGGCCCAGTCTTATGCCATTTCACCTCACTAACGTCACTTCCAACCACTTAAGCAAATTATGCAGCATATGACAGATTTTTAGAGACTAAGTTGTTAAAATCGGGAGAGGGTGAAAAATCGTACCAAAAAATTAATATATATATTTTATATATAAATAACAATAAACATATGAATTATATCATATGGTCTAACAATATGCGAAAATCCATAAAACATAATTTCACAAGTTTTTTTAAAATATAAAAACGCGACAAAACATAATTTTTAACTTATAAATATTTCTAAACACCAAAATAAAATAAACCACAAAAATATCAGACCACCGATTTTGTAAATAAGCAACAAATATGAACACCAAGATGTTATTAAAATGCGAAACTTAGAGAATTGGACAAATAATTTTGACATTATTAACTAGTAATTGAAATCCGCCTGGAAATAGTTGAAATCCGCCTGGAAATAGCAAATTTCAGCCTGGAAATAGTACGATTTTACAATCCGATTCTACCAGATTTCGATTTTACTTCCGATTCAACTCGTTTTCCTTCCGTAGAATCCTAAAATCGTTGATTTTACGATTTAAATCGGGATTTTAACAACATTGTTAGAGACAAGTCAGATGAACATCATGAGATCAGTCACAAAATTCTTCCTAAAGTAAAATGATGATATCTAACACCCCACGATCCAGGGACGAACCCAGGAATTTAGCGTTGGGAGTGAAACTGTAACAGTATGTCGAACTATATATAAAAAAGGTAAAAAAAAAATTTGGGGGTGCGAAACAGATAAAATTTTCCCAACTACATATAAAATTTACTATAAAATTTATTAATATTTTTAAAAAATTTAGGGGTGACTGCCTCCCCGCCCCCTGTCTTCGTCCCTGCCACGAACTACTTTCATAAGTCGTGGGTCAAGACATAATATACAAGGCCATGGCAGTCATAGGTTATACAATAAAATAGGTTTCAAAGGGATTTGAACATTTATAGAAGAAGACTTGAAGATTGAAGCCTCTCACACACATGACTTCTAAGTCTTTAACTTTTATTTACTTGATTTTTCCATTACTTTCTGTATTAAATTGCATACTGCTTTACCTCTTTCATAAATTTTTGTACTAGTTTAATTTTTTGTGTCATGAATCTCTTTCAATAACACATACTTAAGTAAAATCTGACACCTTGAACTTAGCTTTCTGCGTGAGAGTTTGTCCCCAATAACGCATACTATAATTAATTTATGGTCAATCTAGGCTTGGTGTTAGATTTTTGCATGATGATTTATTTCCAATATCGCATACTAGTTCAAGTCTCTTTTCTCCGAAATTGCAATATTTTTTTAGAGAAAAAATTATAAAGTGTTCGATCAAATCCGTCTCGCTAAGCTTTCAGGTCGACTCCCACTAAGACATTAGGTGACAATTGTTTTGTGACCATATACCGTTTTGTCACAAATAAAATATTTATTGTGACAAAATCTTTTGTTGTCGCTAGTATAGGTACTAATTGTGACAACTCACATGTTTGTCACAGTTGTAGTGTTAATGGTAATGATTTAAAGTCTTTCATAAGTAAGTGTCACTATTGTTATATTAATAGTGCCGTAATTTCTTTTATCACTGAAGTTTTGTCACTAATAGCATATGCGCTTTGACACCAATTGTTTTTTGCGGGGATGAAATTTAGTTGTTACAAAAAATATTTTTCTCACTAGTATTCCAATTTATTGTGATAAAAAGTGCTTTATCACTCTACTTATGCCTTTATGTGATGAAAATTTGTGACACTAAAGTTCGTGCTCACGAAATAAGAGGTTGATTGTGAAAAAACATTGATGGTCACTATTATTTGTACTAGTGGTGATCACTTATTTGTTTGTTACTATCACAAATTGTAACGATTAGTCTTTTCCACAGTTAATTTATCATTATTAATATATTACTAGTGTCCTATTAATAATGTCTTCATCATAATCAAAATCATTTTTTCCTATCACAAGGTCCATAGCCCAATGGGCTATGGCTCACAGGTCGTGGGTTCGATACCCTCCTCACACAAGGGGTATGCTTTAATTTCATTTTCTTGGGTTCTCTCTTGTATGAAGCACTTATATTCCCCTACATGGGTCTTCTAATATTCCTCCTCTGTGAATCACTTATATTACCCCCTCATGGGGCAACCGACCTGCCGGTCTTCTAATCTACCTCCTCTGTGAGGCACTTATATTCCCCTCATGAGGCAATCGACCTTCTAATCTACCTTTGTGAGGCACTTCTATATATAAATTCCGCCCTACATGTGCACCCCCCCCCTTTGGTGAGGTCCGAAAAAAAAATCATGTTTTCCTTCAATACTCATTGTATCAATAATAAACGGATTTTCTTCAACGATTATAACATCTAAATCAGATCTATGTCCAGACACAAAATCATTATTATCATTTATACACTAAAAAAAAATACTTTTTAGGATGAAACTTTTCATGACAAAGATATTTTCGTCACGAAGTCTTTCTATTCTGACGAAAACGAATTCGTCATGAAAAATGATATTTTCGGAAGAAAATCTAGATTCGACACAAAACAATATTTTCATAGTCACAAAATTTCGACAAATTGTGACGAAGACAATTTTTCATTTGACTTTTGATTAGGAAAATGTCTCTGTCACGAAAAGTTACATCCTAAAAAATATTTTTTCTTTTATAAGATATAGTTTTTATATGATGTAGTTATAGCGTTATTCTCCTCTCACGTTGAATATATATTTCTTTTAAAACGAAAAAGGAAAAGTGGCATTGCAACGGAAACTGAGTGAAAGCATTATTACTTTTTGTTTTTTATATATATATAGAATGAGTATAAATATACAAGTATATATGCTATAATTTAGAATATAATTCTAGTTTTTTAATTTTTTTTAGTAATATATTAAATTTATTACTAAAAAATAGTATACATATAAAATAAATTTATCCATATTTTGCTAATAATTCCATACACAAATACATAGATTATGTTTCTAAAATATATTTTGAAATAAAATTAAATAATTTAATTATTTGAAATTTAATGAGAGTGTATAAATTTGATTCATGTAGAAAATAAAATAAAAAAAACAAAGAGAATTTTAAATAAGTAGAGGTTCAATTTGAATAAGTAGAGGTTCAAAATCAAAAACACCATTATGATAAATATAATAGGAGAAACAACAATTAACAAATGATAAGCTAGCCCAGCGACCCCAGCGCACGACATACATGCGTGAGGTAGTGGGGGTTCAATTCTCATCCCTTTGAGAATGGAGATATTTTATTCAATACAAAGGTGGCTTGACTTGGCGGCTAAGGGATAGACTTTATTCTACATTATTCAACGGTGTTTACTTGGCGGCTCGACTTTGCGGGGGAGTGGGTCGGCTCGGTTGTAATAAATATACAAGTGACAAAATATTTGTAACAATAATTACATTTTTTGTGACAAAACTCGGTCGCCACTATGTCAAAATAATTAGTTACAAAGTAGTTGTCACTGATATGAGTAGTATGTGTGACAAACATTTGGCCACTATTAACAAGTATTTTTGTGTCAACGATGTTGTCACTATATATATAAATATGCGATGACTTAATTCATCACAATTGACTTCTTTTTTGTGTAAAAACTATTGTCACACATATTTCATATTTGTTGTAACTACTTTTTTATCACTTATTGTAAAGTTTGTTGTGTTGAGATTTAGTCAGAGAAGCATTGAGTAATTGTGACCAATTACAAAATGTCGTCACAATTTTATCAGTGATAGAGGTATTTGTGATGACAAGTAACGACTTTAAAAAATGTTCACAAGTGATAATAGTGGCCTAAAATCGACCTCGTCGTCACTAAACGTCATTTTTCATGAACTGAGTTTTTCTGCTGCCACAGTAATAAATAAAAAAACGAAACAGCCTCTATTAGTCACAAGAAGGTATACTTCATAAACTTATGACAAAAAATATATTTTTTAAAAAAGTTGAACACATAGTTTTTTCACATTAATAAAGATACTCATTAGACAAGATGATACAATTCTTCTCAAGAAGAAAAAGGGGAAAAGGACGAGGTACAGCTACAAATAGTTCTGATATGGAGCAGGCTTATTGAACATTTTGGTCCTGCATTAGCCATATCATTACAGAATGAAGAGAGACAATTCTGTAATGATGTGTTTAATTTTAGACCACAAGATCAATGTGGACCAGGTGTATGTCAGAATTTTCTAAAGGAAAGTATAAAAGAACAAAAAACAAAAGCAAAAAGGATTATGCCAAACAGATTGTTAATCCAACAAACTAGGGCAAGATCAAATTCTCAGTTGTTTTTAGGAGGGTGGTGCCTTGGTCCCTTGTAATCTGCATTAAAAGCTACAAATCTTTCCATCTTATCTTTCTCTTTAGAAAGAATACTTCTTCTAATTAGATTTCTTCCACTTGAACTTGCTTTCTTTGGAGGTCTTTCACATGGTCCATGTCCTTTCATCTTTTCTAGTAGCATCATACTATAAAATCCCATTTTTCTTTCTCCAAAGCCATACTTTTTACTGGCTCTCTGAAAATGTAGATCATCAAACATTCCCTACAAATAACAAGTTAAATATTGCTCATTTCAATCAATTTTAGAAATAAACATTTTCATCTTATATGTATCCAGAGAAAAACTCTATAAATATACGTAAATTATTTCAACTTTTCTCTTTCTGGCATTAAACTTTTATTTAGTATGTTATGTCCTTAAACTATTTTTTAACTCCTGATTTTGTCAATTTAGTCCAAAAATTGTGTTTTCCTACCACTTTCATCACGTATTTTGCACATGTCGCTAGCCTTTAGGGAATTTCTATTAATTTAAATTCTTAAGACTGACGACGTGTACAAAACACATGTTCAGAAGAGGCAGGAAATCACTAATTTGGCAAAAGCAGTAATTCAAAAATAGTTTAAATACAAAAATAAAATAAAATAAAAATTTACTAAATCGAAAATAGTTTTTATATATAGCACTTTTCTCTATCGCGATATTCATTACTAACATAAATAAATATTTGTATACCTTTTTCTTATTGTATATATCTCACGGCATACAAAAAATTCGAGATTTAGTCTAAATGTGATTATGCAATATTCAGAGCTAGAAAATTGTATGGAATAGTTTTTTGCACAAAATTTGTGTATACGACATGCGTCCATACATAGAAACATATTGAAAGTATATATTACACATACCTTTCCATTTGAAGCAGCATTATTCTCTCTTGCTGCAATGACAATATTGGAACCAAAAAAAAAAAAAAAAGACTAATTAATGGAGTCAAATAAAAGAGGTTTTGTTTTTTTCCCCAAAAATTGTAGTATAAAGTTTTTTGAATACAATATGATAGCAAATATAGTCCAGATCGAGATAGTTGTAATATAAAGTTAAAAGGTAAAAGCTATAATGAGGAAAGAAACCGAAATTACCTTTTTGATAATATGCATTTGAGAGGCTTCCACTAATGAGAAGTAGAAGTAGCAGTAAATTTAGCAACACAACCTTTGCATTAAATGGCAGCATTTCGTTTTCTTGTTGTCCAATGGCATGTAAAGAGAAGAAGGCAGCTAAAATGCGTGGCCTTTATAAAGACCAAAAAAAAATCGTCTGTCCTCATTATGTATTTCATTCACTGTCTCATCAATAACAAATTAACATTGTGGGTTCCATTATTTCTTTTAAGTTATAATTTTTTAATTAAAAAAATTAATACGTGACAATTTTTTATTGATATGACAGAGAATGAAACACAGAATGGTGACAGACGATTCTTACTGTTTTGTAAAGAGCTAGAAAAGCAAACACAAGTCAAAGATTTGGTTCAAAATTTCTAATTTCATGGTCAATGCGAAAAACTAGGTTTATTTTGTTGTGGTATTACTATTTTATTTCAAGAAAATGGGAATTAATTAATTAATTAATTTAGGGTTTAAAGTTTTATATTTGCATGCATGCATTTCAATGAAAATATTCACACCAAGAGACAAAAGAATTGCATTCCCATGATAAAGTTTTCTTGGTTTTGTTCATTAATGTGTTGGTAAGCTTACCGGTTCTGGGATCTCGAGAAACAATCCCTTTTTGCAGAGAATTTGAAATTTTAGAACTCATTTTTTAGTTCATTTTCAACTCGATCCCCAATCTCAATTGGAAAAACAATGTAATGCCTTTGTATAGTTCACAAAGTTCAATTATATAATACTACCTTCCTTCGTTCCATAATATAAGCAGTTTAAACATGTAACGAAATTAAAAAAACAACAAATAAAGGAACTTATTTTTAGTCAAAATATTAATATTGTTTCTTTTAAATAAGACTTGTGTATTACTAATTCTATTTAAGAGAGTAATATTGATATTATTTTTTACTTTCATAATTTTCGTTATATGTTCTAAACGACTTATATTATGGAATGAATGAAGTATATTATAAGTTTTTGGAGATTTAAATGAGGAAGATAAATTTCTCTAGGTTTATCATTTTTATCCTAGCAATAAACATCTTTAATGTTCGCTCTGAGGAAAGACATTCTAATTCTTAGAAAATTAAAATCATTACCTTAGTTCCGATATAAATTTCAACCCTATACGGCTATGCCCCTCCGGTTAAAGAAAGTTTTGGAAATTTTATTGGAAAATTAAAAAAATGGTGGGGGGGGTTGTGGCACGTTGATTTAATTTTCAAGATGGGTATTTCTAATGTGTGCTTCGGATACGTATTAATTCAAATAAATTAGACTAAATATAGTAATTTAAATACATCAAAATATAAAATTTTATCAAAAATGAGAAACCCTAGAGAGAAATAGAAACATTAAACTAGTATTAGTATATACAATAACTTAATTATTATTAACATGTACCTCGGAATATGCTGCATATGTAAGAAAAATCCTTTCAAAATTTACCAAATATTGGTAAACTTTTAATCCTACACTTAAATTTTATTGAGTGACTATATAAGACAATTATTTAAGGAAACAATCTCTCAAGACTTGAGACTTCAAATACATTTGTCAGATGTAATATATTACATATTTGCCAAAAAAAATTATCTGGTTATCAAAATATCACTTAAATTTTAATTAGATTAATTAGATCAAATATGTGACGAAACTAAAAAAATAGTATGATAAATTTGTAGAAGTTAGAAAGATTTTAAACAAAAGGGGGGTGGATTGGAAAATGGAAAAATGGACAATGGTGGAGTAACTTGGAACTGAAGATACGAGTGTTTCGCGCTTGTCTGCCGCCATGCATTCAACGAGAAGAGCTTTGCTTCGCTTCCCGAGCCCTTCATATGGCCTCCACTTCATTTCTTTTTCTACGTTTTAAATTTTACTTTTTACTTATAGTAAAACTTTGAAGGGTATTTTTTTACCTCTACATTCATATGTTTATGCAAAAAATTATCTGTCCCCGTGTATGTCCTCATTCCTATATCTAACCAATTATAATTTATCATGTGTATATATAATCGGAAGAAATATCCACATAGCGAATTCTGTTTAGTTAAGGATAGGAATAGAAATATACAAAGGGATAGACGATTTTGACCTGAATGTTTGGCACTTCTAGGATACAACATGAATACTTAACTTTAACCTGTCATCAGTGCCAGATCTAAAGTTGGGATGATGGTCGTCCTCAACATTTTGAAAATCATAAAATTTTATCATTTAGAAAAAAAAATCAGAAAAACTTCTTTGAAATATGCATTGCATAGCGTTTTTTGTTTGAGATTTCACATCGATTTTTCGTAAAAGATGATTTTTTTTCCGTTAATAGAGATGTTGGACTGTTGGATTTTGGCTCATATTCGCTCTAAGTCTCTTAGTTTAGATTATACTAATTAAGTGAACTTCTTGTTATGTTAATTTTTTTTTGAAGCCCAACTGCGCGTACACCCCAAGAGGGGAGAGAGTAGCACCTCATAAGAGGAGGAAGAGATAACTCTAGAAAGAGAGATAATTAAAGCATACCCCATGTGCGGGGAAGGTATCGAATCCGTCGCCCCACTAGGCTAAGGACCTTGTGATTCTTGTTATGTTAGTTTAAGTTTATTATTTATATATATATATATATATATATATATATATATATATATATATATATATATATATATATATATATATATATATATATATATAGGTGGTGTCTTCTATATTGTTTTGAGTAGTAAGGCGAGAGAGGCTAATATGTTGGATGAATCTACATTATATTATTGTTTCTCCATTATAGTGAAACTTTGTGCTCGGCTTACCAATAGATATAAGCTTAAAGGCGGAATCACGTAAATCGTTGTGTCTCTTACTCATATCATTATTTATGTTAGATATATAATAGTTACATATACCAGACTCCTAGTTCTTCTCACATAATATGCTCTGAGTCTCTGTATGTCGATGTGAGTCAGTGAGGATGCACCGATCAACATCAAATAGTATTATGTGAAACTATTTTTTGATTATAACTATCGGAATCATCTCACCTTATAATTACCTTCTAATAGAGGTTAGTTATTTGCACTAAGAGGGTTTCCACTTGCTAATAAGTTTTTAGAAGAGAATTGAGAGTATAGTGTGAAAATTAGTTCATGGGCAAGTCCGTCGTCCTTCTAAGGTCGTATGGGGATAATTAAAGCTCATTTTGGGCATTATGAGACCACACATGCCGCCTAAGGACCTCGCTATGATACCATTTGAAAATTAGCTCATGGGCCTCCATATTCTCTCAAAATCAATTGGTAATGAGAGGTGTTAACCCATGAGCTTATAAGTTATTTGGATCTTTCTTAGGTACTCGACATGGGACTTCATATTACAACTAGATAGTGATTTTAAAAAGAATGCCCCATAGATTATCGAAAATTTCAATTGGCATGAATATAAACTGCATGCAGCTGATTTCTGTGGGTATAGATGGGAAAGGTGTAGAAGTGAAACTCACCAGACGTTGACAATACTATCTGCAGACCCTCTTTTTTTACAACACTAGTAATTGTGGTTAGGGCCAGTCCGGATCCTATGCGGAACAGTTTTTTTCAATACATATGGAATGTTTCATAACATGTGTTTTGAGGCTCAGGATTTGGGTAGTAGTGATGCTCAGAATCGGTATTCAAAGACTCAGAACAAGTGTTCTTTTTAAATTAATCTTCACTGTCAAAATTTTAATCTAATAGATGAGGAAAATTCCGTACGTGCGAAATTACCCCGTTCCGTATTTAGGGCACAATATTTTAGTGCAATACTAAAGGCGACAAGAAGAGAAAAAATTGCCACATTCCACATGCTTTTGGAGAACCAAGGTTTTGAAACCCGGCCCGGATTGGCCGGTCAGACCATCAACTGGCATGTTTTGCGGTCTGGTTTTGGACTCCAAAATCGGTAGGGATAAAAAATATGTTTCCATTGTTCAACCCGGTAAAACCTGGCGGTTGAATCGTCTAACTCGGAAACCGAAACGAGTTTAGTAGAATCGGCCGGGGTCTAATATGTTGTAATTTTTTTAAAAAAAAATTGGTTATTGTAGTTGAGATTGTGATTTTCTTGTTGGATTGCCTATGATTTATGTTTATTATTTAATCTTGTTTTGAGACTTTATTGGTTATTTAGAGTTTTATTATATGGACCTATGAGTTGTGACTGAATTTAAATATCATTTTGTTATTTTTCAAGTTTATATTAAACTGGTGTTTTCAGCTTTGAATTTGTGCATCCCATATTAGTTGAAAATTTTCACATTAATTTCATTTTAAAAAATAATTATATATTATTTACATAAAATTTTACATTTATATATTATATAATTATTTATAATATTTATGACGTCACCAGGTCAACTAACGGGTCGATAACGGTCCGCCAACCGATCCGTTCAGTGATCCATAACCTAATAATTTTTCCGGATCGATATCCGTTCGGGTTTCAAAACCTTGTGGAGAACTGTAATTTGTAAGTGATTAGTTGACTGAAAATATTAGTGTTAAGTTCTTGGACTTGTACCAAAAGAAATTTTGACAGCCAATCTGTTAATATATTTCCATGTCCAATCGTTGGGCTAATTACGTCAATTCATTAAAGGAATAGTCGATAAGGTCGACTAATAGACCACAAAGAGATGAAAAGAAAAATAATTCTTCATAGGATAGAAGATTGAAGGGCTAACATATAGGAACTCATCCAAATTTATCACTTCTAGTCAAAGTACGGTTATAAAAGGAAGAAGAGAAGAGTAAGAAAGTAAGAGTTCACTTCATGATATAAGTCTTGGTTTTTTTCTAACTGCTACCAAAAAAGACGGGATTTTAAATTCAACTTGGCTGTAAGAGTGGTTGATTAGTTTTTAATTCTAGAGCTCTAAACTAAAGAAAGGGAAATTCTAGTTTAAGACACAACTCTCAATCAACACAAATCAAATTGAAGGAACTTATCCAAATTTATCACTTCTAGTCAAAGTACGGCTATAAAAGAAAGAAGAGAAGAGCAAGAAGACACAACTCTCAATCAACGCAAATCAATTTTCTCTTCAACAACACTTTCCATCCCGAAAGACACCATTCAATGGGGTCACATCCCACCATCTTATTAGTTTAGGGTTCGAATAGATCTAATAAATTACATTTCAACTAGTTCTTAGGTTCTTAATTACTTAATTCCTAAGATTTGTATCCCCGCTAGAATTATGATATTTCAATCTATACGAAATATAGCCCCTTGTCTTTTGTTTCCGTTCATGCAATAAACTAATGTTCATACACCCACGTTCACTTAAAAATATTTGAGGATAAAAGAACTCGCAATCTCTCTCTATTTTCAATGTTCCTTAGCATAAAGTGTATCTCTCTTTCACAATAAAAAAAGCGACACGCTCGGACACGAACAATATCAGTTAGATTCATGGATAAATGACTTAAGAGGCATTTACTGGTTTAGTTTAGGGAACAAACAATTGGCAATTCAACTAAAATTGGGAGTTTGATTTTTATTTCATACAAAAACTTTCTCTTTATAGGGTTTCATCCCTCTTTCTTAATAGGGTTACTCCATCTGTTTTATGTAGTAGTTTGTTTCTAGCTCTAAGCTTTAATTAATGCTTATGTAATTTTCACTAACAGTGTGCACCTCTAGTATTAAAAATAAGGGTATATAACTCATTTTGAACGATAACAATTTATACTTTTCCGGTTTTTTGATTTTTTTTGTACATTTTTAAACTATAACTATTTACGGGCTGCTGCGATTGGAATTTTTACACTATTCCGGAAAAAAAATAGCATGTGCTCGAGTGGGGGTATTTTTGTCAAATTACCAAATTAACCAATTACTCACTTCCCATACCCATATGTTGACCCAACCCACTTCCCAATTACCCACTACCCAAACCCATCTCTTCTTCTTCTTCTTCCACACCCCCCCTCCCGTAAAAAATCAACCCCTACCTCATAAACCCCCTACCCGGACCCAAGCACAGCCAATTCCGCCTCAGCACCACCGCTGCCAGATCCGACCGTGGAGGAGAATAACATGAGAGGTCCATAAGAAGGGTCCTCTCCTGGATTATGAATTGAGAGCTCAATTTCTTCTTTATCTTCTTTAAAACCCCAAGAATATGAATCCCATCCATCACTGCTATACATAGTCTGCATTGGTTGAATTTCCCAGTCATTTGGCTCAGAAGTTGGTGAAATCACCCTCTCCCTCCCATCAAAAATCGATCCCCCTCCTCTCTCCAGCCACTCCCAAATTAGTGAAAGAAGAGAGAAAGAATGGAAGACTTGAAGATCAATCAGTGAAAGAAGACTTTGAAGAATTAAAACTCGAAAAATCCAAAAAAATCAGAAATTCTTCATTTTTGACTTTGATTATGAAGTTGGGATTTTTTCTTTGCTTTCTCTATTTAGAATTTTTATAACTTTGAAGCTAAGGATTCAGAGGTTTCTTGATCACTACTGTTACTGCTGATCCATAAATAGAAATTCAAAATTGAATTTTCAGTTTACAGAGATTGAAGAAATAATTGTTGTTTATTTTATTTTATTTTAGTTCCGGTGGCTGGAGGGGGAGGGGGTTATGACTTCTCTTCTTGTGCACAAGTTCTTGCATCACTGAAAGAAAGGCAGCTCAAGTGGAAAATAGAGGGAGGAAGAAGAAGAGATATGGCGGTGGCTGAAGGGGAAAGGGGGGAGGCGAGGGTTATGACGGGAAGGGGGTTTATGACCGGAACGGGGTGGAAGAAGAAGAAGAAGAAGAAGAAGAAGAGATGGGTTAGGGTAGTGGGTAATTGGGAAGTGGGTTGGGTCACCGTAAATAATTATAGTCTAAAAATGTACAAAAAAATTGTTTGTCCAAAAATCGAAAAACATAAATTGTTATCGTCCAAAATGAGCTATATACTCTAAAAATAATGCAAACTTGTATTTTTTTTTTTTAAATTCCAATTTTTTCAGTTGATTTTTTTTTTTTTTAAGTGGTCAGGATTTGATTCTTGGTGTCCTAAACTACAAGTTAGACACTCGATCACCAATTTACTACTCGAGTGACTATTTTCAGTTGACTAACCACTCATAAGTTCCAATATTTGAAGTTATGACTAATGGCTCATAGCTTGTTAGATGTCAGTTTAAGTGTGTGTTTTCATTTGGTTATATAAAATTTTCGGGTTCTGGAGTTGGGAAGTGGGAACCGAGGAAAGGGGCATGAAAGTTGAATCCAACTGAATTTTTATTGAAATGAAAATAGTTTTCTTAAATTGAATCTTTTAAATTTTATATAAGTTTTCTTTAAAAAAAAATTAACAAAATACTTCTTTAGAGTTTATATTGAACTCATGTTAAATTTTAAAAGAATTTTGATTTATGGTTTCCTTTGGTTCGATGTGAGAACTGAGAATCATAACAACAACAAATAATTAATCCCATGTAATTGAGAGTAAGCTACATGAATCAGCGTATGAATTTCATGTTGTTGTTAACTTGAATTCTTTCATGTGGACAGCAAACGCTGTTTTCTTAACTGTTTGGAAATCAACACGACTTTAGCGTTTGAGTGGTTGAGCCATTTGGCTAACAGTAGAGCTTGAGCGTTCAGCTTTTCAAATCGTGAATTTGCACGATATGAAAAAGTTGGGATGTCTAGCTTTTCCCAATCGCTGATTCCAAACGTAATATTTAATCAATGAATTTCGACAATAATCCTTATATTTTATTTAAATTATATGCTATTTTTTATCAAAAAATTGCATGCTCATTATTTAAAATATTCATATGTTTGGTGAAATTTAATTTATTAAACGCGATTAAAATATTAACTCTTTCTAAAAATTGGGGTTTTTCCATTCAAGTTCTTCCATTCATGTGTTTCCTTTCTGGTACAGCCTGATAGTCCAGCAGAGTTGATGGCAATGGCAGTTGGAGGAAGATATATTCAAGTTTATTTGTAGTAAAACGTTGTAAGGGTGAGATAATACATCTGGTTCCTCTCGTTTATACAATAGGACCATTCTCTATTTTTTTTTCCATTTAAATCTATTCTTTCTTGATTTCATATTTGAGGAACGGCTAATTTTCAAATTCGAAAACGTTCAACAATATATTTTGAAACATCTTGAGAAAGAAATGTAAAAATAGAGTAGGTTCCATGACACTATCTCCTTGCATTTCATTGATATAAAATTTCATTTCATTTTGATTTACATTTTTTTTCCCCTAAATATAAGACTTTCGTTACATGTTGCAAAAATTAAGGAAGCAAAAATTAAAATGTTTTTGTAATTAAAATATCAATATTATTCTCTTAAATAGGATTAGTAGTATACTTGGGAATGAAAGTCTTACATTTAGGAATGGAGGGAGTGGCTTGGCCTTAGACTGGTCATGGATTGGCATAATGGGCCAACCATGATAGTTTATTTTTCAGAAGCAACAATTTTTGGCATGAACGGATTCCCCAAATCCGTTCTCGACTGACGTGACAATTCTATACGCGCATGGCCACGTCAGCCGAGAACGGATTCCGCAACTGATGATAGTAGATATGTCAATAAACACTTCAATTTTTTTTAACATAAATATTCAATTCCATAACGGATTCGGGAAATCCCTTCTGGATTTGCAGTGGCCAGTCCAAAAAAATTGTGGCATATTGATTTGGCCAAAAAAATTTAAAGTCAAATTTGTACAACAAGATGCAAAATCAATAACACACTTAATTCCCATAATAAAAGTGAATATCAATAACTCAAAATTTTTAGAAATAAACTTGAAAAACATTAACATCAATAATAATATTCTACAACGTAAAAATCGTACGTATAAAACAATAATGAATTGTAACATAAAATAAACAAAAAATATAAAATCAACGTCTTCTAGGCTGCTTCCCCGGTGTATAAAGATCCTTCTTTCTCGAGTTCGGCCTCAGATAGTACATGTTCTCATATCTATTTTTTATAGCAATACCTTGTGTGATTTCTATGAACTCAATGCCTTCGGGGTCGATAAATACAGGTCCCTCAGGTGACTATGATGGGAGTAGTGGATCCTTTTACTGAATCTGTGTCTGATCAAGTCCAAGGCTGAACGAGGGCCCCGCAGCAAATTGATCAGCTTGCAGTCCAGATGTAGATGCACCAATATGTCCCCCGACTTGATCTTCATTACCAATCCAGTTGTAGTTGTTGGGTAACTCTAAACCCATGGGTCGGCATCAACACCAGGTTTAGACGAAGCCCTCGGAGCTTCCGTCTAAGTCTGATTCTCTAGTGGAAGAGGTGCACTGCTATCTCCGACGGGCCCCCTGCGCTGTATAGTATCAAAATGGTCTTGGGTAGCCCAACGAGACCAACGCCCACCCCGCCTCTCAGCCTGACTCCTACCCTCCGCATATAATACTCGGGACTTTTTGCTTACGTGATTATGTGTTTTAATTACATCCTAGCATGATTTATAGCTTTATATAAAATGTTTAGCATGAATTTATTATTAGTTGTATGTGTCACCTAACATTTTTATGTGTTATATGAATTTAATTGATGTTTGGAGATTGTGTGAGGACTTGAGTGCACACTGTGAGAAAGTGAGGGATTTAAAACACAATTAAAATTAAATGTTGGGGGGAGTTATGGCTGTTTTCTCCAGCCATTTGGGAGATTACAGACTTAGGAAGAAAATGAAGAGAAAGAAGAGAAATAAAAGAGAGAACATTTGAAACTTTGAAGGGAAAATTGAGTGAGAAATCCTTGTCGCATTTGAGTGAACTTTATACCAAAATTGATCACGACGAAACAAGCTTCGAGGTAGCGGATTCGGATTCAGAGTTCGTAGTGAGGAGTTATCGCACCGCGAACGGTGGTTATTTTCTGGAATTTCTATACTAACAATTTGGTGATTTTCACATTATTTGCTTAATTGAATATATGGATCCTGCCCTTTTGTATATAGATGTTGGATAATGTTTCTTATGTCTTAAATCTTGGAATATCGATGCCTTTTAATTTCTTGTAAATTATCAATTTGAAACTATAATTGGAATTCGTGATTATTGGGAACTTGTAAATTTGGGAATTGAAGTATGAATTGGTTATCGCCTTACTATTGCTTATGTGTTTTGGTTGCATCTCTTTGCATATCGAGTTTGTTGGGTCATACTTGATTAAGTCGTCAGTCCTAATTGGTTTAGTCGACCGAGTCGTCGCATTTTCATGAGCTCGTACTTAGGATGGTTTAGATAACAAGATTCGTTCATAATTTATTGAGTAATGTGTGATCTGAAAATATCTTGTATGATCTCATGTCCTGCTAAGCCACTTATGCGGATGCCGAGGTTCCTGTGACTGGGTGCGGGTTATCGGGTCTTGCATTGTGGATCTGTTGACGCCTAGGAGATCCTGCGGGAACATGCGGATACCTGGGGTCGGGCAGTGGCTAAAGAATCCTGCGAGAACATGCGGATTCTGAGGCACATGCCCTTACGCAAGATTTCGAGGAGTCTTGCGGGAACATGCGAATTTCGAGCGTTTTTTGGGCCTTAACCTGATGAGGTTTTCATCCGGACTATAACAGTGTTGTGGAGTCTATGAAAATGGGCGAGGATGCAATGTATGATGAATCTTTAAAAGCTTGAACTTGTGCTGGAAGTACTTGAACCTTCCTAACTTGGTCAAAGTTGGGGCCATTATAATTATTGTTGTTTATGTCTTAATAGGTACTTGAGCCCGTGAGGTGGGAAATGTTTGTATGGGTTAGTTAGCGTTAACCATTCTCGTAAGTGTCACAGACATCTGAATTTCTGTATGAATGCGAGTAGAGTTGGTCCTCGTATAGTTCCGAAGTATTGTGTGTGACATGAAGAGGATTGTTGATTGGCTAATTGTTGTTTATGTGTTTATCTTCATTTTAGCTGCATTTGTAACTTGGTTTTAGTGTCAAAAATATGATTTTCGAGTTTGGAAAAAGTGAGTGCAGAAATGGAGTTTTTGTGTATAAATTTATACATGAAAAACTGATTTCTGGAACTTCCGACGAAGCATTCGTCCTTGCAATCGTCCGCAGGATCGTCCACGCAACTACTGGGAGCTATTGTCATCGTGCGGACAATATCGTGGATGCACATGCAGACGATACCTTTCGTCCGCGGGTAGCTGCGGTCGACCGGTTGCGAACGATTCTATTGTCTTGGTTTTTGGCATTTATTCTGCGGACAATACTGTGGACGATTGGTTCGTCCGCGGCCTGAGTTGAATTGCTTTCAACTTTTTTCTGTTATACACTTCATGTACTGTAACTCGTGCATTCTGTATACTGTTGTGAGGCATTTTTTAAGTTATTTTGCACCGTGCATATTGTCTAAGCTTGTAATTTCTTTGAGGACGTGTCGGGAATGAGAAACTATTTTGTGTCTTGTTTGCATTGTATGTTACTTTGTACAGGGATTAAGTGGATCATACTGAGCACTGAAGCTCAGTCAATTCGCTAATTTGTGCAGGTGATAATGAGGAGGAGCCTTACTATGAGGAAGAGACTTGGGATGGGGCATATGATGAGCGAAGAATACCATACTTACTTGGATCACTTTTATTGTTTTATTGTTTTACTGTTTTATTGTTATTCATTTTTAACCTTAAAACATATTTGGATGTAATAACTTAGTTATTTACCCTTTGTATTTATTCCGCTAGCACACTTTGACTTATGATTTATAAATGAATTTCTCTTAAATAGTAACTCTGTTCTATGGCTTTGGTGTCTCATTTACCAATGGGATATTGTCATGTCATCATTCCTGGTTACGAGGTGTGACATAAGTGGTATCAGAGCAGGTCGAATCTTGGTTAAAATCTATAAGGAACGTAAGTTAATACGATCACTAAATGTGAGATGTGTGATGGGTAGAGACCATGTACTAGGATATATTTACTTACCTTATGTTTTATATCCTATTGTTCTTGTGTGTTACTCATTGTACTATACAGCTACCTATCCACATGCTTACTTGCTATGTGTTTCACATGTATTATCTGTACTTGTAATCGCTTTATTTACTTATAATATTTTGTTATATAAACTGTGGGGGTACGAAGATGGATCCTAACCAAGAGGGCAGTGATGACTTCGACTTACTCATTGCAACTTATGCCCGTCGGGGGCCGAGAAGGGAAATAAGACAGTTTGTGGGATCTACTAGCCAAGAACAGCCAAATGAGGTTCCACAACAACAACCAGATAATGCTGCTGGGTTTGTGACATCACTCCCTCCACCACCACCACCACAACAACAAAATGTCCAGCAACCACAAAACATACCACAACAGAATGTTTAACAAAACGTGCCACCACCTCCTCCACCATAAAACACTAATCTCTCACCACCTCCTCAATGCTATCCCCCACCCCAATACTATCAACAACAACAGTACAAACAACCACCACAATACAACCCTCATCCTCAATACCACAACGCACCACCACAGTTAGTGACAGATCTAACGTACCGCCACTGGGGTCACATGCCCCCACTAAAAAATATGTTTTTAAGTAAATATGGTGTATTTTTGTTCCATTTAGATGATATTTTCATAAATGACCCCACACAAATAATGTAAATTGTGGAGTGACACCACTGCTCTTATGTTCTGGATCCGTCACTGACCACAGCATAACATGACACAACCCTCACCTCAAGCCAACGTAGGGGCAACACCCGATGTAGGGGTTTCCTTTGTGATGCTAGCCTACATGTTTCAAGTTCAGCTAGCAACAGCAACAACAAGCTCAGCCACAACAACAGAATCAGAGAGCTGGGGCTCCAAGGGGTTAGAGAGTTGAGGCGGATCTGGGTGTTTACTATGAACTCATGAAGAGTATGAGTTTTGGTTCTTTTGATGGGGAGATGGGTACAGATCAAGCGGAGAAATGTTTGAAAGAGGTAGAATAGCATTTCTGTATCTTGAGGGTACTGAAAAATAAGAAGGCGGATGTGGTTGAGCCTTTCTTGGTCTTGAAAGCATCTGAATGGTGGAAATGTGTAGAACCCTTGTACATTCAAGCGGGGCATATTAAATAGGAGAGGTTTAGGAAGACATTCATGGACCAGTATTTTCCCAAGACCTTCAAGATAACTCGTCCAGAATGAGTTATTTGATTTAAGGCAGACTGAGGCTATGTCGGTAACTACTTATGCCAACAAGTTCAACAGGTTGGGCAAGTAGGCTACTGCAACTATTCAAGATGATGAGGCACGCATTCAGATGTTTGTGCGGGGTCTGTTGCCTCGCATTAAGGGAAGACTATTTGTATACCGTCCTACTACCTTCATGGACACGTTTCAAAGTAGTCTAGATGTGGAGGAAGAGTTCAAGTCAGTTAAAGTGGATAGGAAGAGGCCTTTTACCTCTATGTCTCAAGGCTCTCATCCTAATGTTAGTGCACCTATTGCTGCAAAGAAGAGGTTCGCTCCCACCTCGGGACCAACCAACACCTTCGGGCCTGGAGTTGGGACAAGTGTCAATGTTGTTAGGATTGGAGGACTACCCCAAGAGCATCTGAGGACTATGAGGCGATACCGATATGTACACAATATGGTATAAGGCATGTGGGGATTATGATGTGATACCGATATGTACACAGTGTGGTCGCCCAACTAATCAGACTCTGAGTTTGTACTGTACTAGAAGCTTTCTCGAAGTTTTCAAACACTCTTTTATTTGATGCAACCTTTAATAAAAAAAAAATCAAAAATCATAATAAAAACTAAAACAATAATATTTAATACTACAGAAAAAATTACTTGTAAAAATTTGTAATCTTTTATTTTTATTTCTGAAGTTGCTGGAGTGGTAGACTTGTAGCTTCCTTGTATTGTATTGCACTATCAACATAATCAAATACTTTTTAATCATGTGGTAGTTTGATAATTAATTATATTATTTGTTCTCTAGTAATATTGTTATGGAGGATTCTCAACAAAATGTCAAAAAACAAACTGCTTACGAGCAGTGGACAAAGCAAGAGAGAAAATTATTATTAGATTTGATGGTTGGCGGTGCGACTCGGTCATGGCGTGATAATAGCGGTATTTTTTTTCCAAACAAACTTGGAAGAAATATTACTTACTGTTCTTAATTCAATACTTGGGTGTCATAAGAACTATAACAACTACCAAAGCCCGATTGAATTGGTTAAAAAAAAAGCGGGTTTCTTATACAACCCTTTTGAAGTACAACTCTGGTTTTGGATTTGACCCCACTACAAAGCGATTCACAGCTCCCGGTGAAATATGGGATGAGTATCTATTGGTGAACTTCCTATAATTTACGTTAAACTACTTTTTTAATAAATAAAAAAAATATTGAGATTTAGTTTAACAATAGTTTTGAAATGAAATCTTTTTTTAATTATAGAAACATCCAAAGGATGCCCACTTACGCTATGAAGAAGTTGATGATTATGAGGCCTTAGAAATCACTGTCGGGAATGATACTGTTGTTGCAAGAAACTCAATTGGGTTGGATAGTGTTACCGATGCAAGGACATTAGGAGTTGATGAAGGTACTAATACACACATAATATTTGGATTATGATGTTGATAATGGGGTCTTTGTGGCAGAATGATCCATCATTTCGATCCACGTCACCTCTAGGATTCCCTGAAGTTTTTGAAGTTCCTAGACAAAAAAAAAAAACTCAACCTAAAAGAAGTAGAGTGGAGTATGAAAGAAAATCTAGCTCAATGGGAAACACTTCTCAAAGTGGTCTCATGGATCAACTTACTAAACTTACAACCACTTTTAAAGGTGTTTATAGTCTATTGGAGAAAAGAGAAAACATATTAGAGAAAAGAGAAAGTGAGAGAGCATATACAACTTGGGATGCTATAAAGGAGGTCACCGATCTAGATGAAGATATGCTTTTGGATGCTTTTAGCTTACTTGACACTAAAACAACTTCGATTTAGAATTCACGTACATGTTTAGTGGCTTGGAAGGTTCGGCTCATGATTCAAAATTGTTAACTGATTCTTTATCAAGAAGAAATGGACTTGAAGTTCCACCAGGTATTCAACTCCTTTTGTTTTTCTTACTTTCACTATATAAGAACCATTCATGATTAAAGTATTAGAATAAATTTATTGTTCATTTTTACGATATATTATTTTTATTATGTATGTCATGCTTATTAATTAAGAATAATTATCTGTTAGGGAAATATTTTCTCGTAGATTGTGGGTTTGCTAATCAACGCCAATTTTTAGCTCCATTACGTGGTGTCCGATATCATCTCAAAGATTTTGGTGGCGAGTCACCCAAGAAATGCAAAAGAGTTATTTAATCTTCGTCATTCATCGTTAAAGAATGTGGTTGAGAGAATATTTGGTATCTTTAAATCACGATTCACAATTTTTAAAGTTGCGCCTCCGTTTCCATTTCAGACTCAAGCAGAGTTGGTGTTAGCATGTGTTGGTCTTCAAAACTTCCTTTGGAAAGAATGTCGTTCTAATGAATTTCCTATTGAAAATGAAGTTAATCAATCATCATCACATCTTGACATGGAAGATGAAAATCTTGGACTACTTTCTTAAAGCCAGCAAAGACAAAGAGAAGAAGCTAATGCTTGGAGAGATGGCATTGCAAATGATATGTGGAATAATAGACCGATAAATTTTTATAATGCAGATGAAGAGAATGACAATGTGGATCAAGACAATTACAATGACAACAACGATAAACACATGGATGTTGAGATCCAAGAAGTTTATGATTATGATGATGAAGTCCAAATATAGGAGCGTATCATCCTAATGTTGCTTTTAGAACATGTGGAGTATGAATAATTTTTTTTAATCATTTTCATAGAATATTTCATATTGTTATAATTATTCTACATGAGAGTGAACAAAACATTTGGTTTATATTGCATATGTTATAATATTATATATATTTCATTTCTTATTTTGAGTGTCATTCAAATAGTTTATAAACTTTATAAATCAAAAGTCTATAAACTTTATAAATCAAAAGAAATAATGATAAATCAATCTAATAGAATCTTTTGAAAATCAATCTATAGCATAATCAACTGACTTTTGAAAATCAATCTATAGCATAATCAACTGACTTTTGAAAATCAAACAGAATCTTTTAAAATCTGAATTGAATATACCTTACTATTTTATTACGTTACTGTTGAAGTCTGCATAGGTTTTAGCAGCGTTTTATGTTTTTATGGCGGCTTTCTCCTTTTGTTCTTGAATCTTTACACCTCCTTTCATCATCTTATTCTTCTTCCCTTTTCCTTTTTCCCCCCTCTTCTTCTTTAGCTCCACTCTCTGATTCACCTTCTTGATTTCCATCTCTCCTGAATTTTCCAAAACAAAATTGATTCTTTATTACACTAATAAATTAACTAAGATTTGTGTTTCCCCCCCCCCTTCCTTCAAAGTAATTATTGATTCGTTGTTTAATCTCATTGAATATGTGGAGAAATTTATCAAGACAATCTATTTTAAGAAACTTCAAGTTCTCCTCTTCTGAGTCCTCCCATTCTTTAAAAATATTCAAGATTCTTATTCTATAGATGAATTCAGGTTATTTGGCACTGTAAATTGGTTTAATTGTCACAATTCTCAGCTGGGTTTTCATCAAAATTCAAACTTTAGACCTAAAAACGAAAAGGGTAGTCGAGAATTCGATGTTTTGAGCAGCAGCCCTTTTGGGTTTTTTTGGAGGTTTTAGGAGTTATGGAAGTGTTGCTGAAGCTATTGTTTCAACTTCAGGGGAAGATGTGGATGAAATTCAGGAAGTGATTGAAGAAATGAGCAGAAAAGACGAGACATTGCACCCGAATTTTCGACCACAAAAGCAAGGAAAAATGGTGGCTGGAATGGGGATAGGGAAGTACCATATACTTAGGAGAAGACAGATGAAGGTTGAGACGGAGTCGTTGGAAGAGGCGGCGAGAGAGTATCAGGAGCTATTAGCAGATATGTGTGAGCAAAAACTAGCACCATATTTACCTTATATAAAGTCATTATTTTTAGGATGGTTTGAGCCTTTGAGAGATGCTATTGCTGCTGAGCAAAAGTTGTGTGATGAAGGCAAGAATCGGACGGCCATCATTTACCTGCAGATATGATGACAGTTATAACTATGCATAAGTTAATGGGATTGTTGATGGTTGGGGGAGGAAATGGCAGTGCTAAAGTGGTTCAAGCTTCCCTCCACATTGGTGAAGGCATTGAACATGAGGTCGGTCAATCTTGGATTTTGATCTTATTCTCATATTCATTTCAAGTGATTTTTTCCGCTTAAATTAGATTGCAGAATAGTTCCTTTTAGCTTATATGAGCCAGTTAAATTGTAATTAGATGATATTCCCTAATGCTATATGTTATATTTACAAATTCATAATATGAGGGTTACTATTGTGTAATAGATTTATGAGATCACATGTAGTACCAAGGTAGAAGAAATCCAGTACTATAAGGATAAAAGTTTTAGTATTTGGAATTAATAATAATTATCTCCATTCTTATGCTCGTTGATAGAAATGATACGAGGAACCAATGAAGTAGACATTTTTCTTTTAACCCATTATCTTTGATTTCAAAATGAAATCAGAGATCTTGCTGTTTCTTGAGAGTTTGACATGGAATAGATCACTCAAAATAGTCAATATTTGGTTCTAAGTGGTTTTTTAATCAGGGAATATGGTACATTAGTGAGGGATGCAATTTTGTTTCTTCCTTGTTCTGGTTCGGTGGAGATGGTTTTTCAAAGGATCTTCCCGAAAAATCACAACTGGATCGTTGAGGATGTGATTCTTCGAAATTGATTGCTTTCAACTTGCATGAGAATTTGATTAAGGGATGCATGCCATGTTTTGGATAAAAGAAGTCCATTGTCTCTATATGTGAACGAAAGATATGAGATTGCATCTAAACTAGAATTTATCTCCATATAGAGTAGCTTATTTGCGTAAACCCTACAAATGTTGGTTCCTACTTTGTTAAAATGGCATAGTAGTTCCAAACTACTTCCTGTATCACAATTCACATACTTCTGCCCTCGTACATTTCCATACTTCCTGTAAAGCTGTCATTTTTTAATGTTAGCAAAATCTGATTAGGTTATCTAATGAAATCAATCATGCAGGTTGGCTGCCGTTTGGTCCAGATCTTGATGGAAACAGCGTACATACAGCCACCAAATGAACAAGTAGAAGATGGCACACCTGATATTCGACCTGCATTCGTGCATACACTTAGATCTGTAGACACACTGTAAAGCCTCTATCTCCCTCACGCTACTATTACGCAATTCGTTCTCTTACATTTGTATGAGGTTTGATTGTTTGCATCTTAACAGGCAAGGCACCAGGAGATATGGGGTGATCGAGTGTGACCCTCTTGTTCGGAAGGGCCTGGAAAGAACTGTAGGTTCATTTTTTCCCTTTTCGTATGGTTGATTTTGGTGGCATTTGGAAGTTTGTGACTCTTTCTTAGTGCAGCTCTGGGACTAAAATAATATGTTCCTTGCTGTATGTACTGGTTTGAATCTTTTTTTTTCTTTTTTTTTTTTGGGTGGGGGGGGAGGTGGGGTTGGTTTTAAGGGAAGGGAGAGTTGTGCTCGAGTTCTGAAGTAACAGAATCTAATCTGTTTTCTTCTGTTTAAACAGGCTAGGCATATGGTGATTCCTTATATGCCAATGTTAGTTCCTCCCTTGAACTGGACAGGGTAAGATATACCGAATTCAAACTTCTTTAATCTCAATTACTTCTCATTTTTTGGGAATTTTACTCCTTACTTTGGGGGTGCTTTTGAACAAATATAGTGATAGAAATAGTTCCATGAGTTAATAGCTATTTTGATCACTAAACTATTTACGCTTTGCGATTTTTGTCACTCAACTATTTTTTGGCTAAATATATAACCCTAGTATTTGCGTTCGGCTAAAAATAAACCGCCACCATTTTTCGCGGTGGTTTCCGGCCTAGTTAGACATGTGACGAGCATGTTGCTGAAAATAGAGGGGTAGAAAAGTAAAATCACTTTAAACTTACTTAACTCCCTCTTAACTCATAACTTAATTGTGAATGAAGGGATGATTTTCACGGTGGATTAGTTTCATTATTGACAGAATTCTTGATTTTTGGTTCCATATTGAACTTGATCTGATTGTGTTCTTCATACTTTGATTGTGAAGGATGGGTCTTGTAATGGCCTGCAACATTATGCTGCCCTTGAAAGGGACAAGGTGAGGATCTTTCTTCTCATGGTTTATTTTTAATGCATGGGCAAGGATAATTGCCACTATTTTAGCCAAAGAAAAAAAAGGATAATTGCCACTAAGCTAAGTGTTTCTCGATAGCCTTTGTGTTGAGTATTGATGAATTCAAAAAAAGACGCTAGTTAAGTCTCAGTAGATTCTTAGAATTAGTCCGGTTGATAGGTGCACGTTGTTATGGATATGTCATTTTTCAAGAAAGCATTTTTCACTTTAATAGGACCTTCATGCATTTGGTAAAGTAACGAAGACAAGAAAATCTGTATTCTTTTTTCAAGGCGCTTGCATAAGTTTTCCCCAATAAGATATGAAATAGTACATTACGAAGGGGGAGAACACTGACATTGCTTCTTTTGCATATCTTTAGTTAGGGGCTGCTGCATTCAATCTCGTTGGTGGAGAGAAGCCTGCTGATGTTTATTCCGGAATCACTGCTCGGTAAGCCGTAATCTTCAAGGATTTCTCTTTCTCATAAATACTTTTGTTGGCAATTTATCAGATGGATGATTGAGGTGAAAGGTGTGGAAAATGTTAATTTTACGGTGACCCAAAATTGCTCTGCTTTAGCATTTCCCTAAAAATCATTTTTTAAGTGACATTGAATGGATACACATCCTGGCTGTTGTTCAGAAACAAATGTTTGTCTGCATATGTTTGCTGAAAAATCTGTCCAAGTTATTACCATACTTTCCCTTATTTAGCATCTTTATTGGAATATGTGTCGTCATAACCGATCATGAAGGATGTATTGTTTTTGTTTCAACCAGAGTGCTTGACATCAAGCGAAGGGATGCAGAACAAGATCCTGCAACTGATCCAAATGCATCGCGAGCCAGGATACTTATAAACCAGGTTCTGTTGCTTTTATTTTTTCAAAGAATAAGCAAGCTTGATGCACCTACGATAGGCTACCTTTATGTGTTATGGGAAGAAAATGCATTTAGTTTTATCACTAAGCATGCTATAACTCTACCTTATTCGCATACGTAAATTCCTTGCCTTTTGGTTGAGCCGAGGCAGTAGCTTAGTTGGTAAAGCACTCCTTACCAGACAGAGGTCTCGGGTTAGATGCTCACCGGGCGCATGCACCCCTCCGTTTCCAGAGGCCCCTCCTCAATAAATAAATTTCCCTGCCTTTTGTTGGTGAAGATGTTTGATATCTGTTGCGTAATTCTCTTCAGGTGGATAGGAAATTAGTCAAACAAACAGTGATGACGTCAGTGTATGGTGTTACTTATATTGATACCCGAGATCAAATCAAGAGGAGATTACAGGAACGTGGTGTCATTGATGACGACCCCGAGTTATTCGCAGCAGCTTGTTATGCAGCAAAAGTAATTGCATTTAAGAACTGCTTTATTGAGCTCAGTATTTTGTTACTTACTCTATACATGGCAGGGGATCTTATATTATTTTAGAGACAATGTAAGTTCACTATATTCTTTCGGATCTTTTCTGCAGGTTACGTTGACTGCCTTGGGGGAGATGTTTGAAGCTGCACGAAGCATTATGAGTTGGCTTGGTGACTGTGCAAAGGTTTTTTTAAATTTTTTTAAAAATATTTTCCTCTTACTTGCTCAAGAAATATCAATTTGGTTTGTGCTCACTGATGCCTTAGAATGTTCTTTGGTGAGTTGCTGAATCGACTGAACCAACATTTAACTTCAGTTGTTTGCTCTCATTGATTATTGAGCGGTTGGTTGACAGATAATAGCCACGGAGAATCGAGCAGTGCAGTGGACGACTCCACTTGGGCTTCCTGTTGTCCAACCCTACCGCAAACTAGGAAGGAGACTTGTAATTTTCTAATACACCATGAATCTTTGAATAGTGATTATGATGTTTAAATAAACTACTCCCTCCGTCCCAAATTGAATGTTCATATTTGAAATTAAGAGTAGTAGTTTGACCATGAGGAAGTTACAATAATCTTTAAGTATAGGAGGGCCCTTGTGTTAGTGGAGACGGAGGGAGTATATTTGGATATATGATTGTTAGTTATTGGGCTGAATGCAGGTCAAGACATCGCTTCAGGTTTTGACATTGCAACGGGAAACGGATAAGGTGGTTATTCTTTTCTAGAGCCACAATTCTCGTTAACTGATATGAAAACAGGGTTACTAAGGGTCGTGTTTTGCGTGTTTGTTTCAGTTATCCAGCTTATTCTCTTACTAATAAAAATTTAACAAGGGGGAAAAATTAAAAATATGTATGGAATATTCTTTGAATAACAAATTTCTACGTGTTCAATTGACTGGTTTATGAAGTACTTGTAACATTTATGGGAACAAGAGTGCCCCAGTGAAAATGGCATCTTATCCCAGGGGTAACACCCGGGGATCGATTCCCATATCCCCCCATAAAAAAAAAAAAAGTACTTGTAACATTTCAATGTCATATTATCTTACGCACTTTACTCGCTTTACTATCACAGGTAATGGTTAAGAGGCAGAGATCAGCATTCCCCACAAATTTTGTTCACTCTCTCGACGGCTCCCATATGATGATGACTGCCATTGCCTGTAGAGAAGCTGGCCTAAATTTTGCAGGTTCGTAAATTAAATTTGCAGTTGCTCGAAAGTTTTGAAAAGTCATTTCCCAAATTAAAGTTCTCTCCCTTACCTGAAAGGGGAGACTTTGACTTAGAGAAGTTCTGGAATCTCCCTACTTCTTCAACTAGACGACACACATGAATCATTCTTTTTTACCTACCTTCATGTCGCGCAACTATTTTCGCGTGGACATTTAAAAATCCTTCGGTCACGAGTCCTAAATGATGGGGGCGCCAGCAGTCCTCTGCCCTCTCAGTAGAAGCCAACCAAGAAAGAGTTGCATCCACGAGATGAATTGCCATCTTTCGAAGAAAGCGACAAAACTCTCGCTGCTAATAGGCAAGTTGCCCTAGAAGTTCAAGATAACACAGAGAAAGCTCCGGGGATTGAAGTGTCCACCTCCGCCGTATACTGCTAGAGGTTCGTTTTATACCTTTCTCTTCAAAGTTTTGTATTCTACCTCATTTGTACCATTTGTAGCAGTCGGTATGTATATTTTTAGGCTGGGGATTTTACAGTGCCCCATTTCACGTTTTTACTGTTTCACAGTCACTTGTACTAATAAAACACCAAGAGGGAAAAGTTTCCTCTGAATTGGATTGACTAATAGAAAGAGATACAATTTTGTTGTGCAATATATAGAGAGAAATATTACAAGAATTTTATATGCATTTGTAGAACTTCGCGGTTGCGGTTTTTCGCCCCCAACTTAAAAGTTTTGGCTTGTTCCCTACTTAATCCTAATACAAGTAGTAAAAGATGAGACTTGTTGGTTGGACAATTTTGGTTAGTAAAGGAATCAGACTTTAATATGATTGTTTGATGAAACTTTTTTTTGACGCCACGATGGGCGATTACCCCACGTTGGGGAGAAAGAATAAAGTTTATCGCACGCAAACGGAGGGTATCGAACCCGGGACTTCTCGGTCACGGGCCGGCCAATGCCCCACTGAGCTATTGGCCTCTTCGATGTTTGATGAAACTTTGATATGGTTGTTTGATGAAGTCCGCCGGACAATTTTGATATCTAAAGGAATTGGATTTTCGTATGATTGTCTGTTAAAGTTAGTTTCCTATTATATAATAAATTATTGTACTAATAAAATCTTTTTTTACTACGTTTTAATTCAACTTTATTTTGAAATCATGATTTAATAAGCATAATATTAATTAACTTTTTTTTTTTACCTTTAGTATTAGAATTAGATAATGGGTTTTTTTTTTTCCGTAGAATCTATAAATATTTAAGGGTACTAATTGAAATATGAAAACTTAATTATCAAATCACCAAATCAACATTATCAAATTTAATATATGTATGATATGATATGCATACACACGTATGTATGTGCATATATACATATATGTGTGTATGTATGATATGTATTATGTATGACATGATATAAGACAATCGAAATAATAAATTCGTTTTCATTTATAATATAACTTATTTGGAATACTTATCAATTACAAAATAGTTCTTGGGCACTATTAATATCTCTAGGCATTATTGGAATGTAAAAAATTGATCACCAAATCACACTGCTTCTTTTAACATATTTATAATGTATGATATGATAGATAGAAAGAATAGCATATATGTTTTTGGTTGACCAACATTCATGTATTGACCTGACTAATCCAGTTAGGATCTGAACATGATAAATCTGACAATGCAATATTAGATCTCTCTCAGAGTTACTCGAACCCCTAAGCAAGCCATGAAAAATCGAAAACGAGGTCAGCTAAACTAATCCCACTTATCAAGATACATCCATAATTTGAAGTGGCTTCAATTGGATTGTGGACCGAGTGTTGTAAAAGAAAGAAATTATCCTATGTAGATATGGTTGTTGGGAAGCAAATGAAATAGTCAAATGCAGCTCCAAGCTGTTTGAATTAAATCGTTGACATATTTTGAAAGGAACCTCCAAATAAATCAAACCAATTGTAATATTGACTGTCCTGACTGAGTAAATGCTTATCTAAGAGTAACTTCATTCCTTAATATAAATCGTTTATAACATATAGCGAAAATAAAAAAAAAGTAAAAAATAAATTACTTTATTTGTCAAAATATCAATATTTCTTTCTTAAATAGAATTAGAGGTATACAAGTCTTATTTAAGAGCGTAATATTGATATTTTGACTAACAAAATATTTTATTTTTTGCTTCCTTAATTTTCGCTACATTATCCTAAACTATTTATATTATGGGATGATGTAATAATAATACATATGATCTCACTATTGTTTGTTAGAAAAGCAGAGTTTTCAAGTAGAAATACATCACTTTCAAAAAGTAATGACAAAGTTGTACAAGGAAGAAATATATTAATTCCACTCCATCTTCCTTATTCCCATTCTGGGAAGGTCATGCCTTCAGGAAGTATCTCTGAATGGATTCTGGTAATGCAATTTTTTTTTCTTTGTTTTTTTTTTTTCATGATTCAATTGTTCTTATTGTTTTCTTCTTTGGGGGTGGTGGGTAGTTTCTATAATGATTTAAAAAGTTCTTTTTTTTTATATATTGAAATTGTAGAAGCTTTGTATATGAGATACTCTTATCTGCGTACTTGATATATTCATTTTGGCAAAGCAAGAAAGTTTTTCGAGTGAAAATATAGCATGGGCATATTCAAGAATATAAATACAGATCAGTATGACTTGTTGCTGTTATTTTAGAATTTAGCTGAAGTCAGGGACGAAACCAGGAATTTGGCATGGGGTGAAAATTGCAATAGTATGCCGAACTACATATAAAAACTATAATAAAAAAATTATTGGTAGGCGAATTTGATAAATATTCCGAACTATACATAAAATTTACTATATCTAGTAGTATTTTTAGAAATCTCGGAGGCGACTGCCACCCCGCCCCTCTCTGTCTTTGTCCCTGGCTGAAGTTCATATCATATTATTTCTGAAATTGTAGAAAACACTAACTTGAAGGATTTGATATTAGACAGCCGAATCGATCCCATCATTTCCAGAGTTCATGGAAGAGGAGAAATCAAGTGCAAGCATAGTTGAATCATTACTGACTTCTATAGAAGATATTACAAGATCAGTAGTATGCATAGGGACAGAACAAGAAACATTCCTTAAATTCGGATCCTATCTATATCGCGCTTCTGCAGTAATAATGGAGTTGCAGTTGGAAAATGATGGCTCGTTTCCAACGGATACAATACAAAACCTGCAGTCATTAGCTAGAGATGTCGATTTTGCCAAAGACCTTATTAAGAGATTGCAGAATTGTGCTCTACAAATTAAAGATTCTGAGCTAAATGATATAATAGAGGACTTCGAAGGCGTGATCAGAGCTATCGGAAAAGGCCTTGATTCGATAGTATCGTCGAATCAAGAAGATAATGAATTTGTAAGGGATTTCAGCAAAGGCCCTTTCGAAAGAAATGATGAATGTCCACTTCGATGAAACTAGCAAAGATCGCGGTTTTGGAGGGAAACAGCAGTCTTTACCGGAGATTTCAATGAAAGAATCTATAATAGATATTGAAACTGACCTTTATTCTATTCATTTAGAAGCTTCTGTAGAGGATCTTCAGCCTACGGAAACAACAAAGCTTTCTCCAACGACTACTAGCTATGGAAGCGGGAACTTGAGGAACTACAACAATTCCAGTGATGGATCTTTGATGAGTTTGCCACAGATGGCTCGGTACATGGAGCCTTTATATGAAACATTCTTTTGCCCTTTGACAAACAAGATTATGGATGATCCTGTAACAATAGAAAGTGGACTTACTTATGACAGGACCGCGATAGTTGAATGGCTCGCAAAAGTTCGAGAATCCTAATGACATTTTCTGTCCTAAATCAGGACAGAAGCTGAAGAGCAGAAGTTTGAATTCCAATGCAGCCTTGAAAGCAACCATAGATGAATGGAAGGAAAGAAATGAAGCAGCGCGAATTAAGGTTGCGCGGGCAGCTTTATCCTTGGCTAGTACCGAGAATATGATAATTGAAGCAATAGATGATTTGCAAGAAATTTGCGGAATAAGGCAATACAATAAGATTCAAGTTAGAAACATTGGAATCGTTCCATTGCTCGGAAGGTTTTTGGACTACAAAGGAAGAAATGTCAGACATTCAACACTAGAGCTGTTACAACTATTAGCAGACGATGACGATGGAAAGGTGATCCTTGTCCTAACCTTAAAATTTCAGAAATCGGTTATTTTCTTGATTTAATCTCCATCTAAAGTTGAGGTTACATTGTTCATAATGCAGGAGATGGTTGCAAGAACAGTTGATGCTCTAAGATTAATGAAAATGCTGTCGAGTAATCACGGGCCTATTAGGCATGCATCAGCATCACTCTTGCTAGAGCTTTCAAAATCCGATTTTTTCTGTGATAAAATCGGGGAGGTTCCCGGGGGGATTCTGATGCTGATTACCATCAAATTCAGACAGTCAACTGATGCATTCATTTCATCAACTGCTGATGAGATCTTAAAGAACCTGGAAAAGTCTCCGGCTAATATCAAGCGAATGGCAGAAGATGGATATTGGGAACCCTTGTTAAACCATCTTATAGACGGTAAATATCCATAATCTTCAAAGATATCACTTTCTTTATAGCATCTTCTCGAACATTCAGTATTTAACGTTTATCCTTTATGATTTAGGATATATGAATAGAAGTTTATATAATAGAAATGTTACGGAGGATCCAAACCATTTGTTTTTATGCTAGCACTTCTTGAGGGGTCCCTAACATTCAGTATCTAAAAATATCTTTGAAATTTTTTCAAATTAATAGGTACCGAAGAGTTGAAGATGGAGATGGCAAGTTACCTTGGTGAAATTGCTCTGGGGCCGGATAATCAAATCAATGTTGCTAAAAAATCTTCTTCAGCTTTAATCAACATGGTGCAAAGTGGAAATTCCATTAGCAGAAGTGCAGCTTTCAAAGCCTTAAAGCAGATCTCCTCTTACCAAATGAACGGCAAACTTCTCGCGGAAATAGGCATTGTTCAGGTTATGATTGAAGAGATGTTTGCAAGAACAATTCATCCAGTGAATTCAAAGAATGAGGCTGCTGCAATTCTTGCAAATATACTTGAGTCTGGAATCGCGATAGAGAATCTCCATGGTCACACAATGACTTCAGACTACATTGTCAACAACATTATCCATGGGATTAAAAATTCAACCCCAGATGATTTGAACATCAATCTCGTCAGAATCTTGCTGTGTTTGATGAAATTTCCAGAAGCTTCTGCTATCGTCGTTTCAGTGATCAAAGAAACAGAAGCTGGTTATAATCTGATAGGGCTTATAAATAATCCAAATGAAGAACTTGTGGTTGCATCAATTAAGCTGCTGATTTCACTTGCATCATTCATGGGGCATACTTTATCAGACAGATTATGCAAAACCAGGGGACAACCCGAGAGCCTAATCGCGAATCTAACTGAAATCTCAAGAATCACAGAGAAGCATGCAGTTTCTGCTAATTTCTTGGCTAAACTTCCTCATCAAAACTTAACACTCAACCTTGCTTTGCTCAACCGGAACGCGGTCCCTAAAATCATAGACAGCATCAATTGGATACAAAGGAATGGAACAAGAACAAGCAGGTACGCGATTTCTTACTTTGAAGGGCTTGTGGGAACTCTTGTTAGGTTCACAACAACATTGTATGATTTTCAAGTTATATCTTTAGTCAAGGATTACAATTTCACGGCAATTTTCGCTGAAATACTAATGAGGACATCAAGTGATGAGGTTCAGAAATCATCAGCAATTGGATTGGAAAACCTGTCAAACCAATCAGTCAACCTTTCCAAACCACCCCAGCAAATCAAGAAAAGCAAAATCAAGAAAGTTTCCATCTTTATAAACTGTTTCTCTTTGAAGTCATCATCTAAAGAAGAAAGGGTACCATTATGTCCAGTTCATAGAGGCATTTGCTCCTCGGAAACCACGTTCTGCTTGCTCGATTCGAACGCGATTGAGAGATTATTGACCTGTTTGGACCATGAGAATGTAGAAGTGGTTAAAGCTTCACTTTCAGCAATATGTACATTATTGGATGACAAAGTTGATGTGGGCAAAAGTGTCAAAGTTTTGCATGAAATGGATGCTATTAGGCATGTTCTAAATGTTGTAAAGGAACATAGAGAAGAAGCCCTTTTGCAAAAATCACTTTGGGTGATTGAGAAATTCCTTCAAAAAGGTGGAGATGAATCAATTTCAGATATATCAGAAGACAGACTGTTTCCTGCTACATTGATCAGTGCTTTTCATCATGGAGAAGAATGTACAAGACAAATGGCAGAGAAAATCTTGAGGCATTTGAACAAAATTCCCACTTATTCCATCAACAATTTTACCTTGTAGAAAATCTCCCATCTCTGAGACTATTGTCTTCTTTTCTTTTTTTTTTGTTAATATGAGAGGTAAAAAAATTGGAACTTTTTTCTGTTTTTCTTTCTTGCTTGGAAATGAAAGTATTCCCTCTGTCCCAAGTGAGTGTTCACTGATGGAGATGGGGCTTCGGGGAGGCCGTGTCCGAGGGACATGCAGCTTCCCCCAAGCATGGTCATGTGTATGTCGGGCTATGTGGCAAGTCTTAGACACCTCTATCCCAAAGTGAGTGTTCACTGATGGAGATGGGGCTTCAGGGAGGTTGTGTCCAAGGGACATGTAGCTTCCCCTAGTCTGGTCATGTGTATGTCGGGTTATGTGGCATAGTCAGACACCTATGTCCCAAAGTGAGTGTTCACTGATGGACATGCGGCTTCGGGAAGGCTGTGTTCGAGGGACATGCAGCTTCCCTCTAACCTAGTCATGTGTAGGTCGGGCTATGTGGCACGACTCAGACACCTTCTGCTCTGTCGATGTCTTTTAGGGAAAGGGGATCTTGGATAATTTTCGAATTGAAAAGTGTACATTCAATTCGGAACGGAGTGAGTATCAATTACTTTCTAAGGTACAAATATTGCAAGGTAAGGGAAAAGAAAAATGCAGTAGTCTTGAATTTTCTACTATGTAAAGTTTAAGAATTCCCCAAGTAGCAGTGTCTTCTCGAACAATATTGAGGTACTGTATTAATTATTAAAGTTAGGCCACTAAATTTTTTAAAGTATAAATTATAAAAATTGTCAAAATATAATACGATTTTAGGATTTTGAAAATCAAAGCAAACAACATTAGTCATAATTTTTCTTCATCTATTTGATCTAGTTTTTAATAGATTAACAAATAATATATTAGCATTATACGAATACTATTTTTTATGTAATCTTTAAACAAATCGATAGTTCTATTTTTTCTTTCCTTTGAACTAATCGATAGTTCACATTCCGCAATTAGGTTGCTCCGTATACTATAAAGTCCCTTACCACAAGATAGTAAGGTATGAGTTCCACGAACTCAATAAGATTCATGACGCCCTTGGAATTGTTGGAAAATCTTCCTCCTGCTTCATCTTCAATCCTTCAGCTTCTTCTTCTTGATTTAAACAAATGAATCTGAAATACTTCTAAAATACTTTTAGGCGTGTAATCACTTTCCTTAAGTGATATTTGCCCCCTATGGTGCAAGGTTGTGATGCAAATTCACTCAAGATACATAGAAGACTAACTTGAATTTGAGTGCACTCTCAAATTTAATCTTAGAATGTTCGGTTGGTGTGTTAGGATATCTCTTGGAGTTTTTTCTTGATATCTCATCTTTTGTGTCTCCCAAAACCTTTGAGCCTCTAGTCCTTTTATAGATAGATTAGTACCTTCAGGTTGTGGATATGACCATTCATCTTAACTCTTCATGGTGTCTATACATGAATAATCATACCTAATATGTATATTCATGTTCCTTCACCATGAGTTACTTTCATACGGTCATAACTTTCCAATTTCATACATTTTCAATTGGAAATGTTTCCAACATGAAGTGAGTATTGATTGACAAAATCACATTTATTTTCCTCAAATCATTTTTGTACACTAACTTGATTTCGAACGTTAAACATTTAGAATACATTTAAAGTAGGTTGGAAAATGTTTTAGAAATAATTCAGGCTTTAAAAATAATTTAAGAACATTGCACACTTTTCCAGAAAAAAACTCGGATAGACGTCCGGATGAAACATTGTCCGCGCTATTCGTCCACACAACACAGACAAATGCGAGGACGAAGTGCACCGTCCACGCCCTTCGATATAAATTTGTGGATTTAAATTAGGTATCTTTCTTCTACAATACATAAAGTATTGGAGAAGTCTCTAATTTTATAACCTCAAAGTCTAATGAGACTTTATGACCAAATAATAATATTTCCACCATTTAACCTGCACTAAAAATAATCTAATTCCCTCTTCTTTTACTTACATATTACCAAACATTTCACAAAAAAATAAAATGAAAAGCTTTATATTGTAAAGCGAGAAGAGTCCGTCTAGATCGCATAACAGCCAAAATTTAATACGTGCGAAATGAGTCAGGAGAAGTGTCCTTAGACACAAAATCAGAATAAGTATCCTTAAAAAACTCGAGATGTATCGTAAAATCAGGACATATTTCCGTTTCAAATTAATATTAACCGTAAAAACTTCAATCCGACTGGACGAGAGTAAATCCGCACAGGAGCTAGCGTCGAGAAGAGTATAGAAGCATATTAATGAGTCTGCAGATACCATTTAGGATTCCAGAGAGATCTTTTTCAGTGTACAGACATCTCTAGAACTCAGTACTACCTTTTTCTTTGTAGTATAAATTAGGCCCATCTTCAACCTGGTTTTCATCAATATAAAGACAAAAAGTCTGTAGTCTTATATTAATGGTGATAACTCTTGTGCTTTATTTTTTTTCTCTTTTTTCTCCTTTGTTCTACTAACTTTCTCAAGATATTCTACCAAAAAAAAAAAAAAAATGAACTTTCTCAAGATATTTCAGATTTGTGTTTAAAATAAATTTGCTATAAGAAATTTGTATTGCATAACTCTGCTATAAATGGAAAGAACACATCCACGTGGATGAATTTATGTGATTCTTTCTTTGATTCATATAACCGACCACAATTTTTTAGAATTAAGGTTCGATTGTTGTTGTATGAAATTTGTATTGCATAGGGTGACTTCAAAAATTCTCTCTCATTTCATTCTCTCTATGGTAATAATGCTTAGATCCTCTGCACTCCCCTTCTCTTAAAACAAATTCTTTGGATCCTACAAACTCACACTATCCGAATAATTGTTGACTGGAAGTGAAACCATAAACACTTATAAATAGCCCTCGGTATCTAATGTCTCAATGTGGGACTCTCTGAGAGGGGACTGTCACGGGCCGCACGAATATAGCATCTCTCAGCGACCGTAACACTGCTCGGCTCCCTAAGTCGTTGCATGAAGTTACCATGTGGTGTGCGCCCCAACAGCGTGCACGTCGCATGGCAGCCATGCCCCGACCAGCATGCACCATGGCTGCCCCAACCAGCGTGCAGCAGCGTGCACTAGTGGGCAGCAGTGTACCTCAACCGCCCTAAACGACGTGCAGCGACAGCCAGCGCCTGAGTCGCCCGATCGCCCTATGCCGACGCCCATGCCCCTGCAAAGCAGCGCCCCAACATTGCGCAGGAACACTGTTCATGCGCCCCAATCTGCCGCACAGAGCATGCAGCCGCACCCCAGCCGGCCAGACAGCCACACTGAGCGCAGAGACACTGTTCATCCGCCCCAACAGCCAACCAACTTGGCATGTGCCGTTTTGCATCCGAATGAAGTCCAAATGGGCCCAAATTTTGCAGGTCATCCTTATATGACATTTTGAAGATAATGCACGAAGTAGATTGTAATTATCATGTGTATAGCATAGGTAAGTAGTTTTCCCACCTCCTCGGAAAAAAGTGGTCAACTCCTGTCACATGGCCAAATGTTTATTTAGCACTTATAGGGGGGAATAAAAATCTACACACAAGCAAGCAAGCAATTGTAATCTCATGCAAACGACTCCTCCCCCTCGTCGTATTTGTACATTCAAACTCTGTAATCATGCATTCAAATCAATGAAGTGATTTTCGTGCAATTTGTCCAGTGCCATTTATTTTGTCTTTATTTACGAATTTGCCATTGAAGTGCGTTTGTCCTATTTTTCGTAGCCGGAGTGACTAAGGCGAGGGCCAAGGTCACTCGGCATCACTGGTGCGTCTAAGACCCTCGAGAGACGACCCGTGACACTTGCTATCGGGAGCAAGGTTGCTAGAACTCCGGGACTAAGAAAAGCGATGGCTACAAAAACGAGAGGCGTGTTGGCTACGGATGATGCTACCAAGGCCCGACTAGATGCTCTAGAGGCCATGGTAAGCATAGTGCATACCTTCTGCTATGGTGAAAGCGAGGAGGATGCCGAATCCATGAAGAGGAAGACGACTCTTATGGAAAACGATATCGGCATGCAAAGTGGGGAACTAGAGGAAATGGGTAACGCTACAAGAGAGTTATTCCATGTTACCCAAGCACACGATGCTAAGTTGGTAAGCAACGAGGTAGCGACCGAGGAGATGCGCTCATCGTTGACTAACAACACCAAAGCGATGGACCCGATCTGCAGTCGCTTTGGAAGAGGTGAAGGCAGAGCTAAGGGACGCTTTCCTTAGCCATTGGCCGAGCCGCTAGAGAACGGAATGCCCAACAAGTCGCCCTAATCATGCAATCGAAACTAAAGGTGAGAGAACCCAAGGCATTCAAAGGGAGCGAGGGATGCTCAAGAAGTAGATAATTTCTTCTTTGACATCACGCAATACTTCAAGACGGTAGGTATCACCGAGGAGAGCATGAAGGTGGATACGGCTGCTACGCACTTGGAGGATGATGCGAAATTATGGTGGAGAGTCCAATCGGCTGAGATGGAAGCCAGGCGGGTAACCATAAACACTTGGGAACTAATGAAAGAAGCTATGAAGAAGCAGTTCTTTCTCCAGAACGTGGTCTATGAAGCTAGACGAAAGCTTAGAGAACTGAAGTAGGGTGGGACTATTCGAGAATACGTCAAGTGCTTCTCGGCATGCTTACTCCAGATTACTGACATGGCCGAGGCGGACAAGCTCTTTGTTTTCATGGAAGGTCTTAAGCCGTGGGCTAGGAACGAGCTCACTCGCCAGCGTGTGCAGAACCTGGCCGATGTTATAACTATTGGTAAGGGTCTAGTGGACTTTCAACAAGATGTGAGGAAGGACAAGGAGAAGGTGACTCCCTTCCCGGCCAAGACGGGAAACTACAAGCCTTTCAGGCAGAACTTCACAAGAAGTGGATGAGATAGACCCTCTCCTTCTTTCATGGGAACAAATCGAGGAGATGGCCCGCAAAGGAATTTCACACCGAGACCATTTGATGGGTCATGTTACAACTATTCAGGGCCTCACCCATTGAGAAGTTGTCCAACATACAAGGGTGGACCTCTGGCCGCGAATAGTTTTCAACGGGGACCAGATACACCCCAAATGCAACGTGAGGAAGCATATCAGGAAGAAGGAGGTGCTGATGGAGCACTAGCTAATGTGCGAATGGCCCAAGGCGGTCATGAAGCTTTAGGCACTCGATCTATAAGCGATCCAGGATTGATGTACGTGGATGTGCACATCAACGGGATACCGATTCGAGCTATGGTGGATTCCGGCGCTACTCACAACTATATAGAAATCTCGGAAGTAGAGAGATTGGGTCTAACTCTAGAAGAAAGTAACCGAACGGTGAAAGCCATAAACTCACCGCCTCAAACGGTTGCTGGAGTGGCGAAGGCAGTCAAGATATGTGTGGGGCCTTTTGAGGGGAGCACGGACCTCACCGCGGCCCGGATGGATGACTTCAAACTCATATTGGGTCTCCAATTTATGAGGGAGAATAAGACGCAAGTGCTCCCCTATGCTGATTCGATTATTGTTGACGGGAATGTTGTGCCCGTTATTGTTGGGAAATCAGCCAACCCCAAGCTGTCTGCATTCCAGCTGGGGAAGGGCCTTAAGAAGGGAGAGCCAACATTCCTTGCTCACCTAAACTGGGAAGAGGTGGAGGAGAAATCAGGGTCAATACCACCGGTGGTGAAGCAGTTGTTACACAAGTACGAAGATGTCATGCCGGAAGAACTCCCTCGGCAACTGCCGCCCAAGAGAGACATCGATCATGAAATTGAGCTGCTCCCAGGCACGAAACCTCCTGCTCGGGCCCCTTATCGTATGTCTCAACCCGAACTTGCGGAGCTTCGAAAACAACTAATGGAAATGCTGGAGGCCGGTATCATCGTTCCTGCAAGGTCTCCTTACGGTGCCCTAGTAATATTCCAAAAGAAGCCTGATGGTTCTCTTCGCATGTGCGTGGACTATCGGGCACTCAACAAGATCACGATCAAGAACAAGTATCCCATATCTCTGCCGGCTGATTGCTTTGATCAACTGAGTCGGGCGAAGTATTACTCTAAAATTGATCTTCGTTCGGGCTACTGGCAAGTACGTGTGAAGGAGGGAGATGAAATGAAGACCACTTGTGTGATGAGATATGGGGCATTTGAATTCTTGGTAATGCCGTTTGGGCTAACCAATGCTCCCGCAACTTTTTGCACATTGATGAATCAAGTTTTGAGAGACTTTTTGGACCAATTTGTGGTCGTATACTTGGATGACATTGTAATATATAGCAACAGCTTGGAGGAGCATGTAGCACACCTGGAGATGGTGGTCGCTCGCCTCAGAGACAACCAGTTGTATGCTAAGTTGTCCAAGTGCGCTTTTGCCCAACAGAGAATTGCATTCCTTGGTCACATCATTGAACCAGGATGCATTCGTATGGATGAGAAGAAGATACAGGCAATTGAGGAGTGGGAGCCCCCGAAGAATCTGCACGAATTGAGATCATTCCTTGGGCTGGCCAACTACTATCAGCGATTTGTGAAGGACTATTCCAAGATAGCCTTACACTTGACCGAGCTTCTCAAGAAGAAGATGGAGTGGAATTGGGACTCGAAATGTCAATTGGCCTTTGAGAACCTGAAGAGACAAATGTCCACTGACCCGGTGCTAGGCCTACCAGACATGACTAAGCCATTTGAGGTGCATATTGATACTTCAGACTTTTCCCTCGGAGGGGTGCTTATACAAAAAGGTCACCCGGTAGCTTTTGAGAATAGAAAGCTGAGCGAGGCAGAAAGAAGGTACACGGCGCACGAGAAAGAGCTCCTTGCCGTAGTCCACTGCTTGAGGATATGGAGACATTACCTATTGGGAGCTGCTTTCCTTGTAAAGACGGACAACACTGCGGTGAGCCACTTCATGACTCAGCCAAGACTAACGGGATGACAAGCCCGGTGGCAAGAACTTCTAGCGGAATTCGACTTCACGCTAGAATACAAAACTGGTGCAACAAATGTGGTCGCTGATGCTCTAAGCCGAAGGGGTGAATTAGCTCCATCAAGCCAACTCTCAGCTTTGGCTAGTAGCGAATTCTCCATGGGCATAAAAGAGGCAATACGTGGATTTTTGCCAGATGACCCCACTGGACAACAGCTTATGTCGATGATTAAAGAAAGAAAGACTCGACGATTTTGGGTAGACGATGGACTTGTGATGACCCGGGGTCATCGTCTATATGTTCCAAAGAGTGGACACTTGAGAAGAAGAATTATTGAGGAATGCCATAGTACACTATGGGCTGGACACCAAGGAGAAGACCGCACGATGGCCTTGGTGGAAAGGGCATACTATTGGCCCCAGATGCGGGATGAGATTTCAGATTTTGTGAAGACTTGCTATACATGTCAGAAGGACAAGGTCGATAGACAAAAGAAAGGAGGACTGCTCGAGCCTCTATCCGTACCAGCTAAACCTTGGGAAAGTGTATCCCTAGACTTCATCACTGGACTGCCGAAGATAGGGGACAATGCCACCATTCTAGTTGTGATTGATCGTTTCTCTAAGTATGCCACATTCATTCCTGCCCCGAAATATGTGACGGCCGAAGAGACGGCTAAGTTATTCTTCCAGAATGTGGTGAAGTTTTGGGGAGTGCCCCGGGAGATCATCAGTGACCGGGATGGGAGATTCACAGGGAAATTTTGGTCCGAACTCTTTTTGCGGCTTGGCACTAAACTGTGCATGAGTTCGGCATTCCACCCCGAATCAGATGGGCAGACTGAAAGATATAATGGGATGCTAGAAGAATACTTGCGGCACTTTGTGTGGATTAATCAAAGAAATTGGGTCGAACTTCTGGATGTGGCACAGCTCTGCTTCAATGCACAGAAGAGTTCGGCTACGAGCAAGAGCCCCTTTGAGATTGTATATGGCCAACAACCTCTGCTACCTCACACTGCAGACACGCCAGTCGGAGCCAAGTCTTCACGGGCGCAGGACTTCTCCGGAGAATGGAAAAAGAATGTGGAACTTACGAAGATGTGCCTTGAAAGGACAGCGAAAATGATGAAAAAGTATGCCGATCAAAAGCGGCGATTTGTAGAGTTTCAGGTCGGAGATCAAGTAATGGTAAAGAGGCATTTGAAAAGAGAGCCTCAACGAAATAAAGGGTTGGATACGAGACTGATGCCCAAATACATTGGACATGTACCTATATTGAAAAGGATTGGGGGAGTTGCCTACAAAGTGGAACTTCCGCCAGACATGAAGATCCACACAGTCTTTCATGTAAGTCTCTTGAAACCTTATCATGAGAATCTACAAGAGCAGATTCACACGACCCTACGGTATCCTCCCTCCTCAACAACATTGAGCAAGAAAGTAGCCGAGGCAATCCTTGATGCTCGGACAACCAGGAGGGGTAAGAGGAACTATATGGAATTCTTGGTGCATTGGCAAGGTCGGGGCACCGAAGAAGACACTTGGGAAAGAGAAGCAGATATGAGAGCCTTTAAACATCTGATAGAGGACTACAAGGCAGTTACGGCGACGAGGGCGTCGCCAAATCAAGTGGAGGAGGATGTCACGGGTCGCACGAATATAGCATCTCTCAGCGACCGTGACACTGCTCGGCCCCCTAAGTCGTTGCATGAAGTTACCATGTGGTGTGCGCCCCAACAGCGTGCACGTCGCATGGCGACCATACCCTCGACCCAAAGATGCAAAATGGTCGCCCTCAACCAGCATGCACCGAGTGAGGCGGCAGTGTGCCCCAACCGCCCTGAGCGCACGTGCAGAGCTAACCGCCCTAGCCGCCGCTTTCCCATGCCAGCCGCCCATGCCCTGCAGCAGCGCCCCAACATTGCGCAGGAACATTGTTCATGAGCCCCAATCTGCCGCACAGAGCATGCAGCAGCACCCCAGCCGGCCAGACAGCCACACTGCGCGCAGAGACACTGTTCATCCGCCCCAACAGCCAACCGACTTGGCATGTGCCGTTTTGCATCCGAATGAAGTCCAAATGGGCCCAAATTTTTGCGAGTCATCCTTATATGACATTTTGAAGATAATGCACGAAGTAGATTGTAATTATCATGTGTATAGCATAGGTAAGTAGTTTTCCCACCTCCTCGGAAAAAAGTGGTCAACTCCTGTCACATGGCCAAATGTTTATTTAGCACTAATAGGGGGAATAAAAATCTACACACAAGCAAGCAAGCAATTGTAATCTCATGCAAACGACTCCTCCCCCTCATCGTATTTGTACATTCAAACTCTGTAATCATGCATTCAAATCAATGAAGTGATTTTCGTGCAATTTGTCCCGTGCCATTTATTTTGTGTTTATTTACGAATTTGCCATTGAAGTGCGTTTGTCCCATTCGGAGCCGGGAGTGACTAAGGCCAAGGGCCAAGGTCACTCGGCATCACGGTGCGTCTAAGACCCTCGAGAGACGACCCGTGACAGGACCCTGACTACTAATTAAAGGCACCTTTCCTTCTGATGCCTATCGCGTAGCCCCTATTGTGTTTTACGAGGAGGCTAAAGTTGTGAAACCCCATCCTACATAGGATAACTATGAAAGTTGTGATTGATATATAAGGTAGGTCCAAGTATTCATTATCATCTCAGGATATTCATTTTGGCATAGCGAGTTCGGTTGCCAAGTAAATGACTGCAGGTACTGTCAAGCCCATGTATTGCGTTACGGGCCCGCGGCACAATGCGTGACAAAAGTCCTACCAATCTTTTATCAGAATGACCTCTAATAATGCATTCACTAAAGCATACAGATGATACTTGTCAAAGAAGACTAGCACATTTGGCACGACACTTTCGACTCAAAACCATTAGTCCTGGGTTCTACATTCCCCATCCCCGATAATTTAAAAACAAATTTGTAGAATAAAAAAAAATGATAGCAGGAACCTAGCAGGTTCATCAGAAACTGAAATTCAGGAACTACAGAGTATAACCATCCTTCTTGAATCCCAATGGACTCATTTTTAGCATATGAGACAGAAAGCCTTCAAGGTTTCCCAATTTCATTTCAGAAGAACAGAAGTATTTCCATAGATACAGGGAGGTGATTTGAAGTTTGAAACCAAGCAACCTATATATTTTCAGATATACATTCTTCAATAAAAAATTCATCTTCTTTTTCTTGATGCTATTCTGGTTTAATGAATAATTTACTCCATAACCATGTAAGCAAAGCATAAAAACATATGAATATGGAGGTTTCACACAGCGACGAGATAATTTACTTTGCCTGGCTGTACAAAAGACTAAGCCCCTAAAAAAGGTTGAGGGCTAATTTCAGGGTAAGATTTTGAAGGGGAAAAAACAATACTTTCTGTACCCTTAAGAAGACTAACCACGTTAAAAATAATATCGCGCTTTAGCATATAACAGAGCTAAGGTGGGAAAATCAGAGTTCAGCTTTCATATGGCCAGGAGGCAGAGGCCCTGCAAATGCACCACGGAATTCTCTGATCAGACAATGTTCTTGTGTAGATTTGAAGAGAATTTAAGTCGGAAAGTTTCAATACCACTCAAATCTTGGCTGCTGAGAGGAGCACTGGAATTTAATCCCATTTGGACTATATTATGAAGCTCATCATCCCACGCACTAGAAACCTGAAATGAAAACCAAGTACACGGTAATTAGAATCCGTTCACACGTGATTCTCATTACTCGAGGGTTATTTGGTTTTTCGGAAAAAAGGCAAGAAATGAAAGCAGAGACTATATGTAAAAAGTAACATAGATTTTGAATAGTTGTTAAAGCGTACATGAATAGTATTTTCCTTGTACCCTCCTCCACTCATGGCTGCCAAAGGCGAGCTGATGGCTCGTTGAAGTGCACCTGCAGAGTTTCCCTAAGGTGTGGAGACCCGTTTGGAATACTCCTTGTGATTGATGAAGTTGAGGGTAACTCATATTAATATCAGGTGGAAACGCCAATGAAGATGACGGACCAGCTCTCGACTGAAGGATCTGTAGCCAAGGCGAACATATATGTATAAATTGAAATCCATAACAAGTCTGATAATAAATATCTAGTCGTGGATTGTATGTATGTTTACATACATCTTTTGTTAGGAGCCTTTCAAGGTTGAAATCTAGCCGTGGATTTACCGTTGCAAGCTTCATTGAGAGAAACTGCAGAAAATAGAGGAAAACAACAAGCTTACACATACATTAAACGGCATAAAATAGTTTAAAACATTGGCTACAGACTGCTGATTATAAGAACTGAACTTCTATATTTCGTAAAGAATACCAACGGTTAGGGATAGAAGGTCCAAAAAAAATGATGGTCGGGACAGGGAATGAAAGTTTCGGTATCAAGCATTTTCCGTCTCAGAAAATCATCAGAGCAATTTCAATTAAATTGGCATATTTCAAGGTAAATGATACTCCCTCCATTTCACAATATAAGACATTTCGGCCATTTTTGAATACATTAAGGAAGAGAAAATAGTGGCTGTTTTCCCATTATATATCCTTTACTAGTTCCTTAAAATTTGTAAAAGACCAAACATTCTGGAAAGAAATAAAAAGGCTAAAAGGTCTTATATTACGAAACAGAGGGAGTAACAGATTATGAAACAGCTCAATTATGCCTCCTCAGAATTGATAAAGTATATAATAACAGTTGCAGAAGCACTTCCAGAAAACAAACATGGCAACACATTCAGTAAATATCCAATGAAAGACAAAACTAACCTCAACTTGGCGTTGCAAAGATTGGACATAGTTAATAATTTCATCAAGCATAACTGCTTTGCCAGTGACCTAAAAAAAATAAACCAAAATCAATGGGATGCCAAGGACAATTTAGGCAATGTACATTTCTAATCAATATGCCTAAAAAAAACACTAACCTTGCTACAACCAGGGACAAGATCCTGAAGAAACTTCATCCTCTCACTGATTTTTTCCCTCCTTACCTACAATTAGAATAGATCAGTTCCACTCAAACAACAAAGAAATGTTGCTTCTTTCTGAACCGTAACGAATGAAAATGCTCACTCTTTCAGCAAGACTGTGGCTGTTTGTTGCCTGGCCTCTTCGCGCCCTAACATGAATATATTCTTCTTTTTGTGAATCTGAAGCTTGAGCTCCCTGTTTAGTAGCATTCTTTCCACCCGGCTTGCTAGTAGTAGCAGTGGGATTTTGCTCTCCCTTCTGCTGAATTTCAGAGGAATGGTTGGTTTCGGCTGTTGGCTGCGAAAATCGCTTATTTTGATCAAATTCAGCATCCTGAACACATAGTAAAAACCAAATGCGAAGAGGAAAAACTAAACTAAAGTACGATTTTTCTTCAAATTATTCAGTCATACAAGTAAGGTAGAAAAGTTAGTCCAACCTGACCACTCCTTCGCCTCTTCTTTGATCCTACTCCCTTGGAAGATGCCTCTCCCCCTGCCCCATCTAACTCCTCTTGAGCACCTCGGCCGCTAAATTCAGCTTCATCAGACTCATTACAAGAACCACCAACAGCCCGTTTCGCTTCATCATGAGACCTTGCTAAGCTTGAAATGGTTCTTTCATTTTTTATCGGGCTTCCAGTTGAGGTTCCGCGCTCAGCAGCCAAACAAATACGCTTTGCGCTTTCAGCCATGTTCATTTCATTTTTCTGGGAATTTAGTCCAGAAGTTGTTGTAATGAAACCCTCTTGTGATCCTTGTCCTGGTACTAAAATCCTAGAGTAAGGATTCATTTGATCAGCTACGCTACTACCAAAAGGGTTCATTATATCACCAAGATTTCCACCACTGAAGCATGAAAATCTTGCAGCTCTTTCAATGAAACCTGAATCAGGTGGAAAATGAGGTAAACTCTGAGGAAGAAAACCAGGTAGAAACATACTGCCTTTCAACATTGAATGTGGTGGAGTCCAACCCAACCCACCTATGCCATCAAGACCAGGTCTTAAAGGAACCAGACCACCTGGTCTATTCCCCAATGCATTTGAAGTGGTAGCACCATTATGTTGAACATTAATGTCACTGAAACCTAAATTTTGTGAACTTGTTGGCTGGTCCCACATAGTAGGAGAGCAAAATGAGTCAACCATGGTAGCACTTGAGCAAGAAGAAGACTCTAACATATTCCCTTTAGAAATCAATCCCATTGATGATGCATTTGCTAGATTGTTTCTACTTAATTGCCAATCTTGAGGCACATTTGATAAATGATGATAGTTCAAAAGATCCTCATTCCTCTTCTCTGGTTCAAGATTATCCTTATCAGCCATAACCAAATATCTTTGCAAAAATGGTTATCAAAATTCCTTTACTTGTTGTTCTTCAATTCAAATATGACCTAAAAAAATTATGTTAGCAAAGTCTTTAAAAAGGGCTGCAAAAATCCACTTTCTTCAATAAAATGGTCAATTCAATGCTAAAAGATGTAAGACTAATGATAGCTATCATAAACTAGACCAATTATAGCCAAAAGGGTTAATCAAATTAAAAGCAGACCTAAGATTCAAGCTGAGGGGAAGTAGTAAAAACAGAGGTAAAGAGGACAAAAAACAACAATTAACAGTCAAGGTAGGCACTTGAAAATACTATAGGACTAATAGGAGTATGACAATTCATTGAATCGCTAATGAACCCAAAAATCAAGAAAACCACTAACAAAAAAAAAGTGTACCCAATACACAAGCTCCTGCATCAATATGGTCTGGGGAGGTCCGATTTATACAGTCTTACCCTTATTTTCCACAAAGATACTTTTTCCAGGGTTCGAAATTGTGACCTACTGAATAACAAGTAAACATTTGAACATCGCTACAAACACCACCTTCAAAATTCAAGAAAATCACTAATGAACCCAAAAAGCAAGAATACACAAAATATCCCCTCAAGAAAAACATGGAAATTTCCAGCAGTTACTTCAAAATTACAGTAAAAGAACACTAAAAACTCCAAGAAAACAAAAACCCATTTAAGAAATGGTTAAAAAAAAGTGTACAGATGCAGTTAATGAAAGAATAGACATTGATTTCAGTATCATAAATATTCATTGAATGAAAACCTGCAGGCAGTACTGAAACCCTAGTCAGAGTAAAAAAAAAAAACAGAGAACAGAAAAGACCCAAAAACTAAAAAAGTTGTGTGAGGACAAGAAAAGATACCCAATTTAAGAATCTGATGCTTGCAGCTACTTTTGGTACTAAATTCTGAACACCATTTTTGAACAAATGGGCTTGCTTTTTTCACTATACTAACTTTTTACTACTGAAATTTAAAGCTTTTTTGAGGGGCTCTAGTGGAAATGTTATTCAAACTTTTTTTTTTTCTTCTGAAACCCCTTTTTTATGACCAGTTTCTGAAACAAATGATGGCCAACAAACATTAAACACCAAAAAAAAACACAAAGAGAAAAGCTTGGGAGTGTAGTAATGATCAAAATGAACAGTAAGAGAGAGAGATGGAGAATTTTGAAGTTAGGAAAAGGGAAAAGGAAGATTTATACCCATGCCTGCATATAAAAATAAGTGTTATTGATGATTAACCACCGCCACTGCTATTACTGTTTCTTTAAGAAAATATATTATTGCTATGCTCTTTGTTTATTATCATTAATTCCCCCACCACAGGTGAAAATCGTCTGTAGACGTTTACCCATTTATGTGTCCAACTAATAAGAATTCGTCATGTGATCATTTTTTTAATTATATATACAAATAGTAAATTGTGATTAGTTGGACACACAAATAAGTACACAAACGGATACAGACGATTATTTACCCCACCACCATAGAAAAATCACAAATATATGCCAAGATAAATTTAGCTAGAAAAATGACTGTGATATCAATTAATATTTACTAGTTTTGTTTTCCTCTTAGATTACTGGTATATGCATATTGGCGAGACTAGTTCATTTTCGACCAAATAATAAAGTAGATTGTCACTCTTAGAGAAAAATCGTATCTAAAACTCTTTTAATATGACCAGTGGTACATTGAACTAGAGGATGGGGGCCTTGGGCCCCTCCTATTTTTTCTAAATCAAGATTTACTTTCAAATTAGTCTTTTCTTTATTTTGCCTCCTTGATTTTTTTTTAAAAAAATATAGTAATATTATGTGTTGTAGTTTTTCACTTCCCAATTTCTCATCGTTAGTACCTTGAATATGACATTCATGATATGTGAACATTTTGCAATTGTATTTGATTATGAATGTTCTAATATATTTTTAGTACATCAATCAACTAACTACATATGACAAAATATAATTAGTTCAAATCCCTAAAATTGTATAAGTCAATTGAGATAAATAACGAGTGAAACTTTAAATGTGAGGTAATGCATCTTCTATAAAGTGCGCAATCAATTAACAAATAAGATACTATTTTAATTTCTTTTCTTTTCTTTTCTTTTTACTAGTTATTTTAAGCCTTGGATATAAAAATCCAGGCTTTCTTGTTAAGATTCATTCAAGTATGTAAGCTTATTCTATTTCTTTGCTAAATATTATTCTATTTCTTTCACTTTTCGAATTTTTTACCTTTTGTTTCATAATAATACTTTAATCTGGGATTTTTTTTAATGATAATGACTATACTGGATTGAGCTAGCAACTGACAATTGCCAACTCTCACCAGAAATTAAACTTTACTTCAAAACATTGTCCTTCTTTATTATACTTAATCATAATTAACATCTTGGGAGAAGAGCTTATAAAATCTTTATTAGGGTTTGTTTGGTCAAGACATCTAGTTTATACCTACTTGTTTAGTTTTCACACATCTTGGGTGGCTTCTGGGGAAGGTTTACATGTCTATGCCTCTTTGATAACCTGAATGACTTATAGATAATTGGATAGGAGAAATCCGATATATATATATATAGACACCAACTATTTTCGTTTTATAAATATTATAAAAAATTTAAAGCTATTTCTAATATGACTATTTTATAGGGATGCTGTTTGTGTCCAATTAGTGATTCCGGCTAATTTTCTAATCAAAATAAACACGTGCAGTGCACACGACATCGACATTAAGGGCAAAATCGTCTTTTCTCTTAAAAACACATCTTTAAATTTTACTCCAATTGTAATAAAATTTGTTTTTTGAACTCCCATTTATACTTCTAATTCACTTTTTCACTTTTTCACTTTTTCATGTGGGTTTATAGATTTGTAAACTATATTGAATCATTCATGAAGTATTTGGGAGGGAAAAAGAAAATCTGACATTTTGTTGGATACAAAGTTTACAAACAACATCTCGTAAAATTGTCATGTCATAAATAGCTTATAAAAAGTTTGTGTTATTCAGAGAAAAGCGAAAATAGTTGGTACTATATATAGATGTGTTTTTAAGAGAAAAGATGATTTTTCCCCTTAATGCCGATGTTATGTGCATTGACCAGAAAATTGGCCGGAATAACTAATTAGAAAATAGCACCGTAAAATAGCCATGCTATAAATAGCTTTAAAAAGTTTATGCTATTTATAGAAAAGCGAAAATAATTGGTGTTTTTATAGCGGATTTCTCAATTGCATAATGAAAATATTTTGGGAATTGAAAATTTACTACTTCTTTCTCAAATTTTCACTATATATATATATATATATATATATATATTCACTGGGTTATTTATATATTTATTATCTAAATAGAGTAAAAATATATCATATAAAATTAAAATAAAAAATTCACTGTAGTCATTTGACTCCACTCACAACAAGGTGAATCCGTCCCTGGTGTGTTGGTTGCTCGATCTCTGAACATAAAATAGAACATATTTTGTGATTAGTAGTTTACATTTTTAATGAGTATTTCGGTTCGTAGTGATTGTTGCCTACCGTAAATATCCTGATTATGATAATAAAAAAAAGTATTAGTCATTATAATGAGAGTATAAGTTATATTAACAGCCGACTTTACATTTTTAGATGTTAATAACTAGTAGAATAATAAACTTTCATAAAATCATTAAATTTGCTAGTCAAACTCAATTCTGCATGATGATGATTTCCTAAATATGGAAAATTAATGTAGCTAGGAGGACACCCTCATTTGTAAAAAAAAAGGCATGAGGAACACTTGGAGAAAGTGTGGGACCAAATCTGTTAAGGTTCTTCTATGTAACATTTATGGTTTTTGAATGGCATTTACTAGGCTTATGTAACTCCCAAGTCTTTAATACTAGAATCCTTGTAAGGATTTTTTGCCTTCCTCACACTGACTTTTGATGATCATTTATGTCATGGACCTCATCCTCATGGTAGACAACTTTACGCTCAGGCTACAGTGCGAAACATCTGCTATTTCACATTGTGTTAAAAAATATTGGTCGTCGCATTAAAAAAAAATGACGTTGAGATCATTTTAATAACAATACATGTTAGGAAAAATCTTAACAGGTATTAAGACCAAATGATCTCAATCTTCAAATCCTTAATCCGACGATTAATAAGTGTTTCGCATGTGCAAAACTTTGACCATTTCGCATTTGAGCCGGACCGGACGACTTTACCTTCCAAATTGACATGAATTTATGGGGGGTTATAACTCTATATGAGAATTGACAGGCGGTGTATCAACTCTCTTTTTTTCGGTCCGACTCTAGTATAAAACATCTTAATTTTCGCATGTATAAAACAAATTTAACCAATAAAGACAATATTTTACAGTTGAAATTTGTTTGAGAAATGAGCCATATTTTTCTCTTGTGAACACCCATGACATTAAGAGGTGTTGTGATCATCTCGCAATATCTATTTTGGCATAGCGAGTTCAGTAGTCAAGTAAGTGATCTTGTGTGCTGCTAGGTACTGATCGCACTTCAGGCCCGAGGGCACGAAGCATGGCATTATGGTATAAAAACGTGAAGACCAAGTGTTCATCAAAAGAAGACTTTGACAACAGGTGTCACAAGTGTTCATCAAGAGAAGTACATGTATTCTTTGGCAACATGTATCAAAGCCTGGTGATCATGTGTTCATCAAGAAAATACCACGTTTTCTTTTACATGTGTCATAGGTGCTCTAAAGAGAAGAACATTTATTCTTTGACAACGAATGTTCTTTAAGAAAGAACAGGTAAAAAAAAATTCAATAGCCAAATCTTGTATCTAACCGTCCGCATTGTAGCTGTAAGCCTCTTCTTTTTTCTTTGTTGGTGAGATTAGAGTTGTTAGCAATAAATTTGCTCCAAAGAAAACAAGTACTACTTTCATCCCATTTTAACTGTTCCAATTCTCATTGTTTCTTGTTTTATTTTAAAGAAGTTTTATCTTAGTTAAGGATTAATTAATTATCATCATCTTACGCGAGTTAATTTCGAACAAATTAATACAATGCACTTAAGCAAAAAAATCAACTTTCTAAAAACGTACAGTATCAAATACTATTATATCATTGTCTGTATTTTTTTAGTCTAAGATAATAATTCATAATAAAACTACATTAACTAAATTGACAAACATATATATGTTGGAATTGATTAATTAGGGTTTAATTTTGCATCTGGGCTTGACACTAGGCCTGCAAACGGAGCGGATTTTTATCCGTATCCGATTCGAATCCGTATTTTTTTTAAGGATATGGTAAGCATTTCATATCCATATACCCGTATTCGAATCCGAATCCGTATAAGAGTAATAAAATGGATACGAATATGAAATATAAAAAATCGTATCCGTTAAATCCGAATCCGTTTTAGGTAAAATAATATATATATATATATATATATATATATATATATATATATATATATATATTGTCTAAAACAATATATTTTTACGGGAATTTATAGGATTTATGATTTTTTTGTAATATAAGTTTTTTATAGGTGAAGGACTCAGAAGGAGGGACTACTGTGCTAATTAATAAACTTCTACCTAGAAAATTCTAGGTTCTTCAGGGACTGATTATGCGAATTTGTCCTAAGAAGTTCTAGGTCATCTCGATCTTCTTCATATATATAATTTTTTTGTAATAAATCCTAAAATATCTCCCCCGATCGGCGCCTCTCCTCTCACTCTCCTTCTTCGGGCGTCATTTCAGCCGGTCCCAGTAGCCTCCTCCTCCCGCCGGCCGCGACTCTCCCGGTGAAGTTGACTTTCTTTCTCCCTTCTCTCTTTCTATTTTAGTTCTTCTTCATTTTCTCCTTTTATTCTAATTTAATTTTTCTTTTCTCTTCTTCACAGTTCCTCATTTTTCTTCTCAGATCTGACGTTACCGCTCCTCTAATGATGAGTTTCGATTCTTTTCCGGCGGTTGTTCATCTTCTCCGCTTAAAAGGTACTCCCTCCATTCCTAAATATAAGACTCTTTAGACAATTTGAGAAAATTAAGGAAGTTGTCATTTTCACCTAAACTTCCAATATTACCCCACCTTCCCTCTCTCTCACTAATACATCATAAAGAAAAGAAAGGAAAATGTTGAGGGTATAATTGAAATAAATTGTTGACAACTAATAAAAGAACCTTAAACGACAATTAATTTGGATACCTAGATATCTCCTAAACGACAATTAATAGGGAATGGAGGGAGTAAGTTTTTTTCTCTTTCTCTCCCCCGGTATGTTTTTGTTCCGTTGCTTGTCGTTTTTGTTTACTTGATCTTTTTCCATTTACTTGATCTTTAAAAGATTACGAGTTCTAAAGGTTTTAAATAATAATTCTTTTTAATGAGTTTCTATTATATCTATTTTGGATTTTTTATCTATTTTAATTGCTGATTTGTTACTAATTGTTGATTCATTGTCTTTCTCATGTAGGATGGCAAATACTCCTAGTGAAGTGGTCGAGCTCGATTTGGATATTGATGCAATAAAAGATCAACAAGTTGAGCCTGAGATTGAGATGAGCAATACAAAGAAAGAAAAGAAATTAACTTCAAAGGTATGGAAGGACATGTGTAATTATGTATTGTATTATATTATATTTCGTAGAATTATTTGTGGATTATAGTATAATTAGACTTTTTGAAACGGGTTTTACCATATCCGTATTCGGATCCAAATCAGCAGATCTGGTAATACATATTTTGGATCCGCTAGGATATGGATACGGATATGGTAGGAAAAATTAAAAATGGATATGGATACGGAATAGACAATTTCGTATCCGTATCCGACCGTTTGCAGGCCTACTTGACACATTAATTTTGAGATCTAACAGATAAAAATAAAATCTGAATTAAACTTCAAGAACTTTGATTACACAGTCAATCTAGCTGGCAGAGATTGCCAGCTTCTCCACAGTAAAAGTGCCAGGTACTCATTATTTGCTCCCTTTTGATATTTTTTTTAATTTTTTTTTTTTTTTTTTTGCTAAGTCTGCCTTTTGAGAGTTGATTCTATTGTATGTTGTTTGACTGTTCCTCTTTCAAGCTTTTTGCAGAAGGTTTGGTAGCCTTTCCAAGACAATTTGCAACAAATAAAAAAAAAATGCCTTTAAAAAATTTATTCCAATTCTTCTACCTAAAGATCAACCAAATTCCACACCAACATCGATCTTCATGAATCATCATTTTCTTGATTTCAAGCGTACTAAAGTATATTTAGCTAAGCTTGTGAACCCATAGTAAGATAACTTTGAAAATCTAATTGATATATAAACATGTGTCTAAGTATTCATTCTCACATTAGAATATTGATTTTGGTATACCGAGTTCGGTTGTCAAGTAAATTGTCATGGATGCAGCCAGACACATGTGTCGCCTTATCAGGCCTGCAGGTACGGGGCGTGACATTATGGTATCAAAGTGGGTCATCGGGCACAAGGCGTGATATTATGATATCAGAACGGGTCACCATTCGGTAGTATGAGAAGTAAGTGTCTCGGTCACCAGTCGATAGTACGAGAATTAAGTGCGCGGTGAGAGCCACATCTAAAATTTCATGCCCCTGGTGGATCTTGGCTATCTTTTCTAGTGCGCCTAGCAAGGACACTATATCCTTCAGGGAACCCCATCCCACATGGGATAACTCCCCCATCTCAAATGGTATAACTTGGGGATAACTCTAAAATTTTGATTGATATATAAACATGAGCCTAAACATTTATTTTTACCTCGGAATAGCGCGCGAATTCGTTTGTCAAGTAAGTGGTTGTGAGTGTCTGTCAGACCCATGTGTTACATTTTCGGGGGTCCCCGAGCATATGATGTGAATAAACTGGTCTTACCTTCAATCTTATATAACTTGTTTAGAAAAGGTCATCGATTCGAGTTATTTCAAAAAATAATTTAATATTGTATATCATGTTCAGATTCCAATTGAATTAGTTAGATTGATATTTGAACATCGATCAACCGACAAATTTCACATATAGGGTTCATGCGATTTATTTAGCCAAATGAATTTAATTGAAATTTATAACTCAGTATGAGAGTTGATCCCTGTAAAACACTTGGGATGGAAATAGACCCAGCTAAATCGGAGGTACGGTTTGACCTAATCCAATTGGTGCGGGATTTCCCAGTTTAAGTCGGAGGTAAAACACTTGGGATGGAAATAGACCCAGCTAAATCGGAGGTACGGTTTGACCTAATCCAATTGGTGCGGGATTTCCCAGTTTAAGTCGGAGGCAGAGATATAGGAAGGGATGAATTTTGCCCACTATCGAGGACGGAGTTGAGGGCGGGAGAGATGAAATGTTGTATTATTTTTTTGTTATATGTTACACTTCGACTCTTCCAAAAATTCAAATTTACAATAGTTACTTTATTCTTCTTTGACAATTTAATCCTTTTACATATTCTTCGTGAATCATTGTTTCTCAATATCATGCAACTTTACTTCATCAAATTTATCATATCGGCAAAAGAAAATTATAGTGTTGCATCTTGAGATTGAATGAAATAGTTGTTAGAGTTTTTCTAACTATTGAAACAACATTCACAAACAAAGTTCATTATTAAAAAAGATCAGCACTAGAACATCTATAACTAAATTATATTTTACTTACATATTAAGTTTAACTATTCTTTTAGGATCCGTTATGAATTCTCTTTGGATATCTTGGCTTTGTAGTTGAGAGTGACTATAAGACGGTTCTTGAAAGTATTAAGAATATCTCAGCTCTAGTGCCGTTAGGACATCTTTTTACCATCTTTTACGATTATTAGCTATCTTTACAATCTAATTGTGTTAGTATTTATTTTGTAAATCGCCAAAGTAATAAATCGACACACTTTCTTTCTAAACTATCTTTTGCAACCTACACATCCAACATTTAGATGAGTACTATATCCCTTGTAATAACTCCTCTTTTTTTAGATGATGCTCAACAAAATTTTTTAATTTTTCCCATACAAAAAATAAAAGAGTTTAACTAGTTACATTTTAGTATTTTATATTAGGAGTTTGATTATAAGACTGTCTTGTTGGAGGATTGGAAATTTTAACCATACTATAGACTCTTCTTGATGGATTGTCCTTATCTTTCTTTTCTCTTATGTCATTATTAGTTGGCATAGGGACTTGCAATCACATAGATCTATACCTTATAGAATAATGGAATCTCTTCTGCAATTTGCTTTGTTCTAAATGTTCAAACCTTTGATTACATAAGTGAAAATGATTTATGTTGATTGGGGTTAGTTTTACAAGGCATTGTTTGTAGCAAAACTAGAGATTGATTACATACCCCTTTTTGTTTGCCAGTTAGTTGCGGGGATGCCCGTGGGGTCTGTTTTGTTAGGACTATTAGTGACACCCTATTCATACCCAACCTTTTGTGAACCACTTATTGGCAGGGCATGGACAAGAGGTATTATTGAATAGAACTTTTTGTACTAACTTTATCCCCTATCCCACGAGCTAGGGAGTTCTTTTATTATTGCATCTTATTTCACCAAAAAGAGATTGATTACATACAATATCAATAAAAATAAACCTATTCCTTTGTTCCCATTCGATTAATTAATTAATAATCAAGAAAATAAACAATATAATTATGCTTCTATAGCACTCTCCCTAATAGGATAGTCCAAAGAAGAAGACGATGAAAAATCAAACCTACCCCTCCCCCAATAAAGAAAAAGGATCCTAGATTCCTAAGGACACTTTTCTCCAATAGAATAAAATTGAAGCCAAGAACTTGGTGAATCGGTTATCGCCACATGTACCGGTGTGCCTTTTTGTGGAAGAACTTATTAATTAATCCGTACATGTAACAATTATAAAAAAAATAAATAAAAAATTTACAAAAGGGTATTAAATTATGTGATATTAGAGTTGTTTCGTGGTTGGCATGACTCTTCTTTTTGGGAAAGTAAAAAAAATAATTAAAAATTCAAAGGAAAAAAATCAAATACCTCCAAAGCAACATGGGATGGAAGTTAGGGATTCGAGATCTCTTGACAAAGAACTTTAGAATTTGTTTTATAATAAGATGAATCAAAGACTGCATTTTGATGATTACTCTCTACTAATGTGTGATAAAATGAACTTGGTCGTGTAATCAATTAAACGCTTGGGAGTTTGATTTTGCATATAATCTTTGGAATCTCGTGTTCTCTCATATATTTTCTTGGTTAAGGACCATCTCCAAGTCTGACAGGTGTGATTAATTTGAATTGGGTCTTGTAATTCTCCCAATATTAATAATTTTATACAAGTATCATGATCATTGTTCGAAGTTGGTCATTTTTAAAGGGAGGAAGAGCCTTCATCCACTCCACCACAACAAATGTTGGTTTTGTTGTCTCATATATTGTTTAGAATAAGCTACTTTATTTTCTTTAAAAGCTACAAAAATTCAAGATCTTTTGCTTATTAATGATGTAAGAAATAAACTTGTTATAAAAGTTCTTAGGATTTGCCTAATACTTGAAAAAATGATTAAGAAAGAAGAATAGTGCCTAAAATACTCCCAATAGTTTTGAAGATACAATTCATAAATTAATGCTTAATTGGTACTCCTTCCGTTCCAATTTATCTGTCCATCGGGTATTAAGGATTTGATGATTTTGATGGTAAAATATAAGTAAAAGTCTAAAATATCCCTCATCAATTTTATTAATCTCATTTAAAATGTATGTCTTTCTCTCTCCTTCTCACATAATATCCAACTACATCTTCCTCTTTTCAGCAACCTTAATTCTTCCCTCACCAGAGGAGGAGAATTTTATTGCCCCACGTAGGGGGAGAGTGTCGAACCCGGGACCTCTTGGTCAGGGGTAGAGGCTTGCCCCACTGGACTACGGCCTTCTTGACGTCCAACTACATCTTAAATGTGTTGAAAAGTGATAATTTAAATTAATTAAGAGCATTCAATGAGGAAATGGAAGAAGGGTAAAATTGGAAAAATTGTCATTAATACATACTTTATTTAGAAAATTGATCAGTTAATTTTGAACAAATAAAAAAAGAAAATATGGACAGTTAATTTAGAACGGTGGGAGTATTGTTTAGAATTTGTATGGAAAAAACAAAATATTTTTTTAGAGCTACCTAGATACATGTTGTTGCTCAAATAATCCTCTCGAGGTAATAGGAATCGGCCAATATATGCAAGGACCTTCCTAGCTACTAGAATTATTGGGTAAAAGATTGATTAAAATAGTTTTTCAGACCTTTTTGCCCTTATAGTTGGGTGAATCCCTTATACCAGCAGGGGGTAAGATAGTCATTTAACACCCTCAATTTGGGGGTTTAAGATTTCTATCCCTAAAATTGTAGGAGTAAATCATTTTGCTATATGCAATGACTCTTTTCACTTTGATTAAATTTATCTTCTTCTTTTTTTCTTCCATGTCAAATCAGTATTTATTTGTGCTCCTTTTCATTTGTCGAATTCATTCGGAGATGTTTCAACGAAAGTTTCTTTATACATAATTTTTTTTTCTTTTTTTTCGGGGAGGGGAGGGGGAGGGTGGTGTGGTGTCAGTGCTCCCCCACTGGGGCTGCCAATCTCTTGACACATAATGTTCTTACTTAACATCTTTTACTTACGGGAAATCAAAATCCTTATAGTTTGGAGACCGAAATCTATCTTGAGTGCATTGATAATTTGTTTGCTCCATTTGATGATTCCACATGTGCCATGAAAGAAAATGTTTCAGATGAACTGATATGGTACGATTCTTAAATGATATGTTTGAATATTTACCGCAATAATCAATATCCTTGAAAATTGTCTTCAACACATTTCAAATTTTTCTGTAACTTATTATTTATTTTTAAAAAAAAAATTATTGAGGGAAGGGACCTATCTATTATAAGAAATAGAGGATTCCACATTTACGTCATGAGGCATCAGACCAATTGACCCCTCATTAGCGCGGTAACTTATTATATGTATATATAGTACATACATTTTGTGAAGAAACTTTGGTAAAAAATCAAAGTATGTATATATATATAAGGCATCATAACCTCCTATGGGTTTCATGAATTTCATGCAAACATTATGGCTCAAAAGCATGAGATCTAGATCAATGATTGTATACAAACTCTTTAAGCTCCTTTTTTTCTCACTTTTGGCAAAACCTAAACTCATTATAGTCCCTTCCTTTTATCAAGAAAAGTTTGCTTCTTGAAAATGTGAGGTATCTTTCCTATATAGCTTTGTTCTATCCTACATTTTCCAATAGTCATGTGGAATGGGACAGATGCTGCCTAGCTCACTTCCTTTTTATCTTGTTGCAAAAGCTGTGTGTATATCTATCCCTCACCACAAGATCACATATCTAAAAACTGGTATAATCCATCACTCAATTCCATGAGTAATTTTGATTTATTTAACCACTATAGTTGTAAAATTTAATGTGATAGCCCTTTGCTTTTCCAGAGAAAGTACTAATTCCATAGCAAATATTACCATACCAAATCAATGGATTATATAAATGCACACTTTAGATAAGCGCAGATAACAATTCTCATGCAGTTAGACAATTTAGGGCCGATTTTAATGCTGGAAACAAGGAAAATCTAATCAGGCAGCAAGATTAGCTCTTAAACCTAGATTTGACATAGCTATGGGAGAAGGAGGGGGAATACAACTACCAAATTTAGATTTTACTATATTTGAGGGGAGTTCACCCAGGGAATAGGTGGTACATGCTAAGCAGTATTTCAAGCTACATAGAATACCCGATCCTTTGAAATTAGATGTAGCATTGATGTATTTTAGGGGTGAAGCCTGATTGTGTGGGCACAACTATGTCTCTAATTTTGGGGCTCACAACTGGCAGGGTTTTATGAGAGCATTGCTTGTCAGATTTGGTGTTCAATCAATATTTGGAATTGTGGGTGGCTTCACAAAATGTAAGCAAACTAGTGATGTACATACTTATATGACGAATTTTGAGGCTTTGAAGACCATATTTGTAACTACTGGAACAAGAGCTACTCATGAGTACTATATATATATATATATATATATATATATATATATATATATATATATATATATATATATATATATATATATATTTGTTCTTGAGTGGATTAAAGAATGAAATAAGGGGTAGATGGAATACATAGACTTGGATCTCTGGTTGAAGTTTCAAGTTAGTAGTGGAACAGGAAATGTATTTGTTATATACACCTAGATACATTCCTAGAGGTCAAACTTCAGTTTACTCTCATAAATTGTTGTGTTAGTTCCCAAATCTACCTACTCTCAGACATATACTCCTAAGACTCATTTTAAGGAACCTATCAAGTTTAAAAGAATCGGCAATGAAGAAATGCAAAGAAGGAGGGAGTTAAACCTAAGTTTCAAGTGTGTTGAGAAATATTCACCACAACATAGGTCTACAATAGCTGAAGTTTATATGATCAACCCATGTGATCAATATTTGGAAGGGAATGGAGAATCTGAATTACAAATTCTTTAATCACATGTTGATGATGAGGGTGTGATTATAGGGGATGAAGTTGCTGAATTGGCTCATATATCTGCCAAAGCTTTAAGTGGATCTATTGGAGGTAAAAATTTCAAGATTCTTGGGTTAACGGCTAAGAACCAACAAATCTCAATATTAATTGATCCTGATAGTACTCATAGTTTTCTTGACTAAAAAATGGCTAAACAACTCGGTATGAAGTTTGAACATGCTAGGCCTGTGTTGATTGTGTTGGGAAATGGTGAAAGAATGTGGTATAAGAATGGTGCATGGGAGTTAAGTGGAGGATTGATGATAAGGAATTATGTCAGGACCTTCATATCCTCACATTTGGGGGTAATGACATGATTTTAGGATGGGACTGTATAGAGAAACATAGTCTTATCACACAAGACTATAAAAACCAAGTAGTCAGATGTATTCAGGGAGAAGGAAGTAGTTATCAATAGTGAAAATGTGAGCCCTATGATTAAGTCTACAGAAAAATGTTTGCCTAAATGTCTGGAAGGGGTGACAAAAGTGTGGATGGGACAACTTTGTTTTTTTTTACAATAGATGAAGGATGACATTATGGACTGTCCTAGTTCAATTGAAGTCATTTTGGAAGACTTTACTGATGTATTTGAAGTTCCTAATGGATTACCCCCTGGTAGGGGTCATGAGCACCTTTCAAATTATCATGACATTAAACTTATGAGTCATACTATTAAATTTTGGGGAAGAGTAATTGAACATATATTAAGAAAAAATCATGAGTATCTCAGAGAACCAAATTGGTTTTATGATTTGGCGTTCAACCATGTAGACAGTTAACCTACTAAGGCAAATGATTGAATGTTATATGGAGAGAAAGAATGACTTGTGCATGTTGTTTAATTTTTTTTTGCTAAGTAATGCATGTTGTTCATTGATTTGGAGAAAACATATGATAAAGTGTCATTGGTAGTATTTTGGTGAGCAATAACTAAGAAATATATATCTAGTAGGCATATTGACCTTGTTAAAAGTATGTATGAGGGAGCCATCACGAATGCTAGGATCTGTTCCGTGACGATATAATAGTTTCCTATTATAATCGGTGTATATCAAGGTTCAACACTCAATCCGTTTTTCTTTGCGTTGGTAACACTACAAGAGTGAAGACATTCAGTGACCACTATTTTGTGACGATACACCATTTTGTCACAAATAAGAGTTTATTGTAACAAAATATTTTGTTGTCACTAGTGTAGGTACTAATTGTGACAACTTACATATTTGTCACGGTTGTAGTGTTAATGGTGACATTTAAAGTCTTTCATAATTAAATTGTCACTATTACTATATTAATAGTGTCGTAATTAAGTTTTATCATTGAAATTTTGTCACTAATAGCATATACGCTCTGGCACCAATATTTTTTTAGTGGAGATGAAACTTAGTTGTGACAAAAATTGTATGCTCACTAGTATTCTAATTTATTGTGACAAAAAGTGCTTTGTCATTATACTTACGCATTTTGTGATGAAAATTTGTGACATTGGAGTTTAATAAGTTAGTGTTAGCTGAATGTGGACACAAATAAGAGGTTTATTGTGATAAAACATTGATGGTCACTATTATTTGTATTAGTGACGATGACTTATTTGTTTGTTATCATCGCAAATTGTGACGATTAGTGTTTTCCATAGTTAAGTTGTCATTATTAGTGTATTACTACTGTTCCGTTTTTTGTTATTAGATTCTGTCATTATGTCACATGAACTATGTCGTCGTTGATCTATTAGTGGGTGAAAAACTTATTTAAAACAACTTGTCTTTATCGCTAGTATTTTCATTTGCTTTGACGAAATTTCCTTTTGTCACTGAAATGTTTACTATTGTTGCCGATGTTTTGTGTCACGAAAATTTCAATCAGTTGATTTAATTAAATATTGTCACCAAAAGAAGGAAAATGAAAAAGGAAAGTGGTATTACAACGGGAATTGATGGAAAGTATAAATATTTTTGTTTTTGTAAGAAAAAAAATTAGAGTATAAATATACAAATATATATGCTATAATTTTGAATATAATTTTAATTTTTATATTTGTTTAGTAATACATTAAAATTATTACTAAACAATAGTATCCATATAGAATAATTTTATTCATATTTTGATAAAAAAAAATTTATACACAAATACATAGATTATATTTATGAAATATATTTTGGAAAAAAAATTGAATACATTTAATTATTTAAAATTAATAAGAGTGTATTAATTTCATTTTGATTCATAAAAAAAGAAAACAATACACAAAGAGAAATTTAAATAAGTAAATGTTCAAAATAAAAAACTCCATTATAATAAATATAATAGGAGGATCGTCAATTAATAAATGATGAACTAGCACAGCGGCTCACCACACGATATATAAGCGGGAGGTCACGCGTTCAATTCTCAATGTGTTGTCGTCACTATAAATATAAATATTGTGATGACTTAATTTGTTACAAATTAATTTTTTTGTGTCAAAACTATTGTCACACATATTTATATTTGTTGTGACCACTTTTTTGTCACTTATTATAAAGGTTTTTGTGTCGAAAATTTAGTCACAGAAGCATTGGGTAATTGTAACCAATCACAAAATGTCGTTACAATTTCATTAGTGATGGAGGTATTTGTGACGGCAAGTGACGACTTCAAAAAATGGTCACAAGCGATAGTAATGACCTAAAATCGACCTTACAATGACGACTTTCATTCTCACTAACTATCATTTTTCTTTGTGTTGATGAATGAAGTGACTCGTTCTATATATAATTCATTGTCATTGTATATGTTGTTTGCATACAATATTGTTCTAATTGATGATACGAGAATATGTGTTAACGCTAAATTTGAATTATGGAGACAAACTTTAGTATGTGTTAACTGAAATGTGTGTTTTGGAGTGCTGAATGAAAACCTCAGTTCAAAGGATCTTTAGTCTTTTTCAAGGGTGAAAATCCTCTGTCCCCATTTGTGTGTGTTCCCGTGTCCACAACCAATCGAATTTCTTATATAAATATTTGTTTTCGATTATATGTATGCATGGTGAATTGTGATTGGTTGGGGGACTATGAGACACACAAATGAGACAGAGAAATTTTTGCCTCTTTTCAACTTGAATGCAAAAAAAGAAAAAAAGAAAAAGAAAACAAAGGAGAAATATCCAGCTGCACACTCCAGAGAGGACCCATTCGTTTAGCAAAGCCCAAAGTTCCGGTCCGTGACACTTTTATTGGCTATCCTTTTGGGAATTGGTGGACTCTAACGTCGATTTCGTAAGCAATTATTGGTTGAAGAATCTTTCTCCAACCCAAGCCCACTCTCCAGACCATTCAATCACACGTCATAATCAAAGTTGTTAAAAAGGAGATTCTACGTAAAAATTAAATAAGTGTTTAAATTTTTAAACTCGTTAATCATAAAATAAATTATAAGTTCATACATAAAAGTTAAAAAATTATATATATATAATCCAACAATATGAGAAAATTACATAAAAGATAGTCTTACAAATTTTTACAAAAGAAAATAACACAACGAAATTTATAATAAAGAACATACAAGTCTTTTAAAAGATAAAAAATGTAATAAATCATAATGTTTATTCAGCGATTTATTCCTCGGCTGGGTTGCCTTTTCTGGCAGCTACTAAGTGCTAACGGAAGTGATGAATTCTCTTCGCCGATAGCTATGAAATCATTTTAAGTGAAAGCCTTTATTTTTTTTATTTTTTTTGAGGCCCGAAGGCGATTGCCCCCGAAGGGGAAGAGTGGAGAATACCCTAGATCGGGAGATTGTAGCATGCCCCAAGTCGGGGAGGGAACTTGGCCTCACAAGGAGGAGAATTTATTGCCCCATAAGGGGAGATACAGGAATCGACCACGGGACCTCCGTCCCGTGGCCGGGTAGCCTTACCACTTGGGCTACCCGATTCCTATAGTGAAAGCCTTCAACAAGCGCAAAATTGAATTTGTGGAAAAAATTATTGAATTAGGTTTTAGCTTTTCTGACCCGACCAAAACTAATAATTACCCAACTCGGCATACATTTTGTAGAATCGGTAGAAATGTTCGATTTTACTTTTTTAAGTGATTACCATGTTTTTACCAGATTGCGATCATACTCCCAATTAAACACATTTTTTGTTCAGTAGAATTGTGCGATTCTACGAGTTAACACCGTTTTTAACAATGGTCATAATACCATAATACCAACAAATATTTGGAAACAATAAATATTTTTTTCAAATAAAATCCTCAAACCATTATATTTTCAAAAATATATATTTAATGTTTAATTATTTGATTTTGATTTTGATGCTACTCTTTCCTAAATAATTCATATTTTATATAAAAAAAACAATTGTTTTACTTAGAAAGTGTACCAATAACATTATGAATCTTTTCTAATGCTTTTTGTAATATTTTTGTATTACAATATTTAATTTTAGAATCTATTTTCTCGAGGTTAGAGTCTATTTTTTATGATTTAAAATATTTAAATGAGAATTTCTATAATAAAATTGTATTTTGTTTTTGTACAAGACCTATTAGTATTTGTGTGTAGGGGTGGAAATGAGCTGAGTTGACACTAATTTTTATCAGCTCATAGCTCAACTCATATTTGATGTGAGCTAATTTTCTCAACTCAAGCTCAAGTCATTAGCAGCTCACGAGCAGCTCAAGTCATTTATCTACAAATATTTTAGAAAAAATACAGTGACTTATAATATGAGTTTAATATACAAGTAATACCAAATAAATCAAGATATTTTCTTAGCACAATGACATTTACTAGAAGTTTAATATATTTTTACTAATTATAATATATAAGTACTCCGAAAAAAGAAGAAAAATATTTAAAAATATAAAATAAAACTAATGTAAACCAAAAAAAAATCTAGCTACCAAAAATTTCAATCCTTATTAATAAATTGCGTTTCCTAAGCCTTCTTATATAAGAAATTTAATTGCTATGGCATGTTCTTCCATTTGAAAAGAAAAAAATATAGTATTGCATAAAAAGAGCATTTTATAGACTAATAAGTGATGATTATCGGTAATAAAAGACAAGCAGTAATATAATGTGGCCTTCTTCTTAATGTCATAATTGACTTGAAGCCAATCTCCTCCACAAATCAATTATTGAAGTACTATTTTTGGGCAAACAAGCTCGATATGAATCCATCACTCTTCCACCTTGAGAAGATTATAAGAGATTTAAAAAGTTTTCTTGGTTTATTTTTCTTGAGAGTATGTGCGGCTATTTTGTTTATATATATATATATATATATATATATATATTGAGCCAGCTCATGAGTTAAATGAGTCGAACTCTATCTAATTCAAGCTCGACTCATATTTTAGATGAGCTAAAACATTTGGCTCATGTATCGCACATTTAGCTCATGAGCTTAGCTCGTCGAGCCGAATATCGAATCGAATCTTGAGCTATTCACGAGCCGACTCAACTCACTTCCACCCCTATTTGTGTGCAGATCACGATTAAGAACTGAGCATATCCTCTCAATGTCAAATTCATTTTAAAGGGAGCTTTCAATATAATTTTCTCGATACATACGCCTAAAAGTCAAAATCTTATTTAAAGAATACCAAATTATTTTTTACTTAGGTCAACTCATGTTGGTCTATTAATAATAACTTAAGGAAATAAGGAATTTTTCAATATTCACCATGTCTACTGAACCATCATCCATATCACATGATCTACTTTATACATGCGTTATACTCCCTCCATTCCCATTTAATTGTCATTTAAGATATTGATATGTATCCCAATTAATTGTTGTTTAAGGCTCTTTTATTAGTTGTCAACAATTTATTCCAATTATACCCTCGGCATTTCTTTTATTTGCGGCCTCTGCCATTCCTATTTTTTCCTTTCTTTTCTTATGCTATAGAAGTGAGAGAGAGGGGTAATATTAAAACTTTTGGTAAAAAAAACAAGTTCCTTAATTTTCTAAAATTGTCTAAAAAATCTTGTATTTAAGAATGGAGGGAGTATCATTTAATGTTGACAAATTCGAATCACATGATATACTGGAATATAATGCATACCAAAAGTATTAGGAAATAAAGGCTTGGAGAGGACTCTATTTCATTGAAATAAGTACAATACTTTCTACAAAGAGTTAATCACTATTTATGCCTCTGAGAGATGTTTCAAAAGCATTTGTTACCCTTTAGAATTATATCGTGCCATAAATGTCCACAATAATTTACAGGATGCCATTTATGTCCAAAAGTGGCAGAGGCCGGCGAGAAGTGGTGGCGTAGCACACGTGCGAACCGCACATATACATTTTGAGGGGTATAATAGTCATGAAATTTCTCCAGGCTTTCTTCTTCATTACGCCGCCCCTTTCTTCTACTTCCCCTTCGCTCCGGCCATATCCACCACCATAGCAGCCGCTCCACCGTTGACGGCGGAGCTATGGTGGGAGGAACTTCGTATGATTTCTTGCCTTGTTTTCTTCATCATTTTCTACAACAAGGTTCTGCTTCGAGCTTTGATTCACAATAACCCATTAATGAATTATAATAATTTCAGTAAATTTCTTCCCACCATCGAAATTCGTCTTCTTCTTCGAGAAGCCAGAAGCCAAAAAAACCCATTTTTTTTTTATAATTTCCAAAAAATTCCAAATTCAACCTTCATGTTTCAGAATAATGGGTGTCTTAAAGCTATTCGAAATTCGAAATAAAATATAGAGAGAAAAACTTGGTTTTTTTGATGATGTTCTTAGAGAGAAAAACTTCATCTTTTTTAACGTTTTATTTTGAAAACAACCCAAACTCTCTGTTCAAATTCTTTATGGAAAATAGATAGCAAAAAAATGGGATTTTGGTGGGTTTATGCTTGGTCTCATCACTATCCATAGTTGTAGAGATTTAGATTGGGTATTACTTGGTCTATTGGTGATTTTGCAGAAAATAGAACAATGAAATATTAAAAATGAACAATTTGTCGTTTGAGGTGGTGCCGAAGAATCGTGCATTGGAGGGTTTGGCTTAGCTTGTATGGTTTGAATGATTTTACTGGATCTGTTGATGAACCCATGGATTTTTTTTTCTGTTTTGTGATTTTGGAGATGGAAAAGATGTGGGTTTGGAACTTTGGAGATGGAAAATAGATGGATCTTGAAGCTTCTTTGAAGCTCCGGCCATATCCACCACCACCACGGTCCGAAATCGGTGACTTTCAAATCCAACAACGGAGATTAAGAGGGAGGGAGGGGTGAGTGGTGGAGAGGGGTGACAGTTATAGTGGAGAGGGCGGGTGGTGGTGTGAGAGTTTTTTTTTTTTAAATTAAAAATGTTGTTGGACGAAAATACCCCTCAGATTTCTCATGTGCGGTTCGCATGCGTGCTAAATGGCACTTCTCGCCGGTCTCCGCCACTTTTGGGCATAAATGGCACCCCGTAAATTGTTGGGGACATTTATGGCACAATATAATCCTAAGGGATAATAGTTACTTTGAAACATCTCCCAAGGACATAAATAGTGATTATCTCCTCTATAAATTACATAAAAATAAAAGCAGAAAGAAAACAGATGCTGACTTGCCTCAATCTGATTGGATCTTCTTGACATTATTGCCCCACCTAAGTTTTTTTTTCTTTCTTTTTGGCTGAATTGGCCCCATCTAAGTAGTTTAACACTTGCTCCACAAACATTCAGGCTGACCACTGACGATTAATGTTTTAACCGCAAATTGACTTATTTTATCATTTTCGTATTTGGCTCTTGCCGTTAAAGTACTTTTATAAGTATTTAATTTTTAAGGTTTAAATTGACTTCCGTCCAATTTTTTATTTGTTTTCCGTCTACCCCGTGCCAGTTCGAAAATAAATACTGAACCTTAAAAGTTTATAATTAGGAAAAGAACCTTAATGATAAGACGAAAATACGAAAAGGACCCCATACCAATTTGCTTTGTTTTAACACCTAACGCCCATCATTCATCATAATGTGCTCGAGGGTACACCTTAAAGATTCTACACCTCACTCTCTTGTCCATGTTGTTCCTTGTAGAGATCACATACTTCATTAACTACTCATCATTTTTTCCTTATTCTTTAAGTTCGATTTCTGATTTATAAAGACCGTTACTTTCTGTTTCCAGCAAGAATTCAAGAAGACCCTCCAAGGTTTTTCAACTGAAGAGGTAGGTTTTGAAGCTCAATTTACCTCATTTTTATTAATACCAGTGATTTCTGCTATGTAATTTCAAGTCAAGAGTGGAAAGTTCTGGACTTTGGAAGAAAATTTTGTGGGTTTTTCGTATTTTGATAAAATATTGTGATTCTTGAGGTTTTCTCTTGAATTTTGAGTTAAATCTTTATGCTGAAATTTGAGGAAAGAGATCCTTTTGAAGGTGTTCTTAACTTCTGCTGGGTCAATATTCTCTTCAATTTATTGAGAGATTATAGACTTGAGGACCTGGAGTAGGTGGAAATGACCACTAATTGACTTGGAATGCCTTTGTTTGAAGGCTGCTTATTTAAATTATGTGTCCCGAATTATGAATAAAATGTTCTTGGATACTAATGCAAGTCAGAGGGAGTTGAGTAATATTTTGGAAATTGACTAGTTTTGTTTCGTTTTTAATATTTATTATCGGGCAGGAAGTGTCGAACCCAGGACCTATGGTTCAAAGTTGGAAGTGCTGCGCCAAAACTGTGGTAGTCTTCTTTGACAATTGATTGGTTCTATTAAGTTTAGGTGAATTGAACCTTTTTCTTTTGCTGAGAAGCATGTAGTAATCGTTATGTTGTGAGGTATTATTACGTGTTATGAAAATTGTGAAGGATTGAGCTTTCAAAGCTAATGCTATTCATTGATTTTGGTGCCAGATTTGGACCTTAACTAGGGCCTTGATGTCCGCATCATTAGCATGACAAAATGAGCTTGACAATGATTGGTAAGTCGAACTGTGGTAGGAGAAACTTGGATAAGATGAATAGGTTAGAGATAAGTTTGATTGATTTAAGGAGCAGGACTATGTTGTACTGTTGCATCGTCTTTGCATAGACATCTGAACTTCGAAAACTGCTTCAAATATTTTGATCTTGAGGAATTTCTTAACGACTAGAATTCTAAGATCTGATTTGCTCGCATGCTCTATAGAAAATGATTCAGTCACAAGCTCCTGTGTGGCTTGGAAATCAATTTTATATCAATGGTTTCTGTGAATGATTGGGACTCTGCCTTGTGATAGAACCGAGTATAAAATATATGTATAAGTTCTTCCATTCATTTCTGGGAAGAATGTTTGTAAGTAGTTTGAATTTGAAGGGTAGACTTTTATCCTTGTAGCACAAATATGCTTACATATTGCTCTTTGCAGCCGTGTGATGGCCCATGCTATCAAGACATGGTAGTGGATGACCGATTGAAATTTAGGGTTATAGAATGCAGGTAGGAAGTATGGCTTAAAATTTTCATTCTTTTATTGGCCGAGGAGCAACATAGACGTGTAAGTTTATAGCAATACAACTAAGCAAAATGAGCGGAGCTATCTCTCAAGGGGGCTTATAATTATGTTCATGAAACTATCAACAAGAACTTCAATTTTTGAGCCTTTTTCCTATTATTAGTTGGATAAGTCGAATACTGAATTTTCACATTCAGAAGTGGAACACAAAAGATATATGATTAGAATTGTCTGAGAATTGAGTCTATCTTACTTTTCTTTCTAAGTATTGTTTAAAGAACATGCATTTTAAGCCTTTCACGGTGGTTGTTACTAGCAAAGCATTTTTCTGAATGAAAGAAAGGGATGGTTGTGTAGTTGTGATTCCCGAAGACGGATACATAGAGCTGCCCTTAGCTGAAAATTTTGCTTGAACTTGAAAGTTGATTGAAATGAACTATGATGCCGACTTCATGGTATTGGACTTGTTGACTTATGAGTTTGGTGTTTATTATTTTTATATATGAGAACATTGTGAGCGTCTTGGAGATAGTTTTACACTTATTTTTAAAAGGCGCGAGGCGAACCGAGGCGATGAGGCGCGAGGCGAGCGCCTCAAGGGCGCGAGACGCTCTTTTTTTTGCAAAAATTCTCATAAATTAAATATATATATATATATATATATATATATATATATATATATATATATATATACAATTTTGTATTATAAACATTATTTCAATATTATAAATACTAGATAAAAGCATGTATTTTATACTAAATCCTCCAACTAGATGTTGTTTCATTCGTTGAACTCCTCTTTAATTACTTTCTTACAAAAGTCACAAATGAAATTAGTTCTATTTGTGACATCTTTATTATTTCAAAAAAAATCAGAAAATAAAGAAGAAGAAGAACGCACCTGAGGAGCAGAGAATCTGGAAAAAGTCAGGAAAAAAAAAATCCGAAAAAAAGGATTAAATATAGGATAATAAAATAAGATGAAATATTATTAAAAAAAAAAAAAAGAAGAAGAGAAGAGGATAAAGAAATTTAAAGAAGAAGAAGAAAGAGATGAATTTTTAGCCTATGATGCAATTTTTTTCATTTTTGTGCGCCTCAAGCTCGCCTCGGTCGCCTCGCCTCAGACCCCCGGAGGCGTTTTCAGCCTCGCCTCAGGCGCGCTTTTTTAAACCCAGGTTTTACATATAATTTTTTAGACTTTAGAGGTATCTTTAATTCCTTTACACATCCGTAAACTTTTATAAAAGCCTAATATGTGAAGAATTAAAAATTATCTACCTTAGATGCAAGAGATTTTGTTCCTTACTTTTTCCTCGATGCATGAACTAGGGATGCTCCTTAGTCCTTACAGAAGAAAAAGAACCAACATAATTTGGGAATTATTAGGAGAAATTGTAGGCAATGAGGCATCAATCTTCTAGGTTACTTACCTGATCATTGGGAATAAAATTTCAAGGCTCAACATGTCAGTGTAATTAATATCTCATCTGATGTTAATAATTCCCCATTATAGTCCTCCGGTAAAAGTTATAGATGCTTTAAGATTCTAAATCTTACTTTTCAGTTCTAATATTTTTTTTTATCAGTTTGTGTTGTGACCTTTCCATTAATCTGTTTTGCCGCTTTCTGAACAGGAGACTTTAACATTTGCAATGGATAACTTGGCAGCTCATAACCTTGGTGTCAATAATCCGGAATCCGCAATGGTAACAGTACCTGGAAGTCTCTCATATGATGATAAGGGCATGGAAGAACTAAGAAGTGCAATGGAAGTTCTAACCAGGGTAGATTTGGACCTAGTATTGTGTTCCGAGAAATTGTTGAATTTGGATACATTGTTGATGCATGTTTTGCTTATGGGGAATGATTCCGATTCAGCGATTGAATATGATAATATCTCCCTAGAAGCCCTAGAGAAGGCAATGGAAATCGATTTGTTGCTTGCTATAGTGAAGTCAGAGGCAAAAGTGCTCGACAATTTCATGGTTAATCTTCAAGCTCTCATAATGGATGCTCGTAATAAGATATCTACATTTCAAGATGTTGAGGAAGCATATATTCTGGTGCAAAGTAAGTTGCATGATACTGAAGAAACGTTGAAACACTCCCGTGACCATATCCTTGAGATGAAGATGCAGTTAGCCAAGTTGCAGATGACTTCGTTAGCGTTTAACCAAAATGAATGTAAGTAGTCTGATATAATCAAACGAAATATTAAAATTTTGTTCTTTGTAACACTTCAGATTTAACTGGGAGATGGATTTTTGGTGCAGATTTATCGAAGAAGGTTCAAGTTTCGGGCATATATCTCAAGTCGGAACTGCATTCAGTTGAAAAACAACATATTCTAAGAATGTTGGAAAAATCTCTGGCTAGAGAGCTAGATTTTGAGAAGAAGTTAATAGAAATGAAGCAAAATGAAGAAGATCTTAAGATGAAGCTAAGGTTAACCGAACAAGTTGCTCTCTGCATGGAAGAGGCAGCAGAGGTCGTTTGGGGTAGATTCTTAGAGGCAGAAAATACCGCTGAGGTTCTTGTGGGAATATCAAAGGAGATGGTTGGTCGACTTCAAGTTTTTCAATTCACTTTAGATTCTTCGATTAGTCGAGAACAGAAATTGAATTATAAACTCCAAGAGTATGCAGCAGTATTAAAAGTTAAGGACACAGAAAATGGAAAGTTACACAGTGAACTTTTTACCAAAACTACCGAGATAGCTTCTCTAAAGGCAAAGGCGAGCATGCTAGAAGAACAGCTGAGAGGATCAATGGCCATGCTGGAGGAGGCAAATGCATCTAACGAGGCCAGTCAAGAGCATCTGGCGGAAATGGAAAGTATTATTGAATCTCTAAAAGAAACTATTGATGTGGCAGAAAGTAGCGCTGAAAATGCCGAGATCAAGATTAACCATTTGACGGAGACAAACTCCGAGTTAACAGAAGAAGTAAGTTTCTTAAAGGGTAGTAATGATGGTAATGCAGAAAAGCTAAGTTCACTAGAGAAGCAGTTGAGGGACTTGGACCTTCAGCTACAACACGCCAAGGCGTCATCAGAAGCGAGTCAAGAGCAGCAGAACATGCTCTACTCGGCAATTTGGGATATGGAGACTTTAATTGATGAACTGAAACAAAAGGTTTCTAAGGCAGAAAGTAAGACGGACAATTCAGAGGACCAATGTCTGATACTAACTGATGCAAACTTAGAACTCAAGAAAGAAGTCGAAATCCTGAGGAGTAATGTGGAATTCTTGGAAATGTCACTGGATCAAGCTACTGTCGAAAATATGGCAAGTGCAAAAGACAAGTATTAAGAGCAATATTGTTATGGATATGGTCATGCAGCTAGCGGTTGAAAGGGAGCGGATTCAACAAAAGGTGCTTAATGGTCTTTGTTTTATTTAGTGTCTCAAATTTTTTTGTGAAACATTAATGAATTTTTATTTCATAAGAATCTTAATCTAAAGCGATATGAAGTTGAAAACAGATTGGTATTGGTGGCAGTTTTATGCATTGGCAAAGGAGAACAAACTACTCATGGAGAGGTTGAAAATATCAAAGAAGGGTCAGTCGTCTGTTTCACATCATGGCAGCAACATCAACAATAAAGAGATCTCCTCGTTGGGGTTTGATTCAGCCACTAGTTTATCCAAGGAAACTTCACATGACAAGGCGGTGGAATTTCCAGAAAAATATTTTCAGGTAGGTTCCATTTTCGTTCTGTTAACCTAACCGTTGTGCATTTAAATATTGCATTTTTTTGTTCCAATTCTAGTTGAAACTGCAATCAGGAACATTCTTCTTTTCTTGTTGGAACGTCTTTCTGGAATACTCTACCTAAGCTAGTCTTGTGCATCCGTTGTGGTCTAATTATACAAAATCAATAATTAGTAGCAAACAGGAACCGGGGCAGCATTGACTCTGTCTACGTTCTCATCTTCCGACACCCTAGGCGACATTTAAAAAAAACTGGAAATATTACAGACGAGTAACCGCTTCCACATTAAACTTCTTTGCTCATCCTCCAGTGATATTTCCAACCAAACCTTTTAGTTTATGACTTTTGTGTTTTATGGAAATTAATTCTATTAAGTGCATATAAACTGATAAATCCATAGTTTTACTCATCCAGACGGAATATTCTATCCAGATGTATTAAAATCATAATACTGAAATAATTTACTTACTGAATTTTGAATCAGGTCAAGGAATCACTTGACAATGCATCACTAGCTCAAACCGAAATGCAGTCCCTCAATCCTTCAGACATCAACAACAATTCGGTTCAGAAGCTCGAGGCTAAGAATCAGGTCAAGGCAGGAAAGACTAGCAGACGGTACGTCTACATGGCAATTTCTGTTCCAATGCTTTCAGTATTAGCAATGTATTTATATGATAATCAACACGCGATCTTCAATATTTTGAATCGTTAACCACAGTGCATATTCTTTTTTTTTCAAATGCACATAAAATCTTTCGAAGTTGTGTTTGTGGAAGTGGGATTGGTTCATCAGTATGGTATTTGCTATTGTCTTTTGTTGTCCTTATCACAGGGATGGCTTTGTAATAATTGTAGAGATGTGTAAATGTAGGCCTAATCTCCATTCTTGCAACTTTGTAAAGTACATTGACAACCTCTGTATTTGCAAGAAATATTGTAAAGTTTGCTTCTTGTTTGTTTTGGAGTTTGGTTTAATGTTCCTCAAGGAAAATGTTCTCTTGAATACTTCATTTTCTATCAATTATCATCATTCTACTTGAGAGATATTGTGCATTAGTGTGAAAGTATTTATTTTCTATTTATTTTGTTTTTGTTGTTATTGTTATTATGTACCTTGTTTGTTTAATACTACATTCATTCCATAATATAAGTCGTTTAGGATATGTAACGAAAATTAAGGAAGTAAATAACAAGGTATTTTGTTAGTCAAAATATCAATATTACTCTCTTAAATAAGACTTGTATACCACTAATTCTATTTAAGAGAGTAGTACACAACAACAAAGTATTAATCCCAAGTAATTGAGGTCGATTACATGAATGAATATAAGATTTATGTGTGGTCATTCACATGAATACATTCCCTTAATTTCCTTCTATAAAACACAATACTATCATCCAAGTCTAACAAATCTATATTATTTTTTATGAGTTTCGTCCAAACCTTCCTCGATCTCCCCCACCTCTTACAACTTCATGCCTCCATCCTTCAAGTTTTCGAACCGGAGCGTCACTTGACGTTCTTTTTATGTGTCCAAACCACAACAAACGATTTTCTCTCATCTTTCTTCAATATGTGACACTTCTATCTTCTTTCGGAAAATCTCATTCCTCGCTCTATTATTTCTAGTATGCTCACACATCTATCACAACATACGTATCTTTGTTACACTCATTTAAGAGTGTAATTTTAATATTTTGACTAATAAATTAATATTGCTATTTGCTTCTTTAATTTTTACAAATGTTCTAAATAACTTATATTATGAAATATATGAAGTATTTAACTTCACTTGATAGCTCAAAAGGGCCTAACTATCTCTTGTGGTTGTGAGATGACCCTAATGATGTACTGTCTGCAATTCATGCAGATTTCTCTATTACATAATCTACCACATTTAAGAGATCATGTGCTGATTTTGGTTATAAGAGAGAAAAAAAAGTAGAGATTTGAGTGTGAATAGATTATTGAAGATAATAGTGGAGAAAAATTAGATGAGAGATATTAATATTGACCAAAAGGATAAATTGGTCATTTGAAGGAAAATTTCCTTGACAAAAAGAAATTTGCTTTGACAATATCAGTAGGAATTTTTTACTACCTCCGTCTCAAATTGTTTGTCACATGTGAGGTTTTTCACAAAGATTAAGAAAATTGTTGGAAAGTAATTAATATGACAAAAAAGTATTAAAAACCCTCAATGAATGACTAAAAAAGTATTATTAGTGGTTAGTTAGATAATAAATTAGGGATATGACTGAAAAATAACAATAAAGATGCATTGATTTATTAAACATGATAAACAATTTGGAATGTCTAAAAAATTGAAACGTTGCAAACAATTTGAGATAGATGTGGTAGAAATAAGGAACATTTGTTGGTATTCATAAAAAAAAAAGGAATATTTGTTGGACAAGTGTTCATACTTTTTGATAGGTGTTAAATTTAATGCCATGTATTCTCTTTATAAACAATTGTCCCAAAAATCATAGCAAGTGTCCCTCGAATTTTTTTTTTTTAACCGTTAAATTTTTTATGCAACGATCCAGAACGACCAAAATGGTTCAGTATGTACTGAATTTTTGCTGTTTTGGACCATAGACGAACTCCGCTATGTGTGTTTCAACTTATTTCCCATGGGAATCAGACGTCCCGATGGAAAAGGTTGTCAGACCCAGGGCTTCGGACCTGGGTTGATTCCTGTATCCCCTCTCCAAATAAAAAAAAAAAAAAAACTTATTTCCCATGAAACGACACCGTAGAGGTCTACAAATCAAAAACTAAACCCTAATCGCACCCTATAAATACCAATCAAGTAAGCGCTTCATCCTCCAGACTCCACAGTCATTTTCTTCGAAACCCTAGTAAGTCCTGAGCAAGTTCTAATTACTTTTTTCTTTTCTATATACAATTAATGTTGTGCACCGTTAGCCCTTTGCAATTTCGAGCATATAATTGCAAAGAAATTACGAGATTTTAGGTGTTTTGTGGTGCAACATTTTTATATTCTTCGGGGAAAAAAAACTGGTTGAATTACAGTAACCTTTTCAACTCTAAAGCCGAGGAATTAAATAAAAAAAGAAAGATTTATTGATCTAATTTTACTGGGTAGATTTTGAAATTGCTAGAGCAAAGCAAAGGGATGAGTATTCTTAATCTGAATAATTTTTATGTCGATTGACAAATTATTATACCTTCAAAGTTCTCTGATTGCTTTGCCTAATTTATTTCAATTTTGAAGAGTTTTTTTGGGTTAAAAAGCTTTGGACATGTTGCATAAATCAAAATGGTTCTTGGTCGGCTCTCTCAATGTTTTTTTACTATGCTTTTTTATTTTGATTTGAGGGTATGTTTCTATAGCAAACATGTTCTAATAAGGGACTATTGATTCAGTGTTATTTCGTGCTAACCATTTGTGCATTCATTGTCAAATGTTAGTCCAGTCTTCAATCCATCGATTTCATTGGTGAGGTTGAACAGAGTGTTCAAGAAGCTAAATGTGTGGAGTGCATCTCGGTTCATACATTTGTTATGGATTTGTTATCATGCTTAATCAGTTTTTTAGCATTTGAAGTTCAGTTGTCGATCTGATGAAATGTGAGGGGATAATTTATCTGAGTATGTTTAATAGGAAGAGATTCTTGAAACTTGGGAGACTAAAAAAATAGATTGGATATTTGGTTAGAAATGGAGGTAATTTGTGGAGCACCAAAATACATAGCCTTTTGTTATCGATCATTCAGACTATACGAGCATGGTGCTAGATAATAATTTCTTCATTTATTGGCACTACATTTGAATTGTAATGGCAATTTTATTAGCTCAGAAGAAAGACATTGTACATTGAGCGAGTGTATATGTATTTTTAACTGCTTATGGCTGCATTTTTTTGTCTTGTTTTGAGGATAAAATACTACTTAATGTCATTTAGAAAATGTACCGAAAATTAAGATGTTACATACCTAAACTGAATTAGTTGTATACAAGTCTTATTTAAGAGAGTAATATTAATATTTTGATTAACAAAGGACTCTTTTTGCTTCCTTCTCGCTACATGTTCTAAACAACTTATATAATGTAATTAAAGTAGTATGAATTACTTGGATTGTTATTTTTCTTTACCATCTGAGACTAACCAGTGTTAGTTTAACAGCTGCTATATAAATATTACTTGCAGGGGATGGGCTATAAATTACTTTCTAAACCTGTGAATTCCAAAAGCAGATGTGTAGAGGGTTCAGATTTTTTGAGTTGTCTTGATTAATCATGAGTTTCCTATATGCTTGGACTTGACATCAAGTGATCATATTTGTAAGAGCGAGTATGGCCAGTGAATGTTACGGAGATGGGGCTTTACAAACTGAGAGTGAAGAGTTTGAGGAATCAAAAATGGTTTTAGGACTGGGACTATATAAAGGGGAAGTTAGAATAGTGAGCAGCGAAGAACCTGAAGAAGAAATTATGCTTTTGTGGGGAATTCAACAGCCCATTTACGCAAAGAACAATGCCTTTGTTCGTCAATCCTCACTTCAACTTAATATTGATGCTTGTGGTCGGTCCTTGTCCATTCTCCAATCCCCTTCTTCCTTGGGCACTCCTGGAGTGACTGGATCAGTGATGTGGGACAGTGGAATTGTTCTTGGGAAGTTCTTGGAACATGCTGCAGAATCTGGAACAATGGATTTTCAGGAAAAGAAGATAGTCGAATTGGGTGCAGGCTGTGGATTAGCAGGCTGCATTGCAGCTCTTTTGGGTGCTCAAGTTATACTCACTGACCTGCCGGATAGGCTTAGGCTATTAAGAAAGAATGTCGAAACCAATCTATATGGAAATGTACGAGGTTCTGCAATTGTTGATGAGCTAACATGGGGAACTGATCTGGACCGAGATTTACTCGACCCTTTACCTGAATATGTCATAGGCTCAGATGTGATTTATAGTGAAGGGGCTGTGATGGATTTGTTGGACACACTAGTGAACCTATGTGGAAACCAAACAACAGTTATTTTGGCTGGAGAACTGCGAAATGATGCTATTCTTGAATATTTTTTAGAAGCTGCAAGAAAGAATTTCATCATTGGATGTATTGATCAGAAGCAGTGGCATCCTGATTATCGCAGTCAACGAGTTGTGATTTATGTTCTGGTGAAGAAGACTGATCAATAGAAGGGAAACACCATAAGTTAGGAATGCGATTTTGTCGAAACAGGGAACCATCATTATTCAGAGCTCCTTGATCGGGTTTAGTCTGTCAATCGAGAAATATGCTTATTCTGTAATGTTCGCAATTCTTTGGTTCATTATGTGTCCACATAGGATAAAAAATCAATTCTCGCCATATTTATTCAACCTAGTATCATTATGTAGCCATAATTGTTAAACCATCTCTATTGGACTATCTGAAAATCTTACAGAATGCAACTGAAAGGAAAGGAAAGAAAAGATAACTCACACACAAAAAAAACGATACCCACATGGACACTTCTGATATGGACCAGGTCCACTGGACCATGCGGTTCAGATTTGGCCACATCACTGCATTTCCTTCTCTCTCCTCATTCTGCAGGGATGTGGCCAAATCTGAACCACATGGTCCACATGGACCCGGTCCATATCAGAATTTTCCTACCCACATTCACAGGGCTCACTTCCTGATCCGACAGAAAAGATAACTCTGTTGTAACAAGTGGATCAAACATATCTTCTTTCTTAATCCAGATTTGTAGTCATAAAAATTGGCATTCTGCTATTTTTATCTTCTTTCTCCTTCCACCCTCGTGTCTTTTTCTAAACTCCCTCACAAAATAAAAAAAAAAAAAAAAAATTCCCTTTTCCTCTGCCCCACCATATATGGAAACCCTAATTGTGTGTTTGTTTCTTTAATTTGGTTTTGGAATTGGAATTCCAATCATGTAAAATTTTATGGATTTACGTGAAATTAGAATTCTAAGATTTTCCTATTCTATCGAATTTCAAGAATTGAGATTCTCAGAAATTTCAATTCTAAATAATTGAATTAACATAGAATTCAATTCAAATTCAAATTTATTATTTGAAACACCAAAAAATTAACATAATTAAAAATAAAATGAACAAAAATGTTTCTAGTGTGAAAAGACTAATATTCCCCTAATAAAAATAGCCGAAGTACCTTCGAAGTAAAATGACAAAAATACCCTTACTTTAACATGACCGAAGTATTTTTGATGCAAAACTAAAAAAATATTTATAGTGCTGAAGAAAATCTTTATAATATGAATTGGAGAAAATACCTTGGAAAAAGAAAATTATTTTAATGAAAATGACGAAAATACCCCTAGTAAAAAAATGACAAAAACGCTTCATAAAATTGATGAAGACACGTCTAGAATGACATCAATGCCAATAGTTACAAAATGATGAAAATGAAGAAAATACCCTAGAATGTTCATAATGGTGAAAGCGCACATTTTTTAAAATGACAAAAATACCCTTATTGTAAAATTTTCATTTTTCAATACGTGGTATTTTCGTCATGGTTATTCTTTTCATTTGGTATGAATGACATTTTCATTATTTCTCAACAAATGTATTTTCGTTATCTTATATTGTTTGCATTTTAGGCATTTCAATTAAACAAAATTTGTCATTTTGTACCAAGAGAAAAAATTTCATTTTATTCAAAGTTAATTTCGTCATTTGTCACAAGAGTCATTTTCCCTGTTTTTTATGTGGGTGTTTTCGTTTTTTTTTTATTTAAGGGCATTTTTCGTTATTTTACGCCAAAATATTTTCACCATTTTTCATTTAGGGTATTTGGGTTATTTTGCATCATATGAATTTTTAGCAATTTGCGCTAAAAGTATTTTTCATTTAGCGCGAAGATATATTTCATCATTTTGAGCCGAGGGTATTTTCGTCATTTTGTATCAAAAGTATCTTCGTAATTTTGCACCAAGGGTGGTTTGATACTTTTAAGTTGTGTGTTTGTGATTTTTTTTAAAAACATCATTATTTTGTGTCAAGAGTATTATTATAATTTTACACTAACGGTGTTTTTTGATATCTTACAAAAAATATATTTTATTGAGGGGTTGGAATTGGAACTGGAATTGGAATTCCAAAATTTTATTGAGAATTGGAATTGGAATTGGAATTCCAATTCCATGATTTTGTTTATAGCCAAACAAAAATATTGGAATTGAAAACCAATTCCAATTATAAAGCTCAAATTCCATGTGGAAACCGCAAGTACATACCCTCCATAATCATGGTTTTGGAAGAAACACCCAAAATCAGAAGAAGATGAATAACTAATTATGACTCTGGTCTTGGTCTTGGCCTTGGATGATCCAATTGCAGCGGAGCTTATTGTCACACTTTGTAACCCGGGTAATGACATGACAATGTCTCATCAGCCAATGAGTCACCAAAGCTCACAAACAGAATTACTAAAATGAAATACGACATTCTATAATTATCCAAAAGAGTCCAAAAGTATTACAACGGAACTAAAAGTACTGAAATGGAAATGGGTTCTAACATGATAACGGAAATAAAACTAAATGTTCCACTACATGTTCGACTATTGCATAAGTTGATTATGAAATCACTCTTTCTTGTATCCCTTCCAACCATCAAAATCATTACAAAGATCAGCTCCAACGTCATCTGCAAAATAAGAAAATGAAAGGACTGAGTTGCGAAACCCATAAAGGATAAAACGACCCTTGGGATGAAGCATAAGATAAGTCACAAAAACTTTTCCCGTTTCCCAAAACCCCTTTAAAAAGATTTGACACAACCAGACTTACCACGTTAACACAACACAAGACCCACAATTCATTAGACTTGAACACGAAAAGAAATGGAATGTAGAACAGTTTAGCACAGACCTGCGGACAAAAGCCCAGGACGAAGTATCGTCCGCAGGAAAAGCACCAAGATATGTGAGATGCATAGTTTCTTGTGTGTATCCCGTAACATTTGATATGATTTGAGCTTGTCGCGGCTGTGTTCTAGACGAAATATAGAAAGCGTATTTGCCAGCGTTTATCCGTTGCCACGATGTTGCTTCATAGTGTTGAATAAAGGTAAATCGGATTTTGCAATCCTCGCTTACTCCCATTAACAAAAATAACAACGTCATTCGCATATGCCAAATGTGATACAACTTTTCCTGAATGCGGAACCAAATATGGGTCAAGGTCCTTGTGAGCATCATGTGATTGAGACCCCGCGAGAACACCTCCGCCGAGAGGATGAAAAGCAACGGGGATAAGGGGTCCCAACCCCTCGGCCTAAGCGGAAAAAAACTGTAAGAACAGCCATTGACCAATACCAAGAACCAGTTGTTCTCAAGGAGATCCATATGAATAAAATGCGCGCTAAACTTGAATCGTTGCATTACCGAGAGCAAAAAAAAGTGGGAAACACGGTCGAAAGCCTTCATCATGACTAACTTGATGGTCATATTTCCTCCTCGAACCTTCTTGTTTAGAGATCCAACCATTTTCATAGCCAATAATATGTTATATGTGATGACTCTACCTTGAAAGAAACCGGATTGGTTTGGACTAATCAAAGTGTTCAACACAATCGATAACCAACTCGCATTCACCTTAAATATTATTTTTCTTGATAAAGTGCAAAGAGAGATAGGACTGAACTCACCAAAGTTTGTCGGACAGTCCTTCTTAAGAATAAGAACCAGGAGCGAGCTAGCCATTGCTTTTGGTAACGGTAATCAATCCCAGGAATCAGTCACGACGCACACCACATCCGGGTCAACAATCTCCCATCAAGATTGATATAAGGGGTCATTGAAGTCGTCTGGTCCACCCGCACTAGTCGGGCATAGGTCGAAAACAACATCTCAGACCTTCTTGCTCAATGGCATTGTATCACGATAATGATTGTCCATCTCAGTCACAAGCTTTGGTATGACACTTAGCAATGATGTACGACCGAAGAGAGAGCTTCATAGGAGATGAGATCCTCATAGTATTTGGCTGCTTCCATTCCAATGTCATTAGCTCGCCGTAAGTGTGTGATCCGTTGAGTTTAAATCGTAGCAATTTGCATTCGTTTCTGGCGATTCCTGCAATAAGTATGAACAAATTTAGTGTTAGCATCATCTTTCTTCACCCATTTGAGCCGAGACTTTTGACGCTAAAGCATCTCTTCAAGCTCAAGAAACCGACCATGACTTTCCTTCGCAGCTCGCAGTTCCTCATACAAAATAGGCGTTGGTTTTCACCATATAGGCTCTCATCCCACTCTAGCTTAATTGCCGCCTGCGATAAATTTGAGTGAATGTTCCCAAAGGTGGAGCGATTCCATTCCCCATCCGGTTTATTAGCCGTTTCAGCTTCTCTTGAAGTATATATAGACCCGAATTTATCACCTGAGGTGCCCATGATTCCCGCACCACCTCCATAAATCCTTGTGCTTGATCCACATATCCTGAAAACGAAAAGCTGAGCTTCGCCGGTCGCTTGAGAGCCGTATATGTAACAACAAAGGGCGATGGTTCGAGATAGTCATTGGAAGATGTGTGACCTACGTGAGATTAAAAACAGAGTTCCATTGTGAATTTACTAGTACTATGTCTAACCTGCGATGTGGCAAATGAGTCCAATTCCGACTCCAAGTGAAAGGGCTTCCCGAGCTTGGAACTTCCATCAACTCGCAGTCGTTAATAACCTCTGAGAACTCACTAATAGGAAGCATAACTGGCACCGAGCCCTGACTTTCAGACAATCTCAATACAACATTAAAATCTCCACCAACAAGACACAAATGATCATATTGAGAGTGGAATGCCCGGAGGTCAAACCATAATATCCATCTTAACACATAAGAGCATTTTGCATAGATAAAAGAGTAGTAAATTGGCATTCCAGAAAAAGAATTAATTTTAGCGTACCATTTGTTCCATATCTTCCCAGCACATTGTTATCCACAGAGCCGTTCCACATGACCCAAATCTTGCTTGTACAGCTTACCATAACTATGATCATAGCCCAAACGACGAGTAAAAACAAGTAAGTCTTCTAAAATCACCATAGATTCTAACAAAACAATAAAATACAAGCGATGTTCCTGTTTCAAATGTCGTATACTAGCAACAATACTATCATTATCAATCTCACGAATATTCCAAATAATCAAATTCATTTAAACAATAATATGATGAAGGAAAAGTAGCCATAAAGCTATTGAGTAAGAGAAGGTAAGTCCTTCTGGGCTAATTTAGGCGAGCGCCTTACTAGACCAGGTGGAGGGTCCTTCAATGCCTCTGGAATAATGGAGTATTTCCACAAAATCCATTGCGAAACTGTCAATGGGCATCTCAGCAATTAGTACTGCCTCTGACAGGGCTGCTGTATTAGGTAAGGGCAGGTCCAAATCCAAGTTATCCACACGTGGCTCAGCAATTGGTGTGACCTCTGTGGTCTGGACTGCAGTTCTAGTTGTGACCTTCCATGTTTCCCCAAGTAGCTTATCAAATTCTCTAAAATTCCTGGTGATTGATTCCCTTGTCAAACTCAGTTGTGACTTTTGTCTCTCTGATTGGCATATCTCGGTGGCTCCGTGGGTGAAAAACCGGAGCGGCCTATTTTGATATCATCCATTCCACGTCTTGATGGATTCCGTGCTGGGGTAACATCCAAGGACTCCACAAGCACATTGTCTCCCATAATCATAATTGGATGACTTTCCTTAGCCTCCTCATTAGGAAAAATAGGTTTTGTGATAATATCTGCAGTAGCAATTGTGGGAGTCTCATCCTTAGACTTCTCCAAGTCTTTCTCTGTGACCATCACAGTGGAAGGCCATGTGTCACTGGGCTTTACCATGCTTTCCTTCGTCACCTTCCATGCTTCCGCATTGGATGGAAAAGTGACTACCTTACTAGATGTCAATGTCTTTGGAGCTCCGTGGTTCGACAAAACCGCAACCTCTTTATCCTCATTTTTCCCTGATTCTTTGTGGGGCAATGCTTTATGTTCCCCTGCTAGGTTGGGCATCGATCGTTCGGGTACCCGATTCTCATAGATTGCGTACAATACTCCAGGTAAATCATCATAGGTTATGGGTTGCCAAAACCCTTTCCATGTATTCTCATGTTTAATTCAGATCATGCTTGGTAGTTCTGTAAGGAGATCGACCTCCACACACACTCTGGCAACGCTAGGCCGAGAAATATTCTCCATGAGGGCATCGAGTGTCAATGGCTGCCCGACCGCCTTCGCTAATGAAAACAGTTTTGACTTGCTGTATAAATGGATTTGAAGGCTCTCAAATCCAATCCGAACCGGTACAATTGATGGCTCCTCGTTAAAGTTGAAGTCGTAAGTCCATTTGAAGACTCTCATACTCAATCCGCAAAATATCCAACATCATTGCCTCTATAATCTGCAATAGTCTTCTTCTAAATCGAAACAGATAAGGATGTTCCTCAGCCCGTCCACCCGACCCAAAAGGAGCCCTTGAAGCCGACTTTGTGAAAAGCCCTTCGTAGGGATTCCATGCTAGGCGCATGTTTGTGGAATTTACCCAAAAGCGTGAACCGCCAAGGACTGATGAGAGCATCGTGCTCTACCGACGGGATTATGAGGTTTCATTCGTCCTTGAAAGAGTCCAGCGGCGTGATGCGGAAGGTGGTGGCCACAGCCGTTGTTGGTAGGGGTGAGCACCGAATTCGAATTGGCCAATTCGGTCATTTGAATTCGGTTTTTTCATTTTTTCATACTTCAAAAAACCGACCGAATTCGGTTTCGAATTCGAATTGACCAAATTGGTGAATTCGGAATTCGGTTTCGACCAAATTGGTCGAATTGGAACAGATTCAGGGTTTCAAAATTCTGCAAAATCAATCCTAAAAAACAGTTCAAAATAGTCAAAAATCAATATTGATACTCCTTCCAAGATATTATCAAAGAGGAAAAAGAAAACATGAGATACATACAGTAGGAAAACTAAAATATACAGAAGAAAATAGAAGCATGCAGTGCAAATTTGACCATAGATACATACAGTAGGAAAACTAAAATATACTTGTTCAACTGCATCATCAACCCAGAACATACTTTCAACATCCAATTGGTTACTGTTTTGGTTGAAATGTCTTCTAGAAGAATATAATGCCACTTAAAATTTTACTTTCACCATATTTAGAAGCAAAAACCTTCCACAACATCTACATGATGAGTGATGATGGATGGAGGCTTGGGTGGCATCGTCGTTTGATAGATGGAGGACAGGAGAAGGACAGACGTAGGAGAAGCTTCGTTGTTTGATAGATGGAGGAGAGGAGAGGAGATGAGAAGGAAAGAAGAGAGGGACGGCAAAGATGGAGGCGGTGGGTGGGTTAGGTTAGGTTTTTTTTTTTTTAATTATAACTTACTATATATACTTATTATATAATAATATATATTAATTTATTTAAAAAAACAAATTCGAATTCGGTCAGACCGAATTCAAAATTGGTCTGACTAAAATCGTCTCAATTTCGCCCAATTCGAATTCAGTGAATTACCGAATTCAAGCCGAATTACCAAAACCAAATTACCAAATTCAATTCGAATTCGGTCTGAATTCGGTAAAAACCGAATTTGCTCACCCCTAGTTGTTGGGAATAGAAGATCGGCGAAAGATTTCTTGGGCTAGGATGTGTCGCCGACTGTGGTGGTCGGCCGGCCAGTGGCCGTTGCTATTACATGAGCCGCAAACCCTAGGTTTCTTTTTTTTATCGTAAAATGACTCTACGTGAGAGGGGACTGGTCTTTCTTTATTAGCTTCGATACTTGTGTAAATTTGTTCAGATCGCGGCTCTTGCATTTGGTTAATCCTCAACAACTTAAACCTCTTTCCAATAATTTTATACTACCAACAATTCTTGTTGAATAATAGTTAGTTTTGAAACAAAAGTTCTGGTGTTTCATACAAAAATTAATTATTTTGTGCGATTTTAGTGTTGACGTCCATTTTTTGTTAGCACAGACTAACACAATTTTAGTAATCTGGTTGGTTTAATCCGAAGCTAAGTTTTAAATAATTTGATAGTTGTTAAATAACTATTCAAGATAAATGAATAGTAGCTCAAGAATAACTATTGACTTACTTTTCAACAACAACAACCAAGCCTTAATCCCAAAAGATTGGGGTCGACTACATGAACTAAAAAAAGAATTATGTAAGGTAATCCACATGAATGCATTCTCTCATTTTTTTTCGATCAAAAGAAAATATCTTATTTAAATCTAGTAAATTCATATTCCCTTATATCACTTTCGTCAAAGTCTTTCTCGGTCTCCCTCTTCCTCTTACAACTTCAATATTACCTAATCCTTCAATTTTTCCAACTGGAGTATCACTTGGCCTTCTTTTAATGTGCCTAAACCAATGCAAACAATTATCTCCCATCTTATCTTCAATATGTGCTACTCCTACCTTTTTCTAAATAGTCTCATTCCTCAATCTATCTATTCTTGTATGGCCACGCATCCATCTCAACATACACATTCGCTATATGCATTTTTTGAATATGACACATTTTAGTTGTCCAACATTCGGTATCATATAACAATTTCGGTCTAATAGTTGTTATGTAAAACTTTCCCTTCAATCTCAGCAGTACATTACGGTCACCCAAAACACTAGTTGCACTATTCCATTTCAGTGAATCAGCTTTAATTCGATGCGCAACATCTCTATTAATCTCTCTGTCCATTTGAACAATAAAAGCAAGATATAAAAAATAATCACTCTGGAATATTTTATTCGTTAAATTGAAAACTACTAGTCAATATCATCTTAGCACAATTCTGATCAAAGTGAGTATCACTTTTGTCAGCACCATATCTGAACTGTTGCTCATGAAAGAATTTGTGATTTACAAACTTCAAATTTGATATTCCATTCTGAGCCAGAATGCTATCCTACTAGATAATTTAATTTTTCTTCCGGGCTAATAGAAAAGTAACTATTTGATTATTATTGTAACAGGAACAGTATAGCCATTGATATATCTATTCACTAGAATTCGAAATAACGAGGCATTTCGTTACATCTTAAAGAGACTATTTGAGGTATTATCTGTATTTAAACTTCTACTACTAGTCCCCGCAACGGTGGCCACCTTGCCCGGGTCACTCAATTCTATAACTATTTTTATGGGTCTGGTCTCACAATCTCTCACATAAATTGAGTGAAGCTCACATATGCAAGTAGGCATTGCACAATTCATTTGAGAGGGTTGTAGGCCAATTATACAAGAACGGTATTAGAATTGAATTTTGTCATCTTACACCCTGTAATTTTACATACTATTATTATTATTTTGAAACATTAATAGGCATGACAAATATAAGTAGCAAAAGAAGTCTAACGTAGTTGGTTTAGCACGGGAAATAATTGATAAAGTTTTAAAAGGAAGTAAAAAAATTATTTTAATTCAGATGTAATTGGAGTTTGACCATCGAGAGAAGAAAATTTTCAAATAAATAGTTGTGATGTAGAGTCAAAAGCTGATTAGTGACACTATTTATTACTCCCTCCATTCCTAAATATAAGACTCTTTAGACAATTTGAGAAAATTAAGGAAGCTGTCATTTCCACCTAAACTTCCAATATTACCCCACCCTCCCTCTCTCTCACTTCTACGCCATAAAGAAAAGAAAGGAAAACATTAAGGGTATAATTGAAATAAATTGTTGACAACTAATAAAAGAACCTTAAACGACAATTAATTTGGATACCTAAATATCTCCTAAACGACAATTAATAGGGAATGGAGGAAGTATATGATATAAAACTAACTATGCAACAATTATTGATTTATCCCCACACAAGATATAGAAGTAAAAGAAGAAAACAATTAGCATTTAGCTTGTGCAACAAATAGGCAGATGCCTATCTGGTGCAGAATTATAGCATATTTCAATGTTATTGGGTGGACTGCTCAAAGCAATTTCTAAAATGTTGCATAAAAACTTTACCATAACATAAATTCTCCCCCAAAATTACTTGGTTATAATTTCGGTGGTTGTTATATATTCCTACATTCCTAAATATAATACTTTCATTACATATTATAAAAATTAAGGAAGCAAAAATTATTGTAATCAAAATATTAATATTACTCTCTTAAATAATATTTATATAACACTAATTTTATTTAAGAGAGTAATATTGATATTTTAATTATAAAAACATCTTAATTTTAATTTTTTTAATTTTCTTAACATTTTCTAGAAGTCTTATATTTAAGAATGGTAGTAGTACCTTCTTACTTCCCTTGCCAAAACAAAGAGTATTGCCAAATAGATAAATGACTCAAATTTCATCAAAAGAATAATATTGCCAAAACAAAACGTTGGAACTTCATGGGCACAACCACCCCCCCCCCCCTCCCCCCTCAGCCCCTTCCTTTTTTCTTTTCTTTTTTTAATTTATTAAAGAAAATCTAATACCATAATATTAGAAGTTACATGAGAGAGGTGAAATTCCGAGGGATCCTCAACCATGATAATATAGAAGTTTCTTTATATTATTATTTAAAATAATATGAGAAAAAGTAACTACTTGAGTTTATATTTCCATGGAAGAAAACCTTTGTGGGCTCAAACTATCATTCCTTACGAGTCGAGTACATATCCCATGTTGATGCCCTAAATTTAGCACTGGTAAATTGGCCAACCCGGTCGTGGACTACCCCTAAAATAAATTGGGTCAAATTTGTACCAATTTTTGTCGATCCAGAGAATCCTATTTCATATCCGTTTGTAAGAAATCTGCGAGTTAACAGACCAGTTTGCGGGTCAAATTAATTTTATAAAAAAAATAAAAAAAAAGAGAATAAAGGTTAAAAATGATTTATTTTTTAAAATTGAAAAAAAAAAATGAAAGGATGTAAAACTTAAAAATAGTGTTTTGTTATTTATTTTTAAAAACAATTGAAAAAAAATAAAACTTTAAAAAATATTTTTTTAGCAGGCTAGCCTGCGTACGGTCCACTTTGGTATGTTGTCCAAATAAAATGGGCTAAAATAACCCGCATTTAACTGGACCATAAATAACTTAATATAAATTTGTCCAAAAAACATAAGTCATAGACCAGCCTGCGATTATGTGCCAGTTTGACAGTGCTACCTAAAATCATGGCCAACCGATCTTTTATGTAACCTTAGAAAATTCAGCAACGAGTCGAACTTAGATGTGGTAGAGAACATCTTGAACATTGAAAGTTCATGTATTCATTTCATTTGACGCTCCCGGTTCCCATGCGGGACACCTTTTGTTCTGTACGGTGCAGGACAAGCTCCCAGCCGTCGGATGAGATTTTTTAAGGGTCCAGATCTGGAGAGAGAAATTTTTTTATTTTTTACCGTTCAAAATCCCATCTGACGGCTGGGATTGTTCCACACGTACGAAACTTTAACTGTTCCGCATAGGAGCCGGACTGTCATTTGACGCAGACCCCTAAATTCAAGGTACTTATTTAGAATTAACCCTACATTAAAAGGTACTCTTACTCTTACATCACTAGACATGATTCACCATATACTTGGACTAGGAATCTTCAGTACCAGCTTGGTGTGTCATTCCTAGTACTGTCAAAATGGGTATGCCCGCCCGCCCCGCCCCGCCCCGTCCCGTCATGGGCATGCCTTAAATGGGGATGGGCGGGCATGCCCGCTCTTTTCACGGCCTATCAAAAGGGATGCCCGTACCCGCCCGCCGAATGCCCGTGGGCAAATGGGCATGCCCGCAACCCTTATTATTAATTTTGTTTTTAAAAAAAAAATATTAAATCCGAAAAATTCAACAAAATTTATCTATTTCTTATTCACTTGCAGTTTATAGTCCTATAAATGGTAAATAAATATCCAAAATAGTTCAAGAATAATCAAATACAAGTCCACAATATCCAAAATAGTTATAAAAAACAATCAAAGTCCATAATTTCAAAAATAATTCAAGATCAACTATTCAAAATTAACAAACATATTGCTGAAGTCAAAGCAACAAAAAATAAATACGCTTTTTTTAATATCTTCTATCTATTGATTTAGATCTTGAACATTATAAGTATTATTTGAATCCACCTTAGATAATTTTGATTCCTTCTCATCATCTCCACCTATGAAACACACACAACTTGAGAAGTTAGAACTTAAAACATTATAAATGGTAAATGATAAATGATAAATAATAAGTTAGAACATATTTTAGTTACCTTCAGAGATGAAACCGTTAATATTTGGGTAATAGAAGTATAGAACGACTTCAAGGGGTTTTGCCCAAGATATATAACATGATTCAACTTTTATATTGGGCTTTTAGGTTTATTTTTTTCTTCTTTTGGCTCTCAAGTCTCAACTGTGAAAATTAATTCATATCTAAAATTTAAAAAAAAAAACAAAACAAGGCGGGCATGCCCGGTTGCAACCCGCCTATACCCGCATTGCCCGTTACCCGAGCGGGTATGCCCATTAATACCCGCATTTAAATGGGCATGGAATTCATAGGCCCATACCCGCCCATTAAGTTCATGGGGCGGGCATGCCCGTGGGCATATGCCCATTTTGACAGCTCTAGTCATTCCATGTCCTTCTAATAATGAATTGACACGTGTTAATTTTTAATTAAAAAAATTATAACTTAAAATAAATATAAAAATCGTAAAAAAAAAATGAATATGTGACAAACAACTATCCATGGGATAAGAAACGAGACACAAAATAAACTTTGCGTGTGATATTGTATATATTGACAAAAAGAAAAATAAAACAATAAAATCCTAGCTAAATGCATACTTTCATTTTAGAAGTATGCACATATTATACTTGCCGAAAGAAAATACCCCCTCATGTAATATATACATGAATATTAACTCTAAAACTTTGCCAATATTATAGTACCTTCATTCCCAAATATAACACTTTCATTACATGTTATCAAATTTAATGAAGCCAAAGTTAAGATATTTTTTAAATTAAAATATTAATATTACTTTCTTAAATAGAATTAGTGTTATAAAAATCATATTTAAGAGAGAAATATTAGCATTTTAATTACAAAAACATCTTATTATTTACTTCCTTAATTTTCGCACACATGAAAGTCTTATTTAGGAATGTAAGGAATACTTACCGTAGAAAATGGATTTGGGCCTAACTCATTCCCTCAGAAAATGGATTTGGGCCTAACTCATTCCCTCAAAGTGAGGGAATGAGTTAGGCCCAAATTCATTCCCTCAAAGTGAGGGAATGAGTTAGGCCCAAATCCATTTTCTACATGGTATCAGAGCCACTTAGTTCGATGTTGGACCCCATTATTGTTCACGGTCCAGATGTTCAACCCTGGCCGTGAGGAGTGTGTTGAAATCCCACATCGACTAGCTAGTGAGCAAATTTGTTTTTTATAAGGATTGGGCAATCCTCCCCCTCTCAAGGTACCTTTTGAGGGAATGAGTTAGGCCCAAATCCATTTTCTACACTTACGAAAAGAAATGTTCTTACTTAAAATATATATTTGAAACTTTGCATAGATTTCCTCAAAGGAAAGAAATAATTTGTAAATATTCCATAAGTTTTTTTTGGTTCAACTCCGAGAGGCACTTGATGTCCAATGTCAACGTGGTGACTAATCCGGCCTCGATCAGTAGTTAGCATGTAGTATGACCGTTAGCGGAGAGGATTTAATCCATACTACTCTTTTTTTATATGGAGCTCTATCACCGCGGGAAAATCCTACGAAAGTCGATGTCTACTGTGAAAATCGAACACTCGTCAATGATGAGACGTATATGATAACTCCAACCATTTGACACATAGCTCGGGTTGTAAATACATATGTTAGTGATAAATTAGTACCAATCTTGATGGTGCATCAAACCCTCAATTCATGAATGGAAATTTATGAATGCATTAACCGTTTGTTTTTGTGTATTCATATATACCATTATTGGCGTGAATAATTTTTGGATTTTTCTGATATGAACCTTGTGGTACAGAATTGGCCACATCAATGTATAATTGTCTCTCTCTTCATTTTGTAGTGATGTGGTCAGTTCTGAACCACAATGTTCATGTGGTCCTAGTTCATATCAGAGAATTTTCTGATATGGACTAGGTTCACATGGACCTTGTGGTTAAGAACTGACCACCTCACTACAGAATGAGGAGAGAGACAATTCTGTAGTGATGTGGCCAGTTATGAACCACATGGTCCAATTGACCTGATCCATATCGGAAGTATCTTTTTGCTATGATATTGAACATAAAATCTCTTTTGCTTTTATGCTACGTGACTCTCATTTTTGAAGAATTATTTTATTTATGAGTAAATGACTATGTATGGTACTAAATTATTTACGTATTTTTATTTATGAGTACTGAACTATTTTTTAGCTAATTATATCACTCAACGATTTGCGAGTGTCAAATAATATACAACCACCATTTTTTTGGGTGTTTTCTGGACAAATTTGGCATGTGACTTTCTTGTGCAAATTATTGAGGGGCAAAATTGAAATTTCACAATAATCCAGTGATCCGTGAGTTAAAGATTTGACCCGATTTTTAGCGCAAATTTTCTGTTTATGGGTCAAATCTTTAACCCGCGGATAACTGGGTTATTGCGAAGTTCCAATTTTGCCCCTTAATAATCTGCACATGAAAGTCACGTGCCAACTTTGGCTGGAAAACACCAAAAAATGGTGGTTGAATATTATTTGACACTGCAAATAAATGAGTGATATAATTAACTAAAAAAATAATTTAGTACCATAAATAAAAATACGTAAATATTTTAATACCATAAATAACCATTTACTCTTTTATTTATCATTGGTGATATATACATAGTGATTATGTAAAACATAATTGATTTGCACTCCACAAGAAATAATCTTCACCTAACGATCCAACTTAGACATTTGTTTTTAAAATTTTTGCCAAGTGTCCAACTTAGACATTCTTATTCTCCTTTAAATCCCGTATTGATCTGTTCATTAGGGTTCTTACCGAAGTACTCTCTCCCTCCCAAATTCACAAATTCACGGGTATTAATATTTTGATGGTAAAATATAATTAAAAGTCTAAAATATCTCTTATCAATTTTAATAATCTCATTAAAATTTAAGTTTCTCTCTCTCCTTCTCACAGAACATTCAACCATCTATTAAATATGTGTTGGAAATTAATTATTTTAATTAACTAAGATTATTTAATGAGGAATTGAAAGATGGGTACAATTGGAATTAATAAATACTTTATTTAGAAAATGTACAGCTAATTTGAGACAAACTAAAAAAATAAATGTAAAAAGTTAATTTGAGACGGAAGGGTGTACAATTAAAAGAAGTAAAAATCAATGATTCGCTCTCAATATAAAAGTAAAAACTCAATAATCTTAAGTTGGTAAAGAAATATTTCTCCAAAATTGTTGTTGCACAACATGAAAAGAATAGCAACCCGATCATTACTCTAAAATAATATATACATGGCCGATTGGTGTATTTAATCCTGAAACATTTTTTGCTTGGCAGACAAGGTCCCTGATGATTGTTTGCAGTTTCTTAGATCCCCAATCAATTTACGGGTAAAATAGTTGGTCCTTCCGTCATTTTTTCAAAAAATTGACCGTTAGTCAACAACTAATAGTTAAGTGAAGAGGGCAAAATTGGAACTTCACAAATTTGTTTTAGATAATCAATATCACATGGACTCAATTGTAAAAATACCTAATACTAAATACTTAATACAAGAACATGTTTCTTCTACTGCTACACTAATTTTCTGCAATTTCTGCAGAAATAATTCAATCATCCATACAAGAACTTGAGATGATTACCCACTAATTCAATCATCCTCTTCACTATTAGTCAAATTTTATGTAGTTATGAAAATTCTCAAAATTATGAAAAAAGAAAAAAGGAAATTTAAATCCCTATAATTCCAAACAACAGTTTCTGGTTTGGTATGGAGTAGATTGAACATTTTTTCTTCTATTCCATCTTTAATATTCTGGTTTGGTATGGATTTGAATGAACATATTTTGGATGCGGATAAAATCAAGGTGACCGCCGGAGAAAACAAAAGAGGAGGATGATGACGGATGCCCTTCAGAAGCCATTTTGAATTTGTTTTCTGAACTAACTTTTTGGGAAGATGTTTTGATTAACTTATGTTATGATTCTTCTTCAAAACCATGATTATTTGATGATGATGATGAATTCTTGGCCTTTTTTTGGGCCGCCGTCGCCGGAGAAGAAGGAGGGGGGAAAGAGGAGGGGTAGGAGAATGGGTATAATAATTTTATAATTATAATTGAGACATGTAGTTTTTGAGTTTTATGATTATGTATTTATATTTAGATATCTTTACAATTGAGTTCATGTATTATTAATTATCTTTTACAATTGTGAAGTTCCTATTTTACCCTTGTTCACTTGACCAACATCATTTAACGTACGCTTGATTTTTCGAAAAATGGACGAAAGGACCAACTATTTTGCCCGTAAATTGATTGGGGATCTAAGAAGCTGCAAACAATCATTAGGGACCTTGTTTGTCAAGCAAAAATTAATTGTTTTGGAAACTAAATACACTGATTGCATTTATATATATATATATATATATATATATATATATATATATATATATATATATATATATATATATATATATATATATATATATGGCAAAAACGCCTATTTGGTCCTAAATGATGTTTCTAAGAATCCTTTGAGTCCCAAATGATTTTTTTTCTTTTTATATCCTGTATGTATTTACGTGCTGCTTATAAGGTCCTTCCGTCCAATTTTCTGTCTAGATACCGTCAAGACAATCATGTGCCTCACATGTGAGTCATTTTTAAAGGGTATTTTGGACATTTCAACATATTTATCTAAACAAACAATTGGGTACTCAATTGTTAAACAAAATAACTATGAGTACTAAATTTAAATAAATTAAAAAATAAAAATATCTAAACCCATTCTCTCCCCCTCCATCTTCATCTTCCTCCGCCCCCTTCATCACTCTTCGTGGTTCTGCAGCAATCGTCAGTGAATTCTTCGGTAATTTTTATCTATATTTGAGTTTTTTTCTTGTTGAATTTGTTATGGGTTTGTGGGTTTTTTTATCATCGAAATGTTGTCCGATTGGAAAATTTTTCACGTGGAACCCCTCTTTCGGGCTATACGACAAGCAGTGTAATAGGCACATTAAAGATTCTTTATTTTTTTGTTCAAATGTTAGTCTCTTGGTCCCAGATTGAATGTCCCACTTTGCAAAGGAAATGAATAGAAAAGTGTACATTCATTTTTAGGGACTGAGTGAGTATTATTATTTTGTATATGGACTGAGTTTTCTAATTGGATGTTATGAACAAGGGCTAAAATATGCTTCTTCTTTTTCTATATATAATAGGGGAGTTTATCCCGAAGATAGTTTTGCAAAAGTGAAGAAATATGGGCTACCAATGTTACTAACTCAAGATGAAGGTGTTAAAACCTTCATTTCAAACTTGACTTCTCGAACTTTAAGGTAATTCTTGATTTTATTAGCTAATTTTTATGCTTGATTTGGATGGTATTTTATTTACCTTACTTGAATATATTATCGAATCGAATTGGGCCTCGAGTGGTTGGAAGTCGGGAGAGTTACGAGAGGATAGTTCTTGTGATTATGAGTAAGGCCACTGGTGAAGTATTGGATAGGTGGAATTTCAGTATTGAGACTGATAGTGAAGTATTGGATATCCATGTTGCAGGGGGTGGTGGACGGTGGTAGGGTAAGGGGGGCGGAGGAAGATGAAGATGGAGGTGAGACTGTGATTTTTGTGGTGTGTTGTGATGGTGTATAGGTGGTTTGAAAATTAGTGGTGTTTTGTGAGAGTGTTGATGTGATGGTGGTTGACGGTGGTGGGGAAAGGGTGGGGGCGGAGCAAGATGGAGTGGGGGAGGGGAGGGGATGGATTTAGTTCTTTGGTTGCAGGTGGTGGTGATGGTGGTTGACGGTGTTGGGGGAAGGGCAGGAAGAAGATGTAGGGGCACTACTAGAAATATAGCTTGTTGCGGCGAGATTTTTTGCGTCGGGCGTTTACCGTTACAAATAACTGTCATTTGCGGCAAGAATGACACACCAACGCAAATAACGGTACGACGTCGTTTAGTAATAGGAATTTGTGACCGCTAATTAGTATTTGCGACAGAAAATTAATTCGTCGCGAAAAGGGGATTATTTGCGACGGTTTTTAGTCGATGCAAGAAGTTTCGCCACAAATAAGCAAAATTTGTGATGGGATTCTCCCGTTGCGTAAGAAGTTGATGTAAATGACCATATTTGCGATGGGCTTCATTTGACACAAAAGGTTTCGCCCCAAATAATAAAAATTTGCAATGATATTCTTCCGCCATATCTAAAGTTGATGCAAATGCCACAAAAATTAGTATTAGGGTGTTGGTGGATTTTTTCGCCATCTCCAAATATTTATTTATTTTTTAAAAAGAATTTTACTCCAAATTATTATAGTATGAATTTGAGGGGTTTGAACACAAACCCTTGCATTGGAAAACAAATGTTCTACGCAATAGACCACAATCATTTTTGTTACAGTATATGTTTTAACTATATTTATTTATATAACATAACTATAAATTAGTAACTATTCGAAATAATATTTAATTAATAGTAGCTAGATTAAAAGTTTGGTCTAAAGTATTTTTTAGAAATTTCAACAATTAATAATTAATTTTTAAATATTTTGAATATATTTATTACTAATTAACGAGATAAAGTTGTTTGAATTCCTCAAATATTTAATGAGATTATTTAATAATAAGTTGAGAATAAATATTAATTTGAAAGTGTGTTCACAATTTCTTTTTATACTAAAGAAAAATTAATTTTATCCAAAATCGTTAAACCTAAAAAAAAAGTAAATTGCAATAATACTTTCGCATACAGCTTTTTGTAAATCCGACCCAAACACATTTTGTACCCGAATTGATACAAATAACAATTTCATACACCCACCACTCCACCCGACACCGTCCACGCCCTCTCAATCCACCGTCGACCCCACCATAATCACCACCTGCAACACTTCCAAACAAAACAATTGAAATCTCTTTTTCTCAAGCATTTGATTACTCCTTTCTCTCTTTCAATTCAAATTGTTTCTTGATTCGAACTAACCGTATATATAATACAATGGCTGCCGATCAGTGGAATGACCCAATTCTTATTACTCACGGTTGTGCTCAACAATATCTTAATTCTCAAGAATACGGTAAGAATTCGATGTATATTTCGATTTCTTGAATTTTTCCATGTGGGTTTTTTATATTATTTGTTTGGGGAATTTGCAGAACAATTGCAAGCTTTGTATAGCTCAAGGGATTCAGTGATGGCAGATATAGATCTGAGTGATTCTAGTCCTAATTCAGTTCAAGGTAATGTTTGACCAATCTAGATAATTTCTGGGATGTTTTCGATTTTAAAGAATTGTGGATAGGGAATCAAACAAGTTTGGATTTGTTAAATGAGTTTATAATCTAGCCCTTGAAATTTCAGGTTTTCGATGAAATAAGGAGATTGGATTTTATTATGTGATGATTAGACATTTTACTGATAGAGAAAAATTGGGGTTGATTTTACTGATAGAGATTTCAGTTGATTTGTTAGGAAGTGCTGCAGGTGGTGATTCATGGTGGTGGTCGGCAGTGGATTGAGAGAGATGGTGAAGGGGACGGTGTCGATCTTTATGTTTGAATTATAGCCTGTGTTTCAAGATAGTACTTTGATGATGTATTCTGTCTGATTATTGATGATGGTTGAATTCTTAATCTTTGAAGGATAAGGACACCGTCTGGATACCGCTGATCTTTGGGTTTGCGTTCTCCAACTTCTCTGCCAATTTTTATGTATTTTTATCTGCTGGCAAACCTTGATTTTGCTCTTATTGGTTTCCATCTCTTCGTGCCTGTTTTATAGTTGGTCGGTTAAAGGAAGTCGGAGTTGTTTTTTCATATATAGGCTTTTGATTATCTTGTTCTGAAAAGGAGGGTATGTTGTCTTAAACAGTTCTTTGTCCATGGTTTTTTATGTTGGTTTTTGCCTGGGGTTCGCCGGATTGTGCAAGGGCGCTTTAAGTGGTCATTAACCTTTCTGATCTGCCATTCATTCTAGATGGTTTCATTAGTGAGGCGATTATGAGCTGATCTTCTGCGTGGGGATGTTGTGTCTATTGGGCGCTCTTCTGGTCCTAATAAATCTATGCCAACTGATATGCTTTTACTTGCTGGAAGTGCCATTGTGAATGAGGCTATCCTGACCGGCGAGTCTACACCACAATGAAAGGTGGCTTTCTCGATTTCCTTTTTGTTTTCTGTCTTTATACATGCGATATTTTATTCTGGCAAGTACAAATTTGTTAAAGACATAGGGCTAAGCTACTTCATTTTTATTTATTTATTTATGTTTTAAGGAAAATGTTCCCCCAATTTTCTTTTGTAATTTTGGGCTTATTTTCGATGAAGTTATTAGCTAAGCTATTAGTTGTCAATGTGTGTCATTAGTTATGGCGTCTGTTCAATCAATGCATAAGAGTTAATGGAATTGTTAGGAAATGGCATGCTTAAATATTACTGTTGTAATACGATCAAGAATCACTTAAATATCAAAAGAGTGTTTAAATCATCATCTCTGCCTTGATTTGGCAATAAGCATGCTGCATAACATTACTTTTTCTTTTTACTATTCTGACTAATATATCTAAGCTTTTTAACGAGTCTTTCTAAGTTATTCTTTGAACCTTGTTTTCGTTGGTGATTGTTTAGCTGAGTACTTAAATTTGTTCCTTTATTGTTAACTTTTTGCTTTCACTATAAGATGTGTGTAGAGATTTAGTATAAAAGAAATCTTTACTTGAAGCAAATAAGAAGAATGCTCTTATGCTTGTTGTTACTAGTGCGTTAATTTTTTGGATTCTTTATCAGATGAAATTATACAAATCTTCTCATGTTTTGATTTTTTTGAAAATTTTAAAAGGTCTTTAATAAAGATAATTCTTTTTCCATATGGGGTTCTCTGACCTGCGCATGAAATCTCCAAGTTGCAGAAATTGTAGCTAGTTCAAGATTATTCAACTTTCGTGTTCTAAAGATCTGAATTGATGATGTGGTATGATATTATCATTCTGTAGAAAAATATTTGCCCCTTCCAGCAGTATCTAAGGGAAAAATATGCTTATTTCAGGTCTGCTTATATATTGAAGCCAGAGAGTCTGCCTCCATCTTACAAGTCCTTTCTAAATAAACATGGGACAAAGGATCATGTTATACTGCAAGGAGCGAAAGCTATTGCACATGGCCTGTCTTTCACAGATTTGGGTGCCATAGGGAAGTATTACAAGTCAACTTGCGCCTTGACATTAAACTGGATTCACAAATGAAAGGCCCTTGTTTGGTACAAGTTTCTTGATTATGTACTCGTGTTTTGTCTAGTGAGAATCTCTTTGGTGTTTTCTGCATCACTACTTGTAGCAAATTTATTAGCTCTACCAAATGTCTATTTTGCTTGTGGATGACACTAGTTTAATTTAATCAGAGTGAATATTTTATCTCGTCAGTGTAAAATCAAATTTGAGTTTTGTTATTGGGTTAAGGTAAATATTATTTTTGATAAATTGTGGTATTGCAAAAAAAAAAAAATTTATTGTAATGGTGCGACGGTGAAAAACTATTTTCGACAGATTATGCTATTGTAAAAAATAATAAATTATAATTTTATTATAATATTTACGACGGTGAAAAACTATTTTCAACAGTATATAAGGTGCCACATAATATTTTTTTTATGTCGGTTATTGCGTCAGAAATTATAAGCGTTGCAAAAACTAGTCGTTTTTGCTAAGTTTTCACGTCGAGAACAAAGCGTCGCAATTAGAAAAATTCCCGTTGAAAAAAGTAATTGCGTCAGGAACTTCCCGTCGCAAAGTTTTTGCGGCGCCTTTCCATGCGACCCTTCAATTGCCGTCGCATGGCCAACGCAAAAGGGTTTTCTCGCCGGCAAAGGTACTTGTTGCGGCAGGCGCCGCCTGACGCAAAAGATGGTTTTTTTAGTAGTGGGGAGAGAGAAGGATGGGTTTAGACTTTAGATATTTTATATTTTAGTTAATTCAGATTGAGTATCAATAGTTATTTTGTTTAACAATGGAGTACTAATTTTTTTTAAAGAAAAATATATTGAAATGTCTGAAATGCCCTTAAAAAGTGCATCACATGACTGACTTAACATAAAATTAACGAAAAAATGGACGGAAGAATCTTATAAGTATCACGTAAATACATACAGGATATAAAAGGAAAAAAAAATCTTTTAGGACTCAAAAGATTCTTAGAAACATCAATTAGGACCAAATAGGCGTTTTTGCCATATATATATATATATATATATATATATATATATATATTGAAATTATGATGTAATAATTATGCTGTGGATTTTATTTAACTATCATAGGATGTAATTGTATCACATAATGGGTTTCATCAAAAGCCTTCGATCCTTAGGGCAGCCACGTACGCAAACATTGCTTAAACAAGCACAAAAGACGCATTGTTGACAAATAGGGAAACAATCTTCATTAACTTCACAATTTGGAAGAGGCAATTTCCCTTCAACTTTGAATGCTTCAGGTACAAATATAGTTCCTGTAACATGAAAATTCATAGCAATGAGAATTTCGACAAGAGTTTTATCCAAAATATAATGAAAATTTAACTTTGACATCATTTCTTCTCTCATAAATAATTCACCTTGTAAAAAAAAACTACCGCAACACTTCCATTTCAAAACCATAAATCCGAAGTTATTGATACCTTTTTTTATTTTAAAAATAATCACTACTGAAGACAAAAATCTCGAACATAAACCCTATCTAAATCCACCCGAGTCGATTAAGAACTATGGTTTGATTCCAGAAGAAAGGAAATTATACATTTTTCTAATTATAATTAACATAGGAAAGTAGAGAAAAACTAACCAAATGCAAGAATTGCAAAGATTACTGCACAAGTGAAATGCACGGAAGGGCCCTTCATGATTTGAGTTGCGAATTTGCATAAGCCTTAGGAATCTATATAAAGGGGCAATTTAATTCAAGGTGGGAAAGAAATGGAGAAATATCTTACTATGATATCTTGCATGTTATCGAAAGACTTAAAAGTATTAATATTTTTTCCATCTTTATTTTCTAATTTCTATTTGAGAATACTCTAAAAAAGCTTTATTTTTATTGTGTAACTTAATAATGGATGCAATAACATAATCATATAAGAATAATTTTGTTATGAACCTGATTTAATATATTTTGTGGTCAATAACTGACCTTATTATTATAAGATAATGAGAGAAATAATCTTGTGACGGTGATGACATTTCTACACCACAAGATCTATCATGTGACCAAGTTCATAGCAAAAATTTCCATCATATAATGAGTTCTTGTACGATTTTTTTTTGAATAATGTATGGTTAATTACATTTACCTGCCCAATATTTGTCCAAATTATGAATAGCCCTCTTGATATTTAGGGTAATTACATTCTTCCCCATTGATTGACGATTTTGTCAAATACTGTAAATTACAATTATCTTTTTGTCTTAAGATTTTGCCAATAACATAAATTGAATATATATATATATATATATATATATATATATATATATATATATATATATATATATATATATATATATATATGACCTTCTTACCTCCTTTTGGCGAACATCGGATCCTCTGTTGTACCTCTACAACATTCCCTAATTATATTACGTTCACACCCTGATTATATCTTTTTACCCACCCTTAAGGTTTATTCAGACCCTAGCTATATCTTTTCACCCTTAGAGTTTATATATTTTAGTTTAAGAACAACAACAACAAAGCCTCAATCCCAAGTAATTGGGGTCGGCTACATGAATCAATATAAAATTTTTATGTGGTGGTTCGCATGAAAGCATTCCCTCCACTTCATTCTGGCAAACATCATACCCCCATCCAAGTCTATCAAATTCATATCATTCTTGATGACTTCGGTTCAAGTCTCCATCCTTCAAGTTTCCGAACCGGAGCGTCACTCAATCTTCTTTTTATGTGTTCAAATCACCGCAAGCGATTTTCCCATATATTTTCTTCAATAGGTTCAACTCCTAATTTCTCTTGAATAGTCTCATTTCTCACTCTATCATTTCTAGTGTGCTCACACATCCATCTCAACATATGCATATCTGTTACACTCATTTCCTAGATATGACATCTTTTCACGGCCCAACACTCTGTACCATACAACAACGCGGGTCTAAGAGTTGTTCTATAAAATTTTCCTTTCAGTCTCAACAGTATATTACGGTCTCTTTATGGTAAGATAAAGTAATCGCTCACTAATCACCTATATCGTCATGAATCTCTGATTAACTTTCCACTATCATCTTCAGTTGTCAACTTGAGTTGTGTCTCCATTGGGGTAGAACATGGTCATGAACCAGATAAACCACATTCTGTTAGAATGTCAACGACATACTTTCTTTGACACAAAAACGGACATTTGGGATAATGTGTTACTTTTATGCCTAAAATGTACTTGAGAACTCCAAGATCTTTGATTGTAAATTTAAAATACAAGTATCTTTTTAATTTTGGAATTTTTAAGGTTGTTTACTGTGAGAATAATATTGTCAACGTAAACAAGGACTACAACCAAGATATTACCTCTCTGATAGATGAATAAGGTAGATTCTATTATCGTCTACCTAAAATCAAATTTGGAAAACTCTGATGTGAGCTTACCAAACAAGTTCCTTCCATCTTGTTTCAACACATATATAGACAACTTCTTGAGTTTGCAATAAAGATATGGCCTAGGTGGAGGAAATTCAAGCGGTGGTTCCATGTATATATCCTCTGCATGATCATCATGAAGGAATGCATTGTTGACGTCTAATTGAATATGCTCCAATTTTTTGAAACTGTCAAAAGAAAAAGACATCGAACTGTGGTAATTTCTGCAACCGGAGAAAAAGTTTCCGTGAAATCCTCCCCCTCAACATGAGAGTAACCTTTAACCACTAGACGAGATTTTTGACGTTTTAGAGAACTGCCAGCCCGAAACTTTAATTTATATACCCGACGTTTTAGAGAACTCCCTCTTTGAATAAACATTTTTTTACTCAAAGAGAAAAAAAAAAAGATAAGAAAAAAGATAAAATGCACATTCCATAGGTCCTTAGGATATACCGAACTTGATTGAAAGCTAAATCGGAATCCATAAGGCATGATCATTCGAATTACCAATGAATTGTTAAGTATTTTTGCCCATTTACAAATAAATAAATAAGAAGCAGATAAGCTTGCCTCCCAAATTTGATCGGCTGAAATGTCAACCCAATTAATCACTCAAAACTAGGGATGGCAATGGGGCAGATCGGGGCGGGTATCTCAATTACCAGCCCTGCCCTGCCATTTTGAACTGTTGCCCCGCCCCAGATAAAAAATTTACGACCTGCGCCCCGCCCCGCCCCATTTATTATTATTTTTTTTAATTTTTTAGATCTATTTTGCCAAAACTGGGATCCATGTATATCCTGAGTTGCAGAAAACTTCAAATCTAAGCCATTCCAACCCCCTCAACCTATAAACCATACCATATATTCAGTGAATTAAAAATTTTCACAATGAGAAGAAATTCATTAATCATTAATCAGTAAAATTGAGAAGAAATTCATAATCATTAAGTAGAAGAAATTCATTAAGTAACTAAAAAAAACAGAAAAAGGGGAAAAACCCATATTCATGGTAATGGAATTCTCTTCTACCTTGATCTTTATGAGTTTTAATGGAATTCTCATAACAAATTCATGGTAAATTAACCTTAACCTTCCATTTTTCTTCTTATTTTTTAAAGTTTCAAACAAAGATCACTAAAATCAAATATGTTTCTTCTTCTTTTTTCAAAGATTCAATCAAACCTTTTTACGCAATTGGGGTGTTCCTTACATTAGAAAAAGAAGAAGAAGAAGAGAGAGGGGGAAAAGAAAAAGGAAGAAGAATTCTCTAGAAAAGAGAAGAAGAAGCTTCAGTGTGAGAGAAAGAGAAGAAGAAAAGAGAATGAGGGGGCAGGGCGGGGCTGGGTAGGTAGTCACATATGAGAGAATTAGGATTTAGGGTTGTGAATTGGGTTTTAACTAATCTTGTAAACTTTTTCTAAGCTTTGCAATGCAAGTGTAAGTTTGAGCAAGATGATTAAAAGCAAAGCAAAACCCAATAACAAGACAAAGGATTTATAGTGGTTCGACTCACTCAGAATCTACATCCACTACCTTGAGCCGCACCCAAGGATTTTAAACAACTTCACTAAGAAGAATGTTTACACTTGTGGCTAACTCACTAAGAGTTTTACAACACAACCACAACTCAAAACTCACAAAGAGCTTGCCCACACAAAGTAGGACTTTTACAACTTGCCCACACTAAGTAGGACTTTCACAATTGCCCACACTAAGTAGGACTTAAACAAATAACCCTATCACTAAGAAAGGGAATGAGATAGGTTAAGTACAAAGTTGTTCACTCTTCTAAGTGAAAGATAGATACCTTTTCAGTACAAGAAATTCAGCTCTTGAACATATGAAGCACACTCTTTGTCTTGCTTTTGAAAGAATACTCTTGAATGATTTAGATCATAGAGATGAAGAGTATTTTTCTTTGAAAGTCTTTAGACTTGATAAGATATGAATGTTTATTGTATCTCAAAGTGTTGGAGTCATTCTCTAGCTTAAGAGTATATATACATTTCAAAATAGGCTGAAAAACGACTCTTTAACGGTCAAATAACGGCTAATTTCTCGCAGAGTTCGGTTGACCGAACACAGACCTCGGATGACCGAAAGGCCACCTCGGTTGAGCCGAACCTAGGTCGGTCGACCGAACTTGACTTTTGGTCGACCGAAGCCGATTATCACACCTCTCTGTTTGTGCTCGGTTGATCCGAGGAAAAACTCGGTCGACCGACCTCCTGAGCTTTGAGAGATGTTGATTTTTCACACGTTTTGAAATCTATTGAAGTCTAAAAGGTTTTCTCAATATGTAACAAGTAAGAGCATTTAGAAAACCATTTTAAAAGACTTATACATTGAAATCAAAGGCTTTTGAGATATGAACACATATGAGAATCATTTTGAAACTTTAGCCTTTTGAAAACGTGTTTATGAAAACATGCAAGACTTGAGTGTAGAGCTTATGTTCATGAGAGATTTGGTTAGAGCTTTATAAGATAACGACTAATGACGACAAAGCTAAACTAACCAAACCTAAGTCTTCAATCTTCAATCTTGATAGATGAGCCTTGAATAACTTTGAATCTTGATACCAATGGCTTGATTGAAGTACTTAGAGCTTCCATAATGAGTTTCGATATTCTATCACAAAGATTAAGATCATTAGACACAACATCAAAAGTTTGTCCAATATCAAAAACTGAGTTTGTTCGCCCTTAGGGCTTACATTAGTATTTAGTATATATGATAGGATGGGCTGGGCTGGATGGGATGGACTGGGCTAGGTGGGGGCGGGCTGGGTGGGTGGGTAGTAATATGAGAGGGTTATTATTTAGTATATATGATAGGATGGGATTTGAAATTTTGAGTGGGATGGGTGAGGCTGGGGCACAGGGTTAATATTATATATGATATGCGGGGCGGGGCGATCTGCCCTGTTCTCTCTACGGGGCGGGGCGGGGCTGCCCCAAAAAACGTCGGGGCAGGTCGGGTCGACGGGTCACGGGTCAAATTGCCACTCCCTACTCAAAACTACATAGAAATACCTCTCTTTTATAGTGTTGTCAAAATTAACAAATAACTTAAATTGTCAATGTGGGATTCATTTAATCTCTTTAATGGTGACGCTAAATATATATGATTTCTCATTTTTCTCTTTTTATTTTATTAAAAACATACAAAATTCTAGAAAATCATGTTCAACTGCCAGTCTAGTTACTCACTCTAAAATTCACACCCATTTTATTTCCTTTATAGTTTTGTCATTTGTCAAGTTTCAGAAATAATATTCATTTTTTATGTGGGAGATTTTTATTGCTTCTAATTATCTTATGTGACTTTAGATTAAGATATTTTTACTTGTTTTATTTTATTATAAATTAAAATTTCTACAAATTAGTACTTTATTTTAAAGAGTTTAGAAGGAGATTCCTTTGCTTGGGAGTATAGGCGAAGAGAATGAAAATTGTTAGCCCTTTTAAATAAAAAAAATTATTTATTTTTCAAAAGATAACACGAAAGTAAGAAAGTTGCATAAAAAAAACAAATGCACATTGCTTAGGTCTAGGTTAAACCAAACTTTACTGCAAGTTCGATCAGAATGCAGAGGACCCGACCATCCGAATTACTCGTTCTTTGTTGAAAATTGGACTATTCATATTTATATAAATAAAAAAATATAGAGATAATCACTATTTATGCCCTTGAGATATCTTTCAAAAGCAGCTGTTACCCCTCAGGAATATATCGTGCCATTTGTGTCCCCAATAAGTTACAGGGTGCCATTTATGCCCAAAAGTGGCATAATCCGGTGAGAGGGGGCGGCGTTCCACATGTGTGGACCGGACATGCGAAATCAGAGGGGCAAAATCGTCATTCCATCTTCATTCTTAGTCCTTCTTCTCCAAAAAAAAAAAAAAAAAAAGAGAAGCCCAGAAACTTGCCCCCTCTTCCCACCATGATTTCTCCGATTTACCCCTTAATCAACCAATAGCCCTCAGACCACATCATGCCAATAAACTTGTTTCTGGCTACAAATACCTATGCTTTTTACTTTTTCCTTTCTTCTCAGATTCTGAGAAAATGAGCACGAAGACGACAATGATGGTTAATGTTGTTTGCTTCTGATGATTCTTCCGACTACTGCCGCTCTCCCTGTTTGACCGGATCCGCCCTCTCCACGTTTGCCGCCGACGAACCTCTCTCCGTCTCCGATCATACTCCGGCCGCTTCCTTCACTACCAAACCTCATCCTCGCCGCCGCCTCGAGAAGTTCATTCTCTATCACCGCCACCTCTATCGTGCCATAAAAAAAACTCTCTCTCAGTCATCCTCTCCACCATCACCCCTCACTCCCTCCGCCATCTCCTCCACCACTCACCCCTCCCTTCGCTCCGGCCATATCCACCACCACCGCTCACTGTCGTCCTCCGCCACGTAAAGGTAAGTCTTCTTCTCCAGATTTTTATTAACTTCTGAACAAATCTTGAATACCCATTTCTCAAAAAATGGACAAGAACAATGGGTTCATCTCAATAGGTTCAGATTTTTTCCCCTTTGGCTGTGGTGGATGGAGGTGGTTGTTCTTGAAATCCAGATGGAATCTTAGCATTCAAGATGGAGGGTGGGCGGGCGGGCTGGGCTTGGGAGTGGTGGAGGGGTGAGGAGGAATGGGGAGGTTTTTTTGTTTTTAATTAAAAATATGAATGGACAAAATTGCCCCTCGAATTGTACGTGTGCGGTTTGCAAGTGTGCAACACCGCCTCTTTTCGCCGGCCGCCGCCACTTTTGGGCATAAATGGCACCCCGTAACTTGTTGGGGACACAAATGACACGATATATTCCTGAGGGGTAATTAACAATTGTTTTTGAAAGATATCTCAAGGGCATAAATAGTGATCATCTAAAAAATATAAGAAGCAAGTAATCTTGCCTCTATAATTTAGTACTTTATTTTGGCGAACCTAGAAAGAGATTCATTTTTTTGGAGTATAAACGAAGTGAATAAACTTTTTTCCTATTTAAATGTACAAATTTATTTCTTTTTCAAAAGATATCATGCAAATAAGAATGTTGCATGAGCCTAATTAAGGAACTAAATATCAACCCACCAATTCATTCAATTAAAAATTATGTCGAAACTCTATGTTTATTGGGTAAATTGAACTAAATGGCCACCAACTATTTCGGAATTTTAAATGTTGGACGATAACAATTATTTTTGCGCTTTTTAGCCATCAAAATTTTACGGGCAACGGATATTGAACTCCGACGTATTTTCCGCCCAAAAAAAAAAAAACCTAACACGTGCCGGTCACGTAAGGGGTATAATTTTCAACGACATTTTCATCTTCTATCCTCTGCTCTAACACCATTATAAGGATGAAACTCATGAATCTAACCCATTTCAAGCCCTAAAATTCATCAATTTCACTCCATATATACAAATTTCATTAACTTCGCTGAGATTAGATGGCGTTTGTGTTCAATAAATTTCATTGAAATTTCCATTTTATTAACCAAATGTCATCAGTTTCAGGGACATCAATGTACAAATCCCGAAATTGGAATGCCGATTGTGGTTGTGGTTGTCCGAAATTGGTTCCAATGCATACATCTTGGATAGTGAAGAACCCAAGGCGAAGATTTTTTAACCGTACAAAATCGAGGGTGAGTTCACTTAGTTTAAATTTGGGAACCCAATAGTAGAAATACATTTGATTAATTGTTGGTCCGATGCAGGAGAGTGGACGCAGTTACTTCGAGTAGATTGCCAAGCCAAAAAATCATGGTGACCGCGATATAATTCTGAGAATCCTTCGAAAACTAGATCGCGTTTAGGAAGATAATGAACTTTTGAAGTCCGACAAGTTGATATTGGAGATAAAATATGCTAGAATTGTTCGTTTATTTTATGTTATTGTCATTGTAATTGTATTTATTTTTGGATACGCGGCTAACTGTTGAATTTGGTTTGTGAAGTTGTGTTTGTTTAATGTAGATTTTTAATGTAATGGATTGATTTATGCAGTGGTGTTCTTGTTGATTAATGAAGAATTTGAATGAAATGGATTTGTTTTGGCAGTGATGTTTTGGCTGTTTAATGAAATTTTTGAATGTAATGGAATGGTTTATGCAGTATAGTTTATAGCAAATGTGCAGACTGATACAAATTTGTATATAAGTAAGAGATGAAGAGTCGGAGCACTATAATTTGCAAACAAACCCAAATTTTGTATTAGATATAAAAGGTTCACAATTGCAGACAAAAAGACATTTTGTACAGGCATACATGAAGCTTAAGTGCATACAAAAACATGCCATTGAAGATGGATTAGAAGCATTAGTCCAAAAAAAAACTAATACTGGGTTTATAAGGCAATCCCAAGATTCAACAAAATGACTTAACCAAGAGCCATTGTTCATACAAAAACATGTTTATAAAAAAAAACCAAAAACTTGTATAATTCCTCCTTTACACATGTTGCAGAAATCATGTTGATTTTAGTGAGTATCATTCCTACCATCTGCCTGAAGGGATTCATGGGTAGAAACTCGTTCTAAACACCCATGAATCGTCCCCGGAAGGATCCGCTCATACTATGGGAATCGAAAAACAGACAAAAATACTTACAATTTTCGGTTAATGGTTTCTGACTTCGGATGTTGTATTGCGACCACCAAAAGCCTCCCCCTTGCGGAATTGCTCTCTACCGGTATGCACGCAACGAAACGAGCAGTGAGTGCTATCTCTTCGTTTTTCTGAGTTTAGAAAATCTAGAGAAAAAGGAGGCAGAAATCTTATTTCGGGTTTTATGTTTTGCTGCTCTCAAAAGTCTGTATAGGGTTTCACACCAAAAGAGATTATATAGGGCGTGGGAGTTTGTTCCGGGAACCAACTCCCACGTAATCCAATCTCTTCTGGTAGTGGGAGTTTTAACACATAATAACTCCCACGTAATCCCAGCGAACGCCAAATACCACAAATGCCCATCATTAATCTCTAATTTCGAATAATAACATTTTATTATTCTTAGAAAAATAAATATCAGATACAATGAACATAGACACATTCTAGATTCATTGAATATGGACTTGAAGCCCGTTAACTCATCTATGCGTGTGGCACTGTATTTTCAAATCACAATGGCAATGAATACACACTTAGTAGTATGTGTTCATAAATCACAAGCGGTCCCTAGCAGGACATTGTGACTACCCAGAGTGAATGAATGTACGGTGGAACCTAATATCAATCCACTATTTAATTTCTTTGTCTCGCGATATCCAAATTAAGCATAAGGCAGGGTAGTTGTGACGCCCAGTAATTTCGGACCAATTTAAAAGGTTATTATTATATTATTTTTCACTTGATAAGGTTAAAAGTGTCTTTTTAATTAAATAACAAGGGTAAAATGGTCCAAACAATAAATTGGTAATTTTATTAAAAGACAAGGGCATAATGGTAATTTTAAAATTAAGAAATAAAAGAAAATGAAATAAGTTCATACTTATCTCTTTACACTTGCTCACCAAGAAAAGAAAAATAATTGCATCAAAAGTCCCTGATTTACATGTTATTTACATAAGAAATTGTATTTACATAAAAAGTCCTTACAAATTAAGAAATTACAAGGCAAATGCCTCTCTACAACTATAAATAGAGGCCATTGCCTCAACATTTTACTTGCACCATTCTTCCCAAAAAGGGAAATTCTCTCTTCCTCATTATACACCAAACTTCTTCCGGTCAATAGTCTTTGGTTAGTATGCTCTGAATTATATCACAGTTGCCCAATATTGGATCTTCTGTGAATACTTTCATCAGAAAAATCAAAGACATTATTGAGTAATTTTTCTAAAGTATTCCCATTACTCTGCCTATTATCAAGCAGGTACTTTTGCTTTCAATCTGTTATTTTGATCCTGCACAATAAATGAACTTAGGTTAATCGGGTTCATGTAAGAATTGGATTATATTCTCTGAGACTGTTGTGCCCGAGGATTGTGGAAACGCAATCCCGGAGCACTCGTAACCTACCCCACTGGTAGAGACGTATCTAATCGAATTTTTGTCCGATTAAGACGAGTGACCAGAAGAATATAAATCTACATTCTTCCTTGAACCTAGATTAGAAGAAAATTGATTTAAGGAATTTACCTGTTAAGTTTCCTTGAATATTTGGAGACTGAACTTTTAAATTCCTTAAATCTTTTATCATGTTATTGAAATAGTATTTTCATAATTTTCTACTTTATTTACAATTTGAAACTAGGAAGAAATACTAGAATTTTAATTGCCTTACTTGCTTTCAAGAAATTTGATTAAATTAGTTTATAAAACTTTCACCTAAAAGGAAACTTGATTAATTTTTAAAGGAGATTAATTAGATCGAGTGCTAATGATTAAGTTAGGATTTTTATAATTCTTAAGAATTTAAGTGGGATTTTATGAAAGTCTTGTGGAATAATTATAGTAAGTCCCCCAAGTCTACCTTATTACCAAGTAGAGAAAATAATGATAATAGCCTACTTTATCACCAAGTATGGAAAATACTAAGTATAGTCAGGGACGATTACGGGCCGCCCCCACGATTTTATGTGTATTTTGAAAAAAAATTTAGAAAAATTTTATCAATTTCGCCCTCCAAAGAAATTTTTTTTTCGCTTTTTTATCGCCCCAAGAATTTTGGAATTTTTTCTACAGTTTATCTCCCAACATCAAATTCCTGGCTTCGTCCCTGAGTATAGTAATAATAGTCTAACTTATCACCAAAATTAGAGAAATAATAATAACAAAGATAATAAGTATTATAATAATAGCAATGATAATAATCAGAAATAGATACATTACTAAAGAAAATTAAATTAAATTTACAGAAAATAGAAAATCTAGGTAATAACAATATTAATAATAATAATAATTGTATAGTAAATAAAAAGGGAAACAGAAAAAGGAGAAATAGCTCACCTCTGCCAGAGAAGGAGACCGGCCGGCGAGAAGGATAGGCGGCGGTGAATAGGCGGCAGAATCTGAGAACAATAGGAAAAAATATATATAGAATTTTAATAATAATAATAATGGTAAGCATAATAATTATAACAGTAATTTAGTAGTTAAATTAAAAAGAAAGAGGAAAGGAAAACAGAGAAATAGATACCTTCGCCGGAGCACAGCCGGAGAGTTGGCGGCAAGTGACAGCGGCGGCGGCAGATCGGCAGCAAGGCGGTTCTGAGAAGAAAAAATAAAATTATAAAACAATAATAAAAGAAAATATAATACAGAAAATAAATAGAAAGAGAGAGAAAAATAGGAAATAGAGGTAAAAAGGGAAACAGAAAGCTTACCTGCCGGAGAAGACGCCGGAGCAGCAGCACGGGAAGGAGAACGGTGGCGGTGAGGTTCGCGGCAGAGAGAAGAGAAGAAGGAAGGGAGAGAGGAAGGAAGAAGAGAAAAGAAAAGAGGAAGAGAGGTGGCGGCAGAGATGGTGGAGGAGCCGCGGCGGAAGAGGGAGGAGAAAGAAGAAGGAAGAAGGAAGAAAGAGAAGGAAAAAAAAAGATGAACTGGGATCTGGGGGTTGAAGTCGATGAAGAAGGAGGGGGAATAATCTGGTGTGGTAGGTTATTTTGAAAAGGGGAGTTTAGGAAATATCTAGTAAGGACTTAAAAGGAAATTAAACAATTAGCACATAAGTCCTACAAGTCTTAAATGGTCTACTTTATATCTTTAATATTTAAATTGAACCAAGAATAAATGGAAAACATTACCAAAAATGATTAAAATAAAATATGTAAGATAACTTATATTCGGAGTCTGAAATGACTTTTACAAAATTACATTTTAGTCCCTATAATTTTATATTTCACTTTTAAGGCCCGTTTAAGCTTATGAACCATTTCGGGAAATTTTATAAGACTAATCGTAATATTTATATATTTATGTCTTCAAAAGCGTATAAATATCATAGGATAAATATTTGCAGTTTAGTCCCTAAACTTTAAGAATTTACCCAAATGACCCAGAAGCCTAGAAACTTAGTCTAGGCATATTAAGGCTTGGATGTCTTTAATTTCATAAGTATTTCCTAAAGAGTTGGTGTTTGTAAAATAGGTACAAGACCCGAAAGAAAGTACGAACGATAAGAGGCTAAGGTGAGTTCCCTCTCAAAACCGGAGAACTTGTTTTATAAATGTGTTTATGGAAACTGTTTATAAAAGAAAAAATGTACAATATTTCTGAAAAGTATCTCTGAAAAGAGAAATTGTTTACTAAGGAAAAGTTACAATATTTCTGAAAAATATTTCTTGAAAATATTTCTGAAAAGCATTTCTGGAAGATATATGAATGACAACACTGGAACGCTACTGGAATTCTGAAGAGGGCGCTTACACTTCACAAATATGGTAGCCCCTCGTCCGACCATTGGGGGTCTGCACTGGTACGAGGCTAGTCACCCGTACAAGGGCATCTCGCACCTTTGGTTTTGGACACTCTGGATATCGTAATGGGATCCCAAACCTGGTGTGGGAATCGTTAGGGGCAGGGAAAGCAACGGGCTGACTGTATCCCTTACGTGCACCACATACTGAATCGTGATCCGATCGCTAACATGTCTCCGGGGTTAGGAGGTTTAACTCGGGGAGTCGTTAGTATTTTGGTTTCCAAGCTGGTGGTACCCCAGTTCTTGGTTACATCGTAAATCGTAAAACTGGGGATAAGGTTGAAAATCCAGAACAAGTCTGGTGTAAGGATGGTATTGACTAAAGAGTAATTGACTTGACCGGTCATGCACTCTTTTATTTTTGGATCTGATATACGGAATGGTTTTCTTATTACGGAAAGTTATTTCTGAAATTGAAAAGAAAGAATATTCCAGATAAAGAATGTTTCTTTTAAAATGAAATAACTTCTAAATCGTTTTGAAAGAAGATAAAGAAACTGTTTTCTGAAAGAAAATGATTTTGGAAAAGGAAAAGTATTTCTAAATAAAGAAAGTTTCTCCGTGTCTTCAAAATAAAATGTTTGCGAAATAAAATGAATTTCAAAATCACAAGCACACACTTCATTGGGGACTCACTGGGCTATTTATAGCTCACCATTTATCTATTTTTTTATTTTAGTTATTACAGGATTGAGCAGATAGAAGAAGAACATTCTGAGGGGGAGAGTTGAACCGAGACTTGAGTCAACGCTAGACACAAACCCATATTAGAAGATTTTGGTATCAGAGTGCGCAGCGAAAGCTTGGGATTAGAAATCTGTACATTGGGATTCAGTCAAAGACCGAAGTCAACTTAGAAGCCATAGAATAGAATATATAATAGTTTAAAAAAAAATTTACCCACTTGTAATTCATATTGTAAAAGATTGAACCCAGTGCCGAGAGGCACGCGGCGCACAGTAGTTGTCTCCCTTATAAAGCTTAATTGCATTTATGCTCGATCTCCTGGTAGACTGTCCAACAAATAGTATTTAATAACTACTTTATTAAAAATACATTTGAGCATGACCATCCATTTAAACAGTCTTACCTATCGAAGGGCCCATGGATATCTCTCTCTAATAAGAGAGGGATAAATCCCTTACCCGTGATAGGATACTACATCCGATCATCAGTTGTATTAATTAGTCGATTAAAAGTAACGTCTGACTGAGTCAAAACGCAGCTCTATTCATGCTGGAAACGATGGAGACATTAGGTCTAAGGATTCCAAATAGTATTGAGGAAATAATAGTTATGACTAAAAGAACCATGAAGTATTACTTCTCTTTCGTATCACGTCCGATACAATATATCCCAATATATTGTATCGATTACACATGATTAGTAAAACATTATCATCAATCAAACCTCATACTAGTTTTATTTCATTGTGTAAAACATCACATAAAACTGGGGACAATCAGAATAGTAATTGCACAAGCTAATGGGTTTTACCATCAAATCACATATTTGATGTTCGAAAACAAAATTAACTATTAAAATGACATACTCAAAATATATAAAACGTACAACATGTGCTAATGGTCGTAGGGCACTACTAACACTGCCTTCTCTTTGAGTCTCTGAGATTGCCTTGGTGCAGCTTGAGTGAGTTTTGAATTATCCTCTTCCATCATTGCAGCTGATCTTCCATTACTAGTTTGAAAGAAAGTCCTGGAAGAGGCTATGGCTTAACTGTAGGAGGAATTAGTAATGAGAGATTAGTTGCAATGATGGAAGAGGATCAATCACAACTCACTCAAGCTGCATCAAGGCAGAGACTCAAAGAGAAGACAGATGCTAGGAATGATACTCACTAAAATCAACATGATTTCTGCAACATGTGTAAAGGAGGAATTGTACAAGTTTTTTGGGGTTTTTCTTTTTTTTTTTTTGTTGAACATGGTTTTGTATGAACAATGGCTATTGGTTAAGTCCTTTTGTTGAATCTTGGGAATTCTTTTTTTGCTTTATAAACCCAGTATTAGTTTTTTTCTAGGACTAATGCTTCTAAGGCATCTTCAATGGCATGTTTTTGTCTGCACTTAAGCTTTATGTATGCATGTACAAAAGGCCCCTTTGTCTGCAATTGTGAACCTTTTATTTCTAATACAAAATATGGGTTTGTTTGCAAATTATAGTGCACCAACTTCTCATCTCTTACTTATATACAAATTTGTATCAGTATGCACATTTGCTATAAACTATACTGCCTAAACCATAACATATTTCATTAAACATCCAAAACATTACTGCCAGAACAAATCCATTTCATTCAAATTCTTCATTAAACATCAAGAACATCACTGCATAAACCAATCCGTTACATTCAAAAACTACATTAAACAAACACAAATTCACAAACCAAATTCAACGGTTACTCGCGTATCCAAATATAAATACAATTACAATTACAATGATAATAACATAAAATAAACGAACAATTCTCACATATTTTATCTCCAATATCAACTTGTCAGACTTCAAGCGTTCATTCTCTTCCTCAACGCGATCCAGTTTTCGAAGGATTTCTAACTGCATCCACCATCCTGCATCGGGCCAACAATTAATCAAATATATTTCTACTGCTGGGTTCCTAAATTAAAACTAAGTGAATTCACCATCAATTTTGTACGGTTAATAAATCTTTACCCTGGGTTCTCTGCCGTCCAAGATGAATGCATTGCAACCAATTCGGTCAACCACAATCACAATCGGCAATTTCGTGATTTGTACCTTAATGTCCCTGAAATTGATGACATTTGGTTAATAAAATGGAAATTTCAATGAAATTTATTGAACATAACCCCTCTAATCTCAGCGAAGTTAATGAAATGTGTAGATATGGAGCGAAATTGATGAATTTTGAATTTTTGTCGAAAAATACGTCGGAGTTCAATATTGGTTGTCCGTAAAATTTTGATGGTTAAAAAGTGCAAAAATAATTGTTATCATCCAACATTTAAAATTTCAAAATAGTTGCTGGTTATTTAGTGTAATTTACCCATGTTTATATTGTTGTGTAGCTCAAAACATTTCATACACTTTCCATATGAGATGTTGAATAATATTAAAAAAATAGAAGAGGAAAAAGATAAAAACTCTAACAAAATATTAAATTAACTTTATTTAAATAAATTTAGTTTGAAAATGTCAAATATGTCAAGCTAGTCTTTTAATTTAATGGATAAAAAATTATCTCAGCCAATTAAAGGTTTTAAAACTAATTAAAAAATTTAAAATTTGTGAGGAAGTAGTTTGTTATTTTTATTTTATTAAGATAAGAGATTGTTTTCAATTAATTACTAATCTAAATTTCTCAGCCAATCAAAATTAGTAAACTAATTAAAACTCAAAATTTCCAAAAAAAATTGATTAGAGTTTTGAAGGATTACTATTTTTGGACATGGGGCCTAGTTTTTGTTTCATTCATATATCCTAAAATAAATCAGATAAACCTAAGGGGAAAATATATAATTAGGGTGTGAATAAACCTTATAGTATGTGAAAATATATAATAAGGGTGTAAACATGATATAATTAATAATTTTTGTTGGGTGTAATAGAGGATCCGATGTGCGCCAAAAGGGGTATGAAAGTCATGTAATATATGTTTTCCATTTTGTTTTTGTAAAATCTTAGGACAAAAAGATAATTGTAGTTTACGTTTACCGTCAATTGACAAAATCTTCAATAATTTAGTTACTCTAAATGTCAGAGGGCTATTAATAATTTGGACAAATATCGTGAAGGTAAATATTATTAACCCTAAATTATTCAGAAAATTCGACAAGAACTCATTATATGATAGAAATTTTTATATAGACTTAGCTAGTCCACATGAACCTTGTGGTGTAAAACCGTAAATATCATCATAAGATTGTCTCACTCTTCGTCGTGTAATGATATGATTAGTTTTAAATAACAAGATTCATTAAATAAGATTCATAAAAGAATTATCCGTATATGATCGAGTTAATGCGTCCATTATTAATTTATACAATAATTTTTTTTTTCTTTTAGAGTCTTCTGAAACAGAATTTAGAAATCAGTTACGGAGAAAATACCCATTATTAATTGACACAATAAATATATACATTTTTTAGAGTCTTCTGATATAGAAATTAGAAAACAGTTAAGGAACAAAATATCCATTATTAATTTACACAATAAATGTATAACTTTTTTAGTAGTCCGTATTCTATGCGGAACACTTGGTTTTCAGTATATACGGAACGGAACGTCTCATAACAGGTGTTCGGGGATTCAAAACAAGTGTAATGAAAATTAAAAAATAGGTGTTTTGAGCTTAAAAATGTGTTATGAGATTCAAAACAAGTGTTCAGATAAAAACAGAATATGTGTTCTGAGTATCAAAATATGTGTTTTTTTAAATCAATCTTAACCGTCAAAATTTTAATCATACAAATGAGAAAAATTTCACACGAGCGAAACTTACCCTGTTCCGCACTAAAGCCGTGGCGCTTTTTTAGAGTCTTCTGATATAAAAATTAGAAAACCGTTATGGAAAAAAATATCCATACTCTTTAGTCTTTTTATTACTTGCATGATATCATAGTAATAGGGAAGGTCTGGCATGGGCCGGTTCTTGTGGGACTAGCCCCACACTCCTCTCACATATATTGAGGTTGAGCCTACATGGTAGGTCCCACCTCAATTTATGTGAGAGGGGCGTGGGCCGGTCCTTCTTTCCTCTTTTTGGTGACTTCTTTCCTACCTTGAACTAAAGTGCCCCTTTATATATAGTTTCCTAAGGCTTCCTTAAATTCACAACTCAAATCATGAAGGGCCCTTCCGTGCATTTCACTTGTGCAGTAATCTTTGTTGTTCTTGCATTTGGTTTGTTTTTCTTTACTTTCCTATGTTAATTATATTATAAAATTTTATAATTTTCTTTCTGCTTGAATCAAACTGTAGTTCTTAATTGACTTGAGTGGATTTACATAGAGTTTATGTTAGAGGTAATATTTTTTAGTCTCAATAATTTCGGATTTATCGTTTTGAATTAAAAGTACTGTGATAGTTTTTATTTTTTTTACAAGGAAAAATATTTATGATTTTCATTAGTTTTTGGATAAAATTCTTGTCGAAATTCTCATTGCCCTGATTTTTCATGTTACAGGAACTATATTTGTACCTGAAGCATTCAAAGTTGAAGGAAAATTGCCTCTTCCAAATTGTGAAGTTAATGAAGATTGTTTACCTATTTGTCACCAATGCCAATTTTGTGCTTGTATAAGCAATATATGCGTACGTGGCTGCCCTGAGGATCGAAAGCTTTTGATGCAACCCATTATCTGATATTATTTGTTATCATGTAAAGAATCTTGAAACATTGAAATAAAATCGTCAGATTAGTTTTCAATTATTAGTTCACAATTTATATATATAGATTAAAGACCCGAGCTATGAACGATAATTTTTTTACTCAGTTAATTGTTAATGAATTTTCTTAAAAAATAATTAATCAAAATCATGTAAGAATTAATTTCAAGGAGTTATGTAATCAAGATTAGTAATTATACAATTTTTAAGGCCAGTTCCAAAATTATGTTTATTATATTTCATGAAATGTTTTTAATTTACTCTCAATTTGGTTAAGCTCCAAAAGTAAATCAAATAGAATGTCAAATTTATTCGTTATCAAATTTTGAGGGTAGTAAAACTATTGCATTGGCATGTATCATCAACGGACTTCCTTTTCACAAGTATCCCTCCCACCGTAACGTTCCCTTTCCTGATATGAGCAAGCTACCATCCCTTTAAACTCTTTTCCATCTCGCAATCCCTAAATTCCCTCCTCCCTTAGTAGCTCCCTCACTCTTAACTCTTCCCACTCACTGCTCCCTCCCAGAGCCGTGTCAGTCATAGGACAACTTAGACTATTGTCTCAGGCCCTCACAAAATAAAGGCCTCTAAATTTATTTATTTTTTAAACTAAAACATCAGTTCAAACAAAAAAAATAAAAAAAATAGAGGCCTCATATAATTACATTCCACCATTGCCCATTAAATATAGGTCTAGCCTACGCCCATTGAGACTCGCTTTAAAAGTATAAAAACTCAGTGACTTTCTATCTTCTATCATTTTTATCCATGAAATTTTGGAGTTTTTTATTCTCTTTACTTTTTCATCCTGCTAATGAAATAGATATACAACCCACATTGATGAGAATACTTTTACAGATAAAAATCTTTTGAAGTTGAGTACTTAAAATATATAATGGATCACTCCTTCACTTCCATTGAAACTAGATTTCAACCATTTATAGAATATGAAAAAGTTTTTGGTTTTTTATTTGATGTAAATAAGTTAAAAGTTTTAAAGGTTGATGAATTAAAAAACTCTTGTCTTAACCTTGAACACATTTTAAAATTTAATGAGCATTTAGATGTCGATGAATTTGATTTATTTTCAGAATTAAAAGTGTTGGAAGAAACTCTTAATGTATAAATTATACTCCAATTGAGATACTAAATTACATTAAAAATTAAATTTGTTTCCAAATGCATGTATTATTTATTGAATTTTATTAATCATACATGTGACAGTTGTTTCTACTGAAAGAAGTATTTTAAAACTAATAAAATCTTATATAAGATCAACTATATCACAAGATAGATTAAATAGATTAAATGGATTAGGTATATTATCTATTGAAAATAATTTATTAGAATATCTTGAATATAAAACTTTAATAAGCAATTTTGCAGCCAAATGATTAAAAAAATTCTTTAAAATTTTCATAATATTTTTTCAGTATAAGCCTCCGATTAAATTTTTCCTCATACCCCGTGTTCCATTCACACTGCCCTGATTATATATGCTTGGCTTTGGTCATATAACTTATGGTTGTTGAATCTTACAAGCTTTGCATATATGATACTTGACTTAGAGGGGTGTATTTAATCTAAATTCTATAAGATTTTTAAGGAGTTTTAAAGTCCATGGGTATTCCATTTAGATTTTAAAAAATTCATTAAAATCTAGAAATATTCAATTTAGACTTTAAAAAGTCCATTAAAATCTATATGTATTCAATTCAGATTATAAATTATCTGTTGAAATCGGTTGGTATTCAAAATTCTATAGGTTCTCCTAGATTTTAGTAAATGAAGGATTTTGATGTATTTCCTAAGCCTAGATGAGTATTGAAAAATCCCTTCCTTTTCCTCAAGATTTTGAGATTCTCTCAATAATATTAAAATTAAATGTCTTTAATAATTTTATGTGAGATTACAATTTTTTTAGTATTATTGAGGAAGAAACACTTATGACTTTTGAACCATGCAGTATTACTTTTTTTCGGATCACGTCCGATACTATGTATTCCAATATGTATCTATGATATTACTTGTATTCATTACACATGATAAGTAAAACATGATCATCAATCAAACGTCATACTAGTTTTATTTCTTTTATATAACATTTCAAAAAATCAGAAACAATTAGAATATTAATTATATAAGCTAATGAGTTTTACTATCAAATCACATATTTAATTTTCAAAAGCAAAATTCACTAATCAAATAACTTGTTCAAAATAACAAAGTAGAATATTTGCTGATGGTCTTATGAAATTACTAACAGAATGTTACTAGAATTGTTATATATAGAGAGTGTTATAAAATATCTTAACCGGAGAAATTATTAGATGACTATATTTGTGATTTAAAACCAATTCTGCGATGACTATTTTAAATTCCCTTTGAACAGAGGAGTAAAATACTTATCTTTTTTTTTTAAAAAAGAAAAAAGAGAGAATGCACACACCTAAAAAGCATGGATAAGTCTTTAGTCTTTACAAATCGACACAAAGTATCATATCATATAGAGAAAAGTACTACTTATACCCATTAAGTATCTTTGAAAAGAAAGTTATGACCTTTAATTTTTATAGGTGCCAAAATTGCACCTGATAATTTACGATATACTATTTCTAGACAAAATCGGCGGAATCCGGCAAGGGCAGGTGGCGAACCACATGTGCGGTTCACATGCACGATATTTCAGGGGCAAATTCGTCTATTCACTTTTTTTTAATTAAAAAAAAATGAAAAAATGAAGAGAGGGTGGTGGTGGGTGAGTGGTGGCGGGTGGGTGGTGGAGATTTTGGGGGAATTTTGATTTTGGAGGAAGAAGATGAAGAGAGGGTGGTGGTGGGTGGGTGTTTTGATTTTGGAGGAAGAAGATGAAGAGGGGATGGTGGTGGGTGGGTGTTTTGATTTTGGAGCAATAAGATGAAGAGAGGGTGGTGGAGGGTGGGTGGTGGAGATTTTGGGGGAAGTTTTGATTTTGGAGGAAGAAGATGAAGAGAGGGTGGTGGGTGGGTGGGTGTTTTGATTTTGGAGGAAGAAGATGAAGAGGGGATGGTGGTGGGTGTTTTGATTTTGGAGGAATAAGATGAAGAGAGGGTGGTGGAGGGTGGGTGGTGGAGATTTTGGGGGAAGAAGATGAAGAGAGGGTGGTGGTGGGTGAGTGGTGGAGATTTTGGGGGAAGTTTTGATTTTGGAGGAATAAGATGAAGAGAGGGTGGTGGTGGGTGGGTGTTTTGATTTTGGAGGAAGAAGATGATTTTGGAGGAATAAGATGAAGAGATGGTGGTGGAGGGTGAGTGTTGGCGAGTGGGTGGTGGAGATTTTGGGGGAATTTTGATTTTGGAGGAAGAAGATGAAGAGAGGGTGGTGGTGGGTGAGTGTTTTGATTTTGGAGGAATAAGATGAAGAGATGGTGGTGGAGGGTGAGTGGTGGCGAGTGGGTGGTGGAGATTTTGGGGGAATTTTGATTTTGGAGGAAGAAGATGAAGAGAGGGTGGTGGTGGGTGAGTGGTGGCGGGTGGTGGTGGAGGAAGAAGATGAAGAGAGGATGGTGGTGGGTGAGTGGTGGAGAATTATGGGAAAATTGACTATTATACCCCTCAAAATGTACGTGTGCGGGCGAATGGATTCGATGATCCCGGAGTAAAGAGAAACCCTTCTTAAAGAAAAGGGGGAGCGAAAGGCTTCAGACGATGCTGGGGAGTAGGTTGTTTCAGCGAAGAGATCAATCCCAGATCTTATTGTATGTAAGGACTGAACCTTGTGCGGGTAAGTAAGCTATTCCAAGAGATAGAATTCCTTCTTTCACTCTGGGATGGGACAAAGATGCTAAGGCTGAAGCAAGGCCAGTTTTCTAGAGGGCTGGGCTAGAGGAAGGCAGCCATGGATGGATCCGTGGTCGTTGCACATGTGGAACGCCGCCCCCTCTCACCGGATTTCGCCAATTTTGTCTAGAAATACCACATCGTAAATTATCAGGTGCATTTTGGCACTTATAAAAATTAAGGGCCATAACTTGCTTTTCAAAGATACTTAATGGGTATAAGTAGTACTTTTCTCTATCATATATCACAAGAAAGTACCAACACAAGTTGGCTCAGTTGGTAAGAATTTGACACGTCCTCACAAAGGTTAAGTGTTCAATTCCCGCTGCCGACGTGAGTGCTGTGTTAGTGGGTGATCTGTAAGTACCATTGTAAGTGACTTATGATCCATAGGGCCTGCCCTGACCCGTACTGGTTGATCGGAGTCAAACCCACCCGAACTTTTCTTTTACCAAAAAAAAAAAACAAGGTTTTGAAACTTGGACTGGACCGGCCGGTCGAACTGTCGACCGGACCTCCGGGCTGTCCGGTTATGTACCAAAACCCGGACATGCTAAAAACCGCTCTAATTTCGCTGACCCGTTTGACCCGGCAGGTCGGACCGGTCGACCCGGAAATCGGAACGATTCTGAGAAAACCGGTCGGGTCACAAAATGCATTTTTTTTTTTTTTTTAAAATTTTTCTGTATAAAAAAAAAAAGGAATGGAGGTCTCGGTTGGGACACAAATTATTCCAATCTCTGGTGGGCCACAGCCTGTTACTTTTGTCTTGGGTGGGTCACGGCTAGCAAGCCCACCAACCTTGGGCCTTGAACATTCTGCTCCGGTCCAACATACAAAATGTTTATATCAACAAGATGTTTATTTGAAAAATTTTACATTAACTTTATTTTTTATTAATAAGTATATATTATATATTTTTTTAATATTTATGACGTCACCGGGTTGATGAACGGGTCGATGACGGTCCGACTCACCGGTCAAACTAAAGTGACCTGTGACCCAATAACTTTTCTGGGTCGATGCTCGATCCGGGTTTCAAAACCTTGAAAAAAAATATATCACAAGAAAGTGGAGATTGGAGCATATGAACAATATACTGAGCAGAGCCCACGAAGATTTGACCTGCCAAGCCCAGGCAAACCTTACTCAGCCCACTAAAAATTATTATGGTCTATTCTGAAATACTTTCTCCATTTCTTAATATAAATTTTTAGAACATTTAGCGAAAATTAAGAAAAGAAAAAATATAATATATTTTTTAATCAAAATATCAATACTATCTTAAATAGAATTATTGGTATATAAGTACTATTAAAAAGAGTATTATCAATATTTTGAGTAACAAAATATTTTGATTTTTATTTGCCAATGAGGCATTAGTCTAGTGGCAAAGCTGAGGCCTCATGACGTAGAAGTCATGAGTTAGAATTCCCTTCCCGCTTCTTGAATCCCCCATTTCTTGTAATGGATAGGTCCCCTCTCTCCCAATAAATAAAATTTTTTTAAAAAAAATCTTGACTTTTATTTACTTAATTTTCGGTATAAATCCTAAAAGTCTTGTACTCCCTCCATTCCTAAATATAAGACTCTTTAGAAAATTTTAGAAAATTAAGGAACTTGTCATTTTTCACTGAAAGTTTCAATATTACCTCTCTCTCACACTTTTATAGCATAAGAAAAGAAAGGAAAAAATAGAGATGGTAGAGACGACAAATAAAATAAATTAAAGAACTTGTCATTTTTCACTGAAAGTTTCAATATTACCTCTCTCTCACACTTTATAGCATAAGAAAAGAAAGGAAAAAATAGAGATGGCAGAGACGGCAAATAAAATAAATGTCGAGGGTATAATTTGAATAAATTGTTGACAACTAATAAAAGAACCTTAAACCACCATTAATTTAAATACATATCAATTTAGGGCATAGCAGGCAGCAAAGCTCCATGAACAAAACGAACCAGATATAATTGTTCTTTTATTATTATTATTATATATTGTGTATAACCTCATTGTCCGTTTGAGAAGATCTTTAGAAAAACTATAATAGTTTCAGCATTTTCCTTTTCCTTTTTTGCTGGATATATTTTCAGTATTTATACATATGAGAATTAAGATGAAAGGACACCAAGAACACCCCACCTATAAGCAAGAATGACAATTTATCAAGTATTTTTTATATGATTATTTTGTATTTAATATATCTTTTGATACAATTTTTTAGTTAAAAAAATAGTTTCAAGCACAAGTTATTTTAAAATATAGCACCTTCCATAGTGCTATTTCAAATCTTCTTTTTAAGTTTATTTTAAGCAAAACATTATAAATCGCTGCTTTCAAGCTATCCAGAGCATGTGCTAGTTGAACGTGATTTTATTTACTATTTCTGGCAGCATTCTCTGCATTTCAATTTAGATATCATAATTGGGAAGGTATTTATATTTTATTTTTCAATTCTACCCCTACTTTAACTATTAAATGCCTTTAACTTTTCAATTCTACCCCTAACCAACATTCAACGATAATCACTTTCTCCCGCGAAAAATAAATTTTTTGACCATTTTATAAAGAGGGCTGGTGGTTCTTGTGGGGGTGTTCAAATAAAATCAAAATCGACGAATCCAAATTAATCCAAGTCGATCCAAAGGTATGTATTAGATTGGTTTCAGTTTGGGCTGAATTAAAACCGAATATTTAATTTGGTTTTAAAAAAATATATTAATTCAAACCAATTCAAATCGAGATATATCATATATATTAGTATTTTATATTTATATTATTTGTTATATGTTATATATACGTTATTTATTATGAGTAATTTAAAAAAAAATTGAAATAATATTTTGCGATAAAAATAAAATAAACATTACATAGTCTATTTTGAATCACACTAGTGTTCCTAATAGCAAATATAACTATTGGAGGATTTTTTTTTACAATTTAAATAATTTACTATACATTAATTATATTGCTCGTAAATATTATTATAAATAAAAATATTTTTATTTTACGAAAACCGATGAAACTGAACAAACCAAACCAAATGATGCAAACCGAATATAATTAACTGTTTGAAGTTTTAAAAGGCTTAGATTTGTTTCAAAATTGAAAATATCGATTTAGTTTGAAAAGTGTGCAAAATCCAACCAAACTAAACCATGAACACTCTAACTCTAACTCTGTATGCAACAATAATTCATTATATAGGTTGAATACATATATTTTTTTTTGGGTTAAAACACATAACATATTAATAAAAATCAAGTAATACAAGGAAGCTAGCAGTATCAAGCACCTCCCAGAGTATCATTACAAACCAATCTCGCAAAAAAGGTCCCATGGACATCCCTTACCACTAATTGACTTGCAAAAGGGGGACTAGATTGAAATACAATGAAATCTGAAGAGGTTAAATTTGCTCCATGTTTTGCCATCTTGTCTGCACAAAAGTTAGCTTCCCTGTAGACATGTACCAAGCTATACTCCGTTATCCTCTCTAAAAGCACCCTACAATCATGAATAAGAGAAAACAAAAGATGACTTGAAATATCCGTATAAAGTACAAGATTGATGATTACTTTGGCGTCCATTTCCACAATAAGCTTTTCAATTTTAAGATTCAAAGCCAAGTTAAGTCCATCCTGAAATCCCTAAAATTTCGCCACGTGATTTGAACAAAATTTCAAACTTCTAGAGAATTCGAAATCCAATCTCCTAAATGATCTCTAATAAGACTCCCGCAACCGCTAAAACCCGAATTACCAATTGAAGATCCATCTACATTAAGTTTAAAAACAGTTAGTTACGTTTTGGACCAAGACACCATGATCTGCCTATCCTTCTTCCCGTGTCTATGATTATTTCCAAGGGTAGCAAACTCAGTAGCTCTGTTGATGAACTTTACGGTGTACCTGTACGAGGAAGAGAGGCATAAATTAGAATTAACTAGTGTTGTTTTGGTCGTTTCATCTAATTTTATTACTCCCTCCATTCCTAAATATAATACTTTTTAGACAATTTTAGAAAATTAAAGAACTTGTCATTTTCATTATTACCCTCTCTCTCACTTCTATAGCATAAGAAAAAAAAAGAAAAAATTGGGATAATTGAGGGTATAATTGGAATAAATGGTTGATAACTAATAAAAGAATTTTAAACGACAATTAATTTGATTATCTATAAATTTCCTAACGACAATTAAATGGGAAGTATCAAATTTTATAATACTTTAGTATTCGTGTAAATTAAAATTAGGACACAAATTAAAATGGAGGACCTATAACTTAGGCTTAGTAATAAATGATTAAACTTAATATAGTTAAGCTTAGTAATAAGTCATAATGGCTAAAAATGAAAAAGAACCACAAATACCATCTTATTAATCCAAATTTCTCTCAAACTTTTTTTAATAATCCAAATAATAGATAACGGAAAACAAGAAAATGAAAGAGGAAGCAGCTCCCATTTGAGCCCAAGGTCATAAAATGGTAACACCCCCTCCCTTCCGGGGAAAAAAAAAAGAATATATAAAGAGATGTAATTTTCAAAATCTTGAAGGATATAAGCCTCCAACTGTTTTTAAATTTTGCCATTTTCCGTAGATTGTAATGCCCTTAAGTTTGCAGTAAGAATCTTCTATTCGTGTTTGGTGTATCATTCTTTGTAACACTAATAATAAGTTGACATATATAAATTTTTTAATTAAAAAATTTATAACCTAAAAGAATAGTGGAACTCGTAAGAGAAAAATGAACACATGACAATCATCTATTCGTGGGGATAAGGAACATGACACAAAATGGGGGACAAATTTTTTTTCGACTCAAGTTTGTACATTGATTTTTGTATTGGATAAAACAAAAAGAAAAAAGAAATAAATAAATTGACCTTTTGGGTAGCCGAAAGAGTAGTCAGTTCGATATTTTGTATTTAGACTTGCAGATAAAGAGCTCCCAAGGAAGGTGTCCTTTTTATTGTCTTCTTAGTGCCAACTAGTGATCCTTAATACCAAAAACTTGACAAAGACTAATTCCATTAATTTATTTTTCTTCATCTAAAAAAATTCAAGACACTTGTCGTGTTTGGAAAAAGAAAACTTTCACACTAGAGAAGCATGAAAAAATAGTATAATTTCTAGCAAAAGTATGCCTTGCAAACTCTCTTTGCACATAACTTAGCCAAAACTCTCTTTGCACACACATATATAGGTACATACTTACACTATATGGGTTTGAATATTCATTTTGTATAAGATATAAGTAAATTAACATTCAATTCTAAAAAAAATACTTAGGTTTCTTGAATATCGTAACAGTATGTACCATAATGTAAGATTTATTTTTTTTTAATAAAAAAATTTAATTTGCATAACGCTCCTGTTGGTGCTTTTTTTTATTTTATATAATTTAACCTCTCTTCCAAAAAATCAATAGTGATTCCCCATTAGCTGTTGGTGCTTTTTATTATTATTTAACCCCTCTTCCAACAGATGAGTAATAGTGGTTCTCCATTTTCTTTGCAGCATTACTCGAACTTCCGATCTAACAGTTAGAAGTGAAACTTCTTACCACTTGAACTGCGTTTCGTTTTCAGCTGTTGGTGCTTAATATTCGTGATTAAAGTGCTATATCGTATTGGAGTAATTAGGGATTTGAAGGGCTTCTAAAAGTAATTTTTAAAGTTCAAGACGATGAACTGAAGAGCACGAAAACTAGTCTAGTACAAGAAGTAACTCAAGTGGTAAAGGTAGTCATGAAAAAAAAAATAAGAAGACACTTACATCCTAGGACATGAAACAAAGGATGCAATCATGCCAGTACTAATGCATCGAGTCCTATCCTATCTCTAAAATTAAGCAAGTTTGGGCAAAAGTAGTACTAAAATGAGTGATTTTTTAAAAATTACTCGTATTACATTCCGAAGAAATTATGTAGCCGACTGTAAAGAAGAAGAGGAGTCTTTCAATAATGATAAAAAAAAATATAATAATAATAAGATGTAGAATATCGAAGAAACATTTTAAAACAAAATATTCAAAACTACTTGGACTTTATTGAGATTGAATCACGGATACAGGTAGCCCAGTGGAAACGGCTATCCAACGCTGGCCAGTGGTATAGTGTTCGATTCTCGTCCACTCTTCCCCCAAAGTTTTTAAAAAGAAAAAATATATATATTCAAAACTATTGTTTGGTACTAAAAATGACACATAACTACTCCTATTGAGTGGATCAATTGACTACTTAAAAACCAAGAAAAGCTAGAAGCTATTACTACCTCCATTCCTAAATATAAATATAAGGCTTTCATTACATATTTTGAAAATTAATAAGGTAAAAATTAAAAAGTTTTTTTTAATTAAAATACCAATATTACTCTCTTACATATGACTTGTATATCATTAATTCTATTTAAGAGAGTAATATTGATATTTTGATTACAAAAAACGTATTAATTTTTGTTTCTTTAATTTTCGCAACATATAATGAAAGTCTTATATTTAGGAATGGAGGTAGTATTGTATATGCCCGTTTCTATATTGATATTTTTGGCTCCTTTTCTTTTCACATTTTCTCCAAGAAATGTAAAGGACATGAAAAATAAAACTGATCTCTACATAAATGGGGAAGCCTAGTAGGCCAGATTCACCAGAAGTGTCTGGACATGGAAAAGAATTCAATCAAAAGAGCACTCATTGCCAACCCTGGCCACATTTGATTTTGGCTTAAGTGGGTAGTTTTTGGCTTACATTTCACTTGTTTTGTTGGTCTTTAAAAGATAATAATAATAATAAATATATACATAAAAAAAACATGCATATTTGTCAATTATTTGCTACAAAATTTCATTGCATTCACTCAACAAAAGCTTTTGCATTTGTCAAAGTTGTGTTTTCCATAAATCTCTTACTAATAATTTGTCAATATTGGGGATAGTAAAAGTTATAATGCCATTTGGAAATACCATCAAACTTCCAACATTAAGGAGATAACTTCTTCCATAGTGGTGAAGTGGTCACTTTCTCCAAATTATTTAACAATACATCCCATTAATCATTACTATCTCCGTCCCAAGTTGTTTGCAATATTTCAATTTTTGAGACATTTCAAATTGTTTTCCATGTTTAAAAAATTAATACATCTTTATTGTTATTTTTATAATGATATCCCCTAATTTATTACTCAACTAACTATTAATTAATAATAAAGTTTTAGTTATTAATTAAGGGTAATTTAAACTTTTTTCTTCATGATTAATATTTCTAATTATTCCTTAAGTTTGTGTAAAAAGATAAAATGTTGCAAACATTTTGAGGCGAAGTAGTGCATCTCAAAATTTGAACCACCTCATAATCAATAACCTCATGTGACTCGCTAGAGAAATAAAATAAAGATTTTTTATTTTACTCCAAAATTAAGCTAGAATTAACAATCCCACTCGAACCACCAACTAACAAAATTCAATACGCGAGTTATTTAAATAGAATTTGATCTAACAACGCGAGTAAAAGTATCGAATCATCAGAAAAAAAAAACATCATACTAATTCTTCAAATATCGTTTTGAAAAGACTAGTAAGATTTTTAGTCTGCCATGATAAATTGTTTAATCAAAAAAACCTTTTACATGAGCTAATGAAGTTACTAATGGAGGCACAAAAGCTTTGAAGTTGACAAGGGTATGCTATGCGCCACCTCTTTCTGTTAGGTTCAAATGTGACGATAAGTACATACCACTTACTTGCATAATGCCAACAGAGTGCGTGTTCCTGTGTTTATATATATATATATATATATTTTAATCCACTACAACAAAAAAGGTCTATTGCGACGTTTGTCATATGTTACAATAAGGCAAAAAAATATCGATATAGATCTATACCAACATTTATTACAAATGTCGCGTAAACGTTGCATTTGCCTGTGTCGTTATGTTTTTTTACGACATTTGTTACAAGCGACAGTACCTATCTATTACGACGTTTGTTGCGTTGTTTTAAAGTGTGTCAAAAGGTACTTTTGCCAACATTTGTAAATAATCGTAAATAATCGCAACAAGTCGTCTATTCCGACGTTTGTAAATATCGTGAATAAGTAGTTATTACAACGTTTTTAAATAGTCACAACAAAATACCTATTCCAACATTCGTAAATTTTGAAATCAGGCTGGCCGAGTCGGAACCTAGACAAGCCGAGTCGTTGAGTCTGGCCACCTTTGAATAATCGGAGTCGGAGCCTAGAGACAAGCCAAATCGTCGAGTCTAACCACCTTTGAATAATATATAATAATTTTTCTCCCTATCAAAGGGATGTGAATTGAACACGCGACCTCCTGCATGTATGTCGTTCAATGGGCCGCTGAGCTAAATGATCATTTGTTATTTATTTCTCCTCCTATTATATTTAGTATAATGGAATTTTGGATTTTTTTACCTTTACTTATTTTAATTTCTCTTTGTGTTTTGATTTTGTTATGAATCAAATTAAAATTAATACACTCTCATTAAAATTTTAATAATTAAATGTCTTTAATTTTTCTTTAAAAAAATATTTCAGAAACATAATCTTTGTGTTTGTGTTTGTCTGAAAATGTCACGAGATCTAACGAACAAAATATATAAATGTCGCTATATGAGTCGCAAAAAGTAACAATTTATAACAACATGTAATGTAAATGTCACTAACTAACATCAAATTGTCGGTAAGAAAAAAAAATTACTATAACTGTTGTTATTAAAAGTCGTATAAATCTAAATATAACGACGTTTGTATGAATTGTCACATGATTTAATGATGTTGTGTATAAATGTTGCTATTATGAGTCGTAAAATGTAACAATTTATAACAACTTTTAATATACACGTTGCTAACTGACATCAAAATGTCGATTTTATCAACAATTATTATAACTGATGCTATGAAACGTCGCATAAAATTCAAATGTAGCGATGTTTGTCTGAAATGTCACAAGATCTAACGACATAGTATATAAATGTCGTTATATGAGTTACAAAAAGTAACAATTTATAACAACATTTAATGTAAATGCCGCTAACCAACATCAAAACGTCGTTTTGAACAACAATTACTATAATCGACGCTATGAAACGTCGTATAAAATCCAAACAATGTGATGTTTAAAAAAGTGTTTTGCTTTAACTTGTTCTTTTTTGTTTTAAGCGACGTTTGATAAAAACGTTGGTACAAAAACGTAGCAAAAAAAGTGTTTTTGTTGTAGTGATCCTTAAAAAAATTCGACAGCTTGCGTAGGAAGTAGGGATGACAATGGGGCCGGTGGGGGAGGATACCATTATCTCTAGCCCCAGTCTCACCTCTTCCATCGTATCCTCATTCCCGGCCCACCCCATCACTGGGGATGAATGGGCATCACATCCCCAGCTCAGGTGGAGGCCCATCCCCAACTGGGAAAAAACGTAATTTGGGGAAAAAAATTCAAACTTTTATCCCAGTAGAATCTCAATCTCGACTAGAAAAAAATAGTGAATTTTTAACAAAAAAAAAATGATATAGATGTCCCGGAAAGAATTTGAGTCACGTGATCTTCTCCAAATTAGATGTCTATTTTATTTTTTTAGGTATTTATGATCTTTCTATTTAGTGTTTTAGAACGTGCCATATGAGGCGGGTGGACCGGGCCGGGATGGGGGGATATTATTTCACCCGCCTCCGATCCCGCCCCCGTTAGCAGAGCCAAATTCATCCCCAACTCCCACCCCAACTGAAATCGGGGAATTCCCAGCCCAATCGGATTGGACCAATCCGAATCTCCAATTCACCCGTCCTCATTGCTATCCCGAAGATGCCATGTGGTTGAGAATACTCTAAATCATTTCTAGATGAACTTACCATGTAATGAGATTATTAGCTTATTTATACATCTTGAACTCCAATTAATTTTTTATCAAGTTAGTTATGTAGAAAGATGGGTTACTATGAACAATGATCATTCATTTGTTGTAAACAAACCCTAGATTTCCATGTTGCTAGTATATAGGCGGATACGGGATTAAAATTTTGACAACCGAACCATAATATGAGTAGTTTTATCTTGGTAGGCTATTAAGTTTAAAATTTACATCCAAGCTAATTAATACAGTACACGTAGGAAAGAAAATTGAACTTATATCAATTCTCTTTCATACGTGTACTGCACTCATTGGTTTGAATGTAACTTATAAACTTAGTAGCCTACCAAGATAAAAAAAAATTCACTATAATATATGTTACAATAGATTTTTTTTTTTTTTTTTTTTATTAAAATATTTATGAAAAAGTGAAATTATAGTTAAATTATAAGAAGCAAGTACTTAAAAATCCTAGATTTTAAAAAATGGAGAGGCCCCTCTACCACTACTGTCTACTTAGGTCCACCCTTGCTAGTATCATCTGAGCTAAGTTGCCAGGGGGTAGACACTGATTACTACTTTCTTAATGCGACTCTTCTCACAATTTTATATTATGACCGAAAAGTTCGACGGAAGTCACATCTTCTAAACAAACGTAGTACTCGTGAAAACTTTGATCCTAACTGTCTTCAAATTCGAAAAAAGAGAGGGCACTGGCGAGGAGATCCCATTATATGCAATAGTTGGCAGGAATGTATCTGGAATTTGATTTTATGATGTATCTGGATTAGTTAATGGCACAAGATGGTCTTTTGACTCAGTAATAGGTGCAGAATGAGGGTGAGGATGATAATGTAAAGGAAATGGACTTAATGGAGATTTTTTTTCCAGAAGTTGGAGATAAGAAGTCGAATCCGGAATCAGAATTCAATTGAATAGAGAGTGAGTATAAGGGAGACATAGGATTAGAAGAAAAGCTAGCATCTCTAGACCAGTAAGAATCATATGTCCTTATTATGTGTACCGTTTTTTTTTCCATCAATACAAAATTGTCACATGTTAATTCTTAATGAAAAACTATAATCTAAAAGAAATAGTGGAACCCACAAGAGAAAAATTAACACATGACAATTCTTATTAATGTGACAGGAAACGTAATACAAAATGAGAACATAATTTTTTACCTCACTAGAATCGGAAGAAAATAATGTAATGACCACAAAGCCACAACTAAGTACTACACAATTAGGAGTCTTCTTTGGGTGAAAATCGTATGTCCCCGTGTACGTTACTATTCATGTGCCCAATCAATCAGAATTTGCTACGTGAACATTTTTTCCAATTATATATACACATAACAAATTGTGAAATTGTGATTGTTTGGTTACAGGAATGAGGACATATACACGGAGAATTAGGAACTCCTTTTGCCTTCTTGGATCCTAACGGCACACTTACAATGCTTTTTAATTTACTTGAGCTCGAAATCATTAAATCTATAAGAGAAACTCTGAACCTAACATCATAATATGATAAACATAATACGGATTCTTTTTAACCAAAAGCGAAAAAGATAGCACAATTGCATAATATAAATAGTTTAAAATCAGTATCGAAAATTACGGAAGAAAAAAAAATGTACTCTGTTAGTCAAAATATCAAAAGTAGTCTCATAAATATGTCTTATATACCACTAATTTCATATAAAAAAATAATATTGATATTTTGACTAACAAAATACCTTATTTTTTGCTTTCTTAATTTTCGCTATGTGTTCTAAACGACTTATATTATATAATGGAGGGAGTAATAACAAACATATAACTTTTGTTATGGAAAAACATTTAGAGTTTTATTATTATAATTGAAGAAGCCAAAAAAAAAATTGTGGAGTTAAATTCCAATGGCAAAAAAACAATTTTCTTTGGGGGGTGGGGTGGGGAAGGGGGGTTGGGGTTGGGGTAAGAATGCGGAAAACAAAGAAGTTGATCACAGGAGTTTGGCAAAACGGGGAACAAAGTTGGTACTAGGTAGCAAATAATGGCGACCAATGAATTCACCAAAGAAGCAAATTAATCAAAATAGAAATATATGGCTCCAAGCACCAAGACATGGCAAGATGAGCAACATCAACTAATGAGAAAAATCTAAATTCTGTTTTCTAAAAATAAAATTAAAAAGAATATCATAACTTAAATTAATCAATGTATTATCCACAATATAAGTGGATTACGACTTTAATTATCAAACGTAAGCGCAAAATGAGCCATGCGTGCTTGTAGTTAATTAGTAGTAGTGTTCTAAACGCATCATCTTCATTAATTATTTTAAATTAATTAGTATAAAGTGCAAAACGTTAAGAATAGTATGATAAGATGATTAAATAAATATTGAAATAATTGTTAAAAACATTAAGAAAGATTAAATATTAAAATAGAGAAGGTGAATAATGATGAAGGGGACATTGGAAAAAGATGGTAAAAGAGCTTATCCTATTTGAACCAATCAGAGGAATTTGATTCTGATGACATAAGATTAGGGGAGAGAATACAAAGAAAAAGTAGGGTTTTCTTTGTGAGTGGAGAAGAAAGTGGAGAACAATGCACACATGTTACAGGTGATGGTACCAACCAAGAACCTCAAATTCCTTGATGGAAGCTTAAAGACTTCAAAAATAGTGACCATATATTAGCACGAGACAGCTAGGGTGTTGAATATGTCTATATTCAGTATTTCGAGACATTTTTGAAGTATTGAATGAAATATGATGGTGAGATTTTGAGAGAAAAATTTAAGCCATTAAAACACCGAAACCCTTTTCCCGCCATTTTTTTCTAATTTCGAAAAAAAATCCCTTTAATTGCCTCTATTTTTCTTTCTCATCTCGGAAAAATAGACACGGGATTCGAGTATTTCGATAGTTTAAATGTTTCTCAAAATCTCACCGTCAGATTTAATTCTATGATAAAAAACATGTTCAGCAGGTGTTGAATTTTACCAGCACTCTAGTCGTCTCGATATTAGTAGTAGACCAAAATTTTTTTTTTGATGAAATCTTATACACTAGAGTTATTCACATTTTGTTCACCATTTTCACTCTACTGATCAGTGCTTCATAAACCTCCAAGTCCTCTGGCTTCATATTGTGGACTTTTTATTGTGAACTTTTTATAGTTCACAATAGAGCCCATTGTGGATTTTTTATTAGTAATTTTATTTTTTAGTCTCTTACACACTTAAGTTTGTTACCATTTTAACCAAAATTGTTAAAATATAAGTGGTGTCATTCCTACAATTCACAAACTAAATAATTTAATTTTAAATCGTAAAGTGATTCAAAATGGGTACAATAAACAATGTTCACGAGACGAGGTGTACAAAAACAAAACTAAAACTAAAAACTAAAAAAATAATTTAATTTTAAATCGTAAAGTGATTCAAAATGGATATAATAAATAATATTCACAAGATGAGGTGTTACAAAAATAAAAGTAAAACAAAATATATATATATATATATATATATATATATTTTTAAGAAAAAACTGGTGGGGCACACTGTGGCTCCGCCACTGAGTAAAAGTATGTATAATATTCCCCCCTACAAAAAAACCAGAAACAAGTACGGGTGTGTATAATATTTCGACCCACAAAAATACGTGTAACAATAATCAATATAAATATATCCATTGATATTCATGCTCAGCTTGCAAAGTGCATGGAGATATGTGCTAAAAGATCAATGGTATATGAACATCCATCATAAAATGTATAAGTATGTATACCATTTTAGTTTCCTTTTAATCTCTACATTAATCTTCTTGTTCCCACCAACATGACTTAGTTAAGAATGTAATGTTCCTTAAATTTAAGGTTTCAAATTTGAGTCTCATATATGGAATATACTTTGTTGGGAGGTTTTTTTCCTGTAAAGAGTTTGTTACAAAACAAATCAAATTAGCCGTGAACTATAAAATCAACACGCAAAATAATTGAATTGATCTCCTACATTGAAAAAAAATAAGGAAAAAACTATAAAATCAACACGCAAAATAATTGAATTGATCTCCTACATGGAAAAAAAATAAGGAAAAAAAAATCTGCTTGTTGAATATATCTACATGCGTGTGCACGTGTATGTACTCGCTAGAAATTTTTGCTTTTGTGTTTCATTCTTTATTTTCACTAATAAGAAAATTAACATGTGTTAATTTTTTAATCAAAAAATTATATCTAAAAGAATAGGATCGTAGAAAAAAGTGAACATTTGACAAATATATATGCATTAGATAGACAATGGAACACGGAATAGGGAAAGAGATTTTTTCGCAGTATGTACGTACACATCTTTGGAAACTTTGGATGGGATGTTGCATGCATGATCCTGAGCTCATGAATCGGGGATGGTTAATATACGGCTCTAACTAGTCACCCGATGGAATCAATATGTAATAAAATATACTATTCTTGATGTAATCAGTTTATACGGTGCTAATTTGATTAGAGATAATAGCAATGTTTTGAAACTCGGACTGGACCGGCCGGTCCGACCGTCGACCAGACCTCCGAGCGGTCCGATTAGGTGCAAAAATCCATTTTTCGTCAAAAACCGCTCTAATTTTACTGACTAGGTGGACCCGGCCGGTCGGACCGTCCGAACCGTAAACCGGAACGGTTTTGGGAAAACCGTCCGAGTCACAAAATCACTTGTTCCTAAGCGCCTCACAACTTCTAAAACAAAAAAAAAAAAGAGCTGAAATCCCTCCAAAATCTCCGGAAAAAAATTTGGATTATTATTGTGTCAGAATCTGTGATGATGGCCAAAAGAATAGTATCATCTGTACCAAGTCACAAAGTAAAAGTAATGAAACGAGGAATTAGAAAGACAGAGAAAAAATCTCTACTTTTTTTTTTTTAATTTTTCTGTATAAAAAAGGGAAGAAGAAGAAAAATAGAGAGAGAGAGGTGGCGGTTCACGGCAGAAGGAAACGGAGAGGAGGAGAAAAAAAAAGGGAGGTGGCGGTAGCGGTGGCGGTTCGCAGCAGAGAGAATGAGAGGAGGAGAGAAAAAAAGAAGGCGGTGGCGGTTCATGGCAGAGAGGAGAGGAGAAGAAAAAAAAGAAGAAAGGGAGGTACGGCAGAGAGAAGGAGAGGAAGAGAAGAGAAGGAGCGGCGGCAAAGCCGCGCCGGAGAAGAAGAAGAGGGGAGGGGCGCCGCTGGAGAAAAGAGGAGAAGGAAATGATAGGGTTTTCTTCCTCTAGGGTTGGATAAGAGACTTTATAAATCTAGGACTAAAATGGCAATTAAAATATGATCACATAAGCCCTACAAAATAATTATAGTATAAACAAGTCCTAAAAAGTCTATTTTCAACATCTAGTTGGATATTAAAATTAAAGGAGATATTTAAGGAAATAATTAAGATAAAATATATCTGAACTAGCTTTATATCAACGAGCTGTTTATTTGGAAAATTTTACATTAGCTTTATTTTTTATTAATAAGTATATATTATATATTTTTTAATATTTATGACGTCACCGGGTTGATGAACGGGTCGATGACGGTCCGACCACCGATCCGACCAGTGACCCGTGACCCAGTAACTTTTACGGGTCAATGTCCGGTCCGAATTTCAAAACATTGCATAATAGAAGTAACAATGAGCTCTGTGTACCTTCTTTTGGATAAGGCTATTAACTTAATATAGTAGTCTAAATGAGAAATCCCCTATATTTAGCACCAATAATTAACCTAATTAGTATAAATAACAATAAAAATAAAAATTATTAGACTATTTCTAGCACCAACAATTTATGGGCTGCTCTAATTGTCAAATTAATGAATCCGATGACTTTTCAAGCCAAAAAAAGGGTAGAATTGTGGGAAGCCGTGTCACAACGGTAGCTATGCTCGTAATGTCTAAGCAAATGTGTGATCGTGTGTACTGTATGTGCATAGCACATTACTTGCCGTACATTAGGTTGTGTAAGTGTTTGGACAATAAGAGTATGGCTATTTAGTTTAATTGTTATTTTTGACTTGTTGTTCTTGTTTGGGGTCATATTTGATACTTGGTATTGAGTCTTTAAACATGTATTTGGGTTGGGAATGTTTTAGTGCAGAAATATGGCTTTTACATGTATTTTTTATACCGAAAAATCATTTTTTTGGAGGCCGCGGACGAATGGTTCGTCCTACCATTCGTCCTTAGCATCATCCGCACAATTTTTGGGAGCTACTGCCCAACCGCAGACGAAGGCGCGGACGAATGCTTCGTCCTAGACTTCGTCATAGTGTTTTGTATTAGACAAATTTTCTATTTAGTTTCGTTTCAAGCAAAGTATTTTATAAGTTCTTTTAAGTGTTTTGTAAAATTTTTAAAGTGTTCTTTTATACTTGTTATCATTTGGTCCTTACTGAGCTCCGAAGCTCAATCCATCCTCTTTATTATTGTGCAGGTGATGTAGATGTTGATTCTATCTATGATGATGGTGCTTGGCAAGGGGACTATGAAGAGTGATTCATAACCGTCTTTGCATACAGAGTTTTAGTTCATTCATATTTCACATAGAAGTATTTCATTTATAGTATTTTTGAATAATATCCCTTGTAATCCATTATTCCGTTGTTTAACTCTTAATTCGGATTGCTTTATCATAATGAACTTACTTTTAGTAACTCTGTATTTTGGGCTTTGGTGTCTCATCGATCAATGAGACGCTGTCATGTCATAATTTCGATTACGTTGTGTGACAGAAGTGGTATCAGAGCAGGTTGAACCTTGGGAATAAAATATGGAATGAGCTTAAGATAACAAGAACACATAATGTGAGGTTTGAGATAGGTAGAGACCATGGATTAGGATGTACTTGTTTACTTATCTTTTTATATGCAATCGTTACATGTTATGTTGTGTTATTCTTATGTGTTATATCATACCATGACATACTTGTCTTTGTTTCACATGTATAACTTGATTCAATTCCTTTAACGCTTTATATGTTATCAGAGTAGCGCAGCGGAAGCATGGTGGTACCATGTACAATTATGTGTTATTGTGGTTATTCTATTTCTTATATTGTTAGGTTGCATATAGTACCATACTTGCTATTTGAATGCATATAGAGTCTTTTTCATTTAGTGAGAGAGTGTTCATATCAATGTTGTGAGGAGTGCAAGTTTTGAGGACGAAACTTTTGTAAGGGGAAGTATGTAATACCCGTAATTTTTTGCTTACATGTTATTTTTACGTGTAATTAATTTTTGCGTGATTAATTGCGTAGGCGCAATTTATTTCATGCGATTGTGTCTTTACATGCCTATTTAATTTTTATAACATGTTATGTGTTACATTTTCTATGTTTGTTTAGGGGCGTTTCACACGAGTATCATAGTTGGGGAATTTAGTTGTGATTCACTTAAATGAGTAGTTTAATTAAATGTGGATTAGAATTGGAATTGAATTAGGAATCCTAATAGGTTTGGTTGGGTGAGTACCTTAATTAAAATAAATTAATATATATAGGGAATCTGGGGAAAGAGGATTAAATAAAATCAAAAGGAATAAAAAGAAAACAGCACCGTGGGCAGTGGGATTTGAGAGAGAAACACGTTAGGGTAAAGAAATAAAGTAGGCGGCAATAGCCGCATAAGAAGAGAGATTTGTGATTTGAGAGAATTTCAGGCAGTTTTGAGAGAATTTTTGAGCGGGCTATCGGCGTCCGTTTTCATTGCACAATATATCGAATTGACGGCGCTCGAGATACCTTTGAGTGAGTGCAGATGGACTGTGATTCAGAGTTCGGGGTAAAAAGTTAAAAGCAATGCAAAGTTCGAGTTTTTAAAGTTTTTCGCTTTCGTAAGAGGGAACCCATTTTTTGTTATATTCTGCCCGGATTGTTATATATATAACAATTGGGTACTGATTCGTGATGGTTTAGTATAAACTGTTGGGTTTACGAGTCAATTGCATGAATTGTGTTTTACCGTTTTGATTATTGGTTCTTGCTTTGGACTGATCAATTTTACGTGTTGATATAATCTGAATTTCAATTACTGTTATATATATATATATATATATATATATATGTGTGTGTGTGTGTGTGTGTGTGTGTGTGTGTGTGTGTGTGTGTGTGCGCGCGCGCATTTGAATGTTTATTGTTGAACTTGTGTAATTGCTTATGTGTTCATCGCTTTGAGTCGTCCTATTTGGGTCTCGTTGATTTCAGTCCTATTGTGGTATTGGACGACCGAGTCGTCGCTCTACTTCAATCTCGTGTCTTACATCGACTTAATGACATGACTCGTTCGAAGGATATAGACATGAGCACGATGAAGTATGAATGTGTTTCTCCGGGGGATCATGTGAAATGTGTAGCATTTCATAGACCTTCACCTGATGAGGGAAAATCATTGGGATTGTAACGGTTTTGTGGAGTCCAAGGTGTTGGATGATGATACAATGTAGGGTGAGTCCTCAAAGTGTGAACCCATTCGTTCAGGGGTGAAACTGAACCCGTGTGTATTAACTTCTTGGGCCTTCCTAACTAGGCTGACTGTTAGGACCGTTACATTTTTTGTCGTAGAGTTGTGACTATATACTTGAGCTCAAATTGTGGGAAGTCGTGTAACAGCGGTAGCTATGTTCGTAGTGTCTAAGAAAGTGTGTAATCGTGTGTACCCTATATGGCAAAGCACGGTGCTGGTTGTACATTCGATTGTGTTAGTGCTTGGACATGAAGATATGGTTCTTTAGCTTAATTGTTATTTTTAACTTGTTTGTTCTTGTTTGGGGTCGTATTTCATACTTGGTATTGAGTCTTTAAACATGTATTTTGGCTTGGGAATATTTTGCTGCAGAAATATGGCTTTTACATGTATTTTTTATACCGAAACATCACTTTTTTGGAAGCCGCGGACGAATGCTTCGTCCTACCATTCGTCTTCATCATCGTCCGCACAATTTTTGGGAGCTACTGCCCAACCGCGGACGAAAGCGCAGCCGAATGTTTTGTCCTTGGATTTGTCCTAGGGTCCTATTTCAGACAAATTTTCTGTTTCGTTCTGTTTCAAGCCAAATCTTTTATAAGTTCTTTTAAGTGTTTTGCAAGAGTGTTAAAGTATATTTCAAGTTAAGTTTTTGCAAGTAAAGTATGCATTGATTTCAAATGTTTTGGGGTGTAACGAAAATCTGCTTTAGTGTCTACTTGTTGCTGCATATTAGTTATCATTTGGTCCTTACTGAACCCCGGAGCTCAGTCTATCAGCTTTTTACTGTGCATGTGATGTAGACGTTGATCCTATCTATGATGATGGTGCTTGGAAAGGGGACTATGAAGAGTGATTCATAACCGGCTTCGCATAGAAAGTTTTAGTTCATTTGTTATTCATTTACAAATAGGCGTATTTCATTTATAGTATTGTTGAACAATTTCCCTCGTAATCCATTATTCCACTGTTTAACTCTTAATTCAGATTGCTTTATCATAATGAACTTCCTTTTAGTAACTCTGTATTCTGGGCTTTGGTGTCTCAACGAACAATGAGACTCATTTTGGTTACGGGGTGTGACATCCATTCTTATCCCGGCTTTAAGGGCTTCATTTTCTGCTTTATTTTTGCTGACACTAACTTTTCTTGTAGTGCTTCTCGTAGAGAAAAATTATTTTTCGTATTTGTTAGTTGTTAGGCTTTTAAGCAAATACTGGTTTAGATCATTTGTTTCATCGTTGTCTGTTTGCTAGACCAACGATGTATCATTCTCTCATGGGATTTTTTTGATCTAGTTTCAAATGTCTGTCCAGGGAACAAAGAGTCTCCTCGGGATTTTATCTGGACTAGAAACAAAGAGTTTGCTCGGGGTTTTGTTTTGCGATGTTTGTTCAAACATCTTATGTGAAGGCTGTTGTTAGTGTTTGAAGTGCCTATTGAATTTGTTATTTTCCGAAGCATCGATGGTGATGACATTGGTACCTGGGGAATTTGCACCCGAGATACTTGGCACTACCACGTTGGGCGCCATATGACATGTTCCTAGCTATGGGCTAAGTTCTCCTCGAAGCTTGTATGGAGAGAAGCTCGAGAAAAAGTATGGGGATCTGGTCGAGCAGTTGGGCAAAGAGAAGAACTCGAGAATTTGATCTAAATGAGTAGACCATAGCCTAGACTAGTAGTCCGAGCATGAATTTGAGCTTAATGATGAGCACATGCTCAGATAAGTAAAGTTAGAGAGGAAGGTGGAAGACCCCCCCCCCCCCCTCCCCTCTCACTAAGATGCTTAAGTCAATTTTGATTCTAGAGAGAAAAAATTTAGCACAATAATTGAGAGCTAGTAGAATATGGAGTAAATAAGGTGAAATGAACAGTATTTGTAGAGGGTAATGACCAAAAAATATTTCAATACTTGTACGGTCCGAGGTGTGAAACCCTTAATTTTTATTACAATTTTGCCACCGCGTTTTTTTAAACTATTCATTGAGCTTGTTTCAGACGAGTGGCTTGCATGTGTATGATATCCGTCGTCTAAATAGGCTAGTACGTTTTGTACTGTGCGAAGAGCTCGGCCCATAACCTGACTTTGATTCGAGTCCATTAACCAACATGGCTATTACGTAAACTTAACCCAAAATACTTATTTCATGAGGTTAGATCATTCAGCCTAAGTAATTGTCTTACATTTAATCCCATCATTATACTTATCAAAGTGCAATTGAATTGATTTCCGAAAACAATTAATGCATTTTTTCTACTTTTTGTTATTATGGACGTCACATCTATTATCATAAGTAAATTCGATTTTGATTCTCAAAAAAATGAAAAATAAAAATAAATTTAAATACACCTGAAAATATCATATCTAAAAGATGGTTTGTCTGGACTCGGAATAAGATCGTGCTCATGTCACCTATTTTAGGTGTCTTATCTCTTCCAAAAAATCTTTACAAATCTTTATTTTAATTTTCTAAAATTACATATATTTATAAATATAAATTTTTCATTCTCAATTATTTTTTTGCTAAATAAAGAGATCATCCATTGATAATAAAAGGACAAAGACATTCCAATCAAACAATTCTCAAACCCTTATCCGAAGAAGAAAGATCAAGAATCCGAGATAACACATAACATAAATAAGATTATATAAAGTAACAAATAAAAACTCACACTCAAAAAATTTAGATGGGTAGAAGATACTAATATTAAAACTAGTAAGATAAACAAATATACAATCTTCTTCTTTACAACAATTCCAACGCAATTCTTGAAGTTGATCAGTTTCAAAAAAATTCTTAGAGATCGACACAAATGGCTCAAATCAAGTCTGAGTTGAACGATTATCAATTATGTTGGTATAAATGAGAAACAGACGGAATATAAGTTTGAGAATTGAGATGACGGGTCAGGCAATTGGGTGGCAAAATGGTGCACCAGGCACCCACGCATGGTTGCAAACTTTCCACTCAGATTTAATCAAAGTATAAGAGAAAATGAAAATACTACTACTCCCTAGTCAATGTCATTCCACCATGTCTATCTCTCTAGTTCATGAAATTAAACTTTATTTGATGTTTGTTTGGTAAAAAATTGACAAGCCTTTAAATCCGGTGCCCTTTTTGAAGCCCTAAAAGGCTAAAAGCTGCTCGATGCCAAAATCTTTCCAACTCCATCAACTTATATTAATACAAGACCCATAATACTAAGTGCGTGTTTAGTATGCGGGAATAAAAAGGAATGGAAAGTTCTTTTTCACTTCTCTTTTCATTCTGACGTTTGGTTGGGCAATTTGAAGTGGAAATGATGATTCCTGAAAGAAGAGGGGAAGGCCATTCCACACAAAAATCTATGGAATGGTCTTTTCAGGAAAAGTTGGAATCATCAATAAATAGTAACTAACATTTATACCCATATTTTAATTAATTATTACGTTCTTTTTATATAGCATCGTATTCATATTTAGTCATGAATATTCTAATTCATTTAGTATAATTTCATAAATGGTAATTTTATAAATATTTATTTTTCTTGGTAGTAGTTTTAATGTATTTTTTAAATTAAAAAGTAAAGATATTTTTATTACTATGTTGACATTTTAATAAAAATTATGTTTTAACAATATATATATATAATTTTTATTTTATTTATAATGTCAATGTTATTCAAGTAAGATTTTGTGATAAATGTTTAATTAGGTTTTATCACTAGTATATGCTAGAAGGGCATTTAAGTCATATTATGTTTAATTTCATTCCATTATGACATTAAATGATAGTTTTACCATACACAGAAAATGAAGCGACATTCCATTCTGCCTTTGCCTCCAAACACTGGAATGGAAAAAAGATTTTGAAGTCATTCTGGGTGGAAAGTGATTCTGCCTGTAAAAGGATTTCATTCAATTTCATTCCAGCGTACCAAACGTGCTGGGTAGTGATATTATCAAACAATTCTCGCCATGCAAATGCAATTTTTATTCAAATAACAATATTATCCCTTGGTTAAATTAAAAAACAATAATATCATTAATTTTCTTTCCTTTTTACAATCAATACAAAACTTACATCTTCTTCTTAGTCGGCTGATTTGCTTCAATTTACATTCATGGCCTATTCTTTCTTCTTTCACTTTTCTTTAAACTGAATTTATAATTCAAATTTTGCGTTGAAAATAATTTTCTCTCTTTACAATGATGTATACTCATCTAAAAATATTCTAATTCTTACGACCAAGGCTAAGAAGAAAGAAGAAATAGCCTTAACAGGAATGAGAGGAGCAGCTTAATCGATATTGCAGTCTATGTTCTTCTTCCAATCCCTTTGTTTTTCATATTCAACTTCTCCAACGATGACTTTTTTCCTCCCATTAATTTCAAAAGAACGACAACAAATATATTGCAGCTTATATCAGAAAAAAAGAGGTAGAGATAATTAAAGGAGACAATTGAGGATTTGATTACTTTCGGAAAAGAGAGAAAATTAATAATATATTATTTCTTAATCTAAACCGGGGACAATTGAAGGAACCCAAGAGGGGGGGTGAATTGGGTTTCTAATAAATCTTGCAAACTATTTCCAATCTAAACAATGATAGTGCAAGTTTAACAAAAGCTAAAGCAAAACCCAATGCAAATCACAAGACAAGAGATTTAGAGTGGTTCGATTCACTAAGAATCTACATCCACTACCTTGAGCCGCACCCAAGGATTTCACCAACTTCACTAAGAAGAATGTGCCCACACAAAGTAGGACTTTACACTAGTGGTTAACTCACCAAGAGTTTTACAAACAACCACTATAAACAATTGCCCACACTAAGTAGGACTTATACAACAATAACCCTATCACTAAGAAAGGGGATAAGATGAAAGGTTTAGAGTACAAAGTTGTTCACTCTTCTAAGTGAAAGATACATACATTTGAAGCTCATCAATTGTTGGCTCTTTGAACATATGAAGTTCACTCTTTGTCTTGCTTTTGAAAGAACACCTTTGAAAGATTTTGATCTTTGTCAATGAAGTGTTTTTCCTTTGAAAGTGTTTAGACTTGATAAGATTTCAATGAGAATGTTTGTCAAAGTCTATTGTAAGTGTTAGAGTCATTCTAAAGCTTTGGAGTATTTATACCATTTGAAATCTCGCTGAAAAACGACTCTGGAACGGTCAAATAACGGCTAGTAACAGTGCACCTCGGTTGACCGAACACAGGCCTCGGTGGACCGAAGGAAAACTCGGTCGACCGACTTGGGACCTCGGTCGACCGACCTTGGTCATCTCGGTCGACCGAACCAGATCTTGGTCGACCGAACCAAGACAAACTCAACTCTCGAGTACTTTGTTCGGTTGATCCGAGAAAATCTCGGTCGACCGACTTTGTGGGCTTTCGAGAGAAGTTGATTAAACACTTGTTTTCAAATCATTTGAAGTCTAAAAGGTTTTCCCAAAAGGTAACACATAAGAACACTTGGAAAACTTTTTCTAAAAGACTTATACTTGAAATCAAAGGCTTTTTGGATAAGAACACATTTGAAACTTTTGCCTTTTGAAAACGTGTTTATGAAATCATGTATGCAAGACTAGAGTGAGAAGCTTATGTTCAAGAGAGCGTTGGTTAGAGCTTAAGGATAAATACCATTTTCAACAAAGCTAATCTAACCAACCTAAGTCTTCAATCTTCAAGCTTGACGAATGTGTCTTGAATGAAATCTTTGAAGCTTGATCAAGGCTTGATTGAAGTACTTAGAGCTTCCATATTGAGTTCCAATATTCTATCACATAGATGAAAACATTAGACGCAAACATCAAGTGTTTGTCCATCATCAAAAACGAGTTCGTTTGCCCTCAAGGCTAACAACAATATTATAATTTGAATAAAGTTTACTTTTGTAGGAGGAGAATCACTCTGACAATATCACCAACTTAATACTAAACCTGCCGATATATATAGTATATTTAAATTCCAAAATGAACTATGATTCCTAAAATTAAACCTTAATCAAATTCCTAAAATAAGTAGGAAATCTGTAATGATAAGTCTCGTAAAATAAAAACCATAATCAAATTTCTAAAATAATTAGGGAATCTAAATTCGTAAGGTAACTACTAAAGAACAGACTCAAAATAATAAAATTAGTAATTACTAAAATTTGTTATTCTTCTAAATAATATGTTTGGTTTAATACTATCAACACCTTTATATGCAACACACTCATCATCCTTATGTGTTTAATATTTGAAATTCACGTCTCTTTTTGCATAAATGATTCAACTTTTATAAAATCCCGCATTTGAATTCGAGTCAAATCTAAAACTTTCTCTTATAAAGCATATATTTCATTCTCATAAATAATTCATCATTTACACAGACAAAGATTTTGGCAAATATTCATTCCCATCCTAATTTTTATTACTACATTTATGGAAATTGAACCACATTGTAGCCATAGAAGGTCAATTTTAATCCCATCATTTTCATTCCTTCAAAATATTCATTGGTACATCATTTATACATGTTGATTGTCAGCTTATGAATTGGTTCAACTACCACGAATATAAATTAAGAGCAGCTATGGTTTTCACGTTTTCCACGACTTTCTTTTAGTTAGTTATGATTGATTCTTGACTTGAATATTTAAAAGAGAATTTCTAAAACTTTTACGATTTTTAATTTCTTTTTTTACTTAGTTGATCATTCTTGACTCAACCAGAGACTTTAAACTATTTGAGTAATGGTTAGGGTTTAATATATAATAAATACAATGTGAATAAATTAGACTTTGCTATATTACATTAAAACAAAGTATATTCATATTTGGGCAATTTGCTATACTTTGCAGATTTTCTATATATCTTGTTGACAATTTTGTTGAATTAGATCAGCAAACACTAAAAAAGTAGCTTTTTTTGGTTGATTGCAAAAAGTGGGTAGAGAATCAGACTATTATTGTGGTTTTTATATTTTATCTAAAAAATCAAAGGTTCTTTTATATTATAATTTCTTTTTTTCTTTTAATTTGTAATTGTTGTGTCTTTTCTCCATGGGAAGAATTCTAGACTTGATGAAGTGATCACTAGAATGTGGAATAAGCATGATTTAGTGGGGTTCTACTGCAAAAGAAGAAAATACTTGCTTCTTGTTTATTGATTGAACTCTGGATTCTTCAATTACATAACCAAAGCATATTAACATTCTTTTTCTCTGCCAATATTTAGTGGGATATAAACTAGTCATGTGGAGCAAAGTTCTCCCTCTATGCAATTTAAAAGCATATGTTTATAGATTTGAACCATTAAATTTTGCATTACAATTATTTTGAAAGGATTATTCTTGATAAATTAATTTCAAAACAATTATAATTCGGATCGTCAAATCAAACAATTCAATGGCCAAGATCTATAAATACATTACTTGCGGAAAACCCTATAAACATTATAATGTTTGTCCTAAGTTTAAGCAACAGCTTCAAAATTAACCTTACGAGGTCTCAGAAATCCTTAAGGTTCCTCTGCGATTCTTGGCCCCGTGATCGCCTTGTCTGGGCTCATACAAAAAATTGCTCCTTCTCGGTAAAGTCAGCCTACCACGTACCTTCATGTGGAACTAAAGAACAAGTTGCGATCTAGAACTTCTACATCAGGTACCCCTTCTTTGAGTTATTGGAATATAATATGGCGCCTCCCAGTTCTGCCAAAGCTAAGGTTTTTCATGTGGAAAATCTTCCAATGGATTTTACATACGTGTCTAGCATTGTCTTAACGCGTTAAAAATATTCCGCCAGTCTGCCCCTTATGCAGGACGGCGCCCGAATCAATAGGCCATGCACTTCTCACGGTCTTTGACCCAGACAAATTCCTTACTAAAGGGACTTTCCCGATGAATCTCCTTAGAATACACGGAGATGAAGATGTGGCTGCCCAGTTTGTCTATCTGGCTTGGAACATATGGTGTAACAAAAATAAGTTCATCTTTGGGGGAATAAGGCGTACTGCTATGGAAATTGTAAGCCTAGCTTCTGCTGCTGAATACAAACAGGCCATTGATCTTGTGAAATCCCCGGCTCATACACCTCGTGAACTTGTACCTACGACTGTCCTTCTACAGAATATAATTAAAGGAAAGGCCAAGGTTTATCATGACCAAGTTAGCGATCACAAAGGCAAGAATCTGCAACCTCCAAATGGTGTCTGTTGTAGCCTAGAATGCTGAAGCTTAATGTTGATGGGTCGCGGGATCAGCAGGAATTGGGGCTATCATCCGAGAACACGGCGGCAATTTTGTTGCAGAGTTCTCAAAATTCTTCCCAAACTCGTCTAGTTTAGAATATGCCGAAATATTGGGGGTGCTGGATGGTATCAGATTCATTATGGATAAAGGCTTAGGAATTTTTGAAATAGAATGTGATTGTATAGGAGTTGTCAATAGTATCCTCCGGTTAGAAGACGGCCTCTCTGTTGTAGGACATTTTATTAGCCTTATTAGGAATTTGTTAGGGCGCACAGGTGCCAATATTTCATACATTCATAGATCTTGCAACTATCTAGTTGATGTATTGGCTAAGTATGCTACGAGGACTAGAACCTCGTCTCAACGGTTTGGAGACCCTCCATGGTTCTTCCTACCACACAGTCTCTATGATTTTAACACATAACTTATTCTATTTTAACGAGTAAATTTTTACGATTCTGACTCTTCTAATAAATCATCTAATACATTATTAAGTATATTAATAGAATTATTACAAGTAAAACAACATAATTTATCAAGTGAAGTAATATGATTAATTCAAACTCATTAAATGGTGTTACTTCACTTATAACTATTTTATTAGTGTAATAGATAATGAACTGTGTTTAAACATCTAAAGTTATTATTACAGACGATTGATTATACACCGGGTCAAATATAAACAATCAACCAATAAGTAAACCAAGTAGGGACACATTCAGACTACTGTGAGTAGGAGTGTTATGTGAAAATGAATAAAGTCATTTGTGAATGTTGGTGAAAGTCCTCAGTCAAAGCTCTACTCGAACTTAAGTTTGCTCGAGTAACATGGAAGTCTAAGTTCAAACTTTTCTATTTTGCTACAAACTTGACTGATAAACTCATGTACAAACAACAACAAAGCCTTGATACTATGTAATTGAGGTCGGTTATATGAATTAATATAAGATTTTTGTGTGTCGTTCGCATGAATACATTCTCTCCATTTTCTTCTATCAAACATCATACCCTCATCCAAGCCTAACAAATGCATATCATTCTTGATGACTTCGATACAAACATTCTTCGGCCTTCCCCTCCCTCTTACAACCTCCTGCCTCCATCCTTTAAGATTCCGAACCGGAGCGCCACTCGGTCTTCTTTTTATGTTACCAATCCACCGCAATCGATTTTCCCTCATCTTTTCTTCAATATGTGCAACTCCTATTTTCTCTCGGATAATCTCATTTTTTACTCTATCATTTCTAGTATGCCCACACATTCATCGCATCATACACATCTCTATGACATTCATTTTCTGGGTATGGCATTTTTTCACAGCCCAACATTCTGTACCATTGAACAACGCGGGTCTAACAACGGTTCTATAAAACTTCCCCTTCAGTCTCAACTGTATATTGCGCACAAGACACTCGTTGCACCATTCCATTTCAATCAACCAAACTTTAACTCGATGCGTCACATCCCCATCAAAATCTCCATCTTCCTGAATGATAGAACCCAAATACCGAACATAATCATTCGCCACAATACTTTTGTCATCCAAACTAATTACACTTTACTCTCTACTTCAGCCGGCACTAAACTTACACTCCAAATACTCAGTTTTACTTCTACTAATTCTAAAGCCTTTAGATTCCAATGCTTGTCTACATACCTCCAACTTAGTGTTAACACCTACTCGAATCTCATCAATCAGAACAATATCATCACAAAATAACATACACCACTATATAGAGTCTTGTATATGATGAGTCACTTCATCCATAAACAAAGCAAAGAGAAACGGACTAAGTATTGAGCCTTCATGTACAACAATTGTAATAAGAAACTCCTCTGTCGTCCCGGAATAAATCATAACGTTCATATTGGCTTCATTATACATATCCTTAACAATCTCAATATACATACGGGGTATACATTATTTAGTCATCGACCACCACAGTACTTCTCGAGGAACCTTATCATAACCTTTCTCCAAAACAATTAACACCATGTGCAAATCCTTCATTCTCTCCATATAACGCTCAATCATTTGCCTCAGTAGGTGAATTGCCTCCATAGTTGAGCGCCCAGGCATAAAACTAAATTGGTTATCTAAAATACTCACAATTTTTCTCAATCTATATTCAATCACTCTTTCCCAAAGTTTCATAGTATGACTCATAAGTTTAATGCCACGATTGAACATCCCTTTTATTCTAGTACAACGGGACCGAAGTACTTTTCCTCCAATCTGATGGCATTTTATTTATCATAAATATCTTGTTGAAGAGGTTTAACAACCATTCAATACCTAAGTCTCCTAAAGAATTTCAAACCTCAACCGATATGTCATCAGGTCACACTGCCTTCATTGTTTTCATCTTTTTAAGTGCCTCTAGAACTTCTTTTTTCTGAATCCTACGTACAAAGTCACGGTTCACTTATTCATTTGAAATAGAAATATTTCTAATATTTTGCATTTGATTCCATTAAATAACCCATCAAAATAGGACTTCAATCTTACTTTAATATCCTCATCCTTCACCAAAATTTTATTTTCATCATCCTTGATACATTTTACCATACTAATGTCTCTTGTCATTTTCTCTCTTAAACAAGTAAGTCTATATATACCCTTCTCACCGTCCTTAGTGTTCAATTTAATATATACATCCTTATACACTTTTGATCTTGTCTTTATAACGACTATATTTGCTTATGTCTTAGCAGCATTATACTTTGCAACATTTTCATCACTTCTAAAGTTCCCAAGGGCTGTATAACTCTCGCTCTTCTATTTTATACCTTCTCTAACCACATTGTTCCACCAAGATGTATCATTACCTAATGGTGCATTTCCTCTAGATTCGCCGAGCACTTTCTTAGCCACTTTCTGAATACCCTGTGACATCTTCCCGACATAGAATTGGGATCCACAAAAACTATTTGATCTTCTCTATGTAGCTTCAACCACTTGATTTTGGGAAATACCTATGTTTTCTCTTCCTAACATTTTTCCCAAACAGAAAATCGAGACTAGCAACCGGCGTTATGTAACCACGCTCTCACCAGGAATAACCTTAAAATCCTTACAGCTACTTCGAAACATACTCCTCACTAGAAAGAAATCTATCTGACTAGCATATAAGTCACTTTTCTTGAACCAGCTGTTTGTAATAATAAAATCATACGCCAAAGCAAAATCAAGAATATCGTTACCTACTTGATTTCTATCTCCAAACTCTAAACCTCCATGCACACTTTCAAACCCACTATGGCTCGAACCTACATGTCCATTTAAGTCACCAGGAATAACCTTCTTGCGGTATACTTTGTACTACGTCGTATAAATCCTCCCAAAACTGTTTCTTAAAGGCATCATTCAACTCTACTTGGGGTGCATAAGTATTGATGATCGTAACAATTTCACCATCTATCATGAACTTAATGATAATGATCCTATCACTTTTTCTACAAAGCTCAACTACATCATTGATGAAATCACGGTGTACAATTATCCCAACTCCATTTATATTATTGTCTTTACCTGAATACCAAAACTTGTAATTCCACGAAATTATTATTTTCACTTTCTCACCAACACGCTTAGTTTCTTGAACACACAAAATATCAATATTTCATCTTACCATTACCTCTACTAGTTATGTCAGTCCTCCAGTCAAAGATTCAATGTTCCAAGACGCCAAACAAACTCTGCCACTATTAACCGGTCTATTAACAGGTAACCATCCTAAACTAGTGCGCTTTTTGCATACTTGACACCATATCCAGATGCTGACGTCGCTTCCGGGCGAAGACCTAGCAACCATTGCATATTTATCACTACACATGGGTCTAGGAGTGCAGCGCGTCGCTGAGTAGGGAACACCCCCCACGAATTTCTTATATCAATTCATGTCATTAGATGAGACCAACAGTAAGTATCGCAAACTAGAGTCCATGACACTCACAGGTAGGGACCAACATTAAGTATCACGAACTAAATTCACAATACTCACTGGCGGAGTTTCGTGTAAAAAAAAATTCAATATAAAGAAATAAACAAAATATTCTGTTTTTATACACCATAAAAATCGTTATATTTGTACACTAACAATTTTCACTTTTCTGTTAGTGTCACAACATTTATTTAAGCCCTCAGCAACATAAACAATTTTTTAGTATTCCATTTTGTTTCAAATTAGTCAAACCGGTGTGAACTCCGACCACTTATTAGCACGTGTTTGACACACGTCGTCGAAATCAGGGGTAAAAATACCAATTCATAATTTTTCCCTAAATAACTATAATAGTCCAACCTTATCCGACTCGAACCCTAATCAAACTCATTCACCTACCAATCCACTCACACTCTTCTCTTCCTCATACCTTTTTTTTTTCTTCATTACCTGCCCTATCAAAAAGACCCGGACCGGGTTCATCTGTCACTTTCATCTTCTCCTTCCCTCAAATCTCCTCCACCACTGCCATATGCCTTCTACAATAGTCTCATTTTCGATTCACACCCAGCAAAATAAGTATGAATCTGATGTAAATTTTACAAACCCATTTGTAATTAATGAATATGGTATTAACTTTTTTGTTCAATCACACAAAGAAGAAGAAAATTTTAGTGTGGGGAAAGATGAAGGAGTGGTTGGGGTCGATTTTTTCTTTTGTGGTATTCTAAGCTTTTGCATGGCTGGAGGAGATGGTTGTAGAGAGAGATGAAGATAGAAGTAGGATGATGAATTGACATCTTACCCTTAACTCTTGTGACATATGTCAAGCGCGTGCAAATAAGTGGCCAGAATATATGTTTGTTTAACTAATTTTACAGAATGTACTGTGCAAAAAATTGCACATGCTTCTAAAGGCTTAAATAAAAGTTTTGTAATACAAATAAAAACTTAAAATTATTGGTGTATAAATATAATAAATTGCTCTATATATTATTCTAGGCTTGTGATAATACTAGAACAAATTTTGCTCATATGACAAAATTACCCCTCCCTACCAATTAATCATTATCTCTCTTGTCTTCGCCTTTTCCCTTCCCACACGCATGCCTCTCTGCTCTATCCAGTATTCTCTTTTCTAAGCGAATATTTCCCTTTCTCCATCAATTCTGAAGCTATGCCTTCACACTTCTTTTCTCAATAACTTTCAGGTCTCTTTTCTTTTGTTTTTCAAGTCATTTGAGATCTTCCTTGTTTGTTGATTTCCATTGTTATCATGGAGAGAAGTAAACCCGCAATTTATAAGACAAAATAGAATATTCGGTTGCCAGTGGTGAGCCCAATTCCGTTTTCGGTGATTTTATGCCCAATGGCTGCCAGAGGTGTCCTATCCTTGATGAGACTTTGAAGAATTTCTTTTAGAAGTATGGCAGCAGACCGTCTCGAATAATATTAAGGACATATTCTAGTTATTAATGTTAGACCCCTAATTTTTTTTAAAAAAAAATATATTAATGATAGAAGTTTCAAAATATAATACAGTATACCCAAATGATCGTCCCCAAAACATTTACTTCTTCCTCCTCCATTGTTTTTGCTTTGAAACTTTAGCTAGTGAGCTTTTATACCGAGTAAGTGATTAACAATTCTTATTATATATATATATATATATATATATATAAGAAAAAATTGGGGCTCCAATTTTTGAAGGCCTGTACGATCGAGCTTTTTAGACAACCACATACCCAGTCCTATATGGAAGGAGGACAATTGTCCTGACAATATCTTCTACATTTTTGCTAATTAAAAGATTAACCATTAGAATGGTCCAAAACCATATCGAGGTTACAATAAGTGTCTCCCCTATCACAAAGAATCGACGGTGGAATGGCAGAAGAATCAATATACCCTATAACAGAATTAGATTTTGCCCATTGAACCAAGTTATGGGCATGAGAATTGGCTATCCTATTGACATAGCTAATATTCCGAGATTTAAAACAGTCAATAATAGCTCTACCAGGCTTAATAAAATCAAATATTGTCCAATGAATCTCATCAAAATGACCTTTAAGCCCTCTAAGAACATTTAGGCAATCACCTTCAACAAAAGCATTCTGGAAATTTAACAATTGTAGAGTTTTCATTGCCATCAGAGCAGCAAAAGCCTCTGCTTCAAAAGTTGTTCTAGCTTGAAATCTCTAAATCCAAATCCCCAGAATCTCATCTTTATCATTTCTGAAAAGAAAATCACTCACTCATTCATCCTCCTTAATGAAACCATCATCAAAGTTGATCTTTATAGAATTTTTGGGAGGGAGTTTCCAGATAGTTTGGTTATGTTTGACACCTCTATTCAGCATTATCCCTATGGCACCATCCCAGTATAGTCTAGATTTGTTTTCGATTTGCAGCAACACTTCTTCCCATTTCCTTCTTTGTTTTCCATGTAGAATCTCATTCCTGTGCATCCAAGACTAATCCAAGAAGACTGCAAAGAAATTAAGAAATTCAGTTGTAGATTCATTTGTAATTGGAAAATTATTAGAAGATAAAAAGACTTCCCTTATCCATCTTGAAATGCTCCAGTCCTAGATATGTTCCAATTTGATATGCCATTTGGAATTAAACCCCACAACCTTTGCATAGGGGCGTTTGATGAAGATATGTTCCAAAGTTTCTACTTCACCTTGACAAACGAGGCAAGTGTCTTCCTGTATTTTGAAACAATACTTCAATCTTTCCCTGGTGAGTAGAGCATTACTTAAAATCTTCCAGATGAAGTGCTTATGCGTATTATGCAAGTTTGAGTGCCACAAGAATTTCCAGTATTTCCTATTAATAAGATAGACCTCGCCAACCCTTACTTGGTTTACTGATCTGTAAGCATATTTTAACAGTAAATTGCCCTGACGAAGAGGGCAACCAACCCAGATAGTCATGTTCCCTAGAGGGAATAATTTTCAAGACAGCATTAGCAGTACTAAGTTGAAATATTTCTTAACCAACTCTTTATTACAACCTCTATCAGCAGTCTGCATAAGCTCACTAACCAACCTGGGAGAATCAAACTTACTTTGTTCCCAACTAATCCTAAACCCCTCCACATAGGGAAACATGTATCCTCCCAGATACTAGCATCAGACTGAACCCCCACATTAATACAAGTCATTTTTTTTTAGAACATCCACACGTTTCATAATCACATACCAAATCCAAGAAGCATTACTCACACACACAGAGACATATTAAGAAGATTTCCACCTCTCATATACTTGGCTTTCATCATTTTAACCGAAGTCTTATCACTGGTATTCAAGATAGCCCACCCTAATTTGGCCACACATGATTTGTTCATGTCTAAAGCTCTCATAAAATCAAGTCCCCCAGCTAACTTAGGGACACACATAAAATCCCAATATTTGAGATAAAGATGCCTACCAGAATTCTCTTTGAAACCCCACCAGAAATCCCTACTTAAACAGTCAAGCTTATGACATAAAGAAACAAGTAATAAGATATTCTGCATAATGTGAATAGGCAAAGATTGGGCAACAAATTTTACCAAAATTGTTTTTCCAACATGTGATAGAGCTGACATCTTCCAGCTTAAAAGTTTCCTTCTCAATTTCTCTACCACAGCCAGAGATACTGCGGCTCAGGAGGTAAGACGATTCACTTCCAACTGGTAGGTTGGGAGTTCGAGTCATGTTGGAGGGAAAGTGGGGAACCACTATCGATCATCCTTAAAAAAGAAAAAAGAAATCTCCACCACAGGATAGAAAGCTTCTTTTTTTATTTCCCTTTACAAAAAAAGCTTCCCAGGTAGGATGCTTTGTGATCACACTCTCTCATGCCCAGAATAGTACACACCTCTTCCTTAAGCAAGGTATCCACATTCTTACTAAAGTGGACAACAGATTTCTTAAAGTTGATTGCTTGCCCAGACCACATACAAAACAGGTCAATACATTCCATCACCTCATTTGCTTCTTCAAGATTAGCCCTGCAGAATATAGTGATATCATCAACAAACAACAAATGGGAAATACTAATAGCAGTTATACTTACCTTAATCCCTTTGATTCTGCCCTCTAATTCAATATTAGAAATCATCCTAGAGATCAAATCAAAAATAAAAATAAAAAAGAGCAGGGGATATAGGGTCACCTTGTCTTAGCCCTCTAGTAGGATTAAAGAAACCATATGGAGAACCATTAACAACGATAGAAAAATATGCACTGAAAAATAAGATTAATAAACTGAACACAGAAACCATGCATTTTCAAAATTCTAACAAGTAAACTCCACTCAATCTTATCATAAGCCTTAGACATATCAATCTTAAGAGCCATAAGGCCAAGCTTGCCTTTGTTACCATTCATATGATGCATCAGTTCATGAGACACAATGATATAATCAGACATAAGTATACCAGGGATGAAAGCAACTTTAGAAGGAGAAATGATAACATCAAGTAAAGGTCTAATCCTATCAGTTAACACCTTAGTTATAATCTTATATGCAATATTACATAGAGAAATGGCCCTATAATGATCAATCTTAAATGCATTATCATTCTTGGAAATCAGGGAGATGAAAGTATGATTCAGATATTTAAGCATATGTCCCTTAAGAAAGAAAAACTTAACAACATCCACTAAAGATTGACCAACAATACTCCAATAATTCTTAAAAAAACAAGGAGTCATACCATCATGCCCAGGACTTTTACTTGACTTCATATCAAACACAATTACCTTGATCTCCTCATAAGTAGGAATTTCACAAAATTCCTTATTTACATCCTTTGAGATTGATGGTTGGATTAAATCATGCAAGTTCTCAGGAAAACAAGGTTTAGTATATTCAAAGAGATTAACAAACGAATTTAAGAATTACCAATGTCATTCCTTTTTAAAAGCCAAATATCAATAGGGGAAAGAAGAAAATCTATAGTATTGTGCCTCCTATGGATAATAGTAGAAAGATAGAAAAATGGGTGTTAGCATCACCCTCTTCCAGCCACAATGCTTGAGCTTTGTTCCACCATAGAAGTTGCTCCCTCTTAAGAACCTCATCTAGATCTAACTGGATTTCTTTCTCCTTAGCAACCACCAACACAGATTGAGAAAGATTTAGATGAATTTCAATATCCTTTTTTAGATTATTAATAACAGATTGAACATGACCAAAAGAACTTTTGAACACGTGGTCTTTATACGTTTGTCAGTCTTAAAGTTATTTTTGTCAATTTAAGTCATTAACACCAGGGATATGTGCAGAAAAAAATGATTAAAAGTGGCAGAAACTTACTAGTTTCACACTAATTTGATAAAAGCAGTAGTTCGAAAATAAATTATGCACAAAAATAGCTAAAATAAAAGTTTACTAATAAAAAAAAAGTAAAAATTATTTATGTATATATAAGAAGTTTTCTCTTATTTTATATATTAACTTTGTATGTCGCTAACAAAAATTGATCCCTTAGATAGAACCATTATAACTCGTGGATTTTCTTTAGAAAAATAGGAAATCAGCCAAATAAAATTGTAACACTTCTGTTCATCATATACCTTTCTTTTTCTTAATCATGCCACTCTCTACTAAAAATTATAGAAGAGATTTTTTATGTGTTTAACTATACTTTGGGTATTTAGCAACAACTATACTTTGGGTAAAATTTGTACCAACAACAAACTCGATAATATAAAGTGTAGGTTCGAAAAAAAACTCAAGCTCACCTCGTGTTCAAGCTAATAACTACTCTGCTCAAGCTCGCACTAGTCATCAAAGGTCCAATAGCCCAGTGGGTCATTGGCCGGCCCGTGACCGATAGGTTTCGGGATCGATACCCTCCCCAAGCATGGAGTAAGCTTTAATTGTCTCCCTTCTAGGATTCTCTTCTCCTCTTTGAGGTTGGTTCTCTCCCCTTTGGGGTTCCGCCCTCGGGCGTTCAAAAAAAAAAAGCTCGCACTAGTCTCAAATAATTCGCAACCCCAATTATTCTTATATTTAGATAAAAACAACCCCTACATGTGGTAGGGATCAAAGGTTTTTTGAATTATATTAAATATATGAATGAAAGTTTTTTTCATGTACCGAGTATTTATATATTGTTTTTATTCATTTCTTACCCACAAAAAAAAGTAAAAGGGAATAAGAAGCGAAAACTAGACAAAAATATTTTCTTTTTTCATAACAGGGATTACAAGGAACCTTGTTCTCTGGCTGTTCCTAATTCTTGACCAACTTTGTATATTGGGGAATAACCAGAACTGAATATACTATACATACGTGATTTAATTGAGTTTAGTTTGGATTTGAGTTTGAAATTGATGTCTAAAATCTTTTTGAATTGAAATATGAAACATTAAATCATTTAAAATTTAAATTAAATTTAAGACTAATTTAAAAGTGAGATTAAAATTTCAGATTGAGATAAAATCCAAGCAAAGCACTTTGTGGGGGTGGTCGACTATTGAACTTCATTCATTATTTTATTTTATTATAAAAAGAAATAAATGCTAACAAATACATCTGCGGTTGCAAGTTGCTACCTCTAAGACTTTTGTTTATCACAACAAACAAATTGATAGTGGCAATCAGGCACAAATAGATTTGCAACAATGCATTAAAATAATTGCAAATAATATTGGACCACACAAACCTCAAAAAGATAGAAACTTCTTTTTCGTTAACTGTTCTTTGTTTAAAGAGTGTGGTTGGTAAAGAGAGGAAAGGAAAGGTATTTTTAGAGATGTGTCAATGTGTGGTTTAATGAGACCCCATATGGAAGATTCACAATTTTAAAGTTTGAGGTTTGAGATTTTGTTTTTTAAGTCCGATTGGGCGGTTATCCCATATAGGGGAAAGAGAACTGTCTTAAACGAGGAAGAGATAGCCCTAAAAAGGAAAATTAAAGCTTGTCGCACGCATGAGGAGGGTATCGAACCCACGAGGTTGTGGACAGGCGTCTGCCCAGTAGGATAGGACACCTTTGATAAAGTTTGAGGTTTGAGATTTTGTTTTTCTTTATTATATTAAAGCCTTTTTTTTTTTTTTGATAAATATTATTATATTAGAAGCTGAATATACAACGTTTTTTTTATTTTTTTTATTTTGCTGAATATACAACGTTAATGAGGTACAATGATAACAACGATAAGTTAACATAATATGTCAATAAATTGCCCCAATAAAAAAAGGTCATGTTTAATCTTGTCGAGCATCTATAAGGGTCAATCTAAGTATTTATCAGCGTTTTAGTGAGGTAAGGGACGATTACAGGGGTGGGATAGTTGCCCCTCGAGATTTTTAAATTTTTTACTAGATATAGTAAATTGTATATATAGTTCGGAATATTTGATCAAATTCACCCCCAACATTTTATTTGCAGTTTTTATATGTAGTTCGGCATACTGCAACCTAAAAGTCCTAACTTCGTCCCTTAGTGAGGTAAAAATGAGTATTGATTAGCGAGAGAGATAATTCGTAATACACCTTAGTGCCTATTAGTTTGGGGTGAAAATCGCCTGTTCCTGTGTATATCCATATTTCTGTACCTAACCAATCAGACTTCACGATGTGAACATTTCTTTCAAATATATATACACATGGTAAATTGTGGTTGGTTGGATAAAGTAATAGAGCTGATTTTTTGACATTAGTTTGATTCTTATTTCCTTCACTAACGTAAGTTATTTTGAACAACTACAGTTGAATCTAAAACACATACACAAATAAAGGGAAAAAGAAAAAAGAAAAATTGATTGTTTGATACTCTCTCCATCTCAAAATAAGGTTAACATTTGAATTTTTCACATAGATTAAGAAATTCCTAAAAACAATAAAAGTTAAAACTAAAAGACTAATATATCCTCATTAACTATTTCTTTGAAATTGAAATTGTAGTTAAAAGAAAAGTAAAAGGAGGGTAAAAATGGTACAAGTTCATTAATTTTTTATTGATAGTCTAATTGTTAACATTATTTTGAAATTTTTTATTAAATTTGAACTAATCCAAAATAAACCATACTCAACTCATATACACCCCTAAACTAGAAAGTGATCCAATGCAAGAACTAAGAAAGAGATTAGATCAAGAACCAATAATTAAAATTTCCTTCCTAAATGAAAACAAAGGATGCTTTCATGATGTAATTTCCGTCCTTAGTGGGCAACTTTGCTGATTTGCCACCCAATGAATTTGACAGAAAACTGAACTATGGAATATTTAATATTTAAATGACAATACATTGATATGATTTTTTAACTTATAAAAGCGAATCTCTTTTTTTTTTTAAAAATAGTGTGGTGAGAATGCAAACAAAAAAAAAACTTGTGACTGCCTAACTCCACTAGTTATTGGCAAAGAGAAAGAAGAAACATTGGATAAAATAGAAATAATAATAATAATAAACTTACCAAAAAACTTTATGCTTTCTTTAATCCAAATTTCAATATACTTAGGTGTACTTGGATTGAGTTTGGATTGGGTTTGATACTTGAATTGAAATACAAACTTTTTTCATTAAATCTGGAAATAAAACATTAAGTATTAAATCATGAAGAATTTTGTTTCAAGTTAACACTAATATGGGACTAAAACTAGGAATCTTATATTGAGACCAAATCCAATCAGATACTCACTTTATCCCTAAATATAAGACTTTCATTATATTTGTGAAAATTCAAAAAATAAAATTTTTGATGTTTTTGTAATTAAAATATCAATTTTTTTTTAAGCCCGAAAGGGTGTTGCCCCCGAGGGGGAGAGTGCAGAGAGTACCCTAGAAAGGCCGATTAAAGCACGCCCCATGCCTGGGGAGGGTATTGCCTCACTAGAGGAGGAGGAGGACGCCTCACCAGAGGAGGAGATTATTGCCCCAATAAATGGGGAGATACGGGAATCGGGGCCCTTGTTCGGGTAGCTTTACCACTTGGGCTACCCGATTCCCATAATTAAAATATCAATATTACTCTCTTAAATATGACTTTACACTAGTACTGTCAAAACGGGTATGTCCGCCCTTCCCGCCCTGCCCCGTCATGGGCATGTCTTAAATGGGGATGGGCGGGCATGCCCGCTTTTTTCACGGGCCATCAAAAGGGATGCCCGTACCCACCCGCCGAATACCCGTGGGCAAATGGGCATGCCCGCGACCCTTATTATTAATTTTGTTTTTTTTTAAAAAAAAAATAGATTAAATCCAAAAAATTCAACAAAATGTAATTCTTTCTCATTCGGTTGCAGTTTATAGTCCTGTAGAGGGTAAATAAATATCCAAAATAGTTCAAGAACAATCAAATAAAAGTCCACAATATCCAAAATAGTTATAAAAAAACAATCAAAATCCATAATTTAAAAAATGTCAACTATCCAAAATTAACAAACATATTGCTGAAGTCAAAGCAACAAAAAATAGATACTTTTTTTTTTTAATATCCTATATCTATTGATCTAGATCTTGAACACTAGAAGTATTATTTGAATCCACCTTAAATAATGTTGATTCCTCCTCCTCGTCTCCACCTATAAAACACAAACAACTTGAGAAGTTAGAATTTAAAACATTATAAATGGTAAATGATAAATAGTAAGTTAGAACATAATTTAGTTACATTCGGAGATGAAACCGTTAATATTTGGGTAATAGAAGTATAGAACGGCTTCAAGGGGCTTTGGCCAAGATATATAGGACGGCTCAAATTTTATCTTGGGGTTTTAGGGGTTTTTTTTCCTCTTTCTTTTGGCTCTCAAGTCTCAACTGTGAAAATTAATCCATATCCAAAATTTTAAAAAAAAAAAAAAAAAAAAAAGAAGAAAGAAAACAAAGCGGGCATGCCCGGTTGCAACCCGCCCATACCCGCATTGCCCGTTACCCGAACGGGTATGCCCATTAATACCCGCATTTAAATGGGCATGTAATTCATATCCCCATACCCGCCCATTAAGCTCACGGGGCGGGTATGCCCGCGGGCATATGCCCATTTTGACAGCTCTACCTTACACTACTAATTTTATTTAAGAAAGGAATATTGATATTTTGATTAAAAAAATATTTTTATTTTATTTTTGTAACATGTATTGAAAATTTTATATTTAGGAATAGAGATAGTATTTATTATTCACCAAAGAAGAAACTCTTACCACATATAGCCGATTTCCGTATATTTTGTGGAAGTTGACGTAAACTTCCATCTCCAATCTCCCACAAAATGAATATGTCAAGTGATCAGACTATTCCCTGAATATATACCAAAACAGTATCGATATCATTTCATCAGTTTACATATTGAAAATTAACAGTAAGGTTAGTGGAGGAGTCGGGAATTTGTTATTGGGGGCAAATATTTTACTGAAATTTTTAAGGAAAAAATACATATTTATATGAAAATATTACCAAAAAAAAAAAAATTTCTTATAAAAAAATTCGTCGTTTCTGAAACTATTGGGAGCGGGCTCCGCCACTGAGTAAGGTTCATTAATTCGCAGCATTTTGAAAATATCTAATATTTTTTTCCTAGTATGAAGAGTATTCTATCAATTGTTTGAAAGTAGTTACTGTATATATTTTTGTGGGAAAAAAATCCTCTGTCCCCGTCAGTGTATGTCCCGTGTCCCCAGTCAATCACAATTCACCATGTGTATATATAATTAAAACAAATATTTATATAGTAAATTCTGATTGGTTAGGGACACGGGGACATACACAAACGGGGACAGAGGATTTTCACCCGTTTTTGTGAGAGTGCAGTTATTTTCGTTTTGTGATTTTTTGTCATTCAAATATTTTTTTTCAAAATTTATTACCTAAGTATTTAATATTTGGCTAAAAGTAAATTGTCATCACTTTTTACGGTAGTCTCAGTTCGACATGTGTCGAGCATGTGACTGAAAATTAGGAGTGTTCATTAAAAATCGAAATCGGCCAAACCAAACTGATCCAAACCAATCCAAATCGATTTTTCGATTTGAGTGGTGCATTGGACTGGTTTCGATTTGGACTAAATTAAAACCAAACTTTTGGTTTGGTTTAAATTTTTTTATAATCCAAACTGAATATATATATATATATATATATTAAAGAACTCTTTTTGTAATAAAACATATTGAACTTCTTATTTATACCATGATAAGCAAGCTCTTCAAGTAGTAAAGTAAGAGATTGAATATCCATCTGTTGTATGTGGTTTTAGATTCACCTGAAGTTTTTATTTTACTTTGAAACTAATAATGGTATAATTTTTGTATTTGTTGCTTTGTTCCTCGTAGGATAATTTATCGGTAATTTTTTTTTGAATTTCAATAATCAAGATTAAGCCTTTATATTTCATTATTTTTTTGTGGTGTTTAATTTGTGAAAAACAATAGACCTATTTCTTTATATATTTAGTAGCTAGGTAATTATATAAAAAAAATTATTTTATTTTTACTTTATATTGAAGTTCAAGAATCAAGAATTTATATTTCATTATTTTGTTTTTGATTGTGTTTAAATTTTTTTTAGTCTTATTCTTTATATTTTTATCAGCTAAGTAATTATATATAAAAAATAATTTTATTTTTACTTTATAATCAATATATTTTATATCTACCAAAAACCGAACAACCAAAACCAAACCAAACAAAACAAATACAAATCGAATGCATCGGTTTGATATTTTGTATTGGTTGGATTGGTTTCTAAATTTTCAAACTGAATATTTCAGTTTGGTTTCAAAAATGTGTAAAATCGAACCAACCTGAACCATGAAACCCCCTAGTGAAATTAGAGGGGTAGAAAAATAAAAATTATTCGAAAATCACTCTAAACTCACTTAATCTAGGTTACAATCGAATTTTGACCCACACTTAAGTTTATGGTTAAGAGATAGTTAAGTAAGTTTAGAATGATTTTATTTTTCTACCCTTAAATTTTGAATAACATGCTCGACAAATGTTGAACTATGTCGGAAACCACCGCGAAGTGGTGACAGTTTATTTTTAATCAAATATAAATACTAAAGTGATCTATTTAGTAAAAAAGTAATTAAGTGACAAAAACCTCAAAACGTAAATAGTTTAAATTAAGAAAATAAAAGGTAAGATAATTTGGTAATAAAAATTAAAGTATTTTTTTAATATAAATATCAATATTATTTTCTTAAATAAAACTTTTATATTACTAATTCTATTTAAGTGAGTAATATTGATATTTTATTTAAAAAATACTTTATTTTTTGCTTTCTTAATTTTGCAAAATGTACTACAAGTCTTATATTAAAAAATGAAGAGAGTATTACTCTATTAAATAAAGCTTATATATCACTAATTCTATTTAAGAGAGTAATATTGATATTTTGACTAATAAACTATCTTAATTTTTGTTTTATTAATTTTTGCGGCATGTCATAAACGACTTATATTATTGAATGTAGGCATTAGATAATAAGATAGCCCTTTAGGTTAACATTTAACATCTTCTAATAGCACAACAGCATTCAGAATCCAATTCCACAAGTCGTAGATAAGAACATACTGAGAAAGAAAGAAAAAAAAAAGCTTCTTCAATTAAGGGATTTTCATCTGATTTTGATTACAGGAAGCATTCTGACCTAGGACCACTTTTAGTATTATTTACATCAAGAAATTATATAAAAATGGCTAAGCAAAGCCAGTCATTTGAAGTACTATATATCTTAAGGTAGGAAAAGACAAGAAACCTTAGTACTATGCACCAGAAGTATTGCTCACATATACACATGAATCCAGACAATAACATAATCATGGGACCCATCTATCCCAATTTTGAAGTGCTCTTTGTACATAAAAGGTGATACTCATACCCCAGGGCTCCCATCTCCTGATCTGATAAGAATTGTGTAGGATGTTAATCAAGATAACTCAGTGACTCAATTGGTGGGAGGCTTGTTTTAACCCACCGTAAGAAGCTACCTTCAATTTCCACACTGTAGCTGTCAAAATTCGAACATTCGCCCTTGTACACAATCTGCTACCCCGAACCAACTGGGTTACTCTTGCAGATTTGAAGTGCTTTTTGAGTCGTCAAATTATATTAAAGACATTGATAAAATATTTTCTTTTCTCTAATAATTTCCACCTTTTGAAAAATTGACAAAGTTTTCATCACCAATCACGAAATCCGATTGGCTGTTTAGAGTTTCATATGGTTCTGACTTCTGAAATTGCTAAACCTTCTGAAATCCGAGAAAGCAGTGGGAACACGTCAATTTCCTTTTTTTTTTTTTAATAAATTTAGTTTCCATTAATCACAAATGCGAAAAGCCATTCTGATCGAAAGGAAAATCTAAAAATACGGAAAGTAAAAAGTTATACTGATGATTTAAAAAATCGCGATAAAAAGACAAAAAGACACCCAAAAAAACTTGGATGGTTAGAAAAAAAGCAACTAGAAAAGCTAATCATTAAACAAATACATAATCTTCTACTCGAAAGCATCTTCATCGCAATCCCTCGATCCACGAGGGGACGAGGGAGAATATTACTTTCAACATCTTCCCGTAGAGGTCGACAATTTATATGACCAGTGGGCGTATCAACCGTCCCTACAAATTGCCTCGGGAAGATGTAAAAAGTTGATAAAGGGCCCAGATCTAGTCCGGGTTGAACAAATCCTCCTAGAAACATAGAAAAAATCTAGATCTGTGAAGATCTGAGACTCATCTAACCACTGTGTCTTGAATCTTAAAGAAAAAACTCTGAAAAAGGTTTCATATGATTCGTATTACAAAATAGAGTAATATAAACATAACAAACGGATCAAGATTTGTCCATTGACCGTAGTCAATGGCCAAATCTGGCCACCAGCAGCAGAAGGAACAGGGAAAAGAGAGAGAAGAGAGAGAAAAAGGGGAGGAAAAAAAAGGGTTACTAGAAAAGAAATCTTTGTATACTTGTTTTTTAATTTCCTATTTGTGATGTTACTTATTAACTTATAATTTAAATAGAGTAAAAATACATTATATTTATTACAATTATTTTATTTTTATGTGGCACATGACCCAGTAACGGAGTTACTGCATGAGCCACGACAAACCATGCTATAAACATGAGATATCAAGAAATATAAATCCATCAGCTTTCAGCTTCTTGCATTATAATATAAAGGAGAAAATGAGATTATATTAGCTTAGGACAAAAACAGTACCAAGCAATACATTCATACTTTTTAGGGAGGGGGATATGGGAATCGATCCCAGGATCTTACCCCTGGGATGTAGTGCCTTTTCAACTGGGGCAACCGTTTCCCATGCAATACATTCATACTTACATACATATATACAAAAATGTATGTCCCATTCTATAATCCATTAATTAGAAATTGTCACGTGTTAATTTTTTTTCAAGGTTTCATTAATTCTTTTAGGATATAGTTTATAATTAAAAAAAATTAACAAATGAAAATTTCTTTTTTATGAACAAGACACGAGACACAAAATGTGGAAAATTTAATTATATGACCGTCCTTGTGAAACTGGTTCTACAGTTCTCTCACATGAATTGGACGGACCTATTTGCAGATGTGGACTCCCTTCCATTCATGTGAGGGAACAGATCAGTTCCACAAAAACGGTTCCACAAACTGATCTAGACCAATCCAAATCGATTTTTCTGTTTGAGTGGTGCATTGGACTTGTTTCGGTTGGGACTAAATTAAAATTGAACTTTCGATTTGGTTTAACTTTTTTTATAATTCGAACCGAACCGAACCGAATATATATATATATATATATATATTAAAGAACTCTTTTTGTAATAAAAATATTGAACTTCTTATTTATACCATGACAAGCAAGCTCTGCAAGTGCTAAAGTAAGAGATTGAATATCCATATGTTGTATGTGGTTTCAGATTCATCTGAAGTTTTTATTTTACTTTGAAACTAATAATGGTATAATTTTTGTATTTGTTGCTTTGTTCCTCATAGGATAATTTATCGGCAATTGTTTGAATTTCAAGAATCAAGATTAAGCCTTTATATTTCATTATTTGTCGTGTTTAATTTGTGAAAAAAAATAGATCTATTTTTTTATATTTTTAATAGCTAGGTAATTATATAAAAAAAAAAAAAAGTTTTATTTTTACTTTATATTGAAATTTAAAAATCAAGAATTTCTATTTCATTATTTTGTTTTTGATTGTGTTCAACTTGTATTTCTTTATATTTTTAGCAGCGAAGTAATTATATATAAAATAATAATTTTATTTTTACTTTATAATCAATATATTTTATATCTACCAAAAATCGAACAACCAAAAAACCGAACAACCAAAACCTTAGTACAACAGCATTCAGAATCCAATTCCACAAGCCGTAGTTAAGAACATACTGAGAAAAAAAGCTTCTTCAATTAAGGGATTTTCATCTGATTTTGATTACAGGAAGCAATCTGGCCTAGGACCACTTTTAGTATTATTTACATCAAGAAATTATATAAAAATGGCTAAGCAAAGCCAGTCATTTGAAGTACTATATATCTTAAGGTAGGAAAAGACAATAAACCTTAGTACTATGCACCAGAAGTATTGCTCACATATACACATGAATCCAGACAATAACATAATCATGGGACCCATCTATCACAATTTTGAAGTGCTCTTTGTACATAAAAGGTGATACTCATGCCCCGGGCTCTCACCAGTGACGGATCCAAAAAAGGGTGACCCCACTCAAAAAAAAAAAAATTTTTAATTATATATGATGTATTTTACTCCATTTAGATAATAAATGTATAAATGACTCCAGTGAATTATTGTGTATATCAAATTACCCCAGTGATTTTTTTTTTTTAATTATATATGTTATATTTTACTCCATTTAGATAATAAATGTATAAATGACCGCAGTCAATTGTTGTGTATATCAAATGACTCCAGTGAAATTTTTTTCTGGATCCGGAACTGGCTCCCACCTCTTGATCTGATAAGAATTGTGTAGGATGTTAATCAAGGTGACCCAGTAAATTCAATTATATGACTGTCTTTATGAAACTGACTCCACAGTTCTCTCACATGAATTAGACGGACCTATTTGCAGACTTGGGCTCCCTTCCATTCATGTGAGAGAACAGACCAGTTCCACAAAGACGATTATAGGTTCGAGTGACTTCAAAATAAGGATAGACGATTCTTACCGGATGAATAATGGATATTGCTGCCGTAAGCTCCAACTGTTATTCCTCTGGCCCACTTCTAAGGCCTTCTTCTCCTATAAAAGCCATCTAATCCTCCTCATGCAATGATCCACTACCCTCTTAAATCACTATCTTGCATAACAAAAGAACTTAAAGCATCACCTTCAAATATATTCAGACAGCCATGATCCAATCTGAATCCACAACAGGAATCCACTTCTTCACCCCTGAAAATCACCTTCCTTTTCCTTCTAACATGAACTTGATCCAAAACAGCTTCCCAGGAGGAGAAGGACTATACTTAAATTATCAGCAATATTCCTCATCCAGCTTAAGCAATACCTACTCAAGTACCTCAGATGAAGCAGAGGATCACCAACAACAACATCGAATCATTGATGAAAGAAAGCAAAGGAGAATGATATCTAACCGAGAATCGGCTCGAAGGTCAAGGATGAGAAAACAAAGGCATCTTGATGAGCTTTCGTCAATGGTGGTCCATCTTAGGACTGAGAATACTAATCTCATTGATAAGTTGAATAATGTTTTAGGGAACCATGATAATGTTCTTGAAGAAAACGCACGCCTTAAAGAAGAGGCTTCGAATCTCAGACAGATGCTTACTGATCATCTCCCACTTGGAAGTGATCCTAATTACATGAATGGTTTAAGAGATCTTGATGAGGTTACTTGTAACACCGCTCATCTCAGGGATGAATCATCTAACCAATCCATCTCTTCAGATCGGCTTCACTGAAAAGCTCTTAGAAAGAGACAAAACAAACAGAGCTGTTTGTCTGCCTTCTTCATACTATCTCCATTCCATAATATAAGCCATTTAGAACAAAAATAAATTAAAAAATTAAAAAATCGTACCCAGTGCACAAGGCTCCCGCATCAGCAGGATCTGGGGAAGGTCCTGATATACGCAAGTCTTACCTTTGTTTTTCATAAAGAGGCTGTTTCCGGGATTCGAACCTGTGGCCTAGCGGATAACAAGTGAACACTTAATCATCGCGCCAAGCACGACCTTCATAAGCCGTTTATAACATTTAGTAAAAGTTAAGGAAGAAAAAAATAAGGTATTTTGTTAGTTTAAATATCAATATTACTCTCTCTTATATAGAATTAGTGGTATACAAATTCTATTTAAGAGGGTAATATTGATATTTTTTATTAATAAAATACTTGTTTTTTATTTTTTATTTTATTTTCGCTTGACGTACTAAACGACTTATATTATGGAATGGGAATAGTATTATTCTGTTTAATATGTATCTATTCTGTCAGTTTTTTTTTTTCTTTCTTTCCTGCGAGACAGTATGGAATCAGAAGCTAATATGCAAGAGGATTGTTTCTTTTAATATTTAATTTCCACCTTAACTTGTGAGAATTTCACGCGTGTGAAACCTAATCTTTTTACTTTACTTAGTATTGCCAGAAAAAAACAAAATTTTGTAAATAAAATCCCCAGAAGTCCATCATGAAGAAATCAAATCTTCATCATCAAGAGCAAAGTAATGATATAACAACAACAAAACCATAATCCATTAAATTTCCAATAATTGGAGTATAGACGGAGATGTATAGGAGACAAACCTAACATTTGACAATAAATGCACGAAAAAGGAAATAACGATATGATCATAAAGTATTACTTCCTTTAATATTATCCGTCACTTAAACATACTTTTTTTTCAATTTCTAATTATCCGTATATTAATGTTTTTCTTCCAAATTTAAACATATATTTCTTTAAATTCATCAGCAACTAATTTATTCAACTCTGTCTACAATGCAAGCCTTCTCAATGTAATTTCAAATTTCCAATTAAAGCCGAGGTTATTAATTAAAGGGTAAAAGGGTGTCCATTTACCTTTAAATTAATCAACTTAATCATTTTCATAATGCAAGATTATTGTCTTAAAGGCACAAATAATACTTACCACCATTCCTAAATATAGGACGTTCATTACTTGACTGCTTAATGAGTGATTTCCTTTTCTTTCCCAGATTAGCAAGAAAAAATAATATTAAGGAATAAAGAGAATAGTAGCTAGTATATAGTGACACTCAGTAGATCTGGCTAAGGTAATTTGTGGGAAGGTCCCATGAGCAGAAAGATGTTTGGACAAATGGTGGTGGGAAAGCTGTTGATAATGGGTCATAAATTCAACAAAGTTTAACAAGAAAAACACTTGAAAAGGCAAAGCCATTATAGTCCAGATGCTGTTTCTTTCTATCTTCTTCTAAAAGCATCAAAGTTTAATTGGATCACCCGTTGACAAATATTTGGAGAAAATTCAACATATTTTCTTCAACCTCTCTTCTTCTTCTTCTTCCTTTTTTCTTTTGTCACACTACGTCCCGCGAGCCTGACAATGATTAGACTGTGGTTTAAAGGCATTAAGAGTCCTAAAGCCACCAATAATTTGCTCAACAATGATTTTCTCTGTGATAAAAATGGACTTAGTCTAAATCAATACATCAAAAGGTATCTCAAGATTGAAAGATTGCCCAATTCTTATAAAAAACAAACTTGTTCATTAGCTAGTCGATATGAGATTCTCAACACACCTCTCTGCCCAAGGCTGAACATTGGACCGTAAATATCAATGGAACCCAAAATTGAACTAGATGTCTCTGGTATCATGATAAAAATGGATTTGGCCATAACACAATCCCTCAAAAGTACCTCAAGAGAGAGAGAGTATCGTCCAATCTTTATAAAAGAACAAACTTGTTCACTAATTAATGGACGTAGGATTCTCAACAGTCTGCCTGAAAAAGCTCCTCTGAATTTAGGACTATTGTTCAGTTCACTCACATATTAATATTTTTGCATAAATTTGGGGTTCTGATAGGCAGCTCAGGTGAAAAATTAAATTAAAATTCAAGCTCATTAATCAAATAGTTAAGAGCATTGAAAAGGACCTGTTGAGTGGTAGTGTGAGGAACACTAGCAATCATCAATCACTTTTGACTTTTGAATTAAAATCCAGGAGAATATTTCACATATCACTACAAGAAAACAGTTAAATAGCGACCGAAATTAGCGACGGAAATATTCGGCAACTAATTTAACGACGGAATACCGACCGAAAGGAAACCGAAAAATATTCGGTCGGTATTCGGTTGCTATTACGACGTCCATATCGGTCCCGTTGACCAAATTAAACCGACGTCGTTTTTCTATAAGTTACCGACTGAATTCAACGACCGAATGCCAACGGAATAGATAACGGTGTCAAAACGACGTCGTATTGCTATTTCATTTCGGTAAAAAAATTAGTGTTTAAAATTAATTAAACCGACGTCGTTTGTAGATACGTTACCGACCGAATATCGACCGTATATAACGACCGAATGCCGACGGAATAGATAACAGTGTCAAAATGACGTCGTATTGCTATTTCATTTCTGTAGATACGTTACCGACCGAAACCGACCGTATATAACGACCGAATACCGAAGGAATAGATAACGGTGTCAAAACGATGTCGTATTGCTATTTCATTTATGCAAAAAAATTAGTGTTTAAATTTATTTAAACCGACGTCGTTTGTAGATACGTTACCGACCGAATACCGACCGTACATAACGACCAAATGCCGACGGAATAGATAACGGTGTCAAAATGACGTCGTATTGCTATTTCATTTCTGTAAAAAAAAATTAGTGTTTAAAATTAATTAAACCGACGTCGTTTGTAAATTACACGACCACAAGGTTCGGTCGGTAATCGGTCGCTAAACGCCAATTAGCGACGGAACTGTCCGTCCCTGTTACACAGTTTTCTTGTAGTGTATTTGTGTTAATATCTTATGCTTTTAATCACTCTTGCTCATATATAAGCATAATCTATTGTGTAAGTGATGAAAGCAAGGGTTTGCATCATTTCCACGATTACCAAAAACATATGCACACTATACTATTTGTCGTTTCTTTAATTTGAAAGTAATGGAATTGTAACTCAAGGCCGTGACTCGTGTTTGACACGATAATTAAATTTTTACTTGTTATCCGTCAGGTTACAGATTCGAATTCCGAAAACATACTCTTTATAAAAAAAAATAAGAGTAAGACATCGTACATCAAAATCTCCCCAGACTCTACTGATGTGAGAGCCTATGCACTAACAGTCTCTTTATGAAAAAACAAGGGTAATGTTTCATGCATATGGATCATCCCAGACCCTACTGATATGAGAATTTTGTGCACTAACAGCCTCTTTATGAAAAAATATGAGTAAAATTGCGTATATCAGGTTTTCCAGACTTTGTTAATTTGAGAGTTGTGAACTGGATACAACCTTTTAATGAAAATTGTAACGGTTGGGAGTTCTATCCACTCTCAGGAAATCCGATTGAACTCTTTTCAACTTTGATTACCAGTACCAATCCATTTTTGGTTCCACCATTACAACACCTAACCTATCCTGTCCATATTTAAGTTTAAGCTCAAGAAGAACGAACACAGAACCAGTTTTGCTCAAACATACGGATATGATGAATGAGCATCAAAAATTGAATTGGGTCTAACTCAATCCTTCATACGGTACATCAAAAATAAGAGGATTGTCCAAGCCATTAAAAGAGCAAATATACACCCAAATTAGTCGATGTGGATCTTTGATGCGTATTTGCAAATGCACAAATATCAACAAGTAATAAAGTAGTAAATACAAGATCGTCCCAACGACGATTGTTTATCTAACTGGAAAATTATCTTACTTATAACCTAACTTAAACCAAAATAAAGATGAATTTAATTAATTAAAACAAAGAATGAATAACAATTAAAATAAATTAAAGATGCATTTAAAAGAGATAAAAATATATTAAATGTTTGAACCAAGACGCCTCAAATTCAGCCTACTCATTTATTGGAAAATAAATGATTCCTTAATTTAAGTCTCAACTAGGTTAATAGTAGAAATTCCCGAATATAATTAGACCCAATCTCTTGGCGAAAAGCTCCTATCTTTAGAAAATAAATCAGTTGTATCTCTACGTGATTTTAGGACCTAAAACCGCATAAAACTCCGTAGACTTTCCCTAACTTTTGTTTCCTACTCACTAGAAACCAAACAAGGAAATCGAATCTATCGTTAGTTAATTTTACGTCATGTTGTTATTATCCGTGATCCAATTAAATATAGAACTTCTCGACCTCTACAAATAATTTAGATTCATGCAATAGTTGATCAGAAAATCGCAAGCATTAAGAACAAATAATAACAATTAACCATATTGTCGATATACATAAATTAATAAAAATCAGATATATCTATACAAGTTTCGATCTTCAAAGAGGATCTTAGTCACAAGAAAATCTAGCTAAAAATAAACATAAACTAAAATTAAATTAAATAAAAAAATAGCCTGATGACAAACGATTCCGAACTCCAAACTCCAAACTCCTCGAATGCCTGGCTAGCCTGGATGGCCGAGTGATGCTCTGTACCAGGATTAAATAGATATGAGATTTGCCTTTCTTTAAATAAAAATCAGATATATCTATACAAGTTTCGATCTTCAAAGAGGATCTTAGTCACAAGAAAATCTAGCTAAAAATAAACATAAACTAAAATTAAATTAAATAAAAAAATAGCCTGATGACAAACGATTCCGAACTCCATACTCCAAACTCCTCGAATGCCTGGCTAGCCTGGATGGCCGAGTGATGCTCTGTACCAGGATTAAATAGATATGAGATCTGCCTTTCTTCAGTTTATATAGGCATGGGCACCCAACTTCCTAATCCTAATTGGATTCCTAGTAAAAAAGCAATTTCTTCTTTTTGTTCCGTGAACAAATTGGAATCGAATTTCTGATTGGCCAACTCACGTGCTAATAATGCATGGATCAGACTGTGAATTGGGCTATTAGTAGGGGTGTCAACGGGTTCGGGCCGGCCCGAACTCGGCTCACATAACTCGAAAAAATATGAGCGTGAGCTGAGGTGATGTGAGCGTGAGCTGAGCGTGAGCTTAATATTCAAGCTCGCTTCTTATGTGAGCTGAGCGTGAGCTTGAACCCGAATAAGATTAATATAATTAAAATATTATATATATATATATATATATATAAAATAATAATACTAATTTTAAAAAAAACTTATATACATTATAATTATAATTATAATGTGTGTCTCAAATTTTGTGTATTCTTTTGCTTCTTTTTGTGTATTCTTGTCCAAATTTTGTTTTAAGGCTCATTGTATTATGTTATTCTTGATACAGGATTTTCGTTTTCTTCGCTAATTTAAATGAGCTTGGGAAGCTCGTGAGCTAAGCTCGAGCTCGTGTTAAAATGTGAGCTGAGCGTGAGCTCAAGGTTTATGAGCTTTTCCGGGCTGAGCGTGAGCGTGAGCTTTTCAATTTTTATGTGAGCTGAGCGTGAGCTATGCCAAGCTCAGCTCACATAGCTCGATTGACACACCTAGCTATTAGATATAGAGATATGTCTTGATCTTTTAAAATAATATGTCCATAAAACTGTCCACTTCCCTTAATCCATCCTTTAAGTCTTCTTTTCGGGCTTTGCATGGACTGGCCCCAGCTTTTTCATAAAGATCATGACATGGCACCCAAAAATTGGGGACAAACATTTTTGTCCAGAACGGAAGTTCCACTTTCGTCCTGGGGCCAAAACGGAAGTCACACTTCCGTCCTGGTTGACGTGGATGCCTCTCTCACGCGCCTTGCCACGTCTGCCCCGTCCTGACGGGACTTCCGTCCTCAACTAGCAGTGTGTTGTCTAAAAAACACTTAGTTTTTTTTAGAGTCCTGCAGTTTTTAGTGGTTATTTTTATCAGGTGTTTGTATTGCAAAAACAAAAAAAAATATGCCCAAAACACATTGCTAAAAAAAATGAATAAATTGTATATTAATATATAAACAAACAACGAAATAATATTTTATAAAGAAAAAAAAGTTACATTGTTCGTAACTACAATGAATGAAACGTAAACAACGTAAATGAAAATTTATCTACGGCAACGAAGGTGTGTATCGCTCGGGTCTTCTCGGGTCCGGTCGCAGGAAGTAAATGCGGCCATCTCTCACACGCACGGCGCCCAATATCGGTTGCGATGACTTCCGCGCCTTCGGGGTCTATGTAAATCGGCTCCTCGGGGTAAAGCGGCAACGTCAATGGAGTCTGAAGCTGCGTCTGAGGGATGTGCAGGTTGTACGAAGGAGACCCTCCCGAGTAGAAGCCCGGTTGTGCAAATGTAGAGGGCCCTGCACCAGGATCCCCTCCCGTCTGAATACCCAGTGAATAAGTACCGGGTGATGGAAAAATGGTATTCAAAATGGGTGGGTAAGGAGGTGCACGGTAATGCGATTGTACCAATCCATGTACTCACGGGTTGGTAAGATCACATTACCGGGGATTGGGACAGCGTCCGCCAGTGCATCCACTCGCTCATCCCACATGGTTATGTAGTCTTTGTGCTCGTTCTCCCAGTTCATATTCGCTCCCGCCCTGCGGGTGTGGACGTCTTGGCCCTCTTTCGTACCCTCCGCCACCGATTGGGTTGGTATCACCTACTGGAACCCGAATTGCCTAGCAACCCGGTACAGCATGTGAAACTCAACCAACTCGAAACACACGAGTGGCGTACGGGCTCGACAGGTGGACAGGAAGTCGTCATCGCGAGCGACCCCGGTCGCCAATAACTCAATCGGGGTACGGCCTCCACATGAACTGTTAAAAAAAATTGTACATTACCATAATTAAGTGCGCTAATTAAAAAAATGAAAATACAAAATTTACGATAATCCTTACCCCCTGAGCGTCCGTCAGTCGGTCCAGCTGGTCGCGAAACACCGTAAGCTGAGATTTCGGCGCGTTCTTGAAACTCCGGGCGGTATTCCACCGCGCCCCGTACGCTCGGCCGTCCGCGGGAATATCATGCATAATCACTCCCCGGTTCTCCGGCCGGAGAAAAGATATACGCTCCCACGCCCACAACTGGTACAAACAAACACGGATTAATAATCAAATATTAAAAAAAATGCAAGGAACCAATATAAACGCATTAAAAATTACACAAACCTGGATCAAAAGGCAACACCCAGCTATGTCCTTAGAGACGGCCTGTGCAGAGATGCACATCTGGCGGTAGAGGTAGGACAGGACGCCGCTGGCCAGGAATGATGGTCGAGGGCGAGGTCTCCGTCGCAAATGAGCAGGAGATAGCTCATGTTCCCTCGCGACCCGAATTTATTCGGGAAAAGAAAAGTGGTGATGCAGAGAAAAATCAGGGCCCGGGCCCGCTGGTCAACCGCGTTGTCCGTGGCATCCTCGCCTAGGGGCTCGGAAATGTGGGCATACACCTCTACAAGCTCGATGGCGTTACCCCTAATTGACCCGGTTGGGGGGGGCGGAATCCTAGGCTCACGTGGACGCGCTCAATCCATTGCCTCTTGGTCATGTTGTAGTCCTTGTTCCACGTCACCACGTTGCCCGCGGTGGGCAGTCCTAGGAGGCATCCTACGTCCTCTAGGGTGATGGTGACCTCACCGCATCGCATATGGAAGGAGTGCGTCTCGGGGCGCCACCGCTCTACTAATGCGGTGACTAGTGCGTGGTCTATCTTAATCTTTCCTATCCTACAACAACCCCCGAAACCTATACGGTCAATGAGCTCTAGCACTCTGGGGTGGCCCTCGCGTTGGTAGGCCTAAAAAAAACTCCTGTCATAGCTAATGACCTTCAAACCCCTATCTAGGCCTACATCCCCGCCCTAAATCCTAAGTGCTCTATGTGATGTGTGTTTGTTTCACTACAAGAAAACAGTTAAATAGCGATCGCCAGTACCGTCGGTATTCGGTCGCTATTCAGGTTTACCGACCGAAAATAGTGGTCGTGTATTTATCGTCGCTAAGCCATATACCGACGGAATACCGACCGTTATTAAGCGACCGATTATTCCGTCGCTATATGCCGACCTAATAGAATAATTGGTTTGACTTTTTTAACATTGACTATTACAAACCGAAGTCCGACTGAAAGAATACCGACCAAATATGACGACCGAATACCGACCGATAATAAAGCGACCGAATACAGACCGATAGTAAAGCGACCGAATACCGACCGATAATAAAGCGACCGAATACAGACGACTAGAATTTATTTGACTTGACTTAGCAACCGCTATTCCGTCGCAAACTTGTTTTAAATTTAAAAAAATAAATCTTAAATATAATTAAATCCCTATATAAAAAACTGCTGTAAAAACCTGCTGTATGAAACAGAAAATCCAAAACAGCAATACAAACCAAAAAAAATCCCAAATAACAAACATAATGAATACAATCCAAAAATAACATTACATTACAACAATCAAAAGCCTACAATTCTTGTTTACATTACAACAATCAAAGCCTACAATTCTTGTTTAAAGTAACAATCAAACAATGCACTTGTAATTTACATTACAAAAAGCAAAGTGTGCACTTGTTATTTTGATTACAACCAAAGATTACACTTCCCTAATACTCTTTTCGTCTATGAGTTGAAACCTGAAAATTCAAGAATAAAATTAAAGTTTCAAATACGTCAATTAATTTATGGTCCTAAAGTACTACAAAAATAACACAACAAATATTACTCATCTTCAATATGTGCAAGTAAAAAAAGATAGTTGTGAAGCGTGGAAGATATTAATAATATGAGAAATAAATGTTACAATAAAAGAAGAGTTAAAAAGTTATACTTGTATTTTTGCTATTCATAATCATCCTCCGACATGAATTCATCCTCTTCTTCAGAATTGTCATCACCCGACATGATTTCATCCTCATCCTCATCTTCATCAACACGACTCGTATCGGTCACAAGGACAACTTCAAATTCGCCTGACCGGTGTGTAAGTTGACCAACTTCAGTAATAGTTGGATCAATGCGACTGGTCTCCTCCTCGCGTACTTCCTCCTGATACGCTACGGAACACCGGGGAGCGTCAAAAAGGCGTTGTTTGGAGCGATAAACGACCAACCAATCAGCTCCCTAGATGTTGTCTTACTACCCCGGATAAGGTGTGTAGTAGACTTGTTGACATTGGGAAGCAAATACAAAGGGATCGTAACCCACAGTACGTTCTTTTCCTATGGATTTCTACAAGTTTATATTGAGGATGCACCCTAAGACCTCGATTTGGAGTAGAATCAAACCCAGATCGCATTTGAAAAGAATTATTTTTTTTGTGAGGTACTCCAGCAAGTTCAACTTCAATGACTCGCTTTAACTCTCCGTAAAAATCTCCTTTAACCCATAACCCTGCTTGTTTGTCGTTCCTTTTCCTTCGCTGTGGGCTTTTGTGTGAAATCTATAACCGTTAACAACGTAACCGGTGTATGACATCACTCTCCTTGACGGGCCCCATGAAAGATTTTTCAACAACATTTCAGAATGTTGCGGAAGGCTATGTATCTGTTTAGAACAACAAAATGTTAAATTAATTTAGTTTACGCATTTTTAAGACAACTACATTTCTACATATTACAAAACTTACATGAGTTCCAAACCATTTGGAAAAATCATTATAAACCCGGCTTTGAAGTTCTTCCTCCGTTATATGTGGTGTTTGGTCATTTACTTCACTGAAAAATTTCCTGAATTACAAATTAATGGCAATATTATTATGGCAAAAACACCAATTTTGTCCTAAAAGATGTTTCTAAGAGCCGTTAAAGTCTTAAAGGATTAATTTTCTCTTTTAATGTCCTATATGTATTTACGTGCTGCAAATAAGGTCCTTCCGTCCAATTTTTTGTTAAGTCGACATTAAATCAGAAAAGCGGTCAAACACACCATTTTTTACCGAGGGGCATTTATGTCATTTCAATGTCGTCTTCTTCACACCCCCTCCATCTTCCTCCATCCTGATGCACAAAATCCTAGCAAGTGAACTAGTGTCCAGTTGAGTATATAAGTAAAACAAGTGTCGTTCCCACAGAGATTATAATTAAGTATCAAAATTGTGTATTATTCTAATTTAGACCTACAAATATTTTTTAGAATTTACTAACTAATGCTTAAAATTAAATAACAACTAAAATTAAACAAATAAGAAAGAAGATATCAAATAATGAGGGAAAGGTTGATTAGGACATTGATCCAACTTGTTTTCCCAATGATTAGTTTAAAAGATTCCCTTTTAGATGTGTCAAATTCCCTTAAATTTATCCTAATTCATTAACGGTAAAATTCCCTAATCTAGGTTTTATTCAATTCCTTGCAATAAACCCCCTAATCTCAATTAACAAAAACCATATGTCTATGTGAAATTGATTAATGAGACAGCATTAACGATTTATGGAATTCCCCAATTTCAATCCCCGTAGTTATCTACTTTTGGAAACCGCTCAATAGAAACCGAATCTATTCCTAGTCAATTTTACTATGAGTTATTATTACTTAGTTCCTAATTAATTACTTCACCTCCCGGTCCTTCGCAATTAAATTATGAGATCATGTATAGAGTGATCAAATCCATACAAGCATTAAACACACCATAAAAATAATTAATAAAATAGGGATTAAGGGAATATTGAACACAATATTAAGGGAAAAATAATAAACTAAATCATTGTTCCAACAAAGTTTTCACAAGCCTAATCAACTAAAAAATTTAGCCAATCATCATGTAGCAACCAACCATAGCAATTAATTTAGACATGAGAAAATTACGAATCAAGAAAATAATAATAGGAGGTAAGTTTTAGATTACAACTTGATGTCGAAATTATATGAAAATGTGATGAGGTGATGATTGCTCAATGGTGATTGGTGAATGATGAAGGCTTGCGGCTGGTCTTTTTTTTTTCTTTAGGCGGGGTGAGGATTGGCTGCCTTTGTGCAGCTCCTTTGGTGTTTCTCGCAGCTGCTTGGGGTCTTGCGGCTCCTTGTGATGGTTGATGCCCGGCCTTTGTATCCAATTTTATATCAACTTGTATCCAATTGATATGATTTGCTACCAAATAAATTTAAGAAAAATATAATATAATTCTAAATTAAAGATTCTTAATAATATGTTTCTATTTAACATATAAAAATACCTAATATATATATATATATATATATATATATATATATATATCAAATCAAAATAAATACATTACGAATTTAATATCAAATCGACTCTAAAATATGGAAATATAATATTCTTTAGGTAAAAACGAAATGAAAAGTAGTATATTTCATATAGAAAATATGAGTTTATCACATCCCCACCCTTCCCCCGCCACCATTAACCCTCAAAATCATTTTCCCCAATTTCATCAATGGAGTTCAAGAAACAAATGGGTTTCTTGATAATGGAGAAATAAAAATAAACCCAAATCCAAAAAAATATCACTAAATTTATCAATGGAGTTAAAAAATAAATGGGTTTCTTGATAATGTAGAAATAAAAATAAACCAAAACCCACAAAAATCTCACTAAATTCATCAATGGAGTTCAACAAACAAATGGGTTTCTTGATTCTCATATGGGTTTTGTTTCTTTTCAATGAGGTTTGATTGATTTTTGTTTTAATTTTGAATTGTGTTCTTGTTTCTCAATGTTCAAGCTTTTTTGTTTCTTCTTCAAGCATAATTAATGAGTTAAGGTTAAGGGAATTCATGAATTTCAATTTTTTAATTGGCCTTTTTGCAAGAAATTAATATCATTAATATCTTGTAAACCGCCTTCAACCTCTCCACCACCTCCAACATTGTCGGCCTTTTCGCCGCGATTGACTTCACGCACCTGACAGCCACTACTTCTAGCTGCCGCATTGCCGCCATATCCACCGGCAAACCTAGTCTAGGGTCACAAATGCCGGCAAAATCGTCGGACTTTATGATCGGAACCGCCCAATCCACTACCGACGACGGACTGTAATTAATATCAATGGCATTTCTTCCACTGATTAGCTCTAATAACAAGATTCCAAAGCTGAACACGTCGGATTTCGTTGCTGCCTTTACCGAGAAGATGAGATTGAGAGAATCCATTAGTGGAAGAATGAAGATCGGAATAAGGAAATTTGATGATGATTTTGGGTTTTTTAAAATTGGGAATTTTTTTCTTGATGGGTTTCCAATTGAAGGAATCGCAGGTAGCGATAGAGGATTCAGCGTTGCATGATAAATAGCCCACCAAGGAATGAATGAATGAATATAATGAGAGATTTAATGAGGGGTTTTGAATATATTGGGAGGGAGGGAGGACTAGAGAGAGAATGATGTGAAGAAGAAGAGGAAAGAACTATAACTAGAGAGTGGGTGAGATTTTGTTGATATTAAAAAATTGAACTAAAGGAGGTTAATTCAATTTCTTCTTCTTCACATCATTAATAGATAAAATTTTTAGAGTGGGAAAGTGATTTTGAGGGTTAATGGTAGTGGGGGAAGGGTGGGGATGGAGGAAGATGGAGGGGGTGTGAAGAAGACGACATTGAAATGACATAAATGCCCCTCGGTAAAAAATGGTGTGTTTGACCGCTTTTCTGATTTAACATCGACTTAACAAAAAATTGGACGGAAGGATCTTATTTGCAGCACGTAAATACATATAGGACATTAAAAGAGAAAATTAATCTTTTAGGACTTTAACGGCTCTTAGAAACATCTTTTAGGACAAAATTGGTGTTTTTGCCTATTATTATTTGTCTACTTTCAATTATATAACAAAAATAAAGCAATAGATAGGTTTACTTACTGAATATATGGTTCGACCTCTTCACAATTCATCAAGATATAATTCATGGCTGTTTTATAATCTTTATCAGATAATAAAATCTTTTCTTTTTTTCCAAATGATCTTCCCGGTAAGTTGCAAATTGATAATAATTCAGGGGAAGGTTCACTTGTCTCATCATCTCCATCATTTCGCCCAACGGTTGTAACTTTTGTTTTCACGTGGGGTTCGAAATAATAGCTAAAGAATATAGCAGCTTCTTCGACCAAGTATGCATTGCAAATTGACCCCTCAACTCTGGCCTTATTTTTTATCTTCTTTTTCAGATGGTGCAGATATCTAATTAAAGCATAAATAGTTAATCACATTGTAAATAAGAACATGATAAATAAAAATGAAGTTGAGATAACTTAAGACATTGGTTGTTACCTCTCGAACGGGTACATCCACCTAAACTATACTGGGCCACCAACCTTGGCTTCGTACGAAAGGTGAACCGGCAAGTGTTCCATCACATCAAAAAATCCCGGAGGAAATATTCGCTCTAACTTGCACAATAAAATAGCAATAGTGTCCTCCAATTCTTGCATATGCGTCACACTCAACTTTGGAGAACACAAATCTCTATAGAACAGACTAAGTTCAGCCAAGGGTCCCCAAACACTTGTCGGTAGTACTTCTCTAAGTGCTATAGGGATAAGTCGCTCCATGAATACATGAGAATCGCGACTCTTCATTCCAAACATTTTCAACTCTTTCATATCAACGCATCGCACCAAATTCGATGCATATCCATCTGGGAGCCTTAATTCTTTAACCCACTGCAAAACCATCTCTTTTTGTGCCTTGGTAAGAGTGAAACATGCCTTCGGTTTCGTTGCTTTACCGCGGCCATCGTGTTTAATATTCAATGCAGGCCGATTGCAATATCTTTCAACATCCGCTCTAGCCTTAACATTGTCCTTAGTTTTACTTTTCACGTCCAACACGGTGTTAAAGACATTATCAAACACATTTTTTTCATTATGCATGACATCAATGTTGTGTCTTATTAGAAGTGTCCGCCAATAAGGCAAGTCCCAAAATATGCTACGTTTGGCCCAACTGTGATATCGACCTCTGCCTTGCTCTTTACCAATCTCTTCAGCTGTATCGGTAATTTTTTGATAATCTCTAACTTTAAACCACATTTCATCACTAGTCAGCCGAGATGGCGGGTCTGCTCTCTCATGTCGCCGGTCCTTTCGGAATCCCTTTGCATCTCTTCTAAATGGATGATCAGGTGACAAGAAGCTTCTGTGGCAATCGAACCACGATTGTTTCCCGCTAGCCTGCAAATGGAACGCTTGTGTTTCCTCCATACAATATGGACAAGCGTGAATGCCTGCTGTACTCCATCCACTCAACATTCCATATGCTGGGAAATCACTAATCGTCCAAAGTAATGAAGCTCTCATTTTAAAATTTTGCTTTTTAGAGATGTCATAAGTTTCTGCACCTTTACTCCATAGCTGATTCAATTCATCGATGAGAGGATGCAAGTACACATCAATCTTGTGTTTTGGATTTTGGGGTCCAGGTACAATGATAGTTAAGAACATTACATTGTTCTTCATACACATCCAAGGGGAGATTATAAGGAGTTAGAATAACTGGCCAAGAAGAATATTGCTTCCCTGACATGCCGAAAGGTGCAAAACCATCTGTACATAACCCAAGCCTTACATTTCGAGGTTCCACTGCAAAATCAGTGTGTGTTCTATCAAAATGTTGCCAAGCTTCCCCATCCCTTGGGTGATTCATTATTCCCTCTTCTCTCTCACTGTGTGAGTGCCATGTCATGTGTTTTTGCAGTTTTCTCAGATGCATACAGTCTTTGTAATCTCGGAGTAATTGGAAAATAATACATCTTTTTGCAAGCAATATCTTTTTGTCGTGTATTTTTTGATTTCTTTTTCTTAATATACCTAGCATGACCACAAAACTTACATTCTCTACTCTCAACATCATCTTTCCAGTACAACATACAACCGTTAAAACAAACATCTATCTTTTGCACCGGTAATCCAAGACCTTTAACCAATTTCTTCATTTGGTAAAAGTCGTCTAATGCATTATTTTGAGGAGGAAGCGCCTCTTTCATCAACTGTGCAAATTTATCTATAGTAGTTTCAGATAAGTTGTCTTCGGACTTTAAACTCAACATTCTAGCAGTCATTGATAGCTGTAAATGGTTTGTACAACCTCCGTACAGTGGGCTATCAACAGCCTTCAACATGTCATAGAACATTTGTGCCTGCGGATTGGAGGGTTCTTCAACGTCCTATTTTCCGGCACATTAAAACTGGGTCCAGCAGCATCAAAAACCATCTCTCGATAATTGTTTCTTGTCGTATGTCTTCTAGAATTATCCACATAATGAGAGGTTTCATTAATAAACGGAATTTGAGGCATTGGAAAGAAAGCCTCACCGTGACATGTCCAATTATAATAATTAGACACAAATCCGTTCATAATAAGATGATACTTCACCAAATCTTGGTACATGAAAATCCTTATTTCTACAACCCGCACAAGGACACTTATCCCATCATTTTGTACATTAGCAGACATACTAATAGCGAAATTTACAAATTGTTTCACTCCCGCTATAAATTCTGGACTATGAAGGGATCCACTATTAAATGTTGAATCCATAACATCCAACTACGGTCCTCCATTATAAACACGATATCTGCGTATAACAAGTCTTCATAAGTAAATGCATAGAACCTTATTTTTGATGATTTGTACGTACTTATGTTATTAATGGCATCTTATCTAAATTTTTGTCAAAGTTTACAATGATAAAGAATAATGTCAAGGTTAAAGTGTAATAAACACCAACAAATTTATTCCAAGTAAAAAAACCTTGGTCCATCATAAATCAAATATATATTGTAAGTATATTTTCATAATCATTTATGGACACAGATAAATTTAATCTTTAATTTCAACAAAAGAAGAAGAAAATAAATGTCAAGGTTATAGTGTAATAAACACCTACAAGTTCATTACAAATAAAGAAACATTGGTCCATCATAAATCAAATATATGTTGTAAGCATATTTTCATAATCATATATGGAAGAAAAAATTAATTTAATTTTGTAATGTGGGAAAAAATAAGAAGAGAAAGAAGAAGAAATTGAGCACCTAATTCAGAGTGGTGGTGCCGGAGTACCTAAAGCCGACCGGTAGTGGTGGACCGTCGGAGTTCCGGTGAAGCTGGGGAGGGGGGAGGTGGAGCCGGTGAGGGAGGGGGGGGGAGGTGGAGGCAATAGGGGATGAGGGTTTCCAATAACAGAGTCGCGCAGGTTTACAAGTGGGTTTCTGGTATTGGGTATTCTGTTTTGTCATAATTTCAAAACAGAACTGTGTCGTTTCATCTTAAATAATTAGCGACCAATTATCGACCGAAAATATAAATCCGTCGGTATTCGGTCGGCTAGTAAAAGGAAAAGCGGGAAATTCAAAGTAGCATTTGAAATAAAATTGGGCGACCGAATACCGACCGTATATGCATTAACGGTCGGTATTCGGTCGCCTTATTTTCCCGATATTTTCCCGCCGTGCCGGTTTTTTTTATAGAAACACTACTGACGACCGTTAAGTACTATAACTAGTTCATATGTGTACATACGCACACACACACACACACATTAAATTGAATATTAAACTTGTACACACTACTGACGACTGTTAAGTACTGTATATCGTTTCACATGTGTACACACACACACACACACATTGAATAGTTAAACTTGTACACATTAATTTAAAAACTTGTTTAGACACGGGGCATGACAATTCAACTAGTTCATCAAGTTCCCGGGTCTTTGTAATTTACTATCCTGGCGACCGAATACCGATCGTAAACGCATTATCGGTCGTAATTCAGTCGCGTAAATAAAATTGGGCGACCGAATACCGACCGTATATGCATTAACGGTCGGTATTCGGTCGCCTTATTTTCCCGATATTTTCCCGCCGTGCCGGTTTTTTTTATAGAAACACTACTGCCGACCGTTAAGTACTATAACTAGTTCATATGTGTACATACACACACACACACACACACACATTAAATTGAATATTTAAACTTGTACACACTACTGATGACCGTTAAGTACTATATGTCATTTCACATGTGTACACACACACACACATTGAATAGTTAAACTTGTACACATTAATTTAAAAACTTGTTTAGACACGGGGCATGACAATTCAACAAGTAGTTCATCAAGTTCCTAGGTCTTTGTAATTTTCTATCCTGGGCGACCGAATACTGACCGTATATGCATTAACGGTCGGTATTCGGTCGCCTTATTTTCCCGATATTTTCCCGCCGTGCGGGTTTTTTTTTATAGAAACATTACTGCCGACCGTTAAGTACTATAACTAGTTCATATGTGTACATACACACACACACACATTAAATTGAATATTTAAAACTTGTTCACACTACTGACGACCGTTAAGTACTATATGTCGTTTCACATGTGTACACACACATTGAATAGTTAAACTTGTACACATTAATTTAAAAACTTGTTTGGACACGGGGCATGACAATTCAACAAGTAGTTCATCAAGTTCCCGGGTCTTTGTAATTTTCTATCCTGGGCGACCGAATACCGACCGTAAACGCATTATCGGTCGTAATTCGGTCGCGTAAATAAAATTGGGCGACCGAATACCGACCGTATATGCATTAACGGTCGGTATTCGGTCGCCTTATTTTCCCGATATTTTCCAGCCGTGCCGGTTTTTTTTATAGAAACACTACTGCCGACCGTTAAGTACAATAACTAGTTCATATGTGTACATACACACACACACATTAAATTGAATATTTAACTTGTACACACTACTGACGACCGTTAAGTACTATATGTCGTTTCACATGTGTACACACACACATACACATTGAATAGTTAAACTTGTACACATTAATTTAAAAACTTGTTTAGACACGGGGCATGACAATTCAACAAGTAGTTCATCAAGTTCCCGGGTCTTTGTAATTTTCTATCCTGGGCGATCGAATACCGACCAGTAAACGCATTATCGGTCGTAATTCGGTCGCATAAATAAAATTGGGCGACCGAATACTGACCGTATATGCTTTAACGGTCGGTATTCGGTCGCCTTATTTTCCCGATATTTTCCCGCCGTGCGGGTTTTTTTTATAGAAACATTACTGCCGACCGTTAAGTACTATAACTAGTTCATATGTGTACACACACACACACACACACATTAAATTGAATATTTAAAACTTGTTCACACTACTGACGACCGTTAAGTCCTATATGTCGTTTCACATGTGTACACACACATTGAATAGTTAAACTTGTACACATTAATTTAAAAACTTGTTTAGACACGGGGCATGACAATTCAACAAGTAGTTCATCAAGTTCCCGGGTCTTTGTAATTTTCTATCCTGGGCGACCGAATACCGACCGTAAACGCATTATCGGTCGTAATTCGGTCGCGTAAATAAAATTGGGCGATCGAATACCGACCGTATATGCATTAACGGTCGGTATTTGGTCGCCTTATTTTCCCGGTATTTTCCTGTCGTGCCGGTTTTTTTATAGAAACACTACTGACGACCATTAAGTACTATAACTAGTTCATATGTGTACATACACATACACACACATTAAATTGAATATTTAAACTTGTACACACTACTGACGACCGTTAAGTACTATATGTCGTTTCACATGTGTACACACACACACACACACACATTGAATAGTTAAACTTGTACACATTAATTTAAAAACTTGTTTAGACACGGGGCATGACAATTCAACAAGTAGTTCATCAAGTTCCCGGGTCTTTTTAATTTTCTATCCTGGGTGACCGAATACCGACCGTAAACGCATTATCGGTCGTAATTCGGTCGCTAAACCCTAACCCTATACCCTAATATGGTCGCTATTCCGTCGCCCATAACAATATTCCAGAGCCAGAAATTTTAAAAACAGTATACACCCTGCCACAAGTCATAAGCATACAAATAACATACAAGTCAATATTCTAGCAGTCAATATTTCATAAGCATACAATAGTGATAATAACAAGCATAGTTCAATATTAAACCAAAAAAACATAACAAAAGTCGAATAATATTCCAAAAAACCTACAATCTCTATTGACGGCCCAATACATCATCTACAGTTAAGGGATCATCGTCATAATTTGAATCTAAGTCATCATTATCTAAGTTGCTCAATCTAGCTTCTAGCTCAGCTGGGCTTAATATAGTGTCCCTATTTGAAAACATCTCAAATAAGGTACTAGCTAATGCCTTATTTTTCTTCTTTTCTTTCCGCGCATATTCTCTCTCTTTGTCTTCAAATTTCTTCTTCCATTCTTCGTTCAGTTCTGTTATTTTGTGTTCCATTTCTGAGTGAGATACCGACTGACTACCTCCCCTCATTGCCTTAACCACATCCAAGAAGGAACCGAGTCCTTGAACTCGTCCCTTTTTTATCCCGCCAACTGCCTCCGCAGAGAGCGCAATCTGAGTCGGCAAATCGGGAGGTGGCTGACCTGCTTGAGTAGCTTGGGTTGCGGCATTGTCATAAACTGAATGGAACACTCCCTGTTAAAAAAAAAAGGAAGTTAAGTGAATTTCAAGTAAATAACTAATATAAAAAAATGGAAACATAATGGAAATACTTACCGATAGGTGTCTAGAATCATCATCAACATATTCCCCCTTCTTCGAGCCGGTATGGTGTTGATGACACCAATCATAGCTATCCGGGAATGGGATTGAATGTCCCGCCTCCTTTTCCTGTTTAAAAAATGTATTAAAACATTAAATACGTAAATTTTAATGTATTTGAAATTTTTTACAAATACCAGTCTCTGATGATGCTCAATGTGGCTAAGTGAACCACCTGTATGCTTCATTGGGCCTTTGCCGCCCCTCCCCTCCTTCCGGTTGATTGCTGCCTTTTTAGACTTCGCTTGAAATTCCGGAGTTGCCCAATACGCTTTCAGTCTGTCCCAATCAGTTTTAGAAACCCATTTGGGCTTCTTATTCTTTTTTCGGTGGTCACTCATGATACCGCTCAGTCTCCTCTTAAGTATCGTGCGCCAACCTCTCTTGACCCCCTCCTCATGCTCAGGAGCCCATCGATAAATTTTCTGTTTTTTGAAATAATGTTAGATAATTAAAATTTATACACTTGTAACTTCATTATAATTCATACACTTACCGCAAACTCTTCCCACCACATATTTTCTTCCTCCATGGGAACATCCTTTAGGGTGCTATATGCTCCCTTGAAACGGCCCTGGAATATACCGGTAATGGCGGCGGAGCAGCGGCAAAAATCAATTAGAGATTAAAATGATTAAAAGAATTATAATTAACTTGATTTATAAAGGACAAAAGTTTGAAATTAACTTACGTGCCATAAGTCGGCTGCAGGAGAGTCCGCGTATCTACTGCAATATGCGCTCCTCCAGTATTGGGATCAGTCCTCATCTCTGGGACATCAGACTGGTGAGTCGCTGAGCCTCCAACTGGCGTAGACTAGGTGGGCGGTGCTGCCGCAGGAGAACCCCCAGAGACGTGCTCACCAGCAGACTGTGTCGGATGTGTCATACCCAGCACAAAGGCAGATGCAGCTGTCGACTGCGAACCGGATGATGAAGGTGTCTGGGAGGTAGGTGGCGTAGCAGACACTGGAGTCTGACTAAATGGCAAGCACGCTCGTATAGGTTTCTTTGGAGGCATCTCTGAATTATAAATTAAGCGGATTAAGAAGTATAGTTGACTTAGTACTTCTAAATTATAATTATTGGTTTAAGGTTTAACTCGTAATAATAAATTTACAAAAAGAAATTATTAAACGAGAGATCTCAAATTAAATACAAGAACAACTTGAAGTAATATATGCCGCGATTTAAATTGTAAAAGGATATGCATCTACTACATAGTAAAAGGATTGATGTAATGTAATCAAACGAGAGATCTCAAAATTAAATGCAAGAACAGCTTTCCTGTTCATTTGATACTAAAAATGGGAGAGAAAGTACTAAGAACCAAAGTGGGTATTATTTTTATATGTTTGATGGAATTTCAGTATCTATTAAGCAAGAGAAATCCATTTATTTGAGCATCCTACTATTCCTTTTTGGGGTTAATAGAAGCTCTTATTCGTGATACTCAGAGAGAGCTCTTCTTTCTTGGACTTGTGAAGGCTCTTATTCTCATAGTGCTCATGATTTTTATCTCCATGACAACTTAAAATTAGAGTTGAAAATTATAACTCATGGAGAACTAATTTTAAAGAGTAAATTAATGATAAAGTTGCCACATGGAAGTTTCTAATTGGTCCACACCTCACAAAATGTCACATGTCACATCATGAAGCTTCTACCTCAATTTTTCCTAATTATAGATTTTATTTTTTAATAAATTTTTTGGAGACAAAACAAATTAAACAAAGGCGATCTCAATCTCGAACTCAAACAAGATTTGGTTCCAACATCATAACTGAATAGAAAAGCTAAACGAAGGACCTCAAACAAATTTATGACTCGGTGATTGCAACGGGGAATATATGTACAACAAAAGTGAAAATTCTATTCTAGAAATATATGACTTTCTTCTATATTCGCAGTGACAACCTGCTGAGCAACAAATGAACAAATTGATCATGTATAAGAGAACCAAAAATGCTCATCCACAACGGTAACAAAACCTACATATTTTCTCACAAAATAACAAAACAAAATTTTCAAAACAAACTCAATCTAATGTCAAAAACAACATTAGCATTTACCATTTTAACAAAGAATACTGAAAAGCACCATAAGAGTTGGGATTTCTGTTCCATTAGGTAAAAGTAAAGATGGATCCACAAAACCAGGAAGATCCAACATAAAGAATATATGAAAAAAGTATATGTATTCAGCAAGAAATGTGGTTAGAGCCATAGCTAATCCATTGGAGGCTAGATTCAGACATATTCGTCCCCCAAGGGCGCGGCCCTTCTTTATCCCCCGGTAAATTGTAAGCCTAAGAAGGCCATGGGGGTAATCATCAAGAAGACTATCCGCGACAGCCAAGTAAACTATAATCGGGTTACCTAGGTCCTTAATTTTTCTAACTCTTTTAATTATCTGCTACAAATTTCAGTTATATTGTACCTCAATTCTAGCTTCTTGCAATGGATCATCCAATCCTTTTCGATTCTCAAATGAAGGGCAAGATCATTCTGAGTGTAGCCCTACTCTATGTTTTGCCTGAAATCCTACTTCTCTAATATTGGAGACAACTTTATCAGCTTCTTTCAACATTTCATCTACAATCATGCCACAAGAACGGATTCTTTCCAACTATCCAAAAAATCTTAATCTTATCATATGGATGTTTACTAATCTCTCTCAACTGATCTAAATCTTTCTCAACTGTTTACTAATCAGAGAGAGTCCTAATGGAAAGCATTCACAAGTCAAAGGCTGAAAATGATGTGTAAGACTTCAGGAAATCCTCTTCAGGAAATCATAGGCTGAACAAGAGAGTCCATTTTCGATAAAAATTCCAAAAAGCAAAATGATGAATAATATTTCCCCCCAATAAATTCATTTCCTTTCCCTTATGAAAATCTCTTCCCATTGCAAAAAAAACAGAGAAAACTACAACAGAACATATATTAATTTCAGAAAAATCCCACAAAAAAAAAAAAAAAACAGAAAAAAAACAGGAAAAAGTACCTTTTGAAATTACCTTTAATGGAGGTGGCGGTGGAAGAATGTCGGGATGACGGCGGCAGAATGGCGTTAACCAAAGATGGAACTGGAAGGAAGAAGGAGAAATTTAATAATAATAATAATAATAATAATAATAATAATAATAATAATAATGCAAAAATAAAGACAAAAACACACCTTTAATGGAGGTGACTGAAGGGCAGTGGCAGAATGGCGGTGGAGTAATTGCGTAGATGGAGGTGATTGAAGAGAGAAGCAAATATCAGAATCAAATTCCATTTGTACAAAACTCGCACAAAAAATCTGGAAAAAAAAGGAGCACGTACTTTTAATGGTGTTAGACAAGTGATGGTGGCGAAGGATCAGAGTGGAGGTGGCGAGGGATCAGGATGGCGGTCGTTGTGGCGGTAGGGTGGTCGCGGTGGCGGTAGGGCGGTCGCAGAGTAGTGGTATCGTCGTTTTGAAGATTTGATTTAGGGATTTTGTTCTTCAATTGATTTTATTTTTTTTTTCACAAATCAGGCAATAAAACGACGTCATTTTGAAACGCCTTTATCTCTTCTGTCACGCATTCGGTCGTTATTCCGTCGGTAAACGGTCGTTAACTTCTGTCTGTGTTCGGTCGTTAACGATTAACAAAACGACATCGCTTTAATAAATTTTAAACCTTAATTTTTGAATAGAAATAAAGCATCAAAACAACGTCGTTTTAACCCGTTGATAATTCCGTCGGTAAACGGTCGTTAATATACGTCGGTAAGTGTGAACAAAACGACGTCGTTTTAATTAATTTTAAACCTTAATTTTTTAATAGAAAATAAAACACGAAAACGACGTCTTTTTGACGTCGTTATGTGTTCAGTCGGTAAACGGTCGTTAACTTTCGTCGGCATTCGGTAGTTACCTGTGAACAAAACGACGTCGTTTTAATTTGGTCAACGAGACAGAGATTTCCGACTGAGTAGCGACGGTTATTTTTTCGGTTTCCATTCGGTCGGAATTCGATCGTTATTGGAGTGACCATAAATTTCGGTCGCTAATATCGGTCGCTATTTAAATGTTTTCTTGTAGTGTTTAACACACTGGGATCGTAGGGACCAGGCATAAGTTGGGCCGGAACAGACATCTATAAAAAAAAACATGAGATTTTATCAAAAACTACACATAATCATATCGCAATTCACAAATATACATAAGCACAATTCAAAATGCATAAAATAACAATTCACAAAAAAAGAAACAACATTTTGCAAAAAAAAACAACAAAATACATACATTTTTAAATGACAATTTGCAAAATAAAAAACAACAAAATACATACATTTTCAAATGACAATTGAAGTGCAAAATTTGGGGGAAAAAAATTATACCTCCAAATTTCAAAAATTTGGGAGAGAGAAATTTGTGGTGGGGCAAATGGTGGCTCGGCTCGGCAGCGGCAGTGGCGATGGCAGTTGGCGGTGGGAGAGGGGTGGTTGGGGGAGGGGGCGTGGAGGGTTTTGGTCGAGATGGGGAGGAAGAAGAAGGGTTTTTTTTTAAAAAAAAACTGCCAGTTGAGGACGGAAGTGGGACTTCCGTTCTGGACAAAAATGTTTCTCCCCAACCTTTGGGTGCCATGTCATGACCGAAATGGAAAAGTTGGGCCAGGCCCATGCAAAGCCCCTTCTTTTCGTCTCATGTTTCCAGCACCAATTTCATTTTCCAATTCAACTTTTGGTACGTAATAAATTTACACATCTTCAATCTTCTATTCCAAGTTTGGACGGTGACATTTTTAGCACAAGCCAAATATTATAATTCTTTTTCCTTGATTTCCTAAAATACCTTCTAACCTGTATCAAATATTAGGAAATTAGTGAATAAAATTCATAAGAACATTTTTAGACATATTCACTAATAAAGAGTAAATTAATATATTTTACTCTCAATTAAGTTAAAAACAAATATGAAAACAATCCAAAATAATGGTAAAATATAGCCTTATCAACTACCCTCCACTTAAGATTTTGATCGTCCTCGAGCAAAAAAAATAATTCATAAGAAAAAGAATCACTCAAAACATTTATCTTTCCATAAATCTTAACATTTTCGTTACTACTTCAAAAATTCATCTATATGCATTAACCAAAAAGTTTCAATCCAAATATAACAATAAATATAACAAAGCTAATAGATTCTTATTATGAAGATTTGAGACATACTATTGCTAGCCTTGTTAAGTTACATACTCTCCACTAATGAAGACAAATCAATTCACTTGAGTCTATTAGGACTTTTCGGCTTATAACGTTAGGCTAGGGACATGGCTATGAAACGAAGGGATTGGATATTCAAAATTGGGGGAGAAAAAGTAAAGAGAAACATGCTTATAATAACAAGATTTTACCATATGGCATTTTTTTCTTCTTCCCAAAACCCTTTCAACTTCACACTTTATCTCCATGTATTTTCGGGAATTCAAGAACAAAACCATTGAGAAAGAATGAGACTATTTTTTTTTCTATTCACTTGATCACCAAACCAAAAGAAGACTGCATATTATCTTGATGCATGAACTCATCGTCTTCTTTTTACTTTATTTTTTTCCTCCTTTTTTTTTTCTTTTTCCATTTTTTTTCAAACGAACTCATAACTTCAACAACCAATTTCAAAGTCTTCAACAACACCATATTCTCATAACTTTACTAATAAGCTCAACATATTTCTTGTAAAATAAGCATGCACTTTCCTCTCTCATAAGGGAATGAAAAATAATATTTGTGGGTTTAGGGTGAGTTAATGAGGTTAACGAAATGATAATTAATTGAATTGTGGTCTCAACCATTCTTATCAACAGAACTGAGAAAGTTTGGGGTACTAGAGATATAATGTAAATGGGAAAAAAACTCACACGATATACACCGTTAATCAATCCGCTCAGAAAACAACCGATGATTGATTTTGCAAGATTTGATCAATCTCAAACGCGATTTGAGGATTTGGTTTTTGTCCGAAATTATCTTTATATTTCCTTAATTTCATCTCAGATTGAGATTGCTCTTGATTTTCTCCATCGCAATAGTTATTTTTGTTCGGAATTATCGTTATATTTCCTTAATTTCATCTCAGATTGAGATTTCTTTGATTTTCTCCATCACAATCGTGTTTTTTGTCTGAAATTATCGTTATATTTCCTTCAGTTCATCTCAGTTTTTCAGATTCCTTAATTTTCTCCATCTCAAATTAGGATTTTTTTCAAATTCATTAATTTTCTCCATCTCACTATGGAAATAACTATTAACACCGGTTGATATATTAATTTAGAAATCTGTCTTTTACATACTTATTTGTTTGTAACCAGATTTAGTTTTATATTATATGAGATATTGATGCTGCAGTTGGGGGAGGTGAACCCATAAAAAAGGTAAACAAACAGAAGTGAATAGCAGTAAGTCATGTACGTAATAGCTATAACATATATACACAATAGCTATAATATATGTACACAAGCTATTATCTAAAATCGAAAACTAATTATAATTGTTACAACTATAATCCAACAATACTTATTACAACTATAAACTGAAAATAATGTCACTGCTAAAATTTTATTACATTAGACAAGAAGCAATCAACTATGAAACGTCTTCAAATAATATTGGACTTCGCCCTCTGAGTCTAGTAGGATGGGGTATCTTATAGTAGAGAAATCCAACTTCTTATAAAAAAAACATCATCACCAAAATGGTAATTTTCTGATGACACACTAGGAAAATATGTTCAAAACATGAAATATCAGATATAATATACTAAAACTCTTATAAATAGCTATTAGACAAGAACATAATAGCTATGTTACACATACATAATATCAGTAACGATCTGACAAATATTCATAATAAACAAAATATACGGTTCACAAAAAAATAACTATATACTTAACATTGAACACAAATATGATGTACTTTATCACTATGTTCTACCCTAAATTAAAAAGACAAACACAAAATCAAAAAACATATTAAATGTTAAAAGAATGTAAGATAATTACAATCACAATAATTATTATACCGTGATAACAGTAACATCATCATTAGATCTTGGAATTGAATCAAAACCACTGTGAAATAGGAATTGATTGGCTAACAAGCAATTCGGTGAAGGAAATTGGTAATTTCAAACTATCGATAATGGAATTTGTCCATTGAAGGAATCAGGAAAAAAAAAACATAGAAGAAAAAAGATAAATCAGATGAATTGGTGTTTTTGTGTATTAACTCATGATTAAGAGGATAAAAAGAATGTTTTCTGAAATTAATCCAATCTTCCGTGATTATAGGAAGAAAACGTGTTGAAATAAAGATGAAATTCCGCTGATATCGCAATGTAACAGAACAGGTGTTTAAAAAGTGATTCAGTGCTGCGAGACCCTTAGACAGCAAAAACAACACGGGGCGCTAGATGAAGAAGGTGACGATCCAAGAGTCTCGCTAACGTGCTGGCTGTGCTGAAAATAGCTCTACGTCAGCACTGTAGCCGCAAGCGAATTGGACTATTAGATATAGAGATGTGTCTTGATCTTTTAAAATAATATGTCCATAAAACTGTCCACTTCCCTTGATCCATCATTTTAGTCTTCTTTTCGTCTCCTGCTTCCAGCACAAATTTTCTTTTCCAATTCAACTTTTTGTACGTAATAAATTTGCACATCTTTAATCTTCTATTTCAAGTTGGACGGTGACACTCTCCAATTTTAGAGATGATCTTTTAAGATGGAGCAATAAGGTTATAGGCGACTTAGAGAAAAAGGTTGCAACAAAACAAAGAGAGCTTGAGGCGATTCAGAACAAACGAGGTTTTCCTGAATATTCTCTCTCAATAGAGCTTGAAATTTCTAAGGATTTGGAAAAAGCTCAGGAACTTCAAGAATGCTACTGGAAAGCTAGAAGTAGAGCAACCTGGCTAGTTGAGGGTGATAGGAACACAACTTATTTCCACAATAAGGCTTCACAACGAAAAGATAGGAAGTATATTGAAGAACTTGTGGATTCAAATGGCACCATTCATACCGATGAGGCAAACATAGAAAAGGTTTCCGTTGATTTCTATGAAAAGCTTTTCACATCAAACTCCGGCGGAGCTAGTCTCTCGCCTCATCTACTTACAAATAAGTTAAATGGCTATGAGATTGATGGGTTAGAGCAGCCTTTTACTCATGATGAAATATTGAAAGCTTTAAAGCAAATGCATCCCCACAAAGCCCCGGGCCCTGACGGGATGCATCCTCTTTCTTCAGAAGTTATGGCATATCTTGGGTGAATCGGTAACCAGGTTTATTCTTGGGTGTTGAACAATGGAGACAATATAGCAGCTATAAATTCTACGCACATTGCTCTCATACTCAAAATAAAAAAGCCTATTTCTATGGCCCGTTTTAGACCAATTAGTTTATGTAATGTCATCTATAAAATCATTTCAAAAATATTGACAAATAGGCTAAAGATTGTTATGGACTCTTTGATCGATGAGGCCCAAAGTGTTTTTTTTAAAAGAAAAGGCTCATAACGGACAATGCTATTATTGCCTTTGAAGTGTTTCATAGCCTTGACACAGTCAAACCAAACGGCTCTCATCAACTGGCCCTTAAACTAGATATGAGCAAAGCATTTGACAGAGTTGAATGAAACAATCTAGAAATGGTGATGACTTGTATGAATTTTCCCCCAAAGTTTCTCTCTCTTGTGATGAATTGTATTAGAATTGTGAGATACTCCGTCCTGCTTAATGGGGTACCTACCAATTCTTTCATTCAAACTAGGGGAATAAGACAGGGGATCCTTTATCACCTTTTCTTTTTCTCATCTGCACAGCCGGGTTATCCTCATTAGTACGATCAGCCGAGGAAATGAAGCTCCTTCAAGGATTCCAATTCAGTATGAGTACTTTTGTCACACACTTGCTGTTTGCGGATGACTCTCTTTTTTTCGCTAAAGCAGATGAATCCTGTTTGAGGCGGCTCAAGGAGATCTTGAGCACATATGAAATATGCTCTGGTCAATTGATAAACTACGACAAGACCAACTTATTCTATAGTAAAGGAACCCCTGAAGATATTAAAGATCTTGCTTTCTCCATCTTACAAATTCCAGAAGGAGATGGGAAGGGAAATATCTCGGCCTACCATATATGACAGGACGATCCAAAAAAGAGGTTTTCCTGTTTGTTGTAGACAATGTCTGGAAAAAACTTAGCAATTGGAAGGAGGAGACTTTGTCTTTTGCCGCTAGAGTAGTTCTTATCAAGTCTGTAATTCAGGCCATTCCAACATATGTAATGTCCTGTTTTGTTCTTCCTCCATATATCATTGATTCACTCACACGCATGATCCGTACATTCCTCTGGGGAGGAACAGAGAATAAAAGAAAAATATGCTGGCGGGCTTGGGCTACCTTTTGCAAACCCAAAGATTAAGGAGAGATAGGTTTTCGTGACTTATAAGAAGCTTTTAATAAAGCTCTTGTCACTAAACAAGGTTGGCGTGTTGTTCATCAACCGCTCTCACTCTGCTCCAGGATATTCCAAGCAAAGTATTTTCCCCAAGAACGATTCATATCTGTCCAACTATAGTCTGGCAAGGTATCCTAAAAGGACGAGAATTACTTAAGGCGGGGCTGAAATGGAGGATAGGTGATGGCTCACGAGTCAATATATGGGGAAATAAATGGTTAAACACCCCGAGTTCTTTCAAACTGTCAGAACCTCCTGACCTATGACTATTGCATAAGTATATGGTTGTTTCCAGACTTATTGATCATCAACGAGGTATATGGAACATTGAACTTTTGTGAGAATGTTTCTCCTCATATGAGATTGGGGAAATACTTAAAGTTCCACTCTGCGATGCATGGCCACCAAATCGCCTTGTTTGGGGATATTCTAAAAATGGATTATACTCTGTCAAATCTGGATACCACCTTCAAGTAGATATCCAAAATGGTAAACACGAAAAGCCTTCACCATCAACAAACAAGGCTGTCGATCACTGGAAAAGCATTTGGACGCTGGCTATTCCCCAAAACATATAAAGCTTTATATGGAAAAAATTTCAACAAATTCTCCTAACTTGCAAAAACCTATCAAAGCGGGTTAAATCCAATAAATCACAATGCCCTGTCTGTCATGAGGCTATTGAGACTACATCACATGCTCTTTTCCTATGCCCATCAGCTCTTGAAGTATGGAACAACACTACGTTCGACATTCAAGCAATACTCAAGAAGGATGTTTTTCCTTTTTGCCTCCTGCCTGTCCTGAAAGCTAGCGAAGAGGTTTCTACTCCATTTTCTTACACTGCATGGCAAAATATGGTGTAATCGTAATAAAACTGTTTTTGAAAGAAAACGAAAATTGCCAAAGGAAATTGCCAGTCTTGCCCTCATCTATGCTGCTCAATATAGTAGCATTTTCGCTTCATCTTTAGGTTTGAATAGAAATGGCCGATCCCTGGCCATTGCTGACCAGATACGATATATCCTAAAGGGAAAGGCAAAAATGTTTTCACGAGATGCTATGGAAGAAATCCCTGAAAGACCTAAGGAAAAATCTAACTATAGTTGGCAGGCTCCTAACGAAGGTTTCTTTAAACTTAATGTTGATGGAGCCTGGTATGAGAATTATGGAGGGATAGGTTTCGTCATCAGGGACCATGCAGGATCTTTTGTCATAGGAGCTGCAAAAATTGCCCCAAACTCCCCCATCCCTGAATACGTTGAAGCAAAGGCACTGCTTGAGGGACGTCGGTTTGCTATGCATCAAGGATATCAGCCGCTGCTCATCGAAAGTGACTGTCAATTTTTAGTAAATCAGGTCCACCAAGCAGAAGACGATTTGTCTTCATTGGGACATATGGTTAGCCAAATACGTAATTGTTTTGGGACTAGCATAGATAATTTATCTTTTGTGCACAGATCTTGTAATATTGCTGCTGATAGATTAGCTAATCACGCAATGAGGTTTAAGACCTCCTCTCAATGGTTTGGAGGGCCACCGAGTTTCCTCCTACCACATGTAACCCTCGATTCTGATTAATGATATTCCAGTACTTTTATTATAAAAAAAGTTGGACGGTGACATTTTTAGCAAATGCCAAATATTATACTTTTTTTTCTTTGATTTCCTAATATACCTTCTAACCTGTATCAAATATTAGGAAATTAGTGAATAAAATTTATAAGAACATTTTTAGGCATATTCACTAATAAAGAGTAATTTAATATATTTTACTCTCAATTAAGTTCAAAACAAATATGAAAACAATCCAAAGTAGATAATCGTATGTGCTGCCAGACTCATGTGTCGAATTGCGTGTCCACGGGTACGGGACGTGACATAAAATGGTATCAAAGTCAGTGACCAGGTAGACATGTGGGAAGTAAGTGTCACGCATTTTGATCATTTTGATTTATACTACCTCCGTCCCATATTATTTGCAACGTTTCAACTTTTGAAACATGTCAAATTATTTGCCAAATTTCAGAATTTGATAAACATTTGACATGTTCTTTCCAAAACTACCCTTCATCTAACTAGTCAACACTTATTTAATTGTTTTAGTCTTTCGAACAATTCACATTTATCTATGCACACCAAACAATACACCTTAATACTAACTCTAATTAATTACACCATCGAGTCTAGCTGCTTGGACAAATGCATCATCATTTTGGTATTGGTATTGGGATGGTCGTTGGTACTTGGTAGGATTAGTGTTGGTATTGGTGTGGTTAGTTTTGGGTTTATAACTTGATTTAAAATTTACATTCATTAATTAGAGTTTTTTTTTTCTTCAAATTACTTATCATCATTTACTAGTAGTATTAAATTAGGGGTATTTTGGACTTTCTTATTCATTATTAATGTATTCCAATGATTACCTTGGTCTGTGTAAAAAAGTGAAATGTTGCAAATAATATGGGACGGAGGTAGTTTATATTATCATTCTTTTTTTCGTTCATCATCCAGACATAAATATAATCCTCAATCAATGCATACATTCTTCATAATCAGGATAAAGTATATCAAAATAAGTAAAATTAAACCCAAAATACGGAAAACTAGATTTGCACAATACTCGGTCAATAAAAAAAATTGCAGGAATTTGAAATGCTGCATGAAATATCGGCTTTACGTATCACAACAAGTGGATAAAGCATGAATTTTAGCATAAATTTCACATAATTTTAGAAACCAGAAGCAATCGTTAAATGGAATTTGTTTCTTTTACCTAGAACTAGAAGGAGATGAAGAAGCGCTGACGTTGGAACTTGAAAGTCGTTATAAGTTTTGTCAGTTTTTATTAATCCGGTTTTCCGCCAAACACGACACCTAGATGGGCTTTATCACTAGCACCTCTATCATGGGCTAGTATATACTGGCCCAATACATAATTGCTACGGTATGGAATTTTCTTTCCTAATTTATTTTTAATCGCAGTTCATATTCCACACACGAGAAAATTAATATGGGCTTACTCGTAGAAGTGTACTCAGCTACTGCAAGTGGGACCGGACTAATTTTTAATGTTTTTGCCTTTTAGAGTGTGGCTGAAATACATTAGGATGGTCGTAAAATATTACATGGAGCAACAAATTTTTTTTTTTTTTTTATGCCCGATGGGCGTTGCCCCAGTTGGGGAGAAGTGCCTCACTAGAGGAGGAGAACCCTAGAAAAGGAGGTTGAAGCTTACCCCACGCGTGGCGAGGGTATCGAACCCATGACCTTTTGCCTCACTGGGCTAAAGAACCTTTTGATAAGGAGCAACAATTCAATATTTTAGAATTCAATCTCGAGGTTAAAACGATTCAAAATACTTGAAATTTTTTAATTTTTGTTAATTTTTCTACTATAAAAAAACATACATAAAACGTATTTGGACCATATTAGAAAATTATGACGTAAAATGTGTTAACCATGTGACACTATTGTGCAACATGTTAGAACCGTGCAAAGTTGCATGGCACAAACTAAAAACAAAATAAAATAGGGAAGTGCTATATGATTAAGTATTAGTCAATCTATTACTAAAACCCCCCAAAAATTCCCAAATTAACATTTTCATTACCATTTATTGCCCTCATTGAATTTTCTCAAATTTCCTTTTTTTTATCCCACTCTATAAACCTATTGTCTTAATTGTATCCCACCCACCCCTACCCCCTCTTTCTTCTTCCCCCGCCCCATCTCTCACCCCACCCGCTTTTCCAAGTTTACAGAGAGAAATTTCAGGTAGTAATTGGATTCCATGGCCTGAAGCTCTTGATAGGTTTTGCTAGCCAATCATGAAGAAACCAAATCCATTTCCTTTTAAAATTTCACCCATTTTATTGTTTAATTTGTATTGTCAAAAAAAATGAAATTTAACTTTCAAAGTATTTTTTTTGGGCTAAAAAAATTGATCCTTTGATTTCTTCTGGGATTCAAATTTGTAGGTGAAGTGGTTTTGAGCTTCTGGGATATATATATATATTTCAAGTGGACTTTTGGATTATTTCTCTAGTTTGATTTGACAGAATATTTGGGATTATTGACTAGAACGGTTGATCGGAGAGGGAGACTAGAACGGGGTGGGGATTTTTATGATGAATTTTGTGGACTTTTTCTTTTTTTCTTGAGGAATTAAATGAAGAAATTCATCACAAAAAAATCGTATGAATATATTCTTCAGAAAACAAGATTGTTCTTCAAAAAAATGGATAAGACAACGAAGATGCAACGAGGAAGAAGACGACGAAGATGCAACACATAAGTAAACATGTTAATTGTTAACACATCAAGTTGGTGTTGTAGTTGGCTATTCTTAAGCTGATTAGTTGCTAGATTGATCAATTGGTCAAGGGTTTAAATCCTGTTTTTTACATTTTTTACTTAGAATTTTAAAAAATAATATTATTTCAATATTTAATTAAATTTTTAAGTATTTATAAATAGATTATTAAAATACCTCTATAAGTTTTAAATAAAGCAACATTAGTATTCTATTCAAACTATACTATTACACTCCATGGTTCATTATATATCAATAACGTTTAGAAACTAACGATGTAAGTATATATGTTCATGATTTACGCAACATGTAATGAAAGTCTTATATTTAGGAATGGTTCGTTATTTGGAAAAATGTTTTATAGTGATTGAGACAACTTATACACTCACATGGTACAACATTACTCTTAAGTATCTCTTAACGTTATAACATTACTCTTAACAAGGAACAATGTAAATCAATTTTAAGGTTATAAGATTGTTTGTAGACTATTAGTAATATGAAAGCGTTGTAAGTAATCTATTTTTTATTAGTAATATGAAACTCTAACCGTACACATGCAAAGTTCGTTATACTTCTATATACGTCAATCACTTATTAGTAAACTTCCAAGGTTATATATATTCCATTAAATGATGATCACTATGAATATGTTATTAGTTAGGGGGCGTCTAATTATAATTTTTTTAAGTTAATTTCATTATTTTTTGGTCAAATTGTAAATTTAAAATATTTAATTACAAACTTGTGTGTCAATCTGTGAAATGGGAATATACTATGCGAGTTTAATTTTTAAAGTTTTATAATATTAGGAACCTAAAAGTAAAATAATTTATGTACTGATGGTTGTAAATAATATTTTTATAGGGACTTAGGGTATATAAATATGTATAATATGTGGACTTAGGGTTGTTAAGTGACAAATATTTTTGGAATAACCCTAGAGAATAATCCGGACCGTTGACGAGTTCTTCATCAATGGCCACAATTACTTATCTTGAATATGGGATTGTGGGAGTTAAATAATTTTTTTAATTATCTCACAAAAATAATCTCATTTGTTAGATTCTTGATTCAACGAACACCATTTGTTCTGCACGGTGCAGAACATTAATTGTTCTACACCGTAGTCGCAGTCCAAATTTTGTCTCATCATTCTGCTGTCACGCTAAGGTTCCAGTGCGAAACATTTTGCGGAACAATTAATAGTCGTCAGATCAAGAATCGGACGGCTGAGATCAGTTTGTTTAAAATACTTATTATTCATAATATTTTAGGTAAAATGATCTCAGCCGTCCAATTCTTAATCCGAAGACTATTAATTGTTCCGCACGGTGCGAAATATTTTGTGTTCCGCACTGGAACCGGACTGCTTCTGCCATGCCGCCTGACCCCTTCTCAAAACATGTGAAGACTTTTGAGGCATTTTTTTTTTTTACTTTTAAGGCATTTTTTTACTTATGGGGATTTTGACCCATTTTTTTAACTAATTGGGCTAAGCCAAACATCATTTCCCAATAAAATATCCTTCAAAGATTACTTTGCCTTGAGCCGTGCAGATTTATGTACTGTGCCTCAGCATAATAGGTCGTGTGTAATATGTGGTTCGCCTTCAATTTTTGTGTTTTGCCAAAACAAGTAAAAGATTAACTTTTATCAACTTTTCTGCACTCATTTGGTTTCAAAATCTTAAAAATTGTAATAATTTTGTGTCCTAAATCGAAAATAATGATTTAAGGATCTTAACCATATGCATTATAAATTTGCTACATAGAATTCTATGCAATGGCATCACTTTTATATGTAATTGTACAATAATGCGTCTTGTAGAAATTAGATGAATAAAAGATTTATGCATATTCTTTTCTTATAACAAAACTATTGGCATGTTATGAAGAGTGAAAGAAATTGCATGGCATTCTATTAAAACAAATTGAAACAAAGAACAAAAGTAGCAGATATTAAAAAATAAATAAGGTAGCATCGTTACGGAAAATAAGAGGCCGTCATCAACAAAACCAGACTGCTAAGATTGCGGCATTTCAATGCGGGACTTGCAATTAATCAAAGAGACAAGGCTGGAAGCATGAGCCCATCCTTCAATGAACTCCCAGTTACGATTCTCCAAATAAACCTTCAAAATAGTCCTCACTGTCCCTAACCGGAGATTGCAAGCAAAGATTTGTCCACCGTTGCAAGCACCAGAAAATATTAGTAATTCTCTATCCACAAAGGTAACAGGACGACGCGACCATAAATGGCCCAACACTTTTGTGTCAATGGTGTGGCTTTTTATCCAAATCTTACTCGCAAAATCCTTCAAAATCCAAATATGTATAGTGACTGACCTTCTAATGTCTTGTGTTTCTACCAAAGATAATTGATCATCCATATCCAACATGTATGTTCTCAACCGCTGTGGATTTTCTTTTGGTTCTGGGTGAGGTACCAAAGAGAATGTTTCTTTTTTAATGTCGAATCCGATGATTTCTGTTACATCATCAGAATAAACGCGGTAATTGTTTTTATTTTGAACCAACCAATAAAGAACGTTATTTATAATGACCGGAGGAGCACGAGGAAGACTATTAGGGAAGGCCACCCGGTAATCATTGCAAATTGAGGCATCAGTAACAAGCTCTCTCCAACAAGGTTCTGGCCCTAAATTAATCATCTTAAACCTTCCGGAACCAAATCCAAATCCAGCTCCATCAGCAGATGTGAAAAATCTCCAAAGTACGCAATATTCTTTGATCAATGGATGAAAGAAGATCCCACAAATTTCCGCCTCGATAGATAAAGGGATTGTAAATCTCACTACCTTTTGAGGGTTAATTAATGGATTCACGAGGCGTATTTTTTTTGGTAATTTTCCCAAATCTTTTTTTAAAAAGACTAGTAACCCATCGCATGAAAATAGGATCTCATTGCTAGAATTGATCTCACCAATTCTCTGAGTACTTCTTTCTAAATTTCGTGATACGGCTATCAAGATCGGATTTCTGATTACATTATTTTTGCGAATTGTGGCAAGAACCATTGGAGTCGGACGACTTTTCTGCTTGTGCAGCTCTGCGAAATATTGGCTTGATAATAAAGAATTCCATTTTTGGCAGACAAGTCGATATTGGATTACAACTTTCGTTGGGAAAATGCTAAGGATGTCGGAAATTATGTCGTCCGGAAGAGTCATAACAGTAGTAGTAATTGCTCTTCTATGCTTTCTTCTTCTTATTCGTAGCCTTTTTACCGCTGGATCATCCATTGCTTTCGAGGGGTTTAAAGGTAAGGGAGAAAAAGAGAACAAAAGAATTAGGGTTTTTTACCCTAGAGAAGAATAAACCCTAACAGGCAAAGTAGTAATCAAAGAGATTTGCCAACTATGCAACTTTGATTTATAACTGCAGTCTCCTCTTCTTTCCCAAATTGCAACTTTCCAATTCCTCGCGTATATTCCTTAGCTGGTAACAATTGGTAAAATATTACCTAATGCTAGTCCACCTCGTCTCTTAACCATGAGTATAAGAGTTCGATTTCTATTCATGTGTGAATGAAATACATATTTTAGGATAGTTCTGATATGGACCAGGTTTATTAGACCATGTGGTCCAAAACTGACAATATCACTACAGAATGATGTGATGGTGTGGCTAATTCTGAACCACAAGGTCCATATGGACCTGGACAATATCAAAAAATTTTCCCATATTTTATGATCAACCATTTGCTTCTTTAGAAGGGTTCCCATGACGAGAGAATTAGTCATTCCTAGGCGGTGGTTAGTACTGTCAAAATGGGTATGCCCGCCCGCCCAGCCCCGCCCCGCCCCGTCATGGGCATGTCTTAAATGGGGATGGGCGGACATGCCCGCTTTTTTCACGGGCCATCAAAAGGGATGCCCGTACCCGCCCGCCGAATGCCCGTGGGCAAATGGGCATGCCCGCAACCCTTATTATTAATTTTGTTTTTTTAAAAAAAAAAGATTAAATCCGAAAAATTCAACAACATTTATTTCTTTCTCATTCACTTGCAGTTTATAGTTTTGTAAAGGGTAAATAAATTTCCAAAATAGTTCAAGAACAATAAAATAAAAGTCCACAATATCCAAAATAGTTATAAAAACAATCAAAGTCCATAATTTAAAAATTAATTCAAGATCAACTATCCAAAATTATCAAACATATTGATGAAGTCAAAGCAACAAAAAATAGATACGTTTTTTTTTAATATCCTCTATCTATTGATTTAGATCTTGAAGACTAGAAGTATTATTTGAATCCACCTTAGATAATTTTGATTCCTTCTCATCATCTCCACATATAAAACACACACAACTTGAGAAGTTAGAACTTAAAACATTATAAATGGTAAATGGTAAATGGTAAATGATAAATGATAAATGATAAATAATAAGTTAGAACATAATTTAGTTACCTTCATAGATGAAACTGTTAATATTTGGGTAATAGAATTATAGAACAGCTTCAAGTGGCTTTGCCCAAGATATATAGCACGGTTCAACTTTTATCTTGGGCTTTTAGGTTTTTTTTTCTTCTTTTGGCTCTCAAGTCTCAACAGTGAAAATTATTCCATATCCAAAATTAAAAAAAAAAAATTATTCCATATCCAAAATTAAAAAAAAAAAAAAAAAAGCAAAGCGGGCATGCCCGGTTGCAACCCGCCCATATCCGCATTGCCCGTTACCCGAACGGGTATGCCTATTAATACCCGCATTTAAATGGGCATGGAATTCATAACCCCATACCCGCCCATTAAGCTCACGGGGCGGGCATGCCCGTGGACATATGCCCATTTTGACAGCTCTAGCGGTGGTGGACACTTTAGTCTCGACCAATAAACAATTTGTCACATATGTTTATTAAAAACAATTCTTCTTTTTTCCGTCCTCTACTTTTGCTATTTTCTCCCGTAGCGAGATAAATTAGTCACTACTGTAAGCGGTGGACACCCCATTCTCGACCAATAAACTAACATATGCTTGTTAAAAAAAATATTTTCTTTTTTTCGTCGTCTACTTTTGCTATTTTCCGATAGTAACCAAACTCCCAAAAACATATTCGTCTCCCATTGCTATCCCATGAACAACAAGGCCCGCACCTCCACCCCTGTGAAACTGATGCACAACAAAAATAGAGAAAATTTTAACCAAAAAAAATATAGTTTTATTTATTTTTCAAAAAATACTCTTTAAAAGTGATCATGTTGCATTCACACGACTATAATCCATTAGAGTTGAGGGTAGAAATGGATTAAAGTGCTAAAATCGATAGTTATATGTCATGTCCCACAGGGATATCAAGCTGCTTAGACTCAATCTAATACCATATAACAGCTAAGAGACCCAAAGTCTCAACCAAACAGTTAACAAAATAGATCAAAATGAGCAAGAAACTTGTATATATATTGCAAGAGTAACTGAAATGAGTTCAATACAATCAAGCCTCACTGTCTAATAACATCAAAAGGAAAATGATCACTGTTCCCACCAGATAGTAAACAAAATATTAGATAATTAACTAGCAAACTAAAAGAGAAGATAAAAGGAAGCAAACTTCTGAGAACACCCAAAGCTGCAAAGCCACCACCACTCCTGCAATGGTAAGACTTCGTTTTAGTAACAGAAGGGGAATTGTCTGAGGGAGAAATAGAGTGAATGAATTTAAGGGGGGAGAAGAAGAGTTCAAAAACTCACAAGGAAAAGATAATGGCTGCTGCCAGTTTGGATTATATTTTCTGAATGCTTCTTCTTTCTTGTATCCTTCTACTTATAACTAGGGCTCATCTCCCAAAATGGATCATGTCCCTCCAGCTCAGCACCTCTGACAAGGAGTAAGGAATGGATAGTGATCCTTGAATCTCCTTTGCTAGCAAATGAAATTGAAACAGCAATAAAGTGGCAAGGTTGTTGCTTCTTCTGTACTGCTGGGAAAATCAGAAAATGACAAGGAATAAGGAAGCTGAAGCGACACCGTTTGGTTTATTATCTTCTCATAAGTCGGACGACACCGTTTTGGTGTCTATTTTACCCCCAATTTAGAAAAGCCCTAATTACACTCTGACTTTTCCCTCTTTTTTCAAATATGAAACTCAACTCCTTCTCCTTCATTTTTTCAGGTTATGACATTATACAAATGGAAGTATAAAAAAATCAAGCAATCAAATTCAAGTTTCATTTTTCTTTTTGCAGGCAAATACCAAAGTTCTTTTCTCTTCCTGTTGATTAAAAACCAAAACTTCAAATTCCAGAATTCCAGTTTCTTCTCCATTGAACAACCGAGAAAATTAACACTTAATAAATCAAAACTCAACAGAGAGGGAATACTGTCGAAAATTGAGTTTTTTTTTGCAATGAAGTTAGGGTTCAATGAGTGAGAATAAGGAACATTAGAGAAGATTAAGGATTTGTAAAGGGAGGAAGAATTAGGGGAACTAAGGTTTTTTAGTTCTCAATTTTGTTGGAAAAAGAATTTTAGTGTCTATTTAGAGGGGAAATGGTGGGTTAAAAAATAGAGGAATGAGAGTTATATATTTTTTCCAAAAATACCTTTGCATGTGAGAGGTTATATGTGAGTCGTTAGGTCACATCATTACAATTGACGGATTTTATCAAAGTTATTTTTTTTGATGAAATGATGAAAATGGCTGCCCGTAAATACATTGTTGATCAAAAATTAAAAAGATGAAAGTGGCAACGCGCAAGTAAGTTGATGACCAAATTTGCTATTTATTCAAATTACTCTAGTGAGATGGGTAAAACAAGAACATAACTTCATCTCTCTCTCTCCAAAATTAAATCATATTCAAATGTCTCACCCTTCCCCTCCCCTACTCCAATTTCAAGGCTAACCTTAGAAACCCAAAATTAGGGGTGAACAAATTCATTTTTACCGAATTCCGACCGAATTCTCATTGAAATTGGTAATTTGATTTCGGTATGAATTCGGTAATTCGGCTGTGACTGAATTCGAATTGGGGGAACTTGGGACGATTTCGGTCAGACTAATTTTGAATTCGGTATGACTAAATTCGAATTGAGTTTTTTAAATAATAACAAGTATATATAAAATTAAAAAACCTAACGCCTAACCCTACGCCTCCCTCTATCCCTTGTCTCTCCTTTTCTCAAGCGGATGCTTCACCGCTGTCCATCTCATCTTTTCTTCTCAAGCTGTTGCGCCACAAAATAGCCTTCCCACCGCACCCAATATTTGTTCGGCACAGTTGAAAAGGGTAGCTATTGAGAAAGAGTGACTAGTAGTAGTAGTCATCTTGGTGGATTCCATTATATATTAAGGTTCCAAGAATCCATTCCTTTTTGTTTCCTCTCTTCTTCTTCTCTATTAAAAGTTGAACCATATTCTGCTCAAATCTGAAACAGAAATGGACTTTATTTTGCAGAATTTTGAAAAAAAAACTCAACCCTGCAATTTGGCCAAATCGGTCGAAATCGAATTCCAAATTCACCAATTTGGTCAATTCGAATTCAAAAATTCAGAATTCGGTCGGTTTTTGAAGGATTGAAAAAATGAATAAATCGAATTCAAATGACCGAATTGGCCAATTCGAAATAGGTGCTCACCCCTGGCCAAAATTACACTCATTTAACAACCAAAATTTCTCTCTTCTTACCAAATCAAACATAAGCACCAATTAATAGTTCTGTGTCTGATTTTTAACTGATATTCATTCGATCTCGGGTTGGGATTTTGATGATTTGAATATAACCCGTTTAGCATTTCATATTGGAGGAAAAAAGAAGTTATGTTTCAATAAGTGTATTTATTTTTACCGAAAATCACCTTAATAAATGGTAACAATATACATTTGGGTCGGGTTTTTAGTTTTTTACCCTTAATTAAAAAACGTCAAGTTTTCCCCCTAAACTGTTCAGACGTGACAAACGTGACCCTTCCGTCCTTTTTTTCAATTATATTATGACGGATGTTAAAACAAATGAGGGCATTTTGGACAAATCATTTTAAATCCTAAAATAATAAAAAAATCAAAAAGGAAATTCAAAACAACCTCTATAATATAATTCTCTACCGTCAACGGCAAACCTGATATATCATTCGGATCATCTTTATAACTCACTAACCACCTTTGAAGCTCCGACAACTTCGATTGTCGTCCATGACTTAGATGACTACTTGTTTCAATCTTCATTTTGACAATTTAATAAAATTGTAATATTTAAATTGTCAAATTTTTATTAAATTGTAATAATTTAATATGGTTTGTCTAAAATCTCGTCATTTGTTTGAACTTCCGTCATGATGTAACAGAAAAAATGGATAGAAGGGTCACTTTGACACGTCTGAACAATTTAAGGAATTGATCTTTTTTAATTGAGGGTCAAAACCAAAAACTCGAATAGTTTAAGGGGTATGGACACATTTTACCCTATATATTTAAATCACACAAATAGATTAGAGATATTTAAAAATAAAAGTTAAGATATAAAATTAACATACTTAAAATAATTAAATGTTATAAATAACTAAAAACCCATTATCTCTTTCTGAGAACTCTCTCTCAACTCTGTTAAGACTCTGACTATGTCGGAAAATCTCCCTACAATTCTAAGATCTTCTCTGCCGTTTTTACGTGCGTGTTCTAGCCGGATGATGAATTCTATCATCTGTCGGACTTCTTATCTCTTGATGTCACCATCTTTTAACAAAGATTCTGGTTCCTACAACAATTCTATGTTGTCGATTTTGTGCAATGTCGCTGCTACGGCAATGGACCACCAATCTGGTACTGTCGGAAGGGGAATTTTGACGTCGTCTGCGTCATTGTCGGGTCTCCAGATTGTTGTTAGACGTGGAATTGCTCTTATCATGGAGGATGCATCGGAACAAAGGAAACAGTGGATGAGAAAAATCTATTTTAGTTCTGAATGTTTTTGGAAAAGTAAGGTATTGGATTGGGGTTGGCTAAATAAAGTAGGGTTTCCTTATAAACGAAGCTTGATATTTATAGAGGATGAAACGTTGACGTCGCCAACGATGGTGTCCGGCCGACAAACTGGTTTTGATGTTGGACTGGTGTGATGTCCCTAAGGATTATCAAAGCCCCAGACTCAATCTAATACCAGATATCAGCTAAGAGACTTCCAAGTCTCAATCAACACACACAGTTCAAAAGAATCAATAAGAAGAAATAGCAATATGTATTCACTTCCCCAAAACAGTCTCAATACATAAGCTAATAAGAACCAAACTACTTAATGCAATAATTAAGAGCACAACTCCAGTCTTAAATAACAAACTGAACTTAAAAGGAATTACACAGAGAATTAGACAAAACTCGGATGATCTCCCTAAAGCTGCAGTTGCACATTAACACCCTGAAGCAGAGAACCAGAAAAGAGGGAGAAGTTCAGAGAAAGTGTAAGCCCTAAGGGCGAACAAACTCTGTTTTTGATAATGGTCAAACATTTGATGTTTTGACTAATGTCTTATATCTTTGTGATAGAATATCGAAACTCGTTGTGGAAGCTCTAAGTTCTTCAATCAAGCTATAAACAAGATCTTCAAGGCACATATCATCAAGATTGAAGATTGAAGACTTAGGTTTGGTTAGGATAGCTTTATATTTATTAGTCGTTATCTTATAAGCTCTCTAACCAATGCTCTAAATGAACTTAAGCATACAACACTATAGTCTTGCATACATATTAAACACGTTTTCATAAGGCTAAGTTTCAAAATGAGCTTTACATGTGTTCGTATTTCAAAAGCCTTTTGATTTCTAAGTTTAAGTCTTTTAAAACGGTTTTCAAAATGCTCTTACTTGTTACATTTTGAGAAAACCTTTTAGACTTCAAAAGATATCAGTACAAGGGTCAAAACAACATCCTTCAAAGCTCAGAAGGTCGGATCATCCGAGCTTGCCTCGGATCAACCGAAGCTAGACAGAGAGTTGAGCCAAAACAGGTCGGTCGACCTATGGCCAACTTCGGTCGACCGAAGTGCCTTCTCGGTCAACCGAGATCCTTGTTAGGTCAACCGAACTCTGAAATAAACTAGTCGTTATCTGACCGTTTTAAAGTCGTTTTTTGGACGTTTTTGAAAAGTATAAAAGCCCTAAAGCTGTATATTCACTAGATAACAACCACAACTGATCTACATTGAATATACAAAAGCTCTAGCTCTTCAAAAGCATATCCATCTCTTTTTATGTGTTAAAAAGTTCATATCCATCTCATATATGCAAGATACAAAGTGTTGAATTCAAAAGTTCAAAAGAGCATTAAAGTGTGATCTTAAAAGGTATCCATACTCCACTTCTTGAGTGTGAAAATTGTATCTTTATATCTTCATCTTTCCCTTTCTAAGTGATTGGGTATTAGTTGTGTTTAGTCCTACTTAGTGTTGGGCTTTGTACTCTTAGTGAGTGTTGGTTGTAATTGTGGTTATTTGAGTAAAACTCTTTGTGAGTTAGCCACAAGTGTAAAAAGATCTTCTTAGTGAAGTTGTTGAAAATCCTAGGGAGAAACTCAAGGTAGTGGACGTAGATTCTTTGTGAATCGAACCACTCTAAATCCGGTGTCTTGCTCTTCTTGTGTTCATATTTGCTCTACAAATCTCCAAGCTTCATATACAAGTTCTACACTTCTATATCTCAAATAAAAAGAAGCCACTTTTTATAAAAACCCAATTCACCCCCCCCCCCCCCCTCCCCTCTCTTGTGTTTTTCAGAAAGGAAGAAGTATGGCGGATTTAAGATAAGAAGTGATAAGGTTGAAGGAACTTACAAGGAAGGAGAAATGGCAATGGCCACTTTGGTGATATATTTCTGGATGCCCTTTCCATCGTGGGATCTTTCTATTTATACCTAGGGTACATTCCCCCAAAAGGATCATGTCCCTTCAGCAGCTAATTCCTGACCATGCCCTTGGAATCAACAGTTGATCCTCGAAGATGCCTCCTCGGCCAATCAAAAGCTGGAGCCCATAAAAGCATAGCATATCTTCTTTCCCTTTTTATCCTTCAGCCAAGACCAAAATAGACATAGCCCAAACTGTGTCGTTTGGAGATTGTGTCTCATTTAATGGGACGACACCGTTTAGGCTTAATAGTGGGTTAATTATATCCCCAATTCTATTTAGCCCTAAATACCTAATTCAATTTTCCCTCCCTCGAGGCTTTTAAACTGAATCCCCTTTTTATTTTTCAAAACCTGACAACTGGAGGCGATGAAGGAGAGGGTGATGGTGTGTCCGGTTCGGGTCAAGCCTAAAGGCAATTCGGACGCTTGAGATAATTCTACAGTTTGGCAGAATGGTGATAGGTCCAATGGAGTCATGGTTGTTGAGGGCTTTGCCAAAAAGGAGCCCGATTTCTTTCAGTCGACTAGGCCAAGAAGCAAAGGCCCAATCTTGGACATGACCCATATGGCTGGTCTCAGCAAGATAAGTTGTGTTTCTCGGCTGGCCCGTGCAGGCCCCTCTGAGGCTGTTTTGAATGCTAATAAAAGTGAACAAAACAATGCAGGCCCATTTGGGTTTATTTTGCAGGCTAAAATAAATTATGAAAGTGGAACAACCAAATCGCCAAATTGGTGGAAGCAAAAGCTTGACAATGATGATAAGGCGGGCGTCGCATATCGGCCCCGCCAAGGCCCATGATTTGTCTGATCGGGAATTGTCCGGGATTTAACAATCCCTGGACAATTCAAGTCTTACTTCGCTTCAAAATGGCTCACAATTCTAGTAGTCTTTTCCTTTTTCATAATAAAGTTGTTTGCGAACTTCATGATTAATATCATATTAGTATTAGGTTTTATTTCATCTTTTAAATTAGGATTTATTTTAAGTTTTAATGTAAGCAATCAATGGGGTGCGACCGTCTCAAAATTGGAGAAGCATCCCTCAAGGTAGATATTTGATGCAACATGGCTTTGAATGGAGGATCGGAAGCGGACGTTCTGTTTGTATCTAAGGTGGACGTTGTAACTACTCAACGCAGTTTTTAGCTGATCTCCCATCTTAATTCTATGTGTTTTGAAAGTTTACAAACAATATCTCTAGAAATTGTGGAAGGCATCTAGTTTTTACGTGACCTCAGTTTTACTTTTTTATAGTAGAGTTTGATTGAAAGGTCATACTCATCCGTACCTTAGGGAACCCGTTCTCACTACAAAAAAACTACCTGTTAGGACAAACTTTTCGTGACGAAGTCATTTTTCGTTACGAAATGTATACTTTTCGTAACGAAATTCGTCACTAACGAAAACACATTTTCGTCACGATAGGTATAACTTTTCGTGACAAATACCTCTTTCGTTACGAAAGGTCAACCTTTCGTATCGAAACAAAAATTTGTCACGAAAAGTTTCGTCTTAAATTTTTTTTTATTTTTTAAGAATATACATATATAAGTATGATATAATTTAAAATATAATTTTAATTTTTATATTTGTATAGTCTTTATATTAAAAGTATTACTAAAACATAGTATATATGCAACTAGAATAATTTTATTTTTATTTTTTATAACAACTTAATACACAAATACATTGACGAAAATGTATTAATTTTAATTTAATTCATAAAAAAAATCACAACACAAAGAGAAATTAAAATAAATAAAGGTTCAAAATACAAAACTTCATTATAATAAATATAATAGGAACAATAAGTAACAAATGGTCAACGTAGCTTAGTGGGCAAGCGCATGACGTACAAGTTGGAGGTCTTGAGTTCGATTCTCACTTCTATGAAAATGTGTAGACTTTATTTAACATTTTGTAGGGGGGCTCCGCTCGGCTCCATGACTTTAAATTTTAAATTTTTTGTAAAACTTTTAGTAACGAACTTTGATACTTTTAGTAACAAATATTTCGTCACGAATTCTCACCTTTCCTAACGAAACTATTTCATTACGAAAGACCTTTAGTAACGAGAATGGTGATTCGTTAGGAAAGACCTTTAGCGACGGGGCTCTCAGGACGAACTTGGTGACGAAGGATTTTCGTTACTAACGGTCTTTCGTAACGATTCTTTTGACCTTTCCTAGCGAAAATTTTCGTTACTAAAAGTCTTTTTTTTTTAGTGTCTATAGAATTTTCTATGTTCACATGTCATGTAATATCTTGGCTCAATTGTTGGCTAGACATTTTTTAAGGTTTGACGCCTCATTTCAAAAGGTAAAGGATCCTTCAAAATTTCACCTCCCTCATTTATTTTTTTATATCAATTAATGATATTACATTTTACTTCCAAAAGCTAAAACTAAAAACTCATTTGCTTGGGAATCGGGTAGCTCAAGTGGTAAAGCTATCGAACACGGGACATAGGTCCCGTGTTCGATTCCCATATCTCCCCTTTATTGGGGCAATAATCTCCTCCTCTGGTGAGGCGTCCTCCTCCTCCTCTGATGAGGCAATACCCTCCCCAGGCATGGGAGTGCTTTAATAGGCCTTTCTAGGGTACTATCCGCTCTCTTCCCCTCGGGGACAACGCCCTTACGGGCTTTAAAAACTCATTTGCTTAGTGGTACTTTATCTAAAATCCAAATTGTTTTACAAAACTGAAATCCAAGTACACTATAGAGAAGTAAGAAATATTATCAAGTTGTACCAAACCAGGCCCATGTAAGTAGGCTCAATGACGTAACCCAGTGAATTTTTTTTTTTTTAATTATATATGATATTTTTTACTCCATTTAGATAATAAATGTATAAATAACCCCAGTAAATATTTGCATATATATCAAATGACCCCAGTGAATAAAATTCTAGGATCCGTCACAGAGTAGGGAAAGTCTGGCATGGGGCGACCCTTGTGGGTACGACCCCACACTCCTCTCACATAATTTGAGACAGAACCCACTTGCAGGATAAGTTCCGCAGGCTTTCATGTTTCACAGATAGCCACAAAGACCGTTTCATAGAGAATTTTTCCCACAGAGTAGGCTCCTAGTATTTCTAAGACCAGTAGAAAACAAATACTAAATCCGGCCCACAAAATCTTTTGTCTTCTTCTCAATGTTTGGACCGCTAGAAACAGTCAATCAGGCATGTCTGATGTCTCAGCTGATTCAGTCCGGATTGAATATATTTTTTTCAATTCATTCATACGGAACGTCTCAATACACTTTTCAAATATGTGTCTTACAATTCAGAACAGATATTGTTTTAAAGTTAAAAAAGATGTTTGATATTTTAAATTTAAAAAAAATATGTTCATTTTAAATTAATTTTAATTTAACGTACGAGATAAATTTCGCACGTGTAAAATTTTCCGTTTCGCACTGAAACCACCGTCGAGCTGATTATGTGTCCACATTCCCAAGACGGTTTCTGCAAATCTTATCATCACCTTCCCCCACCCCCTACCCCCATCACCATCTGGGTTCTCTCTATATGAGCAAGAGATGAAGAATTAGATTCGAGGATAACAATTTGAGAAGAAGAAGAAAGAAAAGGAGGGAAAGAAGATGTTTATGGGAATGAGTGTACAGTTGGTGATGGATTTAGTGGTAGCAGGATTCTCACTGATGATTGGATTGGGATTATTTGCTTTTATTGCTTCAATCCTTTGTTCTGCTGCTTTCTTGCAAAATGCTAAGGAACTTTCTTGATTCAATCCCTAATCTTCAATTGGGATGTATGTATTTTCTCTTCCAAACATCTTATTATTCCTTGAATTATAAATTTTTTTCCTTCTTCTTTCTGTTACTGATGTAAATCAGGTTCTTGAATCTCATAGTCTGTAGGCTATATGTGATTTATTTATTTTTTTATTATTGTTGGTTTTGAGTGTTCTATATAAGAGGAGGGATTTTCTTTTTCTTTTCATCTTGAGGCAAAATGGGATTTTGTTTTTATCAGACTTTAAAGAATAGACCTACAACAACACAACAATTACATAACTCATTAAATACCCAATAATTGGGGTATGGGAGGTGATGGATAGGAGAAAGACAACTTTGAAAATAAATGCACAAAGTGACAGCTCCCAGAATACCACTAAACCGGATGGATCGTAGAGTGACATAACATTTGACAATGAATGCACAAAGTTTGTGCTCACAGAATATCATTGAAACAGTAGTCTCCCTATATTTGACAAAATTTCAACAGAATTCTTTACCCTCAAAAGAAAGGGGGAAAAAGGAGAAATTTTGTCTTTGAGTCTTGAATAATGAAGACAGCAAAATTGAGGTTCTTCTATTACAATGTTATTGGTTTAGATGGACTATTACATTTTTCATTAATTTGCTTGTGTGCCTCTCTATGTATTTTCTTGGTGACAATAGTTTATTGTGTCTTAAACATTCATCCATATCTCATTTTATAGGCTTTTTTTGCGATCTGTTGCTGATGAACATATTGAAAGTTAGTATCATCTAGAACCATGTGTGTTTGTTGATTTTCATCACAAAAAAAAAGTGTGTTTGTTGATAGGAAATTTGAAATAATGAGTGGCTCTGAAATCAAAGAATTCTGGATTCATTTTCCTAGATCATTAGCTTTGAAATCCTATTGAATTTTGAAGAATATGGCATCAAATCCTACCCAAAGTTCTAGTGTTGCAAAATAATACATAATCGATTCTTCTGTTACTTGTTTGTTAGTATTCTTATACCTCATTTTCCAGGACATGGTCTTTTCATGGGAGCCTTTTTTTCTTGTGGGGTTTGTGCATAGATGATAGATGTATGTTTGTTCGAGGGGAAGGAAAGCATCAAATTTATCATATTTTGTCCTAGGAAAGTGGAAAATTGATTAGTGAAATGAAGAATACTCGAAAGTTATGTCACAACTTTAATGTTTAAAAAGAAAAACAATGTAGTATCTCTTTTCTCTTCTGAATACTGGTCGGAAAATTTAATTTTCCATCTCAGTATGATTCTGTAAGATTGATTGATTTCTTTTAACTTAATTCATTGCATTCTTCCTTGGTATTTTATCGATTGTAAGATTTGATTGGCACTTTCTGGGAGTAGTCACTTTGTGCATTTATTTTCAAAGGTAGAGTATGTCTCCTATCCATCCCCTGCTCATAACCCCAATTATTGGAGACTTAATGTGTTATGTTATTCTTGTTGTAAGATTTTATAGGCACCATATGTAGAGTATAGTTTGTTGCTGGCCTTCAAATTGTATTTTCCATTCCTTCTTCGGCCTATTGTATTTTTGTTAATTACAAAAGTAAAATGAAATGAAGGTCGTGATTGGCGCGATAGTCAAGTGTTTACTTGCTATCCACTAGGTTACAAGTTTGAATTCCAAAAATAGCCTCTTTATGAAAAAATAAGGGTAAGCTGCATACATTGGGGCCATCCGCAGACCCTTCTGATGCGGGAGCCTGCGACCTTGTTTTATGACAAAATTCAAATAAAATATGTTCTTTCGAGATATTAGCTATTTTAGCTATTCATCTGTTTCGGTCTTTTGGGAGGTAGTATATATTATCATTCTTTTTTTCGTTCATCATCCAGACATAATCCTCAATAAACGCATACATTCTTCATAATCAGGATAAAGTATATCAAAATAAGTAAAATTAAACCCAAAATACGGAAAACTAGATCTGCACAATACTCGGACAATAACCAAAATTGCAGGAATTTGAAATGCTGCGTGAAATATCGGCTTTACATATCACAACAAGTGGAGATGAAGAAGCGCGGACGTTGGAACTTGAAAGCCGTTGTAAGTTTTGTCAGTTTTTATTAATCCAGTTTCCCGCCAAACCCGACACCTAGATGTGCTTTATCACTAGCACCTCTATCATGGGCTAGTATATACTGGCCCAATACATAATTGCTACGGTATGGAATTTTCTTTCCTAATTTATTTTTAATCGCAGTTCATATTCCACACACGAGAAAATTAATATGGGCTTACTCGTAGAAGTGTACTCGGCTACTGCAAGTGGGACCGGACTAATTTTTTAATTTTTTTTGCCTTTTAGAGTGTGGCTGAAATACATTAGGATGGTCGTAAAATAATACAAGGAGCAACAATTTTTTTTTTTTTTTTGATGCCCGATGGGACGTTGCCCCAGTTGGGGAGAAGTGCCTCACTAAAGGAAAAGAACCCTAGAAAAGGAGGTTGAAGCTTACCCACGCGTGTGAGAGTATCGAAACCCACGACGCTCGAGGTCGTGTGCGGACCCTTTGCTCACATCTAGGGGCTAAAGGACCTTTTGATAAGGAGCAACAATTCAATATTTTAGAATTCAAAATACTTGAAATTTTTTAATTTTTGTTAATTTTTCTACTATAAAAAAACATACATAAAACGTATTTGGACCATATTAGAAAATTATGACGTAAAATGTGTTAACTATGTGACACTATTGTGCAACATGTTAGAACCGTGCAAAGTTGCACAGCACAAACTAAAACCAAAATTAAATAAGGAAGTGGTATATGACTAAGTCTTAGTCAATCTATTAGCTAAAAACCCCAAAAATCCCCAAATTAACATTTTCATTTCCATTTATTGCCCTCATTGAATTTTCCCAAATTTCTTTTTTTAATCCCACTCTATAAACCTATTGTCTTAATTGTATCCCACCCACCCTTACCCCTACCCCCTCTTCCTTCTTCCCCCGCCCCATCTCTCACCCCACCCGCTTTTCCAAGTTTACAGAGAGAAATTTCAGGTAGTAATTAGATTCCATGGCCTGAAGCTCTTGATAGGTTTTGCAGGCCAATCATGACAAAACCAAATCCATTTCCTTTTAAAATTTCACCCATTTTCTTGTTTAATTTGTATTGCCAAAAAAATGAAATTTAACCTTCAAAGTATTTTTTTTGGGCTAAAAAAATTGATCCTTTGATTTCTTCTGTGATTCAAATTTGTAGGTGAAGTGGTTTTGAGCTTTCAGGGTTATATATATATATATATATATATATATATATATATATATATATATATATATATATATATATATATATATATATCAAGTGGACTCTTGGATTATTTCTCTAGTTTGTTTTGACTGAATATTTGGGATTATTGACTAGAACGGTTGATCGGAGAGGGAGACTAGAACGGGGTGGGGATTTTTATGATGAATTTTGTGGACTTTTTCTTGTGTTCTTGAGGAATTAAATGACGAAATTCATCACAAAAAAATAGTATGAATATATTCTTCAGAAAACAAGATTGTTCTTCAAAATAATGGATGAAGACGACGAAGATGCAACGAATAAGTAAACATGTTAATTGTTAACACATCAAGTTGGTGTTGTAGTTGGCTATTCTTAAGCTGATTAGTTGCTAGAATGATCAATTGGTCAAGGGTTTAAATCCTGTTTTTTACATTTTTTACTTAGAATTTTAAAAAATAATATTATTTCAATATTTAATTAAAATTTAAAGTATTTATAAATATATTATTAAAATACCTCTATAAGTTTTAAATAAAGCAACATTGGTATTCTAATCAAACTATACTATTACACTCCCATGGTTCATTATATATCAGTAATGTTTAGAAACTAACAATGTAAGTATATATGTTCATGATTTACGCAACATGTAATGAAAGTCTTATATTTAGGAATGGTTCGTTATTTGGAAGAATGTTTTATAGTGATTGAGACAACTTATACACTCACATGGTACAACATTACTCTTAAGTATCTCTTAACGTTATAACATTACTCTTAACAAGCTAACAATGTAAATCAATTTCAAAGTTATAAGATTGTTTGTAGACTATTAGTAATATGAAAGCGTTATAAGTAATATATTTTTTATTAGTAATATGAAACTCTAATCGTACACATGCAAAGTTCGTTATACTTCTATATACGTCAATCACTTATTAGTAAACTTCTAAGGTTATATATATTCCATTAAATGATGATCACTATGAATATGTTATTAGTTAGGGGGGTCTAATTATAATTTTTTAAAGTTAATTTCATTATTTTTGGTTAAATTGTGAATTTAAAAGATTTAATTAGAAACTTGTGTGTCAATATGTGAAATGGGAATATATTATGCGAGTTTAATTTTTAAAGTTTTATAATATTAGGAACCTAAAAGTAAAATAATTTATGTACTTATGGTTGTAAATAATATTTTTATAGGGACTTAGGGTATATAAATATGTATAATATGTGGACTTAGGGTTGTTAAGTGACAAATAGTTTTGGAATAACCCTAGAGAATAATCCGGACCGTTGACGAGTTCTTCATCAATGACCACAATTACTTCTCTTGAATATGGGATTGTGGGAGTTAAATAATTTTTTTTAATTATCTCACAAAAATAATCTCATTTGTTAGATTCTTGATTCGACGAGCACCATTTGTTCTGCACGGTGCAGAACATTTAGTGTTATACACCGTAACCGCAGTCCAAATTTTGTCTCATCATTCGCTGTCACGCTAAGGTTCTAGTGCGGAACATTTTGCGGAACAATTAATAGTCGTCGGATCAAGAATCGACGGCTGGGATCAGTTTGTTTAAAATACTTATTATTCATAATATTTTTAGGTAAAATGATCTCAGCCGTCCAATTCTTAATCCGACGACTATTAATTATTTCGCACGGTGCGAAATATTTTATGTTCCGCACTAGAACCGGACTGCTTATGCCATGCCGCCTGACCCCTTCTCAAAACATTTGAAGACTTTTGAGGGAATTTTTTTTACTTTTGGGGATTTTTTTTTGATTTTTTTTAAAAAAATGTCTCTAGAGGTATTTTGTCCGTTGACCAATTTTGACCCATTTTTTAACTAATTTGGGCTTAGCCAAACATCATTTCCGAATAAAATATCCTTCAAAGATTACTTTGCCTTGAGCCGTGCAGATTTATGTACCGTGCCTCAGCATAATAGGTCGTGTGTAATATTTGGTTCGCCTTCAATTTTTGTGTTTTGCCAAAACAAGTAAAAGATTAACTTTTATCAACTTTTCTGCACTCATTTGGTTTCAAAATCTTAAAAATTGTAATAATTTTGTGTCCTAAATCGAAAATAATGATTTAAGGATCTTAACCATATGCATTATAAATTTGCTACATAGATTTCTATGCAATGACATCACTTTTATATGTAACTGTACAATAATGCGTCTTGTAGAAATTGCATGGCATTCAATTAAAACAAATTGTAACAAAGAACAAAACTAGCAGATATTAAAAAATAAATAAGGTAGCATCGTTACGGAAAATAAGAGGCCGTCATCAACAAAACCAGACTGCTAAGATTGCGGCATTTCAATGCGGGACTTGCAATTAATCAAAGAGACAAGGCTGGAAGCATGAGCCCATCCTTCAATGAACTCCCAGTTACGATTCTCCAAATAAACCTTCAAAATAGTCCTCACTGTCCCTAACCGGAGATTGCAAGCAAAGATTCGTCCACCGTAGCAAGCACCAGAAAATATTAGTAATTCTCTATCCACAAAGGTAACAGGACGACGCGACCATAAATTGCAGGATACTTTTATGTCAATGGTGTGGCTTTTTATCCAAATCTTACTCGCAAAATCCTTCAAAATCCAAATATGTATAGTGGCTGACGTTCTAATGTCTTGTGTTTCAACCAAAGATAATTGATCATCCATATTCAACATGTATGTTCTCAACAGAAGCCGCCGTGGATTTTCTTTTGGTTCTGGGTGAGGTACCAAAGAGAATGTTTCTCTCTTAATGTCGAATCCGATGATTTCTGTTACATCATCAGAATAAACGCGGTAATTGTTTTTATTTTGAACCAACCAATAAAGAACGTTATTTATAATGACCGGAGGAGCACGAGGAAGACTATTAGGGAAGGCCACCCGGTAATCATTGCAAATTGAGGCATCAGTAACAAGCTCTCTCCAACAAGGTTCTGGCCCTAAATTAATCATCTTAAACCTTCCGGAACCAAATCCAAATCCAGCTCCATCAGCAGATGTGAAAAATCTCCAAAGTACGCAATATTCTTTGATCAATGGATGAAAGAAGATCCCACAAATTTCCGCCTCGATAGATAAAGGGATTGTAAATCTCACTACCTTTTGAGGGTTAATCAATGGATTCACGAGGCGTATTTTTTTTGGTAATTTTCCCAAATCTTTTTTTAAAAAGACTAGTAACCCATCGCATGAAAATAGGATCTCATTGCTAGAATTGATCTCACCAATTCTCTGAGTACTTCTTTCTAGATTTCGTGATACGGCTATCAAGATCGGATTTCTGATTACATTATTTTTGCGAACTGTGGCAAGAAGCATTGGAGTCGGACGACGTTTCTGCTTGTGCAGCTCTGCGAAATATTGGGTTGATAATAAAGAATTCCATTTTTTGCAGACAAGTCGATATTGGATTACAACTTTCGTTGGGCAAATGCTAAGGATGTCGGAAATTATGTCGTCCGGAAGAGTCATAGCAGTAGTAGTAATTGCTCTTCTGTGCTTTCTTCTTCTTATTCGTAGCCTTTTTACCTCTGGATCATCCATTGCTTTCGAGGGGTTTAAAGGTAAGGGGAAAAAGAGACCAAAAGAATTAGGGTTTTTTACCCTAGAGAAGAATAAACCCTAACAGGCAAAGTAGTAATCAAAGAGATTTGCCAACTATGCAACTTTGATTTATAACTGCAGTCTCCTCTTCTTTCCCAAATTGCAACTTTCCAATTCCTCGCGTATATTCCTTAGCTGGTAACAATTGGTAAAATATTAGTAAAATATTAGCAAAAAAAAAAAAAAAAAAAACAATTGGTAAAATATTACCTAATGTTAGTTCACCTCGTCTCTTAACCATGAGTGCAAGAGTTCGATTTCTATTCATGTGTGAATGAAATACATATTTTAGGATAGTTCTGATATGGACCAGGTTTATTAGACCATGTGGTTCAAAACTGACAGTATCACTACAGAATGATGTGATGGTGTGGCTAATTCTGAACCAGAAGGTCCATGTGGACCTGGACAATATCAGAAATTTTCCCATATTTTATGACCAACCATTTGCTTCTTCAGAGGGTTCCCAGTGCGAGAGAATTAGTCATTCCTAGGCGGTGGTGGACACTTTTGTCTCGACCAATAAACAATTTGTCACATATGTTTATTAAAAAGCAATTCTTCTTTTTTCCGTCCTCTACTTTTGCTATTTTCTCCCGTAGCGAGATAAATTATTCACTACTGTAAGCGGTGGACACCCCAGTCTCGACCAATAAACTAACATATGCTTATTAAAAAAAATATTTTTCATTTTTTTCGTCGTCTACTTTTGCTATTTTCCGATAGTAACCAAACTCCCAAAAACATATTCGTCTCCCATCGCTGTCCCACGACCTATCCCATGAACAACAAGGCCCGCACCTCCACCCCTGTGAAACTGATGCACAACAAAAATAGAAAACAATTTAACCAAAAAAAAATATAGTTTTATTTATTTTTCAAAAAAATACTCTTTATCTAGGGTGGACGTTATGTTCGTATTTAGGGTGAATGTTGTAACTACTCAACGCAGTTTTTATCTGATCTCCCATCTTAATTCTATGTGTTTTGAAAGTTTACAGACAATATCTCTAGAAATTGTGGAAGGCCTCTAGTTTTTACGTGACCTCAGTTTTGCTTTTTTATAGTAGAGTTTGATTGTAAGGTCATACTTATCCGTACCTTAGGGAACCCGTTCTATAGAATTTTCTATATTCACATGTCATGTAATATCCAGCCTCAATTGTTGGCTAGACATTTTTTAAGGTTTGACGCCTCATTTCAAAAGGTAAAGGATCCTTCAAAATTTCACCTCCCTCATTTAATTTTTTATATCGATTAATGATGTTACATTTTACTTCCAAAAACTAAAACTAAAAACTCATTTGCTTAGTGGTACTTTATCTAAAATCGAAATTCTTTTACAAAACTGAAATCCAAGTACACTATAGAGAATGAAGAAATATTATCAAGTTGTACCAAACCAGGCCCATGTAAGTAGGCTCAATGACGTAACTCCAGTGAAAAAAAAGATTAATTATATATGATATATTTTACTCCATTTAGATAATAAATGTAAAAATAACCCCAGCAAATTTTTACATATATCAAATGACCCCAGTAAATAAAATTTCAGGATCCGTCACTGAGTAGGCTCCTAATATTTCTATGTCCAGTAGAAAACAAATACTAAATCCGGCCCACAAAATCTTTTGTCTTCTTCTCAATGTTTGGACCGCTAGAAACAGTCAATCGGGCGTGTCTGATTCAGTCCGGATTGAATGTCTTTTTTTCAATTTATTCATACGGACCGTCTCAATACAGTTTCAAAATATGTGTTTTTAAATTCAGAACAGATATTATTTTAAAGTTAAAAAAGAATTAAATATTCTAAGTTTAAAATATATATCCGTTTTAATTTAATTTTAATTAAACGTACAAGATAAGTTTTGCACGTGCGAAATTACCTGTTCTGCACTGGAATCACCGTCGAGCTGATTATGTGTCCACATTCCCAAGACGGTTTCTGCAAATCTTATCATCACCTTCCCCCATCACCATCTGGGTTCTCTCTATATGAGCAGGAGATGAAGAATTAGATTTGAGGATAACAATTTGAGAAGAAGAAGAAAGAAAAGGAGGGAAAGAAGATGTTTATGGGAATGAGTGTACAGTTGGTGATGGATTTAGTGGTAGCAGGATTCTCACTGATGATTGGATTGGGATTATTTGCTTTTATTGCTTCAATCCTTTGCTCTGCTGCTTTCTTGCAAAATGCTAAGGAACTTTCTTGATTCAATCCCTAATCCTCAATTGGGATGTATGTATTTTCTCTTCCAAACATCTTATTATTCCTTGAATTATAAAAAAATTTTCCTTCTTGTTTCTGTTACTGATGTAAATCAGGTTCTTGAATCTCATAGTCTGTAGGCTATATCTGATTTATTTATTTTTTATTATTGTTGGTTTTGAGTGTTCTATATAGGAGGAGGGATTTTCTTTTTCATTTCATCTTGAGGCAAAATGGGATTTTGTTTTTATCAGACTTTAAAGAATAGATCCTACAACAACACAACAATTACATAACTCATTAAATACCCAATAATTGGGGTATGGGAGGTGATGGATAGAAGAAAGACAACTTTAAAAATAAATGCACAAAGTGACGGCTAACAGAATACCACTAAACCGGATGGATCGTAGAGTGACATAACATTTGACAATGAATGCACAAAGTTGCTGCTCACAGAATACCATTAAAACAGCAGTCTCCCTATACTTGACAAAATTTCAACAGAATTCTTAACCCTCAAAAGGGGAAAAAAGGAGAAATTTTGTCTTTGGATTCATTTTCCTAGATCATTAGCTTTGAAAGCCTATTGATTTTTGAAGAATATAGCATCAAATCCTACCCAAAGTTCTAGTGTTGCAAAATAATGCATAATCGATTCTTCTGTTACTTGTTTGTTAGTATTCTTATACCTCATTTTCCAGGACATAGTCTTTTCATGGGAGCCTTTTTTTCTTGTGGGGTTTGTGCATAGATGATAGATGTATGTTTGTTCGAAGGGAAGGAAAGCATCAAATTTATCATATTTTGTCCTAGGAAAGTGGAAAATCGATTAGTGAAAAGAAGAATACTCGAAAGTTACGTCACAACATTAATGTTTTAAAAGAAAAACAATGTAGTATCTCTTTTCTCTTCTGAATACTGGTCGGAAAATTTAATTTTCCATCTCAGTATGATTCTGTAAGATTGATTGATTTCTTTTAACTTAATTCATTGCATTCTTCCTTGGTATTTTATCGATTGTAAGATTTGATTGGCACTTTCTGGGAGTAGTCATTTTGTGCATTTATTTTCAAAGGTAGAGTATGTCTCCTATCCATCCCCTGCTCATAACCCCAATTATTGGAGACTTAATGTGTATGTTATTCTTGTTGTAAGATTTGATAGGCACCATATGCAGAGTATAGTTTGTTGCTGGCCTTCAAATTGTATTTTCCATTCCTTGCTTCGGCCTGTTGTATTTTTGTTAATTACAAAAGTCAAATGAAATGAATGTCGTGATTGGCACGATGGTCAAGTGTTTACTTGCATCACGGGTTCGAATTCCAGAAATAGCCTCTTTATGAAAAAATAAGGGTAAGGCTGCATACATTGGGGCCATCCGCAGACCCTGCTGATGCGGGAGCCTGCGACCTTTTTTTTATGACAATTCAAATAAAATATGTTCTTCCGAGATATTAGCTATTTTAGCTATTCATCTGTTTCGGTCTTTTAGGAGGCCTTGTTGGTGAACTGAAAGGTAATGAGTAATGACGACTACTATTAGGTCCCGGGTTTGAAACCTCCTGCTTCGATATAATTAAAAAACTTAAAAAGAGTAAAGATAACCACTTCTTTTACTTTCTAGTTTACTTCTTTTATAATAGTTATATACTTGTTTGTATTTGTCAAAATATTTTCTACCTCATGACTTGTTAATTTCTACTTCTTAGAAGATGTTACATATCTCGCAGCTTCCTATTGGATAGAGTGTCAGAACTCATTTACTCACCAATATGGTCTAGTTAACTGCTATGGATTAAGCACTTTTGCGAAGCTTATTGCTTCTTTTTCTCATTGCGCGTCTTTCGGACCCTATCCATCCTGGGGTAGAAAGTTATGTTATTGTTATTGTTGTTGTTGTTGTTAGTGATAATAAGGACTTGGAGAAAGAAAAATCGTGTAGCCTACGCCACATAGCTTGTGATACGGCATTTGTTGATTTTGAGGTTTGCTTGAAGATACACATATTTATGAAACAGCAGTAGAGAACTGTCGTTCTGTTTACAAGTTTTCTCCTTTCCCTTCTATCAATCATGCTCCTCTTTTATCAGTGAGAACACTTGCCAGTTCGGCCTGTTACTCCTCCATGGCCCAAATAACTCAGATTTTCTCCCCATGAATTGTTTGTGTCAACGGATTAGTTGGATCCAAATTTTGAGATATTGGGTGTAAACCGAAAAAAGGTTCCTAAGTAGTTGTTCAATGGAGTTGAAGTTATCAAATTTTGACAGTCTTTTTTCTGGACATTTTGGTTTGTTATGCTAACAACTACTCTTTTCTGAAAATCAAATGCTTATAACACTTGCGCGAAACATATATTCAACTTCTCTTTTTTCAGGATATATTGAAGGCGTTCTTGCAAAACAAATCAACTTGAATAAAAGGGGCTCGTCTGCAGATTCGCTAGTGCAGCGAACATCGCATAAGCAAACTCCGATTTTGTATTTCCGTGAATTGGTGATAAATTTTCTTTTTTGTAGTTTGTAATGGCTTCCATCTCTCACTGTTAAGTTCATATGTAGCAATAAGAAAATATGTAGTAGTGCACACTGTTTTGTAGCTGTTGTTTAAAGCTCCAATGAACTTATTTATGTAGTTCAATGTTCTAATCCAATTACGGCAATAAAAGGTACGCTCTAGTCAATTGAATGACTAACTCGCAATTTATTTATAGGGATGCATACGTAATTTTTTCTAGAATGTCACATATCTTAAATTACAATGCAGTTATTTATTCGACTAACTTGCAATTTATAGGGATCCATACGTATATTTTTTTGGAATGTCACATCTTGAATTACAATACAGTTACTTGATAATAATCGTACAATGTACAGTCGTACACAGAAGTCTGATTGTTGCTGCCAATAGCTTTTCTTAACTTTTAACAAGCAAATGGAGTCTATTAGAAGCATCAAAACTGTGTGAGTTTTTATGTGGGGACTTTTGACTTTCAAAGAAAAGTAAGGGAAGACGATCGGGCTACGAATTCGGGTAGTCAATTGTTGGAAAGTGGAAAGTTGGTTGCCAGTTAAACCAAAGTCGGAGAATTACCTTTAGTTGTCTTTATAGTAGCGGGAAGTTGGGGCTGGATCGGACCAATGTTTTTTCAGGGTTTGGACTGTTCCGTTAAAAAAAAAGTTAACATTTCTTAATATTTTAATTTAAAAAAAAATTATAAAATAAAAGAAATAATAAAACTCATAAATAAGAGAATAATGAATACGTAGCAATAATTTATTATTGGAACTGAGAAATAGAAATTTAGGACAAAAAATTATTTTCCCTCCTATCCCCACCTAACAAGATGTAAAAATCACATTAGTTTCTATTAGTGGCGCAATAAAGGAATCCTCTTCATGGGCACTATTGGGGCACCCTTAAATGGGTAAGTTAACACCACCCCCCCCCCCCTCCCACATTTTTTCTCTTTCTTTTTCTCTCCTCTCAATTTTTCCTCTCAAAACCTCTAAAGCCTCAGATGCTGCTGCCGCCGGAAATCACCGAAACAGCCGCCGCCACCAGAATCTGCCGCCGCCTACTGGAGCCTCCGTTCACAGGATTAGGCAAATTTTGCATTTTTTAGCTAATCAAACTAGATCCACCACAAAATATAAATTTAAAAAAATTGGAGCAAAAAAAAAATTTCGACAATATTCCGGCTAAATGGACTCTGACGATCGTGGTTATTTGGAAGACATTGATTTTGAGATAAATACTTAACTATACGTTTCTTGTTGTTTTAATAATATTTATTTTTTTCCAGTAAAAAAAACATGTTTAAACTGAAAAAAGTGCGAAAACTCACCGGACGGGAGAAAACTGCACTGAAAAAAAAATTGGAAAATATGTCGCATGCTGGCATGCGGTCTGCCATGTCACCTCAGGCTGGTCAACCAACGATGACGTGGCAGGCCGCATGCTGACGGCCTATTTTTTATTTTTAAAAATTCCACCGCATGATGAGCGTCGGCATCGTTTGGTCACGTGACGACGTCTTGACGTCGCATACATCCTTTTTTCAATTTTTTTGCAGAATATCCTAATTATTGCGGTGGAATTTTTTTAAAAAAAAATGGAAAATAGGCCGCATGTTGACGTCGGCATGCGATCTGCCACGTCACCCCCAAGCTGGTCAACCAACGGTGACGTGGCAGACCGCATGCTTACGTCAGCATGCGGCCTATTTTTCATTTTTTTTTTTTGCAGAATATCCTAATTATTGTGGTGGAATTTTAAAAAAATTGGAATATAGGCCCCCGCATGCGGTCTGCCACGTCACCGATGGTTGACCAGTCTGGGATGACGTGGCAGACCGCATGCTGATGTCAGCATGTGGCCTATATTCCTTTTTTTTTTTTAATCCTAATTAGTGTTTTATGAGTTTTGAAAAAAAAAAAAGTTCAAAAAAAATTCCATGTATTTTCTTTGTATTTAGATTCAACAATTAGGGTATGTTGTTTACACATTAATACATTTATTATAAGAAAAGTAAAGAGAGAAGAGAATTTAGGGGAAAATAGCCTATTTGGTCCTTTTCGATATTCTGCATTTTCGAATAAAGACGGTTCGTTTTTTTTAACTTTTAAAATCCATTATGTTTTTTCGACCTGCCGATTAAGGACTTCTGTCACATTTTCTGTTAAAGTCCCGTTAACACAAGCACCTGTTTTGCATGTGATGTACACTTTAAGGGCATTTCAGACATTTCAATCTATTTCCCACAAGAAAAACTTGGGTACTTAATTGTTAAACAAAATAATTTAGAATACCAAATTTAAAATATAAAAAACTTTCTAAACTTCATCCCTCACTCTTCCCGACTCCACGCTGCCGCCTCCAAGAACCAAGATCACCACGACTAGCAAGTGTAACTCCCTGCTGTATAGACTTATGTCAGTAAATTCTTTGCGTCAGTAACCCATGTACTACTACCAATTTAGCTTGGTATTACTGCAGCGCATGTCAATTATTTTACTCTACCGGAGAGTTACAAAAGGAAGCAATTAAGGTCATGACTTTTGCAACTATCGAACTTCTTATTATATTTTACATTCTCTTTCAGTGGAGAGATTGACATTTGAAGAATTCTTTAACCATCCATTTCCTTCTTATTATTGTAAGAATAAATTCTTCTTTCTTCTCTCTTGTTCTATTTTTTTGGCTCCCAATAAATAAAAGGCAACCTTGTTTGTCCATTTGTTCGCAGTCATCTACAAATGTAAAATTCGTGGCCTTGTTTTGTACAGGAGAATTCATGGTCATGATGTAGAAATTGTGCATTTCATGACTTGATTTTTTTTCCTATTCTGCAATTCGGGATTTTAACAACATTGGTGGACAGGATTCTGAAGGATGTAACATCCAGTAACTATTTAACTGTCTTCAACTTCCTTACATGTCAGTACAAGATCGCGAAACTCTCTGAAGTTATATTCTTTGGGTATTCTTCTTGCAACCATTTCCGACTTATTTTCCAAAGCATCATGTTTACCTCCTTTTGCATTTGAATTTGGTCTTCTTCACCACAATAGGAGAAACCTCTTATTTTGGAGGTAGAAAATGTGAAAACCTTGGAATTTGAGAGTATGCATCATCTACTTACCCTATTTAGCTTAGTAATATTTCTTATAGTATTATTAGTATTGCGGGGAGAATCTTTATTTATCATTTACCATTAAAAGAAAGGTTCTGAGAATGTATGAAATACTTTCCCTGCTTTGAGGAAATGAGATTTATTATGCTTCTTGCTGTAAACTCCCTAATCAACAGATTTTAATTGCACTTGTTGTTTCTTCAATTCTTTTTGGTGGAATTTTACTATTGTTAGCTGTGGTGATCTTGGTTCTTGGCGGCGGCAGCAGTGGAGCTGGGAAGAGTGAGGGATGAAGATGGGTTTAGAAATTTTTTTTTATTTTAAATTTGGTATTCCAAATTATTTTGTTTAACAATTGAGTACCCAAGTTTTTCTTGTGGGAAATAGATTGAAATGTCTGAAATGCCCTTAAAGTGTACATCACATGCAAAGCAGGTGCTTGTGTTAACGGGACTTTAACAGAAAATGTGACAGAAGTCCTTAATCGGCAGGTCGAAAAAACATAATGGATTTTAAAAGTTAAAAAAAAAAAACGAACCGTCTTTATTCGAAAATGCAGAATATCGAAAAGGACCAAATAGGCTATTTTGCCGAGAATTTAGAGAGTAGAATGAATTAGGTGTATATAGTAATGAACAAAAAGTCTCTATTTATAGAGATAAAAAACTTTGGTTCATGGGCCTATGGGCCTCCCACTCTATGGGTTGGGCCTGGCTGATCATTCATTTACAACAACATTTAAATAATCAACAATTCCTACAAACTTAAATAAAATCTTAATAAATTACGAATTTAAAGTCTTAATAAAATACGAATTGAAAGTCTTAATAAAATACAAGTCTAAGAAAATTCAAGTCTTAATTATGCCTATTCATAATCCTGCGCTTGACCTGTCTGGTGCACCCAACGGATATTTTCTTTTAATAAAATACAAAAGTGCTCATAATCTCCAAGAAATGTTGCATTTTGGGGATTCGGTAAACTTGATGATAGTGCTGTAATAGCATCGACGAACTGTAAGACAAAAAAAAAATGTTAACACTTCAAAAAATAAACGAACTGGGGGTGGCTGAATTCTCAGGTGAGTACGTGGTCGGTACCATTCAAGATAACCAAAATCCACTGCTGAAGGAGGGTTCGCTATACGTCCCAATAAGTTTTGCGAATAACAATGTGTTTCCGCCGCTAGCCAGAATGCCTCGACAAAAGTATATATGGCTAGGCCTGCAAACGGATACGGAATTGTCTATTCCGGATCCATATCCATTTTTAATTTTTTCTACCATATTCGTATCCATATCCTAGCGGATCCAAAATATGTATTACCAGATCCGCTGATTTAGATCCGAATACGGATATGGTAAAACCCATTTCAAAAAGATAATGAATCAACAATTATGTTTCAGAATCTATAGTTTCTCAAATAAAAGAAAATTAGAGGTCATGAATAAATAAAATGAAAGAAGCCTAAAGCTTTTTCACCATACTGCAATTCGAACACCAAATACAAAAACATATCTTTGTAAACGAGAACCAACGGAAGAAAAACACTTTACACGCAACTGAATATACCTGCGGCGGTGACGGTGACGGTGACGGGAAGGAGCAGCGCGAGGAGTAAGCGCCGGAGAAGGTAGAAGAGGAAACAAAGAGGGAGAGAGAGAGAGAGAGAGAGAGAGAGAGAGAGAGAGAAGAAGAGGGAAGAAAGGAAAGAAATGGAACGGCGCAGGAGAAGGTAGAAGAGGTAACGAGGGGGAGAGAGAGAAGAAGAGGCTGTGATATTAGAGTTTGTTATCTCCTAACCCTTAAAAATGTATATATACAGGACTAAAATTGCAATATAAATAATTATCACATAAATCCTATAAAGTACTTATATTACAAAAAAGTCCTAAATCCTATAAATCATGTAAAATATATTGGTTTAGGGAATATATATATTGTTTTACCTGAAACGGATTCGGGTTTAACAGATACGATTTTTTATATTTCATATTCGTAACCGTTTTATTACTCTTATACGGACTCGGATTCGGATGCGGGTATATAGGTCTAGAGTTCTTACCATATCCTAAACATAAAATCGGATACGGATAAAAATTCGACCCGTTTGCAGGCCTATATATGGCCTTATACTTCAGAGTCTCCTTAGGACGATAATGCTCCTGTGGCAAAATTCTATGAATGAGGCTTCTTCTGGACATACCCAAACTGTCTCAAACAGCGATTTGGCATGTATGGTTCTACAATATGGGCAAACCGAATGGTGCCATGAAATGTAGAAATCCAGCAACTAGGATTTTCTAATGGGAATTTCTCACACGCGCCCACTCGCTCCGCTCGCCCCACGCCCCCACTTACCCAAACACTCATTCACTCTCAAGCATTACACGCACCGCCGCCCCTTTGTTTTGTTTTTTTTAGACCATTTTTTGGTACTTTTATGCACACAAAAAACCTCGGATCTAGTTTAATTTTAAGTCAACTACATAACATTTTTGACAAACTAAGATTTATGTGTTTTGTTATTGATAATGAGTTAGATCTACCTATTTTTAAGTAAATTTTCAAAATTTGAAAAAGTAAAACTTACATTGTGTTAAGTTGGGATATTATTTTGACGTTGGGTCTAGAGACAAAGTTGACGAGGCCGACGTTTGCAACAAGGTGATGGTCTCCAAAAAAAATCCGGCGAAATTCCGGTGGCAGTGGCAGTTGATGATGGTGGTGGTTGAGACTTGGGTGAATTTGAGATGAAGAAATTAGAGGAGATATAATGAAGGGGAGGAGGTGTTAACTTATTCTATTGGGGGTGGGTGGGTAGTCATGCCCTTCATCTTCACCTCTTACGAACCAATCTAGCTATAAGTCAAAGTTGGGATAATTGAAGAGGTGATTTAAGTACCAAGTCATAGACACAACAATTTTGGGAGAATATGAATGTTTTCAGGCAAATTGGTGCATTTTGTCTCTAAACAATTTTGAAATTGATATAATGTCCCTAAATATTGATTTTTTAATTATTTTATCCTAAAATAATTGTGATTGATATATAAGGTCCTTCCATCCAAAAAATGACGGTCAACTGAAAATGAAAAAAAAATAATTGAGTCAACTCACATTATTCAAGGGGCAAAAGTGGTACATTACATTGGGCTCCGACTCCGGCTCCGACTCCGGCTCCGATTCCGGCTCCGCTAATCAGGTCATCTGATCTCCGTACCCTCGGCTGTTGGTACATCGGTGGTGGAGGATAGGGAGAGAGGAAGGAGAGGGGTTAGTGGGGGCTAGGGCCTGGGTAGTGGTAAGAGTATTCTACCAAAAATGCCTTTTAAATTCTTGATTTGACCCAATTAAAATTTTAAATCTAACAGTTGATTAACAAACTTTTGGACGGAAGGACGTTATATACCAAAAAAAATTGTTCCAGGATAAAATAATTAAAAAATAATATTTAGGGACCTAATATCAATCTCAAAATTGTTTAGGGACAAAATTCACCAATTTACCAATGTTTTCATAACCCTACCTATCTTCACCAAATATATTTAGCAAAAAAAAATTATCTTCACCAAATAAAATAATTAAAAGCTTTTCATTCATAAGAGGTAGGAAAAGACAATTAGGGTGTATTTGAGTTTTACTCCTTTTTTTTTCAGAAACAATATACTTTTACTATTTTTAAAATATTTTTTTTAAACAAAAACTTAAATTCAAATACACTCATAAAATCTTGAACCAAGAACCCCCACAAATTTTTAGGTAAAAAAGATGATTAAACAGGAATAAGAGGGATCAACTGAAAAATATTGGGAAGAAAAGGAGGATCCGGACAAAATTGATGAAACGGAAAAAATCCGAAGAAATGACAAGTTTCTTGCTTCGCCTAACCCCAAACCAAAAAGATCCCATTGCATTGGCAAAAATGTATTACAAGTTGTGGACCTATCAATTCACCAACTTTTTTTACACCATTTTCTTCCAGAGACCATACCGGGTCGACATCAATTCACCAACCGCAAATCCATAAATTAATTGTCAAGCTTTAGATACTCTATGTATCTTTTCGTACATAAAATCGTATAAAAACTAGTATATGTATAAAAAAAAATTGATATTGTTATATTATTTTGAGGTTTATCGCTCAACAAATAGTAGTATCAAGGCATTTGACTTGACGTCTTCGGTTGAGATTTTAGTAACAATTTGTCCAACTTAACAAGAATTTATGAAAATATGCGATATAATATCATTGTTAAGGAACTTAAGAGTGAGGCAATGAATGTATTTGGATTTAGTATGATCTAGGTTTAAAACTCAAATTGAGATCCAATTTTTTTTAATTGAGTATGAAAATCAAACTTCAAATATTAAATTATTTATAATTTTGTTTCAGTTTGAGACTAGTTTTGAATGAGTACTAACAATCTCAGACTCAGTCCCAATACAAATACAATAAGTCATTGTTAAGTTGTTATACATTAGGACATGTTAGAATGTAATAAAACGAGTTCTACACATGTCAATTTGAATATTATTATAAAGTTTAAAAAAAAATTGATTTTCCTCTGCATATATGGATGAGACTAGATGGAATTCATGTTTAATACTTCTGCCCTTACACTACTGGTGTGAGATTTAGATAAATTTGAAAATTCTAACTGATATTTAAATACGTGTTTAAGTTTTTGTCGTTATGTTGACATATCCATTTTGACGTACTATGCAATTGTGTATGTTGTTAGACTAATATGTTGCACCTTAAGTAAGTTTAGGGACGATTCTAGGGGTCGGGGCAGTTGCTTTCGAGATTTTTAAAAATATTACTAGAGATATAGTAATTATTATGTGTAGTTCGGAATTTTTTATCAAGTTCGCCCCAAAATTTTTATTACAGTTTTTATAGGTAGATCGGCATACTGTTACATTTTTTTGCCTAAAAACCAATTTCTGCCTTCATCCCTGAGTAAGTTATGCTCCATTACCACGAGTATGGGCATTCACTTGAGACGAAGGATCAAGGCAGTCAAACTCGAGTTTCTACGTAGGATCAGAAGGGTGTTGAAGGATCGTAAGATCGTAGAATCGTAACTCGGATCGTAGATCCTACTTAATTTAAAAAATATCAATTAATTCAATAATCTCCTAATCATTCTAGATGCAATCTGAAAATTTTCAGAATCTTATGATATTTTCTAGCATTAAACAAATATTGATCGCATGAAAGAGTCATAGGAAAATGATATTATGTTCCGTGTCTCAGAATTCTGAATCTTAATTTCTACTATCAAAATTTTTACCGGAAAAAATAGAAAAAAAATATACTCGGACCTCGACCAATTGGAACAATCTAAATTCAATAATATTGATGCTAACATTGATTATTTGACTAAATAACTTAATTTATCAAATTAGAATTTAAGTTTCGAATTAACTTTTCGTTGTTTTAGGCGATGGCATAGGAAGAGTTCTGAGACAAAATAAAATAGAGGCAAAAAATGAAATTGGTATCGATTGAGAAAAAGAAGAAATTGATGGGCGGTTGAAGATTGGAGAGACTTGAAAAGATTGAATAAACCACGAAGTTGAACATATAATTTTTTTTTAACTAACTTGGAAGTTACTCATATGGTCGTACGATCTTACGTTTTTTAATCCGATCCCACTAGTTTACCCCAATTTTAATTGATTACCGATCATTCGTAGGATCTAACACGTACATTAAAACTCGAAGAGTCGTACATTTTACGAGTCAACTCGCGAGTTTGACTGTAATGCGAACGATACTTAAAGGTTACCCCTCTCCTGTTACTTCTCTCTTCTCTTCTGCTGTTAGGTTTATCTCTCCAACCCAACTTAATAATTATACCATTTTCTACCAAATTTGGTTTGTGATCTTGAAATCGTTGACATCATTTCTCTTGATAAGTTTCTGGGTTTCTCTTAAAAAGTAATAATTTTTGGAGTTCTTTGATCGTTTGAGGTAATATTAACAGCTACCCCTTCATTCCTTTCTTCATGTTCAATCAATTGTTTGTGTTAACATTTTATAATTTTTTGTTATCTTGATTGTTAATCTGCTTTGATTCTTGAAAATTTATGGAATTTCTGTTTTTTTTAAAGTCCGGGTGAATTTATTCTTTTGGATCTGGGAATTCCAATGCTATCATTTTCTTTGGTGGGACTTTGTTTGGCTTATGTTTTGCTCTGGTCCAACTGATTTGAAAATTTTGTTTAGAGAGAGAATGTTTTTCTCTGATGTCTGTTTGCTTTTGATTTTAAGACATGATTTCGTAGCAAACGTCACCGTATAATGGAATATTGTTTCAGTGGTATTATGTGAGCATTAACTTTGTGCATTCATTGTTAAATGTTATGTCGGTCTCCAATCTATCCAATCCATCTGTTTCAGTGGTGTTCTGGAGCAGCCACTTTGTGCATTTTTTGTCAAAGGTTATGTCTCCTATCCATCCCGCCCATACCCCAATTATTGGGATTTAATTGGTTATGTTGTTGTTGTTGAGAGAAAAAAACAATTTGATTAAACTTCTGCAAGAATTTGAAGGTGAATTTTCTTGGTTGATTTCATATATGGAACCGGAACCTTAACTTCGAGGGGCCGCGATCTATATAAAGGAATTTTTAAAAATGTTACGGGGGCGAGTTTGAAAAGTATATGACTAGAAGACTATAAAATCAATAGAAATAAAAGGATTTTTCAAAAAGTTGGGTGGCAGGGCGGCCCCCCTTGAATCCGTCTCTGGTTGTTTTCTTTCTTTGTTCCAGAAACTGCCTATCGTTTCATACTAACTTATGAATTTTGAGGAATTTATAATCTACAATATTCTTCTTTACTTCGAGTTCTTCTGCTGATCTACTGCTAAAATAAGAAAAGCCAGAAATTCAGGAATAACAATCTCAGTTTCGAGTTCAATTGTTTAGTAAATGAATCTTGTGAGATGTCAATTGGATCACATACTCTCTTCTTTAGCAATGTTGACTTAACTATGGATCTATCAGTGGACAGACACTTAGATCGATCACCTTTCTTTCATTGTATTTCTTTTCCATTCTGGATTAATCATTCTGCAGAGACTTATTGTTGTTTCCTATAAGTATAGATTTTTTTCTTTATTAAAAAAAAGAAAGAAGGGAAAGAATACATAAGTCGGAAGGTTCTTTTTGGCTTCTGCATACTCTAATCTCTAGTTTGACTATAGTGTCTAGATTATTCCATTCTAGTTGGTTTTATAATGTTTTGAGTCCGGATTTCAAGTTCGATATATAATTATTGGTGTTTACTGTTATTAGTTTGTTTATTTGGTAGAATTGGAAAGACTGGGAAAAGGTTTAGTATGTATATTGGTGGCATTTAACTTTTGTTGAGGTCACGCAATGAATTTCTTGAAGCTTTGGTTTATGCTATACTTGAAGGACTATGTAGTCTTATAAATGACTATGCATATGTACTAAACGTAGGTATCTACTACTATTGTGTTTTCATTGTATTGACAGTTGAGATAAAAATAAATCTCATATGATATCCTTCTCCTATTTTCTTGACGACGTTCTAAATTTATCTGTAGAGTGGTTTCCTGGAAGTATTGCTGAGTTGCTTCTTTTGATTTTTTAAAGTTAAATCTTTATTTTTCTGAATATGGAAATTTATATGGAGGAAAATAACTTTGACAGGAAAAGGAAATGGCTACACCAACCAGAATTGGCCTTTGTGGTCTTGCTGTGATGGGCCAAAATCTTGCACTGAATATTGCTGAGAAGGGGTTTCCCATATCTGTTTACAACCGAACCACTTCAAAAGTTGACGAGACTGTGGAACGAGCTAAGCAAGAGGGAAATCTTCCAGTTTTTGGCTTCCACGATCCCGAGGCCTTTGTTCAATCAATCCAAAAGCCTCGTGTCGTCATCATTCTTGTGAAGGCTGGTGCACCTGTGGACCAAACCATTAAAACCCTTTCTATTTACATGGAAAAAGGAGACTGTATTATTGATGGTGGAAATGAATGGTATGAGAACACTGAGAGGAGAGAGAAAGCCATGAATGAATTGGGCCTTCTCTATCTCGGAATGGGAGTTTCAGGAGGTGAAGAGGGTGCTCGCAATGGACCATCATTGATGCCTGGTGGCTCTTTTGAGGCCTTCAAGAACATAGAGGACATTCTATTGAAGGTGGCTGCTCAAGTTCCCGATAGTGGCCCATGTGTTACATACATCGGCAAAGGGGGATCTGGGAATTTTGTTAAAATGATTCACAACGGGATTGAGTATGGTGATATGCAGCTTATTGCGGAGGCTTATGATGTCCTAAAATCAGCTGGGAAGCTTACAAATGAGGAGCTACATGAAGTTTTCTCAGAGTGGAACAAGGGGGAGCTTCAAAGCTTCTTAATTGAGATTACCACTGATATTTTTGGTATTAAGGATGATAAAGCTGATGGGTATTTAGTTGACAAGGTTCTTGACAAAACTGGCATGAAGGGTACCGGTAAATGGACTGTCCAACAAGCTGCGGAGCTGTCAGTTGCTGCACCTACTATTGCTGCATCATTGGATTCAAGATTCCTTAGCGGGTTAAAAGATGAAAGAACTGAAGCTGCCAAGGTCTTTAAGTCTAGCGGGGTTAGCGACATCTTAGTAGACCAAAATGTGGACAAGAAGACGTTGATTGATGATGTGAGACAAGCTCTTTATGCATCCAAGATATGCAGTTATGCTCAGGGAATGAATTTAATCCGTGCAAAGAGCATCGAAAAGGGATGGGACTTGACACTAGGGGAACTTGCGAGGATCTGGAAGGGTGGTTGCATCATCCGTGCTATATTTTTGGATCGTATCAAGAAGGCATATGACAGGAACCCAGAACTTGCTAACCTACTTGTTGATCCAGAGTTTGCAAAGGAGATAGTTGAGCGACAATCTGCTTGGCGCCGAGTTGTTTGCCTTGCTATTAACTCCGGCATTAGCACCCCGGGTATGTCTGCAAGTCTTGCTTATTTTGACACATATAGGAGGGAAAGGCTGCCTGCTAATTTAGTCCAAGCTCAAAGGGATTACTTTGGTGCTCATACATATGAGAGGACTGATGTGGAAGGAGCTTTTCATACTGAATGGTTCAAGATTGCCAAACAGTCAAAGATCTAATTAATTTTATCATCTCTATGATATTAAACCGTCGATTTCATCTTAAATAATGTCTCTCCTGTTACTGGAATATTAGATGACGATCGATCCTTCCAACATTTGAAGATTTAATCTCTCTGAGATTAAACCATTATTAAATCTGTTGAATTAATTGGAATTTTATTTGTGTTTGCCTTGAACATCTCTGTTTGTTGAGTTTCTTTAAAATACGAAGCTATCTTTTATCTTTCCTGGTTTAGTTTTAGTTTAACTATTTATACGCCTTTGCTTTTAGTGACTTTTTTTATTCCCTCTCTCGTTTCCTTAAATGTCCATGATCTCTCTCAGTGATCTATTTTCCTTGTAGTCCATAATGCGATAAGATTATTTTGATACACATTCCATCTGAAATTGATTGTCTACTTTCTTACACAAAATTAATGAGGCTAATATGCAACTTCAGTTGAGTTGCAAGATTGATCATATATGATCTTTTTTGCATAGAACGTCCTATATTTTTATTCGACTTACAAGCTCAGGTTAAACAATCACTTCTGCGGTTTACGGCCATGATGATGATGCTCATGTGCACAGATCGTGGGTGTTTTCATATTTGTATTGAGCTTAATTGAGAGAAAATAATTTATTAAATTAGTCTTTATGAGTGAATATGCCTAAAAATGTTCTTATTAATTTAATTCTCTAATTTTTTAATATTTGATACATGTTAAGGGAATTTTGGACATAAAAAAAAAAAGAATTATATTTGGCATGTACTAAAATGTTACCGAATCCAACTTGGAATAGAGGATTGAAGATGTACAAATTTGTTACGTATCAAGAGCTGAATTTGAAAAGGAATAGAATTTGAAGATTACTATAATTCCAAATTAGAAGAATCCTAAATGGAATTGAATAAGAAAAGGAAATTATGCAAGAGATTTCAAGAGACTTTGAGCCACACTGTCAAATTAGTCGAGATCAACGTAGTATTTGATTATTGGAAAATGATTTACTCCTAGAATTTTGGAGATAGAAACCCTAAACCCCCAAATTGATAGTGTTAAATGACTATCTCACCCCCTGCTGGTATAAGGGATTCACCCAACTATAAAGGTAAAACGGTACAAAAAATTATTTTAGTCAATCTTTTAGCCAATAATTTTAGTAGCCTAGCAATTTCCTTGATTACTAGTAGGAATGAAAGAAGGAAGAAAATAGATATGCGAAAGAAGGAAGAAAATAGATATGCTATTGGAATTGAATCTAAAAACCAATTAGGATTAGGAAATTGAAGTCCAAGTCCTCTGCCTATATAAAGAAGGCCATGCGGCCACTGAAAAGGGATCTGTCACGAGTCGTTCGTGACTTCGCACAGGAGGCAACAAACTTGCGACCTGTGACAGATCCTTGTATATACCATTCATTCAATATCTCTGGTACACAACCATTCATTGAAGGCTCGGCCAAACCGTGGAGCAAGTGATCGAGGAGCTCCAAACTCGTGCATCGTTTTAATCAGGCTACTTCTTTTATTATTTTTTATTTATATTTAGTTTTAGCTAATTTTGTTGTGACTAGACCTTCTTTGAAGGTCGAAACTTTTATGGATATATTCGATTTTTATTAATTTATGTATCTCAACAATATGGTTAATTGTTATTATTTGTTCTTAATGCTTGCAATTTTCTGATCAACTATTGCATGAATCTAAATTATTTGTAGAGGCTGAGAAGTTCTATATTTAATTGGATCACGAATAATAACAACATGACGTAAAATTAACTAGAGATAGATTCGATTTCCTTGTGTGGTTTCTAGCGAGTAGGAAACAAAAGTTAGGGAAAGTCCACGGAGTTTTATGCGGTTTTAGGTCTTAAAATCACGTAGAGATACGACTGATTTATTCTCTAAAGCTTGGAGCTTTTCACCAAGAGATTGGGTTTAGCTTATATTCGAGAATTTCTACCATTAACCTAGTAGAGACTTAAATTAAGTAATCATTTGTTTTCTATAAAAAGGAGTAGACTGGATTAGAGGTGTCTTAGTCCATTCGTTACATATATTTTTTTATCTCTTTTAAATGCATCTTTAATTTATTTTAATTGTTTTTCATAATTAGTTTTAATTAATTAATTCATCATTATTTTGGTTTAAGTTAGGTTATAAGTAAGATAATTTTCCAGTTAGATAAACAATCCTCAGTTGGGAACGATCTTGTACTTACTACTTTATTACTTGTTTGATATTTGTGCACTTGTAAATTTCGCATCAATTTGCAAGTCGAAAAAAAATATAGGACGTTCTATGCAAGAAAACGATCGTATATGGTCAGTCTTGCAACTCAGAAATACATATGGACAATATCAAGGTTATACAGTAACTCTATAACCTTGATCTGGGCCTATTCTGTATGTACTATGTTTTTGTCTATTGATTTGCTTCATAGTTTGAAACTTGTTCTGCATCAACAGTTATTGTCCATATAACATTGAAAAGGCAGCTATGTATTATAACCAGCTTCAACCCAGATAAGAACAGATAACAAGAAAAGATGGAGATGTACATACAGAGATATTGCATACAATATGCATGCATCTATAGGTTTAACTAAGAAAAATATATATAACCCGATAAAAAAATATGGGCTAAATATTTTTAACAGACAAATTAGAAGCAGAAAGTTTCCTCTGACATGAATCTAAGAACAGATAGGAGTAATCCTGGGGAGATAATTGGAGGGGGGAAAAAACCATTTTTAGTTTATTGATATACTTACTTTTTTCTGTTGTTTCCTCTACTAAAAGGATTACCAATAAGACTCTTGCCCTTATATACTGGCTCTTCCTTTGTTGATTTCTCCTTCTCTACCTTCTTGATGTGTTCCTTGCCGGTGTCTTTTCTATTATCTCTACCTCGTATGTTCTTGAAATCGCCAGAGCCATGGCTTCTTATAGGGCTTCGAAGGCGATGTCCTAGATGGCTTGGACCTGAAGAGGCATCAGAAGCCATAGAATCATCACTTTCACCATCTTTACAATGCTCATTCCGGTAATTATTGCATCCTTTTCTTTCGCTGCTGCTACTATTGTTGTCATCATCATCGGTTTCTTGGATAGGCGAAGCTATATATGTTGTCCACCCTGACTCACTGCTGCTGCATTTCTCTGCTCCCTCATTGATATTAGATGATTCCATTGCTGCTCCTGTCAATACTTTTTAATTGTAGAAAACACAGATTATCAAGGTAGTCAAGGCTAGTATAGTTGGCATAGCGCTTCTGGCCGTGGACTGTAGGTCCCAAATTTCATACTTGTATTCCCGTCCCCCGTCAAAATCAATAAAAAATTTAAAAAACATCTAGGTAGTTTCTGAGTATATGAGATTTTCTCACAACTTAGTTAGAGACATACCTTGGATAATGCAACTCTCCCATGCAAGAAAGTTCAGAGAGCTTCTATTCATGCTGCAGATGGAACCATTTTTACCACTTGGAACACAATTTTTTTTTCTGGTCTTTTGTTGTCTGATAAAGGGACTAAAATATGCAGTTTTTGAGTCCCTTTTTAGTGCTCTACTTGTAATAACAACTCAGACCTGGATATACCATCTTCTTTACTCCTCTGTCAACCTCATAAATGTGAGAAGCAGCTTTTGAAATGGCATTTGAAGTTGTTGTACCCTACTCTACTAATAAGTAGGAGTTTATGAAGGACCAATGATCTCAAAAAAGGGTTTTTGAAGAGAGCCTCTTCTTCTTTCCCTTTATTATTACACAATAACATAACCCATTAAGTCCCCAATAATTGGGGGTACGGGCGGGGATGGCTTCTTCTTTCCCTTTATTATTAAGAACTTTAATTCTTTGTCATCTACCAAGTAGCAGCCTTTCATGTGAAATGTACAGTGATGAACCCAACTGTTTTTTGGCTTCTTGTATCAGATTTATTGCATCATTTGCCCCTTCTGGATTTGTTTTGATGTTGTCTTTCTTCTCTAAAGCAAGGTTGCGTCTTTTGTTTTATAGTAGCTCAACTCGTTAGTGTTAAATATACAAATTTTATACTTCGCTTTAACTACTTATCTTTTGAGACCAATATCAGAATTGACATCAAAATTAAATGCATCGTATCCCATCAGTACTCCAAAGTTAAATATGGTTGGGATAGAATAGTACTATTGACATATGCGGTCCCGTTGCGAGTATATCCTTTATGCTAATATGCCTATCATCATTGAGTTCTCCCTTCAATTAGATGAGAATGTGTTTTGTTTCCTCTGGTTAACATCAACCCCCATGGCCCCTTTTTTGGATGATGAGGAAGAGCTTTCATTGGTAAGGTTAATCCATTAAGTTCCCCACAAAAGCTTCATACTTTTGGCATTTTATTTGCTAAGAGTAGACAAGAGAGGCCCCCTTTTGAATTATTCTTTAGGGGCTTATAATGCCTATCCTTTTGGTTGTTAGCTTCTTGACTTTATTCTTGGGGTTTTTTGGGCTCCATTTGAAGATAATTTTTGGAGGTTCTAAGTAAAGGGACAACATTCCCTTAGCTGGGGATTCGATTCAATAAACACTTGCTTGTTTGTATTATGTGTTTTTTTCACCTTAATAATTGGGCAAAAACACCGATTTTGTCATGAAAGATATTCTAAATTATGGTTATTGTCCTTTTACTATTATTTTTTTTGTTTTTAAATCCAACATATTTTTTTTACCTGCTGTTATTGTCCTTCCGTCCCATTTTCTGTTAAAAAATCGTCAAGACAGTCATGTGCCTCACACGTGAGACACTTTTTAAGGGTATTTCGGACATTTCAAAACAATTATCACCAAAAAAACTTGAGTACTCAATTGTTAAATAAAATAACTATAAATACCCAAATTAATTTATCCAAAAAAACAAATCTCTAAACTCTTTATCTCTATTCATCTTCATCCCCTTTACCCTTGTCCACCACCGCCAACCACCACCACCACTCTTATCTTCATCGCCGGAGATGAACATTTACATACTAGTCGATGGTTTAGCTCAGATTCAAGCTTTTCCACATGTTTCTCCACACCTTTTCCTAATCCAGTCAAAAACTTCGGTATCCTAACTTTCACAATTAAAGATTTGAGCATTCTTGAATTCTAGTTGCTTTTATTGGTTTGAAGAATTTTTTGTTAATTTGTAAGATTTGTAATGGGTTATGCTGTTCTTGTCTTCTTAATTCCATTGAGGTTCCTGATGTTCGATGAATAAGATTTGTAATGGGGTTCTTAATTCCTTTTTTCTTTTACTTGTTCTAATAAGAAAAAAAGGGTCCATTTTATCCATTTGCTAATACATCATGATACAAAAGCGGACACTTCATTGAGGTAACTAAAGATGTGTTTCAAGGAAGATTGAACACCAAAAAAGGTAAACAGGAAACAGGAAAATATAAATCAGGAACCTTTTCTATATTCAGATCCTTGACTATAATATAAATCCTCACGGCTTCCCTCTCAACCTTTTCTTTTCCTATTTCCTGTTTACCTTTTTTGGTGTTCAATCTTCCCTGAAACACACCTTTAGTTACCTCAATGAAGTGTCTGCTTTTGTATCATGATGTATTAGCAAATGGATAAAATGGACCCTTTTTTTCTTATTAGAACAAGTAAAAGAAAAGAGGAATTAAGAACCCCATTACAAATCTTATTCATCGAACATCATGAACCTCAATGGAATTAAGAAGACAAGAACAGCATAACCCATTACAAATCTTACAAATTAACAAAAAATTCTTCAAACCAATAAAAGCAATTAGAATTCAAGAATGCTCAAATCTTTAATTGTGAAAGTCGGGATACCGAGTTTTTGACCTGGATTAGGAAAAGGTAGAGAAACATGTGGAAAAGCTTGAATCGAGCTGAACCATCGACTAGTATGTAAATGTTCATCTCCCGGCGATAAAGATAAGAGTGGTGGTGTGGTTAGCGGTGATGGACAAGTAAAGGGGATGAAGATGAATAGAGATAAAGAGTTTAGAGATTTGTTTTTTGGATAAATTAATTTGGGTATTTATAGTTATTTTATTTAACAATTGAGTACTCAAGTTTTTTTTGGTGATAATTGTTTTGAAATGTCGAAATACCCTTAAAAAGTGTCTCACGTGTGAGGCACATGACTGTCTTGACGATTTTTTTAACGAAAATGGGGACTAAGGACAATAACGATAAAAAAAACATGTTGGATTTAAAAACAAAAAAAATAATAGTAAAAGGACAATAACCATAATTTAGAATATCTTTCATGACGAAATCGGTGTTTTTGCCTTTTTATGACGACACTTGGGTTTTTTAGTTTTAAAATGTGCCTTGTTATTTTCATCAAACGTTTTTTTTTTTTTTTTGTGATGCAGAGACGTACGTAGTATGTAGGGATGTCAATTTGACTCGTGACCCGTTCACTCACCTGCCCTAACGCCTTTTGGGGGCAGATCCGCCCGCCCCGTGGAGAGAATGGGGCAAATCAGACCCGGGTGGATTTCGAGTGAGACCCGCCTCGCCATGCCCCGCCTCTCCCCATTCTGCCTCATCCATATTATATTATTATACTTAATCATGTTTAATTTTCTCTTTAATATACTAATTGTACTTGTTTGAGGATTTATTTGAGATAAAATGTACTAATTGTACTTGTTGGAGGCTGTATCTCTATGCTAATATTAATGATTTTTTTAAAATAAAAAGTAGGGTAGGGCGATGGATCACCTGCGCGGGACGGGTCTGATTTGCCCCATTGCCATCCCTAGTAGTATGAAGGCACCGGAGTCACATGACACTAGTGAAAAATAAATAAATTAGTATATATGGTAAATTTTACTCCATTTAGATGATAAATGTATAAGTGACCCCACACAAATTTTTTAGTGACCCTATCAATAAAATAAAAATTCTCCAAAACCTTTACCAATTCTAAAAATTCTAAAAACATTCTAAAAACATATTAATGAATTATCGTGTGCTCTCATGTGTTCTGTAAACTTGTATGGCTTATTGGATTGCCACACAAAATCCTTCAAGATTCAGTGCATTCTGCATATGTAGAGCTGTCAATGAGACTCAAAGACCCAGATCCAGACTCAGATTTAATGGACTCAATCTGAGTATAGACGTACTTTTTTGTATCCAGATCAAATTGGGTAGGGACTCAAATGAGTCTGGATCCAAATAAATGTAGGATCCAAGAGTAGTGAGTCTAAACTATAATTGTGTAGACTCAAGAGACCCGTAGACTCAAGAGACCAAGGACTCAAAGACCCAATTAAAAATTATAGTTTTCATATAAGATTTGAGACCCAAGATAGTTGAGTTCGAACTTTAATTCAAGTCCAATGCAATAAGGACCCAACTTAGATCTCCATTTGGTGAGTTTGGGTACAGACCCAACATTTTAAACCCAATTAGATTTAATTGACAGCCCTATGCATATGCAATGCCCAGCTAAGTCTTTGTTAATGATCCAAAAAACATTTGGGAAAACGTTAAGAACATTCCAAGAATTCAACTATTTTGTATATTTCAATTATGGATTTTGCATGTGAGGTTCCATTATTTTTTTTATTTCGGTTACAACTCGTTTGATAAGAACCTGATTTTGGTCATCACAATGAGTTATAATTAATAAATATATCATGTTATTAGAATGTATTTTACAGTTAATAATGAAGTATAATTGTAACATAGTTAAAATCAACGTATCTACTTTATTTATCACAAAAGAAAATAAGCATCATGTTTCCAAAGGATTTATTGTAATATATAATATTTGTAAATATTTATACATGGAAGTTCATTCCTTATTTCATGAGTTAGACACCTGAAACTTTTATATTTTGTGGTGGTAGCTTTAATTCTACCATTGTTAGTCAATAGTCTCTACTTTGCAATCAAGGAAACGTGCTATATCGATCATGGCGAAGGTAAAACTGAATATTTGAAGTGTAAGTTTAGTGCCTATCGAAGTAGAGATTGGAGTGTAATTAGGTTGGATGACAGAAATATCGTGGTGAATGGTTATGTTCGGTATATGTGTTCTATCATTCAGAAATATGGAAACCTTGATGATGATGTAGCGCATCGAGTTAAAACTGGTTAGTTGAAATGGAATGGTGCAACATGTATCTTGTGTGGCCGTAATATACCATTGAGATTGAAGAGAAAGTTTTATAGAATAGCTATTAGACCCGCTTTGTTATATGGTGCAGAGTGTTGGGCTGTGAAATGATGGCATATTCAGAAAATGAGTGTAACATAGATGCGTATGTTGCGATTGATGTGTGGGCATACTAGAAAGAATAGAGTGAGAAATGAAATAATCCGAGACAAGATAGGAGTGACACTTATTGAAGACACATAAAAATAAGACTGAGTGATGCTACAGATCGAAAACTTGAAGGATGAAGACATGAGGTTGTAAGAGGTAGGGGAGACCGAGAAAGGTTTGGATGGAAGTTATCAACTATCAAGAATGTTATGGATTTGTTTGACTTGGATGAGATCATGAGAGTATGATGTTTGATAGAAGAAAATGAAGGGAATGTATTCATGCGAACAACCACACAAAAATCTTATATTGATTCACGTAACTGACCTCAATTATTTGGGATTAGGGCTTTATTATTGTATATACCCATGGAAACCTATCATAGCTAGATAAAAACGAATTAATTTCCATTTTGGTCATCAACGTATTTATGTTCGGCCATTTTCATCCATTTTCAGTTTTTTAACTTTTCGCATCCCCAATATAGTTTTTAACTCAGAAATGTAACAAATCTGATCTACAATCAATTGGAATGAATTGTATAAACTGTAACAGTTCAGCAATAAGGCTGGTTTTTAAATTTTATAATTGTCTAGCATTGAATTGGTTTTCTTCAACAATTTCGAAAAAAATCTGGACCAAAAAAATTGTTACTACAAACCTAACAGGGAGAAGCGCGAGGCATCGAATGGACAGTGCGCTAGGGCACCTTCTTTAACACTTCACTGAACTTTCTTTAACCACTACCACTTATATGTAGGAATAAATATTCCTGCGCAATTCATAGGGGATGTGTGTTTAATATTTATTTACCAATTTTTAATCACCCTACTTTACACAAATTTATCATTCACACCGAAAATTGATTTCTCACATGTTATATATAATCGTGGTGGTGAATCAAACTGCTGGTTCAGATTGCTAGCTTAAACCCAATGCAGGTTATGATAGTTGCGTTACAAAAGTTAATAATGATCTTATTGTTGCTACTGCCTTAATTTCTATGATTGGCTCTTTTGCTATGGGCCCATTTGCAAACCTTCCTTTGGGTTTGGCTCCCGGTATGGTAGTTTTTCATGGATCCGGGAAGATGTCTTACCAGACTGCAATGGCGGTGGTTTTGATAGAAGTTATAGCATTTTTATCAAGGACATTGCTAAAGTGCTAAAATTTAGCCAATTGATTAACTAAAATTTCAAATTAGCCATGTGAAAAGAATAGTTTGCCCTTGAGGTTTTTTTTACTGTTTTATTGTATTTTCTATTATTTTGAGTACAACAAATAATATATAGCTATTATTACCCTAGACTAGGCATGATTACGGAGGCAACATCATTGCCTTGAAACTCACAAGTTAATATCTCGAGTTTCGTATTTTTTTCTTGGAACCTACGTCGATTATATGCGCCATATACAATTGTCACCATTTAGTTTGCAAACTATGACTGTTGAAAAGGCTGTCTTGGTGACTCTTTTTAGGGATTTGAATTCGTAGTAGGTCTCAAGTTCGATTTTTTTATCTTCTTGTTTACTTTTAATTTTTTTTAAACATTTTCTAATTGTTTATTTAAAGTATTTTTTAATCTTTAACTTAATACAATATTTGTTTAATTAATTATACATTTTAATAAATAATACATGCGGCTAATCTTCCTAAACGACATGTTGAAAGTATAATTGGAATAAATTGTTGACAACTAATAAAAGACATGCAAATGACAATTAATTTGGATGCATATATATCTCCTAAACGACAATTAAATGGGAATGGAGGGAGTAATATTCTTTAAGTTTCTATCTACATTGTTATTGTAAACTACAATAATATCCTATCAAATATTATAGAAGTTGTTTTCCCACGTATAAGACGATTACTTATTAGAGCGTTCATCAACTTATAATGAATATGGTTGTAGAACAAGTAATCTAGTACACACTGTTATTGTAAGCTACAATAATATCCTATGAAATATTATAGAAGTTGTTTTCCCACGTATAAGACGATTACTTATTAGAGTGTTCATCAACTTATAATGAATATGGTTGTATAACAAGTAATCTAATACAACGAAAAATAGATTGATATTGTACTAATAAGTAATCAAGTATAAGTAGTATTTCATTGTTTTACAACAAAACCAAAACTAATATTTCGTTCCTTTAAATTAGATTTTAGATGATTGATCAACTTATCTAACATTATAAATATTTGTAAGATTCGTTTAGTTTATATCTAAATAATTCAATCAATTAGTATCATTTTGAAACTCTAATAATATCTTATCAAGTGTAATTACAATTCTATATAAGTTGTTTACTTACATATAAGACAATTTACTTATTATAAATGTCCTCAACTTATAATGAAGAATCTACTATAACAAATAATTTTTAGAGTCATATAAAAGAGAACATTATGAAAACACACTTCTATATAAGTCAATAAATAACATTAGTGAAACTTAATACTCTAATCATTATATAATACAACTTAATTTGGACAATTAAAATTTACTTTTTAATATTTGCAGTCAATTCGTAAACTATAATAAAATATAAGGGTCAATATGCAATTTAATTTAATACAACACACGAGGTTGATTTTCAAAATTTTAAAATACAAAGGCCCAAGATATAATATATTTGTAGTACTTATTGTTGTAAATTATAAAGGTATAGGGACTTAGGGTTCACAAATTGTATAAAGTGTGAGTACTTAGTGAAGAAAGTTATATATGCCAGCTCATCGATCTTGATATACCCTGGTAGTTAATCTAGACCGTCGATAGAGAAAAATCTAACGGTCTAAAATGAATATACTTCACAATGACCAATCATAAATTGTTATCATCAAGCCTACAGTGCGGACCAATATTGTTACGCACAATGTCAAACTTATGATGGCCGACAGATCAATAAGTTGACGGTTGAGATCATTAGGGTTTCAACACCTATTATGAAAATGCTTTAAATGCAAATGATCCTAGCCGTTGGATTCTTCATCCAACGGTCTTAAAATATCAAAAATACTTTACAACAAAAATACCTTCACACGGGTGGGACCCACTCTACCTACTCATTGCAAAAGTCAAAGAGTCTAATCATTCTGACATCTCCTACATTAGTGATGTGATGGTTGACATTTGTCATTTCCAACTCAACCCTTAATTTTAATTTTTTTTGATAGCTTTTTCTACTAAAAATGGTATAAAGGTCATTTTATTTCCCCTTAGCCAATTATAGCCAAAATCTGCTTAGCTCTTAATCATTTGCCCTTTTAGCAATAGCTATTTTGGGGCTTCGGACTAAACTAACTTGATTCTTGCCGAATCCAATCCGACTTGCTTCTGCTGCGGGTATTGGGCTTTTCATTGTCTTTGTGGGCCTACAAGACCATGAAGATGTGGGCCTTGTCGGACCCGATCTCGAAAGTCTAGGTTTCATAATAACGAGTTATTGTCTAATGAAGAATTTTAATGGTAGCATTATATATGGTATATTTTTGTTCCAAGTGTGTCTTGGTTTAGAGTTACTGTAGTAACGTTTTTCCCCTCGTACCCCAGTTGGTGACTCAATGTTCCAGTATTGTAAAAGAGGTGGATTTTGACAAAATTGAGTCTATGGCGGGGGCAATTAGCTTTGCAATATTTAATGAAAAGTGAAGTATATGTGTTGCATTAGAGACATTATTGTACGCCAATGTATTAGTGACGATAGGGTATGACAAATATTGGTGTATTTTTTAATTAAGAAGGTACATATGAAGGTGAATATTTTGCTTATATGGTTGATGTTGGTGCAACAATTGTCGGTTCTGCCTTTGGTATGCCATCAATTGCATCTTATATTGAATCATCCGTATACAAGTAGCTTTCTCTGAAACATTAAACTTATAACCCAAATAACTTTTCATTCAAAAGGTAACAACATCATTCAACAATCATATTACTTTGACTTTTAGCTCAAAAAACGTATATTCGTTAGGAAAATTCTTGACTTGAAAGAGTATTTTACCACAAGGGTACTTTACCGTAAAACGGTACTTTAGTCGATTAAGGGAAAACATTGACTCACAAGAGTCCTTTAATTGAGCCATAAAACATACTTTACTTTTTAAAATAAAAGAATGATTATACTTTATATAATACTTCAAAATTTATTTACATAATAATATAATCACGTGCAGAGCAACCAAAACCATATGAAAATTCCAATTTTGAAAAGAGTCCAAATCCATATATATTCCAGAATGTAATCAATTTACATGAAGTTTTGTCAGTAGACTTTTACAATTTCTAAAATCACAACAAACATCAAAAACCCCTTCTTTTTTAAGAAACGTAACAAACTGACCAAATTATGGTTCTGAAATTTCGTAATCTGAGCTATTTTTCACAATTAAATTGCGAAAATCATATAAAATATATTTAGCCTTTGAAATACAAATATCATTCATTCTTAAAAATAACATGCTTGATTCCTTGTTTTCTTATATAAAAATAAACGTTTTAAAACTCCACTTGAATCACTATTTCCATCCACATACTGATTAACATAGTTTACATGAAAGACAAGAAGAGCAATTCCTTACCTTGTTGAATTCACAAATTCAAGAAAAGTATAGCAGAAATTCGTAGCAGAAAAATCAGCGACGTTCAAACAGCGATATCTCTCAGCTCGGGATTCGGAATGCCTCCCCTTCAGCGCTCACTCGTAGGAAATTTCGATACCTATCGTTTTGATATCTTACGGGTCGAAAACGGACGTCGTTAAGGCCTTCAAACACCAAAAAACTCTCTGCCCGGTTTTTGTTCCTCTCTTCTTCTTTTTTTCTGCACTTTCCTTTTCCCTGCCCCTTTTGTAACCCCAGATGGGATAGTAAAGAATCAGCAGTTTCAAAGTTTAATTGCACAAGAGGTCCCTCAACTTTCCATAGTAAAAAACTCAAGCCCTCAAACTTTCTAAATATGCATTTAACACATGAAACATGTTGTGAAAATAAAGTGCACATAACACGTAATCAAATTACATATACATGATGACAAATTACAATCACATAAAACACGTAAGCAGAAAATCGGGTTCTCACATACTTCCCTCCTAAACAAAAGTTTCATCCTTGAAACTTACGTAATCAAACCTCCTCAAACCATAAGAGTTGTCGTTCCTTATCTCTTCTAGAATGACATACTGATTCCACCACTATGTTTCAATAAGTGCTTATCACTCTTTCGTTGCACTACTCTGATTATAACTTATTAACTAGTCCTCCAAAATATCATAAACCTATTGCTCTGAAAACTAAAGTAAGAACAGGCATACCAAAGTAAGAACGGTGACTAAATATGATGAAAACTAAACTTGGGTGACAGTATTGGAAAAAATGAAAACTCCAGTGACTAAAGCGGATGAAAAATAAACTTGGATGACGTAATCGAAAAAAAAATGAAAACTACAGGGACTAAATATGAAAAAAAATTAAACTTGGGTGACTGTATCGACACAAGGAAAACTCCAGAGACTAAATATGGAGAAAACTAAACTTGGGTGACTGTATCGGCAACAAGGAAAACTACAAGGACTAAATATGATGAAAATTAAACTTAGGTGACTCAATCGGCAACAACGAATACACCATAGACTAAATATAATAAAAATTAAACTTTGGTGACTCAATTGAAAAACATAAAAACTCCAGGGACTAAATATGACGAAAAATAAACTTGGGTGAATGTATCGGCAAAAATGAAAACTCCAGTGACTAAAGCAGATGAAAAATAAACTTGGATGACGTAATCGGAAAAAATGAAAACTATAGGGACTAAATATGAAGAAAATTAAACTTGGGTACCTCAATCGGCCACAATGAAAACTTTAGGGAATGTATATGATGAAACCGAAACTTGGATGACTGAATTAGAAATATTTAAACTCCAGGGACTAAATCGGATGAAAAATAAACTTGGGTATCGAAAACAATGAAAACTTTAGGGACTCAATATGATGAAAATTAAACTTGGGTGATTGTATCGGCAAAAAAGAAAATTCCAGGAACTAAATATGATGAAAATAAAACTTGGGTGACTAAATCGGATTAAATTAAATTTGTGTGACTTTATCGACAAATTTTTTAACTCCATGGACTAAATCTGATGAAAACTAATTTTGGATGACTAAATCGGAAAATTTTAAATTCCAGGGACTAAATCGGATAAAAATAAACTTTGTAAGCAAAAATTAAAATTCTAGGGACTAAATAGGAAGAAAACTAAACTTGGGTGACTATATCGGTAACAAGGAAAAATCTAGGGACTAAATATGATTAAAATTAAACTTTTGTGCTGGAATAATTTGAACTTTAGGGACTAAAGCTGATACAAATTACACTTGGGTGAATGCATCGGCAAAAAATAAAACTCCAGGGACTAAATATGATGAAAACTAAACTTGGGGGACTGTATCGGCAACAATGAAAACTCCAAGGTCTAAATATGATGAAAATTAAACTTGGGGTGACTGCAGGGACTAAATCGGATGAAAACTAAAATATTGTTACTAAATCGACGAAGGGAAAGCCCGGGGACTAAATAGGATGAAATTAAACTGGGTGACTAAATAGGCAAAGAGGAAAACCCCAGGGACTGAATGGGACTAAAAGTGAAATGTTTTGACTAAATAGTCAAAGAGAAAATCTTCGGGAACTAAATATGACGCAAACTAAAGGTAGATGATTAAATCGGAAAAGAGGAAAACTACTGGGACTGAATCAGATGTAAACTAAAACATTGTACCTAAATCGGCGAAGAGAAACTTTCGAGGACTAGATATGATGCAAATTAAAATTTTGTGACTAAATCGGCAAAGAGGACGGACGGTGTAGAGTCGCCTACGATCTAAATTGGAGTGCTTCTTATTTGCCACGTGCCCCTATTTTGGGCTTTCTATTCTCGAACATGTTATCTTTTTAACACTCCCTACCCATGGGACCAAGCAACCCCCTAACCCCACCTCAACCCCTTACTGCACCACCGGCTGTCCACCCAGGACGAAGTTAGGAATTTGGTGTTGAGGGACGAAATTGATAAAAAAAATTCCAAAATTCATGGGGCCGATAAAAAAAGGCAAAAAAAAAAATTTTGGAGGGGGCAAAATTTTCTAAAATACACATAAAATTTCGATAAATAGTACTCCCTCCATTCCTAAATATAAGACTCTTTAGACAATTTGACAAAATTAAGGACAAAATTAAGGAAGTTGTCATTTTCACCTAAACTTCCAATATTACCCACACCCTCCCTCTCTCTCACTTCTATGTCATAAAGAAAAGAAAGGAAAATATTGAGGGTATAATTGGAATAAATTGTTGACAACTAATAAAATAACCTTAAACGATAATTAATTTGGATACCTAAATATCTCCTAAACGACAATTAATAGGGAATGGAGGGAGTAGTCTTTTTAAAAATCTTATCCCCCCGCACCCCCTGTCTTCGTCCCTGCGTCCACCTTCACGTTCGCCGGAATCTACATTCTGCAACTCCATGAAGATTTCCAACTGAACCCTTCATTCTTAACTAAAAAAAGCGTGTCTGCAAATTATTGTCCTCAAATGCATTCATTTCCATTGTACTTTCAATTGCTTAAAGTATAAAGAAAGGAACTCTGTGTAAATTATTTTAAGGCAAATAGAAATTTAATATTATTTTTTTATGTAATCTTTGAAAAAAAAAAAGAATTCATATTTTTAACGATCATAAATTTTACAAAAAATACAAAGAATTCACAAATTTATTCAACAAAATAAATACATATGTATATATAAGTAACAAAAAAATTGTCAAGAAGGCCGTGGCCCAATGGGGCAAGCCTTGACCTGCGATCGGGAGGTCTCAGGTTCGACACTCGCCTCCTATGTGAGGCAAATAAAATTTTCTAGTAGAGAATTAAGGTGCTGACTAAAAAAAAAAAGTAACAAAAAAATTAGAGCCCCCACTTTTTGGAAGCCAATTGAGCCCTTCATGACCGGGCCTTCATGACTGGGCTTGGGACTTTACAATGGAAATCTCCTCTTAAAAATTGGAAGAAAAATACTCCCTCCATTCCTTAATATAGTATAAGACTTTTATTAAATGTGATGAAAATTAAGAAGAAGAAAAAAAAGATACTTTGTTAGTTAAAATACAAATATTATTTTTCGTAAATATGACTTGTATATCACTAATTTAATTTAAGAGAGTAATATTGATATTTTAATTAAAAAACTATCTTAATTCTTCGCAACACTACTATTTTGTTATATACTTAAACTAAATAAAATAAATCTAAACTTTAAAAGATAAACTATTGTATAAAAGAGTTAATAGCTAGTTATAACACTAAACTATTTACGAATTTCTCTTTATAGTACTAAACTATTTTTTTATCTAAATATGTCACTCAACTATTTACGTTTATCAAAATATATACAACCACCCATTTTTTGTGTGTTTTCCGGCCAACGATGTCACGTGAGTTGCTTCGGAACATGAACAACGACGAAAAGGAAAAGAAATCTTGGAAACGTCGGGCAATAACTGCTTAATTTGTTGTTGCAAGGGCAAACGGGTCTGTCAAATTAAGCAGTTATGGCACGACGTTTCCAATATTTCTTTTCCTTTTCGCCTTTGTTCATTTTCTGAAGCAACTCACGTGACATCGCTGCCGGAAAACACCCAAAAAATGGGTGGTTGTATATTTTTTGATAAACGTAAATAGTTGAGTAACATACTTAGATAAACATAAATAGTTGAGTGACATATTTAGATAAAAAAATAGTTTAGTACTATAAAGAGAAATTCGTAAATAGTTTAGTGCTATAAATAGTTATTAACTCTTGTATAAAATAAAAAATACAATATAAATAAAAGAAACCATTGTACAAAATAAAATAAACTATTGGTCTTGGCCCCATATTAAGACGCCTAAAAGGAAAAGAATACTAAAGCAGAGAAACTAATTCTTCTCATTGATGTATTAAACAATAATATGCTACTATATTTATACCAATAAACTATTATACAAAATCTATAATATATAAAGTTAGAAAAAGTTGAGATAGAAGTTTGAGAGAGTGACATGTGGCATTTTGTGGGATGTGGACCAATTAAAAACTTACATGTGGCAATGTAAGCTCTCTAAAATGCAAAAGATGTTGTGCTCCATTAACTAATAACTTGAGCTAAAGTTTTAAATTGCTATTGAGATAAAATATGAAGTAAGAAATTTTAGCTATAAGAAATTTTAGCTCTATATATACACACACAAACTATAAATGAATATTAATTATAACATACAACTAATGATATAACTCATGTATTAATGTTAATTGGAATTGGAAAAGTTTGAACTATAATGAATTATGATGTTTCAAGTGACTTTTGGAGTTCTTATTCATGTAAGGAATTTTAAAAGGCATGTACTAATGTTAATTGGAATTAGAAAAACTTTAACTATTGTTAGTTATGCTATTTCAAGTGACTTTTGGAGTTCTCATTCATGCAAGGAAATTCTAAAAGAGTTAATTATAAATTATAACTCATGTATACTTAACTCCCAAGACTCTTCAAGTTCATATAAAAAGGAAATATGAACCAACATACTTAACTTAAAGTTCATTAGTTATATTAATGAATGAAGTAGAAGAGTTTTGTAACTTTTATTATAATAATTATATTTGTGTAGTTTATTAGTCATATTAATGAATGAAGTAGAAGAGTTTTGTAACTTTTATAATAGTAATTATATTTATTTTGTTCATTAGTTATATTAATAAATGAAGTAGAAGATTTTTGTAAATTTTATTATAGTAATTATATTTATTTAGTTCATTAGTTATATTAATAAATGAAGTAGAAGATTTTTGTAACTTTTATTATAGTAATTATATTTATTTAGTTCATTAGTTATATTAATAAATGAAGTAGAAGATTTTTGTAACTTTTATTGTAGTAATTATATTTATTTAGTTCATTAGTTATATTAATGAATAAAGTAGAAGAGTTTTTGTAGTAATTATATTTATTTAGTTCATTAGTTATATTAATGAATGAAGTAGAAGAGTTTTGTAACTTCATTCATTAATATAAAATTTTGGGTTTTTATGAATCAACGAAGTGCCTTTTTAGTTTCTTCTAACCAACTATATTTATTTTGTTCATTAGTTATATTAATGAATGAAGTAGAAGAGTTTTGTAACTTCATTCATTAATATAAAATTTTGGGTTTTTATGAATCAATGAAGTGGCTTTTTAGTTTCTTCTAACCAACTATATAAATCCAAACCAATCATGCATTCCCTCAATAACTTAAATATGAAAAAAGAAAATTTGGATTTGATCAACTAAAAAAGAAAAAGAAAATATCAGTTTCCAATACTTTATTATTTCCCTAATGAAAGACTCTTGATATTCTATAATAAAAAAAACTTTAATAGTTAAAAATAGGTTTCAAAAAAACCATTCTTTTTTCAAAGAAATGACTTTTAATATTATAAACAACAAACTATAATGACTATTTAAATAAAAAATAATCTTTCAAAAAATGGTTTTTTAATTTCTCTAAGAAAGTAACTTTTGACTTTCTCGGGAAACCAAAAAGTCTAAGAGTTTATATATTTTATTTATTGTCATTATTATTGTTATTGTTTTGCCGGTTAGGAAAGTTCAAGAGTTTTTTCTTCTTATAAATAGAGAAATGATATGAGCAAATATGTCATGGTCTTCTTGGTTTTAATAGGTAAGAAATTCATTTTTTAAAATAATGCAATTCATGTTTTCACTTGATATATTAATTTATATGTTTATGAACAAACATCTAATAATTTTGTTTAGAGACAAATTATTTTTCAAGTACCAAGTTAAGAGAATATGTGTCTCAATTTTCAGAACATGTTTTTTGTTGATTGAAGACAGAGAGCTTGCCACTTGAAAAACATGGGTAATAGAAAATCTTGATACTTAATTCAATTCTTTTCTTGCCTTTTTTTTCTATGTAATTATTTCCTTGCTTTTGTTTTGTTTGCTGTGTAATTATTTTCTTACTTTTATTTGTTTGAGAATGAGGATGGATAACATGTAATACGCTATAGAGGGTGAACATTTTTTTTTGTGCAGGTATAATGGCTCTTAAAGGTTCCCAAAATAAGCTTCTTGAAGAGGAGTAATTAGAGAATGGGCGCAAAAAAATCGACGGGAAAAGGGGGTGCTAAGTAGCTCTTTAGTGACAGAAGGCATAAAAAATGTAGGCTAAACTTCTTTGAGGATTGTTTTTTGTATTTTGTTATATTTATTTCATTTGAATATATATTTTATATCATATGTAGAACAATTATAAAATATGAAAGCTATTTTGTTTTCTAGAAAAAAATAATATTTATGATGGTTTTGTTCTTAGACAAAAAGAATGAATTAGCAAGTTTATAAATAAAAAAGTAGAATTATTACATCTTATCTAAATTTATTTTGAGACATATTAACATATTTTTCAGTTTCAGTTATATCTCTAAGTAAAATGCAAGCTAGAAAACATGTATAACATCATCAAAAGAGATACAAATTAGAAATACAACCGCGTATCGCGCGGAAATCAAACCTAGTAAGGTAATACAATACAAATAAGGTAATACAGTAAATGGTGTAGTCACGATGACTAGGATTAGGACTAAAATATGAATTAACTTAAGAAGGAAAAACTCTAACCTATTGTTCTTCTTCACAACCGGTCGGAAATTTTTTGATATGGAACAGGTTCATGTAGACTTTGTGGTATAAAATTGGCAATATCATCACAAAGTTATCTATCTACTCATTATGTGGTCAGTTCTGAACCGCACGGTTCAATGGATATGATAGATATCAGAAATATCCCAACCAGCCATCACCATCAGAGCACACCACACCTATGACTATCCACACGGCCACCATTGCTTACCTCCCATAGTCCCCACTGACAATGGAGAAATTTTATTTTGGTAGGTGACTAAGTTTAAAACTTACATCCAAACTAATAAATACAATACACGTAAACCAAAAAGTCAATTCTCTTTTCTATAAATTTGCACTTTTGGCATACATGTATTATATTCATTGACTTATAAGTTTTAAACTTACTCACCTACCAAGATAAAACTTCTTCTGACAATGCCACAATCTTGGAGTTTCAATTCTCTTAATTGGTTCTCAACAAATATTTAGGATTAGAATTCAAATTCAAATTCCTACACATTAATTCCACAAAATTAATTCCATTTTTAAAAATAAGAAATTTGAATTCCAATTGTATAACTTCTCATAAATATACATACAAATTGCTCTCTCTCTCTCTCTCTCTCTCTCTCTCTCATAATCATTAACAACTCAATTAAAGAAAAATTATTTAGTGACCTTTTAAAGACCCATAGTGAAAGAGAAACAAAGATAAAAAAAAGTGATTGTCACGTCGAGATTTAAAACTATCAAGGAACAAAAGTTAGTTACTGATAAGTCTACGCTGGCTGACATCAAATTATGACTGCTATGAAATCACCACATGTCGCCACAGTCAGCCACCCACTTCTGGTCACCGGAATCCTTCAATTAATTGGAATTGAAATTCTTAGGATTTCAATTATTTAGAATTTAAATTTCCTAGGATTCCATTCTTATAATTGTATAGAATTAGAAATACTTACAATTGGAATTCCAATTCCTTCAATTCTATAAAAGCAAACACACCCTAAGAAAATTTATAGTCTAAATTATGTTTCTAGAAATTACCCTTAATATGAAATGTGTGCAAATGTAAGAGTTCATCATTCTCATTCATAAACAAAGGGAAGTTATTGTTCATGCATACAAGTTATTCAATCTATTCCTGAACTGGCCGATTAGTCACATTGAACAAACTAAAGATAAGGTTGACATTCCATTATTTACAATTGTTAACCATAAAGTCTTTAGCAACTTGACAGATGTGGCATAATTGACTATATATTTCCCGAATTCGCAGAATATGCCAACAATAATTAATATAGTTAATAAGATCTTGTAATTTTTTACTTCTAAATAAGGTTCAAATTTCTCACAAAATATATAATTATTGTTCGTACCTGCAGACGGCGACCGCACGTTACACAATAATTATTAAAAGAATAAACAACATTAAATATAATGTATATTTTTATTAATTTTTCCTTGTTTTGGTTGTTTCCTTGTAAAAAAACTAAAGTAGTATTGCATTGATGAGAAATATCTGCTATACTAGAGTACAAAGTAATTTGATAAAGAGGACGAGGCCCTATGAGCATTCTTTATCTCTTTCAGTTGTTTTGCCAAGTGATAACGAGGCTTAGAACTATAGTCTCTTTATAAATCAAGGCACCCCCATGAACATCCCCAAACCGATGGTAAGTAAGTTAGAATGCTCGGAGATCTAGTTATCTAACTCAAATAGATTCAACATTACATCCTCTACAACAAACACCCTTTAATAATAACTCCCTTCCAAAAAAAAAAAAAAAAAACTCATCCATAAGTAAGAAGGCCTTCTTCTTAATTTAGCTTCAAGAAAATTAGTGTGTGGAAAATATTTTGTTGTCGAAACTCAAGAAACCAATCAGCTGGGCTTAGTAAGTACATGTCAACCTTGTTTTGCAAGAAGCAATGATTCTAAATCCCAAATCATCCTCGCTCCTAGGCAGGGACGAAGCCAGGAATTTGGCATTTGGGGTGAAATTGCAACTGTATGTCGAACTACATATAAAAAAGGCTAAAAAAAAAATATTGGGGGGCAAAACTGATAAAATATTCCGAACTACATATAAAATTTACTATACATACTAGTATTTTTAAAAATGTCGGGAGAAGCCCGCCCCCTATCTTCGTCCTTGCTCCTAGGTTTACACAACTCTTTTCATGCCACCCACATACATTTTTCCTTTAGTTCCGAACTAAAGATTTATTTTCTGCGATGTTCCAATTGAAAAGTGAAAGCATTGCATGACATATGTAGGTTTGGCTTGTATAAGGGATTTTATTCAAACTTCTTTTCCTGACGCCGTTATTTTCCTTCCACTTTTGAAGTTTTTTGCACACTCAAATCATTTATAAACTAAAAAATAAAACTGGATCATAGAGTGCTTTTTCATAAATGAAAGTCCTGAATAATTCATTCACATTTCATTTTCAGCACCCCAAGAAAAGAGCAAAGATGTGTAGAATAATCTTAACACTCATTCCAAATAAGGCATTTGACTTCTCCAGATTAATAGATTGTCCAAACATAATCTCATATTTCACACTTAAAATAATGAGATAAGGAGATAAAGAAGCACATTTTTTAATATCACGAGTGGGATGCAATGAAGATGGTGGATGGTATCAATGAGCACTAAATAAGTGACTAAGATATAAAATTCATAAACAACAGGGGCGAAGACGGGGGCGGCCGCCCCCCAAGATTTTTAAAAATACTATTTTTTATCGAAATTTTATGTGTATTTTAGAAAATTTTATCAGTTTCGCCCTCTTCCCCAAGAATTCTTTTATTGCCCCCCCAACACTAAATTCCTGACTTCGTCCCTGATAAACAATTTGACAAAATTATGCACGAACAGCAATATAGAGTCCAAAATACTATGCAAATAACCTCATTCCATCACGTCAAAATCCATTCGCATATCTAAATGATCGCTATGTCTAAGGAAGTATGAAAAGCCTCAAATGCTATTACAATATGTCGATCTTTTAGGAAAGCAATTTCAGAAACATTAATAACAAGATATAAAACGAAGACTTCGATCAACGATGGTCTTAGAAGCTATCTTACACAAAAATACTATCTCTCCCGTTTTTATTTGTCCTCTTTGAAAATTATAGAGGATCAAATATTTGATGAATTAGATGGTAAAATATGAATAAAAGTCTACGCTGACTTTAATTAATTCTTTTCAACCAACCACCTGACTTGTATTAGGAACTTCTAATTTTAATTAACCAGGAGTATCAAATGAGGGGTAGGTTGTAAGGGTAAAATTGAAGATTTAACATAAATATTTACTTTACTTAGAATTTTGACATAAATAGTTACTTTATTTAGAAATTTGACAAATAATTTAAGACAAATAAAAAAAGAAATGAGGATAGTTAATTTGAGACATATGGAATATTACATAAGCTTAGCGAGTTTATTATTTGACGCATATGCTTATTCTTTGAGCATCTTTTGAAATCCTTTATTTTTTATGGAAATTTTTAGAAATAATAAGAGAAAATTACGTACTTAATCTAAATGGACTAGAATATGTGATGCATATCATTCACGTCTAGTCCTAAAATAACTACCTTAAAGTTTAAGGATTTACTAGAATTAGTACATGATTTTTAATTGTCGCACACTCGTAAATCGTTCAAAATATTTTTCTAAAATTAACTTTGTGATTAATGTTTTCTATTCATTTGATCAATTCATCTTTTACTAATTTCTTTTTTTTCCTAATTTCTTAAATTTCATCCTTGCACAGATTTTGCCTCAAACAATTGTTGAAAGTGTGAAAGAATTGTGAATCAAGAAGTTAGATTGGAGGATGCAAATGGGAATTTTTGGGTTGTGACATTATGTGATAATCACCAAGGCAACTTGGTTGCTTTTGATAATGGGTGATCTGAATTTGTAGTCCAAAAGAACATTCAAATTGGAGATACTCTGGTGTTTAATTACTTCAATAATGGTAACTTTTTTGTCCTGGTTTTCGGAAAAGATGGAGTCAAAGAGCGTGGAAACTTTGCTAAAACAAATCTGTCATTTGAAGGCAATAATGGGTTTGAATGTGGAAAAAGTAAAAGCGGATGATACTTTTGTGGTTAAGAAAAGGAAATGTTCGAGAATTTCAGGCAAGTTACTTTGTTGTTTATCATAATTCTATATATTATTCTTTATCGAAAATTATCAATTGACTACTGACTCTCTTGAGTTGATAACTGTGTACGTATCAATTGTCGACAATTGAAAAATAATGGAATAAAACGTAGGACATGTATGTTTCTAATTTCTAAATAAGGATAATATTCTAATTTTCATGTATGACATGAATGCCTTAACATTTTATGTCGCTAATTTTCAATTGGCGACTACAATTGCCAAATGAAACTTTTATTTTATCATAAGCAATCAAGCCTTCTTGATTGTTAACATAGAACACTCATTGGACAAGCGTTAGTTACTATGCCTTAAAATTCCTTTTCTTTTTTATAATTTATGGGGTTGTTTTTGGTAGGAGTTGTATGATTAAGACCAATTAGTTTGATGTCGGTGACATTATTGACGGTTTCCTTGCTTACAATTACTCTTTATTAAGTCTTTAAGTCATAAGCCTTAGGTTTAAATCACATTTCCACCCCCTCAATATATCAATAAATAAAGAAAACGAAACAGTGAATATTGACTTAATTTTGAATCTTGATGGCCTAATTAATATTGTTTTTTTATTGATGATATATTCATGATTTTCGAGTCTTAATTGATGTTTTCTTCTCAAGAGTGTTTGAACTTTATTGTGCTAGTTAGCTAACCCCTTATTTCCCTTTTTTGCAGATGAGTTCGTTGAGGGTGCTATCGATGAGACCTTGGATGCGGACTATGAAAATGATCTAGTTTAACTTATGTAATAGCATGGATAATAGAACATTTGTTGAACATTCAGTATTTCTCTTTTCATTATGTAAGAAATCATGGATTATGTATTTCCCTTTTAAGTTAATAACATCTGAACAAGGTTTCTTTTTTAGTATTTGGATTTGGTATCTCATTGACTTGAGGTGCTGCTAGGTCATCACCTGGATTACGGGGTGTGACACAGATGGAACACCTACAAGAGTAACGCGTAACAGAGTTAAAATGGCAAAACAAGCACCTGATTCTTATTCTAATTCTAGTCGTGGTTCTGATTCTCATCGTGGTAGTAAGAGAGGTATATAGTATGCTAGAGCTTATTTTTATGTTAATTCTTCTTCTTTTTTAGTATCTAAACAATCTTTACTTACTATTGTAATATTAATTCTCCTTTTAGTTCCTCGCATTTTTTAGATAAAATAAGCACATGGTTCTAGTTCTGGTTCGTCCTAGAAGCGCTCGTGGTCGTGGTCGAAAGAAATGTGTACTAGACCTCATTTTTGTGTGTTAGTATCTAGATGATTTTTTCTTATTGTTGTAATGTTAATCCTTTTTTTTAGTTCATCGCATTTATGTTCTCTTCTCTTATGTTCTATATTCAGTCTCTTTGTTTATATATGCATTTCGACCATTTATAGTATGCAATTGCTTCTAATTTTTAAAATTTGGGTATAATTTGCATCCTTAACTTTGTTATTTCCTCTAAAATGCAGCTTTGGAGCCCTCCGCGAGAGAGGAGAAAAACAGTTATTCTCCATTGAAAAAGTTGCGTAACTTGAGCCAGTTGATTCAACTGGATGTGTCATGATCGTTAATTGCACCCACTTTGTCACTTGCTTAGCGTAGTCACATGGCGGATTTATAATTGTATGTTTCTTCTTCACTCATATATGTTTAATCATAGCATATGTGATTTATTTCCTACACACTAATAAACTAATTACCATTTCTAAATGATATAGATATGTTATAGTTTTCATATTTAAAGACTTATGGTTGACTCCATGCAATATTTGCGGTACACTTTATAGTATACAATACAATGAATACTGAACATAAAACGTCATTGGTGTTTATATTAGTAATTAGTACGCCTTCTAGAAACATCGTAAATATAGAATGCACAATATATAAGAGACTTGCCTGAAAAAATACATGGTGTATAACCAATGAATCACAAAATTGTACAATCTAAAGCTTCCAATATGCCTGAACAGGAATTGCCAGATAGCTTGCCATCAAATCAATTTGTAAGCGGTGATAAAGAGGGCATGACATTCATAATTCTCCAGGATCCTAAGGGGAAAGAATGGAAGTGTAATTATGTCGACAAAGTTGGTGTTCGTAGTCCGCAAGTAAACTAGCCAGATATCAACGCTGAAAAATGGAATCGCACCTTGAGATTATTTGGTGATTAGTGTGGTTGATGCATCGCTGAACATGTTCAGGACATGGACGTGTGCCCTGTGATTACTTTATTTCAAAAGAAATGCATTGTACACGATAAAAAATTAGCATATTAGACAATTTTAAGTTTATGAAGATTCTAACTCAGAACTCCTATGTTATTTTGATTAGCTAAGAGGAAAAATATTTGATGTTTTATTTAGAGAAATGTTTTTTAGAAGATCATATGAAAACTTATTTTATGGAGTTGATTAATTTGCCTGGTCTTTAGGACATTTCGGTTGCATGGAATTAAAGACGGTGAATTTAAATTCCAATTCCAATTCCATGCTAAAAGTTTATCCATTTCTATAAGATTTTATTTTTTAAGTTACAAATACTTTTACATACATATTTACTTATATCATCAATATTTTGCTCATTTTGTAACATGGTGCGGTGCTAATGCAATCTCATATCAATGTTTTTGCCTTGCTTTGGACCTCCCTGATCTTTACAAGTTTCTAGTATCTGAGCTTATTTCTAGTCCTTTGATGGAGTGGAATCAGAGTCGCTATTTTGTAAAAAAAAAAATTTACCTTATGAGGTGAATACTATTTTGAGTATTCCTCTACATCCGAATATTGTGGCATTATACCAAAAATGGACAATATTCAGTTAGGTCCGATTATTATCTTGAGATGCAAAGGAAGCTTGCCTGTAAGCATGGTTGTCAAAATCGCGAGTTGGATCGTACTAGGGGTATAAATCGAGTTAAATCGCACTAAAAATCGCATCAGAGTTGGATCGTAAAAGATCGTACGATCCAATACGATCCAATATTGTCTCTTTTCAAAAAAAAATTTAGAATCTGGCCCGACAACATAATACAAATTTGTTTTAATGTAAGAAATCCCTCTCTACTTTTTCTTTTGCTTGTGATTTAATTAGTTAGTGAATCATGAAGTTACTAATTACTGATTTAATCATTTGTTATGGTTTTTACTGTAAAAAAAAATTCTATAATACATTTGAGAAAATAAAATTTTACTATTAATAATTGTTATAGGTGCAAGATTAATAATAACTAATGAAAAATAAGATGTCGGGAGCGTCCAGATCGGATAGTAGAAGTGTGGGCAATGATTCTAGCGCTGGAGGTGGTCAATTAAATCTCCGAAAGAAAGAAGTCGGGAATAGGAGCGATCCGGGGTGGAAGCATGAAAATATGGTTAAAAGACCCTATGAATTGTTGGTTTGTTTTTTGAAGTTTATCACTTGTTAGTTTGTGTTTTAATTTCAACTTTTTAGTTCTATTGGTTTAAATTTATCATAAAATATTATTTTAATAGTTTTTTCGGATATTCCGATCCGTGCTACGATCCTCGTCTTTACGATTTTTTAGACCCCTTCCGTTCCGAGTCAAAATTACGATCTTGACAACCTTGCCTGTAAGGAAATGGTTCTTGTGAACAATGGCGGGGACAGAACATAGTTTGAATTTTAGAAATAATTACGGGATTAATTTTCCATTTTCTCTCTAATATATTGAGGCATTGATATATGCTGTTAGTTATGCCAAATAAATTATTTGACTAAAATTGTATTCTAATATGTTAATATTTGTAATTGATTTCTTATTTGATCAAGTTCATAATTAACTTATGAGATTTGTTTTTTCATAAATAGTAAAAATGAATTTAAATTAATAATTTTTATTACTACTTTTTAATGGAGTAACACTTTCTGTTCATTAATGATATGATATTATTATTATTAGATATTTACTCATTACGTATTTACTTTACATATCGATAAAGAGTTCTACAACGTTTGCCTAGTTATCTTAGTCAAATTCCCCTATTTTGTCATTTACATATTTTGTGATTGAGTTTAGTGTCCTCTTCGAAAAAATTGACTTTTAAAGTCCTAGATGTATTTTCGACCTACCATTAAAGGACTTCCGTCCAATTTTTTGGTCAAAATATCGTCAAACCTGTCATGTGCCTCACGCATGACGTATGTTGTAAGGGTATTTCGAACATTTTAACATACTTCCCACATCCAATGAGGCATTGGTCTAGTGGCCAATGCTGAGGCTTCGTGGCGTAGAGGTCATGAGTTTGAATCCCCTTCCCACTCTTTGAATCCCCCATGTCTTGTAAGAGATTAAAAAATAAAAAAATAAAAATATATTTCCCACAAGAATCTTTTTAGTACTCAATTGTTAAACAAAATGACTATGAATACCAATTAAATTAACCAAACAATTCTTACACCCATCCATCTTCATCCGCCCTTCACCTTTCTCCACCAAGACCACCGCCGCCATCTTTCCGCCAACACCATCTCCGCACAGTTCTTCTTCCTCATGCCTCTTGATTTTGAATGATGAACTAACTATTCATGATTAAATGAAATTTTATACCAAAAAACTCTTAAAACCCATCACTTCCCCTTCTTTCTTCTTCTCCCATTTCAAAAATCAATTAGGTATTGCTTTCACATCACAAGGAGCATTCTACAAATAAAATAAAACAAAAATTCATTAAGTGCTAGCAGTAATCAATCGTAACCTCATGGCCTTGACAATTAATTGAAATTGAACACACATTTAACATCGTTAAAGGATCTACTACACCAGCCTGGAAGTTGTTGTTGTGGCTGTGAGTTTTCAAACTACCAAACATAAAATAGAGAACAATCTACAAGAAAATTTTAAACACATATACGCTTAGTTTTTCCTCTTTATGGAAAAAGTTAAACCATGACAACGAAATGAGCGCCTATTTTACTAAGAATTGGCACAACATAAGACAAAATGCGAGAAACTAGAGGTTGGATATAACCATGAGCATTTTTTTATAGTTTGCAAGAAAAGAAAAATAATATGACTTCTATTAACCGAGACCGGGATAATCTTCCCTTAGTGGTAAAACAAACAATTCAAAATCCACGTTCACGCATAAAGAAGGTCAAGTCACAGCTAAGGCGGTAAGGAAAGATTCGATTGGTAACAGAAAGAAAAGAAGGGAAACCATAGAAGCTACGGAAAGCATCATCTATTTACCACCACCTCCTGTTGCTAGAATCAACTCAACATTACCTCTAAATCTTTAAAAGCGTCAATGCGAGTGAAATAATCAAACATATCAAACCCTCTTTCAAAATCAATCAATTTCCCAAGAACCCATTCCATTATTAAATATGAAAACCCATTTCGAAATTAATCGATTTGCTACAGGGTACAAAAATTGAAACCCATTATGATACCCAAATTTAATTAACCTACTCTGGTTCCTTTGCCCATTTGGCTATAGGGATGAACATATGTATTTACTTTAGGATTTCAAATTTTACATATTTTGGCCACCATTGAAATACATGGATGAAAAAAGATGGAGGAGAAAATGAGGGGCAGATGAAGATGGAGGGGAGGGGTCGTGTTTAGACTCTTTTTGTTTTTTGGTTAACTTAAATTGGATATTCATAGTTATTTTATTTAATAATTGAATATTCAACTTTTTCTTGTGGGAATTAGGTTGAAATGTCAGAAATACCCTAAAAAAGTACCTCATATGTGAGGCACATGACTGGCTTGACGGTAGTTTGACGACCATTAGAATATGTTGTACGTTTTATATATTCTAAGCATGTCATTTGAATAGTTAATTTTTCTTTTGAACATCAAATATGTGATTTGATACTAAAACTCATTAGCTTATGCAATTACTATTCTGATTGTCCCTAGTTTTATGTAATGTTCTATACAATGAAATAAAACTAGTATGATGTTTGATTGATGATTATGTTTTATTGATCATGTGTAATGGATACAAATTATATTATATATTGTATCAGACATCATCTGTTAGAGAAGTAATTCTTCATGGTTCTTTAGTCATAATACTTCCGCAATACTATTTGGAACCTTTAGACCTTATGTCTCCATCGTTTCCAGCATGAATGGAACTACGTTTTGACTTAGCCGGACGTTACTTTTAATCGAGTTATTAATGCGGCTGATGATCGAATGTCGTATCCTATCATGGCTTGAATATGAGAGGCATTGTAAGGGATTTGTCCACCTCTTATTAGAGAGAGATATCCGTGGGGCCCTCGATAGGGAAGACTATTTAAATGCATGGTCGTGCTCAAATGTATTTAATAAAGTGGTTATTAAATACTATTTGTTGGAACAATATATACCTGGAGATCGAGTATAAATACAATTAAGTTTTTTTTAAGGGTGACAACCACTATGCCTTATGCTTAATTTGGACATCACGAGACAAAGTGATTAAATAGTGGATTGATATTAGGTTCCACCGTACATTCATTCACTCTGGATAGTCGCAATATCCTGCTAGGGACCGTTTGTGATTTATGAACACATACTACTACTAATTGTGTTTTCATTGCCATTGTGAGATGAACCTTCAGGGTCACACGCATAGACGAGTCAACGGGTTTCATGTCCATATTCAATGAATCTAGAATGTGTCTAGTTCATTGTATCTTGCATTTATTTTTCTGAGAATAATAAAATGTTATTATTCGAATTAGAGATTAAAGATGAGCATTTTCGGTATTTGACTTTTGCTAGGATTACGTGGGAGTTATTATGCGATAAAACTCCCACTACCAGAAGAGGTTGGGATTACGTGGGAGTTGGTTCTCGGAACAAACTCTCACGCCCTATATAATCTCTTTTGGGGCGAAACCCTAGACTCACTTTTTGAGTCGGAAAACATAAACACCCGAAATAAGATTTCTGCCCTTCTCTTCTCTCAGATTTCCGAAACTCAGAAAACGAAGAGTTAGAACTCGCTGCCCGTTTCGTCGCGTGGATACCGGTAGAGAGCAATTCCGCAAGGGAAGACTTTTGGTGGTTGCAGCAAAGAATCATAAACCATTAACGAAAATTTGTAAGCATTTATCGTCTATTTTTTATTCGCATAGTATGAACAGATCCTTCCGAGGACGATTCATGGGGTGTATAGAACGAGTTTCTGTTCATGAATCCCTTTTATTATTGACAGGTCGAAAATACATACCAACCTTAAAAGTCAATTTTTTTTCTAAAAGAACACTAAACTCAATATCAAAATACGTAAAAGACTAAATAGACTAATTTGATGTTATCTTACCATCGAGGTTTGACTCCTAACCCCGTGACTTGTCCGTTTTCGAAAGTAAGGTGCTTGTGTTTATAGTTGGTAGTAATGACTAATCTCCTCGTCATGAAATAGTTTTGAGGTGTTAACGGATGACCATAAAATATACTTCATCCTGATATGAAAAAATCGAACTAATCACATTATGGTTAATTAAATGACGATGTGAGCTACTACCACATTCAACGTTCTCCTTTCAAAATCATGATATTTGGTAAAAGGAGTAATTTACTCTGCTTACTAGAATAAAAAAACAAAAAAAGAAAAAACAAATGGGCAAAATCGTGATATTTGGTAAAAAGGAGTAATTTACTCTGCTTGCTAGAATAAAAAAACAAAAAAGGAAAAAAAAAGAGGAGCAATTTACTGCTTCACACTTCACAGTGTCCCCTTAACTTCCTTCTGCTGAAAAGAAAAGCACAGACTCCATTCTTTCTTGACAACAATTTCCTCTTGCAGAAGAGAAGAGCTAAAATCAACCCATTTTCCAGGTGAGCCCTTCTGCAAATTTTCATTTATATAATGGGTTTTCGTCCATTTGTTTAATTTTTTTTAATTCCGGAAGAGATTTTTTTTATTTGTTTCCCATTTTTTCTATAATGGGTTTTTGTATCTGATGTTCTTGAATTCTGTATTTCTGGATATTCCTTCTTTAATACTTATTTTTTTCCCCAAATGCATGCCAGATTAGTACTTGTTTGTATGAAAGAAACGATTTTTTTTTAGTAGATTTAAGTGCAAATATTTTTCTTTTCTACAGCAAAGGTTTTGTTTTTGTTGGAAGCATGAAATTTTGTGTGGGGAGTTTGTGAATCTTTTTTATTTTTTAAAAAGTTTTGAGTTTTAGGGTTTACGAAATATTGATAAAGTTTTTGTTTTTGGCCTGAAACCCTGCATTTTGAGTTGGCAGAATGAGAATGGGTTTGCGGGCTTTGTTTATTTTTTTATGTTGATTTTGTATTAAAAAAAATACTGGAAGGGAAAACGGGGGGAAAAATAAGTTTGATTTTATGATCCCATTAGACAATTATTAGAAATGGGTTCTGAACCTGACAATTTTGAGTTTTAGCATGCTTCAAACCGAGCAGTCATTTGTAAGAATGCTAAGAAATCTCGAAAGTGAGCCATACTTATATAATAGTATTGTTTATATTTGTTGCAGGAGAAATCTAAGACTGCTAAGTATGTCAGAATCCACACAAGAAAAAGGAGTCGGTAGTAGTAAACATAAGGCTTCTAATGGATCGATTATGGATGTCGATGACTTTGATTATTTTGACGAGGATGAAGATATGCAGGAGTCAGTTTCTTTACGAGATCTGGGAGAAGATTTTCTGAAGAAGTTCTGTAAGAAAACAGCAGTTTCTTTCTTTGAGCAGTATGGTCTAATAAGTCATCAGATTAACTCATACAATGACTTCATTAAATATGGGCTTCAGAATGTTTTTGATTCTATTGGAGAGGTCACTGTTGTACCTGGATACGATTCGTCAAAGAGAGGTGATGGTGATTGGAAATATGCCTCGGTGAAGTTTGGAAAGGTCATTGTCGAGCGCCCTCAGTTTTTTTGCGGGGATAAGTTCATGACTGATGGTGGTACCGAGTTCCTGAACTTGTGGCCCCGTCATGCTCGCCTTCAGAGCATGACGTATGCGGGCAGGATGCTAGTGGAGACTCATATTCAGGTCAGTAGATGCCCGTCTTTTATAACGGCCTTTTAAATGTCTTTTCTTAACATGTTTGGGAACTTTCTTAGTTACATTTTTCTTAACATGTTTGGGAACTTTCTTAGCAAAAAAGGAAACGTTTTAATCCCATTTGAGTTTTTCTGTTAATCTGATAGATCATTTTTTCTGTTAATCTGGTTGCGGTTTAGATTGGACTGTGAATTTAGCGCCTGATACATGATGTGGAAATTTCCTTGCTTATCTTAAAAATGAAAAATAAGAATTCTCATAAATGAAAGTTACGAATTGCTTTTATTCGTTTCTGCTCGTTAATTATTTGACATCTTTTAAAAGGTTATTTTATCTTTCATAATGGTACATTACTAAAACCCGTCCTAGCAATAACATGATGCTAATGAAAGGCTTGGGTAGAATGTTAGGCTTGTCATGCCATTTGAACATTGTTTGCACCTTTGTTTAGGAGCTGTGGCTTGTTTTATTTTTCTTCCTTTTCAATTAATACCAGTGGATCTTTGGTATGACATGATGTATGAGACTTTTTTTTCTTGATTATTCGCTCCCATACTCTTTCTTAAATGTAATTTTTTTTATACTTTTTTTTTATTCTCTCAGGTGTATACTAAAAAACTTGTCAGAAGTGACAAGTTCAAAACTGGTCAGGAACAGTATGTGAACAAGGAGGTTGAGAAAGAGGATAAGAGAACTATTGTAGTGGGAAGGCTCCCAGTTATGGTAGGATCTGAGCTATGTTGGATGAGTGAGGCGGAAAAGCATGATTGTGATTTTGACCATGGTGGATATTTCATTGTCAAGGGCGCGGAAAAGGTGAGCATTCAGTTTTTTGTTTGTATTACTGGTTATACTACTCTTGCACATCTCTTAACTTGTCAAACTAATTTTGGTTGGTTAGCCAATTTAGCATAAAGAGCCTAACAGTTAACCATTTTATCTGGAAAAGTAGCCAGACTCACTGGATCTTGTAAATGCCATTAAAGCTCGACTGTAGATGGGGCCTAGAATCTATGATAGTAGCCGCAATAATATGATTTTATCCTTTGCTTTAACTCAAGAATCATGTGTTAGGGGCCTTAGGGCCATGAAGATGTTGCTAGTTTCTTTCCGGACCCATTTCATTTCATTGTTTTAGGTCATATAGTTTTCAATTCTTTTTGAAAAACGTTAACTTAGTTATCAATTCATTATAGTCCAATTTTGTAGTTCTTGCCCATTCTCAAGTATGCACTTTTTTATGGCAAAAAATCACCTGTCCCCATTTTGTGTCCCCTTATGTGTCCCCATGAATAGATATTTGCCACATGTATATTTTTCCCATGTGGGTTCCACTATTTCTTTTAGGTTATAATTTTTCAATTAAAAATTTAATACATGTCATTTTCTTATTGGTGGGATAGGCAAGGGGACACGGAATGGGGACAGAGGATTCCTTGTGCTTTTTTATTAGCTTTCTCTGAACAGATTCTGATTGTATGCAGCAAAAGAATCCTAAGAAAGTAGTGTGGGGATGAAATGCTTTGGCCAAATGTTTGTTTCCTTCCATGCTATAACCAAACAACTAAGTTTTGTTTCTCGTGTTTACCTTCTTTATGTAAAAAACGCTAAAAGAATCACCTTTACTTATGGTTAGCTTATATTGTTATTCAAGGACTTTCATGATTCAATTCTATTAGATACTCGGTGATTCTAACTGATCTGCATTCGTCATTGTTCTAGCACACATAAAAGTAGATGCTAATTTCTTATGGTTCTTGCTGTAGACTTTCATTGCACAGGAGCAAATCTGCTTGAGAAGACTTTGGCTATCTAGTAGTCCGACTTGGATGGTTGCTTATCGTGCAGCTGCAAAAAGGAAAAGGGTGTATTTGAAACTAGTGGACACTCCAAGATTTGAGAATATAGGTGGAGGAGCAAAGGTCCTTTCCGTATATTTCATAATTGCTGAGATGCCCGTCTGGATATTGTTCTTTGCCCTTGGCGCATCATCTGATAGAGAGGTAGTCGACTTGATAGATTTGGGTATCGAAGATCCGAAGATCGTAAATGTACTCGTTGCATCAATTTATGATGCTGACAAGAAGTGTGAAGGCTTCCGTAAAGGAAAGAATGCCTTAAATCACATTGAGAAGCTTCTCAAGGAGTGCAAATTCCCCCCTTTAGAATCTGTAGAACAATGCATCAAGGACTTTCTCTTTCCCAACCTCCAAGGCTTCAAACAAAAGGCACGGTTTCTTGGTTATATGGTCAAGTGTCTCTTAGAAGCATATACTGGCCGCAGAAAGACAGATAATCGGGATGATTTTAGAAACAAGAGATTAGAGTTGGCTGGCGAGCTGCTTGAGCGGGAGCTGAAAGTGCACCTTAAACATGCGGAGAGACGCATGATAAAGGCAATGCAAAGAGATCTTTATGGAGATCGTGACCTGCAGCAGCTTGAGCAGTATTTGGACGCCGCAATTCTTACAAACGGTCTTTCTAGGGCGTTCTCTACCGGAGCATGGTGTCATCCTTACAAGAGAATGGAAAGAGTTTCTGGTGTAGTGGCAACTCTTAGGCGAACAAATCCACTGCAGATGATTTCTGATATGAGGAAAACAAGGCAGCAGGTGTCATATACTGGGAGAGTTGGTGATGCAAGATACCCGTAAGGAATTTAACTCTATCATATATGTTTCTTCATTGTCAATAAGTTCTGTAGTGATATTGATTCATTTATGTTTAAGCCAATATGCCCTCTCTTTGGTCATTATGTTTCTTCTGTTCTGCTTAGGCTTCCGTTCTAAATATTTTCACGGGTTAATGTTTAAAATTTGCAATTCAGACACCCTTCGCACTGGGGAAAGATCTGCTTCCTCTCAACTCCAGATGGAGAAAACTGTGGGTTGGTAAAGAATTTGGCCAGCTTGGGCCTTGTCAGCACCACTAATTTAGAGCGTCTTCGCGATAAACTGTTTGACTGCGGGATGGATGAGTTGGTGGATGATACTTCTTCTATACTCCTTGGAGTGTATAAGATATTTTTAGATGGGGACTGGGTCGGAACATGCCGAGATTCTCAATCGTTCATTGAACAACTCAGAAATATGCGACGTAGTAATGAATTTCCTCATCAGGTAATGACATTTATTTGAATCTTGTTTCGATGTCACCTAAAAAATCTTTTCCATTCTTGCCAAGTGCGAACTTTTCCAACTATTCTATCTTGTTTTCGTGCAGGTGGAAATCAAAATGGACAGCCAACATAGAGAAGTTCGTATATTTTCTGATGCAGGAAGAATTCTTCGACCCCTTTTAGTTGTTCAGAATCTTCGCAAAATTAGAGCTCTGAAAGGGGGGGACTTGTCGTTCCAGTCTCTTTTGGATAAGGGAATAATCGAGCTTATTGGCCCTGAAGAGGAAGAAGATTGTGTAACTGCATGGGGAATCGGGTACCTGTTTAATGCAGAAAAAGAGAATCCACCCAGGAGATATACGCATTGTGAGCTGGATATGTCATTCTCGTTAGGTTTAAGCTGTGGAATTATCCCGTTTGCAAATCATGATCATGCCAGGAGGGTTCTCTACCAGTCCGAGAAGCACTCTCAACAGGCCATTGGGTTTTCAACAACGAATCCAAACATTAGAACTGACACGAATATCCACCAACTGTACTATCCCCAAAGGCCCCTTTTCCGAACAGTACTTTCAGAGTGCCTAGGAAAGTCGACATACAGTCGTCCCAAGGGAATGCTACCTCGGCCTGAATATTACAACGGGCAGTGTGCTATTGTGGCGGTGAACGTGCACCTTGGGTACAATCAGGAGGACTCCCTGGTAATGAATCGTGCTTCTCTAGAGCGTGGTATGTTCCGATCGGAACACATTAGAAGTTACAAAGCTGATATTGATAACATGGAAGGCTCTAGCAAGAAGTCAAAGCCTGAAGAGTCCATAAAATTTGGAAAGATGCAAAGCAAGATTGGACGTGTCGATAGCCTTGACGATGATGGATTTCCGTACATAGGTGCAAATCTCCAGACTGGTGATATCGTCATAGGTAAATATGCTGAATCAGGGACCGATCAAAGTGTGAAACTGAAACACACAGAACGAGGTATGGTTCAGAAGGTCATACTCTCCGCCAATGATGAAGGAAAGAGTTTTGCTGTAGTTTCTTTGAGACAGGTAACACGATTAAGGTGTCTCAGCATTCTCTGAAGCATGCATGCATGGATTTGATAAAGATATCGATATCATATAACTTCTTGTTATTAATATCAGTTCCGAACTGTTTTTTGTTCTATTTTTCTCCCTTTTTCATGGTTTTAGATATATAGAGGTTAAGAATTTCAAGAACTGCTGGAAATGGTTCTCTTCTTCATGTTATCATTTCTTATCTAGCTCCACCAACACCCCCCCCCCACCCACTTTCTCTCTCGTATCAACGATCCTCAAGAAGGGGAAAGAAACCTTGTGGGATTAGGGGCGTCTTCATTTTGTTCTCCTTTAAGTTAGCAAATTGAGATCATGTAATGTTTCATTCGTTTGCCGATCCGCAGTAGGATTTCGGTCCCAGTTGATGTCTCTTATGATTTGATCTGCTTCAATATGTTTTTGGTGGCGGTTCTAAATTTTTCCCATGATTATCCAGGTTCGTTCTCCGTGTCTTGGAGACAAGTTCTCGAGCATGCATGGGCAAAAAGGTGTACTAGGTTTTCTGGAATCTCAAGAGAACTTCCCGTTTACTAGAGAAGGTATAGTTCCAGACATTGTAATAAACCCACATGCATTTCCTTCAAGGCAAACTCCTGGACAACTCTTAGAGGCTGCTTTAGGGAAGGGGATTGCAGCTGGAGGTGTACTCAAGTATGCTACCCCTTTTTCCGCTTTATCAGTCGATTCCATAACAGAACAACTCAAGAGGTAAATTCAACAAGATACCCCCCCAAACTCCCCTTTGGTATGTCATTTGATGGGTGAAATTTCTGCCTAATATGGTGATTCTCATAATACGTTGCAGCTGTGGATTCTCAAGATGGGGTAATGAGAGAGTATACAATGGTAACACGGGTGAAATGATTAACTCTCTTATTTTCATGGGTCCAACATCCTATCAACGCCTCCACCACATGGCTGAAGACAAAGTGAAGTTCCGCAATACTGGACCCGTCCATCCGCTCACACGTCAACCAGTAGCAGACAGAAAGCGCTTTGGTGGTATAAAATTTGGTGAGATGGAAAGAGACTGCCTTATAGCTCATGGTGCATCTGGCAATCTGCACGAACGCCTCTTCACGCTTAGCGACTGCTCACAGATTCATATCTGCCGGAACTGCAAGAATATGGCGAACGTCATTCAAAGGTCGGTGCTTGGTGGGCGTAAGATAAGGGGTCCATATTGCCGGATATGTGAGTCCACAGAACACATTATTAAGGCAAGCGTTCCCTATGGTGCCAAGTTGCTGGCGCAGGAGCTTTTCAGCATGAATATCTCGTTGAAGTTCGAGACTGATGTGTGCTGAGTGAGCTCCAGCAGTGTTGTAAGTACTTGTTTAGGGAAAAGTTCTTCAATGTCTGTAAATACTTCAGAAGTCGGAACAAATGATCTTTTGTGTCAATTGTTTGATGAAATTCTACTACCTGTTATTACTGATCCTAGAACATGTTAGTTTGCAGTAATATATAACTGCCTCTCTCTCTCTCTCTCATATGAATACATTTGCTTGATTTGATTCCATTGTTGCATCTTAGGATCTTGCTATTGCATCATTTTGCTTTTGAATTTAGCGGGGGTACTCCAAATACATCAGCGTGAATTCTTTCTTCCCAATTACTTGGGGCTACGGTTCTTTTGGTTGTTTTGTTCTTTTCTTTTTTCCGCCCTCGTATGGTATTTTGTTTACAGGTTTGTGATTTGAGTTCGAGCCTTAAAATGTGCAGAAGTTTGTTTCAATAACTGTTATGCTGGTTGCAGCTTATTCTTGGTATAGATAGGGGGAAGAATAGAAGGTGGGCATTAGGGCCAGGGGATTCCTCAATGTTGGTTCAAAGTTGAGGCAAATAGCTGTTGGTCTCTCTAAGCTGTGTTCGAATATTTGAATTGATTTTTTGTTTGAAAATTTCTGTCGCATGTATTGAGAAGTAAATTATTCTTATTTGTTAGAGAAAAATGTGAGACTCAAAAGGAAATTTATTGGAAATTGTACCAAAAGTGTTGTACAAATGCACTGTCCAATGAAAATGGATTGGGGTAGGAGGGACCTGGACTACCAAGTGGTCATGGACCAAGTGACCACTTGGTTCACATTCAGTCACATCACAGTTTTGATTAAAATAATAAAAATACTCCCCCTTTTGGTGGGCTTTTTGAGGCGTTTTTATTTATTTTTAATCAAAGCAGGTGATGTGGTTGATTATGACTGAAAGTGGTCATAACCCTCACATATAACCCTGAGTCCCTATATCGAATTTTTCGCTTATGAATCAATTTAGGCAAATTGGCATACCGGGTCCTAAAACAATTTATCATTTTGAAGCCGGGTCCAAAAAGTATTTTTTCAACTGCTTCTATCCTAAAACAATTTCACGATTGGTGCGACTCCGTCCCTTCCAGTCAAAAAAAAGCAAAAGTCAAACGTTAATTCAAATTTTGAATGCGGTCAACGTTTGCAATTAAAAGGGTATTTTTGGAACTTACTCATAAAAACCAACCCGACCCGACCACCACGACGCACCGCCCCCACCCACTCCAACTTTCTTCTTCCTCTGGAGAAAAAAAAAACACCATGTCCACCACTCGAACCCCACCCCCACATTTCTTCTTCCTCCACACATCACCACACCACCGCGGCTAACCAGGGTGGCCATCCAGCAGCAACTTGTTCACCCTCAAAAGCTTTAAGAACCCTGCCTGATCCAGGATAGTTTGACATGAAAATAAACTCAATTTTCTCCTTTTTTCTTTCGAAATTCTCAACACCATTCAGCATTGATACTGAACCATTATTAACTTGCTTATCAATTAACACTACCCTCCCCCCCTTCATTACCAATATCCAGCCGATCTTTCGCCCTATAACCTTCTTCTCTCCTCGACGAAACAGCCCGTAAATCCGAAGATGCTGCCTTACTGGATAACCTCTCCCTTGGACTACTCTCCTTACTATCTTCAATAGCAGAGGGTTTACAAGAAACACACCCCATCCTACAACAACAAAGTAACACAAACCCACAAAATCCCACCTCCCAAAATCATACCTTTTCACCACAGGGACAACCAATTTACTGTAACAGTAACTTCCCCTTCTTCTTCCATCATTCTATTTAGCATTCAAGAAAATAATAAAATCAAGACACCAACTTTTAACAGTAAAAGTTATTCAATTTTTTACCCAACTGACACCACATATAACCAATGTCTCCTCTTCACAATAATTCAAGAATTGAATGAGAAACCCAACTCATTAAAAATTCATTCACTACTCAGATCAAAGCAAAGCAAACATCTTTTAAGTAAAAATCAGCAAAATTTGCAAAGAAAACTGAAAAGGGTTCTGCAAATAGTACCTCAAAATGGAAGTTTAGTAACTATAGCTCAGAAAGTTCAGAATTGTATAGAGTGAAATGGGGGAAAATGAGTGGATCTAGGGCACAAAGAGATTGAGAAGTGTAGAGAAAATAGAGAAAGAATGAATAATAATAGTACTACTCAAGTAGTTGGTGAAGATGTTAAAAATGTTTGTTCATTATACTTTGTGGAATTTATATATTTCTGACTGCTGAGACAGCTTTACATTAAATGGGGTGCGGTGGTGTGGTGGTGTGTGGAGGAAGAAGAAAGGTGGGGGTGGGGTTCGGGGGGTGGACATGGTGTTTTTTTTTTCACCAGAGGAAGAAGAAAGGTGGAGTGGGCGGGCGGTGCGTCGTGGTGGTGGGGTAGGGTCGGGTCGGGTCGAGTTGGTTTTTATGAGTAAGTTCCAAAAATACCCTTTTAATTGCAAACGTTGACCGCATTCAAAATTTGAATTAACGTTTGACTTTTGCTTTTTTTGACGGAAGGACGGAGTGCACCAATCGTAAATTATTTTAGGATAGAAGCAGTTGAAAAAATACTTTATGGACCCGGCTTCAAAATGATAAATTGTTTTAGGACCCGGTATGCCAATTTGCCATCAATTTATGACAAGTCGGTCGACTGGCAAAGTAATGATCTTCTACGCCATCCATTAGTTGTCTGACTGGCAAGGTGGGATCACTTTTTTTTTTTTTTGAAAATAAAAAATACTTGTACCTCTTTTTTTTTTTAAAAGATATTTATATATAAAAAGAAGCAACGATACAACCACGAGCCTAAGAGTTACTATGATGTTACAAAGGATATCTAACTATAGTGCACCTACCAAGATTACAAAGTAGGCCAAACGAGAGAATGAAATCCTAATACATCAAAGAGCTTGCACAAAAGTCCTACAAAAATATGTTGCCAAATGCAAAAAATCTTGTTGCATCCAAACAAGCTTGTAAACTTGTCTGAGATCCCCGAAAAAATGGTGCGGTCAAACTGTATAATTGTTTGTCAACCGATCTTCAAGGAGAATTTACTATAAAAATCCTCCAAACTACTCCCAACAGTTCAGCAGGTTTGTACCAGGCAATGAGATGCACCGGATTGGCCCCCTTCAACCAGAAAGGCGGCATTCCAGTTAAATCTCTTGCACAAAGCTGCGAGCAACGCCTGAGCGGGGCTCTTCCATCCGGCTCTACTACTCACAATGAACAAAAAAGGTGGTTCGCTATATCAGTCAAACTCAGCGACATGTCGGTTCTTCGCTGCTAGATGATCATCTGATTCGTATCCCCGATGCGATTGTGGGGTAAACTAAGCAGATTTAACTGATTCATCAGATTCACCATCATCGTCTCTTCCATCATACGGTTCCGGCTCCACCGGCGTAACAGGCTGCTCCGTTACTATCCCCGTTCCCGATCTTGGCGATATAGCCCGCTCAACGCGCTCCAGTACAATCGTCCTAGGCTGCCCACTCTTTGCCTCCACAGGCGTAGCGTCATGCTCACTACCTTTCTGCTTACAAATGATTTCTATGTAAGCGAGAACAAGCTCTTGCACAATCCTGTTGGGCCTTCCCCTAGCGGCTGCGTCCACGTTCATGGGACCTGCTCCGGATAATGGGATTAAGCCCACGACTTTGTCTGAATGGTCTAAGATAAGATTAAGCCCGAGGCAAGAATTTGAATTGAATGGTCTAGGTCCAACAAAAAAGAATTTGGTCTAGGTCCACGAGATAGCCATCTTATGGTCTCCGACCAAGTACAAGTCCCGGGGGCCGAGCTCCTCACATGGCCCTGAAAGTACAAGCATACTCGGAAAGCCGGTACAAGCATACGTGGAAGACACTCGACCATACCAAACTCAATGAACAATCCACATAAAATCTATGGAAAATCCGTGATAAAAGGTAGGGTTGCCGGACCTCGGAACGTACAAGGTATTGAAAAATCCTTTGGGCAATGCCCTCTATAAATAGTGGTATTCCCACTTCATTTACTCCATGTTCTATTAGTTCTCGAAAAATTAGGCTAAATTTTTTTCTCTCTAGAATTTGAACTAACTTTAGCATTGCATCGGGTTTTAACTCTTCCCTCACTCTAACTTTGCTTGTCTTAGCAAATGATTAGGTCTTCAATTCGGATTCCAATCTCAGACTCATTCCCGAGCTCTCTGCTTCTCAAACAGCTCGACCTAAGCTCTTCCCACTTCAGGCAGCTCGGTTAAGCCCTTTGGTTCTTTCCCAAACTCCTCTCTTTAGCGATATCCCGAGGAGAACTTAAACTCCCTAAAGTTAGGAACACATCACCGAAGATGCATCACTTAAGATAATATTTGTGATGTTTGTGGCATTGAGAATGAAACAACAATACATTATATTAGGGATTATCCTTGAGTCCGCACACAGAACTACCTAGTTCATCCTAATAGGCATGGGCATATTTTCACTACTAGCAACATTCAGTTTTTCACTACGTTCTCTTCCAACAATGATGAAGTTAGTCTTCTTGGCGAAGAATGATGTTGTCATTTGGTTGAATCTTAAGCCGAATGAAACATAGATTCTAGTGGCTCATTTCAATGTTTTCCCAAAAGGGAACACATTATTTATGTTACAAAAGGTATTGGATCCATCAAAATGGGAAATGGGAAACGGGAAACGAAAGAACTTCTTAAATTGTTGGAGTCAAAGTTATTCTCGTTTGAACAGAAATGGACTGCACAATAATACTAAGAAATGTGTGGCACGCTCTTGATATAAGGATGGATCTACTCTCTTTATACACTATGTATAAGGAAGTATATGAACACTATTTGGGCAACGTTATATGGAAACTCACTAAAGGATCTTTAGTGGCAACGAGATGTAGAATGTGTAGCTCACTGTACAAGACAAATATGAAGATTTGTCATGGTCTACTAAATGCAGTTGAAGATAATGCTTCACCAGATTTATGACACAAAAGGTGAGCACACATGAGAGAGAAAAGGTTACAACTTTTGGCTAAATAATCCCTCATTTCCAATGACCAAAAGCGAATCTATAAACCTTTGTGAACACTGTTTATAAGGAAGCATCACCGAGTTTCATTCCAAAGTTATCTTAAATGGAGAACAAATTAGTTAGAGTTGATGCACTCTGATGTTTATGGTTCAATGAAGCTATAGTCAGTTGGAGGTAACAACTTCCTGCCATTTATTGATGACGCCACGAGGAAAACTTGGATTTATTTATTAGGCTTAAAGGATGAAGTATTCAAATACTTCCATCAATTTCATGTGATAGTGGAAAGCTAGACCAGACTACAACTACTGAGTGACAATGGTAGGGAATATACATCCTGGGAATTCAAGGTGTATTATAAAAGTCATGGAGTATGACACGAGAAGATAATTCTTGGCACTCCACAACAAAATGGAGTTACTGAGAAAATGGATGTGACAATTGTAGAGAAAGTTTGATGTATGCTCAGAATGGTAGACTTACCAAATTTTTTATGGTGGGAAGTTGTCAACACAACGGTCTATCTGATAAATAGGTCATCATCAGTTCCTTTGAACTTTGATTTATCAAAAAAGGTTTGGACATGAAAGGATATCGGATACCAACACTTGAAAGTATTCGGTTGCATAACATTCATGCATGCCCTAAAAAGAAAAAAAAGATTGAAGCTCGATGACAATTGAATTTCTTGTATCTTTGTTGGATACGGTAATTAGGAATTTGAATATCGCGTATGAGATTTGTAGTATGATAAGTACATAAGTGTAGTATTGGAAATTGGATTAATATTACTCTATTATTAGTACTTATTGGAGGAAGAATAAATTGAAAAAATAACTGGTTTATAGAGTCAAGAATTGAAAAGTGAGCTGCTATGGGAAAAATAAATATTCTTCATGAAGTAAATTAGTGTTTTTTTCCAAGGTAAAAGTAAATAAACTATCAGAGTACTAGTAGATACATAGGCTGTTAAAAGTATCAAATGGAATTGGAAATGAGTTTCTAAGTCCCAACAATCATTATTGATTTTTTTATATCAAGTCATTTATTTTTTCAAAAAAATTATTTTCCTTCTGCAATTTTATCGTTCATAAATCAAGACAAGTATTTAATTTTCTTTTTAGTTTAATAAATTTTAAGGCTTATTTACATTTTTCTTTAGCATAAAAAATAAAGATGTTGATGAGATGCACAAAGTAAATATTTAAATTCATTTACTCATCACATTCTTACTAGGAATTTTAATACTTCTATTAATATACAAAAAGACTAATAGTAAAAAAAAATTTGAATAGAAACGATGTTGTATTTTTTTACACTAGGGATAAATCTCTGATTTCCTAACTACTGAGTTAGAGACTCGACCACCAATTTATTATCTGAGTGACAAAAAATATTGTATATTTAAACATAATAAATGCTTAGGAAAAAAATTCATAAATGAGTCCAATAAATTTTGATCAACCAAAACCATCATGGTCAACTAATAATAAGAATCTAGTAGTAGTATTATCCCCCCAAAAAAAACTCAAAAGGGTAGATTCGTCAACACACAAAATCGCAAAATAGCCCAACAAAAGAAAATGCAAAACATGTCACTGTAAATGCGCTCGTAGTGTCAATTCGTCTCTAAAAAATAAAGTTGACGGGGGACCCCATAAAAAATAAGTTTTCTTTCCTTTTGTGGGCCCCTTTTGTCAGCATCAATTTGATCCATCTGCATTTCTTGGTAAATTGTCAATTTCATCCCTTATGTATTTTTCGTACTTCCATAACGACCATATTCGATTAATTTTAAAATAAATAGTTACATATGTATTTACGACATGTCAAAACTGTCATTCCGTCAACTTGTTTTTTACAGAATCCTGTTAACTTGGTCACATACTCGTCATGTGCCTATTTTTGCAAAGGGTATACCTAACTATAAAAAGAAATAAAATACTAATACTTAATTGTAGTTAACCTAAAATAATAATAATAACAAAGTAATCCTTCTCCTTAAAACCTCTCCTCATATTATCCTATCTTCTCTTCTTCTTCATCATCTCCTAACACCACATCTCTAAAACTCACCACAACCAAGCAAACCAATTCTTCTACCCCAATTTGAATTTCTCAATAATTATAAATCAATCTCACCCCCTTCCATCTTCTCCTCCCTTTACCATCTTACCATCACCGCTTGCACCCACCACCACCAACTACTGCCTACACCACATTTACCAAACCACCATCTCCAATAGCTATAACAAGCTTCTCAAAAGTTCAAAAAATTACCATTATGGTCTTTCTCTTAAAGTAATTGTAGAATGTAGTGGTGGGTATTTGGTGTAATGTAGTTTAGTTTGTGTATTAGAGATGTTAGATGTTGCATGCAATTGAAGGTTTTCAGTGTGTTGTGTATTGTTTATTTAGAAATGAATTGATTTCCATCATCCTCGAGTTGTTATGTTACTCCATTTGCTGGAAGGATTGTTATTGCATTTCGAAAATACTTAGTTGACTTATTAGGTTAAAATTTAATAAATTTGGGACCTAAATGGCATATTAAAAATAAGCAGATTCCATGCTCTGTATTCGAGCTACAGCAGCTTCAAAACTTTTGGTCTTTTTCTTCCACTTTAGTATCCTTTACAAAAAAATTGCATTGAATTTTGAAATAAAATTTCTTCAAATACACAATTTAGGTTCACTTAATGGTAAATATATTCAAGAAACCCAAATAGTAGCTTTGAATATTCAAGAATACCAAGAATATCAACTTTGAATCTTCAAACAACCCAAGATTAAGCAGCCCAAAAAATTTAATTCTAAGAAGATGGGTCTGTACAAAATACAAAAAAACAAACTCAAATCTTATGTCTGAGCTTCAAATTTAGAATTAAGAAGGTAGAAGATGAAGAATGTAGAAGACTTAGAAGATGAAGAAAATTGTGATAATTTAAATTGGATATACATAGTTATATTTTTTAATAATTGAGTACTTATATTCAAATTTTGTATTTTAGAGAGGGAAATGGAGTAGAGTTCCAAAAATACCCTTGTAAAAATACGAACATGATGAGCATGTGACCCAATTAACGGAATTCTGTCAAAAAAAAAGACGAAATGATCGTTATGACAATTTATAAATATTTATGTAAGTATTTAATTTGAAATTAATTGAATATAATCGGTACATAAGTACGAAAATAATTAGATACAAATTGAATAATTTGCCGTAATTTCTTCGACCTCAGCAAGAACAAAAAGAAAAGAAAAGAAAATAATATTAACTACTAATGCCTATAAGCTTCTGATCCATCACCTTCAACCCCCCAAAATTTCTATAGCAAAATATATACAAAAAATTTGTATGTAAATTTGAGATTTTTGGGTGATTTCTTGAGATGGGTTTGTTAGAATTATTGGGTAGCATTAATTGGGAGCAAGAATCTTACCCAAAGTATGAAGATTTTCTTGTGCTTCCAATTTTTACACTTTTCTTTCCCACTGTTCGTTATTTTCTTGACAGATTTGTATTCGAGGTAATTGTTGCTGTTTTTTCAATGAATTAGATCAATGTTTTTTATTATTTATGCTTTTAATTTTGGTCTATAGTAGTAGTAGTAGCACGTGAACTTGTATAGACTATGTATGTATATCAGAAGCTGAATTTTCTTTTTTCCCCCATGAATTGTGGGTTTTTTGTGCTGGGATTTTGCTTACATTTGATAGGTTTGTATGAAAACGTTAAAAGATTGATGTTAATACTGAAAAAGATCAGTCTTTAAAGTTTGAAGCTTTATCAAAAGCATTGTCTTCTTACTATCTGGAATTGGGAATTTGGGAATTAGGGCATGTGATTTTAGCTTTTTTTAATCTTCTAATGGACGAGCTAGATGAAAAAGCTCGAAAATTTTAGGCGGACTCTTCTGTCTGTGTAGGAAGATGTAGCAGTTGAGGGTAGTTCGAATGTATAAATGTCGTTTGGAGCTTGAATCAAAATAAGAGAAATGAGAATCAGAAGCTTCTGAGTACGATCACATCTAGACAAATAGAAAAGCCGGTCATAGGTGGTGTGGTGCATAGAGGATAAGTAGGAAAAGTTTAGGTTACTTGCTTGTATAGAGTAATTAAGTACTGAGGAGTTGTGGTGTGTGTGTGGGGGGGGGTGGGGGGGGGAATTGGGGTGTGAATGATCTGAGTATAGCCAAGCTTGGTTGAAATTTTTCTAAAGTTTGAGATCAGCAGAACTCATGATCGGAAGCTGTACTTCGAAATCTTGAGAAAGTTTGAACACATGGTAATTTTCAGGAAAAAGGACTTAAACACTAAATTCCTCTTCATTAGTGATTTGGTAGTTAGTTCCTTAACTGTCTTCAAATAGGTCATTATTCCTTATTCTTACAAATGAATTAAAACTAAAATATACTGAAAAAATAAATCACATAAACAACTTCTGAGTACAACTACATTGAGGTGCTCCAAATTGGATTTCAGAACTTAGATTATGCCTTATGTGATAGTTTGTACTTCCTCCGTTTCACAGTGAAAGGCCTTTTACAATTTTTAAGGATTATTTTTCTAAAGTTATCCCTGACCCACAAGTACAATTTGCTGATCCTCGACTATGTTAGTGGAATTAGTAAAGGATATATTAGGAAAAAGATCACTTATTTCTCCCTTATTCTATTTCAAAATGGCCAAAAGACCTTATATTACGAAATGGAGGGAGCATTATAATTAGCTAGTCTTGCATGGTCTTGCTGATCAGACTAATCCTCTACTTATGGCTTCCCTCGTAAACTCTGTATTTGGTTCCTTGATCTTGACTGCAACTTCGGTTGATTATAGTTTCCATAAGGTTACTTCCCTGATCCTGTGATCCTGTGATTCAGCTTTTCTTTTTATTCTGATATAGTTTACAATCTCAGTTGCAGACCTACACACAAGAACAATTACCTGTAACATGTAAAACTTCTCTTGATTTTTCAGTTAGTTTGTCTGCTTTTCTTTTGTTTAGAGTAATCTTTGATAATCAGCTGAAATTCAGATCCCTTCTATGGATGAGCGTTGGGAGTAGACTATGGTCTTGATGGTATTTGATTTACGGTTTTAAGGTTCCGATATTTGTTAAAGACTTGCGTGAGAAAGTACAGTTTTGGGTAAACTAAAATGCTTTACGCTTTTCATTTGTTTGTTTCGGTCATGGTATGCCACTGAAACAAGCAGCTATTTGTAAAATCACATTATTTTGGAGAAATATAAGTTAAAAGTTTTCTTGTTCTTTTCTTATTTTTTTTGGTGCGTAGACTTCTTTCCTAGGAACGTATGATCATAGAAAGAAGAAAAAATATTTTCTCTGCTTCAATCATTTTTATATTCTTTCCTGTTGTTGAATTTATTTTCATCAGTTTGAAATGGATCTGCCTTTTGCAGAAACTTGCAAAGAGGTTAATATTTGCAAAAGGGCAGTTGGTACAGGGGCATATGACGGAAGATCAGAACAAGAAAATAAGAAAGTTCAAAGAATCAGCATGGAAATGCATTTATTTTCTTTCAGCAGAGGTATTTGCACTTGCAGTTACATACAGTGAACCTTGGTTCACACAGACAAAATACTTTTGGGTAGGGCCTGGCGATCAGGCCTGGCCTGATCAGAAGTATAAGTAAGATTCTTTTTCCTGCTTCTTATCTCCTCTGACTTTTTGGCCCTTTCGTTATTACCTTTGTGAAACGAGGATGGTTGAGAGTAAAACCTCTTACCTATAGAAGGAGGGGTTAAGCTGGTGATCATTGGAATGTAACCATGGTCCGATGAGAGCTACGTTTAATATTGTTAGATATTATTATTTATTTTCAATTTTATTAGCTGCATCTCCTTTTATTCTCCGTTTGAAGTAATGCTGTGACTATAATTTGAATTTATTCTTGTTCAATTGGTTAACAATCATTTTCTGAATATACAGGATAAAGCTAAAGGCGCTTTACATGTACGGTGGTGGGTTTTATGCATATTCAATATTTGCTCTAATATTTTGGGAAACAAGGCGCTCTGATTTTGGGGTTTCAATGAGTCATCATGTTGCAACTGCAATTCTCATTGTCTTATCTTATGCATTCAGGTGAGTTTCATGGGCTCGAGATATTCCTGTTATTTCAACACAAATTTTAATGTCTACGAAAACCCAACGAGTTACTCAAAGAATGGGAGGTCTAGAGAAGAGGGGTCATGTGGATGCTAAAGAATCTTAAGTCCTGAATGAGGATGGGTCTAATAGATTGATTGTTAAATGAATATGCCAATAATCAACTCAAAAATTAAGAGAGAAAAAAAGCATTGTTGAAAAAATCGGCCTAGTCGGCACCTAACTGACTAGTCGGGGTAAAAAATCGCTTGACCAACTTAATCGGTCAAAGTCGGTCACAATTCGATCAAAGTTGGTAAAAAAATCGGTCAAGTCAAATCGACTTTGAGGACTTTTTTTTTAAACTCAAGTTTTTTGCCCAAAACTACGTCGTTTGATTATTTTATTATTTGAACTTGTTATTACTTATTATGATATTGAATTCAATTATTATGGATGGACTCGTTCTTTGATTTGACTAGTATTTGATTGTTAATTTTTTATGAAATTTTGTTTGACTAGTATAATATATAGGATAAGGAAATTTTAAAAAATCTAAGCCGACTATGCCGACTACTCGCTAGTCGCAGACTTCTGCAACATTGAAAAAAAGATTGGTGCTTGAATTGCAAATTTAATTTAAGTATCATATTCTCTGTTTGCAGGTTTGCACGCGTTGGTTCGGTTGTTTTAGCTCTTCATGATGCTAGTGATATATTCTTGGAGATAGGAAAGATGTCCAAGTACAGTGGTGCTGAAACTCTTGCTAGTTTTGCCTTTATTCTCTTCGTTTTATCCTGGATTTTACTTCGTCTCACTTACTACCCTTTTTGTGTCCTCTGGAGCACCAGGTAATTATCTATTTAGGATTTGTCCTGTAAGCAATACTTAAATATGGGGCTGCTAGAGTTTTTGAACCTTGGTTGTACTATGTGATTAAATGAATTGCAGCCATACTATACTGTCTTGGATCATCATATTGATTAATGCATGCATGCATATATTTTATTCATTTAAAGTTAATAACGAATTCAGTCTACTTCTCGATTAGTTTGTATGATAGTGTTGGTTGGGAAAAATGGGGAGTTGGGAATGTTACTTCACCGTCTGTGTTTTATATTTCTGCTGAATGATGTACTTGACTAATAACGTCTTTTCTATAGCCTCCCTTTCTCTCACACGCACACACACACACACACACGGAGTTCTTTCGAGGTTTTTACCATCCAATCATAAACCCCTAAAGGCGTCTATTTTCTGTTGGATGTGCAATTTTAACTGCTTCTGTTTTGTTTCCTAATTGTTCATCTCTTTTCCTTCCGGCAGTTATGAAGTTATCCAAACCATAGATAAGGATGAGCTCAAAGTTGATGGACCAATCTATTACTATATTTTCAATACCTTACTCTTCTGCTTGCTCGTTCTTCATGTATATTGGTGGGTGCTGATATATAGAATGCTTGTTAGACAAATCCAAGCAAGAGGCCAACTCAGTGAAGATGTTCGTTCTGGTAAGTTAAACAAGAAAATCCGATTGTTAAATTTAAACCTTTTTCAGTTGCACGGTGACTATAGGAAATGAACCGCATGGAAAATTTTATAGCTTTGTTTATGTGGAATAGGAAATACTTCTACGACTAATAGTTTATAGTTAGAGGCCTTAGCAAATTGTGGTTCAACCAAATTGGAGCCTCGTCCATCCTTGCATCAATGGGGTGGTCTGAGGATTAGGATGCATGTCAATTGGAGGAATTTTAGTTTTCTATCCCGGACAAACACGATAGGATTTGCTTGCCAGGCTTGGAAAAAGAAAATATGTATTGTATCTAGTGGTGATCATATAAATATTTGCTTAGGTTTGATGAGCATGTTAATTGAATAAATAAGTTGATTTAATAGATAGATGGCTTTCACTTTTTATTAGATGGACCGGATGGTGGATTAGTGTAGGTCTGCCTCTAGATGTCAAATTAGTTCCCCAATGCTCGGAGAATCGTAGTTATGTGTTTTTTTTCTTCTCTATTAAGTTTTAACTCCAGAAAGAAAGACAATTATGCTTCGCCTTCTGTTTTTCTCTCTTTCCTTACTGTCAGTTTTTTTAGTTTCCCATACCCATACCCATTCTCAGCACAAGCGAAGAATACGTCTTAAGATTACTTCTGCCTTTAGTGATGATCAATAATATATCCTGCCATCAATAACTACTTCATATGCCTTTATCATCCCATCTCTGATTAATTCATTCTTGTTTTATATTATCCGAACCATCATAGAGTTCGTCCGGAACACATCTATTTCAATTTCCTGCTACAACAACACAATAACACAACCCATTAAGTCCTCAATAATTGAGGGTATGTGCGAAGGATGGATATGAGACAGATCTAACCGTTGTCAATGAATGAACAAAGTGGTTGCTCACAAAATACCACTGAAACAGATAGATTGGAGAATGATCTAACCTTTGGCGATGAATGCACAAAGTGGCTGCTCACAGAATACCATTGAGACAGTAGTTCCCCTATACGGTCACGTTTGCTGCGAAATCATGCCCTCAAATCAAAGCTAAAAGGCATCAGATAAGGCAGACCCAAGAACCATTTTGATTTATGTGCACATTACCATACTTCTTTCATCTAGCATCCAGAGCATTTATGAGATGCACACAATCTATTTCAATTTCCTGCTGGTTTCTATAAATCATTTGGTTATTTCAACAGCCATACACTAAGCGGCTTCTGCTCTCGAGTTTGAACCATCATTAGTTCTTCAAACTTGTTTCATGACCTTTTTAACTTTGTGCAGATTCTGAAGAGGAACACGAGGATTGATCAAGGGGTGCTTAATTACTGCTAAATTCTTGGTAGGTTTTTAATGATATTTGTAAAGAGATGCAGATATTTCGATTTCATTCAGTTGCTTCTTTTCGTACTTAGGTTGTGCTAATTTTTTCCTTTATGTGAATAGATTATACACCAATTTTCCATTCTGATAACCCGAAAATTCCACAATTTCTTGCTAAAAAAAAATATAAAAAAAAATCTGAAGCAGAAATTTACAATGTTGTTTTTCTAAAAATTGCTCAATTCTTGTTTCCAGAATACCTCTTTCTACTATTCACCTATTTGTTACAAGTTATGAGTTTCGGTTCGGATTTGGTGCCGCAACCGTACATACACTATATGGTCTACTTCTTCACTTCCGTATAGCAGTTGGAAATGCAACTGTTGTGACCCAATTCCCTAAGTTTTTTTTGACATTGTTGCTTAAAATGTGACATTAACAATCTTTTGCTCATATTTCTTGCAGATAAAGTGCAACAAAATATTTAAACCTGATTTAACATTCAAGTGGAAAAAAAAAATTAATGGCTTCCTTGAATTGAAGGGAGTTCTGTAATCTTGAGATTAGTTGAGGAGGCAGGTCAAAGGGGCTGCAGCTAGTCAATCAGTGTTTTTTTTTTTTAAAGTAAAACAATGTTTTAGTTGGGAGCGGAAACTCAAACTAAGACCCACTCTCTCGTTGGATTGAGTTTGTGAATGAAATCTTAAATCATTAAATTATAGAGAATTTAGTTTAAGTTTGAGTTTGAGACTAATCTGATACCAGAAAACTCAGACTGAGACCCAATTCAATCAGAGCATTGTAAACTCTCAATATTAGTCAGCATTATGGTGGTGTATGGAGAATTTAGACATTTTCTTTGTAGGGAGAGAGTCCAATTGGCTTTGATTTTGTATAATGTAAAGAAGCAATTAGGGAGACTTTTACTTTTGTTCTTTAGAAATTTTCTTCTCTTTATCTTACCAGATTTTTCCTCTTCTTTTAAGCAGAATTTGTTTCCACATCAATATTCTGTGATCCGATGTAGGATCTCTCCACTCAAGTATGGTTATATCCCAGTTTTTTGCTCATCCCAAATAAGGATCGACGAATAAGAAAAACAATATCCAAGTGCTGGACCCAAGAAAATTGACCCAATAAGAAGAATGCGGATTAAAGAATAACTTGTAAATATGCCATAATAAGAGCGTTGTGGGGCTAAGAACCGATAACCAGCAAATGTATACTCCCTCCATTCCTTATTAATTGTCGTTTAGGAGAAATCTAGGAGTTCAAATTAATTGTCGTTTAAGGTTCTTTTGTTAGGTGTCAACAATTCATTTCAATTATACCCTCAACATTTTCCTTTCTTTATAATATAGAAGTGAGAGAGAAAGAGAGGGAGGATGGGGTTGTATTGGAAGTTTAGGTGGAATGGACAACTTCCTTAATTTTCTCAAATCGTCTAAAGAGTCTTATATTTAGGAATGGAGGGAGTACTATCCAACGATTGGGTCAGTAATCAGTCAGCAGGACGAAGACAGGGGCGCTTCCGAAATTTTCAAAAATACTACTACATATACTAAATTTTATATGTAATTCACAATATTTTATCAAATTTGCCCCCAACAATTTTATTTTATTTTATTTTTTTTGCAATTTTTATATGTAGTTCGGCATACTCTTGCAGTTTTGGCCCCCAACACCAAATTTCTGGCTTCGTCCCTATCAGTCAGACCATCTTATTAACAACAGGAGTATAAAGAGGCGGCTGAAAGTCCATTAAGATAACTCGTCGAGAGTATCAGTTCGAGGAAGAGATCAACTAGTGAAGCACAATCAGAAAGTGAGACTACTCGAGTTTAAGAGACTTAGAGAATAAACCACGCAAAAGAGTCATATTCCTCAAGGGAACTTGTCATAGAGTTATCATTTATATGCAAACATGGCTATAAAAAGTGGAATGGGAAGAGCACAACACATTTCTCAATCAACACAACAGAATTTGCTCTTCACCAACTCTTTCGGGATTCAAAGGCACCAATTCGATGGTGCAATCCCACCGTCTCATATGTATTAGGTATCTCGTAAATTATGTTCTAGCTAGTTACTCCCTCCATTCCTAAAAATAAGACTCTTTAGACAATTTGAGAAAATTAAGGAAGTTGTCATTTCCACCTAAACTTCCAATATTACCCCACCCTCCCTCTCTCTCACTTCTACGTCATAAAGAAAAGAAAGGAAAATATTGAGGGTATAATTGGAATAAATTGTTGACAACTAATAAAAGAACCTTAAACGACAATTAATTTGGATACCTAGATATCTCCTAAACGACAATTAATAGGGAATGGAGGGAGTATTAGTTTTAGGTTACTCAAATTCCTAGGATTTTATCCCCGCTATCAATTATGTATGCCACAGAGCCCTCGGTTTATTTCTATTATATACAATCGTTGAATTCATTCCAAACTCGTAGTGTTAAATCTTTTTTCTTACACCCATTTCTTAAAAGTCTATGAGGAGCATCAACGCAAATTAAAGAACTCACAATTTTTAATGTTCCTTAGTATAAATGATTTTCCTCTTTTCACAAAAAAAATATGGTGACATGCTCAACACTATTAGTTCAATTAGATTCACGAAAGATTGACCTGAAAGACATTAACGAATTAGTTTATGGAACAAACATCTAGTTGAATCCACCTTAATTTTACATATTGTATAAGTAAGCCCACTAATTAAAATTTCTTCATGATTGTGAGAGTAGAATCAATAAAGTTTGATCTAGAATAAAATTCCTCACTTCGAAGACATTTGATTAAAGTGCATAACCCCATAATTTCCTGGTAGCAAAATGCAATTAAACGTAATTGTTACTTCTTGAGTTCTTGTTTCTTTGATCAAACATTTGTTTTTGAGTGAATCAAGTAGAAAGGGTCGGGTCAAGTCGGGTTTGAGTTTCTGAGTCACGTAGTATTACGCGTAAATATTCATATTTTTTCATATGCAGACATTATTACGCTAATTGAAACCGCACGTTTCAGTCACGTGAACTTTTGTAGTTGGAATTTTAAAAAAATTCTATATCTAGACAATCATAAATTGTTTAAATCTAAAAAAAAGGTGAAAACAAAGTTTAAATATAAATTTTGAAAAACAAAAATAGTTTAAATCAAAATAAGACATTCACTCTTTTTAAGTTTCTCCAAACCTAACATTTGAATCCAATAATTAAAAAGAGAACAACGCTAGGGACGAGACGAGGGACTGGGATCGCTACTTCTAGTCAGTTTAGCTCTGAGCTCGTTGCTCTACTCCTCCGCCGTCTCCGCCTATCTCCGTCGCTCTCCACCCGTCTTCCGAGAGGTTCGTTACTTCTCTTTTCAGCAATTTTTCATTCCGTTTACCCGTTTCTTTTCTTCTAGTCGTATCTTCTTCCTTTAGGTTTCCTCAATCGTTGGCGCTTTATAATTGGAAACTTTGTGCTTGTTAGTAGAAAATCATATTCATAAATTGCTTATTTCTTAATAGATTTTGCAGGATTTGCTTAGAAATCGTGAGGAAATAAAAATAATTATTCAATCTGTGTATCATTTCTTAGCAATTTTTTGTATTGATCAAGCAAGAGTGAAATAAGTGATATGTTTCCAATTATATCCTTTACTAAGTCCACTAACATAATAGAGAGTGAGAAAAATAGAGAATTGTAGTTATGACAGGTGAGGGCCGTACGAGTGCACAAGACTCCCACATCAACCGGGTCTATAGGGAAATCACGATGTATGCAACCTTTTTCATAAAGAGACAGTTTTTGGGATTCGAATCGGTGACCGTAAACACTTTACCCGGGGGTCAAGCACGATTATGACGGGTGTTTTAAATTTTTTAAAATGCGGAACATTTTGAGAAGAGATAAAAGAGTTAAATGGTCTTATATTGTGAAACAGAGGGAGTACTTATCTAATGAATCTTACCATATTCTCTGACATGTACTCCCTCCATTCCTCAATATAGGTCGCTTAGGACAATTTGAAAAAATTAAGGAAGTCAAATAAATAGTAATCTTTCCACCACAATTTCAATATTACCCCTTTCTTCCTCTCTCTTTTCACTTTTCTAATAAAAGATATGTTGAAGGTATAATTGGAATAAATTGTTGACACCTAATAAAAGACATGTGAATGATAATTAATTTGGATACATATATATCTCCTAAACGACAATTAATTGGGAATAAAGGGAGTACTATGATAGGGAAACTTGTCAAGCTTGAATTTTTATGGATAATGTACTGAACATTTTGATACTGTTATGAAGCTGAAAGATTCCGTTTTTGAGCTAATATTGCAGCTAAAGTGGATTTCTGAATTCGTACACCATATAAATTTAGTATTTGATTCTCTTTGGTATGAAAAAAATTTCATCTCCCTGGTTTTCTCCCTCCTTCATTTGGTGATGGTTACTCGCTCCATCCTAAATTATCTATTCACATTTCTTTTTTAATCTGTTCCAAATTAACTGTTCACTTTCTAAATAATGACCAATTAATGATAATTTTTCCAATCTTACACCTAATGTTGGATTGAAGAGAGAAGAATAGAGAGAGAAAAGAAAAGAAAATTAAATTGGAAATAAAATTAAATAGGGTTATGTTTGGCATTTTACCATATTCTACTATAGAATTTGATGAAACTTTAATTCCCGTGTAAATTATAAGGTGGACAGATAATAATCTTTTTGCCCTTGAATGTCTTCTTTGAAGCCATATTTGAATTACTATGTTCTTTGTATTCCTTTTATCAATTATTTGTTTCTATAGATTTCATTTCGTAATTCGCATCATAATAGAACTGATTACTTGACTGTTGTGATCGTCTTAAATGAAATATTGCAATAATCTAAGCAATATTTTAGATTTCATTTGTGTAATTGAAATGCAGCAATAATCTAAGAAATATTCTCTGATAACTTTCAAATATCTCTTCTGTGCAAGCACATGCTGTGATTCTAATTTTGTATATGGCTTCTTGAATATTCGTAACTGTTGAGAATCAACAACTCTCTAGAAAATTCAAGAGTAATAAAGAAATTTGCGCCTAACAATTAATATCTAGAAGCTTCAAGAATTGTCAAATAATTTTGTAGAACAAATAGAATTAGCTTTAGAAAAACTTTCCTAGGAAACTATAAAATTCTAGAATAAGGTGGAGTTCTCCACCGACATTATATGTCAGCTACTAGTATAAATAGGATAGCATGGCTGATGTATATGTGTGCTCAAGTGAATAGCCATAAAGTGAGTCCAAAAGTAAAGTTAGTATATTGCATCAGTGAGTGGCGTGAGGTGCTTGTCATATTTGTGAGTGTAAAATCTTTGGATATTTATAAACGTGGTTCTATTCAAGTGTATATTTGTCACTTGAATTCTCAACAAGTTGTATCAGAGCAGGTTATTAGGGACCGTAGTTGAGACCGTTGATCGATAGTCGCGCTACGAGGAGACTCTGTCGAAGTAAACGGTCGGAGACCTAATTCGACATTGACGAGTCAGAGATCGAGGTACGAGGAAACTCTGTCGGAGCACAATCAGTGATTGTAAAGTAATTGGTTGGGAACCAAACTTACTTGGTTAGATTGTCGGACATCACCAAATCACAATGGCGGAATTCGTAAATACCAGCAGCATCGAAAAACTTAGCGACGACAACTACCATGACTGAAGTATATGTCTCAAGTTCTACTTGAGAGGACAAGTCTTGTGGGAGATGATTGACGGCAACCAGACAACGACACCTACAAGAGCAAATACCGCGGAGTACAAGAAGTGGTATGCCAATACCGGTAAGGCCTTAACTATCCTAGCCTTAACAGTAGAGAAAATATTTTTGGACAAAATTAAGGATGCTAAAACTTCCAAAGAAGCTTGGGATATATTGGCGGAGTGCTTTGCAAAGGCAAATGACTCCAAGTTGCAGAGACTCGAGAAAGAGTTGATGAGTCTCTCATAGGGCGACATGACAGTAACTCAGTTCTTTGACAAAATTAAATCTTTGTCCAAAAAAATTACAAAATTAGATCCTCTTCATCCTGTTGATGAGACACGGATGAGAAGGATAATAGTGCGGGGCTTCGACAAGGATTTAATACAATTATAGTAGCAACACGTGGATGAGCCAAACAACCAACCCTTAATGTTGGCTGATGAAGAAGCTCTCAATTAACAAAAGGTTAGAGTTTCAGATAAGGATGAGGAGAGAGCCATTTTTATCAAAAGAGGATCCTCTAAAGTGAAGAAAATTCTAGAAGAAAAGAAGAATGAAGGGAAGAGTAACTCGAAGCCCGAATGACGCCCTGGAAGACGCTTCCCACAAAGTGGAGGTCAATTAAAAGGAAACAAAGGGCAACGACGAGATTACACGTGCTATAATTGCGGAAACGAAGAAATGACACTTTTCCCGGGATTGCTGGCACAAGCAAGAGAAAGATAACACTGCCGTTTCAAAACAGGCCGAAGGTAGTGATGATGATTGGGACGTTGAGGCATCCATGACAATAGTAGAAGATCACGCAATGGCCGCGGTAAGTGAAACTTTAATCGATTTCAACAATGATTGAAACATTGAATAGTAGATTCAGGATGTTTCAATCATATGACTGGAGATCAGTGTTGCAGAAATCGCTAGTCGCTAGTCGGTCGGTAGATAGGGGACTAGCGGCTAGTCGGGGACTAATCGGCGACCCTAAATTACAATGTATTTTTTTAAATTATGTTATCAAATATAATATACTTGTCAAACAAAATTTCAGAATAAATTAACAATCAAATGCTAGTCAAATAAAAATAAATAATTCATCCATAATAATTAAATTCAACATCAGTTGCACTTATTGGTTGTTGGTGATGGCTCTGAATTTTCTGAACAAAAAAGGATGGAACACCGCAGAAGAAAGGCCTATGTCGGAGAACCGCTTCATATTCTCATGTTTGTATATTATCATAATATTATAAGTTCAATATTAAATGCATTGCAAAATGGCAAACTATTTTTCTTCCAAAAGCAGCTTATCAAAATTAAATTAAAAAAACGAAAGAGAAGTCAAGATTGGACAAAAAATCGATTTTTTTAAAAAAGTCAACCGATTTTGACCGATTAATCGGACGTTTGACCGACTAGCCCGACTTTTGACCGACTAGTCTGATTTTTTGTCGATTTTTTTACCCGATTTTTGAATTTTCTAGTCGTTTGGAGGCTGACTACCGATTAGGTCGGCCGACTTTTACAACACTGCTGGAGATAATGAGAAGTTCCTGAATATAGAAGAATATAACGGGAAACGAGTTGTTGTGACTGCTAACAACTCAAGAATGCCAATTACACATGTTGGGAAAGCCGCGGTAGTACATCGTTTCAACTCAAACGAGATAGGGCTAAAAGATGTGCTATATGTGCCTGGGATGAAGAAGAATCTCATCTCAGTATCACAGTGACGTCGGGCGGGACCTACGTGGTGTTCGGTCTAAAAGATGTAAAGGTTTATCGTAACCTGAAGCTAGTGGGATCACTAATGGAAGAACGTAAACTAGAGTCCGTCTACGTAATGTCGGCAGAAACCACCTATGTGGAAAATGCGAGGAAGAATGAGACACCAGATTTATGGATCACTCGGCTAGGGCACGTTAACTACACAAGACTAAAGGTGATAATGAAGAAGGCGATGGTTAAGGAACTTCCACAGCTAGAGTTACGTGATAATATAGTATGTGCTGGATGTCAGTACGGGAAAGCGCACCAAATACCATATGAAGAATCAAAGTTTAGAGTCAAAGCACCACTGGAGTTAATACACTCAGACGTGTTTGGACCAGTGAAGCAACCATCGGTAAGTGGCTATCGATGTATGATAACATTTATCGATGATTATTCTCGTTATGTCTGGGTCGATTTTATGAAAGAAAAGTCGGAGGCGCTGGACAAGCTAAAAGCTTTCAAGGAGAAAGAAGAAAACTAGGTAGGCTTCGGATAAAGTGTCTACAGACAGATAATGGTGGTGAATATACCTCTCATGCGTTCACAGAGTTCTTAAAGAAGAATAAGATCCGACGACAATTGACATTCCTAACACCCCACAACAGAATGGGGTTGCAGAGAGAAAGAATAGACATTTGGCGGAACCTTGTAGAAGAATGATTCATGCAAAAAACGTACAAGCACGTTTTTGGGTTGAATGCATGAAGACGGCCACTTATATCACTAACCGGCAACCGCATGCGAAACTTGGGTTTATTTCGCCATATGAGAAGCTCTGGAAGAAGAAACCATCGGTATCTCACCTCAGAGTATTCAAATGTGTTTGCTACGTACTTGTGCCCGATCATTTACGAAGCAAGTTTGATAAGAAGGCAATCCAATGTATCTTCGTCGGCTATAATCCTTAAAAGAAAGGTTGGGTTTGCTGCAACCCATATATCGGGCGATGTTACACATCTAAAGATGTGATGTTTGACGAAGCATCATCCAGATGGTCATCTGAAACTTTGAAGCTACCAGTTTCGAAAGAGATTGAGGAAAATGTCGAAGAAACACTTAAGGAGCAAGGGGAGATTCCCCACCTGTTAAAGCGATTGAAGAAAAAGTTGAAATACCAAAAGAACGAGCATCAAGAAAAGGGAGAAAATCCATGGGAAACTGGAGTATACAAGGTCACAGAGTAACAAAGACCAAGCCAATATGAGGAAGAAGATGAAGAAAAAGAAAATGAGCCACAACTTCAACGCTCCACTAGACAAAGAAAGAGAAATCCAAGGTATGCTAATGCAGCTTTGATGGAGAATAATGTAAGAGAACCTGACACGTACGAGGAAGCAACTCGGAGAAAAGAGTGGAGGACATCAATGGATGAAGAGATACATGCACTAAAGCAAAACGAGACATGGGACTTAGTGCCAAGACCGAATGGTGTACAACCTATTTCTTGCAAATGGGTGTACAAGTTAAAAATAGACCAGATGACTCGATCGATAGGTTCAAGGCTCGGTTGGTGGCTCGAGGATTCTCACAGAAATATGGACTGGACTACGATAAGACATTTAGTCCAGTAGCGAAGATTACGACAGTTCGTGTACTACTTGCCTTAGCAGCAAGTAAGTCATGGAGATTATGGCAGATGGATGTTAAAAATGCATTCTTGCATGGAGAGCTTGATAGAGACATATGTGCAGCAACCTAGAGGGTTTGAGAGCAAGGCACACCCGGAGTATGTGTGCAAGTTAAATAAGGCTCTTTATGGATTGAAGCAAGCACCTAGAGCATGGTATGGGAAAATCGCAGAGTTCCTAATACACAATGGATATTCAGTGGCACCAGAAGACTCAAGCTTATTCGTCAAGAATCGAGAAGGGGAGTTAGCCATAGTATTGGTGTACGTTGATGATCTGATTATTACTGGAGATCATCAAGAAAAAATCAAACAAATTAGATCAAATCTCTCGGTTCGTTTTCAGATGAAAGAACTTGGAGAGTTGAAACACTTCCTTGGCTTGGAGGTAGAACGGGTGAATGACGGGATATTCCTATGTCAAGAGAAGTATGCCAATGACCTTCTACAAAAGTATGGAATGCTTGACTGCAAGCCTATTCCAACACCAATTGAATCAAATGCTCGGTTATGTTCAGTTGAAGGCAAAGATTTTTAAGATATGATGATGTACCAGCAACTCGTTGGAGTTTGATCTATCTAACATTAACGAGGCCCAACTTCTCGTACGCTGTCGGAGTGGTAAGTCGATTTATGCAAAAGCCGAAGAAACCTCATCTAGAAGCAGTAAGGAGAATACTAAGGTACGTAAAAGGAACTATAGACTATGGCTTGTTCTATAAGAAGACAGATGCATCTAAAGTAATAGGATACTGCGATGCTAATTATGCTGGTGACCATGATACTCGCCGGTCAACTACTGGATATATGTTTAGTCTCAGTTCAGGAGTTATCTCATGGTGCAGTAAGAGACAACCTAGAGTATCATTGTCAAGTACCGAGACTGAGTATCGTGCTGCAGCAATGGCGGCTCAGGAATGCACTTGGCTATTACAGTTGTTGGAAGATCTTCACCAACCAGTAGATGAAGCGATAAAGTTATATTGTGATAACCAATCGGCGATACGCCTTGCGGAAAATCCAGTATTCCATGCTAGGACGAAACATGTGGAAGTTCACTACCACTTTGTTCGAGAAAATGTTGTATGTGGAGATATCGAAATGAAGCACGTGAAGACTGGGGAGCAAGCTGCAGACATTTTCACGAAGGGACTCAATGGGGTAAAATTTGAAGAGTTTCGGAGACAACTGGGCATGATCACACGAGCAGCAATTGAAGAGAGTAGTTGTTGAGGGGAGTGTTGAGAATCAACAACTCTCTAGAGGCTTCAAGAATAATGAAGAAATTTGCTCCTAACAATTAATATTTAGAAGCTCCAAGAATTGTCAAATAATTTTGTAGAACAAATAGAATTATCTAGAATTAGCTTTAGAAAAGCTTCCCTAGGAAACTATAAAATTCTAGAATAAGGTGGAGTTCTCCACCGACATTATATGTCGGCTACGGCTATGAACTAGTATAAATAGGATAGCATGGCTGATGTTTATGTGTGCTCAAGTGAATAGCCATAAAGTGAGTCCAAAAGTAAAGCTAGTATATTGCATCAGTGAGTGGCGTGAGGTGCTTGTAAAATCTTTGGATATTTATAAAAGTGGTTCTATTCAAGTGTATTGTCACTTGAATTCTCAACGGTAACTTGTCAGAGTATTGACTCTGAAAATTGTTTGCCTTGGGTGGTGCTCTAGAAGTTTCTACTTTTTATACATTTGAATAAGTTTATTTTTACATACCTCTGCAGTTTTAGCTATGATGACAAAATTGTATCACATTTTGTGAGTACGTGGTAAATAAGTTCTAATAAAGGTTTGCCAAAAAGTGTTAACGTATATGTAAATATTTTACATGTCCCTGGTTGAGAATAAAACAGTAATGTGAGTGATTTCTGAACTTTATTAGGGGCCCTTATTGATGTTCTCTGTTTGAACGATATCTCATTCCACAAAAAAATTGCTTTTCGCAAGGTATCATTTTATAACACTTATTTTGAATACAACTATGCCATATTTTGCAGTCTGTAGCACACATTTGGAGCAATGGAAGACGTGATAACAGAAATTCCTCCACCTTCGAGGTTCTTATTGGAAGATCTAAACATCTTTACTCCCCCATCACCTCCGCTTCCTTTGCCATTTCTTTTGTTCTCAAATCCCAGCCCTAAGGAACCTGTTTGCCCATCTCTTCTCATCATTGCCCTTTCATCTCCTTCTCTTAACTTATTTCATCATTTGACCTCGAAAACCTTGATCGGAACCCTCATTCTTCCTGAGATTCCCTTTCTCTGGCAACTCCGTTGAAACCTCTCTTAAAGATAAGTCTTGCAATATATATGCCCTCAATAATGCTGATGGATCAAGTCAATCAACTATAATCCTGTCTGTTCAGTATCCTGTTAGCCCAGAAAGATCACATGCTATAGCAAAGTTGCTGATTGGCAAACAGATTTTTCCGCAGAGAGTTTTGATTTTAGACTCTCTTCAGAGTCGTAACTTTCGGGGTAAACTTTCAAGGGATGACACATATGCATACAAGCTGGAGACTTCGTTAGAAAGAAGTGGAACTAGTGATGGTGGAGATTCATCACTGTTGAAAGGTGTGGACTATTTCCCAACAGGAAGCATGGTTGATGGATTGGGTGCTGCTCTATTGGCTCAGTGTCAGATGAGAAAAATTAAAGGAACCCTGTTTGTTTCCTGGCCAGAATTCGGTCTTCCTGCAAAATCATTGGTTAAGTCTATACTTCTCAAGATCTTACCTGCTGTGGACTTCTCAAGCAGTAGCAATGAAGAGGATTTTCTACTGAAGTGTCATGATAGAGAGATCGATTCTGAACTCTATACGTAAAATCTTCCTAGTCAATCTCTACGTTCTTTTACTCTTTTTGAAATTTAGTTGAACTAGTTGCAAATGCTTACAGTCAGTTTTTCAACTGTACTAAGTTTTTAGTTCTTCGCGCTCGTGAAGCTAGTAAGATCTTGTAGCTGTTGAAGTTGATAGATCTGAGAACATTTTTACTGCTGCCTCTTTTTGGCTACATAAATCCGTGTTTTACTTCGATGATTTCTTTCTAATTCTGAAATACATATGCTTATCCGAATTTTGCTATAGGTGAAGGATGAAAAGTTTTTTGCTTACAAACTATTTCTGCTAATAGTTATGTGAAGAATGCTTGCTGCTCTTTAGGCATCTCATTTGGGCTCTTGATTACTCTTAAGAAACATCTCCTTATGTGAATGCTGCTAATTGAGACCTTGTAACATACCTTTTAGCTTAGACGTATACTAAAGGATGCATTATATAAGAGTTCATGTTTGAATGTTTTGTCTTACATTTCGTAAAAGGTTGAATTTTTTGTAAGAGAAGAAAGTGGATAAATTTTTGTCGAACACCTCGAACCCTAAGTTGCTTGCCCAGATCTCCAAATCGAAGCAGCAAAAAGAATTGATAAAATCTACAGCCTGTATTTTTGTTAAAAAAGAAACCATAAAACAAAAATGTTGGTGATTTATCGGAGTATTTGATGAGAATGACCATGTTTTGTATGAAGTTCTACACACAGTCTTGGTATTTTTTGGTACAATATTTTTTTTCTTTCCAAATCGCATTCTATGAATCAGTCTTTGGGGAGAAGATGGATTCGACGAATTTGTCTATAGTTGACGTGGACAAAATTTTCCTCGCCTTACCATGTCAGCCAAAGACAGATGAATGCCTTAATGACTTATTCGGGAATTCGATTTTGGCTTATCCTTACATACCTTAAGAGAAATACCCTAACATGTTTTAGGATAAGGGAAAGTCAGATTCCAATAATCTGTCTTTCATGTGTCGTGTTATTTATTTATTTATTTTTTATTGAATGTGTTGTTTAATATAAATTCTATTTTGATATCCCCTCCCCCATTTTTTAAAATATGATTAAATGTGAAAATAATAGACAAGCTTAAAAACGAATGAAAGGATTTTATTATAGTGATAGAAAAAATATACATAGGCAACACAGAAATTCGAAATTACATAAATAAAGTACATTCCAAGCAGTTTCTGAATGAGCAAGCAAAGACCAACTTTTTCTTTTGATATCTGATAAAAGGAAATGCACAATTGCATGTACAAATATGTAAGACGTTGATACCATATGAATATGTACTAGTCTCCTCTAGATCTCGCAGTAAGATCAGATAGCGTAGTTGTAATCTTGAAGCAAACTTGTCCGAGAAAAATATACTCTCTAATAGAATAAATAATAAACACATGACCCTTACACTAACTGTTGGGGAGAAACCACAATATAGTCCAAGCAACCGAACAAACAAGATTAAATATGCTTGACAAAATATCTCCCAAACTTGAATAAAAACGTAGGACACTAAACAATAATTCCAAAGCCCCTAGATGACAGTTGCGAATACAGCGGAACAATAATAATGGAGCAAGTAATGAAAGACAAATCAAGCAAACACAACACCAAGAATTTTACGTGGAAAACCTCTTCAAATCGAAGAGTAAAAACCACGGGACCTTCGGGTCCACTCCAAAAGCTTCACTATAAATCAAGAGAGGTTACAAAAGAGTATCTACACCAATATGTGTAAACTCAAACCAACAATGAAGCTAAAACTTCATCTACTACACAAAAGAGATGATAATAGAGAAAAATCACCCCAGAAAACAGAGCAATGTTCTGACAGCTATAACTCAAAATCCGCGTGTAGAAATTCGATATCCACCATCCAGAATGTAGCCCTATCAGTCTTCTACCTCCAGTTAAAATTTGAGACCATTCCGACAACAAATGACCGTCCGATCGGAAGAAATCCCAAAACTGTGCAGGCTGAAACTGGGCTGCGAAAATCCCCTTTTTGCTCTCAAAACTCACTGCCTCTTCTCTCTCTTGAATTATATGACCAGCTGAAAGACAAGGGTTTTATATCCCATTGGGCTTGGGCCTTGGGCTTTTTTTCAAGACCCACATAGGAGGGAAAAACATTATGGCACAACAAATCTCCCCCTTTTCCCGACTATGTGAAAGTCACAAATCTCTTGCCATCCCGGCAAGAGAACAACACACATCAAACTTCCACCTAGGCAAAGCTTTAGTCATCATATCAGCCCCATTATCATCAGTATGAACTTTTTCAAGCTCCAACAACTTATCATCTAACACTTCACGTATCCAATGATACCTCTCATCAATGTGTTTAGATTTAGAATGGAAAGATAAGTTCTTACCAAGATGAATTGCACTTTGGCTGTCACAAAGTAGCACATACTTAGATTGAGAGTGTCCAATTTCCTTGAGAAATTTCTTCATCCAAAGCAACTCTTTACAACCTTCAGTCGCTGCAATGAACTCAGCTTCAGTGGTAGACAAAGCGACACATTTCTGCAATCGAGATTGCCATGAAACAGCTCCCCCTGCAAAGGTAATCAAGTAGCCTGAAGTAGATTTCCTGGTATCAACATCCCCAGCCATATCTGAATCCGTGTAGCCTTCAAGAATAGATTTCTCATTGCCAAAACAGAGTCTCAGATTAGAACTTCCACGAAGATATCTCAAAATCCATTTCACCGCTTCCCAATGTTCTCTTCCTGGTTTTGAAAGAAAACGGCTAACAACACCAACAGCATGAGCAATATCAGGCCTCGTGCAAACCATAGCATACATCAAACTACCAACTGCTGAAGCATAATGAACTTTCTCTATCTCTTTCTTCTCATCATCAGTAGATGGGCATTGCTTGACACTCAATTTGAAGTGACTAGCAAGTGGAGTGCTAACATCTTTGGCTTTATCCATTTTGAATCTCTGGAGCACCTTCTCAATGTAGCTCTCTTGAGATAACCAAAGCTTCATTGCATTCCTATCACGAGTGATCTTTACTCCAAGAATCTGCTTTGCTGGTCCCAAGTCTTTCATGGCAAAAGACTTGCTCAATTCCTGTTTCAAATCTGCAATCCTGTAAGCATTCTTACCAACAATAAGCATATCATCAACATAAAGCAAAAGTATGATAAAATCATCATCAGAAAACTTTTGCACAAATACACAATGGTTGGAATTAGTCTTCTTGAAGCCATTCTTCCTCATAAGCGACTCAAACTTCTTGTACCATTGTCTCGGTGCTTGTTTAAAGCCATATAAACTTTTCTTCAACCTGCAGAAATGATCTTCTTTTCCTTTAACATGAAAACCTTCAGGTTGTTCCATATAAATTTCCTCCTCAAGATCACCATGAAGAAAAGTTGTCTTCACATCCATCTGCTCAACCTCTAAATCAAGGCTTGCAGCCAAACTAAGAACAGTTCTGATAGAAGACATTTTAACAACAGGAGAAAATATTTCTGAGAAGTCTACTCCCTTTCTTTGACCAAACCCTTTGACAACAATTCTAGCTTTAGGACATGGATCTGGAGAGTGCTCTTGCGGCTTCCATCTGTAAACCCACATATTCTTCAAAGATTTCTTACCCTTTGGCAACTTCACTAACTCAAAGGTGTGATTGTCATAGAGAGACTTCATTTCATCTTCCATTGCACTTAACCACTGATCTTTCTGCTCACTTCCCATGGCCTCCTGAAAGCTCTCTGGTTCTCCCCATCATTCATCAACACATACTGATCAGGAGGATACAAAGTATTATCCTTTCTGACTCTGGTAGACCTCCTAGGTAGTACAACTTGTGGTTCCTCTGGCAAATCTGGAACTGCTAGAACATGATCATCTGTATCAACATCATCTGGAACTGCTGGAACATGATCATCAACATTATCATCATCTGAGATCTCAATATCAGCTGCATTCGGTTCCATCTCTGTCTGAGCTTGCTCCTCAACTGTAACAAGTAAACGGTGAGGAATATCCCTGTTCAAATCAACAAGATTCTGAACCTGTGACCCTGTCTGTGGAGCTTTCTCAACATCCTTGATAGTTTGGTCTTCACAGAATACCACATCTCTGCTTCTGATAAGTTTCTTACCAACTGGATCATACAACCTGTATCCAAACTCATCCTGGCCATAACCCAGAAATATACACTGTCTAGTCTTGATATCCAATTTAGACCTTTCATCTTTTGGAACATGAACAAGCCCTTACAACCAAAGACTTTCAAATGATCATAAGAAGACTTCTTACTTGACCAAAAATTTTCTGGAACATCTCCATTTAGAGCAACTACAAGAGACAAATTAATTACATGAACTGCAACAGATAAAGCTTCACCCCAGAAGCCTTGTGATAATTTGGCCTCAGAAAGTAAACATCTAACTCTCACAACTAAAGTTCTGTTCATTATTTCTTCCAAACCATTCAACTCAGGAGTCTTGGGAGGAGTCTTCTGATGTCTGATACATTCCTCTCTGCAATACTGATCAAACGGCCCACAATACTCGCCACCATTATCTGACCGGATGCACTTGACTTTCTTCCCAGTCTGTCTCAACAGAAACTTGAAATTCTTTAAACTTATCCAGAACTTGGTTCTTAGTCTTCAAAACATAGACCCACGTTTTCCTGGAACAATCATCAACGAAAGTCACAAAATAAGATGCACTACCAAGTGACTGTACCTTCATAGGACCACACACATCAGAATGAATCAGCTCTAACAAACTTGATTTCTTGTAAGGAGGGTTAGACTTGAAAGACACTCTTTCTGCTTTCCTGTTATACAATGATCACACTTACCCAATTTTGCAGTAATAACTCCAGAAAGGGCATTCTTTCTAATTAAAGGGTTAAGTCCTTTCTCACTAATGTGACGCAGCCACCTATGCCATAGATAAGGTGAGATTTTGTTGTCCACCACATTGACACTACCAGAAATCGTGGCCTGCATCAAATACAAATTAGAAGCAAATTTGTTTCCACGAGCCACAATCAAAGAACCTTTAGATAACTTTCACTCTCCTCCTTCAAACACATTACGAAAACTATCATCATCAAGTTTTCCAACTGAGATCAAATTCAACCGGATATCTGGAGAGTGCTTGACACCTCTGAGAAGTAACTCACTGTCATTACTAGTTTTCAAACACACATCATCTATGCCAACAACCGGTGACACGCCCTCATTGCCCATCATAAGAGCTCCAAAGTTTCCAGGAGTGTATGAACAGAAGAATTCTTTCTTTTTAGCAACATGAAGTGAAACACCACTATCAACTACCCAATCAGTGTCATGAGATGCATAATTAATCACATCCTCATCATAAACAACAAAGAAATCCTCGGACGTAGCAGTAGCAACAACATCAACACTGTTATCTTTCACTTCTGTATTACCACCATTCTTCTTATCTTTCTTCCACTTGAAGCAATATTTCTTGACGTGTCCTTTCTTTCCACAATAATGACATTCCATATCCTTGAACCGTGATCTGGACTTGCTTATGCATTTTATCTCTGTTTCCATAAGTCTTGTTCCTGTCTCTCCCCCTATTTTTAGTAGCAAGGACATATGAGTGAGAGGATGATGCCCCTGAATTAGATCCTCTAACCTCCTCATTCAAGATACCATCTCTAGCATACGTTAAAGATATGGCACCAGCTGGAGCATTGTTAATATAAGAGGCCCGGAAATTTTCACAAGATTGGTAAACAACTAAGCAACCAAAGTCCCAAAACTTCATCATCAAGTTTAATATCAATATCAGATAGCTGACCATAAGCTCCTTCAAATTCATTGACATACTCCATGACAGGAGTGCCCTCTTTATATCTCAAATATATCAGCCACTTCATACAAAACAATTTGTTGTTTCCAGATTTTGCGGCATATGTATTCTCAAGCTTTTCCCACAATTTCTTGGCATCTGTTTCCTTTAAAATAACATTCTTAACATTTTTGTCAACCCAACTTCTAATAAAACCTCAAACCTGGCGATGTTCAATAGTCCATTCCGCATCAGATTTAGAATCAGGCTTCGAACAAAAAATGGGTGCATAAAAACCTTTAACATATAACAAATCTTCCATCTCAGTACTCCAACAATGATAATTTTTACCATTCAAACGAGTCACATGGCTCATATTCGATTCCATATTTTAGACAAGCAGATAATCACACAGCAACCAAAGCTCTGATACCACTATGTTGGGGAGAACCACAATATAGTCCAAGCAACCGAACAAACAAGATCAAATATGCTTGACAAAATATCTCCCAAACTTGAATAAAAACGTAGGACACCAAACAATAATTCCAAAGCCCCTAGATGACAGTTGCGAATGCAGCGGAACAATAATAATGGAGCAAGTAAATGAAAGACAAATCAAGCAAACACAACACCAAGAATTTTACGTGGAAAACCTCTTCAAATCGAAGAGTAAAAACCACGGGACCTTCGGGTCCACTCCAAAAGCTTCACTATAAATCAAGAGAGGTTACAAAAGAGTATCTACACCAATATGTGTAAACTCAAACCAACAATGAAGCTAAAACTTCATCTACTACACAAAAGAGATGAGAATAGAGAAAAATCACCCCAGAAAACAGAGCAATGTTCTGACAGCTATAACTCAAAATCCGCGTGTAGAAATTCGATATCCACCGTCTAGAATGTAGCCCTATCAGTCTTCTACCTCCAGTTAAAATTTGAGACCATTCCGACAACAAATGACCGTCCGATCGGAAGAAATCCCAAAACTGTGCAGGCTGAAACTGGGCTGCGAAAATCCCCTTTTTGCTCTCAAAACTCACTGCCTCTTCTCTCTCTTGAATTATATGACCAGCTGAAAGACAAGAGTTTTATATCCCCTTGGGCTCTTTTTCAAGACCCACATAGGAGGAAAAAACATTATTGCCCAACACTAACTTCCTCCCCAGTAGCATTCTCTGGCATGGATGTTGCATATGAGCAAATATTACTTCTTTGTTAATTGTATTTCCCCTAATAGCCCCTATTGGCGGTCTAAATTAATGAAACAACTCATGAATTTTCTCTACCAACTCTTCTCTCTCGTATGACGCTTTCTCTCCTGAGGTAAATGTATGCCCTTTTATTGGCAGTCCAAAAAGGACTCTAACGTCCTGTAATGTGACAGTCGTCTCCCTACGAGACAAGTGAAAAGTGTGAGTGTTAGGGCGCCACCTCTCAACTAGAGCAGTCACTATAAGGTGATCAATAATAATACTTCGTTTGCGACATAGACCTCTAAATCCTACCATATCTATCATATCTATGTATTGATTTACCTTCACGCTCACATGATGGCCAGAACTTGCTATCACAATGAATACATTCGAGAGGCTCCTCATCAACCGTTTTGCTTGTACTGGCCTATATAACAGTTGAACAATGTTTACTGTGCCTATACAAGACATTAGTAAGTAGGGGTGCATGATGGTAGGTGTCATGGGCACATCCTCCATCTGATTATATAAGTTCCATATTAGTATGTTACATATTAGTATCAATAAGGTATTTAAGTTACATGAAAATTATTTAAAATCTACTCATGTCACCCCTAAGGGTGAATTTAATTTATTGTTAAGTTTTTTTTTTGTCAATTTTTTTTTATTACAATTATTTATTGGACCTCACCAGAGGAGGAGGAGTAGAAGCCCGGCTGAGCGGGTGCCCCGTGAGGGGAGTAGTAGAAGCCCGTTGAGCGGGTGTCGTAGAAGCTCGTTCAGCGGGTGCCCCGTGAGGGGAGTAGTAGAAGTCCCGTTGAGCAGGTGTCGTAGAAGGCCGTTGAGCGGGTGCCCCATGAGGGGGAGTATAAGACCCACACAAGGGAACCCCAAAGAAATGACAATTAAATCATTCCCTTTGTGTGAGGTGGGTATCGAACCCACAACCTCAAGGTTGTGGGCAGGCCCTTGCCCCACTGGGCTAAGGAACCTTAGATTTCCGGAAGATTTATTGTTAAGTTATTTTATTATTTTGTGCCAAGGCAGTGGACAAGTGTTCATACTTATGATAGAAGCATGACCATTTTGAAAAGGAAAATGATTTTCGGCTAAATCTAATTGACTAAAAATCGGTTAAATTGGGTCAAAATTCATCAACGAGACAAAAATGCCCTTGCAGTACTTTTTTAAATAAAAAAAAAGTCTCAAAAGTAAAAATGACAGCCCAAAAGTCAAAAAAGTTGGATTGCGACTGTCAGGGGTAGTAAAGTTGGCTTGCGACTACGGTGTGGAACATTAAATGTTCTGCACTGTGCAAAATAAATGGTGACCGTCAGATCAAGAATCTAAAGGATGAGATTAATTGGGTGAGATAATTAAAAAATTAACTCCCACGATCTCAAATGATCTCAGTCTTCAGATTCTTGATCCGACGGTCACCATTTGTTTCACATAGTGAAGAACATACCGGGTTGCAAAAACTAAAGAAAGAAACGCATTCAAGAGAAGTGATTGTGGCCATTGATGAAGAATTCGTCAACGGTCCGGATTATTCTCCAGGGTTAATCCCGATCGTTGCCACAAATATTTGTCACTTAACAACTCTAAGTCCACATATTATACATATTTATATACCCTAAGTCCCTATAAAAATATTATTTGTAACCATAAGTACATAAATTATATTACTTTTAGGTCTCTAATGTTATAAAACTTTAAAACATTAAACTCGCATAATATATTTTCATTTCACAGTTTGACCCACAAGTTTCTAATTAAATCTTTTAAATTTACAATTTGACCTAAAAATCATGAAATTAACTTTTAAGAAATTATAATTAGACCCCTAACTAATAACATATTCATAGTAATAATAACAGATTCATGAAATTAATTGTACGAAAACTATAAAATTATATAAAATTTACTTTATAACAAACCTTACATGTTTACTTTAAAAATTCATAGTACTAATAAGTGATCGCCTTATATAGAAGTATAACGAACCTTACATGTTTACTTTAACAATTTCAGAGTATTAACAAGTGATCGCCTTATATAGAATTATAACGAATCTTACATGTTTTACTTTAACGAATTCATATTACCAATAAGTGACCGCCTTATATAAAAGTATAACGAACCTTACATATTTACTTTAACAATTCATAGTACTAATTTTATATAACGAACCTTTATATAAAAGTATAACGAACCTTACATATTTACTTTAACAATTCATAGTACTAATTTTATATAACGAACCTTACACTTTAACGAATTCATAGTACTAATAAGTGATCGCCTTATATAGAAGTATAACGAACCTTACATGTTTACTTTAACAATTTTAGAGTATTAACAAGTTATCGCCTTATATAGAATTATAACGAATCTTACATGTTTACTTTAACGAATTCATATTACTAATAAGTGATCGTCTTATATAAAAGTATAACGAATCTTACATGTTTACTTTAACGAATTTATAGTATTAAAAAAATATCCTGTCCACCACCACAGCATCTTCGTCCGTTCACCAACACACCATCTCCCTGATAATCACCATCGCCATCCCAAATAACCGACCACCCACCCCTCCATCTGCAACCATCTCCGTCAAGTAGCCAATCAAATTTCAAATATGTTCAGATCGGCGACAAAAGTTTTTCATTATTCAAGTTTTCTCACCTGTACAAAATTAGTTTTAATAAAGAGGAATATCACCATCTTTTGAACCGCCGGTTTAATCTCACATGTAAAACTATTTTATTCCAAGTTATCAGATCTCTGAACCCCAGATGATACATCATCCATAAAATTACATACATATGTTTACTTATTCATCAAAAAAAAAAAAAAAGCTTGTTTACCTAAAGATTAAGAAGAAGACGTGAAGGCTTCTCCAATCTTATCTTCCTGTTATTATGTCAACGTGGAATATGATAAGGAGATGGGGAAGGAGTGAATGTTTGTTCAGAAAACAACAAATTTGTGGTGGTGATTGTTGGTGGTGGTGGGGTGGATATTGGGTGTAGAGTGTAGAGTTTAGAGTAGGCTAGAGGGGATAGGGATATATTAGACATTTAGACATTTAAAAATATAAAAAAATAAATATATTCATATATAAACAGAGGGGTATATTAGATATTTTATCTTCTCAATTTGAGTTTTTAACCAATCAATCAGCTAAGTCTTAGCCGCCTAGTACTACCCTTTTGAAAATGCAAACTTTTTTCAGAAATAAGATCTTACCTAAGATTGTGAAATTCTTTTGTACCACGAGTAGCAAGAATAATATGATATTGACTTTTCTAGTCAAGGTTTCTATCACTTGAAATAAAGAAAATGATATGTGCAGTCACCCAAAAATGCAAATCTGTTTTTACTTTTGGCTCAAGCTATTCAACCAACGAACTCTTTGTCTTCAAGCAGTTGAGAAAAAAGATTGCATATTGCCAAAGTGGCGGATCGAGGATTTAGGGATGGGATACTCATCGAAAATATATTTATATTTTATTTTAAAAATAAAAAAAATAAACTTTCAGTTTTTCTTTTTGTAGTGAAGTTGTTTTAAAATTTTACTTAATCTTTGTTACTCTTTCCGTTCCAAATTGAATGTCCAATTTCCTATAAAATATAAATAAGAAACTAGACATTCAATTTTGTACGAAGAAAATAATTTTTATATTTTTGAGGTCACTTAAAAAAAAAGTAATGGGGTCGCTTGTACAAATTTACATTTTAAGAGCTGCATAGTTTTAAAAATATACACATAATTTATAGATTTGTTTTAGTGGGTCGCGTCACCCCCACTGAAGTGGCGGTGCATCTGCCAATGTATTGCGCATGGTGTTCCAGACCAAGTTAAAGGGAAAAAATAGGGGTGAAACTGGTCTGTTGGAATTTATAATCCTACTTTTCACACACAAAAATACACTCCAATCTTGCTGTCAGAAGTAAGTTAGAGTTAAGAAAATGTTAACACAATTGACATAATATTTCTGATTCAAGAGACTATAAATCTCCAGTTTGTCATTGGTAATCTTCCAATAATAAAAAAATGAAAAAATAAATGGCCAAGTTAGATTTTGGTTACTTGCCCAAGATTTACGTAGTACTCACCAACCATACCAATAGTTGTTCCATCTTCTCTTGACTATGCACCCCTTTATTGAGTTAATACTCAAAAGGCATTGACCAAGACAAAATATGAGTGAACTTTTCTTCTATATAAAGTCCAACCCCACTTTCCATGCATTTCACAAACTTCTCTCTAATCGCAATGGCATTTGGTTTTGGTTCAAGAATGGCTTTTTTGCAATGTTTACTTATAGTTTTTTTGTTCATTTCTAGTGATGTTTTGCTTGCTTTTGATCCACCTTTAAAGTTGGATTACTATAAAGAAACGTGCCCCACTGTTCTTGAGATTGTCAGGAAGGAAATGGAATGTGCTGTTCTCACTGATCCTCGTAATGCAGCATTGATCTTGAGGTTGCATTTTCATGACTGCTTTGTTCAGGTAATTAGCAACTCTCAACATTTGCTTCTCTCTCTCTGATAGTTTATGATTATCTGTCTCATTTCTTATCACACTCTCTATTTATATTTATGCAAAATATGTTCTATTTTTTACTTTTAAGTACCACATTTTACTATAGATTATATATTAAATAACAAAAAAAAACTTGATGTGATAACCTGATGAGATTGAGATTGAGATTGAGATAAAATGAGACAAAAAAACTAGGTTGAAAACCACCGTGAGAAGATGTGACAGTTTATTTTTAGTCAAATATAAATATTAGGGTGTTATATTTAGCCAAAAAATAATTTAGTGACCAAAACCGCAAAAACATAAATAGTTTGGTGACCAAAATAACTGTTAACTCTTTTTAATATATACAACTTAAATGTAAAAAGATTTCTAATAAGAAAAAATGAGATATATAACATTTCTTTGTGAATGGAATAGAGGATGTGACTGAGAGTGAAACAGATAATTCTAAACCATAGTACAATAAACTTAATGAATGATAAAAATGTTGATGGTATCTAATGATTATGGATGCAATACATAGGGATGTGATGCATCAGTGCTTCTGGATGATACTATTACACTGCAAGGAGAAAAGAAAGCATCAAACAACAATAATGCTTTGAAAGGATTCAGGATAATCGACAGAATAAAAAACAGGCTCGAATCGGAGTGTCCGAGTACTGTTTCTTGCTCAGACATTCTTACCGTTGCTGCAAGAGATGCTGTTCTTCTGGTAAACTTTTTTGAATTTTTTCATTTATTGGGAGAGGGGACCTATCTATTACGAGAAATGAGGATTCAAGAAGCGGAGAGGAGAGGGGATTCGATCTCATGACCTCTACGTCATGAGGTCTCAGCCTTAACCACAAGACCAATGCCTCATTGGCATAACATTTTTTCTTTTTTCAAAAAAATTGATATAATTGTTTTTTGTTTCAGGTTGGTGGCCCTTACTGGGATGTTCCTTTGGGCAGAAAAGACTCAAAAACAGCAGGTTATGAACTCTCAAACACAAATCTTCCAACGGCAGATGAGAGCCTTGTCTCCATTATTTCCAAGTTTCTTTATCAGGGACTCTCAGTCACTGACATGGTTGCTCTTTCTGGTAAGCTTGCCAAAATATAGATGCTAATTCGTTCCTATTACCTATGTTACTCGGACTCGGGTACAGGTGTCGGATACAGGTATGTATTTAAGTGTCGAGTTCTCAAACACCTAAAATAAAGTGTCTGATCGATGTTCACCAGATCCGGTAAGTATTTCATACCCATATCCAAGTCATGTCGACACATATACGGCAAACATGAAGGGTCCAAGTAACATAGCCTATTACCAAAAGAAAGTACTCCCTCCGTTCCAAATTATTTATCCATGTTTCATTTTTAATGTGTCCCAAATTAACTGTCCACTCTCTAATTAAAGGATTCATTAATGATGATTTTTCCAATCTTACCCCTTACATTAAATGTTGTAAAAAGAAGAATAGAGAGAGAAAATAAGGTAGAATTAAATAGGAAGCAGCATTAAATAGGGTCATTTTTGACATTTTACTATATTCTACTATAGAATTTGATTAAACCTTAATTCCTGTGAAAAATACAAAGTGGACAGATAATTTGGGACGGAGAGAGTAATTTTTTTTGTTAGATGCGCGTATTTTTCTAACGAGATATTTTCCTACTTTGATAAAACTAAATGTAGGTGCACACACAATTGGGATGGCAAGATGTGTGAATTTCAGGAACAGAATCCATGGAGACTTTGAAATAACATCAGCAGGGAATCCAATTTCTAAGAAATATTTGGACAATTTGAAAGCTATATGCCCACCTGCTGTTGGAGAAGACAACAAAGAATCAGCAATGGATAATGTGACACCAAATTTATTTGATAATTCCTATTACCAAATATTACTAAGAGGAGAAGGACTGATTAATTCAGATCAAGAACTATATTCAAGTGTTCTTGCAATTCAAACAAAAGAACTTGTCAAGAAATATGCAGAAAATGCAATTGCTTTCTTTGAGCAATTCTCGGAATCTATGGTCAAATTGGGAAACATTACAAATCAAGAAACTTATGCCAATGGAGAAGTCAGGAAGAATTGTAGATTTGTGAATACATAAGGTTTTTTTATTATTCACTGAAGGTCGTACCAAGTGCACAAGGCTCCCGCACTGGGAAGGTTTCGATATACGCAGCCTTACCTTTACTTTTTATTATGCACTATTTGAATTGTTGTTTTTTTGGTTATTAACGATAAGGAGAGGTTTTCGTTGAATTGAAGGGGTTATCTCGTAATTTTATTTTTATTTTTTTTTTCTCTGGAGAAGAAACAGAAATGCTAAAGATTAATGTTATGGGCACTTTTAGAGGAGGTGCTAAACAATCAAAAGTCACTTTTAGATATCTCCCCTCTGCAAAACTTCATACTTGGATTAAATTTTCGTGAAATAATATAATGAGTTACTCATCTACTGTAAACATTGATGAATCTCTCTAAAATTAGATCTTAGTACTTGGATCAAGTTTTGACGAGATAATATAACGAGTTACTCATGTACCTTAAATATAGATGATTTTGACGTTACTTTATGAAACGTAGCAATCATCCTAGTCCTTAGGTACACGTCTTCCTCGCTGACGTCTCCTCTCATCTTTAAGTGACTTTCTGCGCTTCCTAATCACCTCGAATGCCTCCTTGAACATGAGTTTAATTTTGTCTCGGGATTACTCGTGGAGTCTATTGTCATGTTCCATAATTTGGTACATCAAGTCCATAGCCTAAAAAGAAATAAATTTTTGTAAGTTAAAAAGCAGACATTATGAACTATTTAGAAAAATTAATCCAAATGTATAAACATACATTCGCATATATCGTGCGGGGCGAAGAGACAGCCTGAATATCGGTATGGAGATGGACTGGATTCTGAATACGTGGATGGGTGCGCGTGGTAAGAAGCGCTCCATGTAGCCCGAGTCGTCAGCATCTGGTGGGAATGCTGACTTACCCAAATCCTGTTGGCTAAGAGTGTGAGTCGGGATACGTCCAGTTAGAGGCGAGATCTGGATATTTAGCCATGTACATCCTAGGGTCCGCTGGGCGAAAGTCGTAAATAGGCATGATGGGCTTGTGGGGGGAAGCGTTGATGGTAACCGAACTGCCTAAGGCAGCGATCAGGAATATAAGGCTCAACCACGTCACAATAACTGATGCAGCCGTGAAAAGACGTAACGCAGCAAGATTTTAACACGTGTACCAAATGGTGTCCAGGAAACCTAGGGAAAAAGACGTTAGGATTAAAGGAAAGCGTACATTGAAAATACCATGTACTGTATCGTTTGCCTACCTCTTTCGCTGTGAGTGCATCCAGTTGCATCCTATACTCCCTCAGTGAGACAGATGTTGTTTGAGTGGCCCTTCCCATACTCCACCTCAATGCGTAGGGCTGCTCTGGCTTCCAAGTACACGACTCAGCAAGCCTAAACATGGGGAAGTAACAATATATCCATGCCTGAAACACTAACAATTACAAGTAAACATATTAAAGTTAACATGTAACGGTCAACTTAGTACATCACCTCTAGAAGTGTCAAGCAGCCTGCCAACTGATTGCAATCGGTCCTGGAGGCAATGCTGAGTTGCCGATACAAGTGGGCAAGACATGCAGCTCCCCAATTGTAGGCATATACTCTGTCTAAATCATGCAGAAACGACCAGTAGTTGCAGGGGGTCCGATCTTGGGACTTATCTATGAACGGAGTTCATCCTAACAAGTAAGCTAAAAAACACCTAGCTACGTCTTCTGAGTCTGTATTAGCACCAACACCAGAACATGTTTCTTTTAGATCAGTGAACTTTATGCCTCCTTTACCTACGTTGGCCCTAATATAGTACAAAGAAAAACCTAAGCACTTAGAGATCGAAGCTAGTGCTATCTCTCTAGGAACTTCATGCGCTACGGGAATCCCATAAACAGAAAGTTGCAAGATGTAATATACATCGTGGAGCGTGATTGTCATTTCTCCGAAGGGCGTGTGGAATGAGTTTGTGTCAGGCTGCCATCTCTAGACGAAAGCCGACAACAATGGCATGTTCACGTGACTGAACATGCAACTCCCCAAGTCTTCTAGTCTTGTATAGCTAAGATATGTCGGTGCCACAAGATCCAGTAAATCTTTCCACTTGGACAGCAGCTGCGTCTGCATGTGGCAGGTAAGGACAGGGCGTTCCTGTTTAAAAAATTCAAAAAATATTTTATTGGAAAATTATTTTACGAGAAAAGAAATAAAAATAATCTCCATGGATAAATACTAAACCTACCCTCCCAAATAGCAGCAGATATGCCCATTAAAAGATGAGATCAAAGAAGGATCCTGAGGGCCTCCAAGAGCCGGTCCTATAAGTCTCCAAGATAGCCTTGATGATGTTGTATGAACTCTAATATGATCATCTATGGGAGAAGAGGGGGAAACACTACTGCTAGGTCGAAAAGGATGTGCAATGGTGCCCTCCACAACCACATGTCTCCGACTAGGTGGATGGCCCGGCAGAGTGTCTGGGAAGAGAATAAGGACTGGCAGATGTACGAGTACGCTTGAAAGGAATTTTCTGGAGCCCATCATCTTTCAAGTTGGATCGAGGCCGGCTCTGGCCTAAACATGTGCCCTGGTGAGCAACCTGATCAAATATGCTGCGGAAAGGTCCTGAATTCTGACTAGTCAACGTGTCATATGTGGTAGAAATGGACGTGGTGGCTAAATCATCCCAGAAGCTGTCATCGTCGCTATCCATGCCATAATCATTGAATGAATCATGTGGATCAAGGTGTCTCTGCCACGTAGTAGGGACCCTAAGCTCCCTTGGGTAACCCAGGTGTGCTCCATACTGGCCAGGGTTACGACTGGGACCGGCAGGAATCTTGGAATAACCATGATAAAAGTCCTGCTGTCCTACAAGAACCTGATGACTACTACTTGGTCCTGCTTGATGTGGCAACTTGTTGTGGAATCTCGGCATCTCAGGATTTGGGAGTGCACTCGTGCTGTGTCTAACCTGCTCAATCTGAGTCGCCATCTTGGCAGACATCTTCACAACTCCGTCATGCACTATGCTCGTCAACTGGACCTAAATCCAATCTCCGATCTTGATGTTCTGTCTTCTCCACCATCTGTATTTGTTAGATTAAAATTATGACAAGTACCAATATTTATAACAAATGTTTTACGATACCAGAATATTAAGGACATTTTATAGTTGACTTACTAATGAAACTTTATTTATGATATGTACCACTTATAATCATTAAATTCATTACCAAGTTACTATTAATTACTAAATACAATCATTTTAGCCTAACTAAATAATTTAATTATTCAAGGTGCCGTGGCCCAGTGGGCAGGTGCCTGGCCCGTGACCGAGAGGTCCCGGGTTCGATACCCTCCGCCAGCGTGCGGTGCGATTTATTTTCCCTTATTTAGGGTGCTCTCTCCCCGTTCATGGGGCTGTTCTCTCCTCTCCCCGCTCATGGGGTTGTTCTATCTTCCCGTTCATGGGGTTCCGCCCTCGGGCGTTAAAAAAAAAAAACTCATATTATTGTGATTTGAAAAAATTATATTAGTATATAATAGTTTAAATAAAAAGTAAAATTTGAAATTTGAAAAAAAAAAAAACAAAGACACCCGCACATAGGTTGAATTCCCGACCTCGCTGCTACTTTTCTTGGCATAAGTCTCATAAGGCCTCCGGGTGTCCTAGAGACTCAGAAGCCCTTCAAAAAGGGCTTTTAAACAAACTCGTTGAAGCTGAGCAGGTGTTCCGATGAAACACCCTTGTAGTCCAGACTCCAGACCTCTGATACATCTGTAACGGCTGCCTTCGGAAAAAATCAAAACATATGATTGACACAGGGTGTCGCCCAGACGATGTCTTCGCCATTTTGGCTTGATTTAAAGCTACTTTCATGCAATTTTAAAGCTAAAGCAACGAAATAATAAGTAGAGTTTGATCATATAACATTTTTTATGTACAAACTATAAAGAAGGGCGGGCGAAATAGTAGGATCTTCGTAAGTACGTTTGAACCATATAAACTATTAAATACAAACTTTTCAAAGAAAAATAGTTTCTAATATAATGAGATCCAGTTAAAAATGAATTCGCTTCTCTTAGCACTTAAGCGCACCGTGATGTCGAGTAACTTTGGCTCTTAGCCCCCAAGTTACTCCAGACTTGCACTCTTCGAGGAAATGGGACAATCATTTGAGGCAACAAATATAAACAAAAGCAACTTTAAAGGCATGAGATCCTTGTGCGAAAATCACTTTCATTAATCGAAGACAAAAGTTACATGTGAAAGAATGTACATCAAAAGTCCAACACGGCGAGGGGAGTAAGAATTCAAGCATAGTTGGCAAGCAAGCAAGGAAGCATTTGCAATAGAAGTTCAAGTGGGGAAAAAGGTATAGTGTAGTTATTGTTCGATCATATAATAAGAACAACCATGTCAGAAAATTTTGCTATCAGATTATGGCTTATTGAAGTATTACCTTAGCTTTCGCACTATGCGAGCTCTCAGCAGGAAACTTGACAAACTCCTGTTTTTTAGCTTTATAGTTCAACTTTGATTGGTCCAACAATGCTTCTTCTCTTCGTATATCTTCCAACAATCTCTCCTTTTTCCGTTTTGCGTCCTTTGGTTTCTTTCCCATTCCGGAATTGTTGTCATGTAAACGGGACTTTTTTGAGATTTTAGGAAAGTTTTTCGCATCCATGGCTTCTCTTCATACAAAGAATTTCAAAGAAACAGATAGCCCATTAGAAAATATAAGTATGAAGTTGGGGATCAAATACACACAAGGAACTAACTACTAGTGGGGCACTGAGCATGCAGGGAAAAGGAGTAGTCAAATAGGACCAGGTTGATAATAAAAAACAAAGGCTCTATGTTATAAACTACTCAGAAACTTAACTTCAAGTTTACAACAACAAACAACAATAATAACATAACCTTTTAAATCCTCAATAATTGGGGTATAGGCGGGGATGGATAGGAGACAGACCTAACCTTTCGCAATAAACTTAACTTCAAGTTTAAAGTTTAAACAAATAAAATCGGCCTCAGATCTTCTAGTAGATCAAAGAAATTATCACATGTGGAGCAATGTGATTGGTCCAAGCCCGTTTATTCACTTTAACACAATGATGTTGTTATTGGGTTGAAGAAATTATCACATGTGATTGGTCCAATCACATGTGTTTATTCAGATCTTCTAGTATGTTGTCCAATACATCAAAGAAATTATCACATGTGGAGCAATGTGATTGGTCCAAGCCCATTTATTCACTTTAACCCAGTGTTGCAGAAGTCTCTAGTCGCTAGTCGGTCGGCAGACAGGGGACTAGCGACTAGTCGGCGACCCTGAATTACAACGTAATTTTAAAAATTATGTTATCATATATGTTATACTAACTTGTGTGAGAAGACATAAATATCTCATATATATTATTATTAGTGTTATAATTTTTCTCGAAATAATTCATAAGCTTTAACGGACCATAAAAATAAAATATAAACTTATAAGGACTAAAACATAATTTTTAAAAGTTATTTCGGACTTGAATACAAGTTATTTCTAAATTTAGGACTTGTTTGTAATATAAGTATTTTATAGGATTTATGTGATAATTATTTATATTACCATTTTAGTCCTTTATATATATATATATATATATATATATATATATATATATATATATATATATATATTCTTATCCTAAGAAGAGAAAACCTTAACCTAATTTTCTCTCATTTCTTCTTCACTGGAGCGGCGCCCCCTCCCCCTTTACTTCGCCGCGAATCGCCGATGCCGCCTCTCCCTTTCTTCCCTCTTCTTATCTCTCTCCGTTCTTCTCTTCTCCGGCGCGGCTTCTCCCTTTCTTTTTCTTCTTCCTCTTCTCTTTGCTTTGTCTTCTTCTCTTCTCCTTCTCTCTTCACAGTACCTCACCGCCTCCTCCCCGCCGCTGCTCCTTCCCGTCACCGTCACCGCCGCCCGTGTGCATCCACTGTAGGTATGTGGCCGATTTTTTACCATTTTTTCCAATACTCAATTTTTGGATTTCTATGCAGTAGATGGCTGACTACCGAATAGTCCTCGACTAATCGCCCGACTATGCCAATTTTTACAACACTGCTTTAACCCAATGATGTTGTTATTGGTGTACTAGACAAATGTACTAAAAGATCTGGCGTCAATAAAATTTCCCATTCACCCCTCTTTGTGCCTTAAAGAAAGAATGTGAGGCATAATGTCCCTCTTCCTAAAAGTTATCAAAATCAAAGTGAACCCAGAATTGTTGCTAATCATATATTGATGGTTGTATTAGTAGAAAATAAGGTTTATGAAACAAAATAATATTCCCTCCGTCCCAAATTTGAATATCCACTTTCTTATTCGAATAAGAAACTGATATTCAATTTGGGGCGTACGGAGTATATAATTCAAATAACTCTCAACAAATTAGGAACAAGTTACCATTCAAGAAATATAAGACTGTTTAACAAAATCCCCAAATTAACTTGTAAATTAGCCCGGATTCCAATAAAAAAAGACAAAAAGAAAAAAAATAAACAAGAACAAACAAGAATAGAAACAATAGAAAAGTATCTGACTAGGATTACAGTTCGGTATCAAATTTGAGATTGAAAGACGAAGAAAAGACTGTCCAATTGAAGTTCTGAAAATTTTAAGCAACAGTTAGCAAAGAGAAAATGAAATCAGTACCTTTTTTGGAGATTGAAGAAGATAAAAGGAAAGTCTTTTGGCGGAACTAGCAGTGAACTCCAGCAGTCCTTTTCTCCAAGAAGAGAAGAATTTTGAATGACAAACAAATGAGTTTAGACAGTTTTTTGGATCGTGGAAAAGGCGGTTCGACTATAGGTTATTTTAAATTTATATATTACTTCAACTTAAAATTGATTGAAGGCGGTTTGACTATAGTGGTTATTTTAAGTTTATATATTACTTCAACCTTAAATTGATTGATCGAGAGACCTAATTAAAAGTGATCACACGACTTATAAATATAATTGCCGTTGATGTCAAAAGGAACATCCTTCCCAGTTTGACTACAGAAAGACCGTCATAGTCCCTAACATTTCTCCTGGTTAGGAACGGGCTCACATTATAAACACACGTCGAGAACTCCCGGGTTCAATTACAACACAACATACACACATGCACTTGAAAGATCCTACAATGAAGTCGATCATAAACAAGAGCTCAACCGGTGAACACTCTATAGAACACATAGCATTTAAGATCCCCAAAACAGCAACATCAACAATATGATCATGATAAAATGCAACATCAACACACGCAGTTATATTCAATGCATTACATACAATTATGAATAATTTGACATTTCATCAAATGCAATAAAACATGCTGTAAATCCTTTAAACACACATTTTTCAGAAGTTTAAAGACAACATTTCATGAGTTTTTGGACAATAAAAACAAGGGTGAATATCCTTACTTGGTAGCAATTACACAAACTAGAAAATCTGCACAAGCAGTAACTTCAAACACGAAAATTCGTTCACTGAGAATTCGAAATCACTCCATGTTTCTTCTCACGCGTAGCCTTATCAGTATCTTCGAAGCGCAACAAGAATTACCCCAACCTGTGTCCAATTACAACTTTAATTATGAATTCTACCAAAAATTCTCTGTTTTTACTCGAACTGCTACATCCCTGTATCCCAAAGTTGATATCTCTCAATACGACCGTTAGAATGCAATCTTCTTCAGTCGGAGTCTAGTTTAAAGAGTCTAGTATCTATGCTTAAAATATGGGAATGATAAGAGGTCTGTAACTATGTCTGCCAAGGTGTTTTCTCCCGCTGCCCAAAATTTTCAGCCTGTTTTTCTCTTCTTTCGCCTCTCTTCCCTTCTAACCTCTTTAACCCCCCTTATAAATTATCCAGCAAAAAACACTCCAAATAAACCACTCAACTCCCTTCACAAAACAACCCCCACAAGTTTCTAGCTCATACACTTAAGTCCCCGCACTTACAAACTAGGTCAAGGCGCCCCTCAACCCAAATGTACAACAAATAACAAGTAATAGACATATAACACATGAAATCAAGTAGACATGTTAAACATGTAAGTTCAAAAAGTGGGTTATCACAATTTTGATACAATTAAAAATGTGTAAGAATCATTTCATCACAATTTCATAATCTTAACATAAAATCATTTTATGTTTTTTCGACAGAAATTCAAGAGTATAAGAACCTTACCTCAAACGCTTAACAAATAACTTCAAGGAAATCTCAAGTCACCAAATCCAGAAATTCCAGCCTACTTCCTGGAGCAATAACTCTGAATTCCACAGTTTGAATTCGATCTCCACCATTCAAATTATAGTACCACGAGTCTTCTAACTTAAGCAATAAGAATCAGGTCGATCGGATTTCTTTTATCCCTCAACTAACCTATCTAAAACCAGCACTATGTTTTTTCAAATTTCTTCCCTTTTCTTTCCCTCTATTTTCTTTCATTTATTTTCTTTATAACTTCCCTCTCCTTTAAAATCCCAGCAATAACTTCCACTAACTAACCCCCTCAACTCAATTACAAGACAGCCCCTCAATTTTCTAACATCCACACTTAGGTCCCTCTACTTTCTAACCTCATCAAAATGCCCCAAACGCACAAAAATCCTAACATGTAACACGTAAGCCAATTAAACATACAAAATTATATTAAATCATGCAAAATACGTAAGAAAAAGTCACGGGTATCACAGTAACATTATATCTATCTTTCCTATATAATTGTTATATTTTTCGTACAAAAGAAACTTACATCATACAAAGCGTAACTCTAAAAAGCATGCATGCCAAATATTTTAACAAATACAGTCAGTTACAAGCTTTATTCTCAAATTATAAGTTAGGAGAGTCGTGATAGTAGTCAAATTGGTAAAAACTCATTGCCAAATTAAAAGATTTCGAGAGTAGTGTACTAAAAATAAGAGAAATTCTTAAATGAACTTAATTTTTATAAATTATAAATCTCAAGATATAAAGTTCTAAATGTACAGTTTGAGATGTAATGTGAAGAAAAAGTAGGAAAAATTAATTCTTACGAGTTCTAGTCACAAGACTTAGTCATATGATATGGTAAAAAAAATTCTCTTATGTTTCTTTTATACAACGTTCTTTTGATAAAATTTTGAAAGTTTAATCAAATATAGTAGGGCCGTGTGAATAAAACACGGGGTTTGAGGCAACGTTTGATTGGAGGCTTATATTGGAAAAATATTTTGAAAAGTTTAAAGAAATATTTTTTTTTTTCAGTAGCAAAATTATTTATTAAAGATGTTCTAATAAATTGTTTTCAATAGATAATATACCTAATCCATTTAATATGTCGTGTGAAATAGTTGATCTTAAATAAGATTTTATTAGTTTTAATTTTGAAAAATTGCTTTCAGCAGAAGCAAATGTCACATGTATAGTTAATAAAATTCTATAAATAATACATGCATTTAGAAAAGAATCTAATTTATTAATGTAATTTAGCACCTCAATTGGAGTATTAATTTCTATATTGAGAGTTTCTTTCAATGTTCAATTCTGAACATTGAAAGAAAAGAATCTAATTGCTTTCAGCAGAAGCAAATGTCACATGTATAGTTAATAAAATTCTATAAATAATACATGCATTTAGAAAAGAATCTAATTTATTAATGTAATTTAGCACCTCAATTGGAGTATTAATTTCTATATTGAGAGTTTCTTTCAATGTTCAATTATGAAAATAAATGAAATCCATTAACATCTTAATGTTCATTAAATTTAAAAGAATTTTCAAGGTTATGACAAGAGTTTTTTTAATTCATCATCTTTTAAATTGTTTATCTAATTGCTTCCACGTCATTTTCTATCTTGTTTATTGATAATGAAAAATTAACTTATACAAATTTTTCAACTCTTTTTTCAACCAGATTGAAATTGGATTAATCTTTCAACTCTTTTTTTCATTACTTTTTTATATCCACTTTCAAATTTTTTATTAGACATAATTATAATTTATGCTAAAAAAACCAATCAAATAAAAAATACAATGCAAAAAATAATAAATCAATAACAAATACAAATAACACATAAATATAGTAACTAATAATGAAATTAAAAATATATATTCAAATAAAAAATATTAAAGAGATAGAATAAAAAAATGAAACCAGAAATTTATATAGCCAAAATATTAGAGAATGTGATGGGGTTGAAAATTGCGAGGGATTGAGAGGTGATAAAGTTGTAGTGGCTCTCCCTCAGTATGAAAGACAGGATGCGCGTATTAGAATCCAGAAAGATGTATCGTTTCTTCATTTATTTGTTTACTACTTAAGAAATTTGTTTAGACTGATCATATAGTAAAGAGTAAAAAGAATAAAAGCCTCCAATTTTTTAAGGAGGAAAATGATGGAAGATAGAAAACCACTGCATTTCATCATTTGTCTCCAAAGAAACCGGCCCCGTTGGAATTCTGGTACCGGAATGTGTCCACCACCGGAGCAGAGTATGGGTGCTGAGTGGGCTAGAAGATTTGGAGGAGGGGATTGAAGAGGTGGGGCCTGTGAAGGAGAGAATTCAATCCATTGCTGGACCTCCTACCCTAGTCCACTTTTCTTGGAGCAGCCCATTGGAATGGTGAGTCAAATAGTGGGCATAAACAAAAGGAAAAAAAAAACAAATTTACAAGTGGGCCTCACGCGCATGGGCCTGGGAAGTCTGCAGCGAGGCCTAGTCGCATGGCCCAGGCTCCAGCCATTACTTTTTAATACAAGGCAGCGAATGGGCCTCTGGGCTCTGAGGGCGCTGGTGGACCGCCCGACTTCAAGAGTGGGCTGGCCCAGACGAAAAATAACCAAACAGTGGGTGATTCTGGTCCTTTCTTCACAAAGGATGCTGGAATTAATTTTGCTAAGATGATGTCCCAAAACGGTCAAGTGTTGTGACTAGTGGGAACTAGTTTAATCCCGCAAATGTTACAGGAGTGGAGACCAGCTCTGCGACAACTGATTTGCATGGCAATCATGGACTGATTGATGTTCAAATTGCTTTCAATGACAAAGTTTCTTCAGATACTTATGGTAATTCCGGTCCACGGGGTGGTGATCCTATGGACTCCGATTCCCTTAACCAACCCTCTCTATGATTTATTTTTCCATGAATATTCTCTTATAGAATTATGGAGGCGCAGCCTCGTCTGATTGTTTAATTACTATATTGGATCTTCTATGAGTTCATAACCCGACTATTCTTATTTTGGTTGAAACAATGATGCCAAGTTCAGGTGCAATTAACACTTTAAAGAGGTCTTCTTTTGATAAACTTGTTGTTTCTGAGGCGGTTGGTTTCTAGAGCGGGGAGGGGGGATTTGGCTGTTTTGGCAGTCGTCTAAGGTCGATCTAGAGGTTGTTTCGATAAATGATAAAATTATCACTGCTATCATAAAGGATGGTTAGTATGTCTCTTGGATCCTGTCGGCCGTTTATGCATCACCAAAATCGTCTTTTAGGGAATATCTTTGGGATTATATTAAACGGTTGGGGATCAACTATTACTGCCCCTTGACTCGTAAGGGGGATTTTAATCAAGTATTATCTACAGAAGACAAACAGGGAGGGAGGCTCATCAACAGAAACAAAGCCCAACAGCTCTAGAATGTAGTGGACCATTGTCGATTAGTGGATTTAGCCTTCTCAGGTACATGTTTTACTTGATCCAATAGTCGTAAGGGGCGTCACTTAATTCTAGAGAGGCTTGATCGGGTATGGTGCAATCACCGGTGGCTACATAATTTTCCGGAGGCTCACATTTATCATCTACCAATGACTCATGGTGACCATCATCATATTCTGGTGTCCTTAAGTCCAAATCAGCCTGGCTGGCGGGTGGAGCGACTGTGTCGTATGCTTGCAGCCTGATTTTTGCATCCGGACTTTGGTCATTTTATCCACTCTCATTGCCTATCCGCATCCTTTGACTTGTTGACGGCTATTCGTCAATTTCTTGTAGTGGCAGGGAGGTGGAATAAGGAATTGATTGGTAATATTTTTTGGAGGAAAAAAAAGTGTTTGAAGAGGATTATGGGAATCCAAGTAGCTATTGATCGGTCACGAATCAAAATGCTTAAGGACTTTGATGGTTCGTGGTTCATGAACGAGGACCGTCTTCGGGTCATGGTTAGGGATTTCTATGTTCAGTTATACACGTCCGAACTGTGCCTTCTTTCGAACCCGTCTAGTTGGTCATTTCCGACCCTTTCCCCAGTTGAGGCGTGGATGGTTATGAGATTAAGGTTGCAGTTTTCCAAATGGGGGCGAACAGAGCACCATGCCCAGATGGAATTTTATCTTTTTTTCCCCCAAAAGTATTGGCATATTGTTGGCGAATCTTGCGTTGAATTTGTGCAAAAGGTCGTTAGGGATGGGTCCTTTCCGCCAGATGTCAATTCGACCCTCATTTCACTTATTCCCAAAGTGGATGCGCCGGAGTATGTTTCACACTTCAGGCCCATCGCATTATGCAATGTGATTATGAAAGTCGTGACAAAAGTGATTGCGAATCGCCTCAAGCCTTTGATGGAGAAGCTTGTGAGTAGAAATCAAAGCAGTTTCATCCCAGTAAGGCAAGCTGTTGATAATGTATTTCTTGCACAAGATATTATACATTCAATGAGCAGTAAAGAGGAAAAGAAATGGTTTATGGTAGTTAAGATTGACTTGAAAAATGCGTATGACCGAATTGAATGGAAGTTTATGGAGCAAGTTTTGTTTAAGGTTGGGTTTGGTGAGCCCCTAGTGAGGATTATTATGAATTGTATCTCTACAACCTCGCTTTCTATACTATGTAATGGTGAACAACTTGCTCCCTTCACACCTTCCAGGGGTATTCGCCAAGGTGAACCTCTCTCGCCTTACCTGTTTGTTCTCTGTATGGAGGTACTTGCCCAGCAAATTGATAAGAGTATAAGAGATGGAAGTTGGAAGAGTATACAATGAGGACAGTCCTTTCACAATTTTGACAGCAGTCGGGTCAGAAAATTAATATGAGGAAGTCCAAGATGTTTGTCTCTAAAGGATTAGACTACAGTCGAGGGCAGACTTTGTCTGCTAATTTTGGTGTTCCCTTAGCTAGGGATCTTGGGACCTATTTGGGGATGCATTTGCTTCATCGTAGGGTGTCTATTAACACCTATGTTTTTTTGGTTGATAAACTGAAGCGCAGGTTGAACGGGTGTAAGCAGAAAACTATGTCCATAGGCGCCAGGGCTATCTTGATTCAATATGTTAGTTCCACAATGGCTAGTTATGCAATGGAGACGTCGAGGTTACCGCAGGGAGTGATTGATCAAATGGAAAAGGAAAACAGGAAATTCTTTTGGAGGGGACACGAAGACCAAATAAAGCTTCATTCTGTTGCTTGGGATAAGATCTACAGAGCCAAGAAAGATGGGGGACTTGACTTTAAGAGAATGAGGGACCTGAATACTACGACATTAGCCAAGCAAGCCTGTAGAATGTTGAAAGACGAAGACGCCCTCTGGGTGAAAGTGTTGACTGCCAAGTACGGTCAATTGCATGATGTTGTGGAAGGGAGACCTAAGCCGTGGTCGTCACACACTTGGAAAAGTCTGGATCATTTGCTTCAAATTACTCAATAAAGGTCTATAGTGGGGAGTTGGCAATGGGGATCGGGTTCTTTTTTGGCAAGATGATTGGCTCTACGAGATTCATCTTCAGGATCATTTGCTTCAACCTTTACCAGTGTAGGAAATTTGTGCTAGGGTGTTGAGCTACTGGATTTCGGATGTAGGGTGGGACCTTTCCTTCCTTCAACATTTTCTTCCAGACCAATTCCTCTAAGTGCTGCAATTGCTTATTTTGTAGCCTGGTGCCCAAGATGAGATACATTGGAAGGCTTCGACATCGGGTGAATTCACATCCCATTCAGCGTATTGCCTATTGAACCCGACCAACACGACGGGCAAGTCTCCATGGGAGAAAATCTAGAAAAGTAAAGGGCCTTTGAGGAATCATTTGCTCATTTGGCAAATCCGCCTGAAGTGTCTGAAAACTAATGCTCTCTTGCTTAGGTGGGGAATTATAGAGGATGGTAGTTGCCCGACCTGTGGTGCTGGTTTGGAGACAACGTTGCATGCTCTTAGGGACTGTCCGTCTGTCTCTACTCTTTGGAAGAGTTTTCTCCTTCCTGATCGGAAATTTGCGTTCTTTGAGGAGGCAGATGTAGTTTGATGGGTGGATAAAGGCATTGGCGGCATTTATAGTCAGAATTTTGGGGAGTTAGATTGGCCACTCATTTTTAGAGAAATGGTTAGCTGTTTGTGGGGATGGAGAAATCAGAGGGTTCATGAACCTACGTTTCTCCTTGCACCTGTGAATAGGTATCATATGTTCTAGAGTAAGAGATATTCAAAATACTCCTGGGGTTGTACATAGTTTCCCATCACTTACTTTGTAAGCTTTTTGCAATTGCATTTATAATTACACTTGAATATCCATACTCCAAATATTTAACATTTCAATAAGTTCTTCATTCATCATTTTTTTTTTTTTTTGCTAAGTATTCTTCATTCATCATTGACTATATAAAATTTGTATAACGTATATATACTTCATTTCTTTATCCATCAAAAAAAAAAATATATATATATATATATACTTCATTTCTTAGCGGAAAAAAAGCGGTTCATTTTTTTGTACCTCTTCACGTGAACCCCTTCAATTTGTTTGATTAAACCATGTTGTCAGTATTTTCATGTATAATATTTCACATATATTAGAAATTAAGGTACAATATTTTCTACGGCTCAAGATCTATCTCTCTTAGTTTTCGTTTATCTATATTGTCATGTATATATTTTTATCATACGAAATGCGAACAATCTTAATGATGTATACAATTATGTATATAATGTGCTATAACCATTAAACAAAAGAGGGAAAAAACACACATAAAAAGTAATTTAGGTCATATATTACTTATATTAACAAGGAAAATAATAAATATCAAAATAAGTATTACTAAAATTATCTTATTTTTTTTACGTTGGGAAATGGATTTTTGTATACGTTTTGGCCAAGTGTCGAATCAACAAATTTCTGATCGGGTGCGACTGTTTGTTCCACTAAGCTAGACAGCCTTGACGTCGTATCACCAAAAGTAACAAATAGATACTATATACTTTGTAACAATGTCATTATTCAATTAATTTGAAATATTCATCCAATTCAATAAAAGTAGAAATATTCTTTAAATCTAAACAAAAAGGAAATAAGCAATATGAAATAATTAATTAAATTCATATATACCTATTTATTAGCATTTGACTTGACTCATCCAGTAGGAATCTAATAGATACACATTTTCATTATTAAAAAATTCCACAAATTTACAAGACAAATCAATTTTAAAATATCTCAAACTCGCGATCTTACCTAAACAACTGGTTATAAGTGTGACTTTCTAACATGGTCTTGTCATTGGCGTTAGACTTTGAGGGAAATTCTTGAAAAGCAAAGTCGTGGCAAATACTCCAGAATTCCCCCCTTCCAATAACTTCTGGAAATTCACATTCCTTCCTATTTTTCCTGCAACAACAAATTTATTACTCAATTAAGCCCCCCAAAAAATTAAAAAAAGAAGTTAAAAACAAGTATCGAATTTCATTATAAATTCACTAGCAGCCCCCCATAAATCTTTCCCTGCTGAACCCCACTGTGTAATGCACAGAGCCCCCCAAAAGTGAGTAAGAAATCTTGCCTTTTGGCATTGAAATTTATATTTTTGTCCAAAAAAAATCTTGGGGTTTCACTTTTTTATTAATTTATTTATCTTTTTTCTGTTTTTCTTGATTGTTTATTTTGTTGTTTTGTAGCATTAGTCGGTTATTTTTGTTTGGTAGCAGTGGCTTTTACTATATAGATCCATACACATATCAAGTACGTTATAAAGGAGTGTCTTTTACTCGTTTTCTTGAGGCTTTTGCTGGGTTTTCTTGCTTTTGTTTTGTTGTAAAGGAATGATCATTGTATGATGGAGATGGGATTCTGGGAAAGGTGATAGTTTTTCAGTTGAATTGCTAGTTTTTATGGTGTGGAATTGTGTTTCTTGATGTTAATTTGTTTTTTTATATTTAAAGTTTGATTCTTTTTTCTTAAATCAATGTAGAATGAATATACTTACAATTTTAATAATAGAATGATATACTCCTTCCATAAGTGGACGTTTAATTTGGGACGGAGGGAGTACTTAGTTTCCATTGTCTTAAGGACTAACTTGTTAACAACTCCAGTAGCATGCATTTATCGAATTTAGTATCTGGTCGTGATTTCGCAATCGGTAGTTTTTGATTCATGGCACTAAGTAGTTATGACTTTCAAGTAGTGATATTCACTTCCACAGTTTTGAGTCGATTAGATTTCCCCTGTTTCCATAGCTGATTTGGAATCTGAATTTTCTTTGCGTAATTAGCCAGATGTTAGCACTGGTCTTGTTTGTTATTTGATTCTTCTTAAGTTAAGTAGCTCGATTTGCCTTCTTTCCTTTTGGAAACGTTAGTGGTGGCCTCATTTTTATTTGATTTATCTTAAAGTAGGGAGCTTGATTTGTTCGGTCGTCACAGTCCGTAGAGAGACCTAGCAGAGCTGTCCTTTTCTACCTATAGTCTTGTTTTTAATTCTTAACCTTGATGGCTTGATTTGTTCGGTCATGATAGTCTGTCAAGAGCTGTTACTAGTGGCCTATGTTTGATTTATCTCAAGTTAAGTAGCCTAATTTGTTTGGTCTCCATTGTCCATCTAGAGATGTTAGCGTTAGTGCTCTTATTCTAGCAGTGACTAGAGTTTTAGTTTGATTTTTCTTGGCCTTCGTAGCTTGATTTGTTTTTTCTCTGTAGACCACCGAGAGATGTTAGCAATGGCCGGAGTTCTAGTTTGATTTTTCTTGGCCTTCAAAGCTTGATCTGTTTGTACTCTGTAGACCACCGATAGATGTTAGCGGTGATAGGAGTTCTAGTTTGATTTTTCTTGGCCTTTGTAGCTTGTTTTTTTTGGGGTCTCAATAGTCATCGAGAAATGTGAGCGGTGGTGTTTGTTCACTTTTCTTGTTCTTTTGTGTTTGTCGGCGAAGTAATGATGCGAAGTTAATTGTCTATTATTGAATACGTTAGGCTCCTCGATGGTGATAGTAATGGTTTCAATGCTTTTGTAGGGGAGCTCTTGGACACTTTTGGTTGAGTGAATGATCTAATTACCTCATTTACTAACTCATTGATGGAGAGCTTATTTAAGCTTGCATCCTTATCTTAGAGTAAAAGGTCGTATCCGGTGCACAAGGCTCCCGCATCAACAGGGTCTGTGGAAGGTCCCAATGTACGCAACCTTACCTTTGTTTTTTAATAAAGAGGCTGTTTCCGGGGTTCGAACTCGTGACCTAGCGGATAGCAAGTAAACACTTGACCATCGCGCCAAGCACGACCTTCCATCCTTATCTTTACGCGATGGTTTCATTCAATTTGTCGAAAGAGTAATTGAAGAAATACAAATTTTGTCAATAGCTATTTCTTTTGGCATTTGGTTTCTGTTTTCAGCTTAAAGCAGGTGAGAATCATGATGTATGGTTTCCTACTGTAGTATTCTTACCTTATATAATTTCCTGAACAAACTTGTTTTTGTTACTTTCTTACCTTAGATAGTTTTATGCTGCAAAGGCTCCACCTTGAGCTGTTTTCCCTTGAAGTGTCCTTTTTCTCTAATCTAAAGATACATTTTTAATTTCCGCCACTATTTTCTCACTATTTTGGTTGCTACTCAGTTCGTCAACATTTGGGATTAAACTACGGTTGCGGTTTTTTTAATGATTAGGTTGGTAGCCTAAAAGATTATAGCATTTTCTTCAAAAGATTGAAACAATTATCATATTTCTATTGGAAATTTGATATGTTTTATTTTGTTTGAGGCGACGAATTTGGCTGTAATGTGAGATATATTAAAAGAGGAAAAAAAAAATCGTTTTTTGGCTTCCTATATGGTAGCACAAATAATTGACTTGCAAGCAACTGAGTAAGTATTTTAGGCTTTTCCAGGCCCCGGCTACATGGGGGCTTAAAGTGCCTTACGCAGCAGGGCCTCCAAAAATCGGTAGCCCCATTTTTTTGTTATCTATATATACATATGTGTGTATTTTCTTGAAGAAATTTGATTTCTTTTTAGTTTAAATGTTATTATTATCTAATATAAGATCAAATAGATGATGAAAAATCACGACTAATGCTGTTTTCTTCGGTTTTGAAAATCCGAAAAGCGTAATATATTTTGATACTTTTTATAATTTATACTTTAAAAAAAATTAGGGGCCTAACTTTGATAAATAGTACAGGGCCTCAATATTGTTCGAGACGGGCCTGAGCTTTTGCTTAAACTTTAATGTAGCGTTGTTTTGAAAGGTCCTCGTTGAGGCTACCTAGAGTTGGTTATGATTTTTGCAGTTAGTCAGTTTAACGGATTTCTCTGATACTGTTTCTGTTTCTTCTCAGCAGGAGAGCTATCACAACAGTGATGCCTGAAGATACTTCAACCGGGGGTTCAGCTCAGCTCAAGCATGGCCTCTTGAAAGATCAAGTTCAATTAGTGAAGAGAAAGGCTTCTGATCGCTATGAGATCGTGCCTATACCTGATCCTTTATCTTTTGAGAAAGGCTTCTTTGTTGTGCTCAGGGCATGCCAATTGTTGACCCAAAAGAATGATGGGCTGATTTTAATAGGGTTAGCTGGTCCTTCTGGAGCTGGAAAGACTGCATTTACTGAGAAAATAATCACCTTTATGCCGAGCGTTGCTGTCATCTCAATGGATAATTACAATGATGCTAGCCGGGTCATTGATGGTAACTTCGACGGTAAGATATCATTTGGTAGTTTTCACAAGTTCGTATTTGGCATACATTTCTATTGAGGCTTCTGCACTTTCAAAACAGACCCACGCTTGACAGACTATGACACATTGCTGAAGAATATCGAAGATCTCAGGTCAGGAAAGCCGGTTGAGGTTCCAATATACGATTTCAAATCCAGTTCCCGTATAGGCTACAGGTTTGATTCTTTATGAATCTGGAAGGCTAACGTAGTTGGATTAGCACTTCCGACTCGGAACAATAGGTCCCGGGTTCGGCACCACCTGCCCGGATAATAAAAAATTAAAAAAAAAGTTTGATCATGAGCAGGTTTATTTATTTTGTGTTTTATCTGGCCAAAATGAGTAGTTCCAAGTAAAATGAGGTTCCCTTAGATTCTTCGTGGATTCTTGAAAGGTAATTGGGCTTTCTTTGCTGGAGAACATGCGAGTTCTATGATAAAAGCTCATTTACCCGATATGTTCTATAACCGATCTATGCATAAAAAGTCATCACATTCTTTTTTCTTTGTAGTTTAGCAGCAACCGTATGTTTAGCTGCCAATGAGGCATTGGTCTAGTGGCCAACGCTGAGGCCTCATGAGTTCGAATCCCCTCCACGCTTCTTGAATCACCCTATTTCTTGCAATAGATAGTCCCCTCCCCCAATAAATTTAAAAAAATTAAAAAAACCCGTATGTTTAGCTCCTGTTTGTACTTCTTAATTATGTGAATGAACAAGCCATGGTTTTATTCCTATTTATGTTTCCTTGACAAGGCCTGACATTCATATATGATTTTTGCTATTCTACTTCGCTTGATATCAATAATATTAGCTCTACTTCTCCGATCTTATTGAACAATTTGGACTGCAGGACGCTTGAGGTTCCAAGCTCCCGTATTGTAATTATCGAGGGCATCTATGCTCTAAGTGACAAATTGCGCCCTTTACTGGATCTTCGAGTATCTGTGACAGGTGGTGTTCACTTTGACCTGGTAAAGCGAGTTTTGCGGGACATCCAACGTGCAGAACAAGCGCCTCAAGAGATTATCCACCAGATATCTGAAACGGTTTGCCTTCCTTACTTTTTAGATGAGTGTAAGCCTGAATTAACAAGTTCCGTCCGGGAAGTTCCTAATGATACTCTTCTTACAGGTTTATCCAATGTACAAGGCTTTTATCGAGCCTGACCTCCAGACTGCACATATAAAAATCATGAACAAGTTCAATCCGTTTACTGGGTTTCAGTGCCCTACTTATATCTTAAAGGTAATCTTTAGAGTTCTTAGCTCCTTGGTATCTCCCGCACCCCTCCCCCTGCCCCATGATAGGGAAGAACAAATGAGAAATAAAGAATAATACGCTTCAAAGGTCAGTCCTGCAATGACAAGTTTCAATAACAAGTTTCAATAACCATGTCACGTTCTTTTAGTCCTCGAGAAACTTAACCGTGGAGCAAATCAAGTCAGCCTTGTCTGAAGACCATGTGGAATCATCTGAGCAGACTTTCGATATATATCTTCTCCCACCTGGCGAAGACCCAGAGACATGCCAATCATATCTAAGGATGAGGAATAAAGATGGGAAATACAATCTTATGTTCGAGGTTTGTTCCTCTTGTTATACTTTGCTCTCTAGTGCATAGTAGAAAGGTTATTTGGGCTGAAGGTGAAGTTTGATTCTGATTAAACTATTTCGCTCTTGGTAGCGGCTATTACGATCTTGAAATTTTAGATTTCTTTTGAGAATTTCACGTGCGCATTAATCTCAAATTTTATTCTACTTTTGCAGGAATGGGTTACAGACCATCCATTTGTCATATCACCAAGAATAACTTTTGAAGTTAGTGTACGGCTTCTTGGTGGATTAATGGCTTTAGGATATACTATCGCAGCTATACTTGAGAGAAGTAGCCATGTATTCAGCGACGAGAAGGTTTGCGTGAAAATTGATTGGCTTGAGCAGCTAAATCGTCAATATGTTCAGGTACTGGAGTGGTTCTCCTTTGTCTAGGTGATCTGAATATTAAGAGGGATTATTTTCGTGAAAGACGGACAGCGTAGTTGCTTGCGCGTATCACTTCTGACTCGGAATAATCGGTCGTGGATTTGATGATCCTTTGCCCCAATAGTAATAAAATTGCTATTTTTATTTTAAATTTTAAAATTTTTTTAAAGAGGGATTATCTTCTGGAATTCAACTTTCGGTGTTGATTCAAAATTTCTTTCTTAACTTTTTGACAAGTAAAACCTAATGATTCAAAGCTGTTCGCAAGAATTGCCTCTTCTAGACGTTTTTATGTAGAAATTTGTCTAGATTTCTTGCTTGAACTGTTTTGGTGTTCCAAAGAGAATCGGATAAGAAACTAATCATAATTGTACAAATTAGGTGATGGTGGCTTCTTTAGTTCACTCTCTTACATCTCGCTTCTTCAATTCAATATGCTTATTTCTTGCCTTTCTACTTCCATGGGAAAGGTGCAAGGAAGAGATCGTGCAGTCGTAAAGAGCGTTGCTGAACATCTGGGGTTGGAAGGTTCATATATTCCGAGGACTTATATTGAACAAATACAGTTGGAAAAGCTTGTGAACGAGGTTATGGTATGATTTTTTTCCCACTGCTTTTAGTAATGCTACTATCATTGGCTCCTCATCTGGTCATTTTACAGGCACTGCCAGATGATCTAAAGACAAAGCTAAGCATTGATGAGGAGCTTACATCCAGCCCGAAAGAAGCACTTTCGAGAGCATCCGCTGAAAGGGTTGCATGGCGAAATAAAAATTCCAGAAGGTAGTCTTCTGATCCTTATTTCATGATTTAGGTAATGTCGAAACTTCGAAACGGTTTTCTTATACTTGACAAGTCTATTTTTTTTTTGTTTGGGTTGGGGTGGGGTGCCGGGGGAGGGGGGGAGGTTGGTGGTAGAGGGGCGAAGTACTATTTTTTTGGATGCATCGCCATTTTTCTCTTAAAACGGTGGTCAACATGCTGTTGAGTTTATTCCCTAACCATTTTATATTTACACATGAACTTTTGTTGAGTTCTCAAAAAATTGACCTCTGATTGGAAATTTTCCAATAGGGGTATGTCATATTCATTCTCCAATCACGGGGACACGGCTCTCTCTAAGCTTACAGGTTATTCCTCCAATAATGGAAGATTTGATGAAGGGAGAGCAGATTTATCGGCAACATTGGGAAACGAGGTAGCTTTCTTATTTATTTCAAGAATTAGATCTATTAGTTGACGGTTCTTTGTTACTCCCAGAATCAAGTATCTCGTGTATCTTTTTATTTATTTTTTCCTTTAATTGAACCGGGGGGTCATCATGAAGGTAACAGAACGGATGTCTACATTGGCTGATCGGATAGATGATTTGGCATCTCAGATGACAGAGCTGAATAATAAGTTGGCAAGGAAAGGAGCCTCTGCAAGCTCACAGAATATCGCTCTGCAAGCTGAAGCTTGCAATGGGTCTGCACCGACTTCTTACTTCATATCTGGTTTGGAGAATGGTTCTTTGACTGCCCGAATATCCAATTCGTCGTCATCTTCCCAGTTAGCAAGGGAAGCCCAGGTGATGGAAGAGGTATGTTAATGAATCATGCCTAGTTATCGGGTTTATGTTTGATCTCGGGATAGATTTTGTTCAAGTATCCACTGAAGTTAAATATTATTTAGCCATACTCCTTGAATGCTGATCAACTCGTAGCCATCCCTGGAAAAAAAAAAAAAAAAGAACGAAGTAATTGCATAGTTTTATATCCAAATATGATTCTGTTACAAGCGGATTTTGGGACATTGAGGTAATTAAAGTTCTTGAAACGAGATTAGTAGCGTGATCATGTTGTATATGATTTCTTACTTATTCGCGTGGCAACTTTCTTGTTATTCTGTCTTCACTACTTGCCCTGCTCGAACTTTGACAGATATCCAGCCTTTCTCGGGGTCAACGCCAACTTATGCATCAGGTGGATACGATTACCAATGTTCTTCGCGAGAGCTTGGGAGATAGGTTCAGCGCTGCAGAAACAAACAAGAAAGCAAGGATGCCTATCGGGATTTCTCTCGTCGTAACCTTGGCGATTGGTGGTTTAGGGATTTTCTTGTTTAAGGGGTACAATCGTCAAAATTGATTCATTTCTTGGATATTGACTTGTGTAGATCTTTATATCCTATATTTATAGTACTTGAACTTCAGTAGTAATATAAGAAAAAAAAAGTTCTGCAAAAATGCCCTTCAGATATCGCGAAAGAAGACTTTCCATGGATGATCGGAGATTTTGAAGGCTATATCCAATGCTTTCAAGATTCTCATCGAGTTTTGTCATCAAAGGGCGTGATTTTCGCAAATCAAGAACACTGATCGCGAATTAGAAATGAAACAGCAAATTTGAGGAAACCATTTTGGTAAAAAATGCAGGCAGGCAGTGGCGGGAGGGGCGCTAGCCCCCAACATTTTCAGAAACGATGAATTTTTTATAGGAAAAAATTATTTTTTATGATATTTTCTTATAAATATTTTTCGTGTCTACTCAATTTGTGGTAGCCCATCATTGATGAACTTAACTAGAATTTAAGTATCTGAAATCTTGTGAGAAATAAATAATCCTATGACGATTCCTCCACATTCATGCAAGCTAATTGAATACTTTCACCATTCCATGTTATAAGTCGTTAATGATATATAGTGAAAATTAAGGAAACGTGAAATAAAGTGCTTTGTTAATCAATACATAAATGTTACTCTTTTAAATAGGACATGTATATCAATAATTCTATAATGTTACATTATTTTTTACTTTCTTACTTTTCACTACATGTCCTAAACGACTTCTATGATTAAATGAAGATGGTAGAAATTAGGTGTCTTTTGAATTTAAATAAAAAAGAAATAAAAGACGAAAATAAAAGAAAGAGAAATCCGCTACTATATAGACAGTAACATGTTTCACTTTTCTCTAAATAGCAATAAAATAAATTTAGGTTATTTATACCATAACAATTTTACGTGCATGCTCTGTTTGTCAAATTAGTAATTCCGGCCAATTTTCTAACCAAAATGAACACGTACAATGCACGTGACATAGGCATTAAGGGCAAAATCGTATTTTCTCTTAAAAACTCATCTATATATAACACCAACTATTTTTTCTTTTCTCTAAATAACACAAACTTTTTTTAAAACTATTTATGACATTACAAGTTTACGGGGTTGCTGTTCTTATCCAACAAAATGTCAAATTTTCTCATTCCCTCCCTAATACTTCAGGAATAATTCAACATAATTCACAAAGTTCGAATTTTTTTTCGAGAAATTTAATAGAAAATCGCACTAAGTGACTAATAAATTAACATGATAAATTTCATCTTAGTCAGAATCAAAGTAGAGGAAATATGTCATAGCCCATTCCAAACATCATAGGGACAAAAAGTAGGGGTGAGCAAATTCGATTTTTACCGAATTCCGACCGAATTCGAATTCGATTTGGTAATTCGAATTCGGTAATTCGGCTTGAATTCGGTAATTCGGTCAAGACCGAATTCGAATTGGTCAAATTTGGGACGAAATCGGTTTCACTATTTTTGAATTTGGTGTGACCGAATTCAAATTGAATTTTTTAATAATTAAATATTATTATTATATAATTAAATATTATTATTATATAATTAAATATATTATATAATAAAAAAATATACCCTCCAATTCGGTCAATTCGGTCGAAACCAAATTCCGAATTCACCAATTCGAATTCGGTCGATTTTTTGAGGTAGGAAAAATTGAAAAAACCGAATTCAAATTGCCGAATTGGCGAATTCGAATTCGGTGCTCACCCCTAACAAAAAGAACCAAAAAAAATCAAAACTTTCAATAGCCCAGTTTGCAAAACTATCATAAACTCAGAATTTGGTTGTTTAAGGTGAAAACCGGGAATGAGGAAAGATCCAATCTGGGGAGGGGGGGGGGGGGGCTGAACAAAAGGGACAAAAGGTTTGGTGAATGGAAAAATCAAAGCCCCATGAGAAGAAGAACAATAATGAAGGAAAAGTTGTTTTTAGTGGTATAAATTCAGAAAAGAATGTTGATGTTCATTTACTGGATACAAAAGATAGAAATAAAGTTGTAGCCACATTCTTGTGGGAGGTTTACTCTTTTGTATTCCCATGGTAGTGCTGTTGATTTAAGCCAAATGTAAGAGCTTTTTATTGAACTTAGAGCCCATCTCCGCGTTAATATTATGGGGTATGTCTTTCTTTTTTCCTTTATCATTTTATACATTTTTATATACCCTTTTGTAAATTTAGTCTGTAAATGATTTTTGTTATGTGTTTATGATAGTTTTGCAAAATGGGCTATTGAAAGTTTTGATTTTTCTTGGTTCTTTTTGTCCCTATGATGTTTGGAATGGTCTATGACATATTTCCTTTACTTTGATTATGACTAAGATGAAATTTATCATGTTAATTTAGTCACTTAAATTTAGTAGTCACTTACTGCGATTTTCTGTTAAATTTCTCGAAAAAAATTTGAGTTTTGTGAATTATGTTGAATTATTCCTGAAGTATTAGGGAGGGAATGAAAACTTTTGACATTTTGTTGGATAAGAACAGCAACCCCGTAAACTTGTAATGCCATAAATAGTTTAAAAAAATGTTTGTGCTATTTAGAGAAAATAAAAAATAGTTGGTGCTATACATAGATGGGGTTTAAAGAGAAAATACGATTTTGCCCATAATGCCGATGTCATATGCATTGTACATGTTCATTTTGGTCAGAAAATTGACCTAAATCACTAATTTGACAAAGAAAGCAGACACATAAAATTGTTATGTTATTACTATTTAGAGAAAAGTTAAAAAAGTTACTGCATATATAGCGGATTTCTCATAAAAGAAAATTAAAATTTGCAAACTTACATATAAGAGTTTACGGGATCATTTAAGACCAATAGAGGTACCAATAAGTTCGTACCCTATCAAAGGTGTCCTAACTCAGTGGGGCAGGCGCTTGCCCACGACCTTGAGGTCGTGGGTTCGATACCCTCATGCGTGCGGCAAGCTTTAATCTCCTTTTTTAGGGCTATCTCCTCCTCGCCTGAGATAGTTCTCTTTTCCTTATATGAGACAACCGCCCAATCGGATTTCAAAAAAAAAAAGTTCGTACCCTATTGATTTATTAATTTTCAGTTGCATAGGTCTTCCTAACATCTAGTCGTCCGAATTTGAATGTCTCCGTTTAATTTGGCTTAAAATTTAAAAATTGTTTTTGATTTAAGATATAATTAAAATTTTATATTAAAATTTTAATTAAATTTAAAAACAAAAATTTAATTTCCGACCAATAAAAAAATAAAACATTCAAATGCAAGATGCGAACGGAAAGAGTATTATATTTCAACCATGAAAAATTGAAAGGCTGAGAAACTTTTATCATTCTTCATGTTATTGAGAGCCATCCATTTTCCTTAATTTTCTCGGCATTTGTTTTTCACTCTCCTTAAATATGCTTATAATAAAACCTATTTAGACCCTCTTCTAAAATAGAGTAGAATCCCTCTTCCCTTACACTTTTCTTTGTCAGCTACCTCTGTCAATTTTTGCTCTTGAGAGAACAAAAAAAATGGCTAAGGTTGCCACCATTTGCATGATTTCTCTCCTCTTTCTCTTGGCGTTGTCACATCAATCTGTTACCCGTAATCCGATCATATTAGGCATCGTTACATCTCCAAAAATTCAATCGTATAGTATTCTATAGTTTCCCCAAAGTAATTATTTGTGTTACATTTGGATAATGCATCTATGTAGGAATATTTAAAAATAAAAGAACTCAACTAATTTTCCATTTTAGAATCTTAACAATCTTTTGAGAAAAAAGTGATTTTTTAATCCCAACGAGTTTACAAAATGTATCATTTTTGCTACAAAGTCCAACTTTCCCATTATATAATGTAACAATAAGGCCATTTTAGACCATTTGAAAAAGAAAGAATAAAAAATATGTAAAATTCCATGATCCATATCAATAATCTAGGTAAAGGTACTTAGTGTATTCCTATAGAGTGCAAATTCATACAAGAAAATGATTTTAAGAACTCGATTAGGCATCTCCATTGACTATTTATAAATGATCATCATATAATTTATTTCCATTGTTATATATTTATCAATTATATATGTTTTGGTCTTGTACTTAGGAGAACCAAAAGTTACATTTGAGTTTTTTTTGCTAAATAAGAAATTATCCATTAATCATAAAATAGCCGAAGCCATTACAATCAAAAGATAAAAAGAAAATATAAGAAAATAAAAGTTATACAATGGTGGAAACCACCATGATAACAGATAAAAGTCAACACCCCAGACTAGGTAAACACTACAAACATTAGAAAAAATAAATACATAATAAAATTCTTCGCAACATCTTCTCCAAAATCCGTGAACAACAGTAGCAAGCTCAGTTCCAACACCTTTCTTAGAAATCAACAATCTACGAGACCATGGGCATATCAACCGTCCCATGGATTGTCTCGGAAAGATGAAGAAAACTGAGGAAGGGTCCAGAACAACTCCGCGTTTAGAGAGAAACTCCAAATCTAGAAGGATCTGAAGTAGATATTGCATCTGAGTCTTGAGTCTTGAATCAGAATACCTTGAAAAAATTTCATCACGATTAACGGCAAAAGGAGGGGATGAAGACACCAAAAGTAAAAGAAAGATAGCTAGATCCAACAAGCCATGGAAGTTAAGAAATGAAGAAACTTCAAGAGGAAAAAATGGAGAAAAAAGAGAGACAAAAATGGTAAGTTGCATTTGAGTTGCACACCAGACATATGTGATGAGCTTCTACCTGAAGAGTGCCTCGTGAAAAGGGATCTCCTACTTCAAACTACATCTTGAAGGAAAAGCTACCTTGAGAAAGACTTCCCTTTCTCAGGTATGTATTTACACAAAGGGTTTCTAATATTATTTGACCCTCTATTTTGTTACTTTCATTAGACACAATTTTATAAATATATATAAGTGTGGTTGGCAGAGAAGAGGTGTTGCTGAAAAAGATAAAAATCTAGTGTGGTTGGTGTACAAGTCAAGCAAATAAGGAGGATTAAATCTAGAAGGTTGAATTGGAAGGGTGGAGGATTGATCCGCTACGTTTCGGGTGCATGGATCCAGAGGTGCATCAAGTGTCCTAAACCAGAGTGGGTTTGGTGGACTTTGAACGTTGAGCTGTTTGTTCCGTTATTGGTGTTGCCGTGTCTAACCGTTGATCAAAGTTGACTAAACTCATCTTAGTCAAATTCCCCTTAATTCAACGTGCTGATTTGAAGGTTCAAGTGCAAAGCAGTGGATTTGTGCATGGGGCATCTGGGACGCGGAGCGTACTGGTTGGAGATTGGGTGAATACGTGCCAGGGTGGAGATTGTTGAGTTTTGGCCCATATTCACTGGAGTACTAATTAGATATCAATTAGGTTAAGAAGTAGTAATTAGGTAAATTACTAATTAGGTGGATTCCTAATTGGATACTAATTAGGTTAAGAATTAGTGATTAGGTGAATTACTAATTATGTGAACTCCTAATCCATTTAGCAAAAGGTTTACTACTCCTATATATATGTGCCTCTTATATGGTTTGGAGTAGTAAGGCGGGGAGAGCTAATGGGTTGGAGGAATCTCCCTTGTATTATTGGTTATCCATTATAATGAGAGTATGAGCTCGCCTTACCCGTGGATGTAGTCAGTTGACCGAACCACGTAAATCGTAGTGTCCCTTTACCGCTTACCTTCTTTAGATTTGCTTGTGTGCTAGAATTGGGAGGGGATTATTTCCTAACACCTATCTCTAAGGAGCTTTATGCCAAGAGCATATCTAGCTTCACCCATATCTTTCATACTAAACTCACTAGATAACTGAACCATCGTAGATGATAACACCCCTACATCATTTCCTATGAGTAGAATGTCATCGACATACAAGACTAAAAATGATACTTTGTCACCAACAAATTTCTTATAGATGTAAGGTTCATCTTAGTTTTGAATAAATCCATATGACTTATCTTCTTTAGCTTGCATACTAGATGTTCTTGACCTTCATCAATGAAACTGAGAGCCTGCTCCTTAAGATAATAAAATTTTCCATCTCTCACTCCTCTGGTATATCCGATGAAATAACACAATTCTTACTTTGGTTCCAACTTACCTCCTTTAATTAGTATATAGGTTGGACATCCCCAAATCTTAAGATGTTCTAGATTTGGCTTTCGCCCGGTCCATATCATAGAGGGAGTCTTAGTTATTGATTTGACATGTGCCATATTCAAAATATACATAGTAATTTTTAGGGCATATCCACAGAAGGATATATGAAGATTAACATGAGCTATCATGCTTCTGATCATCTCCGAAAATGTTCCGTTCCTCCTTTCTGATAAACCATTTTGCTGGGGAGTACCTAGTTTAATCAAGTGAGAAATTATTCCACGCTCCATTAAGTAGTCCAGAAATTCGCGAGATAGATACCTCACACTTTTTTTAATGTTTCTTCCATATCATTTGGCAAATCTAAGATATGTTTGGACTTTATGATCAAGTTGGTAGCATAAATTTACACATTCCTTCCAACTTGGAGCTCAAATTCGGCGTTTATCATTTGTTGAAAATCGACCTCAACGTTCTTGAGGCCGAAAGGCATTATTTGGAAGCAATAATTTCCATCCTCAGTTGTAAATGACGTCTTGGCCATATCCTCGACCTGGTATCCCTTATGTGCATCAAGGATGCTTATCCGTAAATTTTCAGCTACTAAATCAACAAGTTGGCATTACTTTTGAAGAAGGTAAGACATTTTGGGAGTAGCATTGTTGACATGTGGGCTTTGTGGTATGGGGTAGTTCATGCTTATGCTCGGTCACCTAGCTGGGTATCATTATAAGGTCCTTTGGTTGGAAGGCAAAGATGTCCTTATATTCTTTCAATAGCTCAACCACATTCATGTGTACTATTAAACACTACAAGCACTAATAATTACCTTTTTACTATTGTTTAATCGATCAAGTTGTATGAATAAAGATAAAAATAAAATAGTAGTAAACTATAAAAGAAATAAATTATTTTTAAGAATTGAGATGAGAAGGGATACTTGAACAAGAATTCCCTAGACATATCTATACATGAACCATGTGGATTAATTCAAAAGAACTTATTTTTAACCAGTGAAAAATCCAATAATGAAGGTTTAATAATTTTCAACAATTTAAAGTTCCTACATTTGAGATGATTAATTGAAATTTCTTTCGTAATTATAACCCCCAAAGATGAATTGATATTTGTGAATTCCCGTATTAGGTTTGACCTAATCCCTAAGATTTATGTAAATTATATTTCTAGAAAACCAGGAAGATGAGAATAATTTATTTATAATAATGAGTTAATAACTATTTATAGCACTAAACTATTTACGAATTTCTCTTTATAGTACTAAACTATTTTTTTTATCTAAATATGTCACTAAACTATTTACGTTTATCAAAAAATATACAACCACCCATTTTTTGGGTGTTTTCCGGCCAGCGATGTCACGTGAGTTGCTTCGGAACATGAACAATGACGGAAAGGAAAAGAAATCTTGGAAACGTCGGGCGATAACTGCTTAATTTGTTGTTGCAAGGGCAAACGGGTCTGTCAAATTAAGCAGTTATGACCCGACGTTTCCAATATTTCTTTTCCTTTTCGCCTTTGTTCATGTTCTGAAGCAACTCACGTGACATCGCTGACCCGGAAAACACCCAAAAAATGGGTGGTTGTATATTTTTTGATAAACGTAAATAGTTGAGTGACATATTTAGATAAAAAAATAGTTTAGTACCATAAAGAGAAATTCGTAAATAGTTTAGTGCTATAAATAGTTTATTTTTTTACTTTCTTAATTTTCACTACATGTTTTAAAAGTCTTACATTAAGAAGTGCAGTAGTACTAAAATAGTTTGACAACTTTATGTATATAGCTGGAGTAGCTCAGTTGGTTAGAGCGTGTGGCTGTTAACAACAAGGTCGGAGGTTCAAGCCCTCCTTCTAGCGTTGTAATATTTTTTGTCTATTTTCTGAAAACACAAAATTTGCCACAATTCACTACCCTTTCAAAACATTTCTCTAAACATAAAATTTTCATTTTCCAACACAAAATATTCACTATAATCTCCCTACCCTCTTTTTCCTAAAAAGCAAAAAACGAGAATAATATCTGAATCGAATTCGAGCCATCTTGCATGGCTCGAATATTTTTAAAATGTTAAAACAATTTAAAAAATACATTTATACTCTTCGAATTCAAACTTCATCAAAACTTTATTATGCGATGATCTATTTAAATTCTTCATTTTTCAATTCCAAACAAAAAAATCAAAGATGAATTAATGCTATATAAAAATTAATACAACACAATGAAAACGCATAATAAACATCAAAATAGGGTTCAATATGAATAATCAAAATCTCGAAAATTTAACACATATACAAGTCTAGGGTTCATCTCATTCAAGTAATAGAAATTTAGCTATTCATAATGATAGAATTAACAAAAGAATTTATTGAAAGCGATAAAGGAAAAAAACTCATTCTCATGAAAGATTCAATCTTCAATATTGTCTTCGTCTTCAAACCATCAATGATGGCGAGTTTCCCCTTGTAGAACTTGGTTGAAGAGAGCCTCCAATAATTCCGTAACAAAAAATTTAGGTCGAGAATAATTATTGTAAAAGATGTATGATATTTGGATGTATAAAAGTCGGATTATTTGATCGAAGTTCAAGGGGTATTTATAGTGCTAAGACTCTTAATAGCTTTTGCAAATAATAAAAGTTAAAAGGAATTAAAAATCTAAGAGGAAAGTCCAAAAAATCTTATGGTTGAATCTAATAGGAAGGTCCCAAAAATCTAAAAGAAAAGTCCCAAAAATCTCATGGTTGACCATATTTTCAGCTCTGACTCGAGTTGACCAGAAGATAACTTTTCAGATTTTACAATTCAGTCCCACAATTTTCCAATCAAGTTTCATAATTTGCAATTCCGTTCTCCAAACGTCTTATTAGCTCATAATTTGCATTGTTTACACCCCTCTTTTTTTTCTTTTTCTTTTTTTATATATCTATTATACTATGTTCGGATAAAAAATGTGCTAGTGACAAGTGTCAATGGTCATTTTATATGCACTTGAACCGATTAATTAAAAAGGAAGAAAAGAAAAAGTGATACATGCACTTGATTGTGTAAATTTTCATTACTATTCTGATTTTATTTTAATATTTTTTTTATGGATAAGTGATTTTCTTTAATCATTAAAAATTACTTCATTTTTTCTAAGATTGAACCAATACTAACTTTACGAGAATTAGCAAGGAAGATAACATCATTTTTTTTTAATTTTTTTTTGAGCAGTAAAACATAAATATCATTAACCAATATCATATAGTACATTTGGTAGGAGAAAATCTGGTGGGTCTCCAAACCATTGACTGGAAGCTCTAAGCTTCATTGTGTGTTTTGCCAATTTATCAGCAGTACGATTGCAAGAACTGTGCGCAAAAATTAAATTGGCTATTCTTCCCCCTAACAGATTTTGAATTTGACTAACAATGTGGCCTAATGGGGAAAGATCCTCCTCGAATTGATGGATTTGGTTGACAAGTGATTGTGGCATAATGTCTAAAGCGAACCGAATTCCTTCCAATAGAGCTATTGCCTCTGTGTATTCAGGACTGGAAGATTGAGAAATAAACTTTGCCGCTCCTGCTATAAATCTACCTTCATGATTACGTATGATAATGCCTAGACCTCCCTCATGATTAGACCAAACTCCATCAACATTGAGCTTGAGGAGCCCTTCATCAGGGGGCTCCCATTTAAAATTTGATGGTTGTTTTGCACCTGCTTGTGTATTCTCTTTTTCGGATGGTGCAAACAGTGGTGCTTTCCCCTTTAACATGTATTTTATTCTGTCAGAGTTGGGTAAAAACTGGCGAACGCCTGATGGCCCTGAGGATGATAGGTGAATATTACTATATTCAGCGGCATTGACCATAGCAAGATTCGCTACTTCCTCTGGAGGTCTTCGGGTGCCTTAAAAAACAGTCTTATTCTGGTTACACCATATATGCCATGTAATGTGAGCGAAAGGAGAAGAGTAATCCTTGCTATCTGCCAGGATAGGTATCAGACTATATGGGAAGATATCCTTTTTAATTATGGCTTGGATGTCAAAACTAGTGTGATTCCATACATCCAAAGCTGTTGGGCATGTAAAAAGAGCATGTGCTTCAGTTTCAACCTCATCTTGGCAAATAGGGCATTGCGAGTTTATGGTATGTATCCGTTTTGACAAGTTTTTACAAGTTGGTAAGATTCCTTGGAAGATTTTCCAAATAAAGACTTGCAACTTTGGGGGAATAGATAAGTTCCAAATACCATTCCAGTGGTTCTCAGCCTTTTCCTTGGAGGTGGAAGGGTTATTCTGTTTCCCAGTGCTGATATCGACTTGTAGGTGATATCCGGACTTGACAGAGTATAGTCCATTTTTTGTGTATCCCCATACAAGACGGTCAGGCGGCCAAGTATCACAAAGTGGTACCTTAAGAATTTCATCCCTCTCATAAGATGAGAAGAACTCATTAAGCATATTCATATCCCATGTACCTCTTTGGTGATCAATGAGGCTAGAGACTGGCATCATTTTTTTGAACAGATCCATATTAGTTGGGGCGATGAGTTTAAAGGTACTTGGGGTGGTTAACCATTTGTTCCCCCAAACATTTACCCTTGAACCATTACCAATCCTCCATGTTAAACCAGCTTCAAGAAGGTCCCTTCCTTTTAGAATTCCTTGCCACACTATTGAGGTTCTCCCTCTAAGCGGAACATATATGAATCTATCAAGAGGGAAATACTTTGCCTGTAATACTCTGGAACATAGAGAAAAATGTTGATGTACAATATGCCAGCCTTGTTTTGCCACCAACGCTTTGTTAAAAGCTTCTAGGTCTCGAAACCCGAGTCCTCCTTGATTTTTTGGCTTGTAGAGTGTAGTCCAGGCTTTCCAACATATTTTCCTGTGTTTTTCATCTCCTCCCCAGAGAAAATTTCTCATCATGCTTGTGATGGAGTCAATTGTAGATTTATTCAAAATGAAACAAGACATTACATACGTTGGAATTGCCTGAATCATATATTTAATCAGTACAACCCGGGCCTCAAATGATAGCGTTTTTTCTTTCCAATTGCTCAACTTTTTCCAAATTTTGTCCACAACAAACTGAAAAGTTTTTTTTTTATCGTCTTGTAATATAAGGCAGACCAAGGTACTTTCCTTTTCCATCTTCCTCAGGAATATGGAGAATAGAGAAAGCAAGCTCCTTAATGTCATCGGGAGTGCCTTTACTATATAACAGGTTGGACTTGTCATAATTAATTAATTGACCAGAGCATACTTCATAGGTTCCCAATATATCTTTTAGTTGACAAAGGTACTCATGCCAAATTTGAATCCTGTTAGGAGCCCTCGTTCTTCTGCGGAGCGTACAAGCGCAGAGAGTCCTGCTGTGCAGATGAGGAATAGGAAAGGGGAAATGGGAAATGGGGTCTCCCTGCCTAATGCTCCTAGTTAGTGTGAAATATCTTGTTGGTGTTCCATTTAGCAAAATGGAGTAGCGCATTGTTCTGATACAATTCATTATAAGAGAGGATTTTTGGTGGAAAATCCATGCACGCCATTACCATTTCAAGATAATTCCATTCCACTCGATCGAAAGCTTTGCTCATATCTAGCTTGAGGGTCAACTGGTGAGAGTTATTAGGTTGGATAGTTTGGAGGCTATGGAATACTTCAAAAGCGACAATAGCATTATCCGTTATGAGTCTTTTTTTCAAAAATTCGCTCTGGGCTTCGTCAATTATGGAATTCATAACGGGCTTGAGTCGATTGGTTAAAACTTTTGATATGAGCTTATAGAGGACATTGCACAGGCTAATAGGCCGAAAATGCGTCATGGAAATAGGCTTTTTAATCTTGGGGATAAGAGCAATGTGCGTGGAATTTATAGCTGCTACACTATTGCCGTTATTTAAAACCCCCAGGACTAAACTAGTCACTGAATCTCCTAGTATATGCCATAGTTTCTGTACAAAGAGGACATGCATTCCATCAGGGCCTGGTGCTTTATGTGGATGCATTTGCTTAAGCGCTCTCATTACTTCTTCCTGAGTAAAAAGTCGCTCAAGAGCATCAGTTTCACTGGGGCTTAGTTTATTAGTGAGCAGATAAGGCGCGAGACTTGCTCAGCCAGAGTTTGCTAAAAAACAGTTTTTCAAAAAAATCAATAGCTACTTACTCGATCTCTTCATCCTCAGTCTTGAGTGAGCCGTCAGGACCCACTATTTCCTCAATGTAGTTTTTCTCCTTTCGTTGTGATGCTTTATTGTGGAAGTAAGCTGTGTTACGATCTCCTTCAGCTAACCAAGTTGCTCGACTTCAAGCTTTCCAGTAGCTTTCGTGAAGCTCTTGGATTTTTTCCAATTCTTGGGAGATTTCAAGCTCCTTAGCAAGAGAATATTGTGGAAGTCCACGAATTTTTTGAAGTGCTTCTAATTCATTTTGCTTAAAAAGAGAGTTTTTTCTCTAGGTCGCCCACAACTTTTCTGCTCCATTCTAATAGGTTATCACGAAAATTTGAGAGAGCCAAACTAAGTCCTTCAACTGTGATAGGCATATTCCAAGAATTCTGGTTCCTTGAACCAAAGGGGTTCAAAGCGAGGGGGCCTTAGTTTATTGTTATTTTTCTTTTTCCGTTTCTTTCGTGTAGGCAAGGCAAGTAAAATAGGGAGATGGTCACTGTCTTTGGTGGCGAGATGCTGAACGGTCATTTGTGGAAAAAGATTTTGCCATTAAGAATTGGCAAGTCCCCTATCAAGGCGAACAAAAACTTCGCCAGCTTTATCACGGAAATTATACCAAGTGAATGGACTACCAACATATCCCAAGTCATTTAAGCCACAAATAGCTATTGCTTCACGAAAATTATTGATTTTCTTTTGACTTCGTTGAAAAAAACCAGTTTTTTCTTCATGACTTAGGATTTCATTAAAATCGCCAATACATAGCCATGGAAGATCATATAAAGAAGAAAGTCTTTTAAGAAGTTCCCATGAGTGAACGCGCATTGCTGCTTCTAGATTTCCGTAAAAACCTGTAAAGCGCCATTTTTGATTTTTTTCAATAGACGTAATACAAGAATCTATATGCCCATCTGAATAAGATAAAATATCCAGCTTTATTGAAGAGTTCCAAAACAAACATAATCCATCACTAAGGCCTTTTCGGCTTACAGGAAAATAAAAAGAAAAACCTAATTTATTACGAACAAAATCCATTGAACGAGCCAAAGATTTTGTTTCAGATAAAAAAAACGATAGCTGGATTGTGCACTTGACATAAGCGCACTAATTCCTGAATTGTCTTGGAATTATTAATTCCTCGACAATTCCATGCGAGGTAATTCATGGACCTTGGTGGGGCCGCTTGACGACCGCCGCCTTACCCTGATTATCGGCAGGAGCCCCCGAAAAGAGTTCTTCTAAAGCAAGAAAATCATCAGCCATATACAGATCATCAAAATCATCATTTATCTGCGAAGATTTATACTTCCAGTTTGGTGAAAAAATCAGACTCTTCAGCTTTTACTTCATAATAATTAAGTCCAAATTGATAAAGATCACAGCCTGCATCAAAATCTGATGGTCCATCATTTATCAGCCCAATACTGAGTGGGTATGCGTCGACTGGTCCAGAGACAATTTCCAGCCTAATATCAGTCTCGGTTGGTGTAGGTCCAATTTCCTTGTCATTTTGAAACAACTTCGGGCCTGAATTTTGCCCAGTCATTTCCTCCACTCCAAATAACTTTGGTTGGCCAGAATTTTCAATTAGCCCACTAGCAGAAAGAACCCGTTTTTGGCTTGTTGGTCCACGAGTAGAATTTTTCTCAATTTTTTCCAAACCCCAGTCCGTCACCTCCTTCTTCTTGTTCTGTCCGTCAGCCTCAGTCTTACCTGCATCCCATCGCCGCCAAGCGGGTTCCCGCCTGCCTCGATCTTGCTTTTTTGAGACCGGCGAGCCGCCTGCACTTCCGACTGCGTTTCTTTTCCGGTTGTCCTTTCCCGTTCCTGACGTTTCTCCGAGAGATATATGTCCTCCCCTTCGCCGTGGATTCCCATGCCCATTCCTAACTCGACTCGGGTGTTTAATATGCCCACCCCTTCTCCGTTCATTCTTAGTGCTGTCAAAGTGGGCCGAAGCCAGCTGACCGGCCCGCTCCGCCGCTGACCGAACCGGGTATGGACTTAGGAAATATTGATCAGCAAAAATGCGGGCTATTTAGCCCGCGGCCCGTGCGGGCGGATGGCGGGCCGCCCATGGGCTTTTTTTTAAAAAAAAAAAAGTATACATATTATATATAATATTTTTTGGAAAAGTATATATATTATATATAATATGGTATATATTAACATATTTCCTACTCGGTTGATGGTAAAAAAAAAGTATACATATTATATATAATATGGTATAGTATTGCGTTTTATCTTTTGATTGTAATGGCCTTGACTATTTTATGATTAATGGGTAAATCTTTATTTAACGAAAAAAAAATTTTGAGTGGGCCCACGGGCTTTGTGTGGTGCGGGTATGGGCATGTGTTTCAATGATCCGCAAAAAATGAGCCCGCACAGTTTTGAAATAAGCCCGCGCGGGTTTGACTGGACCGGCCCGCCCCGCCCCGTTTCACAGTACTATTCATTCTGCCGCCTGTCAGCTGTCTGTCATAGCCGCTCCCATTAGTTTCTCTCCCTCCCCGAAACCTAACCTCTGCTTCACTGGTTGCCTCTCTTCCTTCCCAACCATTTTCCCTTTCCCTTTTCTGTCTTCTTCCTCTGTCACTGCCCCAATTTCTAGTCTACCATCCTTAGTGCTTGTATCAGTGTTACCCAGATTGTCTACAAATGGCATAATGGCGCGTTCATCAATCGCCACCATAGGTATGTTATCATTAAAATGAACAGTATGATTTGGCTTTGAATTTGGGAGCCGGGATGCTTTCAAAGTTACTTCATAATTGAAATTGCTGCGATTAATAGATCTAACTCCCTGTGGCAATTCCGGACATGTAATGGGGACATGGTCTAGCATACCACAATGGTTGCAAAAACTTGATAATCGTTCATACTTGAAGATTCCTTCAAAAGTTCCGATGTTAGGCGCTTTGCCAATGAAAGCTCGGCGAAGCGGCTCAGTTACATCAACATCAATGCGGAAACGGTAAAACCAAATCCCCTCCCCTGTCTCCATTAGTTCCATAGTGGTACAATTTTCCAAGGTTTTTGCGATTCGAATTCCCATTTCCTTTGTCAGTACTATCCCTGTCTTAAAAAACAATTGTACCCAGAAAGGGCACTTGGTGAAGTCTGACTCAGTAACATGTTTGAAAAATGGAATTTTTTTGGTTACCAACAGAACATTATCAAAGCACCAAGGCCCGTTATTGACCACATTGTCAACATCTTTTTCACTTGGGACGAAAAAACGGTAAGTGTTTTTTGCAAGTTTTTGGTAGGTTGCTTTACATTTCCATGAGCGTTCAAGCGTGGTAGTAAAAAACCTCGGCAGATGATCGCTAACACGAATGAAACGGCCGACCAAAGATGCTTCAGTTCCTCCTTGGACATACTCTTCTTTGAAAACCGTGGTTTCCTTCTCAATCCCGTGGAGGGTGAAGTGTTGCAATCCATAGGTGAGTTTAGTTGCGGAAAAACAAAGACATCAAGTTTGAATAGGGATTTCTCAATGTTGGAGTGAGCAGAAAAACTATGAGAAGCCGTTTATAATATGGCCTTCTTCTAGAGAAACAAAGGGATTTTAGTAATCCCAGCACCAAATCCCTTGAAATTTGGAGAGAATGGCTTAAAATTGCCATAGGTTGATCCAGAAAACGTGTAGTTGATAAAATGTTCCCTTGTATTGTTGTTTGTAAATTTTTATTAATTGTTAATTGGTTCAAGATAAGATCAAATTCTTGCAAGGTTTTTTTTTTTGTTTTTTTTTTTTTGAGAAAAAAATCAAATTCTTGCAAGTTGCAATCATAAATTAAAACGATGATAAACATAAAAGCCTGCGAAAATTTAAGACCAATAGAAAGGTACTAAATTAGTATCCGATTGACTTAAATAATTTTCAGTTACTCGTCTAGAGATCTTCCTAATTTCTAGCCGATATTACATTTCAACTATTAAAAATTAAAAGGGGCAAAAAAGCGTGTCTCATTCTGTATCCTTACGAATAGATATTTGTCACGTGTATTTTTTTTTTTCCTGTAGGTTCCACTATTTCTTATAGGTTATAATTTTTTAATTAAAAATTTAATACATGTTATTTACTTATTAATGGAACAGGGAAAGGGATACCGAATGGGGAGAGAAGATTCCTAACTATAGAAAGCTATTAAATTAGTATCATATTGACTTGAATAATTTTCAGTTACTCTTCTAGAGATCTTCCTAATTTCTAGCCGATAATTCATTTAAACCATGAAAAATTAAAAGGCTGAGCAACTCTTAGCCATCAAAAATCCTTTTCCTCAGCAATTGTTTTTTTCTCTCTCTATAAAATAACGTATTTAGATCATCTTCCTTAATAAAATTGAAGTGATCCCCTTCCCTCAAACTTGTCTTTGCAAGTTCTTCTGACCCTTTTTAGCTCTTGAAAGAACAAGAAATGGCTAAGGTTGCCACACTTTGCTTGATTCCTCTCCTCAATTTCTTGACGTTGTCACATCAGTCTCTTGCCCGCGACTCAACCATATTAGACATCGTTTCACCTCCGCAGAATCCCTCGGGAACTAAAGCCGTGGTATTCTTTTCGTACACATTTTTATATATTTTTTTTCTTTTTGTTAGGGGTGTGCTTGGATAATGTTTGGTTTGGGTTTGGGTTTGGTTTGGTCTCACTTTTGGCGGAAAATGCTCAAAATTTGGCCTCTAAAATAGGCGGGAGCAATTCAAATTCAAATTTTTTTCTTTAAATAATCGTTCAATTCCAAATTTTGGCCTCTAAAATTGTCGGGAAATGTTCAAATTCCAAATTTTTGATACCAAAATTTGAAATTGGACGATTATTTGAAAAAAAAAATTTTGAATTTAAATTTCTCCCGCCTATTTTAGAGGCCAAATTTTGAGCATTTCCCGCCAAAAGTGAGACCAAATCAAACCCAAACCAAACCTTATCCAAGCACACCTTAGATTTGGATGATGCGTGTATGGTTGAATAATTTAAAATAAAATAACTCAAGTAATTTTCCATTGAAGAATCTTAACAATCTTTAGAAACAAAATTGAATTATAACCTACGAGTTTACAAAGTGTATCAGATTTTGCAACGAAAATCTCACTTTCCTAATCACATTAGAACCTATGCAAAATAGAATATTTTGTTTCGATTTCCATTTGTTTAATTTCAGTGACCGTTTTAACCATCATTTTCATTGAACTGGTAATGATTCACAACGTATTTGATTTTATATAGTGACGGTGAAACTTAATTAATAACAGTCTGATGTCAATTTTACACTCCGTGTAATTTTTACCGGTAAAAATCGTCCTTGTATTCAACCAATTAAAATTTACTATGTGGACATTTCTTCCCCTTATATATACACTTGACGAATAGTGATTAATTAACTACATGAATGAGGACATACACGAGACAAATGATTTTTTGCCTTTTTTTTTTTAACTTAATTTCTATATGACTCTCCAATACCTCTCATTAACTAAAGTTTGTTAAAAAAAAAAAAATCAAACTAATTATTCTCTCATGATATAGTGTAACTCTAAGGCCATTTTAGATAATTTAGAAAAGGAGATTTATAAATGACCATCTTATTTGTTTGTCTTGTAATATATGTATCGATTGTAAAAGGAGTAATTAAAAGTTCTTTTGGGACTACAAAGACATACCAGAATTACGACTTTTGTGATGGGATTCCACTTGAAGACTTTTAGATTTGGATGATGCATGTATGGTTGAATAATTGAAAAATAAAATAACTCAAGTAATTTTTCATTGCAGAATCTTAACAATCAACAGAAACAAAATTCAATTAAAACCAACGAGTTTACAAAGTGTTTCATATTTTAATACAAAATCTCACTTTCCTGATCACATTAGAACCTATGCACGTGATATAATATTGTTAAATTAGAATTATTTTATTTCCAATTCCATTTGTTTCATATCTATGACATTTTTACCTATCATTTTCTTTGAGCTAGTAATGATTTATAATGTATTTCATTTTATTTGTGGAAGGTGCAACTTCACTAATAACAGACTGGTGTCACTTTTATACTGCATGTAGTTTTGTACTTACTCGATTGGGCATTTTCATTGACTATTTATAAAATGATTTGTGGAAGGTGCAACTTCACTAATAACAGACTGGTGTTTCTTTTATACTGCATGTACTTTTGTACTTACTCGATTGGGCATTTGTTTGTCTTGTAATATGTGTATCAATTATATAAGTTTTCTTTTTGTACATAGGAGAACCAAAAGTTCTTTTGAATGGACACACCAGCAATACCAGACTTTCAAGATTTATGTGATGGGATTCCACTTGAAGAGTGCATTATGAAAAGGGATCCTACATCAAACCTACATTAATAGCATGCACACACAGAAAGAAAATAAGCCTTGAGAAATAATTTCCTTTCTCAGGTATGTATTTACACGAAGGGTTTCTAATATTATTTGACCCTCTATTTTGTTACTTCCATTTGACACAGTTTTATAACTTGCTATAAGTTGGTTTAGCATATATAGGAAGTACGTATCGTGTATATTTTTCCTTTTGACTATCCTCTCTACTAATATGGATAGTATTTGTGTGTATTATGGACTTGATATTGATCATATAAAAATACTTTTGGTTGCATTCAAGAATATATACCTTATATCATTTATAATGTTTATATTTTTCATTCTTAAGAGAAATTCACACACTATTATAGATGTAATATGAAAAGGAGTTGGTGTTATTGTATTTTGTAAGTACAATCAGTGTCGTCTCAATCATTTTGGAGGCCTTGTGCCGAATTTTAAATTAAGACCCTATATAACCTAAAAAAGAATAACTTTTATGAAAATATATCAAAAAAATCATTGCAGTTGTATTGTAGTTTTTTGTCTTCAAAATGTAATCAAAAGTTCTGGAATACGAAGAAGGAAAATAAATTAAAGTTATTTGACTAGTGGTAGCCATGTGAAAAGATGAGGGAATAAAATTGGAGTGGAAAGGGAAGGTAATAATTAAGTAAATAAGATGCATCGTTGAAGTGATTCTGATTTAGTTGAAAAAGAAATAGTATAAATCATCATATTAACTATTGAGTCCGAGAGGCCTAAATTTCAAAAATATTACATAAGTTTTTTTGTAAAAAAATAAATATATATAGTAAAAAAATTGGGCTCCGAATTTTTAAGAGCCCTGTGTGATCGAGCACCTGACACTCCCTATTAGCCGCCCCTGAGTATAAGGAGGGAGAGATATTCGAAGAGAGAAGACAAGATATCTTTAAACAAGAAGTTTGGATTTTTTTTTTTTGAAAAGAAAATAATATCATTAATAGATATTAGAAACTACATGAGGGAGGTGGAATTCCAATGGATCCCCTACCCTTTGAAATGAGGCATCAAGCCTTAGAAAAATCCCGCCTAACCAATGAGTCGAACATTACAAGACTCGCGGTCATAGAAAAATCTAGAGAATAAGTGCCCTATAGTACAAAATTCTATGACCATACAACCAGACACTACTACCAAAAAAGCAATAGCAAAATCGAGATCACGCACAAAACCGGAGGCCTTCCACAACTTCCGAGTTCTTGTCTCGCAAACTTTCAAAACACGTAAAATTAGGGAGTGAGATCACCGAAAACCGGGTAGAGTAGTTGACCAAACTGACCACGCCTGGATACGAACACAATGTCCGCTCACGATCCTCCATTCGAAGTCATGTTGCAATAAAACTCTATCTTGAGGGATGTTTCTCAAAATTTGATACGGCAGACCCCGTTGATTGCTAACATAAAAACTTGAAATAAATCCTAATCCAAAACAAGAAGTAAAGCCTAAGACTATCATGATATTAATCATGAAATTTACAAACGCATTTATTATGAAGAGGAAAAAACTATTAAAAACGCAAACCATTAAGGTGCGCGTTAAAGCGTGAATTGCCCAGGAGTTGTAACACGCCAGACAATTGCAGATCAAATCACTCATGGGTCTTGGCGGGGCCGATATGCGACCTCCACCATACCCCCGAATAACGACGAGAGCCCCCGTTAAAAACAAACCATTAGCCACTCTTGGAGAAAAAGAAACTCCATGATTTTTGGAATTATAAACAAAACAAAGATTTTTAATCAGTTTAAGCAAAAAAATCCCAAGCAGCCAAGTGATTGGCCCAATCGTGACTAGTAGACCAATAATGGAACCAGAGAAACATAAGGTCTATTATGTCTAACCCAATGAGCATAGTAGGCCAATAAAGAATTAGTCAAAACCGGGTTAATTGTTCCCTTTGGCCCAGAGAGCGTGAAATTCCACAAGTTTGCCCACCACTCCCCGGCCCCAAAAATCTGTCCCCAAAAAATAAAATTGTCCCCAGCTTTCCCTGATCCAATCCAAGGCCTAAAACCCTCCGCTCCACCAAAAAATACAGTGATCGGCGCCTCTCTTCTGGGAGCCCAAAGAAACGCCAGCCCACCATGTTCGCTTCCCGGCGTCTCCCCTCTAGCCACTCCCTTCCATAAATTCAGCCTTATCCATCTCCTTTCATTAGAGTTCCCGACCCGAAAAAGCTTCAAAAAAACCATACAATCCGGTGCTACCAATCCGACACAACGACTAACTTGCCGGTCGGACTTCAAAGTCACCTTCTCTCGTACTCTGAACCAAATTATAACGGGACCCCGGATAGGTCCGAAACGAAATCTAGCAGACACGCTCTTTGTACCCTCCAATCTGATACATACTCCGCTACCGGAGGAGAGCCTAATCGTTGACCCAACAACCAGATCGAAAGGAACATATCATTGATTGAGAATGACATCGGGGAGATGAGGAGCGTGGGTCGATGACGTAACTCATCGTCCCGGCTAAAAGACGCGCACAATAGTGGCGTAGAAAACTCTAGAATACTAGGGAGAAATTCCGACATGGTCGGAGCCTCATCAGAGGCGGGAGAATTTCGTGGCATCAGAGGCAGGAGAATTTCTCTCCTTGGGTCAATAGAGAGAATTTCATCCCTATAGGTCCATTCCATGATCACTCTAAATTTATAATGGATTTTTTTTTCTTACTCATTAAAAAAAAAAAAACAAAACGCTTTTAAAAAAAGAATGATAAACGTTGATCACTTTTAAAACTAACATTCTCTGTTTATAAGAACATGGAAAACCTTTTTTTAACAAAACTTTTTCATCCATCCCAAACAAGTTCTTAAATATTTATGAAATCACATAATGCACACAAACTTATACTTTGACTTAATAGTTATATATTCATTAGGAAAATCTTGACTTGAAAGAGCCATTAACCACGAGGATAGGTTACCATAAAATGGTATCTTAACTAATAACAAAACTTATTTTAACTTTTAAAGGTCATACAAAAAACGAGACGTTAAACATACTTTTATTTCTGAACATGAGTCCATTTTGTCATTTCAAACCTGTCAGTTAACTAAAACGGAGAGAGGCGATATAAAAAAAATTAGGGTAAAAAGCGCTCACGCCCCCTAAACTATTCTGTTTTTTAGTTTTTGACCCTTAACTAAAAACGGTTAAGTTTTACCCCTAAACTATTTCGTTTTTTGGTTTTTGACCTTCCATCCATATTCTCCGTTACATCATAACGGAAGTCCAAAAAATGGGGGCATTTTGGGAAAATCATATCATTCATAATAAATATAATTAAGTTTAAGGGAAAAAAGGGCCTTTTAAGATTTTTTTTAGAGGTTGGAATTTACAGTTAGTGGTTGGAGAAGAGGAATGGTACCCGACTTCCGGCTACTGTTCTCACCGGCAACTTCTTCTTTCTCGTCAGAATAATAGGTTTTTTTTTTTATAAAAACAAAAATTTTAGGATCTTATACAGATTGCCCAAAAATGCCCCCATTTTTTGGATTTCCGTTATGATGTAACGGAGAATATGGATGGAAGGTCAAAAACCAAAAAGCGAAATAGTTTAGGGGGTAAAACTTGACCCTTTTTAGTTGAGGGTCAAAAACCAAAAAATAAAATAATTTAGGAGGCGTCAGCGCATTTTACCCAAAAAATTATTCTCGGACGAGCAAGACCAAAAGTTGATCTTGGATAGACTGGGGAAAACAAACATTGGCCTTGAAAGATCATTTTTATAGATTAAAACACTTAGAAATTTACTTATGGGTGTGGTAGTGTTTTAATCTGTAAAACAATTACCATAGTCATAAAAATCTTTAATTTTTACTTTGATTAATTTTTAACTTTGGTAATTGGTTGGTTGACTCAATGAGCCATTACCGTTCGGTCTATAAAATAATTATCATCCTAAAATCAAACAAGTCTTAGAATTTGGTAATTGGTTGGTTGACTCAATGAGCCATTACCGTTCGGTCAATAAAACAATTATCATCCTAAAATCAAACAAGTCTTAGAATCTTTAAAATATACTTCTTTTTATACACTTTAAATGAAGTAAGATTTTCATAAAATTAGAAAAAAAAAACATAAAATAATAAATATCTTTACTGGAAAATTAGATTTTAGCAAAACGGGTGAATAAACAATCTTCGCCAAAATCAATCTTCAACAAACAGTGACGCAGAATGCCGATACCAAAATCCATTTTCAATGTAGGAAAAAATATTCTGTCTTTTACATTAAAAAATTATTAGTTTTAGGGTTTCAAAACTCAAAAACAGTACAAGTCATTCTTTACCTATCACGTAAAAGAATCCATTTTGGGACTCATAAATTCATTAGACGAATTGATCTTCATAAATAAATGTATACAACAGTACTTCATGATATTACAAAATAAACAGTTATCACTTTATATTAAGTCAAATAAATTTAACCATAACTATGAAACCATATATATAAATTTTCTTGTATTTTACAAGAAACATAAAGAAATCTGAACTTAATTTCTTTAGTCTATTACAACTTGAACTTTTTACTGTTTTATTTGTGTTTTCTATGTTTTCATCTTTTGAACCAAATCATACTTTCAATATTTAGGCATGCGAATTGAATCAAATCATTATTGATCGAGTATTGAATATCATCTATCTTTATTCAATAATAATATTCTTTCTCTATAGAATCTTTCATTCTATAACCATAACTAATATGTTTTAATATTTTGCATATCTTATATGACACATTCAATTCCTTTTTCCAAAACTTGCTTGTTAAGGTTAAAAAAACTTTACATAAATATAGTCCTTTTTGTGCTGGACTTTTCTTTTATCCTATATCTCACATTGGGACAATTATGTTCCATCTATAAGGAATGCTACTAATTAAAACGTACAGTTTATTTCTAGAACCTTAACCAAGGTCTTGAGTTTGACATTTCGAATTTGACCATTTTCATCAAATCTCAAATTTTCACTTTAACCAACACTATTTCATTTGGTTGCAAAAGACAGATATTTTAACACTATTCCAATAAACTCAAAATATGGTGAATCAGAACAACATACTTCATTCTCGTCACATATAAACATAAATAATAATGTGACTAAAAACATTACAATTTCAACTTTTAAATTTCTAAATTTCGAAAAACATTCCATCTATTGAATATAAGATAATCAGGCCAAAAATCACAACAACAATGACCATGACATCAAGTTTTGTTCACTGACCATAGCATAGAATGCAAATACGTAATCATATATATTATAAACTCGTCAAAAGTGCCACAGCCCAGTGGGGCTGGCCTCTACTCACGACCGTGAGGTTGCGGGGTTCAACACTCTCTCTCTATATGGGGCCAAATAATTCTCCCTTCTTAGAACGTCTACCTCCTCCTCCTACAAGGCTAATATATATATATATATATATCAATCATAGAATGTGATTCAATACACTACTATTTTACCAAAGAGTAATCTGATTAGCAAGAAATGCATTCCTATAAAGAATGGAGTTAATCAAAATAAGGGAAAGGTACTTCGACTTCGTGATCTGGACGGCGAATGGGTGGACAATCCAAATGTACTTAAGGGAATGGCTACGAAATTTTATCAAGACTTATACACTGCTGACTCCGCAACATTCACAGGTTTAAATGATTTCTCTCTTCCCATATTAAATCATGGTGAAAAAAGATTGTTAAATAGACCTGTTTCCTCCTCTGAGATTTATCAAGCGATTAAACAAATAGGGGCATTTAAGGCACCTGGACCGGATGGGCTACCACCAATATTCTTTCAAAAGTATTGGGAAATTGTGGGTGACGATGTAATTCTATTTGTGAAAGAGGCATTTAAGAATGGGCGCTTCCCGGCAAGTATGAACGAGACGCTAATTACCTTAATACCCAAACAAGAGACACCGGAAACCATGGCTCATTTTCGCCCAATAGCACTTTGTAATGTAGTCGTTAAGTGTATTACAAAGGTGATAGCCAACCTGTTAAAACCACTTATGAATAAATTAGTGGGTGAGCACCAGTGCAGTTTTATCCCCGGGGAGACAAGGTGTCGATAATGTGGTCATTGTTCAGGAAGCAATCCATAGTATGCGTATCAAAAAAGGAAAGAAAGGATGGCTTGCCGCAAAAATAGATCTCGAGAAGGCTTATGATCGCATCAGTTGGAGCTTCTTGAAGAAAATTCTACAGAAAGTCGGATTTAGGAAGGATTTACAAGACCTTATCATGTTTTGTATGTCTTCAGCTACGTTATCGGTTTTATGGAATGGAGAGAAGCTAGCCGCCTTTGCACCACAACGGGGATTGTGACAAGGAGACCCCCTATCACCATATTTGTTTGTATTATGTATGGAGGTTCTTGGTGCCGAAATTGAGAAACAGGTTCAGCAACGAAATTGGAAACCACTTAGTTTAGCTCGAGGCGGACCGTACTTGTCACATGTATTTTTTTGCAGACGATTTATTCTTATTTGGTGAAGCCAGTATTACTCAAGCTGAGGTTATGCAGGAGGTACTCGGTGAATTCTGTTGTCCATCAGGGCAAAAGGTGAATGTAGGGAAATCGAAATTATTTGTATCCAAGAACATGGATCAGGCAGTAGCACGCAGTATTAGTGATAAGTGTGGGATGCCGCTTACGGGTGATGTTGGTAAGTATTTAGGGATTCCAGTGATACACAACAGAGTGGACAAAGGCACTTTTGGGATGGTAGTGGACAAGGTTAGACGGAAGCTGAATGGTTGGAAGGGTAAGCTTATGTCCCGGGCTGCACATAACATTCTCATTAAAACAGTGAGTCGACTATACCAAGTTACTATATGCAAGTGGCTGCATTCCCGAAGAGTACAATTGAGGAGCTGGATAGACTGAACAGGAAGTTTTTATGGGGGGATGACGATAAACAACGCAAACTACATACGCTGGCATGGGAAACAATATGTCAACCATTGGAAGAGGGGGGACTAGGTATCAAGCGCCTTAAGGATGTCAATAATGCCCTGCTATGTAAGTTGGGGTGGCGAATGTTACAAGAACCATATAAACTATGGTCCAAAATTCTTTGGAAGAAGTATGGAAACCTGTTTCGGCATAACAAGAAGCAAAATGTTTCCTTCACCTGGAGAAGTTTGCGGTCTATCAGAGACCTACTTATGGATGAGATTGATTGGGGATTGAAGTCCCCCGAGCAGCTCCAACCGAATGATGGTATTGAACTAGTCTTGAAGAGCACTGGAGGAACATCTTTCCGGCCAGCAGGGATGCAACACCAACGGAGAGTACAATCTTCAGATCATGAAGCATACTGTTGGAAGCGGATTTGGAAGGCTTGTGGTCCACAACGATACAATTTCATTCTTTGGCAAATTCGGCATGACCGGCTACCGTCTGACAGCTTACTCTTTACTCGATACTCAAAAGATGATCCTTTCTGCTCCATCTGTGGGTGTGCTATTGATACAAATCTGCATGCCATACGAGATTGTCCTTGGGCACGTAAAGTATGGAAAGTCATTTTGCAGGTTGATGCAAGGCACGACTTCTGGGACAAGCAAACATCGAAGGCATGGGTGGATGCTTGCTTGAGCGCTACAGGAGCCATTTGCCGTGATGGGTATAATGACATAGATTGGAATATTTTATTCCGAGCTACCGTGGCAACAATCTGGTACTTGAGGAACTAGAGATCACATGATGACAGTGTGACTCTCCCTAATGCTCAATTTATTGCGAGATTGATTAAAGCTAGAAGTATCGAATGGTTGAAGTTGTGGACTGATAGAAAACTTACACTCCAAGATGTCTGTACATATATAGAGTAACAAGTTATAGCATGATTCTTGTAGTTTTCACAGTTTTGTAATCTGTTTTATTCTCAATGAATAAAAGATCCCTTTTTCCGGCAAAAAAAAAAAAAAAAAGAATGGAGTTAATCAGCATATCTTAACCAAATTATGCCTTCGTAAATTGTCACAGAAATAATCTTACATATTCATGAAAAGTCATAATTGCTCATGTTTCATGATCAATCATACCTTTTCATATGGTCTTACCTTTTCAATTGTTCACACATTTTCAAATGAAAATATTATTCACATAATCTTGAAAATTTTCAAACTCTGCCAAGACTCTTAAAGCTTTTTTCCAGTTATGGAGAACGCGTGTAAACGAGGTGCTCTACCAACTGAGCTATAGCCTTTATTGCTTGTGATACATATTTTATTCTGTAGATAAACATGAATCAACGTCATAAATGTTTGATCTGTTTGAGTGATATTGCTTAAATTAATATTGCTTATTTGCTTATAAGTAATATGATATTTATAATCCATCCAGAGAGCGAGTACAATTTGGTTCTCTTTGGGATCATAAATGGCCTATTTAACTCAGCGGTTAGAGTATTGCTTTCATACGGCAAGAGTCATTGGTTCAAATCCAATCAAGCAAAATCCAATTGAAAGAAAAAAAATGAAATAGCAAGGATACAAAACTAATAAAAACCTTAATATTAGACTTGAAATTCGCAGTCTCATTATCTTCATGCCTAAACTAGGTCTCGTATTGCTTACTATATATGTTGCATCTTGTGACATTGTGCCCGAGAATATTTTTAAAACTAAATGTTTTGAAGAACCCCAATCTAGATATTTCTCAATATAATATATATGTTGCATCTTGTGACATTGAGCCCGAGAACCATTTTGAAAAAACTTTTTCTTACTCATTAAAAAAACATTAGCTTTGACATAAAAGGAATCTTAAACGTTGAGCAAAAATATAAAACTAACATTCCCTTTTTATTAGAACATGGAAATTTTTTATTAACACAACGTTTTCCATCCATTACAAACAAGTTCTTAAATCTTTTGAAATCACATGATGCACAAAAACTTATACTTTGGCTCAGTAATTATACATTCATTAGGAAAATATTGACTCCAAAAAAACCTTTTTCACGAGGATACTTTAGCATAAAACGGTACCTTAATAAATAACAAAACTTCTTTTAAACTTTAAAAGTTGTAGAAAACGAGTCGTAAAACATACTTTTAGTTCTGAGCTTGAAGTCAATTTTTGTCATTTCAAACTCGTCAGTTAACTAAAAAACTGAAGGGATTTATGGGTAGAAACTCGTTCTAAACACCCATGAGTCCTCCCCCGAAGGATCCGCTCATACCAAAACGAATCGTCTATGCGTGTGACCCTGTAGGTTCATATTTCAATGGCAATGAAAACATACTTAGTAGTAGTGTGTGTTCATAAATTCCTTTGTCTCGCGATATCCAAATTAAGCGTAAGGCATGGTAGTTGTCACCCTTATAAAGCTTAATTATATTTATGCTCGATGTCCAGGTAGACTGTTCCAACAAACAATGTTTAATAACCACTTTATTAAATACATTTGAGCACGACCATGCATTTAAACCGTCTTTCCCTATCAAGGGGCCCATGGATATATCTCTCTAATAAGAGAGGACAAATTACTTACAATGCCTCTCACATTCAAGCCATTATAGGACACTACATCCGATCATCGGTCGTATTGATTACTCGATTAAAAATAACGTCCGACTGAGTCAAAACGTGGCTCCATTAATGCTAAAATCAATGGAGACATAAGGACTAAGGATTTCAAAATAGTATTGAGGAAATAATATTTATGACTAAGGACCATAAAGTATTACTTCTCTAACGGATCACGTCCGATGTAATATATATCAATACATTGCATCTATGATAAGATTTGTATTCATTACACATGATTAGTAAAACATAATCATCAATCAAACATCATACTAGTTTTATTTCATTGTAAAAAACATTACATAAAACTATGGACAATTAGAATAGTAATTGCATAAGCTAATGAGTTTTACTATCAAATCACACATTTGAAATTCAAAAGCAAAATTAACTATTCAAAAGACATGCTCAAAAAGATATAAAACGTACAACATATGCTAATGGTCGTAGGGCACTACTAACAAAAACAACTTAAAAACAGAGACAGACGAGACCAAAAATTTATTCTTGGACGGGCAAGATCAAAAGTTAGTTTTACAGGGATTGAAGAGAACAAACATTGGCTCAGAAAATCATTATACAGATTAAACACTTAGAACTTTACTTATGGTTGTGGACCTGTGGTAATGTTGGGTTACTCAAACGAATTATTAACCTTTATTTAGATGAAGCAATTACCATATTGAAACTAATCAAGTCTTTAATCTTTAAAATATCTTCTTTTTATACACTAAATAAAGCAAGACTTTCATAATATAACACAACCCCGTCTGAAGATAGGACTATCAAATCAAATTCTAATTGTTAGATCATTCGGATATTCAAAATTCCATCTTATCCTATCTACTAAAATAAAATCTGATCCTTATCTTTTTATTCCCCCCAAAGATGTCTCCGGAACACTATGAACTAGCCACAGCAAAATTGCAGCAGCTATTGGATGAAAAGCTTATTGAGCCCACTTCTTCTTCATGGGCTTCGGAAGCTTTCTATGTTAACAAAAAGTTAGGCACATTTCCGGTAAATCAAATGTTCTTGCAGATTTTCTCAGCAGACCACCAAAGGCAAAACCTCCGAATGCGAAAACTACAATAGTTCCCTGCATTGCCATGTTTCAGAGTCATAATTCTCAAGAATATTTCAACACCATGCCTCGATGGTCGGCACATTCCTCGGCTTCGACACAAATTTCCAACTCCGGTTATGATTTTGTTTTAGAAGACCGGGGAAGTTCGTAATTAATCCATTTTAATCCCAGATTCTAAATGAAGGTCTGTCTAAACAGACTTTTCAAACTCTATTCAATCCAAATAGAAACTAACATTTTCATTACATGTTTTGTGAACAGTAAAAAATCACTCACATTTCTTATCCAAAATATGTTCCAAACTCACATTTATTTCAACATCAACCAATCATTACATTCTTTTCCTACCCTAAATCATTATTTTAGTTTACAGTTTCAACTAAAGTAATGGGCATAAATTGACTGTAATGCTTAATGAATTTAGGAGTAAGTCGACAGTTTAACAAAGAGTGATGGGGCCATGTTGATAGCATCAGCAAAATAATTTTGTTACTTGACAATTTTCCCCACCAATGTTATTATCAACTGAAGTATAATTACAAATCGGTTAAAAAAAACCACTCTCGTTCTTGCGGGTAAGTTGATAGTTTATTATTAGTCATTGGAGTAAGTTAACGGACACAATTAATTTAATGGGAGTTATTTAACAGATTTCCAAATGTAGTTTCACCTAAAGTAATGGCCATGAGTTAATAGTAACGCTTAATTACTACCGAAAAAATCCCATTGGCAGCTCCTTCCCATAAGTATTTCCCCACTGGAAAAATGCCAGACGCCTCACCATTCTCTGGCCCAGCTGCACCAAGCCAGCCAATGTTTTAAACGATAATCCCAGAAGAGCCCAACCCAGCCATGTTTGTCAACCAGCCATGACAGGCCCAACCGAACCCAGAGGAGCCTAGTCCGTTAGGGCCAAGTCCAGTCGAGCCTGATCAAGCCCCTCATGTTCGCTCTCGTCCCCTTCTCGCGGGTCAACTTACGAAATTGCTAACTCACCTAAGAAATTTAATTGTGGACTGCCGTCTCCTCTACGGCCTAGGAAACCTTTTAATCCAAGCCCATTCAACTTTTCTTTACTTGATTCGCGGGCCATCCCCACTCCAGGCCCAATTTCTTTTCCTTTGCTTGGACCATCTGCCCACCAATCAGCTTGGCTTTTCTTACCTTCAGGGGGACACTATGTTCTTATAACCCCTCATTTGACTCCCTTTCCAAGTGGGGATTTGCATGGGCTTGGCCCAGTTTTTCCAGATCAGTCATAACATGGCACCCGGAAAAGTGGGACAAATATTTTTGTCATGCTGAGTCACACTAGATCCCGAAAGCCATAACTGAAGTGGGGACTTCAGTTCAGCTGACGTGGCGACTTTTCCCACGCAGCATTGCCACGTGGCGTAAACGGAAGTCCCAGCTTCAGTTATGGCCCGAGACAAGTGGGACTTCACGTTATGGTCAGCGATGTGTTTGCCCAAAACACTTGGTTTTTTTTCCGGATGTTTTTTTTCGAGGTGTTTGTATTATATATAAACAATATTTGCAAAAACACAATACTTACTAAAAATTGAGCAAGAAAATAAATAAATTGTATATTAATATAAAACAAGCAACGTAATTATCGTAATAATATTTTACAACCGAAAAAAAATTAACATTCTTCGTAACTACAATGAACGAAACGTAAACAACGTAAATGAAAACCTATCTACTGCGACGAGGTGTGTATGGAACGGTGTGTCTCGGGGGCTGGTCGCAGGGAAGTAAAGGCTGCCATCTCTCACCCTGCACGGCGCTACCAAAATTGGTTGAGATGACCTCCGCGCCTTCGTGGTCGATAAATATCCGGTCCTCGGGGTCTATCGGCAACGGAGTCTCGCTCGCTGCATCTCGATGATGTGCAGGCTGCACGAAAGCGTCCCCTCCCGAGTGAAGCCCGATCGTGCCCTGGCACCGAGATCCCCACCCGTCGAAAACTTCAGCTGAAAAAAAGTACCGAGTGATGCAAATTGGTACTCAAAGGGGGTGGGTACGTCGACTGACTGGGAAAGCGTCATGCGTGTCTGGGGACCGTGCTGGGATCTGTCGCCCGGTGCAGCCCAGACTCGGAGGGTCGCCCGCGCTGTCGTTGTCGCCTCGCCGCCATGTCCTCCCACGCGGCCTCCCCTGCGCCTCCGCTGCGTCACCGGTTCGAGCAGGCTCCCTGCCAGTGCGTCACCGGTTCTGAGCAAACGAGACTTCGCCACATCCGCAGCCTCGCGATCTCGCTGGGACGAGGGGCTTCCCGCCGCCACGAAAGCATCTTTGATGGTCTTTGACACCTAGGAGACGAGGGACCTGTAGTGGCTGATTGAGTTGGAGGCCGGCTTATCGACCTCTGTGATTATCAGTCTGCTGGCAGCCTCCTGCAACATTAATTCTCGTGTCAGTATATTATAAACAAGGTAAAGCAATGTAGACAAAAAGAAAAAAAACTTACAATAATGTCCTCGGAAGGCGCGATGGGTTGAATGCCCATCGGGAGTGGGACCCAGCATCCCCTGTTGCGTGGGTTTGTAAGGAGGTGCACGGTAATGCGATTGTACCCATCCATGTACTCACGGGTTGGTAAGATCACATTACCGGGGACCGGGACAGCGTTCGCCAGTGCATCCTATTGGGCATCCCACATGGCTATGTAGTCTTTGTGCTTCTTCGCCCTGGGTTCATATTCGGCCCCGCCATGTGGGTGTGGGACGTCTTCGCCTCTCTGTCGTACCCTCCGCCACCGATGGGAGCTGGTATCACTCTTTGGAACCCGAATTGCCTAGCAACCCGATCCGGCATGTGAAACTCAACCAACTCGAAACACACGAGTGGCGTACGGGCGGCGAGTGGGACGAGAAACCCTCATCAGCGTGAGACCCGAACAGCAATAACTCGATCGGGACATGAGCGTAAAAAAAAATTGTACATTAGCATAAATTAATTGCGCTGTCAGTCGGTCAAGCTGGTCGCGAAACACCGCCAGCTGAGATTTCGGGGTGTTCTTGAAACTCCGGGCGGTGTTCCAACGCGCCCCCAGTACGCTCGGCCGTCCGCGGGAGGTTCATTCATAATCTCTCCCCTGTTCGCGGCGGAGAAATGAAATGCGCTCCCACGCCCACAACCCGGGTACAAACAAACACAGATTAATCATCAAATATTTAAAAATTTGCGAGTAAACAATAAAAAAAAGTCATTAACAATTACACAAACACTGGATCAACAAGCAACGACCGACTATGTCCTTAGAGACGGCTGTGCGAGAGATGCACATCTCGGGCGGTATAGGTACGACAGGACGGCGCTGGCCCAGGAATGCTGGTCATCGGTGAGGTCCCCGTCGCTGATGAGCAAGAGATAGCGCATGTTCCCTCGCTACCCGGACTTATCCGGGAAGAGGAAAGTGGCCATGCAGAGGAAAATCAGGGCCCGGGCCCGCTGGTCAACCGCAAGGTGCGTGGCATCCTCGCCTAGGGGCTCGGAAATGTGGACGTACACCTCTGCAAGCTCGAGGGCGTTACCCTTAATTGACCCGGTGGGGGGCGGAAACCAAGGATATGGTGCACACGCTCAATCCATTGACCCTTGGTCATGTTGTAGTCCTCGTCCCACGTCACCACGTGGCCCCCGGTGGGCAATCCTAGGAGGCAGCCTACGTCCTCTAGGGTGATGGTGACCTCACCGCATCGCAGATGGAATGAGTGCGTCTCGGGGCGCCACCGCTCTACTAATGCGGTGATCAGTGCGTGGTCTATCTTTATCTTACCTATCCGACAACAACCCCCGAAACCTATATCGTCAATGAGATCTAGCACTCTCCGGTTGCCCTCGCGTCGGTATGCCTCAAAAAAATGCCCGTCATAGCTAATGACCTTCAAACCCCTGTCTAGGACTACATCCCCGCCCCAAATCTTAAGTGCTCTATGTGACGTGTGTTTGTTCAACACACTGGGATCGTACGGACCGGGCATAAGGTGGGCAGGAAAAGCCATTTGTAATAAAAACTGTGGGATTTTTATCAATAAAATGTGCGTAGTATAACAATTCGCATTTAAATCATAAGGACATCAAATTCTCAAAAATTGCAATTAAAATACATAAGGATATCAAATTCACATAATTGCAATTCAAGTCCATAAGAATATCAAATTCACATAATTGCAATTACAATGCATAAGGATATCAAATTCACAAAATTGCAATTTTAGTCCGTAAGAATATCAAATTCACATAATTGCAATTACAATACATAAGGATATCACATTCACAAAATTGCAATTTTAGTCCATAAGAATATCAAATTCACATAATTGCAATTACAATACATAAGGATATCACATTCACAAAATTGCAATTTTAGTCCATAAGAATATCAAATTCACAAAAAATACATACATATACAATTCGCAAAAATACATAAATATCAAAACTATATATACAAAATACATTATTAATCTGCAATTGAATTTTAAAACTATATATACAAAAATTACACTTAAATAAAATTAAAAAAAAAAAGTATACCTCCAAATTAAAATTTGGGAGAGAGAGAGATATTGATGGTGGGGAGAGTGAGAGTGACGGTGGGAGGGAGGACCGGCAGCGGCGGACGGACTGGCAGAGGTGGCGCCGGCAGCGGCAGCAGTGGGAGGGAGGGGCTGCAGCGGAGGGGGGTGGTTTTTTTTTTTGGAAAACTTCTCTTGCAAATCGCGGTGGGGGGGAAGAAGAAGGGTTTTTTTTTAAACTGGGAGCCCATAATGGAAGTCACACTTCAGTCCCGGGAGCCATAACGGGAGTGGGACTTCGCTCAGCCACGTGGCAACGCTGCGTGGGAAAAAGCTGCCACGTCGGCCCGAACGAAGGCCCACTTCCGTTATGGGCCCCGGGGACAGTGGGACTTCCGTTATGGACAAAAATGTTTGACCCACTTTTTCGGGTGCCATGTTATGACTGATCTGGAAAAACTGGGCCAAGCCCATGCAAATCCCCTTCCAAGTGCCCCGTTGCGCTGGTCCATAAGAGAATCTCAATTATCTGTTCGCTTGGAGACTATATTTGCTCCAATTAGATGTCAACAATGCATTCTTCATGGTGATTTTCCAGAGAATATTTATATGGAGTCACCACCGGGAATTTCCTTCACCTAGATAAAATCTTTATTACAAGCTCAAGAAGTCTATATATGTGTTAAAACAAGTAGGAAGGAAATGGTTTGGTAAGCTCACCTAAGCACTTTCAAATTTTGGTTTTAGTCAGTCTGCAACGGAATATACCTTATTCATCTATCGGAGAGATAATATATTGGTTGTAATCATTGTTTATATTGAAGGTATTATTCTCACAGGAAACGACATTGAAATATGCCAGAAGTAAAAAAGTACTTAAATTTCAAATTTATAATAAAAAATCTTGGAGTTCTCAAGTACTTTTTAGGCATAGAAGTAGCACATTCTCTCAAATATTTATTTTTGTGTAAAAAAAAATTATATTGTTGACATTCTAACAAAATGTGATTTATCTGATTCACGGCCATATTCTACAATAATGGAGACACAACTCAAGTTGACAACTGAGAATGATGGTGGAAAGTTAATCAGATATTCAGGGCGATATATGCTATGAATGAGGCGATTACTTTATCTAACCATAATGAGGCCCGACATCACTTATGCAATTCATAATCTTAGCCAATTCATGCAAAATCCAGGGGAAAGACATACGGATACTACACCTAGAGTTGTTCGTTATATTAAGGGCAACACGGGAGAATGAATTTTTCTACTTATAAACAATCTTAATGCAAGGTTAGTGACTTATTGTGATTCTGATTGGGTCGTACCCAAAACTTGGAGGTCTGTTATAATCTACTTTGTTCGATTAGGAAACACTCCTATTTGTTGGCGATCCAAGAAACAACAAATTATCTCTCGATCTTCAGGTAAAGTAAAATACAGAGCTATGGCAAATGAAACAAGCGAGCTAGTTTGGTTAAGGGAATTGTTCAAATCTCTTGGAGTCACATTGGGACCCGCTAAGTTGTATTTTGACAGTTAGTCGGCTCAACATATTGCAGTCAATCCAGTCTTTAATTAATGAACTAAGGATATCGAGATCGATGTCATTTCGTTTGAGAAAATATTCAAGATGGGACATTTGTCACTTATCATGTGAGAACAAATGAGTAACTCGCATATTTGTTAACTAAATCTTTGAGTCAATGTCAGTTTAATTATGTGGTTAACAAGTTGAGTGTTCTCGATATTCACACTCCAACTCAAGGGAGGTTATTGTTTAGGAATTACCTAATTAATTAGGAAATGTCTAATTAGAGTTTAATTAATTATGACATATGCTATATTAGTTTCTTCCTAATGTATAGTAATTGCATAAATATTGTGTAGTGTGATGTAATTAGTAGTTAACTAATAGTATAGTTTATTTTGTAAGAGTAAAATGCATATTTTCCATTCAATTAATTTAGTTTATTTAGTTGCATCATTATAGTCATGTAACTTATTCAACCCAAATTCGCAAAAAGAACAAAGAAAAAGGAAGAAAAAAAAAAAGAGAACAAGAGCATTTTTTAAAGGTTAATAATAATTTACACCGTGAAACTTAATAGTATGACCGTGCACATACAATCTATTGAAACATGACATCTGTTTCATAGTTCTAAATGACAATATATGGGGTTTTGCATTAAATTGACATTGAATTTGCAGAAAGCACAAAATATTGCATTTTTTTTTTGGACCCAATATTTTTAGCAAGGACGGATTTACCAAATCCGTCATCAGATGACGTGGCAAATAATTGATTCGGCATGACACATAAGCAGATGACGGATTTGGAAAATTCGTCCTGGATTTTCCAATTCCGTCCTCAAAAAGCCCTAAAGTCCCCGCATCCCTGCTCCTTGCCCTTCCTTCCTTGCTTGTTTCAGCACCCCCAACAGCGGCGGAAAAAAGAAAGAAAAAAAAACATCCCCCACCGGCGGTCAAAACCACGAACGAGCAACTCCATCTCCGTTTCCATCAGCTATATCTCCATCCAAACACCCACGATCAACTCCATCTCCATACAATTTCGGGCAAGGGAATGTATAATCCCAATTATTTATTTTTTCGAATTTTTTAAAATTTCAGATTTAGAGAATATTAATATTTGTGTATTGTGTAATTCCATTTTGGGGTTATGTGTTATTGATTTTGGTTGTATGATGTGCATGCTTTTGAAAGTTTATATTCAAAAATATTTTACAAATTCTCCAATTCACACTAAAGGCTCAAATTTACTGGAATTCCCAACTTAATAAACTAATAGTCCTCATAAAGACTTATAAACTAGACTATATAATAAAGACTTGTTGGAATTATGTCAATTTTTGAAAATTGTGAATTTTTTTAATATTCGAATATTGAGAAATTGTTGTGAATTTTGTTAATTTAGTGAAATTTGTATTATTGTGAATTATTGAACATTATGAATTACGAATTTCCGAAAATGTCACTAATTTCCTGATAATGTCATTGGTTTTTTTTTTATTTTTTATGTTTAGATGTCTGATGTAACTGCTACACTAACTTCCCTCCATCCTGGACCTTTAGATTATAGTGTTTTATACAAAAAACGGGATCACCAATCTTTAAGTATATGGCGAGGAAATGATAAGGATAAGTTAGATAACCCACTAACTTTTATTCGAAGTGATAGTCATTTTTGGACTGCCTACGAGCGAGAAACAAATAAAGATTTGATTAACCTTATTGATAGAGTAGGTTTGGGGGGTTGTGTCGCATAGGTTATATTAAAGTAGATCATGCCTTAATCACCGCTCTAGTTGAGAGATGGCGACCCGAGACACACATTTCACTTGCCTGGCGAGGAGGCAACCATCACTTAAGAGGACGCTGGAGTCCTCCTTGGTCTACGGGTCAACGACAATGAGGTGAATATGAACGAGAAAGTGTATTATACTGTCTCTAAATGGATAGGTTTAATTAATGAGTATTTGGGATTTCGACCATCAGAAAATGCTTTTAAGGGAAATGCAATTAATCAGCATGAAAAACTAGCACATATTTCAGACCCATTGCCTAATAATGCTATGGTCGACTTTTTCCAGAGGGCTAGGGCTTTACTTTTTATTCTCATGGGTACTTTACTATTCTCGGACAAGTCAGTTTCCCGAATTCATTTGCGATACTTGCTTCTACTCCGAGACTTAGAGTCTGGTACCTCCACCTATTCCTGGGCAAGTGTTGTACTCACCAATCTTTGCCGTCAGATGTGCATATCATTAAAGCCCGATTCACAAGACATTAGTGGTTGTTGTTTACTCATTCAGGTAAAGTATTAAATTACACTTTAAATTTATTTAAGTGCAGTACATTATTGTCTTTTGCTAATTAATATATTTTATTCAACAGTTGTGGGCATGGGAGCGTCTGTCGGTTTTCCGACCTCAAAATCGGGATGTTCCAAGGCCGAATATACCAGAGGGTGCTGCTTTCGGGGCAAGATGGAAGTGCCCTAAGAGTTTTCGAGAAACTCCAAGCCATCAATTATTGGTATGTCAGGATCAACTTGATGGAATGAATGAGAGACAATGGGTAAGTTGATATTTTTGTAATTTTGTAATTTTTTAATAATTAATTTTGTGAAAGCTGATATATTTATTTGTTTGTGTAGTTTATGTGGGTACCATACTATACCCAAGCGATAGATGCCTGTGTTGCTCGAGAGCCAAACTTTCGGGAAGTGGTGCGTGCTCGAGTACCATTGATTTGCTTTGACATTGTGGAGTATCATCTACCTGATCGAGTCTTGAGGCAGTTTGGAAATGAGCAGACTATACCAGAAGCGGTTAGAACTACCGGACTTGTTGAGGATGGTGATCTTCACAAGGTTAAACTAGTGGCGAGTAAGAACTGGTATGAGCTGCACAAGGATTACATCGCCCTGTGGCAGAGAAGAACATACTTTGTAGTGGAAGGTGTTTAGTCGGGTAACGTTTTTGTGCCACACGATGATTACATGGACTGGTACAAAAAGATTACACTCCGTCTATTAAATAACCCCCAAATAAGGGTTCATACAAACCTTCCCCAAGACTTTCAACCAAACGCAACTGCTGAAGAAATTTTGGTGAGTTTTCATTTTTTATGAGCTATATAATTATATTTAATTATGTTTATCAAATGTTTATTATGTATTACAGGTTTCGGCGTCCAGTCAAGTCTCAAGTGCCTTGCAACAGAAAGCAAACAGCATTACCGACCCTGATACAAAGAATTTTCTAAATTAGGCATCTGAGCAATTGACGAGTGCTTTACAGGCTGCTGGGAGAGCTATGAGTTGCAGACCGCGGTCATCCGACATATCAGAGGCGGTGATAGAATGTCCATTGACTTTCCCCAGAACCCATGTGGAAAGAAAGAGTAAAGTTGGTGCTAGACAAGTGGTCGTCGGACTCGTTAGGAGACAGATACGTATTATCAGTCCATTCAGCGTACACAAGCCAGCAGAGATATTCTCGGGCCTTGGGACGCTTACATACCTCCGTCTTCGCCACACACCGACCCTGCTTAGTTCATTGGATCTACTCACGAAGATACACAACCTTCGACATCCACAATGGACGATTTCGAAGCTAGTCAGTTGAGAGATTTCCAGATTCCCAATAACTTTGATTGGACTGCAGCCGGTAATCCATTCGCCAATCAGGGCTCTCATTAGGGTGTGTCTTCATCTGGAATGCAGGCGGGGCACATGGATGACCTACCATCGTACTCCCTCGGACTTGATCAGACTCAGACACAAGAAGAGCCTAAACTTCAACCGCCACTATCACCGGAGGATCATGTTTTTATCGACACTGAAGGGGTTCAATTAGAGAACACCGCTCATGGTACGGCCGTCCGCGGTAACAAGGGACGAAGATACTGGCTTAGGTCGAATCGCAAATTAAAATTTCCGTATACGCCTTCATGAATGTTTGATAGTTGTATTACATGAACCTTATGGCTATTAGATTTGAATTTAATCAATTGAACATTTTGTTTATTGTTTATTCACTTGGAGTTTGATTTATTAAATATATTTTGGTGAATTAAACATATATCAGGCATGCAAAAATTGAACATGTTTGGCAATTTTTTAAAAATGTCACTGCCAAGTGAGGACGGAAATAGGAAATCCGTCCTGGATTGAGGACGGATATGTCATGCCTAATCAATTATTTGCCACATCATCTCCCAAATCCGTCCTCGCTAAAAATGTTGGGTCTAAAAAAAACACTGCCATATATTGTACTTTCTGCAAATTCAATGTCAGTCTAATGCAAACCCCCAATATATGGATTTTGGACCCTAATTAAATTGAAAAAACTCATATCAATTTGTACTCTGTTTCATATTATTTTTAAAAAAAAAGGGTAAAAGCATCGTTAAATACAAACTTTTTCCACGTTTTTTTTTTGCTAAATAAGAAATTATCCATTAATTATAAAATAGCCGAAGTCATTACAATCAAAAGATAAAAAGAAAATACAAGAAAATAAAAGTTATACAATGGTGAAGACCACCATGATAACAGATAAAAGTTCACACCCCGGACTAGGTTAATACTACAAACAGTAGAAAAAGTAACTACATACTAAAATTCTTCATCTTCTCCAAAATTCTTGAACAGCAGCAGCAAGCTCAGTTCCAACACCTTTCTTAGAAATCAACAATCTACGAGACCATGGGCGTATCAACCGTCTCATAGATTGTCTCAGAAAGATGAAGAAAACTGAAGAAAGGCCCAGAACAACTCCGGGTTTGGAGGGAAACTTCAGATCTGGAAGGATCTGAAGTAGATCTTGCATTTGAGTCTTGAATCTTGAATTAGAATACCTTGAAAAAATTCCATCACGATTTATGACAAAAAGAGGGGATGAAGACACCAAAAGTGAAAGAAATATGGCTAGATCCGACAAAAAATGGTTAGATCTAGCCATGGAAGCCAAGAAATGAAGAACCTTCAAGAGGAAGAAATGGAGGGAAAAAAAGAGAGAGAAAAGAGAAAAAATGAAAAAATAATTTTGTAAGGGCACCATGATGAAACATGGTTTTGTTTGACTAAAGTGATATAATATTGTATTTATGGGCGAAAGATGTCTTTTTTTTTTTTTTTTTGATAATTAAAGATATATTTATATATTAAGATTGAAAAGATACAAAAAACAAAGAAGAAAAACACAGCAGCAACAGTACAGAAATAGCAGACAACACAACAAAAACACAAACATAGAATAAATATTTAGGTTACAGTCCGTAATCTAGTATAGTGATGCCCTTCCTTGTCTCTTTGTCAGAAAGATCGTGCAAAAGATGGGACTAGTTTGAAAATTTGGCAGTTGATCCAAGGAAGAGTGCAACCATCCTTTGCTAGAACATCAGCCACTGAGTTGGCTTCCCGAAAGATGTGGAGAGTCTTGCAATGTTGGAATAGAGTGATCAATGATCTGCAATTAAGAATAATATTTGTATAGTGAATATTTGAACATGACTTGAGCAAATCTAGAACAAACTTTGAGTCCATGCCAATTTCAAGATATTGAACAGAATACTGATGTGCTATTTGCAACCCTTGCCGGAGAGATAAGAGTTCTGCTTCATTATTAGTAGTACAAGGCAAATGCAAACTATACCCAACAACCCAGTTTCCATCAGAATCCCTTAAAACACCCCCTCCTCCACCAATTCCTGTTGTTTGATTGCAAGCTCCATGTGTGTTAAGTGTATAATAAGGATGTTGCGGAGGATGCCATTTAATGTAGGTTATAAGAGAGGTAATCCTTTTAGGAATAGTGTTGTTAGCATAAACAAACTCCACACTCCTAGCTAAGGTGTCATGAAAAGTATTTATTTATTTTATTTTTCTTGAAGACATGCAGATTCCTATTTAACCAAATGTCCCAGCATGCAAAAGAAAAAATAACAGCCCGAGGGATGAATGAATTAAAAGCTAATGATGAAGTACAGTTTACCTTGAGCCAAGTTGCAAATGAGTTATTTGAATAGAGAATTAGGAAAATATTCATATTTAAATATTTATGAGAACCTTTCCAATAACATTTAGCCAAAGGACAATACCTGACAATATGTTCAGTATTTTCTTGAAATAGAGAACAGTAATTGCACAAATCGGAGTCAATAATGTAGCGAGACTTTAGGAGGGTAGCATGGGGAATTCGGTCTTTAAAATAGAGCCATAGGAAGAATTTAACTTTAGGAAGGCTAAGTATCTTCCAGATCCAATTACCATGTGGAAGATTCCTAGGATCAAGATTGTTGAGTAAGTGTTTATAAGATGAAAATACACTAAAGTGACCGTTGGCCGTGAGTTCCCAAGAAGGAAGATCCTTCTGAAATTTAGAGATTGGGATAGCTGTGGTAAGCAGGATTTTAATAAGGTTGGGGGAAAGATGTATGAAATATTCTGAAGATTAAGAGTTTGGTCTGGATTGAACAAATCTTTGATTTTAACAGAGCTCTCATCCTTATTGAAAGGACCAGAAATGATGCTACAAAGGGGGCCTAGCTTGGACCAATTGTCATACCAAAAGGAAATGCTGCTACCTGAACCAATTTTCCAACATAGGTGTTTGATACAAATACTCCAACCTAAAGCAATACCCTTCCAAATAGGAGAGGGAGAAGAGTGTTTGGAGAGATTATGCAAATCAACATTACGAGAGTGTTTAAATTGAGTAGTAAGAGCCCATAATATATTATTATTGGTTATGAAACAACACCAGGCTCAACAACTTAATAGGGCTAAATTATGGAGTCTAGACTTTCTACGTTGTAGTCCACCTTTTGAAAAAGGGGGGCAAACCTGGTTCCAAGAAACAAGATGAATTTTACGCTTCTCAGCAGTAGAACCCCATAAAAATTACGACAAATAGAATAAATAGAATTAGTAATTTTTACAGGGAGACTATATATTTGCATGACATGTGAAGGCACAGCTGAAATAGTAGATTTAATAAGGGTACATTTGCCCCGATAGGTAAGAAAATTAGTTTTCCAGTCAGCAAGTTTTTTACGCATATTATCTAGAAAAAATTGGAAATGTTGATGTTTAAGAGGAGTAGATATGCAAGGAAAGCCCAGATATTTACCAAAAATTTTTGCACGTGCAATTTGGAGTCTATTACAGATGTCATTTGCTGAGTCAGAGCAAATATTATCAGAGAAAATGGCCCGAGATTTACTGAAATTGATTTTATGGCCAGCTTGGATACAAAGATCGTCAAGTATGTTAATATTGGTTTCAGTATTACCAATATTGGCTTTAGCTAGTAACAGGACATTGTCCGCAAACATAAGATGAGTTAATTTAGGACCGATTTGGGAAATCTTAATAGGAGACCATAGAGAATTAGAGACTGCCTCATTGATAGCAAGAGAGAGATATTTCATACTAAGAATAAAAATATAAGGAGAAATGGGATCACCTTGTCTTAGTCCTCGAGATGGAGTAAAATAGGGAGTGGGAATACCATTAATCAAGACGGCTAAAGATGATGTTGTAATGCGCACCATGATTAAGGAAATGATTTTATGGGGAAAGTTGAAGAAAATGAGCATCCTATATATGAAAGACCATTCAATATGGTCAAACGCTTTTTCAATATCGATTTTAATAGCCATAGTAGTGTTTTTCATTTTTTCCCCTAAAAGAGTGTAGAATTTCCTGAGCAATAATAGCATTGTCCGAGCAACGGCAACCCGGTAGGAAACTACTTTCGGTTGGACTGATAATGCTAGAAAAGGAATTTCTAAGTCTGGTTACAAGTATTTTCGTGATGAGTTTATAAATTGTATTACAAAGACTGATAGGACGATAATGAGTGATGAGTTCAGGTTTAGCAACTTTAGGGACAAGACAAATATAAGTATTATTCAATACTACAAGTAATGAGCCATGATTAAAGAAAGATTGAACAACACTAGTAATGACATGTTTAGTAGAATCCAAGAATTTTTTTAAAAATATGGGGTGTAAACCATCTGGACCAGGAGCCTTATAGGATTTAAATGTTTTAAGAGTGATAAGAATCTCAAGGGAGGTCGTCAATGACATTAAATCATCATTAAATCAGCGAAAAGATGTCTTGATTTTAAGTAACAAAATATCTGGAATAATTACACTTGCATTATTGTTATTTATCTAAACTAAATGATAAAGCATATTGTTAAGATAACTAGAAATTTACCCTTCACGTTGTTCCAAAATTATAAATTTATCATTTCAATCACAAAGCATATACGAACTAAACAATCTAACATGGGAAGAAATTGAATACAAATTGTTAAATTAATCTTCCTCAATAGGAGGGTTCTTTCTCATCAGGAGAGTGTCCTATGGTTTCCGTCTTTGGCTCGAGTTTTTCTTTGTTTTCCATTTCTTGCAAGGATCCAATATCTCATGTGGGTTTCTTGTCTATTTTTTGATAAATTAATCACAATGACCTTGAATTTGTAGAAAGCTCCACAAATATTCATTCAAGGGTTTGGGTTTTTGCTTAGGGTTTCGTTGTGATACGGAACAACTTTTATCAGTCAGTACGTCCTCAAGACGTGTTCTGAGACTAAAAAAAATGACAATTTAAGTATTTAGCTGAACATGACTCGTATATCTGTGTATTCGAGTTCGACTTGTTTAACAATTTATGCCTAGAATCAAGCTTGAATTCGCACTCAACGTCGGAAATAAATCTAACTCGAGCCGAGCCCTTACCGAGCCTAACTCGTTCGTTTGACCAAGACTCTATCCCATGGTAACCTAATACCGACATAGGTCCTCATAAAAGAAGTTTGTCCCTTAAGCTATGGTTCCTAATTTTGATTTTTCAGATAGGAGTACATCTCCAGGTCAAGTTGAGAACTACCCCGTACTGAAAAAAAGAGGTTTGTCCCTTGAGATATCTCTCCTCATTTTGATTATTCATACGCACCCGATGTAACACTCGGGAAACTACAGTTTCCTATTTGATCATTTATATATTTACCCTTTATGATAAATAATAATAATAAAAAAAAAAAAAAAGAACAACCCCAGGCTGAAAAAAAGAGCGATTTTAGCTCAACTTTTGTGCATCAAGGAAATGAACTGAAGAAGTAAATGACTTCAAAGCAGAAGTTCAGTATGAAAGTCATAAATCTACCTGCACACTCCTCTCTGATACTTGGCCACAAATTTAGATTACTTCCGCTGGATAACAATCTTGGATTTCTGGGATAATCGCGGGAACTTATTTAACTCCTCTGAAATCCTTAGACGTTCACCAAGATCAAGAGTTTTGAGCTCTTCAATAAAAATAGTTTCAAGTGATGGAGAACAGCAGAGCAAAAATTTTAGAAATAACAATTCAGCTCTTGCACCTTTGAAGAAACGCATCTTCACGGTACAAAGTTGTCCTATAAATGGCTTTCGATGAATTGTTTCCTCTAAGTAATTCGACACCTTCACGTCATCGCTCACGTCTCTGTCTGTCTGCAAGTGAAAAGCATGTAAGTAATGCATCAGTTCATTTAAAAACGTTCCGATTAATGTATAATGTAGAATGACTACTATCTTTACCCAAAGATGAAGCTCTTGCAGGACAGGAGAACTTGAGAGTAAGAAAACAATCCCAACTATTTGATCTAAATCAAACTTGATACGGATGAATTGATGGAGAATTAAGCACTCAAGTGTAATCGGAAACTCCTCAAGAAGTGTACCTGCAACCAAATACTTAACCAATGGAAAATACTTATTAGTATCAGTGTTGTCAAGGCGTTGAGGCGATATCCCTTGAGCCTGGAGCCTTAACAACACTGCTTACTATAGAAACATTTTTCCATGTTTCTTTGCTCAAAAGAAGAAATTTAATTCCGCTTTTGTTACCTTAAGAAATAATCCATCCAGAAGAATCGATTTAACTTTGGGCCAGCAACCAAGCAGCGCTGTCAAATTAATCGTTCCACAATCTCCGAAATTCTCAACTCCTTTTGACAGTGTAATACTGGCATATTTCATATGCGAGCAGTTCACATAAGGATAAAAGTTGGCATCAACATTATCACAAAGAAACAGCGTCATCAAACTCGGTGCAAAAATATTGAGATTGCAAATACCACGACAAAGTATAATCGTCAAATTGGTAAGTACAGGAGTGCTGATGCAGACAGAATTCTGAATGGTTGTTTCTCGTAGAAAGAGATTATTGAGCTTGTTGAAGCCTTGAAAATTATTCGGTACTTTGAGAGTACAGTTAGAGAGTTCCAAGTAGGTAAGAAAAGGGATAGAGAATATATAACAAGGGATTTTATAAGGCTCGGACGGTCCATTATGCAGTATGAGTTCTCTTATACCATTTCTAGATAGAAAGGACAACCACATATCAATATCAGAGTATCTTGCTGAACTCAAATCTGAAATGTCAATAACAAACTTCGATATAAATCCTCGGTGTTGAAAGAGTACTCTGTTTACTATGTTTGCAAAATAAGAATCGAATTGGATATTCGATCTGTTTTGTAATAATTTTTTGGAGAATTTCTTGTTAAGCACAAGTGATGGATGCTCAGCCCAGACATATCTCCAATTGCTTGAAAGGACACTCGTTCTTGCTGCATCTCGAATTGGCAAACCATCTAGAATAATGTCTATGATATGTCTTGGAAAACTACTTAAGATCGTATCTACGGCATTCCCTCCTTCCTTAGTTCTAAGTTCTCCATTTTCAGTCATGATCCTAATTGCAAACAACGAATCTAATTAATAGAATCAAAGGAAATTCGACTAACCACATCTGCAATAAGGGCAAACCAGATACTCCAAGCAAGTAGATGAAAAGGTAACCAAAAAAAAAAACTAGCATGGTACTAAAATTATGTTTAACATTCCAATTTAAAAAAAAAAAAAAAAAACAATACTACCATTACTCACTCAATCATGTAAATTCAATCCTCTGATCGTCCTTGTGTGACTGGTCCCACCACACAGTCACATGAATTGGGCGAAACATATTTGCAGTTATGCGCTCCACTGAGAGTGTGCTTGGATAAGGTTTGGTTTGGTCTCACTTTTGGCGGAAAATGCTGGAGAAATTCAAATTCAATTTTTTTTTAAATAATCGTCTCAAAAATTTGAAATTTGAACATCTCCCGAGGCCAAAATTTAAAATTGAACGATTATTTAAAGAGAAAATTTAAATTTGAATTGCTCCCGCCTACTTTAGAAATGCCAAATTTTGAACATTTCTCACCAAAAGTGAGATAAACCAAACTCAAACATTGTCCAAACACACCTTGAATTAATGTGAGAGACTGTGGGACCAGTCCAATAGTACGGTCCTAGGATTGAGTGCCTACTCAATCATGGCCAGGCAACAGAAAAAAAGAAATTAAAAAAATGGAAACATCAATGTCAAAGGTTTTGTAAAATTTACTGGATCAAAAGTAGAGGTAAATCAAAACGAATAGATAGGTACTGGAAAAAAAACCTAAAGAACTTCATCTAAATATAAGTCTACTTTTTTTTCCACATAGTCATCATAATTGAATTTTAACTTAAAAGTGAAGTTCGAAGGCAAAAACAGCCTAAAACTTACCAAGATTTGCATCCCTAAAAATTTCTAAATTTGATGCTGAGCTTTTCTTTTGCTTTAGGGTTTACCAAAGGATACCGCTTGATTTCTTTTGTCTTGAGGGATATTTTAAAGAAATATATGTGTTATATAAAGAGGAGATAAAGCAGATGAGAGATTTCTTTTGTCTTGAGGGATATTTTAAAGAAATATATTTTTCTCTTCATCTTCCTCTGGAAGTTTCTTCATTTTTTGATTTACATGGCTACATCCATCCAAGAATGGTGGGATCTAGTCATCCTTCTTCCACCTTTTGGTGTGTTCACCACCCCCTTCTTTTATCGTAAATCTTGATGAAATTTTTTCAAATGAGTATTATTCGAGAGTCAAGACTCAGATGCAATACCTACTTCAAATCCTTCCAGATTTGGAGTTTATCTCTAAACTCGCAGTTATTCTGAACCCGTTCTCAGTTTTCTTCAAATCTATGAGACGGTTGATACGTCAATTATCTCGTACATTATTGATTTATAAGAAAGGTGATGAAACTGAGCTTGCTACTACTGTTCCAGAATCTCGGAGAAGCTGCTGCGAAGAATTTTATCATGTATTTATTTGTTTTACTATTTTTTGTGTTGTTTACCTGATCCGGAGTGTTGAGTTTTATCTGTTATCATGGTGTTTACAACATTGTATAACTTTTATTTTTCTTATATTTGCGTTTTATCTTTTAATTGTAATGACCTTGGCTATTTTATGATTAATGGGTAAATCTTTATTTAGCAAAAAGATGAGATAAAGGAGATGAGAGATTTAGATGGAATAGACTAATTTTTTTATGTCCTGATTCCAACCAAATTCCTTTAAGATTTTCAGTGTTACTAGAAAAGTCGTTTATTTTAAATTTACAATAATATATTTTTTTCTCTTTGGGAAAAGACTTAAAGAAATATTGGTAAATAAAAATTAGATTTTTAATTAATAAATTGAAAAGTGGTTAGGCAGATCATTTTCCGTACTTTTTTTAAAAATTAAATAAAAAAAAACGGATATTGAATTTGGACATAGCTCGATTGACACCCTAAGTAGAGGCCACTGCACTTCTTCATAATGGACTCGGAATTTGGGGAATTAATAGCCAAAATAGTCCCCAAAGTAGTTGCATTTTGCCTGTTTTATCCTTTTATGATTTTTTAACTTTCTGGATCCTTAATGAATTTACAGCCCGCCAGTTTCATCCCTCTGTCAAAAACTTTGTAAAAAATCGTTTGTCTTGCTGACATGGCTTAACGTTGGAATTCCTACCAATTTAATCGAGGGCATTTTTGGAAGCACATAAAAACCCCTAACAAATATCCCTAATCTCCGTCATTCCCCCAAACCAAAATCCTAATTTTTGCTAAATTCTCTCCAAAAAAACCCTGAAGAAAGAATCTTTTATGTTGTTGAACGAGCATCTGTTTGTGTTAAATCTAACAAGAAATTATGATTCACAGAAATCCAAGTGATAATCCCCCAAATATTGTAATTTTCTTTCTTTTTTATTTAAGAATGGGTCTGAAACTGTGTATTTTTTATCATTAGTTTTTAAAAGTGTTATTTTTGTTGTTAGTTTATGTAATCGGTCCCCCTTCCCTTTTTGCTTTTGTAGACATTTGGAATATTCAATTGATTGGAATAGTCTCCCTCCCCCTTTTCTGTGGGTTGGTTCGTGCTCAGGTTGTGGTCAAACTGGACACAACATAAGGAAGTGTCCTAGTAGGCAGGAAGGAATGAAAGTAGGTGATGAAATATACAAGGAGACACTACAAGAAAATAGTTATTTAGCTACCGAAATATTCAGTCACTAACATAGCGACCGAATACCGACCGACCTGAAACCGAAAAAATACCAGTCGCTATTCCGTCACTAAGTCGTTGGCCATATCGGTCCCGTTGACCAACTCAAACAAATGTATGAACGGTTGCTATTCTGTCGCTATAGATAAAAATACCGACCGAATTCCGAGATAATATAACGATCGATTACCGACGGAATACATAACACCGTATTTTTATCAAGTTATAAATGAAGGGCATAAAACGACGTCGTTTGGTTTCCTTTAACGACCAAATTCCGATGGCATTTAACGACCAACTACCGACTAAATACATAACGGCGTATTTTTATAAGTTATAAATGAAGTGCATAAAACAACGTCGTTTCGTTTCCATTAACGACCGATGACCGACGGATGACATAATAGTGTATTTTTTTTAAGTTATAAATGAAGTGCATAAACGACGTCGTTTTGTTTCCATTAACGACCGAATTTCGACGGAATTTAACGACCGATGACCGACGGATTACATAACGACGTATTTTTATCAAGTTATAAATGAATGGCATAAAACAACGTCGTTTTGTTTCCAGTAGAGACCGAATTCCGACGAAATTTAACGACCGATAACCGACGGATTACATAACGGCGTATTTTTATCAAGTTATAAATGAAGTGCATAAACGACGTCGTTTTGTTTCCATAACGACCGAATTCCGACGGAATTTAACGACCGATGACCGACGGATTACATAACGACGTATTTTTATCAAGTTATAAATGAATGGCATAAAACGACGTCGTTTTGTTTCTAGTAGAGACCGAATTCCGACGGAATACCAGTCTGCGCAATGCGCACCACTACCTCAAAACGACGTCGTGCTTACTTAACGACCGAATACTCGAAACGACGTCGTTTTGATCGTTTGTGTGTCTCCTAAATCGCGAAGTGTTTTGTTCCCCATCAGCAAATCCCTAATTTTCAATCCTTCCTCATTCGAAATCCCCCCTCCTCCTTCGAAGCTGCCCATTCCCCGTCGCCATCTCCGGCCACCACTGACCCCAAAATCTTTAATCGTCGCCATCTCCGGCCACCAACGTCCCCAATTTGAAGAAGCTGTCCACCACCAATCCCATCAATCGCCGCCACCTCTACCTCTGGTGGTATGTGCAAACTTCTTTGGCTAGATCTGGATTGATTTATATGCAAACCATTTGAATAATCACTAGTTGATTTCTACAGTCATCTATTTCTCTTTGTTCTTTTTTCTGGTAATTGATCACATTGGTTTTTCATATGATATTTCCATTTTGCTCCCCTAAAACTATTCTTTTCTTTTACAGTTGATTTTTGGACATGAAGGAGATTCTTTATTTCAGATTTTCAGTTATTAGTATTTTCATATTAAGCTGGCAATAGTCCTGCTTTGTGGTTGTCCTGCCTATGCAGCCTGTGCTATATTCTAAGCGAAGGAATGTCGGGACCACTCCTTATTTTCACCGTGGCTTGTATAATATAACTTGTTGAATAACCATTTTTCCTGGGCTTTTGGTCATTTTCCTTTCTAAACATGTCATTTGTGAATAGTACGGCAAAAAATCTTATGTCCCCGTTCTTATCCCCATCCCTATCCCAGCAAATTGCAATTCATCATGTGTATATATAATTGAAAAAAATATTTATATAATAATTCTAATTAGTTGGGGATAGGAATGGGGATAGAAGATTTTCACCCGAATAATAAGCTATATACTTGTTCATCAAGCCTGATCCTACTGTTATGCCGTTATATGGTTCAGTCAACATGACAATGGCAATTGTGCAAACCGTTGCTATCATGATAACATAATTGTACTGACTAAAAGAAAACTGGGGTCCACTTCTTTTGTTGCTGAATTGCATCTTACCCTATATATGATAATTTTTCTCTATTTGTTTGACTATGGATGGAGATGCAAAATCCATGGTACTTTTGTCTAACATTTTGGTTTCTGGATTGATTTATATGGCTAGATCTGCTAACTTCTTTAATAAATTATTAAAGGATCTGTTTTGTTCGCAATAATTGATTTCATGCGCTTAATGTGACCATGATATTTAATAGTGTCTTGTTAAAAATGTGTACTTTAAAATTAAATTTGTAGACTCCGAATCTTCTATTACATTTTGGGTAACACGAGAGGAATGTTGATGTATGCATGAACTTGGACCGAAGCTCTTCTTACAATTGATTCTTTTTCTTTTTGCTAATTTCTTATTTCTAATATGTATTTCATAAATGCCTCCAAAGAAACTTATTCTGATCGTGTGTTTCTATCTTGATTTATTTATTTAGCATTTATCCTTAATAATTTTGAATTATGGTATAATTGTTGTTTGATTTAGGAAATTGTAACTTTAGCTGCGTGGTATAGTTCAGACATGTCATGAAAACCTATGTAACTATTTTCTTGAAATATTTTACATTTTGCAACAAAAAAAAATCAAAACACAAAGAAAAATTAAAATAAGTAAATATACAAAATCCAAAATTCCCTTACAATAAATATAATAGGAGAAGAAACAAATAACAAATTATTAGTAAGCTCAGCGGCCCATTGCACGATGTACATGCAGGAGGTCGCGTATTCAATTCTCATCTCTTTGAGTAGAGAGGAACTTTATTCCACATTATTTAAAGGCGGGTAGACTCGATGGCTCGGCTTGTCTAGGCTCCGACTCGGCTCGGTCATCCTAGTTTGAAAATTTACGAATGTATTGTCAGCGTTTGTAACAAATGTCGTAAAAAAACTATAAGTGACATTTATAATAAATATTGGTATTCTGACATATAACAAACGTCACAATATACATTTTTTTATTGTAGTGCGTAAACGTTGGTGGTAAAATCAACAAACAAAATAAAATAAAAAACTCATTTGCATCATGATGAAAAGAAAAGGCCAAAAGCCGCTCCCGGCTCCTATGCAGGACACCTTTTGTTTCGTACCGTGCGGGACACGTTACCAGCCGTCAGATGAGATTTTTTAACGGTCTAGATCTGGAGAGAGAAAAGTTTTTTTTAATTATTTTTTTAAGTCAGCCGCAACTTTTCTCTCTCCGGATCTCGGGACTGCTTAAAATCTCATCTCGACGTACTGAGATTGCTCACGACGTCCGAACTTTGGCTGTTCCGCATAGGACCCGGACTGCCAAAAGCCATTGCATTCATGATGCTTTCTAGTCATCTTGATGAAAAATTCTGATATAGACCTGAGCTATATGTGGGGTTGTGGATCACTTGATCCACAATCAACCACATCACCTATTTTGATTAAAAAAATAAAAATGACTCAAAAAGCCCACCAAAAGGGGGAGTATTTTTATTATTTTAATCAAAATAGTGATGTGGCTGAATGTGGTGACCACTTGATAGTGCAGGTATATATCAGAATTGTTCCATCTTGATTTATAGTCAAAACTTGCACAGCAAGCAACAAGACGAGATAAGACCGCCATTATTCAGGAACTTTATTCTTGCTTTGAGGATAAATGGACAAATACAATATAAAACAAACAAAAGAGTACTGAAAAGGAATTTGCTGGGCCATCATCAAACCCATAATTCTCCGCTTGTGATAATAACTTTTCACAAAGTTCATAGGTACTGGCGGAGCTTCATGAGGGTAGGAGGGGCTACGGCCCCAAAATTTTAAAAAACGATGAATTTTTTATAAATTTTTTTTTTGATATTTTTTATAAAATGTTGTATTTTCCCTCCTAAAAATTTTCAATAAAAAATTTGCCCTATGACAAATTCCTGATTCCGCCATCATAGGTATTGTTTTCGTTGAAGATTTTGTTTCCCTCTAAATTGTTTAATACACAATTCTGCAAAAGAAAACTATTGTTTTCCTTTTTTTTTACATAAAATTGTTCTCATTTATTAGAAAAAATAATCTTTCAAAAAAAAAAATTGTTCTTTTAAAACACAATTGAGTGGGAAACAATAGGCATGAAAAAATATTTCATGTTTGATGATTTTCTTCATGTTCTCTCGTGCACAATGGCACATTCAGTATTTGAGAGCAGTTGGTTCACTCGTCGATTCACCATATTTGTGTGGGTTACTTACGAACATATAATCTAAATAGAGTAAGAATACACCATATTTACTACAGTTTTGTTTAGGGGGCATGTCCGGTGACGAGGTACTGCATCTGTTTGACTATATAAAAGCTATAAGTTCAACTAAAATAAAAAATAATCAAACTTACGTTCCAACTTCTAACTAAGATCATACTAACAAAGGATAGAAAATAATCAGAGTCAAACAAAAAATAACAGGCAACATAACATATACTTGACCAGAGGGTCGATAGAAGGAGAGTGAGTTGCCGAAGGGTACACTTGATCAGAGGTGGATAGGACTGTAGATTTGATTTATTTTTAAACTTTAACAAATTGAGTTGGGCCAAATAGCCCAGGCCTATCAATACCTAGTCCATTATGATTCTCTTAAGGTAAGACTATTTACACAAAGTGTGGGTTCAAGTCCCGAAAACACCCATGCCTATTGCATAGTATAAAGCGGCCGAATTTATGTTTTAAAAATAAAAAATAAATGGTCACTTTGTGGTGGAATGTTTTTTAAATTTTTTTAACCTTATGTGACCTTGTTATAAAATAAAGTTTAAACTTCACTTTTATTGTCAAATTTTATTTTGAAATTTTAAAATTTTGTGGGGGATTGTTATGAAATAAAGTTTCAAAACTCCAAATTATTATTTCAAAATTTATAATTCCTATTTTAAATTGTGTAACTCCTAAAATTTAAATCATCCATTCAAATGATTTGTCTCCTTCAAATTTATGTTTGTAACCTCCATATTATTAACATTGTAACTCATATTTTATTTATAGGAAGAGAGTTACAAATGTCTTTTCTTTCCCTATAAAATGAATTTGATGTTTTGAGAAAGGAGAATTCTTAAGGATAAAAAATACTATTCTATTTCTAAAATGCTCTTTTTTCCTAGTCTTGTTACTTTCGTATATTTGGGCAATTAGATTGGATTAGTTCGTGAGAAATCTTCCAGTGAACGTGCTCATTGTGGAGACAATGAGAATGAGTTTTATCTTGGAGCCGTGACTGACCGCTATTACCCGCACATAAAGAGGTCTTCACGTTTTTAGGATAGTAACTTTATCACGACTTCAATGCTTGCTTTCTTTATCTTAATTCTTCCATATTTATGCTTTCATAAATTTCATATTATGAGTATGATTTAAATATTAATTTATAATGTTTATAAAGCTTGCATCCACTTATGTTTTGGAATTCTCGGAAGTAATCATGAAAATTCAAATTTTGCTACATTTCTTTGTTTGAGGTGTAGAAAGAAGATGATGATAGTGTAGAAATTAGATGAAGAAGAAGAAAAATATTTTTTTTCCTCAAAATATCCTTTCAATTTTGGTGTTTTCTTTTAAATTTTTTGCTAATTAATTGTTGATTATAACAGTTGTGGACGCAATGACCATTTCCATCTAACGTAAAATATTTAAAGTTTCAAAAACAAAATAAAAAGAATAAGTACCAAAATCATCAAATATACTACGTTTAGATACTAAATTCACCAATATACCATTAGAAAATGTAAAGAAAACCCTCTCTGTTACCGCTAGGGGTTATGAGTTCGAGGTTAATTAGTAGCGGCTTAGCATGGTCCTTGCAAAACCACGAGTCTTAAATTTAAACCAATGGATTGTGATTTAAGTGGTTTAACATCACATGTGTAAAAGTAGATTCATCAAGAACTAAGAACATCATACATGTAACTCTTGTTCCCACAAGTTTTCTTTCATTTTTATGCTAAATAAGAAATATTTTATTAATCACAAATAGTCGAATTCATTACAATTAAAGTATAATCTGAAAATAAAAAATAAAAATAAAAGTTATATAATGGTTTAGAAAACCATGATAATAAATAAAAGCACACACTTCGGAAACAAAAGTCCAGTTTCAACGTCTTCCTTAGAAGTTAACATGTATACGATCGTGATGTCACTCAATTTTAGAACCGTCCTTCTAAGACTGACCCACAGCCAAGGTTTTGAAACCCGGCCCGGATATCGACCCGGAAAAGTTAATGGGTCACGGATCACTAACCTTGCCCACAACCCCTTTTATGAATTGAGCTGAGCCCCCACATCTGCAAGTAGGTCCCGCCCAATTAATGTGAGATGACTGTAGGGTCAGTCTCACAAGAACGATCCTAAGTTTGAATTTTCCCGACCATTAGTTTATAACCGTCTAATTACTTCAATACAAAGAGACTTGGTAACAGAGGAAACTTCATTTGCGTTTCAAAGCAAGAAAGAATAGAGTCCCCTTCCTGTATTTCTCATCAAGGTTCTTAAAGACAGTAGCTTTCAGATTAAACCTGCAAAACAAATCATCAATTTATCTCACCTCCAAAATGTGCTGCTATGATACCCTCCATTGCCGCTCTTACATGTGAAACCATTTTTTCTGTATCAACTGGTTTACTTATGTCTGGCTCCATTTCTGTTAACTCCATCCGCTCAATGCTAAAGCAGCCATGGGTTTCTATCACTACTTTCATCTCCTTTCTATTTGTAAAATACATAGGCAAGTTAAAGGAATCCACTTGATCCTTTTTTATGAGCCCCTGCACGTTGATTGGAACGCATTAGCAGGGTCTAAGTAAATCTCGATGTACACATCATTACCTTTATTTATTTTATAAAGAGGTTGTTTCCGAGGTTTGCACCTGTGTCTTGGCGGATATTAAGTAAAAATTTGACCATCACGCCAAGTGCATAATGTGAAATTGTGTTATCATTTGAATGATAAAATGCCTATGACATACTGCCTCCATTCCTTAATACAAGATTTTCAGGACATGTAGCGAAAATTAAATAAGCAAAAATTAAGATGTACTTTTAATCAAAATATCAATATTACTCTCTTAAATTACTAATGTCAAGCATTTCTACATGAATGGAAGATTCCCTTTAGTTCTAGAGCCGAGGGTTTTTCATTTGAAGTTAACTTCTAACCAGGATGAAGACAGGGGTTCCCGAGATTTTAAAAAATACTACTAGGTATAAAAAATTTATATGTAGTTTGGAAAATTTTATTAATTTCGCCCCCGAAGAATTTTTTTTTGCCCTTTTTATATATAGTTCGATATATTGTTGCAGTTTCGCCTCCCCAACACCAAATTCCTGACTTCGTCCCTGCTTCTAACTCCTTAACTTAAAGAGCTTTGAAGGAGGCATGGTTGGCTCCCCTCAAAACATGGAAAAACATACACGAAGCAAGAAAGGGCATGAGTTTGCTTTCTCGGGGTTGTCCTCAATACCAGACCAGGGAAAAAGGTCTCTGTAGGCAGCGATGAGCCAACAAGTAGGAAAAAAAAATTTTGAATTAGTGGTATAGAAGTCTTATTTAAGAAGGTAATATTGGTATTTTGACTAAAAAAATAACTTGTTTTTTTGTTTCCTTAATTTTCGTTACATGTACTAAAAGTCTTATATTAAGGAAATGAAGAGAGTAGTCTGTAAGAAGTATTTGACATATACCTCACATGCTATATCCATACCTTTACTTTTTCATGAAGAGACTGTTTCCGAGATTAGAACTTGTGTCCTAGCAGGATATTAAGTAAACACTTGACAATCGCGCCAAATGCAGTCTGTGAAATTGTGTTATCATTTGAATGATAAAAAGCCTATGACATACTATCTACATTCCTTAATATTAAGACTTTCAAGACATTTAACGAAAATTTAGGAAGCAAAATTAAGATGTATTTTTAATCAAAATATCAATATTACTCTCTTAAATAGATTTAGTGGTATACAAGTCCCATTTAAAAGGATAATATTGATATTTTGACGAATTAATAGCCATCTTGGTCACTAAGTTATTTTCGGTCTGCCACTTTGGTCAAAAATAATTTTTTTAACTTTTTTTCATCACTAAAGTTTTTTTCATTCTGCCATTTTTGTCAAAATAATATTTTTACGCCATTTTTATCATTAAAGTTTTTTCGGTCTTCCATTTTTGGTCACTAAAGTTTTTTTCATTCCGCCATTTTGGTCACTACCTAAATGGCATAATGAAAAAATTTTAGTGACCAAAATGGCGTACTAAAAAAAGCTGTAGTGACCAAAATGGAAGACCGAAAAAAACTTTAATGATAAAAATGGCGTAAAAAATATTATTTTGACAAAAATGGCAGAATGAAAAAAACTTTAGTGATGAAAAAAGTTAAAAAAAATTATTTTTGACCAAAGTGGCAGACCGAAAATAACTTAGTGACCAAGATGGCTATTAATTCTATTTTGACTAACAAAATACCTTATTTTTTTGTTTCCTTAATTTTCGCTCAGTGCACAAGGATATCACATCAGCAAAGGTTTGGGGAAGGTACCGATGTAGGCTAAAAGGTCGTACTTAGTGCACAAGAATCCCGCATCGCAAGGGTCTGGAAAAGGTACCGTTGTACGCAGATTTACCTTAATGTTTCATAAAGAGGTTGTTTCCGGGGTCGAACCCGTGACCTAGCGAATAGAATGTTAAACACTTGACCATCGCACCAAACACGACATTCTTTTGCTAGATGTCCTAAACGACTTATATTATAGAATAAATGTAATAGTATGTAAGAAGTATTTGACATATATACCTCACAAGCCATATCCATGAGAGAAGTGCCAAGAGCATCATACAACAAACCAGATCCAACCTCAGACCTGTGAATCCCATCTGGAGTTGCTGCCAAGAGAATAATCAACAAACCTCCTGCAACGATCTCTTTCGCCCGAGCATTCAAGATGGTATCAATGTACCTAGCAAATTGAGCTGCATAAGCATCTCCAAGAGCATCATACAACAAACCAGATCCAACCTCAGACCTGTGAATCCCATCTGGAGTTGCTGCCAAGAGAATAATCAACAAACCTCCTGCAACGATCTCTTTCGCCCGAGCATTCAAGATGGTATCAATGTACCTAGCAAATTGAGCTGCATAAGCATCTCCAACTTCATCAGAAGCGCTCGTGTAAAACATTTTTCCCTTATTCCACGAGGGATATCAGAGAGCCACTGGAACGCGAACGAGGAATGCGCGATGTGTATCGAGGACTTGGGGAATAGCCTTCCATGGAAAGAACCTGGAATACCTGCAACTAAGTAATTCCTTTCTAGAGGGATACAGGCAAACAATGTGTTGAAATCATTTTTTGTTTGATCATTGAAGAGCACTTGAAACTCGGGTAATTCGGAATTACTGAAACATTCTTCTTCGGATTGGTTTTCTTTTCTACTGCTGCAATTATATTCTCCATTGCAATAACGCTGTTTGGACCGACCGAACATCCCAAGTCTGCAATGCAGAATGTGTCTGCTGAAGAAGTAGAGAGGTTTTTTATCTCTAGTTTCTCAGAAATTACCTCATCTATCAATGCTTTTACAACCATAAATCCTTCTCTCTGCAACAATAGACTCTCCACACTATTTCAGTTTACTTATTATTGTATTTGGTTCTCTAAAGAGAATTTTCCAAAACCAAAAATTGGAAAAATATACTTCCTCCATTTCTTAATATAAGAATTTCATTTTATGCAGCGAAAATTAAGGCAACACAAAAAAAAAAAAAGATACTTTCCGAGTTAAAATACAAATATTACTCTTTTAAATAAGACTTGTATACCACTAATTCTATTTAAGAGAGTAATATTGATATTTACATATCATGAAAGTCTTATATTAAGGATTGAAGGTAGTATTGATAGCAGAGAAATCCATTTAGAAAACTCATTAAAAAATAAAAAAAATAAACCAAGCATAATCTAATTGAAAAGCAGAGGAGATAATTACGGTCCGAGTTTACGTCGTGGCTCCAGTGCGGACCCTCAAAATTCCGTACGGTGCGGGCCACGATCCCAGCCGTTGGATTTTATACTTTTTGATCCAACGACTGTATCAAAATAGGGGTATTTTAGGGATAAACTTTGCGTGTTACTTTTTGTTTCTGAGGATAGAGAAAAGTTGCGGCTGAACAAAAATACATGTTCTTCGTTAAAGAACACATGTTCTTGGTTAAAGAACACATATTTTCTAACCAATAACATGTGTTTTTGTTCAGCCGCAACTTTTCTCTCTCCTCCTCGGTAACCCAATCGATGTGACGGTTGCAGTGTTACTTTTTAGTTCTCGAGGAGAGAGAGAAAGTTGCGTAACAAAAACACATGTTCTTCTTTAGAGAACACATGCTTTTTGTTCATACTGCAACTTTTCTCTCTCTCCTCTGAACTCCAATCATTTATTTGTAAAATTACATATGTACCCTTTTATTATATAACATTTTATTATTATTATTTTTTATTGTCAGCCGCAACTTTTCTCTCTCCAGATCTGGACCGTTCAAAATTCCATCCGACGGCTAGGATGGTTCCGCACTGGAGCCGGACTGCCGAGTTTATAACTTTCACTTTGTTTCCTACAATTTTGAAGGGAAAATGATATTCGCAGTATACATTTAGCTTTTTACCCTCTTTTCCCCTTTATTTTGTACATGAACAGACCTTAATAACCCCCAATTAGCCTTTTCGAAGTAGATTTCTTGAGTTTGGGGTATATCCTGAACAGTTCTGTTGAAATGAACAAAACGGGGAAAAAGAAAGAAATACAGAGATTTGGAATTTTTGGAGAGAAATACCTGAACTGTTGAGTTTCTTGAGTAGCTGTAAGTGCCATTTCCTCCATTCATGGCAAATGACTTTTCCAATGAAGCTGTGTTGTTTCCTCTCATATCTCCCATGTCTTTCTTCCTCCAATGACAACAAAATCAACCAAGTACTATATATATATATATATATATGATAGTACTCGTTTCGTCCCAAATTAAATCTCCATATTTCTTTTTTTATTTGTTCTAAATTATTGTCTACTTTTTAAATAACGTATGTATTAATAATGATATTTTTTTCAATTTTACCCTTTTTCCAACTCCTCACTGAATACTCTTACTTAATTAAAATTATCACTTTCCAACACATATTTAAGAGATAGTTGAATGTTGTGTGAGAGAAAGAATTGAGAAAGAGATGGCCGAGCAAAAAAGAGAATTCAAGATGAGGGAAAATAAGAGAAACAAGGGTCTAGCTAGTCTGTTAGCTGAAATTTTAACAAATAGAGACCATGTTGTATTAAGTGCCTCTGAGATAGAGGCCAAATTGAGTAGTATCTTAGACGATGAGTTAGAATCAGACTATGACGATGACCCTTAACTGTCGATTCTGTTTTGGGGAGTCAATAGAGTATTTAGTTAATTTTGTATCAATTTGTAACTATTGTTAGCTTTTAATGCTTTTTTTTAAAGTTAAGTTTTGTGATTATTTTGGAATTTACATTTTGGTTTATGTTTTCTGTTGAATGGAAGATAGCTGATTGGTTTATGTTTTCTTTTGAATGGAAGATAGCTGATTGCTTTCTATGTAGGGGGTCTGTTATATAATAACCCTGTTCTGATACTGGAAAATTGGTTTCATACCGACCGAATAGCGACCCAATAGCGACCGTTTTAGGGTTTAGGGTTAGGGTTTAGCGACGGATTCGCGACGGATTTAGATCGACGGCTTCGTTTTGACAATATGCGCTGTAATTTATCATTTGGGCGACCGAATGGCGACCGAAACATGCATATCTGTCGCTAAAGGATAATGGGCGACCGAATACCGACCGTCCTGGATACCCCGGTCGTAATTCGGTCGGTATATTCTCCCGGATTCCATTTTTTATAAAATAGCGAGTGTTTTAAGGATATATAAAAATATTTGTCTATTTTAGTAATATATACATATGTACACATTAACCTGAATAGTGAAACAAGTAAAACTTATACTTATTCACAAAATACCTGTATAGACTTGAAGTAGAACAATTCAAGTAATACATTTGTGTTGACATTTACGTGAATCATTAAGTAATGTAACTAAAATTTTAATAAATGCTCATTAATGATCAAACAATTACTACAATAAAAATATTAGTTCGTATTCGCATTCTGAGAGATGTCGATTTTGGAATTTAAAATTGTTTAACATTCCCGTCGCTAGTCCGTCGCTATACATATAGGGGCGACCGACTAGCGACCGAATATGCCAGGGCGGTCGCTATTCGGCCACTAATGTTAAATGCCTAAACGGCGTCGTCTTGTCTAGTGCACGGGATCATTATTTTCAAAACTTTACAAGTGTTCGGACATTCTTCTGGGCGACCGAATATGCCAGGACGGTCGCTAATGTTAAATGCCGAAACGGCGTCGTCTTGTCCAGTGTGCGGGATCATTATTTTCAAAACTTTACAAGTGTTCGACATTCTTCTGGGCGACCGAATAGTGACCCAATATGCCAGGACGGTCGCTATTCGGTCGCTAATGTTAAATGCCGAAACGGCGTCGTCTTGTCCAGTGCGCGGGATCATTATTTTCAAAACTTTACAAGTGTTCGGACATTCTTCTGGGCGACCGAATAGCGACTGAATATGCCAGGAGTGTCGCTATTCGGTCGCTAATGTTAAATGCCGAAACGGCGTCGTCTTGTCCAGTGCGCGGGATCATTATTTTCTTCAGGCATTCTTCTGGGCGACCGACTATGCCGTCGGTTCTCCGTCGGCATATAGGACGGAAGTTCGACTTCCGTTCTCGATGGGCAGAAACTTTTTAAATGGCCAAAATGCATGGTATTAGGCGACGTAATAGCGACCGAATTAAAATCGGTCGCTAGTTGTTACACCTAAACGACGTCGTTGTGTGCGTTTTATTTCTCGAAAAATATTTAAGGCACGAAGCCCTCCCCCTATACTCATTCTGCTCAGCCGCGATTTCTACCTCCACTACCTCATATTCCGGCGATTTCCCCCCAAACTCACCGTGAAACCCCTTCCTCCTCCCATCACCACCCCCTCCGGTAACTCCAAGATGTCGCCACCACCTCTGGCACCCCACAAGACTTCCCCACCACCTCCAATTTCAGTTGGGTTTTAGGTGAGAATCTTATAATCTTCCCCCTTGGATGTGTATGAATAACAATGTAATCTTATTAACTATCATTGTACCTGGACCCCAAAATCCAAAACACAAGATCGATGTGTACTTGCAGCCTTTAATCGATGAATTGAATAACTATGGGGTGAAGGCACGGAAAGTTATGATATCTAAAAAAAACAAAATTTTAAATTGAGGGCTTCATTACTTTGGACAATTAGTGATTTCCCAGCATATGGAATGTTGAGTGGATGGAGTACAACTGGCATTCACGCTTGTCCATATTGTATGGAGGAAACACAAGCTGCTCCATTTGCGATCAGTGGGAAACAATCGTGGTTCGATTGCCATAGATGTTTTTTGTCACCTGATCATCCTTTTAGAAGAGATGCAAAGGGATTTCGAAAGGACCGGCGACAAGAGAGAGCAGACCCGCCATCTCGCCTTACTGGTGATGAAATGTTGGTTAGAGTTAGAGAGTATCAAAAAATTACCGATACAGCTGAAGAGATCGGTAAAGAGAAAGGCAGGGGTCGGGATCATAGTTGGGCTAAACGTAGTATATTTTGGGATTTACCTTATTGGCGGACACTTTTTATAAGAAACAACATTGATGTCATGCATAATGAAAAAAATGTGTTTGATAATGTCTTTAACACGGTGTTGGACGTGAAAGGTAAAACTAAAGACAATGTTAAAGCTAGAGCGGATGTTGAAAGGTATTGCAGTCGTCCGGAATTGAATATTAAACACGATGGCCGAGGTAAAGCAACGAAACCGAAGGCATGTTTCACTCTTACCAAGGCACAAAAAGAGATGGTTTTACAGTGGGTTAAAGAATTAAGGCTCCCAGATGGATATGCATCGAATTTAGTGCGATGCGTTGATATTAAAGAGTTGAAAATGTATGGAATGAAGAGTCACGATTTTCATGTATTCATGGAGAGACTTATCCCTATAGCACTTAGAGAAGTACTACCGACAAATGTTTGGGGTCCCTTGGCTGAACTTAGTTTGTTTTATAGAGATTTGTGTTCCCCAAAGTTGAGTGTGGCGCATATGCAAGAATTGGAGGACACTATCGCTATTTTATTGTGCAAGTTAGAGAGAATATTTCCTCCGGGATTTTTTTGATGTCATGGAACACTTGCCGATTCACCTTCCGTACGAAGCCAAGGTTGGTGGCCCGGTATAGTTTAGGTGGATGTACCCGTTCGAGAGGTAACAACCAATGTCTGAAGGTATCTCAACTTCATTTTATTTTCCATGTACGTATTTACAATGTGACTAACTACATATGCTTTAATTAGATACATGCACCATCTGGAAAAAAAAAAGGATAAAGAATAAGGCCAGAGTTGAAATTTGCAATGCATACTTGGTCGAAGAAGCTGCTACATTCTTTAGCTATTATTTCGAACCCCACGTGAAAACGAGAGTTACAACCATTGGGCGAAATGATGGTGAAGACGAGATTAACGGACCAGATGTATTATCAATTTGCAACTTACCCGGAAGATCATTTGGAAAAAAAAGAAAAGATTCTATTATCTGATAAAGATTATAAAACAACCATAAATTATATCCTAATGAATTGTGAAGAGGTCGAACCATATCTTCAGTAAGTAAACCTATCTATTGCTTCAATTTTTTAATATAATTAAAAGTGGCCAAATAATAATATTGTCATTTAATTTGTAACTCAGGAAATTTGTCAGTGAAGTACATGATCAAACCCCGCAGATAACGGAGGCAGAACTTCAAAGCCGGGTTTATAATGATTTTTCCGAATGGTTTGGAACTCATGTAAGTTGATATTGTTTAGAAATGTACTTGTCTTAAGAATGCTGAATTAAAGTAATTTAACTTTTGTTGTTCTCAACAGATACATAGCCTTCAGGAACATTCCGAAAGTTTCTTAAAAAATCTGTCTTGGGGCCCGTCAAGGAGAGTGATGTCATATACCGGTTACTTTGTTAACGGTTATAGATTTCACACAAAAGCCCACAGCGATGGAAAAGGAACGACAAACAGCGGGGTATGGGTTAAAGGAGATTATTACGGTGAGTTGAAGCAAGTAATTGAGGTTCAACTTGCTGGACTACCTGACCAAAAAATAAATTTTTTTCAAATGCGACTGGTTTGATTCTACTCCAAATCGAGGTTTAAGAGTGCATCCTCAATATAAACTTGTAGAAATCCATAGGAAAAGAACCTACCAGGGTTACGATCCATTTGTATTTGCTTCCCAATATCAACAAGTCTACTACACACATTATCCGGGTAGTAAGACAACATCTATGGCTGTTTGGTTGGCTGTATGTCGCTCCAAACCACGCCTATTTGACGTTCCCCGGTGTTCCGTACCGTGATCGGGGACGAAGTACGCGAGGAGGAGAACAGTCGCATTGATCCAACTATTACTGAAGTTGGCCAACTTGCACACCGGTCAGGGGAAAGTGAAGTTGTACTTGTGGCCGAAACGAGCCGTGTTCATGAAGATGATAATGATGAGGATATGTCGGGTGATGACAATTCTGAAGAAGAGGATGAATTTATGTCGGATGATGATTTAGAATGATTAAGCTTTTCTCGCTTCTTGGAATTCCACATATTGTAGGTGAGTAATATTTGTTGGTTTTTTTTTGTACTTTATTACCATAAATTAATTGTCATATTGTATAAATTTTTAACATAATTCAAAGTAGTAATTTTATTGTCATAAAATAATTTGATTCTTGAATTTTCAGATTGCTACTCATGCATTTCCAAGGATATACATATGAATGACATCAAGGAGTTTATGAGAAGTGCACACTTTGATTGTGAGTTTTGATAATTCAATGTGTGCACTTTGATTGTGAGTGTTGTAATGTAATTTGCACATTTGTGAATGTTGTAATTCGAAGTTTGCACTTTGATTGTGAGTATTTAATGTAATGAGAAGTGTGCATTTGGATTGTGAGTGTTGTAATGCAAAGTGTGGACACTTTGATTGTGAGTGTTGTAATCTAATGAGAAGTGGGACACTTTGATTGTGAATGTTGTAATGTAAATGAGAAGTGTAAACTTGTGGTTTTAGTAAGATAATCGGCTATGTAATTTTATTTTTGGGTTTATTGATTATTTTTGCTATTTGGGATCTTATTAATGATACTGTTTCTGGTTTGTATTTTTGGGTGTATTGCTGATTTTTTATAATAGGGATTTAATTAAATTTCAGATTTATTTTTTTAAATTTAAAACAATTTAGCGACGGAATAACAACCGCACAAGTCAAGGACAAAGTCAACACTATTGATCGTTCGGTCGGTATTCCGTCGGTAACTAGAGACAGAAAATTCGTCGCTAGACTACCGTCGGTATTCGGTTGTTAGAAAGTAAAAGTCAAAGGTCAACAATAAGCACCATTCGGTCGGTATTCTGTCGGTATTCAGAGACGGAATATTCCGTCGGTATTCGGTCTGTAAATAGCCAAAGTTGAAAGTCAACAACATTGACCATTCGGTCGGTATTCGGTCGTTAGGCAGTCAAAGTCAAAGGTCAACAATATGGAACATTCGGTCGGTATTCGGTCGTTAGACAGTCAAAGTCAAAGGTCAACAATATGGACCATTCGGTCGTTATATAGCGACGGATAATTCCGTCGCTAGAATGTCCGTCGGTATTCGGTCGGTACATAGCCAAAGTCAAAAGTCAACAATATGGACCATTCGGTCGGTATACGGTCGTTAATCAGAGACGAAATCGTCCGTCGCTAGATTTTCCGTCGGTATTCGGTCGGTAATTTTCTTAGCGACAAAAAATACACGTCCACGTAATTCGGTTGTTCCGATTAGAAACGGAAATGTCCGTCCCTGTTACACAGTTTTCTTGTAGTGAGACTTCAAACAAGTGTGGAAGATGTTTAGGGGTTGGACACAATGCTCGGGCGTGCCCTACTTTTCCAAAGAAACCAAGTACTGATGTTGGAGAAACAAGTACTAATGTTGGTGAAAATAGTCTAGGACATGCAACTGGAGAACTTTCATGTTATTAAATCTATGTAAAGTTGATATGAGCTAGATAGAACTTTTAGGGTATAATGGTTTTTTTGCACATCATGGAGTTTGTATGCCATTATTATTGTATTTTGCTAGTCTTTTGCGGAACAATATCAAATATAATGTGTTTTTGGTATTTTGAATCCAATATTTTCATTGTTTTTTTTAGTAGCAATCAATGAATAGATAAGAGTAGAAGATTAAAATTGTCATTTACTTTGACATTGCGAAATTCTTAAATATCAATTTCAAAACATAACCATAACTAATAACTATTACATTGTCACAGATTTTGCAGCAATAAATCCAATTAAGAAGGCTACTACAACCACCAAGAAGCTGTTAATCCGCGATTTTTTGCATAATTCGGCATCTTTTTTTCTCTATCTTTCGACGGAGCCTTTGAATCACTTGATTTTCCTTCTCCATTCTACAATTATCATCTTTTCCACTATACCCACTTTTGAGTACATCATTCAATTCTTCCTATAAGAGTAGGAAAATCATAATACATAATCAAAATAAAAACAAACATTGTACCTTACATCTCATAGAAACACAAAATACATATCTTAGCTTTACAACCAGACTTTGTTTTTTACATTGGTTTTTTGATATACTCACCATTGGAGCTCGGAATTTCTTGGCTTCTTGAAGCGAATTCTCCATCAATAACTCCAAACTCAAATTGAAGATTATCAAATTCATTCATTTCGATGCAGATTCTACTCGAATCTAACGATTTTGCAAGAAAGGAATGAAGATTGGGAACCTAGGGTTTTATTTTGGGAGAGAATTTTGCTCAAATTAGGTTTTGGGAATGGGGGAATGGCGGAAGTTAGGGGTATTTGTTAGTTCTTTTTCTGTATTTTCAAAAATGCCCAAAGTGGTAAGAATTACAATGTTAAGCCATGTCAGCAAAACGAACGATTTTTTACAAAGTTTTTGAGAGAAGGATGAAACCTGTCGGGCCGTAAATTCATTGAGGATCAAGAAAATTAAAAAAAATCATAAAATGATCTTTGGGGACTATTTGGCTATTAATTCTGGAATTGGGTACTAATAGTAAAGCAGATCATGGGCACCTGCACGCACATAAACAAATCGATCCCAGTGACTCCTAGGCCTATGTGGCAGACGGGAAACTCAGGTCTCCAAGTACGCCGACTCCAATTGGGGAGGCATCGCTACAACACCACAATATGAAGACCTCTATCGCACTCTCCTGCAATGTTTGGCTCTTAGTAAGCATGTTTGCCATTCCAGTTGTACCCCTACAAGGCATAATCCCAAAGTCGTGGCTATGCAAAGCGTATAGATTCCAAAGGAATTCACCAGTATCGAGGTCGAAAAGTATGACAACACCACTGATCCGCAAGATCACTTGGATTCATATCAGGAGGTCATGTTGTCTACTAACCGCATGATTACTATGGTCAAAATGGGTATGCCCGCCCCACCCCCGTCATGGGCATGCCATAAATGGGATGGGTGGGCATGCTCGGTTTTTTAACGGGCCATCAAAAGGGATGCCCGTACCCGTCCGCCGAATACCCGTGAGCAGATGGGCATGTCCGCGCCCTTATTATTGATTTTTTTAAAATATAAATAGATCAAATCCGAAAAAAACAACAAAATGCAGTTCTTTCTCATTCACTTCTTGTTACAATCTTATAGAGAGGAAATAAAAATCCAAAATAGTTTTTAAAAAGTAATCAAATCAAAATCAACAATTTCAAGAATAAATCAAGATCAACCGTCCAATAATAACAAACATATTACTGAAGTCAAAGCAACAGAAAATAGATATTGTTATTTTAATATCCTCCATCTATTGTTCAAGATCATGAACACTATAAGTATTATTTGAATCTATTTTAGATAATGTTGATTCTTCTTCATCATATTCACATCTAAAACACACACCTTAAGAAGTTAAAACATTATAAATGGTAAATGAAAAGTTAAAACATAATTTAGTTACCTTCAGTTATGAAACCGTGAATCCAATTGCGTACACATATTTGAGCTTGTACATTTCTAGGAAGAAGATGACTCCTATACGCGTGCAAGAAAAAAGTAGAGATATAAGACTAGTGTTCAGTTTGGAAAAGACTGATGAGTTATTAATTCCTTTCCAAAATTAATAAAAACAAACAAAACAAAGTGGGCATGCCCGGTTGTAACCCGTCGTTACCCGCATGGATATGCCCATTAATACCCGCATTTAAATGTTCATGAAATTCATAACCCCATACCCGCTCATTAATCTCACGGATGCGCCCATTTTTACAGCTCTACGCATGATACAATTTTGTGTCCATTGTTCCCAAAATCGGTAATGGTATTTGTCCTGAGGTGGTTTGCTACTTTGCGACACTGCAATATCAACTCATTCGCACAACTACAACGAGCATTATTGGACCACTTTTGTGGACAACGGACCTTAGTCAGAGACGGATCTAGGAAAAAATTTCACTGGATCATTTAATATACATAATAATTGACTGCGGTTAGTTATACATTTATTATCTAAATTGAGTAAAATATATCATATATAATTAAAAAAATCACTAGGGTCATTTATACATTTATTATCTAAATGGAATAAAATACATCATATATAATTAAATTTTTTTTTTTTTTTTTTTTTTTTTAGTGGGGTCAACTTACCTTGCATCCGTCACTGACCTTAGTGAACACATCTAATTATTTACATGTAGAGGTTATTTAAGATTTACCAATATGGATTGTGAAACATGGCATCGCCAAATAAAGTCCAGCTGATGTGCCCGCCCTATTAATTGTGGCCAATAAATTTCCCGGAAAAAGGAGTTGTGGATAACAGAAAATGGGTGAATGTAGTAAAAAAACCTAAACTTGAGCCCAAACTTGCGTCGTTCCCCTTACGAAAGGTCACGGATGATAGATTAGTTCATGGAACAACCTCAAAATCAATATTTCCAGAAGCTTGACCAAAGTGACCAACCTGCGCCCCTAGGCGTAACCTCTCTTCGGATATCCCTAGCCCAACTATTGCATTAGGTTGGGGCATTGGGAATTTTGGCACCAAAGTTCCAAACCATAAGATGGTAACTCCCCCAGAAAAAAGAAGAAGTTATAATAAATATCACCAAGCAATATGTGGAGCTCTGGCGTGAAATCGAGCAAGCCATTCGTAATGGTCAACTATTATAATTCATTACAGAAACATCTTAAAAACGAATAAGAGGTCCTGATCATCCTCGAAGGATAAACGGGAACACCTGGGCTAATATCCCCGCACATTGTAAATAATGTGGAGTATGTACCCACGCGTAAAAATTTGAACCCTCACCAATGGTGAGCACTTGACAACTCCAACCAGAGAGTTTGGATTTTCTTTAGTCCATTCTACAAAAATATAAAATGCAATAATTTTCTATTCATTTAATTACCTGTAATAAGAGTACAATAGACAAGAATTAATTCAAGAGCTAAATTTTCAATGGTAATTTATCGTCCATTTGATGATTGACTTCAATATAGTTTCTTTATTTTAAATGTTTTTTTTTTCGTTAGACATTAAATGATTTATATTATATTATTGAGCAGCATATAAGTTGTATTTACAAATTAATATTGTTTAGGGAGAAAACTAGTATCATTTAAGATAGTGTTATTTTGTTTTACGAATGTTAAATTTTTTATTTTCAAATTCTATATTATTTTTCCAGGTTTGTATTGGGAGATTATTGTTGAAATTCTCTAATTTATTTTAATCGAGATTGAGAGAAAAAATCCCCGCTTTCCCCCAGTTGGGGATGAGATCACAATTCATCCCTAGTGATGGGGCTGGGCCGGGGATGGGGATGCGATAGAAGAGGCGGGGATAGGGCTGGAGATCATGATATCCTCCCCCACCCGGCCCCATTGCCATCCCTAGTCACGACCCCCTCATTTTTTTTGAAAACTGCATGTTAGTACTAGATATATATTTTTTGTTTAAATAGGTCCTTATAAATATAAAATATCTTGATCCCTTAAAAAATTTAAAATTTAATAATAGTACTCTCTAACACATAGTTCCACCACCAACTTTAATAATACTAATGCTATTTATTATTCTTAATTATTACTAATAAATAATAGTAACTTTAATAATACTAATGCTATTTATTACTCACTCTTTTTGAAAGTACAATTTTCATTTTTTGATGTCCAAAATTGAATGTCTCATTTTCTAAAATAGAAATAATTTTGATTTGAACTTCCACTAACACATAGTTTCACCACTATCTTTGTTAATTTAATTGATTAAACTTTATTAACACGCTATTTTTTTAATTGAGAAGGATAAATTTGTAAACTTATTAAAATTCAAATTCATCCCTTAACTTTTGTAAAATAAAATGAGATGTTAAATTTCGGACAAAAAAAGTATTTATAATGAATTGTATATAACAAACTCAAAGTATACAATAACGGCGGGGAGTAATGTTGATATTTTTACTAACAAAATACCTTATTTTTTTGCTTTCATATTAAAAAATGAAGAGAGTATTTTTGACCACATATATAAAGAAATATCTAAAGTCCTTTTCCAGAATAAGACAATCTTCAATAACAAGGACGCGATCCCAAGATTATAATTGGTGCTTTGAATGTGTGAATAAAATAGTCTAGTTGCTCAAAAATATTCTAAGGGAGAAAAAACCCTCTCAACAGAGGAGGCGGACCAATTACGCCGGAGTGCTAAAAAATATACGCGGTACCAGCTGGAGGACCCTGTTGTTCTGGAGGGTTCGATTCTGGGGAGTCTCAGCAACGGCTTGCGAATTTGTTGAAACGTCCGGAGGTGCGAAGGGCGGTATACACAGGCGAAGGGGAGAATGACCCCATGGATGAGGAGATGTTGTCTGCTTTCAAGTCAAAGGTGTTTGGGTGCCCGGAATCAGGCAAACAGGTCTGACCATGTGTTTCTGTGAACCCAGAAGAGTTTGGTGAGTGGTGGAAGCAGTGGAGATGTACACTAGTAGTCAAACTATTGGGGAAATCCATTAGTTTCAGAATTCTCATGCAAAAAGCTAAGGACGTGTGGAAAGACTAGTAGTCAAACTATTGGGGAAATCCATTACTCAGGGATGTAGCATTGTTGACATGGAAGATGGATATTTTGCGGTCCGATTTTTTGAAAAGCAAGACTATGATCATGTTCTTGAAGATGGTCCCTAGATCATTATGGGACATTATCTCATGGTGGCTAAATGGACGCCAATGTTTCGATCAGAGGCGGATGCAATCAAAACAATTATGGGTTGGGTTCGTTTGCCGAGGTTCCCATTTTATCTATATAACTTGAATATGTTGATGCGGGTAGGTAATCACATAGGTCGTGCCATCAAGACGGATCTTAATTCCTTAGACGTATCGAGGGGGAAGTTTGCACGAGTTTATGTGGAAATTCACTTGGATAAGCCGTTAATACCAAAGTTGCAAATTCACTTGTACACAGCTTGTAGAGTATGAAGGGCTCTATCTAGTGTGTTTTGACTGTGGACAATATGGGCATAGAGCGTCGGAGTGCTTGAAGAACAAGCCAGTTGGCATGGCTACTAACCCGGGGAATATGGAGGAACGGAGGTCAGATCATAAAGTGGAATGGGGCCGACAAAAAATGAGCAACTATACGGACCGTGGATGTTGGCTACTAATGTACGTCGACGTAGGGTTCCGCCAGCTGGGGGGAGGATCGCTTCCGGTTTAAAGCAATGGGTAGTCCAGTACGGAATAATTCGGATAGGTCGCACAATTTGGCGGGAAGTGTGGACAATAGAGGCGCAAATCAAGGAATGCAAGTATTTAGAAGTTCTTGGAATACTGGTCCTACATTGAAACAAAATAAGGGCAAGGATAAAGAGGAGTTTGTGTTTGGAAAGGGATCAAGATTCAATATTTTTGAGGGATTTAATGAGGAGGATCTGGCAGAATTCAGGTGTAGACTTTTAAGAAAAATGTGGGTAATCTTGTGCAAGTTGGGAGCCAGCAGTTCTAACCCAGATGGGCCGTAAGAAAAATGGGCCAACTGGGCCCAAGAAAAAGTGGACCAGGACAAGAAACTGGTAGACGGACATGAGTCAAGGACCTGGAACAGGGCACAACAACTTTCGGGTACCTCGCACTGGGTTAGGGTCGGAGAGTCACCAACCGACCCAGCCCAGACTGGGGCAATTAGCATACTGAAAAAGCCTCATATGGCAAACCCACATTTGAATAATCTGACACCTATCGGTTTGTTACCCAACCGCTTTCCCCTTGTAGCACCGACGACATCGTAATGGTAGGTACGAAACAATCAAACGGGAATTGTGGTCCTGGCAAAGGAAAACCACCAAAACAGGTAGATGGAGGGAGGGAAAAATCAGTTATCCATGAAATTGGGCAGGTGATTCAAAACCTTCAGTCAGATCAACTAGCTCCGCTGAGTTTGGCAGGAGACTCAAGATGGATTGAAACCCTTGAGGACATGGTTCTCTAATGATTGAAAATCTTAAAATTTGCTGTTGGAATTGCAGAGGAGCGACGTCAACGAATTTCTTCTGTAAACTGAAGGATTTGAAGGCCAGATATAGGCCGAATTTATTAATTCTGCTAGAACCACTGGTGTAGAGCTCAAGGGAAGACTAGTATTAAATAGATTCCACTTTACATATTTGATGGCAGTGGAGGCAAGGGGTTTCTCCGGCGGAATATGGTGCATATGAGATAATCGGGCGGTCACACTTGAGGTATTATCTTACAATTCTCAAATGCTGAATATGATTATTTCTGAAGTTGGGCTAGTTCAGGGGGGAGGGGGTGTTCTGTGTCTGCATCCACCACAGCCTCAGTTCGAGAGGATTTTTTTTAGTACCTGGGGCAATTTGGGCCATGCTTAAAAGTACCCTGGCTCATGGTAGGGGACTTTAACCAAGTTCTGACTGAATCAAATAAGCAAGGGGAAATGGAAATTGGAGAAATGGGGCGATGAGAGCATGGACTACATTATTGGATTTGGGATTTCAAGGTCCCCGATTTACCTGGAGTAATGGAAGATTGGGGAATTGTCTGGTGCTTGAACGGATTGATAGGGCATGGTGTAATAAGACTTGGCATGGTAGGTTTGCAATAACAGAAGTACACCATTTAACACGTACCCATTTGGACCATCACCCATTGCTGATCAAATGTAGGCGGCTGGCTGGAATAGGTCGACTGCCATATGTGTTTCAGTTCCAAGCGGCCTGGGTTCGTTATGCTAGCTTTGCAGATTTCCTGCGAACAAGCTGGCAAGAAGGAATAGGGGATTAGATCAAATTCTTGCAAGGTGGACATCAGACTTGAGATGGTGGAAGCAAGAATTTTTTGGGGATATTGGTGTTCGAAAGAAACGGTGCCTTGCTAGAATTGAGGGACTACAGAAGCAATGAAGGTATGGGCGGTCCGATTTCTGTAAACAATTAGAGGAACATTTGGTGAGCGAATTTAACGAAATACTGAGACAAGAGAAGTTGGTGTGGTTACAGAAATCACGAGTTCATTGGTGGGTTGAGGGGGAAAGTAATACACGATATTTTCACTCCTTAGCGGCAATTCGAAAAAAGAAAAAGCGGATTTTCAGACTAAAGGACCAGGATGAGAAATGGACATAGGATCAGGATAAACTTAAGGAGCTGGCCCGTGGCTATTATAGGCAGTTAGTTGTACACGGCTGAAGCTTAGGAAGGTGAAATTAGGGACGATTTTGGGTTCCCGGCCATGAGTCATGCATAAAGGAGGATGTCAAATAGACCGGTATCAGCAAGTGAAGTAAAGCAGGCTATGTGAATGATGGGGGCACTGAAAGCGCTAGATTCGGATGGCTTTCCACCATTATTTTTTCAAAAAAATTGGGATGTGGTAGGGTTGCAATTTGTCAATTTTGTACAAACTGCGATGACTACCGGTACATTTCCTCAGCATATGAATGCGACATTGATTACCCTTATTCCAAAGGTTGAGGCACCAAAAAGCATATCCCAATTCCGACCCATTGCGCTATGTAATGTGGTTGTCAAATGTATTACAAAGGTTATTGCAAACAGGTTGAAGCCATTGATGGTTAAATTAGTGGGCGAGAAACAAGCTAGCTTCATCCCAGGAAAACAGGGGGTGGAGAATGTAGTTGTGGTGCAAGAATCCATTCATAGTATGAGAAGGAAAATAGGAAGGAAATGGTGGATGGAAGCAAAAAATGATTTAAAAAAAGCATATGACCCTATCAGCTGGCCATTTCTGCAACGAATTTTACAAAAGGTGGGGTTTAGTGTTGAGGTACAAAGAATCATAATATTTTGTGCGTCTTCAACATCCTTATTGGTACTTTGGAATGGAGACAAGTTAGAAAGCTTTAAACCTCAAAGGGGACTGAGACAAGGGGATCTTCTATCGCCATATCTTTTTGTGCTCTGTATGGAGGTACTAGGGGCAGACATTGATAGTCAGGTTCGGGAGAGAATTTGGAGACCGCTAAAGTTTGGTATAGGAGGGCCATTGTTATCACACTTATTGTTTGCGGATGATTTATTTCTTTTCGGGGAAGCAAGTGAGAAGCATGCCGACTTCATGGAGCAAGTACTATTACGGTTTTGCAAGATATCCGGTCAAAAAGTCATTGTGGGCAAGTCAAAGCTATTTGTATCTAAAAATGTAAATCCTGCAATAGCATGTGCCATAAATGCTAAATGTGGTATACTCTTGACAGCGAATCTGGGGAACTATCTTGGGATACCGGTGGTACACGAGAATTAATCGAACGACGTTTGGAGAGGTGGTAGATAAAGTTAGGAGAAAGTTGAGTGGGTGGAAGGTTCGAACAATGGCGCGGGCTACCCGCACCCTCCTGATCCAAACAATAACCGCCACGATGTCTAGTTATTATATGCAGATTATGGCCTTACCCAAAAAGAATTTGGAGGATATTGAGAAAATTAATCGAAGATTCTTTTGGGGAGAGGAATTGAATATAAGGAAACTACACACAATATCTTAGGAGAAGATTTGTGCACCATTGGAAAGTGGAGGACTAGGAATTAAACGGCTTTCAGACTTTAATACTGCTCTCTTGGTGAAACTGGGGTGGCGGTTGTTGCGTGAAAATGGCAAGCTTTGGGCAAGGGTGTTATGGGCGAAGTATGGGAATGTGTTTTCTCCATATGCGAGGAGGGTTAATGTGTCTAGAATTTGGAGTAGTCTTCTTGGGGTAAGGGAGAAGTTGAAAGAGGAGGTAGATTGGGGACCTTTGGACCCGGCTAGTTTAACCCAATTGAGCTCGGTGGAGCTGAAGCTTAAAGGTACTGATATCGTTGCAATTGAAGGATATATATATATATATATATATATATATATATATATATATATATATATATATATATATATGTGTGTGTGTGTGTGTGTGTGTGATGTGAACGGGGGATGGTAGCGGTGAGCTGGAATAATATTTGGAAGCATAAAGGCCCTAAGAGGTATAATTTTCTCTTATGGCAGATTAGGCACGAGGCCCTACCTACGGAAGGGCTACTCTTTCATCGCTATTGTGCAACATCGCTATTTTGCCGGATGTGCTACACGACAATATACTCAACGTTACATGCACTTAGGGATTGCCCAATAAGTAAGGATATTTGGAGACTCTTGCTTCTGGAACTTGCTCAGGGCCAATTTTGGTGTTCACAATCAGCCAAAGAGTGGCTGGATTTTAACCTGGTTGGTAGGAATGAGTTGCGGAAATCGGAGTATTCACAAGTAGATTGGGTAAATTTTAGGGAACCCGTGAGTGCCATTTGGTACTGAAGGAATAAAATATTACATGATGAAGGGTCATCGGTTCCAGGGAACATGTAGATTGCTCAGTTAATCAAGGCCTAAAGCCTTGAATGGATGAAATCTTGGAGGGATAGGACACTGCGAGCAATAGATATATGTACATTTGAGGATAGGGAATAGAGATCAGGTTGTCTGTGTTTACTAAAATGGTTTTGGTAGGAGGATATGGGCTGTAATAGAGCCTAGGTTTGACTCTACTGCCTGTTTTTTATATTCATTGTAACTATTTTTTTTACACCTTTTGACAATTAATATATGGATCCCATTTTTGACAAAAAGTATACAATAACGCTCCAAATATATAAAATTTTCTCTAAAAATATACATACATTTAATTCAATAATAAATTTTTTATAAATTTGTCATGTTATTTTGAAATATGGTCCGTGACACTAGCCTATGCAAACTGGTCGGATTTTCTTCATTTTTTAATTTTTTTTTTGCCAATTTTCTTCCTTAGTTTATGTCGTCGACTACAACTATATCGCCTTACACTGTGTGTGAATTTTAGTTCTTCCCCCATCCTCTTAAGTTCAAATCCTGGCTCCGCACTTATTACAATTTGGTTATTACTCTTTTCATCTTTCTCTCCCTCTTCCATTTCATTATTTTCAACTTCAAAACTATCACAATCATCCTTCAAATCAATACATTTTGGAGTATCTTGAATAATCATTTTATCATCAATCGTAGCACTTAACAAATAAGCTAAACCAATATAACATTGATACCAAATTGAAAAGAAAAAAAAAAAGCGACAAAACATGCATTGAATAAAAAATTTGGTGGATGGTGAAGTACAAAAATAAAGATCAATCTAACAACAATACGGAAGTTTCATATGTATAGGAAGTAAAATCTAATAGAATCTCTAACATAATTAGGAAATCTAAATTGACTAGTAAAATACTAAACCAAACCTAATATAATAAAACTAGTAATTACCATAACTAAATATTCTCTTAATGTTTAAAAAAAAAAATAGATCATGGGTCATAATGTCCTCTCAAAATCAATTGGCAATTTAATGTGTTAATCCATGAGTTTATAATTGATTTGGATATTCCTCAGGAATTTGTTGCGGACTTCATATTTCAACACTCCCCTCAACATCGACGTGTTGTAAGTTCTTCAAATACAAATCTTTGTCATACCCTATTTATTTTAGCTTAACAAATACTGACTCTCACCTAAATCTCTTTTTATAGATAGTCTGACCTAAATTATTTAATAAGGAATTTTACCTCTAATTAGTTTCCTAACTCATATAATTCTAACTTAATTGATCATCTAGATAATCATTTATCGATTGATAAAATAAATTCCAACTGATTGATCTTCAAAGTAAATCAAGATAAAATTTAATTATTATATTTAATTTTCTTTCCTTTTTTTCCCTTGGGTATGGGATTCTACTGTAATATTGATATTTTATTTTAAAAAGTTATTTTTTATTTTATTAACTTTTTAACACAATTTATATTATTTAATGTAGCAAGTATTGTTTTTGAAAGTTGTTAACCAAAAACTTTCCCAAGTTGTTAAACAAAAAAATAACAAAAAAAAAGAACAAAAAATAATTTTATACTCCATGATGAGACATGATTTGATTGACAAAAGTGATAGAATATTGTATTTATGGGCGAAACATGTCCTGATTTTAAGTAATAAAATATCTAGAATTATACTTGCGTTATTGTTATTTGCCTAAACTAAATAATAAATCATAGGCCAAATGGTGTATTTAGTCCCAAAATAATTTACGTTTGGCAGACATGGTCCCTGATAATTGTTTGCACCTTTTTAGATTCTTAAACAATTTACGGGTCAGTGATTTGGTCCTTCCGTTATTTTTTTGAATTTTCTAACGACTGTTAAGACATATTGGTACATGTGCAAGGGGTAAAATTGGAATTGTAAATACAACCAGCTCCAAACTCCATCTAGAGAGTTGATTCAATCCAATGTTAGCAGAATTCGCTTCATCTTCTCCAACCATGCTTCTTTTTCCTTTCAAATGAGTTTCTTGACATTATAAAGAGGGTTATAGAAACTTTTGATGAACAATGGGGGCTCCTAGAGATGGGTAAGGTTAAATACTTACAAAAATTAATTAAACTTCCAATTTTCCCTCAACAATTTAACAGCAGGTTTTGACTAACAGTAGAAAATTCAAAAAAAAATGACAGAAGGACTAAATCACTGGCCCATAAATTGTTTAAAGATCTAAAAAGGTACAAACAATCATCAGGGACCATATATGCCAAACGTAAATTGTTTCAGGACTAAATATACCGTTTGGACTACATCATATTGTGTAGATAATTAGAAATTTACCCTCCACGTGGTTCCAAATTTATAAATTTATCATTTCAATCACAAAATATATCCGAACTAAACAAACTAACATGGGACGGAATTGAATACAAATTGTTAAATTAAGGAAAATTAGTGAATTTGGTCCCAAAACATAACACACACACTTATTGATTTTTGTCCCTGTTCAATATATTTTTTTTATCCCTAAACATTTTTGCGTTTAGTGCGTTTAGTTCTATCATCAATTTTTCTATTAGTCAACAGTTTGTAAAGAAATATGTATGTAATGTACTCAAACATGTAAGAATACTTTTAAATTTTCAAACTACTTTTTTGAAAATTTAGCTCTAGAAGTCACAAAACATTGTACAAATTGTGGTTTTGGTTCCTATTTTCATCCACCCTCTCTTCTTCTCCATCTCACTATTCTTCTTTTTTGTGTGTTATTTTATAATCTTAATAGAACCAAAATCACCAATCATGTTATGTTATAAGATCAAATTCACCAATTTTCCAAACAAATAAAACAAATCAAAGAAGTTCCAAATGTGCCTCTAATTAAATATTGACCAAATGTTAACCATCACAGAGGTGGACAGAAGGACTAAACCCATCAATCGTAAAATGTTTAGGGATCCAAAACTAAAATATGTATAAACATGGACCAAAATCACCAATCATTTAATGTTATGAGACCAAATTCTCCAAATTGCCTAAAATTAAGCTCCCTCAATAGCAGGGTTCTTTGTCATCAGGAGAGTGTCCTATGGTTTCCATCTTTGGTTAAGTTTTTCTTTGTTTTCCGTTTCTCCCAAGGATCCAGCACCTCATGTGGGTTTTTTTGTCTATTTTTGAGAAATTGGTAGAAAGTTTTGCACATGACCTTGATTTTTTTTTTTTTGTTTTTTTGGAACAATTGTTTTGGCTAAATTAGATTCTTTGAATCCGTCTTCAAGCAAAGAAGAATTCAATCAGTCTTCAGGTGACGTAAAAATATTTTATTTTATTTTAGTTTTTGGACGGGTAAAGGTGATAAGGATAAGGGAATCGATCTTGGGATGAAACCACCCGGCTATACGAATTTCTGTATTTACATGTTTTTCAAAAGCTCCTACATAATCTATAACAAAAAAAAACATCACTTGGTACTTTTTAATCTAGGATCAAACCCTAATAGAAACAACGGTAGGGTTCTTTTTACTTTTTACCATTGGACGTGGCAGATCAAGTTTTCCTCTATTGCTACTTTTTACAACGGTAGGATAAGGTTTTAATCTCTTTAATGATGAAGCATATTAAACCATCCAAAATATTGTTAAATGAATTATAATTAGACCATTTCAATTTGCAATCATAAATAAAAAAGATGATAAACAAAAAAGTTTGTGATAATTTAAGATCAATATAGAGGTAATAAATTGGTATCATATTAACTTAAATAATGTTCAGTTACTCTTCTAGAGATCTTCCTAATTTCTAGCCGATGTTACATTTCAACCATGAAAAATTAAAAGGCTGAGCAGCTCTTAGCCAATAAAAAATCCTTTTTCTCAGCAATTGCATTTTTTTCTCTCTTTAAAAATGCTTATAAAACAACGTATTTAGATCATCTTCCCTAATAAAATTGAAGTGATCTCCTTCCCTCACACTTGTCTTTGTAGGTTCTTTTCTCCACAAAATAACGTATTTAGCCATATCAAAGACCAAAAAATGGCTAAGGTTGCCACACTTTGCTTGATTCCTCTCCTCATTTTCTTGACGATGTCACATCAATCTCTTGCCCGCGACTTAACCATATTAGACATCGTTTCACCTCCGCAGATTCCCTCAGGAACTAAAGCTGTGGTATTCTCTTCGTACACAATTCTATATATTTTTCCTCAAAGTATTTCTTTTTGTTAGATTTGAATGATGCATATATGGTTGAATAATTGAAAATAAAATAACTCAAGTAATTTTCTTAACAATCTATAGAAACAAAATTGAATTAAAACCAACGAGTTTACAAAGTGTTTCATATTTTAATACAAAATCTCATTATCACATTACAACCTATGCACGTGATATAATATTGTTAAATTAGAATTATTTTATTTCCAAATCCATTTGTTTCATATCTGTGACATTTTTACCTATCATTTTCTTTGAGCTAGTAATGATTTATAATGTATTTCATTTTATTTGTTTGTCTTGTAATATATGTATCGACTATATAAGTTTACACTGCATGTTGTTTTTGTACTTACTCGATTGGGCATTTTCATTGACTATTTATAAATGATCATTTTATTTGTTTGTCTTGTAATATATGTATCGACTATATAAGTTTTAATCTTGTACATAGGAGAACCAAAAGTTCTTTTGGATGGGCACACCAGCAATACCATACTTTCAAGACTTGTGTGATGGGATTCCACTTAAAGAGTGCATCATGAAAAGGGATCCTACTTCAGCCCAGATTAATAACATGCACCCACAGAAGGAAAATCTGCCTTGAGGAGTTTCTAATATTATTTGACTCTCTATTTTGTTACTTCTATTTGACACAGTTTTATAACTAGCTATAAGCTTGTAACTTGTTTAGCATATATATGTTAAACAAGCTTTTTTATATATATGAATAACAATTTACTATGTATCGTGTATACCTTTCCTTTATACTATCCTCTTTACTAACATGGATAGTATTCGGGTGTATTAATGGCATGATATTTATCATTTTCAAGAATATATACCTTAAATTGTTTACATGTTTATATTTCTCCTTCTTAAGAGAAATCCATACAATATTATAGGTGTAATATGAAAAGGAGTTGGTGTTATTGTATTTTGTAAGTATAATCAGAATTAAAGGAGAGATATTCGAATATAGAGGGCCCGAGTCTCACTACCTTCATGCCCAAACTTGATATTCCTTATAGTATATATGTTGCATCTTGTGACATTGAGCCCGAGAACCACTTCGAAACTAAACTCCTTCAAAAATCAAGAAGTTTGAAAATGGGTTTCTTACTTATAAAAAAAACATTATTTTTGACAAAAAGAATCTTAAACATTACGCATTTATAAAACTAACATTAATATCTGTTTATAAGAAAAATGGAGACATTAGAGGCAAAAAACTTATTCTCGGACGAGCAATACCAAAAGGCTGTCTTGGAGAGATTGTTGACAACAAACAATGGCCTTGGAAAATCATTTTTACAGATTAAAATAATGAGAATTTTACTTATTGTTGTGGTAATGTTGGGTGACTCAAACAAGTTCTTGACCTAGAGGCGGATCCAGGATTGAAATTTAGGGTGGTCCCTCAACAATTTAAAATATAGAAGAAAACGATTATCGGTGCAAAACGGGCGGATTTATTATATCACTGTGAATCCATGTCAGGCACTGTGATCCCAAGGTTACTACAAGATGATACAACTTTATCATAAAATCCTTCCCATCCGCCTTCTCTCATTTCCTGAAACATTTTCTTGTTGATTTTGACAAGTTCCAAGCATTCACAATATCTTGGTCACCCCTCTGTAATGCTTCAGACAAATAATTTGTCACTGATAAAACATCCACCATCAAGTGCAACATAAAAACAAAACGAAACGTCTTCATAATCAATAACAAACTTTGAGGTTCACCCTCTGAATCCCTATCATCTTCCAAATGTTCAAACACTTCGATAATTGGAGTAAACAAATCTTTCAACCTACAAAGAGTCCGAAAGTGAGAACCCCAACGTGTATCACCCGCTCTTGCAATAGACAATTCTTGATTTAACCCGGTACCAGTTTCCACCAAATCTTGTTCAATTAAATTTGCAAAATGCGCAACTTGTTTTGTATGAAACAAAGTTTGTCGTTTGTGGGATGACCATAAAAAACAAACAATTCGAGACACTTCAAGAAAAAACCAATTTACATCTTTATGATTTCTTGCCATTGATATAAGTGCCAATTGAAGTTGATGAGCAAAGCAATGCACATAGTATGCTTGCGAATTTTCTTTTGAATCAAAGTTTTCAAACCTCCAAATTTACCTCTCATATTACTTGCTCCATCATACCCTTCACCACGAATTTTTGATATACACAATCCAAACCCGGACAACAAAGTTTCAAGAGCATCTTTAAGGGATTTTGCACTTGTATTTGGAACATGAACCTAGGCTGCTGGTGTGATCTTGGGTGGTCCTGGGCATACCTTAACCACCCTGTAAATCCGTCACTGCTTGACCTTTAGGTCGCTGAAATAATTACCATTGAAGTCGTGAAAATATTTACTTTGAACAAATTTTAGCAGTGGTAATTTTTGGGTTGACTTAATGAACCCTTAATCTTTCGGTCGTTGAAACAATTATCGTATGAAACCAATCAAGTCTTTAATCTTTAAAATATTATTTTTTATACACTTTAAAAAACTAAGTGTAAACCGCAGTCTCATATGGGATAAGAATGAAAGGTTTGTGTCACACTCGTAATCGGAATGGAGATCACATGGTAGTGTCTCATTGGTTTATGAGATACCAAAGACCACGACAGAGTTTACTAGAACGGGAATTCAATTATGTAAAGTTCATAAGTTCCAAAATACACTAGCGGAAGTAAAATACTGAAAAGGGAAATGATTCTAAGCTATTACAATACCGAAATATGTTCATCACTCGTCATAAGGCCCCTCCCAAACATCCTTCTCATGGTAAAGCTCCTCATTTACATCACCTGCACAAAGAAAGCGAATGGACTGAGCTTCGGGCCTCAGTATGATCCACACAATTCTTGGGATAAAATAACAAGCAAGACACAAAACGATTTCCTGTTTCCCAAAACGCCCTCAAGGAAATGATACAAGAAACAAAACGATTAACAATGTAGGTGTACTGAAAATACATTAAAGGTGCACTGCACAACACGCACAATGCACAGGTTGCGGATGAAGGCCACGGAGGAACCAATCGTCCGCGGTCTCGTCTGCAAAAAAGGTGCCAAAAGTCCGGACAAATGGATCGTCCGCAAGAGAGTCGTAGACGAAAGGTATTCGTCCACAGGTGAGTCTGTAGCTTCGTCCACGGAAAAAGTTGTTGCACGGACGATCCTGCAGAAAAAGGGTAGGCAAATGCTTCGTCCGTAGGCTGCAAATACCTATTTTTCTTGTACAAATTTGAACACAAAAACTCCATTTATGCACCAAAGTATTCCCAACTCAAAATACATGTTTTTTTATACTAAAATCAAGTAACAAAGATGACTAGAACAAAGGTAACAATTAATCAACAACTTAGGAAAATAACCATCCCTTTCACATCACCCACTACACTTTGGAATGTACTACGAGCACCATGCTCCACTTATAAGGCACGGCGTAAATACACATAGGTTCAGTATAATCCCCCGAACGAACGGGTTCAAGCTTTAAGGATCCATTCTACATTGCATCATCATCCAACACCTTGGGCTCCACAAAACCATTACAGTTCTAATGATGGCCTCATCAGAATAAGGCCCAAGAAGTTCAACATGATTCACAAGATCTCCCAGGATCAACACAATTCACATTTCACATTTTAATTCGAATGAACCCTGTCGTTTAGTGTTTCCTAGATACGAGCTCAAATTGGGCGACGACTCGGTCGACCAAATACAATTACGACGATACGAAACAACAAATTTTTTACGACTCCAAGTAATTCAATTATACATACCAAATATTTCAAGTTGTCAATTATGTAATGCAAAGTCAAGGAAACAAATAGGTAGTAGTTTAATCGATATCATCCCCAATTCACATTCCATAACACAATAGTAATCACAATTCACCAAAACGCACGATTAACACCAATACATGATCCAATTGATAAACTGTAATGAAATAACAGTTTATGCTTAAATAATAACACAAGTAAGATCGAATTTATAAGTGCCAACACCATAAATGCAGTAAGGTATGATCCATTCCTCTAAAGCAAGCAAATTAGAAGATCACAATTGTGCAGAAATTTCTCAGAAAAGCAGCCTCAATCCCGGTGTGATATCTCCTCACTCCGAACTTCGATTAAAGTTCCGCTTTCGTTCACTCGAAGCTAATCACGCTGCAATCGTTTTGATATCTTGTTCGTCCAAAACGGACAAGAATTACACTCTCAAATGTTCTCTCAAAATTCTGGCAGAAACTCTTTCTTTTTCTTTTTCTTCCTTTCTTTGTTTTCTCTCAAATTGGTAACCTCCCAAGAGTGCAGGAAATCCTGCCATAACCCCCTACATTCCTTTTAATTTTAATTGCACATTAGGTCCTTCTCACCTCACAATTTACCATCATGTCCTCACACACACCACATAACATTTTTACACCTATAACACATCAAAAAGTCACTAGACACATAACATATAACAATTAATTTATGCTTTCATTTTTATAAAGCTTAAAAATCATGTAATAACATAATTTAAACACAAAATCACATAGACAAAAATTCCCGGGTATTATAGTTTGACTAGTATATAACCTCGGGAAATTCCTTTTGACATGCGAGTTCAGTTGCCAAGTAGGTGATCGTGAATGCTTCCAGACCTATGTGTCGCGTTGCGGGCCTAGGGGCACGGGTCGTGAAATTTTATGGTATCATAGCACGATGATCAGACAGACGTGTGGGAACTAAGTTCTACACCATAAAGGTTAGGAGGCCCCAATAGAATCCTGCACACTCGGTTGCTCTAAGGCTAAGTATTTTTGTAGGGCGCCTAGCGAGGACGCATGGACTTAAGGAGGGTTGAATGTGAAACCCCATCCCACATGGGATAAGTAAGGAAATATGATGTGTTATATAACTTGGGCCTAAGTACCCATGGTCATCACGAGATATCCATTTTGGCATAGCGAGATCGGTTGCCAAGTATGTGGTTGTTAGTATGGATGAGAATGGGGGCGTGTGGGTGTCACACCCCGTAACCAGGGTGATGACATGGCAGTGTCCCATTGGTCGATGAGACACCCAAGCCTACGATACAGAGTTACTAAAAAGGCAATTCATTATGCATTAAATCCAAAGTAAAGGTTTAACAGCAGAAATCTAAATACATAACTGAAAATGAATCTACTTATTACATTATTGGAATAAACTAAGCGTTCTTAAAAAATAACTGAAAAGGAAATAAATTCTAGCAGCTACGTAGATTATGATCACTCATCGAATGGCCCCTCCCAGGTATCATCAACGTGAACAAGTTCAACATCTACATCACCTGCACAGTAAAAAGCGGATGGATTGAGCTTTGGTGCTCAGTGGGGACCTAAAAATAGTAATAACAATAGCAATATATATAGACATAACAGAACAGATACAACAGAATCAGATATAGATAATGCAGATGCCCGTTTCCCAAAATACAACTATGGAAGTATATGCACACGACTCAATCCAAGTCACACAAGACTCAGAACTCAGTGCAGGGAAGTGAAGTGTAGTGCAGTACAGATCCGAACAGAACAGATGGTTCAGAACAGAACAGTGGACTGCACTATTGCGATTTCCAGAAAAATGAGATGCAACCTTATGCAAAAATGCACTAAACAATACCCACCATCCCCAACTCATATGCTACCACATAGACTCCAAGCAAACAGCAATTAAAGACCCAAAACAAATGTTCGACTATACTTATCAAATCTGACATCCCAGATCGGAATTCATGACATGAGCATCCCATACTACTCATGCACTACAACCAATAGTTATGTCAGACAATCGAGTATAAAACAACAATTAAGCAATTAACAACATTCTTCGCACCTAAACGATTCCATAACCGAGTGTACGACAAGCACCACGCGTTGCCCATCCGGTACACCCAATCACATACTCGTCTTAAATACTTAGAACACCGCTAAGGCTGTGACACACAATCCCACCACATGAGCTTACTCGTCTAGTCACTCATACTCAGCAATAACGATAGTGGTCCCAGTTATCAACCAAACTAGGAAGGTTTAGTATCAACACGTGGGTTCGGATTTTCCCCCGAACGAAAGGACCCGGGTTTAAGGATCCATCCATTACATTGTATCATCATCCCCAATCAGAGACTCCACAAAACCACTACCGTATCTGATGATTTGCCCCATCAGATGCAGACCCTGAACAATAAATAGCAGAAAGGTCACTTGGGACCACAGATCAGATCAGGAAGAAGGCGGACATATCCTACTAACTACTCTTCCTAGACGCAGCTCAATAGAGGGCGACGACTCGGTCGACCAAACCAATTAGGACAACATAAAAGACTCTAGATAGACAATTACAGAACAGAGACAAAATAATACACAAAAACAGTTTATGTGAATATAGCAATTAACGAAAACGATTGAAATTCATTTATAGGCATGCTCAAATCACACAACAATTCGGTAATTCAAATACCATAATTCATGCTAGTATAAAATTATGCATGCACATAATAATTATGAGTAGAATTTTATATTAGATATAAAATATAACAATGATGTAAACTGTGGTGAACTTGATGTAGGTAAGTAGACAACAAAACCAATAACAAGCATCTAAAAAACATTAATTTATTCATAGATAATAAAACATTAAAAATACATATATGCAATATAATATTATCTACAATAAAATCAAATTCCATCTCTCACGGTTTATGAAATCAAATAACCCCAAATACAGTAAATAACACCAGAACAGAAATTCAACAGTAATTTGTAGAATTATTTTGTAAATCGAATAGTTTATTCGCTTTTACTGTGCAGAAATAAATGCGAAAAATTAAATAACGTAAGGGTCCCTACCGTTACGGTGATAACACGATGAAAATAATTCTGAAAATCTTCTTTGTGAATGACCAAAATTTGGACAGAAAATATTTAACCCACTTTTATTCCTGGCAGTCTACTGCCTTGCAAAGAGAAGACAATAATGGAGACACTGATTTCTTTGTATCCTTGCTGCTGGTTGCCGAGAGAGAGAGAAAGAAAAAGGCCGCCGCCGCTTCTTCTTATGTTTGGTTTGGCACGGTTTCCCGTGACCTATATACTGCCCTTTCTTTTCCTTGTTTTTGACGAAGTAATATATATATATATATATATATATATACTACTGTTTATTTCTATTTCTTTTTTTTTTCTTTGGCCCTGAACTCAGCCCACGAATTCCAGTGAAGCCTATGTTCCTTTTATTTTATTTATTTTATTTTCCAATTCATTATCTAAGTGAAACACAATTTAAATCCCAAATACAATACGTGTGTAAAACGCCACCAAACACGCACTCCAAAAAAGTAACACGTTATAAAAATAAAAGGACACATAATCACATCATATTTAATATAAGCACAAAATTATGCAATTAAATTACTTAAATCACATAAATCACAGTGGGGCATAGAACATGGTCTCCCGGCCCTACCTACTCCATATGATCTATATATCTAGCCTAGCTCAACCATTGGGGATGGATGGGGATCTCATCTCTGGATCAAGCGGCGGCCCATCCCCAACTGGGGAAAAGAAAGAATTGTTTTCTTCTAAGTTATATCTTTCGGTCAGCTCTGATTTGAGAAATTAAGTGAACTTTTAACAAAAATCTGCCAAATATATACAACCTTCAAAAAATAATACATAATTGTAAAAAAAATATGTAATACACGTTAAACGAAGTAGCACTACTAAAAATATACATGTTTACTCCCTATAAATATGGGGTTCCTAAAGGTTTAAAATGCGAAGTCTTGAAAGAGATTGAGATTTTTTAGTATCTTTCCAATTTTGATGTTCTTTTATATTTTTAGGTATCTTATGTGTTTTTCTATTTGTATTTAGTATTTAAGGCAGAACAGACATGACAGACCGAGGCGGCCCATTGTGGGGCCAAGGATATCATATCTCCCGCCCCCAACCTCGATAACGGGGGGGGGGGGAATTCTCCTCGCCTCTCTTAAACTGAGTAATCCCCGCCTCAACTAGGTCGGGCCTTTGATTCAGCTGTGTCTATGTCTATCCCTAGTCGTGGGTTGATTCTAGGACCATGTGTTGCGCTCTCCGATCCGCGGGCACGAGACGTGACATTTTAAGTCAGGTTTTAAAACAAAAAAAATATTCCGATTTTCTCCAGTTGGGGATGAACCCCATCTAATCCGAAGATTGGATCTTCATCAATCTCCAATGGCAGAGGTGTGCCAGGAATGGTTATAAGATGGAGAAAATGGAGGCTATGGTCTCCTCACCCATTGTCATCACTACTTATAATGGTTAACCACATGTTAAAATAAGTCAAATTGAAAAATTAATAGAAATGCAGAAAATGATTTTGAAAAATATAAAGAAAGGTTTTCTCTAAAGAGATATTTGACTTGAAAGCTAGCTTGTTCCTTTTTCGTACCTTGTTTTCATTGATGGGTTAAGAGCCGTGATTTACGATTAAAACATACTAGTATGACTAATCCGCTTGAAATTAAATAGATATTTTAATGTATTAATAAAATGTTTTGTGATTCTGTAATATTCACCGCTCTTAAAACATTTTGAACTCGTAATTTGAATCCACTTAACAATCCATCTCAAGATTTGTTTTCCAAAAGAAACCTAGTCATAAATTATAATCTAACAACGGACACAAAGTTGATCCATCAAAAAAAAAAAAAATGAGATACAAGTTGTGACTTACGAACTACTCTATCCATTCCTAAATATAATACTTTCCTAATGTAATACTTTTATGACATAGTTGTGAAAATTAAGAAAATAAAAATAAAAATATTTTTGTAATCAAAATATTAATATTACTCTCTTAAATATAACATATATACCACTAATTCTATTTAAGATACCAATATAGATATTTTGATTACAAAAATATTTTAATTTTTTCTTCTTTAATTTTGAAAACATGTAATGAAAATTTTATACTTAGGAATGAAGGTAGTATTATGCACCCTGTGAAAGACGGGGCATTTGTTGGCAAACAGTCGAACTAGTACAATAAGCATTTTTTTTGCCAAACAGATCATGTGTAGTCTTCCCACCTTGGCTCAGGTGCTGAACAAGAAAATTCAGTATATACGGGACATGCTGTCAGTCATTGGATTTTGTACTTTTGTACTTTTTGATCCAACGGTTGTATAAAAAACAGGGGTATTTTAGAGATAAACTTTGAGCTCTTTTTCTCTTTTTTACTTTTAACTGGGTGTTCAATAATCAAGAACATGCATTCACTAATAAAAAACATGCGTTCTTTGACAGAGAACATGTGCTTACTTCCAGAGAACACATGTTCAATAATAAAGAACATGCGTTCACTAATAAAACGCACGTTCTATATTAGATAACGCACGTTCTCTAATATAGAACGTGCGTTCTCTAAATTTTTTTGTTAGAAAACGCACGTTCTATATTAGAGAACTTGCGTTCTCTAACAAGAACGTGTGTTCTCTAATAGAGAACATGCGTTCTTGTAGAAATATACCTATTTTACTTTTCAGCCGCAACTTTTCTCTCTCCTCAGTAAATCACCTTTTTGACTTTTCAGCCGCAACTTTTCTCTCACCTCTAATAAAATTACATATATATCCTTTTACCTTTCTCTCACCTCTCTTTTAAATCTCAACCATTGATCCTCTTAAAAAATGAAATCAACGGCCCTTGTTATGTCCCGCACGTGCGGAATTTAAGGCGTTCCGCACTGGAGCCTTACTGGTAGTCTTCCTTATAAGGGGTCTATATACGTTTCCGTCTGCAGATATTTGGTTCCATATTTTAATTCAATGTTGAAGAGGAGAGACGAAATCGGGACTTTTAGGTTAGGAGTGAAAAAATTGCTTTCGTTTCTCCTTTTAGGTTGAGAGTGAAAAACTGCAACAGTATGTCGCATAAAATGTTGTGAGTCGGATTTAATCAAATATTTTGAACTACATATAAAATTTATTATATTTAGTAGGATTTTTAAAAGTCTCGGGAGACGATTGTCCCCACCTAACCCCCTTTCTCCGTTGAAGATTTTTTTTTCAATTTTTTTACTGAAAAAACCGAATTGAAACAAAAAATTTGGCAAGCTTAGTTCCAACACCTTTCTTAGAAATCAACAATCTACGAGACCATGGGCGTATCAATCGTCCCGTAGATTGTCTCGGAAAGATGAAGAAAACTGAGGAAGGGCCCAGCCCAGAACAACTCCAGGTTTAGAGGGAAACTCCAGATCTGGAAGAATCTGAAGTAGATCTTGCATCTGAGTCTTGAATCTTGAATCAGAATACCTTGAAAAAATTTCATCACGATTTACGGCAAAAGGAAGGGATGAAGATACCAGGAAGCCAAGAAATGAAGAAACTTCAAGAGGAAGAAAAAAGAGAAAAGAGAGAGAGAGAGAGGGAGAGAGAAGAGGGCTGCGGGTCGACTTTTCTATTGATGAAAGGTTTCATAACCTATATTTTTCATCCCTATAAATAGAGAGCTTTGGTTGATGTAAAGGGATACATATGAATAATATATAAGCACTTATACCATCTCTTGTCTTTTGTTCATTCTCTTTAGTTTATATTTTAGTTTTGTGGTGAAATTCATTCTAGAATTTCATCCATTTTATAACACGTTATCAGCACGAGCCTCTACCATTAGCTTGTGAGACTTTTTATCTCCTTGGTAGATAGTCCGTCCGAATCGTTATGTTCATATATGTATTTGAGTTTTGTATATGATTTTCTGCATTTTGAATATAACGGACCTATTATTGAGGTTAAAGACTTAAGGGAAGAGGTTAAGGTAAGTTGTTTATATTCTAAAGGTTAATTTAATGGCTAATCTTGAATTTACAATTTTTGAGATCAACGAGAGAAATTACCTATCATGGATATTATATGATGAAATCCATCTGGAGAAAATGGGTCTTGAAGATACCATTGGAAAGCATCAAAGCCACTTGATTGCTGACAAATCTTGAGAAAATATACAACCACCAAAAGTTGGTTGTGATGCAAAATGCTAGTTGTGAACAAATATCATTGTGGCTCATAATTTTGAATATATCAAGATTTATCATGTATATAATTTCTTCATGTTGGAGAAAATATGACTTGTAACTCTTTTCTCATACCTCAAATATGCTCCAAAAGTAGCAATATTGAGACTAAATATTTTAGAAAATATGAAAGTATTATGAGTATATCTTCTTGAGATTAATTGAGAAAATGAGTTATCGATGATATATTGTAAGCTTCGACCGTCTTATTTTATGTCATTTCCTGAAGTGAATGAATTAGAATATATGATTCATTTATGAAATAATTTTGGTTCATGTCATTATTTTAGTAGACCATGTTAAACATGACTCATTGAGTTCAATAAAAAATAATTTTTTCACCCGAAGTGAGAAAATACTTAGAGATGGAAGAGAATATATGATTCCAACACTTAAAGAAAAAAAAATATTGATAAGATATGCAAAAGTTTTGTCACGTACCTGTAGTATGTTGGACATCTTTTGAATCTCTACTAAGCATCAATTTGAGAACGAAAAAGATGTTATTTTACTTCTCTAAAATAATGATTCTACTATGTGTCAAAGAGAATAACTCGATATTTTATTTGTATTAGATTTTGTCAATTACATATTACATATTTAATTCCACATACTATAATGTTATTTGGTTTGTTTTACATTCAAGAATAATAAATATATAATATGTACACATTCGGGATAAGTGTCAAATACCAAGTTCCAGAAGAACTACTTGATTAAACAGCTCCAGAAGAGTTATTTGTTTAAAGGATCCAGAAGAGCTAATTGAACTAAAGGGTTACATATCAACATGTATATACACGACTCTCCATAAAGTCTCTTAGAAAATTATTTTGATATTTTTCATAGTGAAGATTATTTGGAGACATTGGATTGAGTAGAGTTTTAAATCTTTGTGTATTACTAATATTATTTAAGAGAATAAATTTATATTAGAGAAATCGTCATTTCTCTTTATTGGCTTATATTATCACAAAATTTATTTAGTTAAGATATTTTATTAAGTAAGCCTAAAGTTTACTGATTCAGTTGTTGGCATGACCGGTTAGACCATCACGGGTCACAAAAATACAAAATATAATTCACAATTTATGGAATACGAAGGAACCAAAAGTTTTCTTATCCGATGAATTCTTTTGTGCTACTTATTTCAAGAAAAATTGATATAAGGATATAACCAGTACAACTCGGGGTTGAATATGTTCATAGAATTGAATAAATAGTCGATCGTCTCGCAACCTGAAGTTTGTGATATATTGATAATGAACTCAAATTTTATATTCAACAAATGACATAATTTGTCTCGACTATACTGGTGTCATCATATGAAAATTTGGTAGAATCTTTTTATACACTAAATGGTCTGGTAGAACCATAAGTACCTTGAACTTGTTGATACAAATTATTTTGTAGCATTAGCTCGTATTTTTCCAACAAGAATACTGTTAATTCTCCTCTATTAAATTAGTTTTTGGTCAGGAACTAAATTTTTCCCTCTCCCATCTAAGAGTTAAATGTGCGCTACAAAGTAGTAGTCACCACCAGTAAAGTATTAATATGGGACCTTAAAGATGTTAATAATATATATTGGGTATGAAATATCAAAATGAGAGATTTAATGTATAACCGGATAAAAATATGAGTTTCTGTCTCATCTTGATCCTCAAATACTTTGAACCAAAAGTTCAAAGGATAAGCTAGACATATTTACTGACCAAAATCCGGCTAAGAATGCTCCTATTTGACGTCCTGGAAGGCGATCTACCACTGCTGATAAGTATGAGACACAATTAAAGTGTGGTAGACTAGACGGTTCCTAATATTAAATAAATCCACGCATATAAAAAGAAGTAAAGATTTAGATGGTCGTATATGGTAGACATATATATGTTAAAGTCGAGGATTCCCATAAAATGTGAATCTAAAATGAGGATCTAGATTTAAAGTCTGCAGAAACAAAATTTTGAGATTCGAGAAAATTAGCAAAAATAGATTATATATGAGTTCGCATGAGAAATTTGAAAAGTCCGGACAATTAACATGTACACCATAAGTGTATGATATTCTCAGTATGGATGATACACTTGAAGTGTATGGATAGCGGGACAACAATGCGACTATAAAAATGTAAACGTCACTACTAGTGGGAAAAAAAGTTCTTCTTAAAAGTCTGGCAATGGTTAGAAAGAAAGAGATTTTCAGGTGGTGGATGCAAGTATGTTTGTGTTTTAATAGCGTAAAAAATACTTAGCACATATATGAAGTCTTTGAATGATTTGATATGCCTGAAACATATCTGTAAATTGTTCCTGAAGAACGTAACATTATTTCCATAGTGAAAATCTATCAAAAATTATATGATAGTGTCAATGTCCATGTATAAGGAAATTTGGATCGGATTTAGTTACTTGCCACATACAATTCTTTGTCTATTGACGAAAGATGCCTAAATGTCTAATTTGCTAATGGACATTATTAGTTAGTGATCTCCATATGAGGGGGAGAAAATCGGCAATCTAAAGGACTTTATTTAGGAACATCATTATTTTAATCTACGCATTATGCATTAATGAATCAGAAGTTCATAACTTATTCATTTGCAAAGGATTGCAAATACATAGCCTAATGCATTTATAGACTCTATAAGTAGATGTCTCCATATTTGGAAAGTAGGATAATATATGAGTTATGTAGCTAATGAGCATGCTTGATATCTTAAGTCTTAGCATATAAGATCCTTGAAAGAAATGACTATAGATTTATCAAGATGTTCCTCCTAAATATGTTATAGTAGCAAAGTGATTGCTGAAGGAAAAATTATGATCTCGGGTGTTAGAAATCCATGATTTTTCTTGATTTTACAATTAGACATCTAGAAGATGATATATATGGACAAAGACCATCCTTTAAGTATCCTAGTATTTGTCTAATCGTTAGATATTACTAAATATCACTCGCTATCGCGAAAGGAAGAATGAAGAGCTGCTTGGTCCTGAAGTGCCATATTTAGTGCTATTGGAGCACTAATGTATCTTGAAAATACTATTTGTCCTTATATTTCATTTGTAATGAAATTCTTTGCAAGTGGATGACGCTTGTGGTTGAAATTCGATGATTCATCAGAGGGAGAAATTTCTATGATATTGTATGAGAATAATACAGCTTGTATAACTTAATTGAAAAGAGGATATATGACAAGATCAAATTTCACTAAGTTTTCATTTATAAGGAGGTGAAATCGATTTTCTATAATGTAATAATCCAGAAGATTTATTACTAAGACATTACCGACTTCAACTTTTAAGAAGTTGATTTATAAGATTGCATGTGTCGGTATAATGGTCTTAATTCTTACAAGATCTAGTCAACGAGGGATGTAAATTATAAAGAAGGATGTACTCTTTTTCCTACACTAGAGAAGTTTTTTTTCCACTGGGTTTTTACTCTAGCAAGGTTTTAACGAGGCATATTGTTTATGTTAAGGACTCCAAGGGGGAGTGTTATGAAATATCAAATAATGGAGTCCTTATGGATTCCATAACTCCTTTTACTTTATGGATCCCCTAACTCCCCATTGATAGAGGAGTTACAAGGAGTCCATAACCTCCCATTGATGAGTCCACTAACCTACCTATTGATGAGAGGTTTCATAACCTATATTTTGCATCCCTATAAATAGAGAGCTTTGGTTGATGTAAAGGGAGACATGTGAATAATATAGAAGCACTTATACCATCTCTTGTCTTTTGTTCATTCTCTTTAGTTTATATTTTAGTTTTCTGGTGAAATCCATTCTAGAATTTCATCCATTTTATAACAAATTTATGTTAACTTGAATTTTAATTATGTTAGTTAGTCTTATGTTATTTAGTGGGAATACATGTTAATTTGATATTATTCATGTTATTTGATGTTAAATTTGATGATAAAGAATGCATGTGTGTTTTTTCTGATAAAATCTATTTTTTTTTTGTTTTTTTGTATAGATGTCTACACCTTATCATCTTCATCCGGGTCCTTTACAGAAACATGTTTTAACCAAACAGCAACATCATAGATCGTTTGGAATATGACACGGTGAGGACGCACTAAACACCCATTTAAAATGTATTAGAAGTGACGGTTAGTTTTATGATTTGTATAAGAGAGAAACAAACCTTGCCCTAATTAACCTAATAGACGAAGTAAGTTTTGGGGAGTTTGTAGGATAGGACATATCAAGGTAGATCACGCTCTAGTGACTTCTTTAGTAGGGAGATGGTGCCATACATTTCACTTGTATCGAGGCGACCATCACTTTACAGGATGTAGAATGTCTTTTTTGACTACCTACTAGGGGAGGTGACCATCACTCTGATGCCTTACCCCTTTTCAAGTTATTAATTAAAAATCTAATTATTTATATCCTGATTCGAATCAAATTCCACTAAAATTTCGAGTGTTACTAGAAAAGTCATTCACTATATATTTATAACAATATATTTTTTTCTCTTTGAGAAAAGACTTAAAGAAATATTGGTAAATAAAAATTAGATTTTTAATTAATAACTTGAAAAGGGGCAAGGCATCAGCTTATTTTCCGTACTTTTTTGAAAAACTAAATAGAAAAAAAAACGGATATTGAATTTGGGACATAAAATGTATTAAGAACATGAAACTTAGAAAATTATGAGAAAATGTTACCCGCCGTTCTCATAAATTAATCCAAACTTCTCTACTTACAGGGAAAAAACTCAAATGGCTTCCTGTGATTACATGGTACTAATAGTAAAGCAGAGGCCACTGCACTTCTTAATAGAGTCAAATGGCTTCCTGTGATTACATGGTACTAATAGTAAAGCAGAGGCCACTGCACTTCTTCATAGAGTCAAAATTGGGTTATCGGTATTTTTTAATTGAGAGAAATTCTAATATTGTGGTGCCTATTGCCCTGTGGTGGGTTCCTTCCAACACACATCTATGTATGGGTATCAACTCTGGTAGGTCCCAACCTAGTTAGGTTTAATCTTTGTTGAATAAACCAATTCCGAGTCAGTCCACTTACAGAGTGGTCGAATCACTATAGAACTCTGCTTCCTAATACTCTTTGGACCAAAGATTTTTGGTAAGCATTATCCTAATTAAATTTGCTAGCCCGGTCACCACCCAGAGATGGTCAGACATAGCCACCATCATTGGCACCTGCACGCACACGAACCCATCGATCCCAGTGACTCCTAGGCCCATGTGGCAGGCGGGCAACTCAGGTCTCTGAGTACACCGACTCCAATTGGGGGGGGCGCATCGCTACAACACCACAATAGGAAGAATTCTATCGCACCTTCCTGCATTGTTTGGCTCTTAGTAAGCATGTTTACCATTCCAGCTGTACCCCTGGAAAACTACAAGGCATAATCCCAAAGTCGTGGCGATGCAAAGCGTATAGATTCCAAAGGAATTCACCAGTATCGAGGTCGAAAAGTATGACGACCCGCAAGATCACTTGGATTCATATCAGGAGGTCATGTACGTCTACTAGCCGCATGATTAGTACTGTCAAAATGGGTATACCCGTCCTCTCCGCCCCCACCCCGTCATGGGCATGCCTTAAATGGGGATAGACAGGCATGCCCGCTTTTTTAACGAGCTGTTAAAAGGGATGCCCGTACCCGCCCGCCGAATGCCCATGGGCAGATGGTCATGTCCGCGACAATTATTAATGATTTTTAAAAAAATATATATATATATATAACAAAACTGAAAAAATCAACAAAATGTAATTCTTTCTCATTCACTTGCAATTACAGTCCTATAAAGAGGAAATAAAAATCCAAAATAGTTTTAAAAAAATAATCAAATCAAAGTCCACAATTTCAAAAATAATTCAAGATCAACCGTCCAAAATTAACAAACATATTGCTGAAGTCAAATCAACAAAAAATACATATTGTTATTTTAATATCCTCCATCTATTTATCTAGATCATAAACACTATACGTATTATTTGAATCTATTTTATATAATGTTGATTCTTCTTCAGGTGTGTGTTTTATATGTGAAGATGATGAAGAAGTTAAAACATTATAAATGGTAAATGAAAAGTTAGAACATAATTTAGTTACCTTCATATATATGAAACCGTGAATCCAATTGTGTACACATATTTGAGCTTGTACATTTCTAGGAAGAAGGTGCCCCTGTTTTTGGTAAGAACGCGTGCAAGAAAATAGTGGAGATATAAAATTATTGTTCAGTTTGGAAAAGACTAAAAAGTCTTATTAATTCCTATCCAAAATTAATAAAAAAAAATAAAACAAAGCGGGCACGCCGGGTTGCAACCCGCACGGCCCATTACCCGCACGGGTATGCCTGTTGATACCCGTATTTAATGTTTATGGAATTTATAACCTCATACCGGCCATTAATCTCACGGGGCGGGCATGCCCGCGGACATATGCCCATTTTGACAGTTCTACGCATGTTACAATTTTTGTGTCCATTGTTCCCAAAATCGCTAATGGTACTTGTTCTGAGGTGGTTTGCTACTTTGCGAAACTGCAATATCAGCCATTCGCACAGCTACAACGAGTATTATTGGATCACTTTTTTGGACAACTTTTAAAAGTAAAAAAATTATACAAATTTGTCACATCACTCTAAAATGAGGAGAGAGACAATTTTTTACTTTTAACTGTGTTCATATCAGAACAATATTTTTTGTATTTTAACTGTGACTGAGAGAATTTTTTATTTATTTATTTTTTTTTAGGAGGGGGGCGACGTGATTGCTTTTACTGTTAAAGTGGGACTGAAGCCCTCTACCAAATAGCGCTAGTCCCATACTCAAATTTTCCTCACAGAAAAGGGGTGAATGTAGTTAAAAACCTAAACTTGAGCCCGAACTCGCGTCGTTCCCCCTTACGAAAGGTCACGGATGATAGATTAGTTCATGGAACGACCTCAAAATCAATATTTCCAGAAGCTTGACCAAAGTGACCAACCTGCGCCCCTAGGCGTAACCTCTCTTCGGATATCCCCAGCCCAGCTATTGCATTAGGTTGGGGCATTGGGAATTTTGGCACCAAACCATAAGATGGTAACCAGTGACGGATCCAGGAAAAAATTTCACTGGGGTCATTTAATATACACAATAATTGACTGCGGTATTTATACATTTATTATCTAAATGGAGTAAAATATATCATATATAATTAAAAAAATCACTGGGGTCATTTGATATATACAATAATTCACTGGGGTCATTTATACATTTATTATCTAAATGGAGTAAAATACATCATATATAATTAAAAAATTTTTTGAGTGGGGTTAAATCCTTGCATCCGTCGCTGATGGTAACTCCCCCAGGAAAAAATGAAGTTATAATAAATATCACCAAGCAATATGTGGAGCTCTGGCGTGAAATCGAGCAAGCCATTCGTAATGGTCAACTATTATAATTCATTGCAGAAACATCTTAAAAACGAATAAGAGGTCCTGACCATCCTCGAAGGATAAACGGGAACACCTGGGCTAATGTCCCCGCACATTGTAAATAATGTGGAGTACGTACTCACGCTTAAAAATTTGAACCCTCACCAATGGTGAGCACTTGACAACTCCAACCAGAGAGTTTGGATTTTCATTAGTCCATTCTACAAAAATATAAAATGCAATAACTTTCTATTCATTTAATTACCTGTAATAAGAGTACAATAGACAAGAATTAATTCAAGAACTAAATTTTCAATGATAATTTATCGTCCATTTGACATTAACCTAGTGGTCAATAGTCAATACTATGATCCAGGTAGTAAATGTCCTAGATTCAAATTTCTCTCTTCATTTCTTCATTTTTAAAATGGAAAGTTACCAGTTTTTTAGTAACTGGATTGAGTTTAAGTTTGAGATTTATAGTCTCAAACTCAGACTAGCTTTAAACTTAAACACAATTTTACATAATTTATGGCTTGAAATTTCATTTATAAACTCAATTTAAAGAGAATTTAGATCTCAATTTAAAACTCAAATCAAAACCAATCTAACTACGCTCTTCGTAAGAAATGGCGTTGGATTCGAATATGTTTTTGAATATGTTGAGGTCTGACTGAATATAGGTTTCAATATGGAATTTTTGCGGGAAAAATCTAGAACATATTAGTTGCCAAGTTGGGTTCCAATTGTAAAAACACATTCATCGTAGAAAAAATTATAAACTTTTTGGGAGATGAATATTTAAAAATAATAAATAAATACTTGTTTTTTATGAATAATGCATAAATAAATATTTGTCAAAAATAAGTTTTTAAGAGATATTTAACGTTTCAAAAAATTGTCGCGATAGTCATTACCCCGGTCCCTAAAATTTTATAAAAGGCCGGCATGATGGTATATTGTCATGTGACTATAATTGGGCTAAAAATTGTTGGAGAAATTGTTTTTTTAAAGAATTAAAGTGTAATTAATGTGTCGTGAGGACATATTTGAGCTAATATATTTATATGTTACACTGTTTGATTTTGAATGTTATTGAGTTTATCACAAAGTGGGTTGCGCAAGCTTCGTGATAATATATAACATGTGAGAAAACCAATTCTTGATGTAAATTATAAATTGGTATAAAGTAGGGTGATTGAAATGTGGGAATTCAGTTTTAAATTCACATGCCACATGGGAAACTCATGAAAGAGAAAATCACCTTATAAGTTAAAATGGTAGACATGAGTTTAAATTGTGTTACTTGTATTATGCCCCATGCTAGAATCTCGTGTGCGCCCGCACGAGGCGGAATTGGGGGGTGCAAACGGAAGGTCTCTTGATACCAAATTAGTTTGAACTTGTTTGCGAGCGCGACCTGAATTAATAGAGCATTAAGTTGGTAATTATAATACAGGGCATAAAGGAAATTGACTGTAACAGCAAATTGTTAATTGCTGAGTTATACCTCACCTGTTACAAGGCTTTGAGAGAGCCTATAAAAGGTTGCTGCCTGCCAGAAGAAATTCATCCCGAAAATTCCCATCTCCATCTTGCATTCTACATTTTATTCCTGCACTTCATATCTGAGAGTTCTACTGTTAGTAAATTGGTTTGAAGGTTCTGTTCTTCTGCTTCAAAGAGACAGAAATTGTGTGGACGTTTTACCTTGGGAGTTTAGTGTTCAGGAGTGCCAGAAGTTGATAAAAGGCAGGACATATTGAACTTAAGGGGAAACGGTATATTGTTGTCTCGTCCCGGATTAACTCCAAACAAAATCAGTAACATTTCTATGTTTTTGTTTATTTTTCTGGTATATAATCTGTAGCAGTACTGAATTTTCTGTCTCAGATTATTTATTTTTCTGTATTGTTCTTTCAGTCTCAAGGTAAAACGTAAAACAATAGCACTGAACTCCCAAGATAAAACATCTACACACTTTCTGTCTCTTTGAAGTCAAAGAACAGAACCTTCGAACCAATTTACTAACAATAGAACTCTCAAATATGAAGTGCATGAATAAAATACATAATGCAAGAGGGAGAAGGGAGAAGGGAATTTTCAGGATGAATTTGTTCTGGCAAGCAACAACATTTTATAGGCTCTCTCAAAGCCTTGTAACAGCTGAGGTATAACTCAGCAGTAAACAATTTGTTATTACAGTCAATACATTTATGCCCCTATCAGTTTATTTTTTCTGTACTATTTTATTATTATGTTCCGTAAAATAATAAAACAGTAGCAGTATAATTATATATCAATATCAGAATTATTTTCAGTGAATCAGATTAAAAACTCCAACAAAAATCGTATATTCCTGTGTATATCAATTTTTTTAAGAGATATTTAACGTTTCAAAAAATTGTCGCGATAGTCACTACCCCGGTCCCTAAAATTTTGTAAAAGGCTGGAATGATGGTAAATTGTCATGTGACTATAATTGGGCTAAACATCGTATATTCTTGTGTATATCTCTATTAACGTACTCAATCAATTTTTTTAAGAGATATTTAATGTTTCAAAAAATTGTAGCGATAGTCAATACCCTGGTCCCTAAAATTTTATGAAAGGCTGGAATGATGGTAAATTGTCATGTGACTATAATTGGGCTGAAAAGCGTATATTCCTGTGTATATTCCCATTCATTTACTCAATCAATCGGAATTTAATATACGGACATCTTTTTAATTATATATACACTTAATAAATTATAAATAATGATGTATATCAATAAAAATATATATAGGTATAGACATTGTTTTGCCCTCTAATTGTTACGGGGTTCATTTACGTTAGAATCTTCGAAAGACTAGAGTTTAAAATTTTGCATCATTATAGTCATATAACTAATTCGACCCAAATTTAAAAAAAAAAAAAAAACAAGAACATTTTTTTAAAGGTTAATAATAATTTACACCATGAAACTTACTAGTTTGACCGTGTCAATGCCTCCTTAAAAACAAAACATGCAAATCTATTCAAACCTGACATCTGTTTATAAGTAAGTCATACTAACTTTTTCTTCTCCTCTCGAGAAACTTCTCTAAAACTTTTATATCATCATTTTTATAAATACATAGCAGGGAAAAAAGTAAATTTTCAACTAAAAAAGAAATTAAACTCTTTCAAAATCAAGCCGTTTCAAAATATTTTTAGTACTTTTTGGAGGACAAAATTTTTATTCGAAGAGCCTTTAAATCTTGAGTCACTTAAAGCTTAACAGGTACATGAAGACCATTAACAAAAATTTCTCACCATTCAAACTAGAACATGTCATAGGAAATGTCTTTAAACTTCATACATTTGAAATTCATCTTTCTTTCAACGAAGTAAATACTCTCAAGGAAATGTTAAAAATTCATTGAATTTGATCTAAAACTGTTTTACAAAATATTTGGAGATAACATTTGTACATAAACTTTAAATATATAATTTTTAGGAAACTTCTTGACTCAGATGAGTCTTTTATGACAAGGGTACTTTACCGTATAACAGTACTTTGATCAAACACAAAACTTCCTTTACTGAAGAAATTTTTAAAAGTGGCAAAACATGTATTGAATTTACTTTTGTGGAATACAAAAATAAAGATCAATCCAACAACAATACGGAGAGGAGTGTACAATCTTCTACGCATCAACTCTATAATCCATAATGATGAATAATTTTAACATAACTCAAATCTACTCAAGACACACTCCAAGCCACACATAATACATAGACAAGCTTCTTATTTATATAGGAAGAAACTCTTAATAGAATCTCTAACATAATTAGGAAATATAAACTTATTAGGAAACTACTAAACCAAACCTAATACGGTAAAATTAGAAATTATAAAAACTAAATATTCTCCTAAATAATAAGCTTCATTTAATAATTCTAACATTCCTTCCTTAAATCAAGCTCATAAAGAAATATAGTACAATTCCATCACGAACCAAAATCTCAATTGCAACTTCTTTCGATGTGAATAATTTGCGTAATACCAATTTATAATTAACATTCCTTTTTACACTAAGAGAAGGTAATATCTTGTACTTCACAAAAAAACTTCTCTTTATCCCAGTAATCAGTCATATTTACCCATTCAGAATTAACTTCAAAAAAACTCTTCAAAATGTCCACCTTACTCTTTGAAAAGATAGTTTCGACTTTTCCATCAAATAAAATTGCAACTACACTGCTATCAGAAGTATTCATCCAACTATTAAGTTTTTGAGAATCTTTAATACTCAAAGATTCTACAATGATGGAAGATTTTTCATTTCGTTGACCAACACATGAATCTTCGTCATAATTTAAAGTATCATAAAACATTCATTTATTTAGATGATATTAACCACTAAATTCAAAGAAATAATTTTCTCTTGATTTTCAATAACTTGTAAACAGTTCCTCTTATTTAATTTATCAATTCTTGTCTTTCGTTAACCAATTGAGCAAGAGTTGTTTCCCCATTCTTCCTGCCATTTTCATCACTCATCAACTTCCCTTTCTTCTTCTTTTTCTTCGGCTTTAGGAGCCGTACTCCTAAGTTCTTCATTCAAGTCAATCTCATTGGCTAAAGTGATTACAATCACTGGCGGAGCTTCATGAGGGCAGGGAGGGGGTCACAGCTAGGGATGGCAATTGGGCTAGTTAAATCGGGGATCCGGCCCGGCCCAGTTGGGTCGGGGATTCCCCGATTTAAGGTGGGGTGGGGTGGGGTGGGGGTGGGGTGGGGATGGGGATAAATTTGGTCCCGCTGATGGGGGGTGGGGCCGGAGGCGGTAGGAGTAATATTCCCGGTCCAGTTCGGCCCTGCCCGACCCACATGTCTTGTCTAAAATAATAAATAGAAAGGTAATAAAATATCTATAGCAAAAAGGAAAGACACCTACAATATTAGAGAAGATTGATCTTGATTGAAAGAGATAGTAATCTTGATTGATCGACTTCAATATATTTTCTTTATTTGAAATGTTTTTTTTTGTTTTGTTAGACATTAAATGATTTATATTATATTATTGAGCATCATATAAGTTGTATTTACAAATTAGTATTGTTTAGGGAGAAAACTAGTATCATTTAAGATAGTGTTATTTTGTTTTACCAATGTTAAATTTTATAATTTGAAATTCTATATTATTTTCCAAGTTTGTATTGGGAGATTATTGTTGAAATTCTCTAATTTATTCTAATCAAGATTGTGAGAAAAAATCCACGCTTTCCCCCAGTTGAGGTTGGGCCTCCACTTGAGTTGGGGATGAGATCACAATTCATCCCTAGTGATGGAACTGGGCCGGGGATGGGGATGCGATTGAAGAGGCGGGGATAGGGCTGGAGATCATGATATCCTCCCCCACCCGGCCCCATTGTCATCCCTAGTCACGGCCCCCTCATTTTTTTTTGAAAATTGCATATTAGTACTAGATATATATATTTTGTTTAAATAGGTCCGTATAAATATAAAATATCTTGATCCCTTAAAAATTTTAAATTTTAATAATAATACTCTCTAACACATAGTTCCACCACTAATTTTAATAATACTAATGCTATTTATTATTCTTAATTATTACTAATAAATAATACTAACTTTAATAATACTAATGCTATTTATTACTCACTCTATTTGAATGTACAATTTTTATTTTTTGATGTCCAAAATTGAATGTCTCATTTTTTTAAATATAAATAATTTTGATTTGAACTTCCACTAACACATAGTTCCACCACTATCTTTGTTAATTTAATTGATTAAACTTTATTAACGAGCTATTTTTTTTAATTGAGAAGGATAAATTTGTAAACTTATTCAAATTCAAATTCATCCCTTAACTTTTGTATAATAAAATGAGATATTAAATTTCGGATTTTTTTTTATAATTAATTGTATATAGCAAACTCAAAGTATATAATAACGGAGGGGAGTAATGTTGATATTTTTACTAACAAAATACTTTATTTTATTGCTTTCATATTAAAGAATGAAGAGAGTATTTTTTACCACATATATAAAGAAATATCTGAAGTCCTTTTCCAAAATAAGACAATCTTCAATAACAAGGACGCGAACCCGGGATTACAATTGGTGCTTTGAATGTGTGAATAAAATAGTCTAGTTGCTCGAAAATATGTCTAAGGGAGAAAAAAACCCTCTCAACAGATGAGGCGGACTAATTACGCCGTAGTACTAAAAAATATAAGCGGCACTAGCCGGAGGACCCTGTTGTTCTGGAGGGCTCGGTTCTGGAGACCATTGAGAAGGATAACGTGGTCTCAGAGGCGTCCAACCCAGGGAGTCTCAGCAACGGCTTGCGGATTTGCTGAAACGTCCGAAGGCGCGAAGGGCGATATACACAGGCGAAGGGGAGGCTGACCCCATGGATGAGGAGATGTTGTCTACTTTCAAGTCAAATGTGTTTGGGTGCCCGAAATCCTACAAACAGGCCTGGCCATGTGTTTCCATGACCCCAGAAGAGTTTGGTGAGTGGTGGAAGCCGTGAAGACGTACGCTAGTAGTCAAACTATTGGGGAAATCCATTAGTTTCAGAATTCTCATGCAAAGAGCTAAGGACGTGTGGAAACTTACTCAGGGATGTAGCATTGTTGACATGGAAGATGGATATTTTGCGGTTCGATTTTTTGATAAGCAAGACTATGATCATGTTCTTCAAGATGGTCCTTGGATCATTATGGGACATTATCTCATGGTGGCTAAATGGACGCCAATGTTTCGATCAGAGGCGGATGCAATCAAAACAACTATGGTTTGGGTTCGTTTGCCGAGGATCCCATTATATTTATATAACTCGAATATGTTGATGCGGGTAGGTAATCACATAGGTCCATTAGGGCGGATCTTAATTCCCTACACGTATCGAGGGGAAAGTTTGCACGAGTTTGTGTGGAAATTGACTTGGATAAGTCGTTAATACCAAAGTTGCAAATTCTTGGTCGTACACAGCTTGTAGAGTACAAGGGCTTCATCTAGTGTGTTTTGACTGTGGACATTATGGGCATAGAGCGTCAGAGTGCTTGAAGAACAAGCCAGTTGACATGGCTACTAACCCGGGGAATATGGAAGATCTGAGGTCGAATCATAAAGTGGACATGGGGCCGACAGAAAATGAGCAACTATACGGACCATGGATGTTGGCTACTAATGTAAGTCGGTGTAGGGTTCCACCGGCTGGGGAAGGATCGCTTCTGGTTTAAAGCAATGGGTAGTCTGGTACGGAATAATCTGGATAGGTCGCCCAATTTGGCGGGAAGTGTGGACAATAGAGGCGCAAATCAAGGAATGCAAGTATTTGGAAGTTCTTGGAATACTGGTCCTACAAGGAAACAAAATAAGGGCAAGGATAAAGAGGAGTTTGTGTTTGGAAAGGGATCAAGATATAATATTTTTTAGGGATTTAATGAGGAGGATTTGGAAAAAAATCTGGTGTAGACTTTTAAGAAAAATGTGGGTAATCTTGTGCAAGTTGGGAGCCTACAGTTCTAACCCAGATGGGCCGAAAGAAATATGGGCCTACTGGGCCCAAGAAAAAAGTGGATCAGGACAAGAAACTGGTAGACAGACATGAGTCAGGGACCTGGAACTGGGGCACAGTAACATTCGGGTACCTCGCACTGGGTTAGGGTCGGAGAGTCATCAACCGGCCCAGCCCAGACTAGGGTAATTAGCATACTGAAAAAGCCTCCTTTGGCAAACCCACATTTGAATAATCTGACACCTATCCAACCGCTTTCCCCTTGTAGCACCGACGACATTGTAATGGTAGGTACGGAACAATCAAACGGGAATCGTGGCCATGGAAAAGGAAAACCACCTAAACAGGTAGATGGAGGGAGGGGAAAATCAGTTATCCATGAAATTGGGCAGGTGATTCAAAACCTTCAGTCAGATAAACTAGTTCCGAAAGAGCTGAGTTTGGCAGGAGACTCAAGAGCGGTTGAAACCCTTGAGGACATGGTTCTCTAATGATTGAGAATCTTAAAATTTGTTGTTGGAATTGCAGAGGAGCGACGTCAACGGATTTCTTCCGTAATATGAAGGATTTGATGGCCAGACATAGGCCGAATTTGTTAATTCTGCTAGAACCACCGGTGCAGAGCTCAAGGGTAGAGGGTTATTAAATAGATTCCACTTTACAGATTTGATGGTAGTGGAAGCAATGGGTTTCTCCGGCGAAATATGGTGCCTATGGGATAATTAGGTGGTCACACTTGAGGTATTATCTCACAATTCTCAAATGCTGAATATGATTATTTCTGAAGTAGGGCTAGTTCGGGGGTGGGGGGTGTTATGTGTCTACGTATCCACCACAGCCTCAGTTAGAGAGGATTTTTTTTTAGTACCTGGGGCGATTTGAGCCATGCTTAAAAGTACCTTAGCTCATGGTAGGGGACTTTAACCAAGTTCTGACTGAATCAAATAAGCAAGGGGAAATGGAAATTGGATAAATTGGGCGATGAGAGCATGGACTACAGCACACCAATGTGAGCTATTGGATTTGGGATTTCAAGGTCCCCGATTTACCAGGAGTAATGGAAGATTGGGGAGTCGTCTGGTGCTTGAACGGATTGATAAGGCATGGTGTAATAAGGCTTGGCATGGTAGGTTTGCAACAACAGAAGTACACCATTTACCACGTACCCATTCAGACCATCACCCGTTGCTGATCAAATGTAGGCGGTTGGCTAGAATAGGCCGACTGCCAAATGTGTTTCTGTTCCAAGCGGCCTGGGTTCGTCATGCTAGCTTTGCAAACTTCCTGTGAACAAGCTGGCAAGAAGGAATGGGGGTACTAGATCATATTCTTGCAAGGTGTACATCAGACTTGAGATGGTGGAATCAAGAAGTGTTTGGGGATATTGGTGTCCGAAAGAAACGGTGCCTTGCTAGAATTGAGGGACTACAGAAGCAATGTAGGTATGGGCAGTCGGATTTCTGTAAACAATTAGAGGAACAGTTGGTGAGCAAATTTAACGAAATACTGAGGCAAGAAGAGTTGGTGTGGTTACAGAAATCACGAGTTCAGTGGTGGGTTGAGGGAGAAAGTAATACACGATATTTTCACTCCTTAACCGCAATTCGAAAAGAGAAAAAGCGGATTTTCAGACTAAAGGACCAGGATGGGGAATGGACGGAGGATCAAGATAAACTTAAGGAGTTGGTCCGTGGCTATTATAGGCAGTTGTATATGGCTGAAGCTCGGGAAGGTGAAATTAGGGACGATTTTGGGTTCCCAGTCATGAGTCATGTAGAAAGGAGGATGTTAAATAGACCAGTATCGGCAAGTGAAGTAAAGCAAGATATGGGAATGATGGGGGCACTGAAAGCGCCAGGTCCGGATGTTGGATACCGGTGCCGCCTCCACTGTCATGCCATCTGATGGTGAAGGGTTGCCATATATGTATTCTCCAATTCTGGGCCAGTGATCTGGATCTGAACACGAAACACAGTAGACAGAGCTGGATCGTCTAGTAGCATGTAAAATTCGGGAAAAGAATGTTTTCCTTAGTCTCTATGTTTATTGGTATCAGAGCCATGTCCGGCTAAATTTCCGGTGACTGAATCCCGGGGAGAGGGGGAGATTATGACACGACCAACCATGGTTTTCAGATGATTTTTTTTACAAAATACCAGTTTTCAATCTAGATGATTAGTAACACTGCTCTTGGTCTTAGATTAGTACCTTTGACATCTGGGGGGACCACTCAGTAGTTTCCTGACGAACCTTCTTCTTCAGAGGATGAGGATTTCAAGTCCGAGACGTGTCATGTAATTGTGGAGGAGGTGGAGGCTTGTAGGCATGGTTTTGAACTCTATATGCCATCTGGTGGTGAAGGGTTGCCATACATTTTTTATCCATTTCTGGACCAGTGATCTGGATCTGGACTCGAAAAGCAGTAGACAGAGATGGATTGTCTATCTTTACTAGTTTTCAAAGTAGTAGTAGTAGTTCTACGTTAAACTAGAATCTTTCTTTAAAGATTTATATCTTAGTTTAATGTTTTCCTTAGTCTCTATGTCTATTGGTATCAGAGCCATGTCCGGCTAAATTTCCGGTGACTGAATCCCGGGGAGAGGGGGAGATTATGACACGACCAACCATGGTTTTCAAATGAAAGGTTACAGAATACCAGTTTTCAATCTAGATGATTAGTAACACTGCTCTTGTTCTTAGATTAGTATGGTCTGAAGATGCCGCTAGTTCTTTAATTCCTCGTGATCTTTGTTCAGTACGGTCGTATGATGCCGCTGGTTCTTTGATTCCTCGTGATCTTCGTTTAGTATGGTTTGAAGATGCCGCTGGTTCATTGGTTCTTCTTTTTCTCGGATGTATGCTCTGAATTATGCCGCAGTTGCCTTTATTAGGATCTTCTGCGGGTACTTTCATCAGAACCCTGAGGTCTTGAAGAATTCAAGGGATTTTGCGGGTACTTCCACCTGAACACTAAGGTCTCATGGAAATCAAGGGATTTTACGGGTACCTCCACCGAACCCTAAGGTCTGCATGGGAAATCAAGGGATTTTTATGGGTACTTCCACCCTGAAAACTTAGAATTTAATGGAGTAATCGAACACTTCTAGAGAGTCTGCGGTGTGGATCCTCGCTAGAGAGTCATAGATATGCTTGTCTGACGAGGAAGGCCCGATACACTGATGAGTGAAATTCCAGTGTGGGTTGTGCGTTTGTGGCGTAAAAATGATTTTCAAAAGCAGCGAGCGATAGATTTTCAAAAACGTGGCACATCTGAAAAAACTTGGTTCTGTCAGTCATAAGATCCCCTCACCCTCCCTCGGATTCGGTCCCCTCCCTCTTGATTTATCTTTATCATGTCTTCGTCTCCTAGTAGTTCATCTTCTAGTTTAGTTAGTCTACCCAAGTCACCTAAATCTAGTTTTTCTTCTAAAGCTCGTCTTCCTAATGTTTACGAATTAGATTATGTTTCCGAAGATAGTAAGTATCCTTTGTCTTCTTATCCAGTAGTTAATCCTTACAGTATTTACCAAAAAGAAAAACCCAAAAATATGGTAGGTGTCCGTCTTAGACAAGTCCTAGGTAAAAATTCCGTATCAACTTCTTCCAAAGATTTCTGCCAAGCATCTCACTTTTCTACCCACAAATTACCTTCCACCAAAGAAGAACAGTACGTAACCCTCCAACTCCCAGAACACTTTCCAAAAGCCTGTTTGGATCAAGGTTACACTCACATACACTTTGGTGCCATTCGCCTGGCAGTCACACTTCATGCCAAGAAAGGTCTCCCGATGATTTCCCGTGTTGCACTTCTTGATTCCAGATTCCAAAAATACGAACACTCCGTGATCGGAACAGTGCAAACTACTCTCAATGCCGGGACAATCTTTGTGACCCTTTTCCCGAATTTTACCATGCTACTAGACGATCCAGCTCTGTCTACTGTGTTTCGTGTTCAGATCCAGATCACTGGCCCAAAATTGGAGAATACATATATGGCAACCCTTCACCATCAGATGGCATACCGAGTACAAAACCATGCCTTCGATCTCCCACTTCCTCCCCAATTACAAAATGGTGAATCCATATTCCTTTCGGTCAACTCTCCAAACACCCCTCACTGTACCTTTGTTCCCAGACAAATCAAACGAGAGGAACTCCAAGCCCTTCTACCCACCTCTTGGATAACCAGTTATGAAAAACACAGAACAGAAACAGCAGCCAAACCAATCCAGCACACAGAACCCACTTTTACCAAAAAGACTGACGGATCTGTTGAAATTAAATTCTCAAACAGGAACGAGGTTTCCACTGTTTTCCCCACTGAATTCAGTATGATGCATTCTTCTGTTGGACTGTTTCCTCCTTCGACCACTTTCGATAGAGAAAAGATGAAACATGTTTGGAAAATTCCCAATCTCACTGCTGTTGATGAGAACGGACAACAAAAGACAATATCTGTTGCAGAGGCAGCCCTCAACTGGCAGGCAGAAAATGCCGTGGCACAAAATCAAGCTCTTCAAAGAATCATTTGCAACCAGGAATCTCTAACCTCTCAGATGACCAAACAAAGTTCTGATCTCTCGTTCTTAGTTCAAAACATTTCAAATGTTCGCAGCAGAGTCGAAACCATTCACCAACAATTGTGTGTCTTGATCCAGTACACTACTGAGTGGTCCCCCCCAGATGTCAAAGCTGTTGTCAGAAAAAGAGTTTTTACAGCATCAGCTAAAATCTCTTGAAACCCAGCTAGATCAATCCCAACCAAGCCTGATTTTCCCATCCCCTTCATATTTTCCCACATCATCTTTCCAGCCAAAACAGTTCAATCCCTTAATACCTCCTCTTGTAACAACCTACTCGCCAGCTTTAGCCTTATGGAAAGACTCGCCTCACCACAAAAAGAGACCAGCTTCACCAGCCAGCCTCACTCTTCCCGCTACGATAAACCCTGTGAATCCTGTTCCAGTAACACCTCTGAACCCCATACCTGATACCCCAACCCCTTTGTTAGCCGATTTACCAGCCGAAGAACCTACCAACTCTTCCACCACTTCTACAGCAGAAATGCTTTCGTTTGATGAGCCAAACCCGATCTATTCATTCCTCAAACAGCAGCTCACTCACAGTAATTCAACCCAGATCCCACCCAAACCGAAACCCATCATCTTATCTGAAATTGATTACTTTGAAGGTTTCGACAACCTTTTCATGATGGGATCAGATCCAGTTGTTGAACCCATGGACACTCCTATGGAAGATGAAAACCTTGCTCCACAGCTCCTAAATTCTTTTGCCAGGAATGATTGCTACTACAAGTTCACCATTAACGACATCCCTCCATCTCAATGGCGTGAACGATTCCAGTCTCTGTATGCGTGGTTAACCACCGATATGCAGCAATATCCCCTTCCGGAAGTCCTCAAAAGATTTGTTGCCAGGCTTGAGGGAAGCCTCAGAGATTTCTGGAACTCCTTGGGAGAATACGAGCATGCCTTCGCTTTCTTCAACTCAAATCTCCTGAAGAAGTAATCGGAGTCCTCAGAGGACATTTTCTGGGAGAAGCAGGACACGACATCACCATTGCCAGAACCGAATTCCTAAAGATGAAGTGTTGTTCAATCAAACTAAAGGATCTGGAAAAACACTTCGACCGAATGTGCAAAAGGTTTTTTATCATTAACCAAATCGATGATATAAGCCTCAAACAAGCCTTTGTCAACTCCGCTCCGTAAGAATCGCGACGTAAACGATGAGACAAATTTGCACCAAAGGCATTGATCGCAGTCCCATTACTTTCGGTCGGGATATGGCAAATGATGCAACAGGCACTCGAAAAATTGTGCGTGCAGACAAGATTCTAGCAAAAATATCAGTCCCATGCCAAAGCTCTTGGTCCGGTATGTTCTGATAAACACCTGTACATCAAGTGCAAAGATCAAAAACCCTCGCTCCTGCTCCAGACACAAAGCAAAAATCAAAGAAATACAAGCAAAGCGACGGGACAAAAGACACAAGAAGTCTAAAGGATTCAAGAAAAAATGGAAGTTCCTAAGGAAAAGATCCCGGCAAGGAAAAAAGGAAAATCTGCCACTTGCTTTCGTGTAAACAAAAAGGTCACTTTGCCGAAATTGCCCTAAAAGCTCAAAGAAAAAACAGTTCATGGCTCAAATCGCTCCTTATCTGGAAGGAGAAGACTATTCCGATGTTGAATCCCTGTTTGAGCTCACTGATGATCCATCTCCAGGTTTCTTAATGGCAATATCCTACACCGATGATGATACTACCCAATCGATGGAGATTCGATCATCGATACTTCGATCCTTTCTTCGTAATATCAGATCCCTTCACTCCTGTTCCGGACGACCCGTATCCTCTGATCTCTACACATATCTCTCATGCCAATTCTTTGGCCACTCCCGTGATAGCATTGTTGGATACCGGTGCCGCCTCCACCGTCATGAATCCCGACATTCTTCCTGAAGATTGTTGGAATCCATACTTCAAAGTCTTCTCTACGGCAAATGGGGGTCAGTTTGTTGTTGATAAAATCAGTAACCCTATAAACATCCACCTTTTCCCGAACCTCACAGTTACTCACCAAGTCCTTGGCTCCAAGCTTCCACAAAAAGACCTTGTTATTGGTTTTGACCTGTTGAGCCAAATCCCCAACCTCTCTTTCAGTCCAGACGGAATTGATTACAAGGGACACCTGCTTCCTTATACAAAAATTCCTGCTTTCTTCTCTATTCCCGAGTCTGAGTCTTGTGGGTCTAGTCTTCTAGAGTCAGTCAAACCACTGGAATACTGGAAGGATTAACTACTGCTCTTTGCTATTTCTGGTACCTTCTTGAAGCACACCAGATATCTTTTGTCTTCAACACCCAAAAACTAAGAAGCTTTGAATGTCTTCTTCTTAGACTTCATCTTGTTCCCTGAATTGAGGGTCGTCTGCACTGTTCCGATAACCGACTGTGCGTATCCTTGGAACCTTGAATCAAGAAGTGCAATACGAGATACCATCGGGAGACCCTTTTTAGCATGGAGGGTGACTGCCAAACGAATGGCACCAAAGTGTATGTGAGTGTATCCCTGATCCAAGCAAGCTTTTGGAAAGTGTTTTGGAAGTTGAAGGGTTACATACTGTTTTTCTTTGGTGGAAGGAAGTTCGTGGCTGGCAAAGTGGGATGCTTGACAGTACTCTTTGAAAGACTGTTTACCTAGGACTGGATTAAATCGTACTCCTAAAATATTTTTGGGTTTTGGTAGAGATGGATCATCAGTGAGCTCAAAAATTTTGGGATGTGGTAGAGTTGGATGTTGTGAATTTTGTACAAACTGCCATGACTTCCGGTACATTTCCTGAGCATATGAATGCGACATTGGTCACCTTTATTCCAAAGGTTGAGGCACCAGAAAGCATATCCCAATTCCGACCAATTGCGCTATGTAATGTGGTTGTCAAATGTATTACAAAGGTTATTGCAAAAAGGTTGAAGCCATTGATGGTTAAATTAGTGGGCGAGAAACAAGCTAGCTTCATCCCAAGAAAACAGGGGGTGGAGAATGTAGTTGTGGTGCAAGAATCCATTCATTGTATGAGAAGGAAAACAGGAAGGAAATGGTGGATGGAAGCAAAAAATGATTTAGAATAAACATATGACCGTATCAGTTGGCCATTTCTGCAACGAATTTTACAAAAGGTGGGGTTTAGTGTTGAGGTACAAAGAATCATAATATTTTGTGCGTCTTCAACATCCCTATCGGTACTTTGGAATGGAGACAAGTTAGAAAGCTTTAAACCTCAAAGGGGACTGAGACAAGGGGATCTTCTATCGCCATATCTTTTTGTACTCTGTATGGAGGTACTAGGGGAAGACATTGATAGTCAAGTTCGGGAGAGACTTTGGAGACCGCTAAAGTTTGGTAGAGGAGGGCCATTGTTATCACACTTATTGTTTGCGGATGATTTATTTCTTTTCGGGGAAGCAAGTGAGAAGCATGCCGACGTCATGGAGCAAGTACTATTACGGTTTTGCAAGATATCCGGTCAAAAAGTCAATGTGGGAAAGTCAAAGCTGTTTGTATCTAAAAACGTAAATCCGGCAATAGCATGTGCCATAAGTGCTAAATGTGGTATACTATGTGCCATAAGTGCTAAATGTGGTATACTATTGACAGCGAATCTGGGGAGCTATCTTGGGATACCGATGGTACACAAGAGAATTAATCGAACGACGTTTGGAGAGGTGGTGGATAAAGTTAGGAGAAATTTGAGTGGGTAGAAGGTTCGAACAATGGCGCGGGCAACCCGCACCCTCCTGATCCAAACAGTAACCTCCACGATGTCCAGTTATTATATGCAGATTATGGCCTTATCCAAAAGGAATTTGGAGGATATTGAGAAAATTAATCGAAGATTCTTTTGGGGAGAGGAATTGAATGGAAGGAAACTACACACAATATCTTGGGAGAAGATTTGTGCACCATTGGAAAGTGGGGGACTAGGAATTAAACGGCTTTCGAACGTTAATACTGCTCTCTTGGTGAAACTGGGGTGGCGGTTGTTACGTGAAAATGACAAGCTTTGGGCAAGGGTGTTATGGGCGAAGTATGGGAATATGTTTTCGCCAGATGTGAGGAGGGTTAATGTGTCTAGAATTTGGAGTAGTCTTCTTGGGGTAAGGGAGAAGTTGAAAGCAGAGATAGATTGGGGGCCTTTGGACTCGGCTAGTTTAACCCAGTTGAGCTCGGTGGAGCTGAAGTTTAAAGGTACTGATACCATTACATTGCAATTGAAGGATATATATATACATAAACAACTGGGTTGGGATAGAACGGGGATAGAAGCTGTGAGCTGGAATAATATTTGGAAGCATAAAGGCCCTAAGAGGTATAATTTTTCTCTTATGGCAGATTAGGCACGAGGCCCTACCTACGGAAGGGATACTCTTTAATCGCTATTGTGCATCATCGTTATTTTTCCGGATGTGCTACACGACAATAGACTCAACGTTACATGCACTCAGGGATTGCCAGGTAAGTAAGGATATTTGGAGACTTTTGCTTCGAGAACTTGCTCAGGGCCAATTTTGGTGTTCACAATCGGCCAAAGAGTGGTTGGATTTTAACCTGGTTGGTAGGGAAGAGTTGCGGAAATCGGAGTATTCACAAGTAGATTGGGGATATTTTTTTAGGGAACCCGTGAGTGCCATTTGGTACTGGAGGAATAAAATATTACATGATGAAGGGTCATCGGTTCCAGGGAACAGGTAGATTGCTCAGTTAATCAAGGCCCAAAGCCTTGAATGGATGAAATCTTGGAGGGATAGGACACTGCAAGCAATAGATATATGTACATTTGAGGATAGGGAATTGAGATCAGGTTGTCTGTGTTTAATAAAATGGTTTTGGTAGGAGGATATGGGCTATAATAGAGCATATGTTTGTCTTTACTGTCTGTTTTTTATATTCATTGTAACTATTTTGTTACACCTTTTGATAATTAATATATGGATCCCATTTTTTACAAAAAGTATACAATAATGCTCCAAATATACAAAATTTTCTCTAAAAATATACATACATTTAATTCAATAATATATTTTTTATAAATTTGTCATGCTATTTTGAAGTATGGGTCGTGACACTAGCCTATGCAAACTGGACGGATTTTCTTCATTTTTTTAATTTTTTTTGTCAATTTTCTTCCTTAGTTTATGTCGTCTACAACAAATATATCGCCTTACACCGTGTGTGAATTTTAGTTCTTCCCCCTCCCCCCTAAGTTCAAATCCTGGCTCCGCCACTGATTACAATTTAGTTATTACTCTTTTCATCTTTCTCTCCCTCTTCCATTTCATTATTTTCAACTTCAAAACTATCACAATCATCTTTCAAATCAATACATTTTGGAGTATCTTGAATAATCATCTTATCATCAATTGTAGCACTTAACAAATAAACTAAGCCAATATAACATTGATACCAAATTTAAAAACGACAAAACATGCATTGAATAAAAAATTTACTAGATGGTGAAGTACAAAAATAAAGATCAATCTAACAACAATACAAAAGTTTCATATTTATAGGAAGTAAAACCTAATAGAATCTCTAACATAATTAGGAAATCTAAATTGACTAGTAAAATACTAAACGAAACCTAATATAATAAAACTAGTAATTACCATAACTAAATATTTTCTTAATGTTTTAAAAAAAAAAATTAGATCATGGGTCATAATGTCATCTCAAAATCAATTGGCAATTTGATGTGTTAATCCATGAGTTTATAATTGATTTGGATATTCATTAAGAATTCGTTGCGACTTCATATTTCAACACTCCCCTCAACATCGACGTGTTGTAAGTTCTTCGAATACAAATCTTTGTCATACCCTCTTTATTTTAACTTAACAAATACTAACTCTCACCTAAATACCTTTTTATAGATAGTCTGACCTAAATTGTTTAATAAGGAATTTTACCTAGAATTAATTTCCTAACTCATAGAATTCTAACTTAATTGATCATCTAGATAATCATTTATCAATTAATAAAATAAATCTCAACTGATTGATCTTCTAAGTAAATCAAGATAAAATTTAATTATTATATTTAAATTTTCTTTCCTTTTTTTTCCTTGGGTATCGGGTTCTACTGTAATATTGATATTTTATTTAAAAAAGTTATTTTTTATTTTATTAACTTTTTTAAACAATTTATATTATTTAATGTAGCAAGTATTGTTTTTGAAAGTTGTTAACCAAAAACTTTCCCAAGTTGTTAAACACAAAAAGAACATAAAAAAGAACAAAAAATAATTTTATAAGAACGACTCCATGATGAAACATGATTTGATTGACAAAAGTAATAGAATATTGTATTTATGGGCTAAACATGTCTTGATTTTAAGTACTAAAATATCTAGAATTATACTTGTATTATTGTTATTTGTCTAAACTAAATAATAAGTCATAGGCCAAATGTTGTATTTAGTCCCAAAATAATTTATGTTTGGCAGACATAGTCCCTGATAATTGTTCGCAGCTTTTTAGATTCTTAAACAATTTACGGGTCAGTGATTTGGTCCTTCCATTATTTTTTTTGAATTTTCTAACTACTGTTAAGACATATTGGTAAATGTGCAAGGGGTAAAATTGGAATTTTAAATACAACCAGCTCCAAACTCCATCTAGAGAGTTGATTCAAACCAATGTTAGCAGAATTTTCTTCATCTTCACCAACCATGCTTCTTTTTCCCCTTTCAAATGAGTTTCTTGACATTATAAAGAGGGTTATAGAAGCTTTTGATGAACAATGAGGGCTCCTAGAGATGGGTAGGGTTAAATACTTGCAAAAAATTAATTAAACTTCCAATTTTGCCCTCAACAATTTAACAGCAGGTTTTGACTAACAGTAGAAAATTCAAAAAAATGACTGAAGGACCAAATCACTGGCCCGTAAATTGTTTAAGGATCTAACAAGCTGCAAACAATCATCAGGGACCATATCTGCCAAACGTAAATTGTTTCAGGACTAAATACACCATTTGGACTAAATCATATTGTGTAGATAATTAGAAATTTACCCTCCACGTTGTTCCAAAATTATAAATTTATCATTTCAATCACAAAACATATCCGAACTAAACAAACTAACATGGGACGGAATTGAATACAATTTGTTAAATTAAGGAAAATTAGTGAATTTGGTCCCAAAACATAACACACACTTATTGATTTTTGTCCCTGTTCAATATTTTTTTTTATCCCTAAACATTTTTGCGTTTAGTGGGTTTAGTTCTATCATCAAATTTTCTATTAGTCAACAGTTCGTAAAGAAATATGTATGTAATGTATTCAAACATGTAAGGATACTTTTAAAATTTCAAACTACTTTTTTGACAATTTAGCGCTAGAAATCACAAAACATTGTACAAATTGTGGTTTTGGTTCCTATTTTCATCCACCCTCTCTTCTTCTCCATCTCACTCTTCTTTTTTGTGTGTTATTTTTTAATCTTACTAGAACCAAAATCACCAATCATGTTATGTTATAAGATCAAATTCACCAATTATCCAAACAAATAAAACTAATCAATGAAGTTCCGAATGTGCCTCTAATTAAATATTGAGCAAATGTTAACCATCACAGAGGTGGATGGAAGGACTAAACCCATCAATCGTAAAATGCTTAGGGATCCAAAAACTAAAATATGTATAAACATGGAGCAAAATCACTAATCATTTAATGTTATGAGACCAAATTCACCAAATTGCCTTAAATTAAGCTCCCTCAATAGCAGGGTTCTTTGTCATCAGTAGAGTGTCCTATGGTTTCCATCTTTGGTTAGGTTTTTCTTTGTTTTCCGTTTCTCCCAAGGATCCAGCACCTCATGTGGGTTTCTTGTCTATTTTTGAGAAATTGGTAGAAAGTTTCGCACATGGCCTTGATTTGGAACAATTGTTTTTGGCTAAATTAGATTCTTTGATTCCGTCTTCAAGAAAAGACGGATTCAATCAGTCTTCAGGTGACGTAAAAATATTATATTATATTTTAGTTTTTGGACAGGTAAAGGTGATGAGGATAAGGGAATCGATCTTGGGATGAAACCAACCGACTATACGAATTTCTATATTTACATGTTTTTCAAAAGCTCCTACATAATCTATAACAAAAAAAAACATCACTTGGTACTTTTTAATCTAGGATCAAACCCTAATATGAACAACTGTAGGGTTCTTTTTACCTTTTACAATTGGACGTGGCGGATCTAGTTTTTCTCTACTGTTAAAATGAACTAGGATAAGGTTTTAATCTCTTTAATGATGAAGCATATTAAACCATCCAAAATATTGTTAAATGAATTATAATTAGACCATTTCAATTTGCAATCACAAATAAAAAAAGATGATAAACATAAAAGTTTGTGATAATTTAAGATCAATATAGAGGTAAAAAATTAGTATCATAATGACTTAAATAATGATCAGTTACTCTTCTAGAGATCTTCCTAATTTCTAGCCGATATTACATTTCAACCATGAAAAATTTAAAAAGACTGAGCAACTCTTAGCCAATAAAAATCATTTTTCTCAGCAATTGCATTTTTTTCTATCTTTAAAAATGCTTATAAAATAACGTATTTAGATCATCTTCCCTAATACAATTGAAGTGATCTCCTTCCCTCACACTTGTCTTTGTAGGTTCTTTTCTCCACAAAATAACGTATTTAGCCATTTCAAAGACCAAAAAATGGCTAAGGTTGCCACACTTTGCTTGATTCCTCTCCTCATTTTCTTGACGTTATCGCATCAATATCTTGCCCGCGACTTAACCATATTAGACATCGTTTCACCTCCGCAGATTCCCTCAGGAACTAAAGCCGTGGTATTCTCTTCGTACACAATTCTATATATTTTTCCTCAAAGTATTTCTTTTTGTTAGATTTGAATGATGCATATATGGTTGAATAACTGAAAATAAAATAACTCAAGTAATTTTCCATTGTAGGAGCTTAACAATCTATAGAAACAAAATTGAATTAAAACCAACGACTTTACAAACTGTTTCATATTTTAATACAAAATCTCCTTATCACATTAGAACCTATGCACGTGATATAATATTGTTAAATTAGAATTATTTTATTTCCAAATCCATTTGTTTAATATCTGTGACATTTTTACCTATCATTTTCTTTGAGCTATTAATGATTTAAAATGTATTTCATTTTATTTGTTGAATGTGCAACTTCACACTGGTGCACTTTTACACTGCATGTAGTTTTTGTACTTACTCGATTGGGCATTTTCATTGACTATTTATACATAATCATTTTATTTGTTTGTATTGTAATATATGTATCGACTATATAAGTTTTAATCTTGTACATAGGAGAACCAAAAGTTCTTTTGGATGGACAAACCAGCAATACCAGACTTTCAAAGCTTGTGTGATGGGATTCCACTTAAAGAGTGCATCATGAAAAGGGATCCTACTTCAGCCCAGATTAAAAACATGCACCCACAGAAGGAAAATATGCCTTGAGAAAGAATTTCCTTTCTCATGTCTTTATTTACACGAAGGGTTTTTAATATTATTTGACCCTCTGTTTTGTTACTTCTATTTGACACAGTTTTATATCTAGCTATAAGTTTGTTTAGCATATATATGTTAAACAAGCTTTTATATATATGAATAACAATTAACTATGTATCGTGGATACCTTTCCTTTATACTATCCTCTTTACTAAAATGGATAGTATTTGGGTGTATTAATGGCATGATATTGATCATTTTCAAAATATTTTTGGTTGCATTCAAGAATATATATCTTAAATCGTTTACATGTTTATATTTCTCCTTCTTAAGAGAAATCCATACAATATTATAGATGTAATATGAAAAGGAGTTAGTGTTATTGTATTTTGTAAGTATAATCAGATTTAAAGGAGAGATATTCGAATATAGAGGGCCCAAGTCTCACTATCTTCATGTAACCGGAATGGTGATCACATGGCAGTGTCTCATTGGTTTATGAGACACCAAAGACCACGACAGAGTTTACTAGAACGGGAATTCAATTATGTAAAGTTCATAAGTTCCAAAATACAATAGCGGAAGTAAAATACTGAAAAGGGAAATGATTCTAAGTTATTACAATACCGAAATATGTTTAACAATTCAAAAGGAATTATCTGCAAGAAAATATAGTACAACAACTATATTAATTATCATCACTCGTCATAAGGCCCCTCCCAAACATCCTTCTCATGGTAAAGCTCCTCATTTGCATCACCTGCACAAAGAAAGCGAATGGACTGAGCTTCGGGCCTCAATATGATCCACACAATTCTTGGGATAAAATAACAAGAAAGACACAAAACGATCTCCTGTTTCCCAAAACGCCCCTCAAGGAAATGATACAAGAAACAAAATGATTAACATTGTAAGTGTACTAAAAATACATTAAAGGTGCACTGCACAACACGCACAATGCACGCGACACGAATAACGAAAAGAAAAGAAGTAGAAAACACATCAACACAGGTTGCGGACGAAGGCCAATGAACCAATCGTCCGCGGCATCGTCCGCAAAAAAGGTGCCAAAAGTCTGGAAGAATAGATTGTCCGCAAGAGAGTCGTAGACGAAAGGTATTCGTCCGCAAGTGAGTCTGCGGCTTCGTCCATAGAAAAAGTAGTCCCAGTAATTGCACGGAAGATGCTGTAGAAGAAGGGTAGGCAAATGCTTCGTCCGTAGGCTGCGAATACCTATTTTTCTTGTACAAATTTGTACACAAAAACTCCATTTACGCACCAAAGTTTTCCCAACTCCAAATACATGTTTTTTATACTAAAATCAAGTAATAAAGATGACCAAAACAAAGGTAACAATTAAGCAACAACTTAGGAAAATAACCATCCCTTTCACATCACACACTACACTTTAGAATGTACTATGAGCACCATGCTCCACTTATAAGGCATGACAGAAATACACATAGGTTCAGAAAAGCAAGCAAAACAAGCAAATTAGAAGATCATAATTGTGCAGAAATTTCTCAGAAAAGCAGCCTCATTCCCGGTGTGATATCTCCTCACTCCGAACTTCGATTAAAGTTCCTCTTTCGCTCACTCGAAGCTAATCTCATTGCAAACGTTTTGATATCTTGTTCGTCCAAAACGGACAAGAATTACCCTCCCAAATGTTCTCTCAAAATTCTGGCAGAAACTCTTTATTTTTCTTTTTCTTCATTTCTTTGTTTTCTCTCAAATTGGTAACCTCCCAAGAGTGCAGGAAATCCTGCCATAACTCCCTACATTCCATTTAATTTTAATTGCACATTTGGTCCTTCTCATCTTACAATGTACCCTCATGTCCTCACACACACCACATAACATTTGTACACCTATAACTATGGCTGTTAGCGAGCCGATTAAATCGCAAATCGCTCGTTAATCGGTTCGATAAAATCAGCTCGCTAACTCGCTCGGCTCGTTAACGAACCGGTTACGATTCGGTAAAATGGCTCGTAAATCGTTTTAAATCGCTCGTTAATCGCTCGTTAAACCGTTTAATAATATTCTACCGATTTTAGCGAGCCGATTTTAACGAACCGATTAACGAGCGATTTACGAGTTAACCGATTTTAGCGAGTTAGCGAACCGATTAACGAGCGATTTGCGAGTTAACCGGTTCGCCAACAGTCCTAGTTTTGTAATAGTATGATCCGATTAACGAACCGAATTACGATTTTATGCGAATTACGATTTTATGCGAATTACGATTTTCGATCCAATTAGCGAACCGGTTTTGCGCGATTTGATACGGTTCGATTAACGAACCGGTTTTGTACGATTTTATTTCGAACCGATTACGAATTGAACAACCGAATCGGTTGACTAACGAACCGATTAACGATCGATTAGGTTTTCTTAACGATCCGAATCGATTTGGCCCAAAACCGGCTCGGTTCGGCTCGTTAACAGCCCTACCTATAACACATCAAAAAGTCACTAAACACATATCATATAACAATTAATTCATGCTATCATTTTTATAAAGCTTAAAAATCATGCAATAGCATAATTTAAACACAAAATCACATAGACAAAAATTCCCGGGTATTATAGTTTGACTAGTATATAAGAATGATCCTAAGTATCTACTATCACCTCGGGAAATTCCTTTTGACATGCGTGTTCAATTGCCAATTAGGTGATCGTGAATGCTCCCAGACTCATGTGTTGAGTTCGGGCCTAGGGGCTCGGGTCGTGAAACTTTATGGTATCATAGCACGATGATCAGACAGGCGTGTGGGAACTAAGTGCTACACCATAAAGGTTGGGAGCCCCCTATAGAATCATGCATACCTGGTTGCTCTCAAGGCTAAGTATGTTTGTTTGGCGCCTAGCGAGGACGCATGGCCTTAAGGATGGTTGAATGTGAAACCTCATCCCACATGGGATAAGTAAGGAAAGATGATGTGTTATATAACTTGGGCCTAAGTACCCATGGTCATCACGAGATATCCATTTTGGCATAGCGAACTCGGTTGCCAAGTATGTGATTGTTAGTATGGAAGACAATGGGGGCGTGTGGGGCATAGAACATGGTCTCCCGGCCCTGTCTCCTCTATATGATCTACATATCTAACCTAGCTCAACCATTGGGGATGGATGGGGATCCCATATCTGGATCAAGCGGGGGCCCATCTTCAACTGGGGAAAATAAGGAATTGTTTTCTTCTAAGTTATATCTTTCGGTCAGCTCTGATTAGAGAAATTTAGTGAACTTATAACAAAAATCTACCAAATATATACAACCTTCAAAAAATAATTCATAATTGTAAAAAAAATATGTAATACACGTTAAACGAAATAGCATTACTAAAAAGATATATGTTTACTCCCTATAAATATGGGGTTCCTAAAAGTTTAAAATATCGAAGTCTTGAAAGAGATTGAGATTTTTTAGTATATTTCCAATTTTGACGTTCTCTTATATTTTTAGGTATCTTATGTGTTTTTCTATTTGTATTTAGTATTTAAGGCAAAACAGACACGACAGACCGGGGCGGCCCATGGTGGGGGCCAAGGATATTATCTCTCCCGCCCCCAACCTCCATAACGGGGGAAAAATTCACCTCGCCTCAACTAGGTCGGGCATTCGATTCAGCTTTGTCTATGTGCATCCCTAGTCGTGGGTTGATTCTAGGACCATGTGTTGCGCTCTTCGACCCGCGGGCACGAGGCGTGACATTTTAAGTCAGGTTTTGAAACAAAAAAATATATATATATATCCCGATTTTCTTCAATTGGGGATGAACCCCATCTAATCCGAAGATTGGATCTTCATCAATCCCCAATGGCAAAGGTGGGACAAGAATGGATATAAGATGGAGAAAAATGAGGCAATGGTCTCCTCACCCATTGTTATCACTACTTATAATGGTGAACCACATGTTAAAATAAGTCAAATTGAAAAATTAATAGAAATGTTGAAAGAATATATAGAATCAATAATATTGAATTGATTAATTGAACAAGGGAAATTCCTCATATAAATACATAGAGAGCCCTAATTAAATATAAATCTAAGAAAATAAGGAAATTGATTAACAATCTAACTCTAGAATATTGTAAAGATTAGAATAGGTAATTGCTAGAATACTACCAATATAGTAATCCTATTCTTAATACTCCCCCTCAAGTTGGAGTGTGTAAATCGAGAACACCCAACTTGCGAACCAGATAATCGAATTGCTGTTGAGTTAAAGGTTTAGTGAGAATATCAGCTAATTGCTCAGGTGTACCAATGTGACAAGTCACAAGATCCTCTTTGTCAATCTTCTCACGAATAAAGTGACAATCGATTTCTATATGTTTGGTACGTTCGTGAAAACTGGGTTAGTGGCAATATAAATGGCTAATTGATTATCACAAAATAGCTTGGCTGGTCCAAGTGATATACCGAGGAACCTGAATAATTCACGCAGCCAAGTTAATTCACTAGTTGTATTTGCCATGGATCGATATTCCACCTCCGCAGAAGAACATGATACAACTTGTTGTTTCTTGGACTTCCAAGAGATATGATCATTACCAAGTTTGATAAAAATAACTTGTAATAGACCTCCTCGTCATTGGGCATACGACATACTGCCCAATTAGAGTCACAATAAGCAATTAAATTCAAATCAGGATTATTCTTGGGCAATAAAATTCCTCTGCCTGGATTTCCTTTGATAAATCGAACGACTCTGATTGCTGTCTCCCAGTGTCTGTCTCTAGGCTTCTGCATGAATTGACTTAGAATATTTATAGCATATGTGATATCCAGTCTGGTAATAGTCAAATAAAGTAGTCTGCCAACTAATCTTCTATACCGTCCTGGGTTGCCAAAAATTTCACCATCCTCATCAGATAATTTGTGTTGCAATTCAATTGGTGTGTTGCAGGACTTTGCTCCAGATAAACCACATTCAGTCAGAATATCTAGTGCATACTTTCGCTGACTAAGAAACAATCCCCTTGAAGAATGAGCAACTTCAATTCCTAAGAAGTATTTAAGAACTCCCAAATCCTTAATTTTAAAATTGGCATTAAGAAATTGTTTCAATTAGTCGCATTTCTGCAAGTTATTTCCAGCAATAATTATATCGTAAACATAAACCAAAACTACCAAGATAGTCTTCCCTTGTCTGTAAATAAAAAGAGAGTGGTCAACTGGTGATTGCTTAAAACCAAACTTTTGCAGAGTATTGGTTAATTTGGAAAACCAATTTCTTCCTGCCTGTTTCAATCCATAAATGGACTTCTTAAGTTTGCAATACAAATTCGGTTTTGGGAGATAGAGACCTAAAGGTGGATCCATATAAATTTCTTCCTTTAAATCACCATGAAGAAAGCCATTATTAACATCCATCTGATACAGAAACCAACCTTGAGAAACTGCTAACACCAAAAGACAGCGAATTGTGGTCATCTTTGCAACAGGTGCAAATGTCTCAGTGAAATTCTATTCCTCGACCTGAGAGTAACCTTTGGCCACAAATCTAGATTTTGTTCGTTTAATGGATCCATCAGACCGATACTTCAGACGATAAACCCAATGGCTGCCAACAGATTTTTTACCAGGAGGAAGAGGTGCAAGAACCCAAGTATTGTTACTCTCAAGGGCGGCTAATTTCTGTCTCATTGATTCAAGCCATTCCGGATATTGTATAGCTTGAAAATAATTTTTAGGTTCGAAACCGGAAGAAATTGAGAATAAAAAAATATTTTATGAGGACAAGAAAAATTATCATAAGTGTTAAAATGATTAAGAGGATAAGAAATACCTGAGGAATTTTCAGATAAAGGTGGTGTCTGTGAGAGACCAGCTGCTGCGTAGCACTCAAATTCTTGCAAGTGATTTGGTGGTTTGGTTTGTCGTTCAGACCGACGAAGGATTGGTGGTACTGGGACAGTGGTGGACAGACTGCTGGAACTGGGCTGATCTGTGGGCTAGCCCAAGACGGAGGGGATGAGCCTACTGGATCTGGGCTACTGGATGGTAAGGGCTTATCAGTAAGTTCAGGGGATTTGCATGGGCTTGGCCCACTTTTTCCATTTCAGTCATGACATGGCACCCGAAAAAGTGGGACAAACATTTTTGTCCATAACGGAAGTCCCCACTTCCGTTCGGGAGCCATAACGAAGTGGGACTTCCGTTCCGGGCCGACGTGGCGACTTTTCCCACTCGCGTTGCCACGTCGGTCGATAACTGAAGTCCCACTCGTTTTCGAGACGAGAACGAAGTGTGACTTCCGTTCTCAACGTTAATTTTTTTTTGATGACTTTTTGATACTTGCTAGTGTTGTGCCACTTTTTTTCTTTTTCTTTTGTTTTCGTTTTTATATATATATATATATATATATATATATATATATATATATATATATATATATATATATATTAGTTTTCTACAATTGCGAGTCGAAAAAACTCTAAATCATTTAGACACTATTTAATGTAGTAATATGATTATTTTAAACACATTAATTGATTTTACTCCAATAGCACTACTACATATACAATAATTTTAGTAATATATTAGATAATGTATTCTAGTATACACTAAAATAAGATTGACATTTTAAAGAAGAAAAAATTGAGTCATATCCACGGTTCCTTTCCTTTTTAATTTTCTACTTTATTTCTTATATTATTTTATTAAGTAACCCCTATTTAATTCCTTATTAAATTGATGTGATTTTCTATATATATTATTTATATTATACTAACTTTTCTAATCCAAATAAAATTCCTAATTAATTCTAATACCAATCCCACATCTAATTAACTTATTAATCTACGTGATTTACAACTACACCCCCGATTACGATACGCCAGTGAAACGCCCATCAACAAAACGTTAATCAAATATAGCACGTAATACGTGATGAAAAAATAAATTGTTTAAAATCTCATATCGAGCAAAATAAATTCAAGTCAATGTAACAAGTCGTGAAAAAATTTAATTACACATAATTAACACGTAAGCGAAAACTTACGAGTATCACAAGTGCTTTTCATACGGGCACAGGGGAAGGGATGGCATGCACCTAGTGCATGGGACATGGCTCACACATTCTCTCACATATTTTGATGCATGACCCACCTGTAGGGTAGGCTCCTCCTCAATTCAGGTTATACAGTCCCATTGGGACCTGTCCACCCCAGATTTTTTCGAGTCACAGAGTCTAGTTTGTCAAGGAACATTCTCCAAATTGTTTATTTATTTTATTATTTTTTTAGTAGAGTGGATAAATTACAGGAGATGCGTACTAGTCTTGATGTCAAACTCGCAAGAGAGAGTACGCTGTCATTAAAACATGTTCTCATTGACTCCAAATTAACTACTTAGGAGTATAAATTCTAACCCTGATAACCCTAACAAACCCTAATAACACTAACAACCCCTAATAACCCTAACAACCCCTAATAACCCTAAAACCCTTTTAGTCTTGATGTCAAACTCGCAAGAGAGAGTACGCTGTCATTAAAACATGTTCTCATTGACTCCAAATTAACTACTTAGGAGTATAAATTCTAACCCTGATAACCCTAACAAACCCTAATAACACTAACAACCCCTACTAACCCTAACAAACCCTAATAACCCTAAAACCCTTTTAGTCTTGATGTCAAACTCGCAAGAGAGAGTACGTTCTCATTAAAACATGTTCTCATTGACTCCAAATTAACTACTTAGGAGTATAAATTCTAACCCTGATAACCCTAAGGTTAAGGAGTATAAATTCTAACCCTGATAACCTTAAGGTTATCAGGGTTAGAATTTATACTCCTAAGTAGTTAATTTGGAGTCAATGGGAACATGTTTTAATGACAACGTACTCTCTCTCGCGAGTTTGACATCAAGACTAAAAGGGTTTTGTAGGGTTTGTTAGGGTTAGTAGGGGTTGTTAGTGTTATTAGGGGTTTGTTAGTAGTTATCGTGGTTAGAATTTATACTCCTAAGTAGTTAATTTGGAGTCAATGAGAACATGTTTTAATGATGACGTACTCTCTCTTGCGAGTTTGACATCAAGACTAAAAGGGTTTTAGGGTTATTAGGGTTTGTTAGTGGTTATTAGGGTTGTTAGTAGTTATTAGTGGTTTGTTAGTAGTTATTAGGGTTTGTTAGGGGTTATCGTGGGTTAGAATTTATACTCCTAAGTAGTTAATTTGGAGTCAATGAGAACATGTTTTAATGACAACAGTACTTCTCATGCAGTTTGACATCAAGACTAGTACGCATCTCCCGTAATTTATCCACTCTACTAAAAAAAATAATAAAATAAATAAACAATTTGGAGAATGTTCCTGACAAACTAGACTCGTGACTCGAAAAAAATCAGGGGTGGGACAGTCCCAATGGGACCGTATAACCCGAATTGAGGAGGGGCCTACCCTGCAGTGGGTCATGCATCAAAATATGTGAGAGAATGTGTGAGCTATGTCCCATGCACTAGGTGCATGCCATCCCTTCCCCCGTGCCCGTATGAAAAGCACTTGTGATACTCGTAAGTTTTCGCTACGTGTTAATTATGTGTAATTAAATTTTTTCACGACTTGTTACATTGACTTGAATTTATTTTGCTCGATATGAGATTTTAAACAATTTATTTTTTTCATCACGTACTACGTGCTATATTTGATTAACGCTTTTGTTGATGGGCGTTTCACCGGCGTATCGTAATCGAAGTGTAGTTGTAAATCACGAGATTAATAAGTTAATTAGATGTGGGATTGGTATTAGAATTAATTAGGAATTTTATTTGGATTAGAAAAGTTAGTATAATATAAATAATATATATAGAAAATCACATCAATTTAATAAGGAATTAAATAGGGGTTACTTAATAAAATAATATAAGAAATAAAGTAGAAAATTAAAAAAGGAAAGGAACCGTGGATATGACTCAATTTTTTTTCTTCTTTTAAAATGTCAATCTTATTTTAGTGTATACTAGAATACATTATCTAATATATTACTAAAATTATTGTATATGTAGTAGTGCTATTGGAGTAAAATCAATTAATGTGTTTAAAATAATCATATTACTACATTAAATAGTGTCTAAATGATTTAGAGTTTTTTCGACTCGCAATTGTAGAAAACTAATATATATATATATATATATATATATATATATATAAAACGAAAACAAAAGAAAAAGAAAAACGAAAACAAAAGAAAAAGAAAAAAGTGGCACAACACTAGCAAGTATCAAAAAGTCATCAAAAAAAAAAAAATTAACGTTGAGAACGGAAGTCACACTTCCGTTCTCGTCTCAGAACGGAAGTGGGACTTCCGTTATGGACAAAAATGTTTGTCCCACTTTTTCGGGTGCCATGTCATGACTGAAATGGAAAAAGTGGGCCAAGCCCATGCAAATCCCTAAGTTCAGAATCTGGGCATCCCTGTGAAGCTTCTTGACCCGTGAGATGATATTCATAAAAAAGAAAATTGGTTTCATTCAAAGTGCAATCTTTTAAGGGAAAAATATGTTCGTAAAAATGGACATCTCTAGATATAATAATTTTTTTGGATTCTAAGTCGTAAACTTTCCACCCCTTTTGTCACATTGGATAACCCAAAAAGATACATTTGATAGATTGCTTACTAAATTTGTCTTTGGTAAGAAGACGAACATAACAAAGACACCCATAAATACGAAGGTGATCATATGAAGGTGGTTTCCCAAAAAGTACTTCATATGATGATTTTCCTTTGTTCAAAGTACTAGGAGTTCTATTTATAAGATAAGTGGCGGTAAGGACACATTCTCCTCAAAATTGAAGTGACAACCCTGATTCAAATTTTAAGGCATGAGCCACGTTTAAAATGTGGCGATTTTTCCTTTCCACTCTACCATTTTGTTGAGGGGGTGACGACACATGATGTTTCGTGAATTATACCTTTATCTGAAAAATAATCTCGCAGCCCAATAAATTCTAGACCATTATCACTTCAAACCCTTTTAACTACCCCATTAAATTGTGTTTGTATCATCTTATGAAAGTCAATAAAGGCTTGCCTAGTGTCTGTTTTGTCATGGAGCAAATAAACCTAAATAGCACTTGAACAGTCATCGACTAAACATAGAAAATAATGTGCTCCTGTGAGAGAACGGGCAGCATATTTTCCCCAAAAATCACCATGAATAAGTTCAAATGGTTTAGAAGCATTGTTTGTACTATTCGGAAAAGAAGAACGGATGTGTTTTGCTTTATGACAAATATCGCATGGATCAATAGGCTGACAAGAAGAAATACCTTTTAATGGTAAATTAGCTTGAGTAGAAAAAGATGGATGACCAAGTCTCCGATGCCATAGTTGCGAAGCATCCTGATTACGAACTACCCTTGCCATTTCACTTTGAGATACTACGTTAGTTAGCCGCTAGACTCCATCACAAACAACACCTTTACCAAAAGTTTTCCCCTGGATTGGGTCCTGAATGAAACAAAAACCATCAATACATATAAAATAGCATTGTAATTTTTTTGTCAATTTTGAAATAGAGACAAGGTTACAAGTGAATGATGGAGTATAAAGGACTTTATGTAGTACCATGTCTGGACCAAATTTCACTGTACCGCATTGACTTACCATAAATTCGGTTCCATTGGGCAGACAAAAATTAATGGGTGGATAAAAAATGTGCAAATTTTCGATAATGGATATGTCATAAGTCATATGGTGACTAGAACCACTGTCTAACATCCATGGAAGAGTAAATTTCTTATCAAACATTGAAAATTCCTTTTTACCTCCCTTTAGTAAATTAGCCACTTCATAGGCTATTTGAGAAATCTGGGCTAGAACCCATGGCTGCTGCAAAATGTTGGGCCGAGAAAGAATTCTGGGCCGACATCCAGCTTGGTTGTTGGGCTACTGGGCTGTGAAGGCAGACCCACCAAGTCAACCAGCGGCTTTTCCCTGGGCCGAGAACGCATTGTGGGCAGCTTCCATATTGCCATTTAGTCCATGCTTACTGGACCCTTCTGACACAAAATTGACTTGTGAATTGGAATTAAATATGCTACATTGACGTCCTCCGCGGTTTCTTCCATTCATGCCATATCTTCCTCTCCAATTTGATTTAAATGGCTTATACATAAATCTGTCAACAACTTTCCTTTTTGTGACCATATTTTTTATAATAATCACAAATTTGTCGTGAATGGGAGGGCTGATTTTAGAAATCCTTTACGGCGAAGGTGATTTCGGCCATGTGTGACAAAAAAAAAGAAGAAGTACGAAGAGCATAATAAACACTGTGAGAATCAAAGGTTTCTGCTATGAGTTTGAGCGGCTAGAGGAATAGCTTTATCAATGTCAAGAGTTTCTGTCGAAAAAATAGAGTTAGGGTTTGGAACCTAACTCCGATTCCATGAAAGAATATATAGAATCAATAATATTGAATTGATTAATTGAACAAGGGGAATTCCCCATATAAATACATAGAGAGTCCTAACTAAAGAAGGAAGTTACTTAACAATTTAACTCTAAGTAAATAAGGAAATTGATTAACATTCTAACTCTAGAATATTGTAAAGATTAGAATAGATAAGGGTAGTGATAATGCCAGAGCAAAAATCCTCCTGCAAGAGCAATTTACGTGCATGTGACAAAATTACCCCTCTAACATATTAACTAAATCTTTTAATTATTTTTTCTATTTTTTCTCCCAATATTTTCTCTCTCTCTCCCCTAGATTCTTTTCCTTATTTTTCTCTCAATCTCTCGTGATTTTTGTTTCCATATCTGTTTTTTTTTTCTTTTTTTCCTCTCTGCTTTTTTTTCTTCTCTCCATCTCAAGTGATTTTGTTTTCTTCTCTTTTTTCTCTCTCAATTTCCTCATTGAACAGACCATTTTCTTGGATTGAATCATTCAACAACAATATAGAATCGAAAGCTCAATAAAAATAATAAAATTTACCTCTTTTACCGAAAGTAGTTGAAAATTATCTGGATATATATATATATATATATATATATATATATATATATATATATAAAATCAGAGTTAGACAAAAGAGCAAGAAGAGATAATGAAAGAGAAGAAAACAAAATCACTTGGAGATGGAGAGAAGAAAAAAACTGAAAAAAAAAACAGAGAGGAAAAAGCGAAAAAAACAACAGATATGGAAACAAAAATCATATCAAAATAGAGAGATTGAGAAAAAAAAAATAAGGAAAGAATCTAGGGGAGAGAGAAAGATCAGTCCAGGATAGAGAGAAAATAGAAAAAATAATTAAAAGATTTAGTTAATATGTTAGAGGGGTAATTTTGTCACATGCACGTAAATCGCTCTTGCAGGAGGATTCTTCCTCTGGCATTATCACTACCCGAATAGATAATTGCTAGAATACTACCAATATAGTAATCCTATTCTTAATAAATGCAGAAAATGATTTTGAAAAATATAAAGAAAGGTTTTCTCTAAAGAGATATTTGACTTGTAATCTAGCTTGTTCCTTTTTCGTACCTTGTTTTCATTGATGGGTTAAGATTCATTGATGGTTTAAGAGCCGTGATTTACGGTTAAAACATACTAGTATAACAATCTGTTTGAAATTAAATAGATATTTTAATGTATTAATAAAATGTCTTGTGATTATGTAATATTCACCGCTCTTAAAACAGTTTAAACTCGTAAATTTGAATCCACTTAACAATCCATCTCAAGATTTGTTTTCCAAAAGAAACCTAGTCATAAATTATAATCTAACAACGGATGAGATACAAGATGTGACATACGAACTACTCTCTCCATTCCTAAATATAATACTTTCCTAAATATAATACTTTTAGGACATAGTTGTGAAAATTAAGAAAATTAAAATTAAAATATTTTTGTAATCAAAATATTAATATTATTCTCTTAAATATAACACATATACCACTAATTCTATTTAAAATACTAATATTGATATTTTAATTATAAAAATATCTTAATTTTGATGTAATGAAAATTTTATATTTAGGAATGGAGGTAGTATTATGCACCCTGTGAAAGACAGGGCATGTGTTTGCAAACAGTCGAACTAGTACAATGAGCATTTTTTTTTTTTGCCAAAGAGATCATGTGTAGTCTTCCTTATAAGGGGTCTATATACGTTTCCGTCTGCAGATATTTGGTTCCATATTTTAATTCAATGTTGAAGAGGAGAGACGAAGTCAAGACTTTTAAGTTTGGAGTGAAAAACTGCAACAGTATGTCGCATAAAATACTGTGAGCCGGATTTAATCAAATATTTTTAACAACATATAAAATTTACTATATTTAGTAGGATTTTTAAAAATATCGGGAGACGATTGTCCCCACCTGATCCCCTTTCTCCGTTGAAGATTCATTTTTCAAATTTTTTCCTGAAAAAACCGAATTGAAACAAAATTTACTCCAAATCAAACTTAGATAAATGATAAATTCGAAATTTGAAATACAAGTACAATGTTCTAACTAAACTAGGGGTCTTTGCCAAAAAACATTTCGGAGGGGTAGGTGGTGGAGGAGGAAGGGGGGATGGGCATAGGTGCAGGGATAAAGAAAAGACTTTTAGGTTTGGAGCGAAAAGTTGCAACAGAATACCGTATAAAATGTTTCGGGGAGCGAATTTGATTAAATGTTTTAAACTTCATATAAAATTTATTATATCTAATAATATTTTAAAAATTTTCGTGAGAGACTGCCCCTGTCTTTGTTACTGCATAGGTGGGCATGCACCCATAACTATTGAACATGAAATTTATCACTCTAATAAGTGATTTGCCAGCTAAACTATTATATAACAATGAGTTTATGCCATCTACTAACGTTTGCTTCTAAAAGTTGTCAAGCAAGGTTAGTATAGTTGATTAGGGCTTTTGATTTGAAATAGTAAATCTCGAGTTTGACACGCCTATCTCGATTATAATAAAATTAATAAAAACAAGGGATGTGCTGTGGTGCCGAATGGGTAAAATTTCAGCACCTAAAGATTAAATTTAAGCGAATCAAAAATTGACACGTGGAATAAAGTAACCTGCTATTGCAGGTTTTCAGATTTTTTTTATAAAAAAAAGATTAAATAAATGAAATGGACGAATAAGAGTTTGCCACGTCATTCAGTCAAATGACCGGTTATCTGTCATACCGGTCAACACACTTTTTTTACCAATTTTTTTTAGTATTAGTAATTTTGGTATTTTTAATGGTAAAATTAAAACAAAAATTAGTAAATTTTAATAAATAACTAGTAAATGTTGAATATTACTACTTTATTTTATAATCTTATCATTTTTAATTTGCAACTTACTATTTTTATCATGAATATTTATATTATATAGAATAGTAATTTACAAAGCAATAGTGGTTAATTTCATGGGATAAATAGTATTTTATTTTATAATAATGGTAAATGGGGTGAAAATGTAAACTTACTATTTTAAAATAAAATTTATCACATTAAGGTTATAATATTACCATTGTTATCTCAGTTGTAATCAATTATTAAAATGGTAAGTTTAGTGACAAATTTGGTAATTTAATTTACCTTGTTTGTAAATTTTGTTAAAAAATTAGAAACTTTTGTGAGGATTAAAAATCAATATATGAATATTCAAATTCAATCAAATCCTACCATTTTAATTTGAATTTTAATATTATGTAAATTGCTAAAATTTACAAATATTTTGGTATTTTTTAAAATAAAATTGTTAATTTTATGAATTAGTTGGATTTATTATTTTTTTAAAGTATTATTGTTTCAAGATTATTTTTAATATTCATAAATCAAGAATATGAAAAAAAAATGAATTAACTTTAAAAGAGAAAAAAGAATAAAACACTAACAAAATTATACCCCCACACAGGATTACCCCTCCGAATCCCTAATTCCTTCCCCTCTCTCGTCTATCTCCAATCCCTTATTCTTTACTATGAACTATACAAAACATGCCTCCTTGCAAAATATTATGTTGATCTCAATTTTAATTATTTTAAATAAATTACCCGAATAATGTTTATCATTTAAAAATTGAACCATTTCTTATGAGATATAGTTTTTAAATTTAAAAATTTACATCAAATTTTTATTTTGTTGCCAAATTAAATTTAGTTATTGTTAGAACACTATGTATTATAACATTTAGTCTAAACATTATGTGGTATAAAATAATTAACACTAAATATTATAACAATGATTAGATTACTTAATTGTTATTATAAAATTAGAACTCGTGTTTGTCATGACACATAGTACTACAACACATAGACTTATAAAACACATGTTAAAAAAAGAATATATGCAATAGAAACAACGATCCTCAGTATTAAACATTATTTGGTAACATGAACTAATTTTGGGTGTTTGTTCGCTATTTTATAATTAAAATACATAGTATTGACAAATATTTAATCCAAAGTCTTATAAATTATTTATGAGTATATTAAACCTTTTATTATTTAGCAAAATTAAAATATTAAACATGTTATTAATTTCTCTAATGAAAAGGTAAACAAAAAAAAATGAAAATGCTATATAAGAGAATTGAACTAGTATCATTCCTATAACTTATGTTCTAAAGGAAAACCAAACACACAAATATAAATTTCTTAGGTGCATTTTTTCATCCACTTTGTTAATGGATAGAGTTTTGTTAAATGAATGATGTTATACTACTGTAATTTTGCACTATAGCAGGACTTAGTTCCAAAAAGAATTTTGTTCCTGAATGCTTTCTAACTTGCCATTGGGAGTTCAGAAAAATTCATTTATGGAATGTAAATTGTTGTGTTTTGAAAATGATGTTTTTCAATCTTGGAATATAAAGTGTTACAAGTTTGGAAAGAGATTAGGAAAAAAAGGCACCAAATTTAATACTACTTGATAAAAGGATGTCAGAAAGTTTATGTTAGTTGGTAAAAGAATGTAGAAAGTTTAGTGCTACTATGTATTTAGGTAGAGTAAGTATAGTAGCTGAAATATAAAAAAAATAAAATGTATGACAAAATCCGTGAAATATATAAAACGGTATACTTGTCTTTATAAAAGGTCAAATTGAGTTGTTATTCATTTTAGACAATTATTTTCCAATAAAAATATCATAAACATTTTGGAGAAGAGAAAAAAGAACACCAATTTAGTAATATGCTGCGAATGGAATGTACAACTTCATCTTTTAATTTTAAATAAAACTATCATAAGTATTTTGGAGAAGAGAAAAATATAAAACCGCAAAGAAGGATGATGTGAAGGGAGTAGATCTTCATGACTTTTAATTATTTTTAGCAAATGGAACAATGTAATTAGTCCAAACCTATGAATTTTCCATAGTTCAATAATATTTCACATATAATAATTTTAATTAATAAACTAGATTATATATTATAAGATCCAAAGTCTATTTTCAATAATTATGACCAATATGAATCTTTATCATATAAAATACATAGGAGTTTTATTATGAATAATTATTTTAAACAATGAATTAATCTTTAGAATAAGGGGCAAAATAGTCAATTAAATAAAGTATGATCATTAGTTCATAAAATCCATAATTTTATTTTTCAAGACTACCAAATTAATAGTAAATTTTACCAATTTACAAAATATTCAAATTCAATCTAAAATGGTAATATTTGTTTGAATTTGAATATTTATATATTGATTTTTATTCTTTACAAAAGTTACTAATTTGTTAACAAAATTACCAAATTTGTCACTAAACTTACCATTTATCAATTGGTTACAAATGAGATAAAAACGGTAATATTAAAACTTAAAGTGATAAATTTTATTTTAAAATAGTAAGTTTAAATTTTCACCCCATTTACCATTATTTTAAAACTACCAAATTATTTGTAAATTTTACCAATTTACAGAATATTAAAATTCAAATTAAATGGTAAGATTTGTTTGAATTTGAATATTTATATATTGATTTTTAATCTTTACAAAACTTTCTAATTTTTTTAACAAAATTTACAAACAAGGTAAATTAAATTACCAAATTTGTCACTAAACTAACCATTTTAATAATTGATTACAACTGAGATAACATTGGTAATATTATAACCTTAATGTGATAAATTTTATTTTAAAATAGTAAGTTTAAATTTTCACCCCATTTACCATTATTATAAAATAAAATACTATTTATCCCATGAGATTCACCACTATTGCTTTGTAAATTACTATTCTATATAATATAAATATTCATGATAAAAATAGTAAGTTGCAAATTAAAAATGGTAAGATTATAAAATAAAGTAGTAATATTCAACATTTACTAATTATTTATTAAAATTTACCAAATTTGGTTTTAATTTTACCATTAAAAATACAAAAGTTACTTGTGGATTAAAAATCTGCTCAACACACCTGTTTGACAAGTAACTGGTCATTTGACTGGATGATGTGGCAATCTCTTATTCGTCCATTTCATTTATTTAATTTTGTTTTTTTAAAAAAAAACCTGAAAACTTGCAATAGCAGGTTACTTTATTCCACATGTCAATTTTTGATTCCCTTAAATCTAATCTTTAGGTGCCGAAATTTTACCCATTCGGCACCACAACACTTTCCTAAAAACAATAATTTAAAATTTATTAATACAATAAATGATGCAATAAACATAAACATAAACACAAAAACTGACAAGAAAAAGATTTGGCATGAGTTGGAGTGAGTTGTTTTTTTATCATTTCTTTATCTTTTTCTTATTTGTAACTTTATATTGTAAATTTCGCGATTTATCTCCTTCGCAGAATTTTAGACAAGAGATTGTGAGTCGTTGGTGATGAAATATTATCCAAAAAAAAAAAAAAATCTATAACATAACTACTCATTGCTGACTAATATTTTTTCTTTAAAACACAAATTGGACCCCAAATGGTTGTAAAGGAATCTTTTTTTTTTTTATAAAGAAAGTATCTTATTATTGGCAGTATGAAAGTTGTAACTGTTATACAAAAAAATAAAATAAAAAGTGTATTTTTTACTGTAACTGTTATACATAAAATAAAATAAAAAGTATATTTTTTACAGGTGTTCAAGTCTTGACCAATTAATTGGGATTGGTACAGATATATTTGCTAATAAAGTTGTATCCTATGTGACTTGAGCTCGCGACTTTGTACTGAGCATAGCTTATAAGGACTCAAGTGAAGTGAGTTGCAACTAATTGGGGCTTTGCCTTTGATTGGACATGGTTTGGTATAAAGGGCCAACCATAACATTGTTTTTTAAGCAACATTTTTAGCCAGCAAATCCGTTCTGGGGGCCGGGGGAGAACGGATTTGGGGAATCCGTTCTTGGCTGACGTGGCTAGGCATCCGTTCTCGACTGACGTGGCACATTCCAGACGCGCCTAGCCACGTCGGCCGAGAACGGATTCCCCAAATCCGTCCTTCCCCTAGAAAGGAATTGGCAAATCCGTTCTCAATTTGCCCCAAGTCAATTGTTGCAGCCTCTTCCCTTCTCCTCTTGTGATTCAAATGGAAAAAAAAAACCTAAGTAAAGAAAAGAAAAGAAAAACCTTTCCCACAAAGAGAACTCCCTCCCCTCAACATCCCTGCCGCCGCCCCCATTACCATTCAGTTGGCTTTTTTCTTCAACCTCAATTAAAAAAAAGGTATAATTTTTTTTTGAAAAATTAAATTTTATTAATTTAATTAAATGTATGTATGTAATTGGTGATTTATGTTAATTTTTTGTTGATTTTGGGAATATTGGTTAATTTTTTTTCCTCACCCACCTCATTCCCCGGAACCTCAAAATAAAATATATTTACCCTTCACTCTTTCCAATAGATATTTTTTCTTGAATATAATTATGACCCTTCCCCACATTTTCCACAACCTCCCCAACAAACACTTTATACTCCTCCACACTCTCATATTTCCTCCCCTACCCCCACCTCCTCATCCACCTCCACTTCGCCGCTCTACGAGAGTCTCTCATCGTCCATCTTACCTAAATGATTTTCATTGTCTATGGCTCAAACCTCTCTTCCGCCAACTAAACGTTTTACAACTCCTCATTCTTTAGATAATGTTCATAATCATCACTCATTATCCCCGGGTCATAAATCTTTTGCATTGTCTGTAACTTCTCACTTTGAGACTCAATTTTACAGTGAAGCTGTTAAGCATGAAGAATGGAGACTTGCAATGCAATTGGAAATTGATGTCTTGGAAGCAAACAATATTTGGAAACTTGTTCCTGCTCCTGCCAATGTCAAACCCATTGGTTGCAAATGGGTATATCGGATCAAGTATCTAGCTAGTGGCATAATTGAGCGACTTAAATCCCGTTTGGTTGCAAAAGGTTTCAATAATCAAGTCGGTATTGATTTTATTGAATTTTTTTTCCTTGATAGCTAAAATGACAACTGTCCGCGTCCTTCTTGCCATTGCTTTTGCATGTGGTTGGTTTTTGGAGCAACTTGACATTAATAATGCATATCTACATGGGGACCTTCTAGAGGATGTCTACATGCTACCCCCTCCTGGTTATGTCTGCAAGCTTAAAAAATCTCTGTATGGTCTTAAGCAGGCTCGTCATCAGTGGAATAAGAAACTCACTAATGCTCTTTGTTCACAAGGTTTCTCTCAAGCCGTTAGTGATACCAGCCTTTTTATTCGTCAAACAAGGCACCTCTTTCACTGTTTTCTGGTTTATGTTGAGATGTCATTCTTTCTAGAAATGATTTTTCTACCATCGCTTCCATCAAACAGTTCCTTCATGAGACGTTCAAAATCAAAGATCTTGGACCAGTAAAAAAGTTCTTGGTTTGGAAATTGCTCGCTCAACCAAAGGGATCAATATATGTCAGCTAAAATATTCTCTATAACTCCTTGATCAAACTGGATTTCTTGGCTGCAAACCGGCTATCACTCAAATTGATCTCTCATACCAATGCTCAAAAGACGATTATGCGCGTCTCTTTGACAATACCTCCTGTCGTATTCTCATTGGCAAACTTATCTATCTCACTCACACACGACCGAACATTTCTCACGCTGTCCAACAATTATCTTAGTTTCTTGATCATCCAACTGAGCTTCATCTCAAAGCAGCTCATAGAATCACTTAAAAAAAAAGACATTTAGTAACGAAAATTTTCATTAGGAAAGGTCAAGAAATTCGTCACGAACTACAAGAAAACTGTGTAACAGGGACGGACATTTCCGTCGCTAATCCGTCACTAAAATCAGTTTAGCGACCGATTAACGATCGTATTACGTGGTCGTGTATTTTTCGTCGCTAAGCAAAATACCGACCGCATACCGACCGAATATATAGCGACCGAATGTTAGGTCACTATTTACCGACCGAATACCAACCGAATGGTCAACATTGATGACTTTTGACTTTGACTGTTTAACGACCGAATACCGACGGATAATTAGCAACGGAAAATAGGGTCACCATATACCGACCGAATACCGACCGAATCGTCAACATTGTTGACTTTTGACTTTGACTTGGTAACGACCGAATACCGACGGATAATTTGCAACGGAAAATAGGGTCACCATATACCGACCGAATACCGACGGTCTGGTCAACATTGCTGACATTTGACTTGACCCAGGAACGACCGAATAGCGACGGATAATTAGCAACGTGAAGGAGGGTCACCATATAGCGACCGAATACCGACGGTATTTACCGTCGCTAAATTGTTGCTATTTAAAAAAATAAATATTTGATTTAATTAAATCCCTATTACAGAACACAGCTGCAATAGCAGCAATAACCAAAATGCTAATAACCAAAATGCTCACAACCAAAATGCTCACAAACAAAGTGCTCACAATCAATTCTCATTACATTAAACACTCACAATCAAAGTGCAAACTTCTTATTATAACACTCACAATCAAAGTGCACATTTTGAATAACAACACTCACAATCATAGTTTGCACCTTACATTACAACTCACAATCAAAGTGTACACATTACATTACAAAGCTCACATTCAAAGTGCACACTTTGAATTATCAAAACTCACAATCAAAGTGTGCACATTACATTGCAACACTCACGTTCAAAGTAATTTATTTCATTTATCAAAACTTACAATTAAAGTGTGCATTTCTCATAAACTCCTTGATGTCATTCATATGCATATCCTTGAAAATGCATGAGTTGCAATCTGCAAAATTTAAGAATCAAATTATTATGACAATAAAATTTCTATTTTGAATTATGTTAAAAAGTTATACAATATGACAATTAATTTATTGTAATAAAGTACAAAAAAAAAACAACAAATATGACTCACTTTCAATATGTGGAATTCCAAGAGAAGCGAGAAATCTGAATCATTCTAAATCATCATCGGTCATTAATTCATCCTCTTCTTCAGAATTGTCATCTCCCAACATAATTTCATCATCGTCATCGTCATCATCTTCATAACCACGGCTCGTACCGGCCACAAGTACAACTTCAATTTTCCCTGACCGGTGTGCAAGTTGACCAACTTCAATAATAGTTGGATCAATGCGACTGGTCTCCTCCTCGCGTACTTCGTCTTGATACGGTACCGAAACACCAGGAACGTCAAATAGACGTGGTTTGGAACGACATACAGCCAACCAATCAGCCCTAGATGATGTCTTACTACCCGGATAAGGTGTGTAGTAGACTTGTTGACATTGAGAAGCAAATACAAATGGATCGTAACCCTGGTAGGTTCTTTTCCTATGGATTTCTACAAGTTTATATTGAGGATGCACTCTTAAACCTCGATTTGGAGTAGAATCAAACCAGTCGCATTTGAAAAGAATAATTTTTTGGTCAGGTATTCCAGCAAGTTCAACCTCAATTACTTGCTTCAACTCACCGTAATAATCTCCTTTAACCCATACCCCACTGTTTTTCGTTCCTTTTCCATCGCTGCAGGCTTTGGTGTGAAATCTATAACCATTAACAAAGTAACCGGTGTATGACATCACTCTCCTTGACGGGCCCCAAGACAGATTTTTCAACAAAATTTCGAATCTTCCCCGAAGGCTATGTATCCATTGAGCAATAAAAGTTAAATTATTTTAATTATGCATTCTTATTACAAGTACATTTCTACACAATACCAACTTACATGAGTTCCAAACCATTTGGAAAAATCATTATAAACCCGACTTTGAAGTTCTTCCTCCATTATCTGCGGGGTTTGTTCATGTACTTGACTAACAAATTTCCTGAGTTACAAATTAAATGACAATATTATTATTTGGCCACTTTTAATTATATAACAAAAATGAAGCAAATAGATAAGTTTACTTACTGAAGATATGGTTCGACTTCTTCACAATTCATTAGGATATAATTCATTGCTATTTTATAGTCTTTATCAGTTAATAAAATCCTTTCTTTTTTCCCAAATGATCTTCCGGGTAAGTTACAAATTGATAATACATCTGGTCCGCTAATCTCGTCTTCACCATCATTTCGCCCAATGGTTGTAACTCTCGTTTTCACGTGGAGTTCGAAATAATAGCTAAAAAACGTAGCAGCTTCTTCGACCAAGTATGCATTGCAAATTGACCCCTCAACTCTAGCCTTGTTCTTTATCTTCTTTTTCGGATGGTGCAGGTATCTAATTAAAACATTTGTAGTTAATCACATTGTAAATACGTACATGAAAAATATAATACAAAGATGAGATAACTTAAGACAATGGTTGTTACCTCTCGAATGGGTACATCCACCTAAACTGTACTGGGCCACCAACCTTAGCTTCGTACGGAAGATGAATCGGCAAGTGTTCCATCACATCAAAAAATCCCGGAGGAAATATTCTCTCTAATTTGCATAATAAAATAGCGATAGTGTCCTCCAATTCTTGCATATGTGCCGCACTCAACTTTGGGGAACACAAATCTCTATAGAACAGACTAAGTTCAGCCAAGGGTCCCCAAACATTTGCCGGTAGTACTTCTCTAAGTGCTATAGGGATAAGTCTCTCCATGAATACATGAGAATCATGACTCTTCATTCCAGACATTTTCAACTCTTTCATATCAACGCATCGCGCCAAATTCGATGCATATCCATCTGGGAGCCTTAATTCTTTAACCCAATGCAAAACCATTTCTTTTTTAGGCTTGGTAAGAGTGAAACATGTCTTCGGTTTTGTTGCTTTACCTCGGCCATCGTGTTTAATATTCAATTCCGGACGATTGCAATACCTTTCAACATCCGCTCTAGCTTTAACATTGACTTTAGTTTTACCTTTCACGTCCATCACGGTGTTAAAGACATTATCAAACACGTTTTTTTCATTATGCATGACATCAATGTTGTGTCTTATCAAAAGTGTCCGCCAATAAGGTAAGTCCCAAAATATACTACGTTTAGCCCAACTATGATCCCGTCCCCTGCCTTGCTCTTTACCGATCTCTTCAGCTGTATCGGTAATTTTTTGATAATCTCTAACTCTAAGGAACATTTCATGACCACTAAGGCGAGTCGGCGGGTCTGCTCTCTCTTGTCGCCGGTCCTTTCGGAATCCCTTTGCATCTCTTCTAAAAGGATAATCAGGTGACAAGAAGCATCTGTGGCAATCGAACCACGATTGTTTCCCTCCAGACTGCAAATGGAACGCTTGTGTTTCCTCCATACAATATGGACAAGCGTGAATGCCAGCTGTACTCCATCCACTCAACATTCCATATGCTGGGAAATCACTAATTGTCCAAAGTAATGAAGCCCTCAATTTAAAATTTTGTTTTTTTGAGATATCATAAGTTTCCGCTCCTTCAGCCCACAGTTGATTCAATTCATCGATTAAAGGCTGCAAGTACACATCGATCTTGTGTTTTGGATTTTGGGGTCCAGGTACAATGATAGTTAAGAAGATTACATTGTTCTTCATACACATCCAAGGGGGGAGATTATAAGGTGTTAGAAGAACTGGCCAAGAAGAATAGTTCTTCCCTGACATGCCGAAAGGTGCAAAACCATCTGTGCATAACCCAAGCCTTACATTCCGAGGTTCCGCTGCAAAATCGGTGTGTGTTCTGTCAAAATGTTGCCAAGCTTCTCCATCCCGTGGGTGATTCATTATTCCCTCTTCCCTCTCACTGTCTGAGTGCCATGTCATGTGCCTTGCAGTTTTCTCAGATGCATACAATCTTTGTAATCTTGGAGTAATCGGAAAATAATACATCTTTTTGCAAGAAATCTCTTTTAATCGTGTATTTTTTGATTTCTTTTTCTTAATATATCTAGCATGGCCACAAAACTTGCATTCTCTACTCTCAATATCATCTTTCCAATACAACATACAACCGTTAACACAAACATCAATCTTTTGCACCGGTAATCCAAGACCTTTAACCAATTTCTTCATTTTGTAAAAGTCGTCTAAAGCATTATTATTTGGAGGAAGTGCCTCTTTCATCAACTGCGCAAATTTATCTATTGTAGTTTCAGATAAGTTGTCTTCGGACTTAATGCTCAACATCCTGGAAGTCATTGAAAGCTGTGAATGGTTTGTACAACCATTGTAAAGTGGGCTATCAACAGCTTTCAACATGTCATAGAACTTTTGTGCCTCCGGGATTGGGAGGTTCTTCCACGTCCCCTATTTTGTCGCTTTCATTAAAACTTGGTCCCGCAGCATCAATAATCATATCTCGATAATTGTTCGGTATCGTGTGTCTTTGATAATAATCATGAACAAACAGGATTTGAGGCATGGGAATGAATGCCTCACCATGACATATCCAATTATAATAGTTAGACACGAATCCGTTCATAACAAGGTGATACTTCACAGTATCAGGCATATGAAAAGACTTATTCCTACAAACCCCACAAGGACACCTAATCCCATCTATTTGTACATTAGCAGACGTACTAACTGCGAAAGCCACAAATCGTTTCAATCCCGCTATAAATTCTTGACTATGACGAGGTCCACTATTCGAATCCATATACATCCAACTACGGTCTTCCATTGCAAACACAATATCTGAGATACAAAGACTTAATAATTAAATGCATATTAACTTTGAATGTTATTTTGATGATTTGTCACCCTTATTTCCAAGTTTATTAACGTGTGATAATGGCATCTTGTCTACTATTTTAAATGAAATTTTGTCAACTATTTCGATTATTTTCAACATTAGGTTGTTTGTTTGTTGCAATATAATACAAAGAGATAAAATAATGAGAGATAATACAAAGAAACAAAATGATGGGAGATAATACAAATAAATAAAATCATGGTAGATAATACAAAGAAATAAAATCATTGGGATAATACAAAGAAATAAAATCATGGGAGATAATACAAAGAAATAAAATGATGTGAGATAATACAAAGAAATAAAATCATTGGGATAATACAAAGAAATAAAATCATGGGAGATAATACAAAGAAATAAAATGATGTGAGATAATACAAAGAAATAAAATCATTGGGATAATACAAAGAAATAAAATCATGGGAGATAATACAAAGAAATAAAATGATGGGAGATAAATGGTATGTTGTAAACCTAATAAAAGGTAAATTGCCCTAAAATTTGATTCTTTGTGAACAATTTGTGGTCTCATGATTTTTTTTTTATCCCTTATACCACATTTTGATTAAGCTAAAGAATAAATGATATAAAAGAGCATAATTATTGACATTAATAACATTAGAATAAATAGAGAAGAAGAGATTATCACCAAATACCCAACTGAAATTGGGAAGTCTTGCGGATGCCGGGGGTGGTGGCGCCGTCTTGGAGTTGCCAGAGGTGGTGGTGATGGGAGGAGGGTGGAGTTTCAAGGTATATTTTGTAAGAAATCACTAGAGGAGATGGTGGTGGAGTTAGAAATCGCGGCTGCAGAATGTGTTGCAGGGGAGGGTTTAAAATAAAGATCCCACTCACTGGAAAGACGACGCCGTTTCGGCAATTAAAGTTAGCAACCGACTAGCGACCGTACTGGCATATTCGGTCGCCCAAAAGAATGTCTGAACACTTGTAAATTTTTGGAAAGAAAGATCCCACGCACTGGACAAGACGACGCCTTTTCGGCAATTAACATTAGCGACCGAATAGAGACCGAACATGCTAGTACGGTCGCTATTCGGTCGCCCAGAAGAATGTCTGAACACCTGCAAATTTTTTAAAACAAAGATCCCGCGCACTGGACAGGACAACGTCGTTTCACCATTTTATTTAGCGACCGAATAGCGACCGCCCTGGTATATTAGTTCGGATCATCCGAGCTTTCCTCGGATCGACCGAACCGAAACAGAGAGTTGAAGCTTTTGGAACTAGCTGATTTCGGTCGACCGAGGTCGCAGTTCGGTCGACCGAAGTATATTTGGTCGCCCTAAAGAAAGACTGAACACTTTCCAATTTTTGAAAATAGAACTGGACAAGACGACGCCGTTTCGGCATTTTATTTAGCGACCGCCCTGTTATATTCGGTCGGTCGCGATTATTTTCCCGGATTCCGTTTTTTATACTATAGCGGGGTTTTTAAAGATATATAGAAACATTTTGTCTATTTTAGTTACTATTACTAAAATATGTATATACACACACACACACACACAGGTATTTTGAATTGTTCTGCTTGAATATGCAAACAATTAAACTTATACTTATTCACAAAATACGATTGTATTACTTGAATTGTTCTGCTTCATGTCTATACAGGTATTTTGTGAATAAGTATAAGTTCTACTTGTTTCACTATTCAGTTATTTAATGTGTACATACGTATATATTACTAAAATAGACAAATATTTTTATATATCTTTAAAAACCTCGATGTTTTATAAAAAAATGGAATCCGGGAGAATATACCGACTGAATAGTGACCGCCCTGTTATTTTCGGTCGCTATTCGATCGCTATTATTTTCCCGGATTCCGTTTTTTATAATATAGCGGGGTTTTTAAAGATATATAGAAACATTTTGTCTATTTTAGTTACTATTACTAAAATATGTTTATATATACACACACACATTAACTTGAATAGACAAACAATTAAAACTTATACTTATTCACAAAATACGATTGTATTACTTGAATTGTTCTGCTTCAGGTCTATACAGGTATTTTGTGAATAAATATAAGTTTTACTTGTTTCACTATTCAGGTATTTAATGTGTACATGTTACTTGTTTCAAATATTTTTATATATCTTTAAAAACCTCGCTGTTTTATAAAAAAAGGGAATCCGGGAGAATATACCGACTGAATAGCGACGTATATGCTGTTCCGGTCGCTATTCGGTCGCCCAAATGATAAATGTATATCCGTCGCTAATACGTCGCTAAACCCTAACCCTAAACCCTAAATCGGTCGTTATTCGGTCGCTAAGAGGTCGCCGTGAGACCAAATTTCCAGAAGCAGATCAGGGTTCAATTAACATAGCCCAAAACATAACAGAAGACTACAAACCCCTGCACAATTCAGGCAAATAACAGAAAACAGAACCCAAAAAGTCACAATTAACATAGCCCAAAACATAACAGAAAACATATAAAATTCAAAATTATCCCAAAACTGTGTAACTAACAAAATTAACCAAAACTTCAAAACTAAACAAAACCGAAAACATAACATAATACATATAAAATTAACTAAGTGCTCTATTGACTCCCCAAAACTTCATCGACAGTTAGGGGGTCATCGTCATAGTCTGATTCTAAGTCGTCGTCTAAGACACTACTCAACTTATCCTCTAACTCAGAGGCACTTAATATAACATTGTCCTTATTAGTTAAAATGTTAGCTAACATACTAGCTAAACATTTGTTTCTCTTCTTTTCCCGCATTTTGCATTCTTTTTTCCGATTTGCTTCCATTTCAGCCATCTCTTTTTTCTGCTTTGCTTCCATTTCGGCCATATCTTTCTTGAATTTTGCTTCCATTTCGGTGCGCATTTGTTCCATGGCTGAATGAGAGACTGCCTCGCTGTCTCGTCTTTACCACATCACTAAAGGAACCGAGTCCTTGGACCCGTCCCTTTCTAATCCCACCCGTAGCCTCAGCAGACAACACAATCTGGGTCGCCAAATCTGGAGGAGGTAGGCCGGCTTGAGTTGCTTGGGTTGCAGCATCGTCATAAACCGCATGGAACACCCCCTGAAAATGAACACTTGTGTCAGGTTATGAAAACGGAGAAAACCTAATCAAATATCAAAAAGGGAGAAAAGGTAATGATATACTTACGGACAACTCTCTAGAAGCTTCATCAACCCATTCGCCTTTCTTTGGGCCGATATGGTGTTGATGAAGATGATCGTAAGTGGCTGGGAATGGGATTACTGTCCAGCCTCCTTTTCCTGTTAACAGAAATCATTTTTGAAAATTAAATATTAACAATAAACACATAACATATATATATATACGACAATTAGATTATTTAACTACCAGTCTGAGGTGGTGCTCAATGTGGCAGAGCGAACCGCCCGTGTGCTTCATCGGGCCCTTGCCACCCCTCATTTCTTTCCCGTTTTTTGCTGCCTGTTTAGACTTGGCTTTAAAGCTTGGAGTTTGCTAGTACTCCTGAAGTCGCGCCCAATCAGTCTCAGAAACCCATGTGGGCCTCTTATTCTTTTTCCGAGAATCGCTCATAATCCCGCTCAGTCTCCTCGTAAGCAAGATGCGCCAACTTGACTTGACACCCGTCTCATGCTCCGGAGCCCAGCGAAACTTTTTCTGTATTTTAAAAAAAATGTTAGATAATTAAATATAAAGACTTCTAAATTATAACTTATTTACTAATTTCTTTACCTTGAACTCGTCCCACCACAAATTTTCTTCTTCCTGGGGAACATCCTTGATGGTGTTGTATGCCCCCTTGAAACGATCTTGAAATATGCCAGTAAATGCGGCGGAACACTACATGCCAATCTAAAACTATAATAGCAAACAAAAACTTGATTAGTTACTACAATGACGACAAATTGTATAATTAGCTTAAGGGAAATAATTAATGAATTAGCTTAAGCTGCAGGAGAATACGAGTATCTACTGTAGCCAAAACTCCACCGGTATCAGATGCCGTCGGTGGCACAGGAGACTGGTGAGACGCCGATCCGGCAACCGACGTAGACTCAGTGGCGGGTACAGGAGGTGTCGTACCTAGCTCGGGGGCAGGTGGCGTCTGTAGCTCGGGGGCAGATGTCGGTGTCGACCCCAAATCAGGTGACGAACCTGGCTGGGAAGTGGAGGCCGGACCAGACATGGGTGGCGAACCAAACGGTAACGAAACTCGAATATTCTTCTTCGGAGGCATCTCTGAAATACATGGATTTGGATCAATACCAAATTGCATATCAATAAATAATGTATTGCGAAAAATAATACAAGTTAATGTTCATTGCATTAACAAAACAGAAATGCAGCAAGTAAAACGAATTGAACGGACCAGTGACATTCAATTCAATTCAATGTTTAGATAATGCACCGTGCAAAACTTATATCAATGGTCGAAAATAAGATATTTTGTAGAACTGGACGGCCCCGGAGCATGAATGGAGTGGAAAGTAAATAGTCAAAAGACTAAAAACACCATTATTGAAAGATCATGTGAAGAAAGTCTAGTGTTTAACTAAGTTTCAAACTCTTGATGAGCATGACCCATCCGGACAAAGAAAACAAAATAGCAATACGGAAATAGTATTCACAAAGTGCATCACCACCGGTAGATTAAAACTAAACAAGATTTTATTTAATATATATTTAAAGAAATTCACAAAACTAAACAAGAGACATTAGCATTTGTTCACATTCCTACAATAAATATATATACACACATCATTTCATTGATGTTCTTGGTAAGCATAACCTTATTAGTATCAACCCTTGAATGCCACTTAGTCTTCATAACCAAATAGAACTTCATACCATTCTCAATTACGTGCATTTCACAATATAACAGTTTCATCAACAAAAAAAACAAGTAATTCGGACCGAAAAAAGAAAATTCTGAATAAGATGCAAATAAAGAAGGAAAAAACAGAGTACTATAAGCACAAGAAGCAAAAAATCGAGGCAAAAAAGAAGCAAAAATCAGCAAAAATAATGCAAAAAATCAGTTTACTTTCTGTATTTTCAGATTTTCCTTTGATTGTAATGACCTCGGTTATTTGTGATTAATGGAAACACAATTAATTCAGCAAAAAAAAAAAAAAAATTCTAGACTCCCTACTTATACAAGTATGATTAACAAATTAAAAATCTTAACAGTTATGTGACAAACCGGGAAATTGGTAGGATCCATGCATCTTTGGCGAAGCTTGAAATCAATAGGATTCAAAGCAGCAGCTCTAACAAAGACAAGTATTTCATTCTCTAGTGGATTAGGGATTGGAATGCCCCCAAGCTTCAGTACTTCTGGGGGACCATGATCTTCATAGTACCAAGCTTTCTGCATTCTCTTAATTATATATTACTAATTTTGTGATGACTTCTCAATACTACTAACTAAGCAACATTTTTATACTGATAATCCTACTTGAGATCTTCAATAAAAACAAAAGGGTAACAAAGGAAATTTACAATATTTGACAATATTATCTCCTTAAGAAAATTGTGTATACGGAATTTAGATGTTGATATCATTTTTGGTGTTACTCGCTCTTAACAAAGTTTCAGGGCAAAAAATAAGGCAAAAAATAAGCAAAAAATCAAGGCAAAAAATAAGCAAAAATCAAGGAAAAAATAAGCAAAAATAAAGCACAAAATCGAAGCATACAACACTTAAATTTGAAAAAAATAAAAAGCAAAAATCACCTTTAATGGAGGTGGCGGAATGGCGGAGGCGTGGTGGCAGTGGAGTTGACCTGAAAAAGAGAAGCAAAAATCATAATCAAAAACATAAGCTACAAGCAAATAAAAAAAAAAATATAGGAAAAAGTACCTTTAATGGCTTCTTGGAGTGGCGGAGGCAGTACGGCGGTGGAGGTGGCGGAATGGCGGAGGCGTGGTGGCGGTGGAGTCGACCTAAAAAAGAGAAGCAAAAATCATAATAAAAAAATTTAAAGCTACAAGCAAATAAAAAAAAAATACAGGAAAAAGTACCTTTAATGGCTTCTTGGAGTGGCGGAGGCAGTACGGCGGTGGCGAGGGTTCAGAATGGCGGTCGCTAGGGATTCGAAGAAGAGGGATATTAGGGATTCCTTCGATTTTGTATTTTTTTTCACAGATCAGGCGATAAAACGACGTCGTTTTATTCGGTCGTTAACTTCCGTCGGTATTCGGTCGTTAACTTCCGTCGGTGTTCCGTCGTTAACATTGAACAACACGATGTCGTTTTAATCAATTTTAAACCTTAATTTTTTAAAAGAAATAAAACATCAAAACGACGTCGTTTTGACGCCGTTATTAAGTCCGTCGGTATTCGGTCGTTAACTTCCGTCGGTGTTCCGTCGTTAACATTGAACAACACGATGTCGTTTTAATTAATTTTAAACCTTAATTTTTTAAAAGAAATAAAACATCAAAACGACGCCGTTTTGACACCGTTATCTGTTCCGTCGGTATTCGGTCGTGACCTTCCGTCGGTGTTCCGTCGTTAAAGTTGAATAACACGATGTCGTTTTAATTAATTTTAAACCTTAATTTTTTAAAAGAATAAAACATCAAAACGACGTCGTTTTGACACCGTTATCTGTTCCGTCGGTATTCCGTCATGACCTTCCATCGGTGTTCCGTCGTTAAAGTTGAATAACACGATGTCATTTTAATTAATTTTAAACCTTAATTTTTTAAAAGAAATAAAACATCAAAACGACGTCGTTTTGACACCGTTATCTGTTCCGTCGGTATTCGGTCGTTACCTTCCGTCGGTGTTCCGTCGTTAAAGTTGAATAACACGATGTCGTTTTAATTAATTTTAAACCTTAATTTTTTAAAAGAAATAAAACATCAAAACGACGTCGTTTTGACACCGTTATCTATTCCGTCGGCATTCGATCATTAAATTCAGTCGGTAGTCCGTCGGTAACTTACAGAAAAACGACGTCGGTTTAATTTGGTCAACGGGGCCGATATGGACGGCGTAATAGCAACCGAATACCGACCGAATATTTTTCGGTTTCCTTTCGGTCGGTATTCCGTCGGTAAATTAGTTGCCGAATATTTCCGTCGCTAATTCCGGTCGCTATTTAACTGTTTTCTTGTAGTGGACCTTTCGTGACGAAAAAGTTCGTCCTGAGAGCCCCGTCGCTAAAGTTCTTGTGAACTTCAATGGCTAAAATACCTTCTCCATGATCTTCTTATACCACATCCTCAAGTCATCCCTCTTTTTTGTGGCAACAAGAGTGCTTTATACCTTACCACCAATCCTGCCTTCCATGAGCGCATCAAGTATATTGAGATTGATTGCCACATTGAGGAAATACGCAATATGGACTTGTTAAACCTTTACATATTCATCCACATTCTCAACTAGCCGATTTTTTCACAAAGAGTCTTGTTTCTCCCCGTTATTCACTCTCTTAGCCTCCTTGATATTTTCTCTCCCAAGTCCAGTTTGAGGGAGTGTTACAAATATACTCTACACATCAGATTAGATTAGTTGTTTTGTATTGTATTTTACTAAACTAGTTTGTATAGTACAAATGTTATTACAGAATATTTTATATAAATATGATATCAATGTACATTTTAGAATGATTAATACAAGGAATTATTTTATAGAACAATACAGTACAAATCTATTAATCTAATCTGGTGTGGAGTGTATATTTGTAACATCCAACAAGAGCTTCATCAGTTGGAGAGTGAAAAGCGTGCAGCCGCTAAAACCTTTCTCAATTCTCATCAGTTCCTCAATTTCAAAGATCTTGTTGTTACCACGCTAATCGCCATCAGTCCAAAAATCTGTGATTGCTATGATAGGTATCACTACAAGAAAACAGTTAAATAGCCACCGTAATTAGTGATGGAAATATTCGGCAACTAATTTACCGACGGAATACCGACCGAAAGGAAACCGAAAAATATTCGGTAGGTATTCGGTTGCTATTACGCCGTCCATATCGGTCCCGTTGACCAAATTAAACCGACGTCGTTTTTCTATAAGTTACCGACGGAATACCGACTGAATTCAACGACCGAATGCCGACGGAATAGATAACGGTGTCAAAACGACGTCGTATTGCTATTTCATTTCTGTAAAAAAATTAGTATTTAAAATTAATTAAACCGACGTCGTTTTTCTATAAGTTACCGACGGAATACCGACTGCATTCAACGACCGAATGCCGACGGAATAGATAACGGTGTCAAAACGACGTCGTATTGCTATTTCATTTATGTAAAAAAAATTAGTATTTAAAATTAATTAAACCGACGTCGTTTTTCTATAAGTTACCGACGGAATACCGACTGCATTCACCGACCGAATGCCGACGGAATAGATAACGGTGTCAAAACGACGTCGTATTGCTATTTCATTTCTGTAAAAAAATTAGTATTTAAAATTAATTAAACCGACGCTGCTTTTTCTCAGACGCTACCGACTGAATACCGACTGAATTCAACGACCGAATGCCGACGGAATAGATAACGGTGTCAAAACGACGTCGTATTGCTATTTCATTTCTGTAAAAAAATTGGTATTTAAAATTAATTAAACCGACGTCGTTTTTCTATAATTTACCGACGGAATACCGACTGCATTCAACTACCGAATGCCGACGGAATAGATAACGGTGACAATTCTGAAGAAGAGGATGAATTAATGACCGATGATGATTTAGAATGATTAAGATTTCTCGCTTCTCTTGGAATTCCACATATTGAAAGTGAGTCATATTTGTTGTTTTTTTTGTACTTTATTACAATAAATTAATTGTCATATTGTATAACTTTTTAACATAATTCAAAATAGAAATTTTATTGTCATAATAATTTGATTCTTACATTTTGCAGATTGCAACTCATGCATTTTCAAGGATATGCATATGAATGACATCAAGGAGTTTATGAGAAATGCACACTTTGATTGTAAGTTTTGATAAATGAAATAAATTACTTTGAACGTGAGTGTTGCAATGTAATGTGCACACTTTGATTGTGAGTTTTGATAATTCAAAGTGTGCACTTTGAATGTGAGCTTTGTAATGTAATGTGTACACTTTGATCGTGAATTGTAATGTAAGGTGCACACTATGATTGTGAGTGTTGTTATTCAAAATGTGCACTTTGATTGTGAGTGTTGTAATAAGAAGTTTGCACTTTGATTGTGAGTATTTAATGTAATGAGAATTGATTGTGAGCATTTTGATTGTGAGCATTTTGGTTGTGAGCATTTTGGTTATTAGCATTTTGGTTATTGCTGCTGTGTTCTGTAATAGGGATTTAATTAAATTCAATTTTTATTTTTTTAAATAGCAACAATTTAGCGACGGTAAATACCGTCGGTATTCGGTCGCTATATGGTGACCCTCCTACACGTTACTAATTATCCGTCGCTATTCGGTCGTTCCTGGGTCAAGTCAAATGTCAGCAATGTTGACTAGACCGTCGGTATTCGGTCGGTATATGGTGACCCTCTTTTCCGTTGCTAAATATCCGTCGGTATTCGGTCCTTACCAAGTCAAAGTCAAAGTCATCAATGTTGACTATTCGGTCGATATTCTGTCGGTATATGGTGACCCTCTTTTCCGTTGCTAAATATCCGTCGGTATTCGGTCGTTAAACAGTCAAAGTCAAAAGTCAACAATATTGACCATTCGGTCGGTATTCGGTCGTTATTTACCGGCCGATTAAACGGGCGCTATATATTCCGTCGGTATTTAGTCGTTAACCAGTCAAAGTCAAAAGTCAACAATGATGACGATTCGGTAGGTATTCGGTCGGTAAATAGCGACCGAATATTCGGTCGCTATATATTCGGTCGGTAATTTGCTTAGCGACGAAACATACACAACCACGTAATTCGGTCGTTAATCGGTTGCTAAACTCAGTTTAGCGACCGATTACCGACGGAAACGGTCGTCACTGTTTCCCTGTTCTCTTGTAGTGATGCCGATCTCCTCCTTTAAAAAAACAAAAGAAAAATAAAATTTCATGTATACAGGAACGAAGACAATGGAGCGGTGGGGCAGTCAGCTTCGAGATTTTAAAAATTCTATATATATATATATATATATATATATATATATATATATATATATATATTTAGTAATATTTGATCAAACTTCCCCCAACATTTTTTTTTTGCACTTTTTATATTTAGTTCGGCATATTGTTGTAGTTTTTCGCCCCCAACCTGGTTTCGTCCCTGCATGTATAGTCTAGTAAGAAATAATTTCTAACCAAGTGAATGTTAGAAAAAATCAGCTAATGTGGATGAATATTATTTAGGCTAAGGCAACTAGAGTATAAGATCTTATTCTATCAGATAGGAAGGGCTCTTGCACAAGGGAGAAACGATCGAGTGTGCGTGAGGTATCCAATATTTCTTGTATTTAATTTTACTACTTTGTCCGGGTTATTTGATATTTTGTCTGGTTATTTTTCCCTCTAATTTAAAGAGGGTTTTTCCACGTCAAAAATTTCCGATGCCTTTATTCTTCTTCTGTTATGTTTTATTTTATTTCATTCCCCTATTTGCATGTTATTACCCCTGATTTACCCAAAAGTTAGCTACCACTTTGATGTAAACGTCAAGGCAATTCAAGATTTCGCCCAAGTACCAGTTGGACCAGCGAGGAGGGCCCAGACAAAACGATTCAGAGAAGAACTTAATAGTTTTGTCCGAAGAGTCCAAGAACAAGAAAAGCACGTGTTCCTTAAAGAGAGTGAGTCGAAGCTGGTTACACTCTTCAAAGTGGACACAAACATGGACCGACTTGGCGGAATGGAGAACGTGGGTTAAAACGTGGTCTAAATGTCCAACCACGATCTAGACCATTATTTCCCGCATTATGTTTAGTTGTTTTATTTTAGGCAGTTTAATAAAGTAGTTATTTAGTAGTTTTATTATTTTGTATTTCAGTCCAAGAAGAATTAGACTTTGACTTGGACTCGAAAACTATGTCGTATTTCAGTTCAAGCAGGATTATACCTTATCTTGAACTTTAAACTATGTCGTATTTCAATTCAACTAGGACTAGGAAACTTAGGCCGAAATCTCCCTATAAAAGGAGCATTCGACATCCTTTGTTATTCACCAATTCATTTATATAAAACGTGAGCTTTTGCTTTCATCTTGAGTTCTTGAAAGCACTTATTCGAACTTATTAAGGATTTCCTTATGACATTCTATTTGACTTATCAAACGAATTATTCACCTTCGTTTGTGGCGTCTTCCTTATACCGAGGTTGCTAATCACAGGTTGATTAGAGGTCGAGGTTTCCACCCATCCTAAATCGATTATACATAGGCTGCTAGTCACGAAGTAGGAGCCTTCCTATTGGTTGATTAGAGGTCGAAGGTCCCCATCCAAACCTATACTTGGGCAAATTTCTAGAGTTGTTGCCGAATCGAAGAGGGTCTCGTTCACATTGTTGGCAAAGGTTCGCACACACTTTGTCACAGGTACGTGGATCTTGAGTGTGACAGCTTAGCATGGATACTAGCTATAGATTATGTGTACTTGTTGCAATTTTTAAGCACTTATGTAGTTGATTCCTCCAAAGAAGGGTTGGCTTGTGATGTATTAATCTTGGAGAACCAAATCCCCGTTGTCATATTGACATATATCTATTATTAGGGACAAAGGAGTGTTAAACTTGGGACTAGCGGCGGTTCCAAGGGTTTTACCTAGGGTGGTTACTGCATTTCAAAATTTTAAAAATCACGATTTTTACTCCTCCTTTCAATATCAAGTTACTTAATTGCCCCTACCCGGTTGTATTATTTTGAGTTTGATTTTCTAATCCAACTACGCTAACTTTCATTGTCAGGTAGAGAAATTGTCACAGAAGCAGTAAAGGAAGTAAATTCTGCAATTGGTTCCGCGATGACTTATGGAATTAAGGTCCCAGGAAACTTACAGATTGTTTCAACAGTTCTTCAAACTCCACAAAAGAGTTAACTCGGATATGGTATTAAGAAAATTGCTAGCATATGAATACTCTGATCAGCTGAGTCAGGGTCAATTTTGGAACTCGCATATTATGTGTGGTATAGTAGACAGCTCTAGCGATGTACATTCAGGCCCGGTTATTTACATGTTCAAAGTGACATGTAGAATTGGGCCTCTCATTTTGAGGGGCTAATTTTTTTTTTTTAAATCCCTTAATATTTATGTTATTTTGATTCGACTATGGGTGTCATATGCGGATACATATCTAAGTGTCATGTGTTTATACTTCTAAAAGTAAGTAAGGGTTTGATGACACTTTTTGAAATTCAGACATGAATGGATACAGAAATAATTAGGGGCATAAATATAATTGTTCGCACTCTTAAAAGTTGGTTTATAATTATGGTTTGATACGTTTTAAAATTTCTATTCTTTTAAAAAAATATTAGGGCCTAACTTTAATAATTAGTACATGGTCTCAATATATTTCGAGATGGATTGTGTACATTTATTGAAAAATGCTGGGATTATTAAAGGGGATTTAAATGATGAACAAATTCTCAAAATGTTGAATGGATTTAAAGTTAGCGAAGGCATCAAAATGTATAATATCCATAATGTTGTTTTTGGTGGTTGCAATCCAATTGTTTAAAGAATTCTATAGCATTTTTGGCGGAGAAGCAATAGGTGACTTGGCCTTTCTTGATGCATAGTTTCAAGGGTTGGCTACTCAAGTTAACCCTAAAACTCATAGAAAGTTTATGTATAGCTACAAGATTTAAACTCTATTTTTCCTTGGTTTATTATGATTGTCATGGGAATCAAAGTACAAAAAAGATTATGATGCGTGTCCAAAGATTATTTCTTTCTGTTAAAAAAAAATAGCTAAAAGGAATTGATTCATTATCGGATCCAGAACATGAGAGTAAGCGGGGGTCACTCGCGTATTCGCCTAATTTGTGTGGATCGCTTATAAATCGATTATGAAGTAATAATACACCATATTTACTTTAAAAAATTATTTTTCAACGAAACATGTGACGCTGGTTAATTGCGGCATTTGGTAATTGGCATTATCATCGGGGATTGTCAATTTGTTGGGTTAAAATAGTGTTCAGATTGCCATGTAGAAGGAATTATTAATTACAAGTGGGTTGTTGACAAAAAAGTATTTTTCTTCTCTTGTTGGGTCAACGCCTTAATTTTCGCCTAAAGAATTTTATTTGCCTCACGTAGGAGCCGGGTGTCGAACCTGTGAGGCTTGCCCCACTGGACCACGGCCTTCTTGACTTCTCTTGCTTAATCATTCACTTTCTCTTCAACATAAAAAATATGTAAGCTTTACTTGATCTTTTAGAATAGGTTTTTAATATCAGAGTTGAGTAAGGAGTTTTGTTCTTTTTTGTTTTTTTTATCTTTCTCTTGTCGGCTTACATTTTAGCCGGGATCGTATTTCATTGTAAAAGTGAAAGGGTATTTATCTTATTGGATCTCTCTCTTGTTGGGATAAACATATGAGTTAATATATATTGTGTGGAAATCATAATATTGAAGTGAAAACGGAATTAAATTCAGATACACTTTATAAGTACAAAATTCAATATATTATTTGTATAAAAATTACTTTTGAGACATATTAATTATGAACAAGAGTGAGTTAAATAAAAAGCTAAAATGGAATAATATTTAAATACACTTTAAATGCACAAAATTAAACACAATATTTGTATGAAAAATCACCCTCGAGTCATATTGACTACGACTAAAAGCTTTCTTTCTTATTCTAAAATAGAGACAATTTTTCTAACTTTTAAGGATGTTTTTATAGAGTCCCATGTGGCAACACCACCTTTGATTGACCATGGCGGCCCCTACCGGGGAAGCGTGGCCTCGGAAGTCCTTCGCGAACCTCATTAAACCGCTGCCATCTACGGTTCCTATTCTGGCGAAGCCCCTAGGCTCATTTAAGGGCAAGCCGGCTTTGACAATTGATGAAGAGGAACTCTCGGTTCTTGAAGCGCCCTGGAAACTAGCCTTGATCAGAAAGTTCTCATGGCGTGCTCCTTTGGTGGATAATTTGCGCAAATATTTCGCCAAACTCCAATTCACAGGCCACTATTGGATCGGGTTGCTCGATTCGAGGCATGTGCTTATTCACTTTGATCAAGAGGAAGATTATTGTCGGTTATGGCGACGAGGAGTTTGGACTTTTGGGGGATTGCGGATGCAAGTTTTCAAGTGGTCTTACGATTTTGATTCGTTGGTGGAGCCTTCCATTGTTCCAGTATGGATCAGGTTTGAAGGTTTGTCAATCCATCTATACAATAAGTCGATTCTGTTTTCATTGGCATCAGCGGCAGAGAGACCCCTCGTGCTTGACGCCCCCACGGCCCAGACTACGAGACCCAGCGTCACTCGAGTTTGTGCCGAGGTAGATTTGATGAAGGAGGTCCGATCAAGGGTATGGATATCGCATTCCAGATCGGGGAAAGGATTCTGGCAAAGTATTGTCTATGAGGATATTCCGGCATATTGTTCCTGATGTTGGTAGATTGGCCACGATTCAGATTCTTGTTCACAGAATGTGGCGGCTAGGACATTGAAGGATACAAAGAAGGCGGCGGCACCAATTGCTGTAGTGGAGGCGACTGATGTGGTTGTGGAGAAGGTGCTTCCAATACAGTCGGGATTTGAGGCGGATAGTGTGATAGAAACTCCACAACATTTGGAACTGGCGCCGACAATGGAGCAGAAGACCGCGAAAGAGGAGTACTGACATCGGGCCTTGTTGGGCCAAATATGGTGGCCCTGTCCTCAAGCCCATTATCTCAAGCTGCTGATTTGTTTGCAAAGAAAAAAGGAAGGCTAATTGGTAAATTTAGTCCCCAAAGTTTAGCACTTTCGCGGCGACGATCCCCGTTTTATATTTCTTTGTATTAAGGTCCCCAAACATTTTGCGTTTGGTGACGGTGGTCCTTCCGTCCACTTCTGTCACAGAAAAAATCAAATTTTGAATTATTTTTTAATGTTTTTTGTAAAATGACCATTTTACCCTTCTCCTCCTTCCCCAATCTGCTTCTCCTCCATTTCCACTCTCCTTCTTCCTCTTTTCGGAATCGATGAAAGATTCAAATGATTGAAGGATAAATCAAGAATTTGGAGATTCTCCAAATCAGCCATTTCATTTTAATGGCCCCTCAATCATATTCCAAGAAATGCTACAAAACTGAAGATGAAAAAGTTTCCCAATTGTTCTTGGAATCTTTCCATAAAACCGATTTCCACTCAAATACAACTCACTCAAGTTCATTGGATAATCTAAACCAGAAAATATCGCGCCTTCAAGGCGATTATTTGCCAAATTTACCCTCTTCAATGAGCTTAAAGTCCAAAAATTGGAGGGCAAATTCCCTGATAAATGATTATCATTCAATCTTAAGAACCCATGTTCTTCTTATTCCATCTTCAAAAAAAATTTCTCTATTTTTTTGGGAGATGGTGGGTAGAGGTGGAGGTACTTTGTGATTTTCTCTTTATTTTTGGGTAGAGGTGGAGGAGATGGTGTGTTGAGGTGGAGGAAATGGTGGGTTGAGGTGAAGGATTACCCATTATACCCTTCCCAATAATGAATTTTTCTTTTTGTTTTTAACCCTAATGGACAGAAGTGGACGGAAGGACCACCGTCACCAAACGCAAAATGTTTGGGGACCTTAATACAAAGAAATATAAAACGGGGACCATCGCCGCGAAAGTGCTAAACTTTGGGGACTAAATTTACCAATTAGCCTAAAAGGAATTAGTTGATGAATCTGGGGGGATCAAGACTCGCCATTTACGGGTCAATATGACCGGCCAGAAATTTTAACTAATGCAACATCCTTTTTTAATTTAAGTTCTGCCTTAAATTTGGTGCACCTGATATCGGTGATGTGTGTTACTATAACACCAATTTCGTTAACCGTAATTAGGGGTGTTCACTATTCGGTTAAACCGAAATACCGAACCGAACCAAATCGAATTTTATTATATGGTTCGATTTATTCGGTATTTTGATTTATTCGGTTCGGTTTTGAAAAAGTTAAAATAATTCGGTTCGGTATTCGGTTTCAATTTTTAAAAACCGAATTACCGAAATAAAGAATAGATCAATTTTTTTATTATTAAAAAACATTTTTATTATACTTATAAGTATTATTAATATTACTTAGAGTTGTCTTCAATCCATATGTTTCATTGACATTCTGGGAGCATACAATTTGTGCATTTATTTCCAAATGTTAAGTTTGTCTCCTATTCATCCTCGCTCATACCCTGAATTATTGAGGACTTAATGAGTTATTTTATTTTTGTAGAGTTGTATTTTTATTCTTAATTTTTAGTTCATTGTTTTTATTTTAATTGTGCATTATAAATTTTATCTTTTGTCTAATTTTTATTAAGTTGAGAAAACAATTTCGGTACAAACCGAACCGAACTCAACCATACCGAAATAATTTCGGTATTCGGTATCCGGTTTCCATAAAATTTTGGTTTGGTTCGGTTTTAATAAAACTTCATAAAACCGAACTGAATTCCGAAATTTCGTACCGATACCGAACCAAATTACCGAACGCACACCCCTAACCGTAACTGAGGATACTACTCTTTCAACGGACCCTGGGATTACGATAGGCGGGAGTTGTTAGCATAGTCCGGATGTAGAACGAGCACAAAAGTATGTCCCGGTCCGAGCTACATTCAATCAAAAGGACTCAAATATTTTGGACGCTCCTTTCGAAGATAGACACAAATTATTTGCAAGATTTTGGGGCCTCAATAAAAGACTCAAGGAGTCAATAGTTAGAGGGCACGTTGATACAATTGCGCAAAAAGAGAGTGAATCTTTTGCAGAAAATACGGAGGTTCCAGACACGGGATCTTTCGAAGCATTGGCAGATCTTCAGTTGGAAGATGATTACGAAGATTTTATTTCGATTCGCACCCGCAAGGGTAAAAAAGGAAACACAAAAGCTCCTACTGAACATGATATGGAGACTAGGTATAAACCTTTTAAAAGACGTTAGTTTTTGCAACTAATATTTATAAACTACTAGGCACGATGCTCCTTATGTAGTAGTGAATTTGTTCCACCTTTTAATTGAGGGTAGACAATGTCCCCTTCCATGTCTGTTTTTGTTTTACTTCAATAAAAAGCACATGAATTTTTAAAAAAAAAATGCTATGACTAAAAGCACTATACAGAAGCGAAACTTGAATGATTTTCAAATACTTCTTATAAACAAAAACGTTTGTGAGTATTGATGAGTTGAATACGCAAATTATTGAAGTTAAATTGTTTAAGGGCTTGAAGAGGGTGAAGAGTTGAGGGAGGGATGAAGAGCTGTGTTTATAGACATTGGTGACACTTCCATTCATCATAGGTTATTAAGGGGGGTGTATTCAATGTAGAATCTATAGGAGTTTTAAAGTCCATAGGTATTCAATTTGGATTTTAAAAAGTCCAATAAAATCTAGAGGTATTCAATTTAGATTTTAAAAAGTCCATTAAAATCTAGAGGTATTAAAAACTCTATAGATTCTCATAGATTTCATTAAAGGTAGGATTTTGATGGATTTCATAGGTTTATACGTGTATGGTGAAATCTCTTCTTTTTTCTCAAGATTTTAATTTTCTCTCATTAATATTAAAATTAAAGTGTCTTTGATAATTTTATCTTATATGACAATTTTTTTAGTAATCTCATTTCTATAAAATTATAAGAAAAACAAAGAAATATTTCAAACTAAAAAAAAAAAATGAGATTTTTTTAACATTGTTAGAAAACTCAATATGAAATTTTTATTTCCCAAAAAGAAGTCATAATATCCAAACAATTTTCTTCTTGATCATCTTCAAATAGAAATTAAAGAAAGCAAACAATTTCTTCTCTATTTAACCACAAATTTCTATTTTTCAAACATGAATTTCATTTTCCTGAAAGAGAAAATCAAAGAGAAAAAACAAAACTTACCACAAAACATATCTTAATTAAACAAAAGAAAAAAATAACAGTAAAATAACAGTAAGTAAATTGTACAAACCTTGAACAAATAAATCAAAAAAGCCGCAGTTACGTAATCTAAAAAAATCAAAGACTATCGCCAAACTTTTTAAATTTTTAACAAAATGATTTAATTCCAAAAAAAAAAGGATTGATAAACATATGTTGACTTTGGAAATTCAACACCTTTGGATCTATATAATACACCACTGAATCAGTCTTTTATTTATTTTTTGGTGCTATTCAAATAATCTATAGACTTTATAAATCAAAAGAAATCCTGATAAATCAATCTAATAAAATCTGATAGACTCTGCATAGAGTTAAAACAATCCATAAAGTCGGCAGAATCCATAGACTTTTGAAAATCAATTAAAATCTTTTAAAATCCGGATTGAATACACCCCCTAAGTTAGGTTCTCTTATTTCTTCCTTTATTGTAACTTATGTAACTCACATAATTTATCCTCTTACGATCTATAAGGTTAGGGAGGTTAGTGAGGATAATATTGGCGTGGACACGTGATTGCAACCACTGGCGGATCTACAGTAGGTCCTGGTGGGGCAAGTGCCCCATCATTCTTTCCAAAAAAAAAATTAATAATAAATTTTGATAGTTTTTGCTTTGTTTTTGTAACACCTTGACCTGGGCCCAATACGTCCTTTATGTATTTTCAAAGTATAACTTGGGTCCTCTTCGTTTAATTTTAACTTTTAGTGTCCATTATGTATTTTAATTCTGCCAATAAAGGACTTCCGTCACAATTTCTGTCAATTTTCCATCCAACCAGCTTTTCGGTCAAAAGACCCGTTTTAACCGAGGGGCAATGTAGTCATTTCCCCTATTACGAATCAGTAAAAACACTTGTACCCATTTCACTCAACACTTAGATTCACCTTCCCCCCAAAATCGGGATATCCCCAAATCACTCACTTAGGGTTCTTCAGTACTTCTCTAATGTCTTCTTCAAGCCATTCTGTGAATGGCCCAATTCGCTGTGCATACGGCGACTACCCTGTTCTAAAGACCTCCAAGACCGAATCGAATCCTGGAAGGTTGTTTTGGGGATGTAAAAACTTCGAGGTATTATCCATTGATTTTAATTTGGAGTGCGATTATATTAAAAATTCAATACCCATTTCTAATTTTGTGTTTCAATTATCTTAGAAACCAGTACATTGTGGGTTTTTTCAATGGTGTGATCCACCTCATTGCGTCAAGTGTTCGAATTTGAAGTCAAAATTGAAGAATTACAAAGTGGTAATTGCTACAGCAGAAAAGAGAGAGTGGTATATGTGGGCTGCCTTGATTTTTTCTTGGGTCATCTTAATCAATGTTGTAATTATGAAAGTAATTTAAGTCTAGGTAAATTAGGTGTGTTTGTTGATGTTGAATGGTTTATAATGTTAATGGATATTTTGCTACATTGAGGTTGATTATAACTTCTTAGTTATTGCATTTGAATTTCGTTGTTTTTCAAATGTAAAGGTACCATATAAAAAAAAGTGTACCAAAAACCATTTATAAATATATATAAATACCAATAATTTTATCCTTTCATCACACAAGAATGTAGCTACACAGTTTGTAGATGATAAAGACCATATTCTTGACCAAAAAATGCCTAATTGCACATTTTGGTCAAAAATATATCAATCCAAAAATAGTAGTATCTGACCATGTACAAAAAAGTCATCATTCTGGACACAAAAAAACCAACATTCTGGCTTGTAAAAAGCCAAAAAGCAACCAAAAGAACTTCTATTACACTTATGTTGGTCTTCAATCCATCAAAATATCTTGACAATCTCTCTTCCTTGTGTAACAAGATGCCCTTGCGTGGCCAACCATTGAGCAATAACTGCATTTGAAGGCACTTTTCCTTTTAGTCCCCTACAAATCCAATGAAAAATGAATCAAAAATTCAGTTCAATGTCCAATTGGTTAAAACAATGGCTGTTAGCTTTACTTTACCTTAGATGAAGAGACAACTTGATTCTCAGGCACCTCTTCCGTTTCTTGTATTTCAGCATCACCATTTTCGTTCAAAGATTCAAAGTAGTTTAGATCAAATGATTCAGGCAGCTCAGTGAACTCTTGGAATACCTCTGAAACTTCCTCATTTGTGTCCACATTTTCTGGACATTTCCTTTTGTTATGACCAACTAACTTACACTTGCTGCACCTATTTTGATTTTTTGAAGCATTGCTGATCCCTTCATCAACTTGTTCTTTTTTAGGACATTTCCTAATGTTATGTCCCGGTTCCTTGCACCTTCATCAACTTGTTCTTTTAGTGGGCGTCTCCTTTTTCTTCTTATAACCTTTTTCCCCCTCTTCTAGTTTTCTTTTCAACTGGGGTCTACTAGTTTGCCTCAATTTTTTAGGTGGTAAAACAGGTTCCAAATCTGATATGGGCCAATTGTTTGGACCATTGGCTGGTCTCACAATTGGTTCATAAGATCTTTTGTACGCATCAATGGAATAGCATGGATCAACGAATTGAATGAGATTGCTACCTTGTTTTGATAAAGCAGCCACTCCATGTGCATAGGGTATGCCACTCAACTCCCATCCTCTGCATGAACATGTTTTCTTTCCAGTATCAACAACAAACTGCTCCATTGTTGGTCCATATTTAACCTAAGTCAGTTTTATAGCCAAATCAGTATTTTAAAACAGAGTAAATAACAATTATAACTTTAATAAAACATCAAAGTTACCTCAAATTCATTGCCCCATAATATGAAGCAAAACAATGCCTTGATTCATGTTTTTTCTTCTCTAGCAACTTCATAATCCTTGGACAGATTGTTCCCTTGTAATTTGCAGCCCAAGCTCTGCTAGACTGCATTGTAAGCATCATGTATAACCTTATGCTCTCTAGCATTCCTAAAATTGGTTTTGACCTGGCTCCTAACAAGTGTCTGTTGAATGTTTCACCATGGTTATTTTGGATATGTTCACACTTGGTGCCTAACCTAAAATGAGATCTGCTCCAGTGCACTGGATGTGTATGTGTTTCAAACCATGCATGTGCATCTTCATCCAAATCCTTCAACCTGGCATATTCAGTTTCAAACTGCCTCAAATAAGTTGACTTGGCACATCTGTATACTTGATCTTTAAGCACAAGCCCAGGATGTAATTTCTTGAAATTGCAGTGGATGTGCCTAAAACAGTGTCTGTGCTCTGCCTTAGGCATTTCATCTGCCACAGCTGCCCCTAAACCCTGGAAAAACATATTTTCAGTGAATAATGTTACTTTTTTGGTCAAAATTAATTAGCTAAAGACAACTTTTACCTTTTGTCGGTCAGAAATTATGCACCAATCTTCAGTTCTAGCCATTCCCAAGTCTTCCCTAATTTCATAAATAAACCACTTCCAATTATCTGTGGTTTCTGATTCCACAACAGCATAAGCTAGTGGGTATACACCATTGTTGGCATCTAATCCCACAGCAGTCAAGAGAGTACCTGGATGTGGACTTTTCAAAAAAGTTCCATCCAAGCCTACCACTTTTCTACAACCATCCCTAAATGCCTTCTTTATTGCTCCTAAACAAACATATAGCCTGTAGAAGACCAGTTTGCCTGTTTCTTCATCTGGAATTGTGTCCGTGTAACAAGAAATATCAGGATTGCTGATTTTCAGTTCCTCCAAGTAGTTCCACAACAGTCTATACTGATCCTTGTAACTACCTTCAATCAATGCCCTAGCAATTTGTTTGACTTTGTAAATCTTATCGATTGATACTTTGACATTCAGCTATGTTTCTACCTTAGTCTGAAATTCACTTGCCACCACACCAGCCTTACTTCTAAAATCAGCTAGGTACCTCTTAGCAATGTACTTGACTGTTGCAAGCTTGTGGTCCATTGTTGTTGCACAGGAGTGTTTAGGACCTAATAGCTCCATTGCAGTGCACATAAACCCTGATTTGATCATTCTTTACAACTTTTAAATCCAAGCTCTCATTAATGCCATAGTTCAGCAAGGCTAGCTGAAATATCTGTTTGGTATTGAATAACATGTCAGTTTCAAACTTAGGGCTGCTATCCCTATCAGCCCTAAATGTTGGATAATCATCAGGACCTAAATTTTCTATAACAGATTCAGCTTCTTCAACTGGTGGATCATCTCCCTCAATAGGTACTTTGCAATACATCCTGGGGGCTGTTAAGGGCTCTTCATCACTAGAGTCTAAACCTTCCTTTAATTCTCTCTCAGATTCAACATCTGAACCAACTTTACCAATGTCTATCCCAATATCATCCAAATCAAACTCCTCATCATCCAACATATCCAAGAACAATTGTCTTTGCTTATTTCTATTTGACATTTTTGAAGCAGATTTTTTGGGGACTGTTTTTGGTGAAACAATTTCTTGAGGAACTGATTCACCTTCATATTGTCTTCTTACCTCATTTTCCACTTTTTCACCAAATTCCTCCAACCCCACATATACAAACAGCTCAAAATCAACATCATCTTCTTGAGAATCAACATCAAATTTCGAAATCGGTAATTCGGTAGTTTGAAATCGGTTTTTTCGGTATTTTTTTTTGAAAATACCGACCTATTTCGAATTCGATTCCGATTTACCGAATTCAATTCACCGACTGCGAATTCGAATTCGGTTTCTACCGATTTGACCGATTTGGAGATTTTTTTTTCTATTAAATATTATTGGCTATTGAATATTATTTTATATATAATTATATTTAAATAATATTATAATATGAAATTGAATTCGAATTCGGTAATACCGAATTCACTAAAATCATATACCGAATTCGAACCGGATTTGAAGTTTTCGAATTCGGTATGTACCGAATTACCGAATTTGTCCGAATTACCGAATTCGATTTACCAAATTCAAATCGAATTCGGTCGGTAAATCGGTTTTTACCGAATTTGCTCACCCCTAATCATAGTCACTGTCAACAAGTGAACTTACATCAAAGTCATCCTCATCATCACTAAACAGACAATCATCATCAGGTTGGAACACCTTTTTTTTAGCAATACTCTTCATTTTCTTACCTTGACTGCTCCTTGGTGTGCCAAAGTTGTTGCAGAACTGGGTTGGTGTTTTGAAAGGGTCAACAGTTTCTTAAAAAACACCAACTTTTGATGGAGACTGAAATTGTTCATTCTCAGTCACTTCTGTAGCATGTTCCACATTGGTTTCAACAAGAACCTCAAAAACTGGTTCATCTGTCTCATTTTCACTCACTTTTGTACCACTGTCTACATTACTTGCAGCAAAGTCATCATCTAACACTTTTTCTCCATCAGCAACATTGGCTGCAGCTGCCTCAGCTTCAACGTTTTGAGTTTCAAAAACAACATCTAATTCGGGTAATGTGAAATCTATAATATCAGCTTCCTCAATCACCGGTTGACCCTCATTGGCAGTACCATCTTCAAGCAAAGGAATTGGAATTTCTTCCTCAACTTCAAGATACCTAATGAAAGTCAAATTCTAGAGCTCCTTCAACATGCTTGTAAAACAACTCCACAAACCTTGTCATCTCTGTATAATCAGCCATTTCTATTACATTCTCATCACACACAATAATATTCCAGCCACCATCTCCATACAGGTCAGAATACCTCCAATAGAAACCAACATAACTCCTATACTCCAATAAATATGCCATCTTATCTAACACAACCGAAGACATTGTGTCCTTCACACAATGTTCAAAGTATGTCACTTTCCCACCAACATACTGTTTTACCCCCACCAACCTCTTCAATAGTTCCACCATGGTTAACTTTAATGGTAAACTTACCATCCCCAGGTTCTACAATCAAAAAACGGAAATCAATTAAATAAATTTATCACCCAACAGAAATTAGCTATAATTAAATGTTGGGACCACAATAAAAAAAACAAAAACAGTACAGAAAACAAACTGCTGAATGAATATTAAACTAGTTTCTATAAATGACCATTAAAGTAAGGTTGACTAAACATGGGACCACAAAAAAAGAGTGAAAAAAGCTAAGATTCGTTCAAAGATGCTTACTTCGACACTTAATACAACAACAAAAATACAAGAAAATTAAAGTACACATAAACACTCTACTGACTTTAATAAACATGAATCGTATTATCGTACTGTAAAGTATTAATTTCTTCATAAAAAATTAAATTAACAAACCCTAAATTCAAGAATATACTCACCGTATTCAGCAGGTTTTTCACCGGGCCTCCTTATAAACATATCAAGACTCATTTGTACGTGATTCAATAGTAATCTTTCAGTTAAAGAAGAAAATTTAAATCACTTTGTGTGTGAATCTGGTGGGTAAAAACCCTAAGTGAGTGATTTGGGGATATCCCGATTTTGTGGGGAAGGTGAATCTAAGTGTTGAGTGAAATGGGTCCAAGTGTTTTTACTGATTCGTAATAGGGGAAATGACTACATTGCCCCTCGGTTAAAACGGGTCTTTTGACCGAAAAGCTGGTTGGATGGAAAATTGATAGAAATTGTGACGGAAGTCCTTTATTGGCAGAATTAAAATACATAATGGACACTAAAAGTTAAAATCAAAACGAAGAGGACCCAAGTTATACTTTGAAAATCCGGATTGAATACACCCCCCTAAGTTAGGTTCTCTTATTTCTTCCTTTATTGTAACTTATGTAAGTCACATAATTTATCCTCTTACGATCTATAAGGTTAGGGAGGTTTGTGAGGATAATATTGGCGTGGACACGTGATTGCAACCACTGGCGGATCTACAGTAGGTCCTGGTGGGGCAAGTGCCCCATCATCCTTTCCAAAAAGAAAAAAAATTAATAATAAATTTTGATAGTTTTTGCTTTGTTTTTGTAACACCTTGACCCGTGAGTATTTTTTAGTTACACATTTTGAGTCAGTTTTCGATTTGAAATTATATTTTGTGGTTCGTGAAATATAGGAATAACACCACTTATATCTTAACGATTTTGGTTAAAATTTTAACAAGCTTAAATGTGTAAAAGGATTATGAATTTATTTTGTCAATCTTAATTGTGCCCCTCTAGTCTTTATAATCTGCGTCCGCCACTGATTGCAACGGTAGCAAGGCTTATTATCAGGCGTGTAGAAGCTGTGCATATGCTAGACTATTGGAGGTTTTGGAAGGTATTGAGCTGGCCAGAATGCTAGTTTCATTTAATTTTGAAGGAAAGGATCTTAGTGGATTCATATACATGTTTAGGGAGTCTTAAGTCATCACTAGCTTTGTTAGTTTAACATATGTTAACCGAGTAAAGTTTGGAAAGCAACTCAAAGGTGAAGTAACAATAAGCAAACTCTCTCTCCCCCATGGAAACAACAGTAAGTCATGATCCAGCAACAAGCAAAGCAAGCAGCTGCAACACTCAAATTTCTGAAGAAGAAGCAGACCTGCTACAAAGAAGCACCAAAAAGAAAAAGATTAGCAATTCCGAAGCACAAACGTTTACAGAGGAAAAACTTTGTTCTTACATGGATAAACTCAAGCGGTCACATAATTTATGTGTCAATGATGTTCAGAGGAACTTCCTCATCAAACATCTAGATGAAGACTCAGATTCTGATTCGGAAATGGAATCTATGCCTATTGTCAAGCTCTCAAAGAAGGACAAGCTTAGATGTAGAACCCCTTGGATCAATTCTTTGACCATTAAGCCTTATGGCAAGCCTATTATTTACAACTTTATTGACTTCAGAATCAGAAAGCTTTGGAACCCCACTGGTGAACTAAGATTAATCTATCTTGGGAATAATTTTTTCATAGCCAAATTTGGCATGGAAGAAGACTTCACTAGAGTGATTGCTGGAGGTCCTTGGTTCATCAATGGCTAATACCTCACTTCTAGACTTTGGGAGCCTGAGTTTAATCCTTATAAAGACAAAACCACCACTACGGCTATATGTGCGCGACTACCATCACTGCCAGTAGACTACTATGACACACCAATACGAACAAAGGTTTGAGATCAAATTAGGACTTTGCTAAAGATTGATGCAAAGACATCAAATGCCGAAAGGGGAAAGATATGCAAGATTATGCATCCAAATTGAACTAAAAAAAAAACCTCTAATTCCCTTTATCAAAATAGGCAAAAATCATGTTCAACAAATTCAATATGAGGGGGGTTGATTTTTTCTTCGACTGTGGCATCATAGGACATGATCCATGTAAATGTCCGAACTCAGATTCTAAGTCTACTGAGGAGCTTCATATCCCACAAGCTCACATTCCAGAAGAATCTGTTGACACACCCATGGTAGAAGATTGTAACACAACTAAAAGTGAGGATAATCACTCTTTAGGACTTTGGAATATTGTAACCCATAAACCGATTCGCCGGAAACCTCCAACCAAATCGTAAATTATGGCTGCAAGGACTGACTACAGGGACTTGGATGCAAAAGGGGGTAGGGATGAGGGCCCTAGCACTACTCAAGTCTGGCGAATGAAAAATATTATAAAGGGGGTTACTGTGCAAGAGGTCTCGTCACCTTTGGACACACCTACTACCAGTCAACTTGAGGAGTCAAAGTCAGCATTAAATGCGACTGACTCCTCTCGTCAAAAGAACAAGTCGGTGAACAACTCTGGCACTATTTCGGCTACGTCTAAGACTGATGGAGAGACTACATCAATTCCAAGATATGAAAAGGGGATGGCAAATTCAAAAGATATAATGATTACTCCCCCCTAAAATCATATAGCTTCTGCCAACCATAATAGATTTCTCCACTTAGAACCAACCTCTAAACAAATTAAACTGATTAAGCAGACTCACCTTGGAATAATATATTCCTTCCCTGAGAAACAGTCCTCGGCGAAAAGAAAGGGCTCATCGCCTGAGTCCAAGAAGAAGCCGCCTGACCTCATCAAGAGTGGGTCAAAATCTAAACACTCACCCCACTTATCAAAGGGCAAGACCATATCCACCTTGGAACCTAAACCCACCAATACAACTGGGCCCAATAAAATGGAGGTGGTTCGGTTCCCTCCAAATAATCTCTGCGATCCAATCGAAAAATACACAGACCCCAAATTGCCTGCTACACATGCCAGAGGCCCATTTGGGCCAAATCAACCTTTTGACCGAACACAGCAACTTTCACCTTGGAACTAGACCCGACCCAACTCATGAATTGGGTGATGAACAACTTGAACCGACTGAGCAGATTCACAACTCCCGAGCAAAATGTCCTCTTCTCCTTGAGAGCAAAACGTGCCAATTTCCCTATGGAGGAGTATACGTTGACGGAGAATCCGGCAGTGAATCCTACATGGATACTGACGCCTACTCAGTCTCAGCACCAAGCGGGTCCCAGCCGATCGTCAATGCAAGGAAGGCCAGAAAATGCAAGTCAGGAAAGAAGAAATCAACATGTAAGCTCTTACATCTTAAACAACCATCCTTTAAATATGGAAATACAAAGGTCGAGGATTTCTCCAATCCCAATCCAACTAATAAACGAAATGGGAAAGTTGGGACTCATCATCGATCGAAGTGAGAACAACCTGGGGTGGTACTATAAAGTGCACCTTATTTCAGAACCCATACTGAGGACCCCAAGAAATCAGGCAAGGAGATGTAATAATGGGTCAATTGGGGAGGGAGTCTGCCATGCGTCCGATGGGCCGAAACCCACACTTGTTAGCACCTTTGAGGTCCAACCTGGCACAAACTCACAACAGGGTGTAGGGCTATATGAGAGGGAGGAATCTGGGTTGGAACCCTTGGCGACATGCAACCCAACAAAGGAGCCGCTACCCAGCCCAATCATCCAGGCCGCTGAGCAATGAGCCTCGGGAATTCAGCATGCCCCAACAACAGGGAGGGTGGATCTCGGAATCCAGTCTCAGCCCCTCACAGTCGCCCAAGCCGCGTGTGTTATTAAATCAGGCCCAACAGATGGAGGATTTGAGCCAGGGATGTCAGGTACAAAATCTTGTGGGGGTGAAGCCCAGGCAGTTACAAACCCCCAATATCCAATGATTAAAGTACTAGTTTGGAACATCAGGGGTGCGGGGCAGCCGAAATTCCATAGTCACATGATGGAATTAATTGCACAACATAATCCTTATGTATTAGAACTTCTAGAGACTAAAATTAGTGGCGCAAGAACACGTGAAATTTGTGGCCGTCTACCTATCACTCACTCAGAGCGAGTCTGCGAGGAGGTGTTTGGCTCCTCTGGAACGGTGCGGAAGTGGACTTAACTTTGGTAGCTAAAAAGATACAGTCCATTAACGTGGTGGTTAAGGTTCGGAACTCTTCTTATTTCTGGCTTTTTCCTGCTATTTATGCTAGTCCTGATTTTCATACTATATTAGAATTTTGGGATCACTTGCGTAGCCTTACTTCTAGCCATGATCTTCCATGACTTCTTATGGGCGACTTCAATGAGATCTTATACCAATCGGAAGAATCTGGCGGTTTACTACCCTCAAACTCGTGTGTCGGCCTTTAGGAGTATGTTGGACGATTGTAGACTTATGGATCTTGGTCATGAAGGTTCTCGCTTCACCTGGACTAATAAACAGGATAGCGGGAATCTTATCTTTCAAAGAAATGATAGAGGAGTCTCTAATTCCTCCTGGAGAAATCTTTTCCAAAATGCCACTATCTATAATTTAGTCAGAACCATATCTGACCACTCACCGATTCTCCTTCAGATCGAGCCTCGGTTTATTACTCCTATCATTAAACCTTTCAGATTAGAACCTATTTGTCTAACTCATCATGACCTCCATACCATCTCCATGAGGCATGGTTAGGTAGGGAGGATAACTTTCATTTGGGAGCTACTCAGTTCAGGAAAGAAGTAACTCTCCGGAACACTAACGTCTTTGGTAATTTCAAGGCTAAAAAAAGAAAGTTTATTGCTCGCATCAAAGGTACACAACTGGCTTTGGAAACCAATCGCTCTCAATTCCTTGTTAATCTTGAACGTAAACTTCTTGCGAAGCTCGATATCATTTACAAGGAAGAAAAACATTATGGGCAATTAAATCTAGGCTTGATTGGCTCATGTGGAATGACCTAAACATCAAGTTCTTAAAAGTCATTACCATTCATAACAGAAAGAACAATAAGATCATGTATTTGAAAAACCATGATGGTGAATGGGAGTTTGACATATCCAGAGTCAAGTTCATGATCCATACATATTTCCATAACCTTTACACATCCAGTAGAATCTCCTCTACATTCAAGCCTGATCTTTTTCCTTTCGTCTGGACTTTCGAAAACACCTTTGATGTTGCGAACCTTGCTAACCAACCATCAGAGACTGAGATCAGAGACGCACTTTGGTCCTTTAAACCCCATAAAAGTCCAGGCCCTGATGGCCTTCACCCGGCCTTCTTCCAACAGTTATGGGGCACGCTAAAAAATTCTATCATTAATTTTATACATCAATTCTTTAGAGGTGCCGATTTAACTGACGATATCAATGCTAATTTCCTATGTCTGATCCCGAAAGTGGCAAATCCTGAATCTGTTGGACAGTTCCGGCCGATTAGCCTTTCCAATACTATCTACAAGGTTATCTAAATACCTTGGTGGGTAGGATCAGACATTTCCTCCATTAAATCATCTCTCCTAATCAGGGCAGCTTCATACCGGGAAGGAGATGTGTTGACAATATCATTATAGTCCAGGAAGCTATCTATTCTATTAGAAAGACGACAGGGAAATATGGTGCCATTGCTACCAAGATCAATTTGGAAAAACCGTTTGACCGGCTGGAATGGGACTTCATTAAAGATTCCCTCAATTTTTTCAATTTCCCCCAAGCTGTCATCAAACTCATTATGAACTGTGTCTGCTCATCAAAGATGGCCATCTTACTTAATGGAGAACTGTCTGAGTGGATTTACCCATCCAGAGGCATCAGACAGGGAGACCCCTTTGTCCCCTTTACATATTTGTCATCTGTATGGAATACCTTTCCATCAGCATTGAGAACTCGGTCAAGCTCCAGAATTGGAAGCCTATTAAGATAGGTAAACAAGGGCCACTTGTTGCTCATTCTCTATTTGTTGATGACATCATTCTATTTGGTTTGGCAGACACTGGCACTATCACAGAGATTGGGAATGTCCTTGATGATTTTAGTCTCATATTGGGGCAAAAAATCAATCTTTCAAAATCCAAGTTCACCGCATCTGCCAATCTGCCACATAATAGGATCCTAGAAATCAAAAATCTCTTTCAGATCAAAGCATAGAACTAACTTGGGTAAATACCTTGGATTCCCTATTTTCCAAAATAGACCAAAGAATTCGGACTTCCAATTCATCGTTGATAAGGTGAGACAGAAACTATCGGGGTGGAAAGAGAATCTACTTTCTATTGCTGGGAGAAATACGATCATCCAATCTTATACGTCTCAGATCTTATCCTACTACTCTCAATACCTTCCCATTCCTTTATCTGTCTATGACAAGATAGATAGAGAGAACTAGGACTTCCAAAGTGGTAGTTCTTCGGCGAAAAGAAAAATCAACCTTGTTAAATGGGACAGGGTTGCTAGACCAAAGAAATAAGGTGGTTTGGGAATCAGAAAGGCTAAGCATGTCAATCAGGTTGGCTTGGCTAAATTAGTTTGGAGATTGAACCAAAGCGGAGTCAAAATTTGGTCAACTGTGCTAAAAATAAAGTACATTAATGATGATACCAAAGCCACGATCCTGCTAAAGAAAAGCCAAGGTTCTACTAACCTCAAAGCAATTGGAAAAGGAATTGAGCTATTCCATAAATCTTTGGCTTGGATATCGAGCAATGGAACCACCATTAGAACTTGGCATGATGATTGGACTGGTCTTGGACCTCTCAGGTGCATGATCGCAGGACCGTTCAATAGAGAGGAAGATGGTGGGAAAATAAGGGATATCTTTGGATATGCTAACAATTGGAATATTAATAATCTATATTTCATCTTACCTCCTCATATTGTTGATTGCATTTGGGCGATTCCTAGACCTCGACTTTCTAATTTGCCTGATCGTAGAATTTGGAAACATTCAACTGATGGGAATTTCAATGCCAAAGAAGCTCACCACCAAATTCACTGTGAAGAGCATGCTATTATTCTGTCTGACAAAAGTTGGGACTAGATTTGGGCTGCTAATTGTAATCAAAGGATAAAACTATTTTTTTTGGCAGTGTTTTCACAATCGTCTAGCCACCAGGGAACATCTTTTTAGAAAGCACATCATTCCGCTTTGCCCCCAATGTAGGGACCCACCTGAAACCATCGAGCACATGTTATATGACTGTGGAGAAGAAAATAGTCTTTGGTCTAGGCTAAATCTGTTTCATCACTTCCCTAACACCCAAACTATTCCCTTTGAGCAATGGCTGCAGAAAATCACTAAGTCAAACAAAATATCCCCTACAACAATGTTCTGCGGGGTTGTATTTTTGTTTATGGTTGCCGGACTTTATGGAATTTCAGGAATCACAAAATGTTCTCCTGGTAAACCCTGTAATGATCCCTTCAATGAGACTATTACCAAATCCACTGAGTTTTATGCTTTGGGTCCGGGTAATAAGAGTCAGAACGCTACTAAACAAATCAGGGTCTGTTGGATTAGGCCACATATTGGTTGGCTCAAGCTCAATGGTGATCGCTCGTCTATTGGTAATCCAGGACGAATGGGTGGTGGAGGAATCATCAGGAATAATAAGGGAGAATTGATTGCGGGATTCTTCAGGAATCTTGGTCATTGCTCCAACAATGTGGCAGAATTGCGGGCTCTAAGAGACAAGCTTAAATTAGCTATCAATATCAACATTCAAAAGCTAGCAATAGAAATAGATGCACAAGTGGTGATAAATCTAGTACTTCATGCTGATATTTCTAATCACCCTCTTTCTGCTCTTATTTCTGACTGTAGGGGGCTCATCAAGCTCATTTATGAGACTAGTGTCACGCACATCTACAGAGAGGCCAATTCTTGTGCAGATGGCCTAGCGAAAGCTGGAGGTTAGCATTCATCATCTGATCTTGTTACTTTTGACTATGTACCCCCTCTTGTAAGCCATCTAGTGGCGGGGGATGCCCGTGGGGCTTTTTTTGCTAGAACTATTTGTGATACCTCAGTCCATACCCATCCTTTTGTTAACCATATCATGGCAGGGCATGGACAGGAGGTATTTCTAGATAGGTTTATTATTATTATTATTATTATTATTATTATTATTATTATTATATATATATATATATATATATATATTATTTCACCAATAAAAAATATGTTAACCGAGTTGCTAGCATGGCTACCGAGAGCTTCGCCAAAATAATTTATTTATTTTGTGAATTACGTAAAATAACACATCTAGCTAAATTGGAAAAAAATTAAAAATTAAATTCAGAACCTATCACGTGCGAATGCACGTGGACAGTACTAGTGGTCATAAAATATATGTATCACAACTTTGATTATCACCACCATCGCTTGATATCTATAAATTATTTGGTAGACAATGCATGTGGATTACATATTTACGTGGTCATGAAAACTAACTTTAAACATCTCTTTAAGGACATAGCATGGTAATTAATCCCTCTCGTAATTGAATTTTCCATTTTACTTCATACAAAAAGGAATTAAGGAATGCATTAGACTTTTAATAAAAATTACTAACTTGATCTTATTAATTAAGGCCCCAAATAGTGAAGGTTCTACGTTCAAATTCCTCTATCCGCTTCTTAAATCCTCTTATTTTTTTTTTATAATAGATAGGTCTCATTTTCCCATTTCCTTTTATAGAATCAGAAACTCACAATTAGCTCCTTTCAAAAGGTTTCTCTCAAGCTTCTAGGGATTCCAGTTTGTTTATTCATCACCAATGCTTCTCTTTCAGTGCCCTCTTTTATCTATGTTGACGATGTCATTTCTCTCTGAAAATGATTCTACCACCATCTCTTTCATCGAGTAGTTCCTTTATTAAACTTTCAAAATTAAAGATCTTGGACAAGTCAAATATTTTCTTAGTTTGGAAATCGCTCGCTCATCCACCAACATCATTATTTTTCAATACAAGTACTCTCTGAATCTTCTTGCGCAAAATGGTTTACTTGGTTGAAAACTGTCAAACCCCGTAACCCGCGTGATGACATGGCAGTGTCTCATTGGTCGACAATACATCAAAGTCCACTAACATAGTTACTAAAAATGGAATTCATTATGCATTAAATCCAAAATATAAATGTTTAACAGTGGAAGTGAAATACTACAACTGAAATAGTTCACATTATATAAAGGGAAATGAATAAGTGTTCAAACAAATAAAATGGAATAAAACTAAGGTTTGACTATTGTTCTTCTATCACATATCAGATCAGGAATCATTCTTCGTATTCCCCTTCCCAAGCATCGTCACCATAATATGGATCATCATCTATGTGACCTGCAAAATAAGAAATAGAATGGACTAAGTTGTGAGGCTCAATAAGGTCCATACAACCCCTGGAGATGAAGTATTAGACAAGACACAAAAATAGTTTCCTGTTTCCCAAAATACACCTTTAAAAAAAATACTAGACACGACACACTTAACACAGTAATAACACTGAAAATACATTGAGGTTACACTGCACAACACGCACAATTCACCAGACACGAACACTGAAAGAAAAGAAATTTAAAACTCATCAACATAGGCTGTGGACGAAGGCCACGGACGAACCAATCGTCCGCAGAAAGAGTGCCAAAGCCCGGACGATGGAATCGTCCGTAGCGGTCCGTCCGCGGCTTCGTCCGGGGTAAGAAAGTAGCTACTGTCCTTCTGCGGACGAACCCTAAGAAGAATGCAATCGTCCGCAACCTGCAGAATACAGTTTTTCAAGTGCAATTTCATACACAAGTGTACCAATTATGCACCAAATCATTACCAACCCAAAAACATGTTTTAGACTCCAAACCCAAGTAACAAATAGAACCAAAACCAAAACAACAATTAAATAACAACTTAGCCAAATATCCATCTTCTTCACATCACACACTACACTTCGGAATGTGCTACGAGCTCCATACTCCACTCATAAGGAACAACAGAAATACATGAAATATGACACTACGAGAGATGGCTATTGCTAAGATACGCACACACACACTTCCCACAATTCGAGCTCAATACCTATTCACGACTCTACGACAATAACTGTAACAGCTCTAACAGTCAGCCTAGTTATGAAGGCCCAAGAATTTCACACTCACGGGTTCAGTACGATCCCACTAAACGTACGGGTCCAAGCTTTAAGGATCCATCCTATATTATATCATCATCCAACACCTCGGACTCTAAAATATGTTACAGTCCCAAGGAATTTCCCTAATCATGTGAAGGTCCAAGAAGTACTACACATTTTACATGATCTCCCGGGATCAACACATTTCATGATTTAATAACTGGAATGAATCATATCATCTAGTAGTTCCTATATACGAGCTCAAATGGGGTGACGACTCGGTCGACCGAACCAATTAAAGATGACGACGACACCAAATAACTCAATTAGGCAACAACCATATAATCCAACTATCAAATAAAACTAGCAATTAACAATTAAGATATTAGGACATCAATTAATATAATTTATATATCACATTTCATAACACGATATCAACGATCAATCACGTAATGCACAAATAACACCAATACTTCATCTATTTTGTGCATTAAAACATGGGTAAACAGTTCATACACAATATCAACATAAAAAGGACTTAGTTCTTGAGTTTTATAATTGAAAACACAGAGGTGTAGGGTCATTACCTTCTAAAAAGCAATTAAACACAAAAGCACACGAACCCCGATTTTTCCAAAAAGTCAGCCCCACTCCCAGTGTGATATCTCTTCACTCCAAAATCATATTCGACTTCCGTTTGCGCTCACTCGAAGATATCTCGAACGCGGTCATTTTGATATATGGATCCTCTAAAACGGACTATGTTTACTCATTCAATTGATCTCTCGACGTTCTACCAGAATTATGTTCTCTCAATTTTCTTTTCTTTCTTGACCTGCTAACGTTTCTTTTTCTCTTTTATCTCCCAATCACACGACTCCCTTTTCTCTCACCCTCTCCCCATGTTTCTTCCTTTCTTATTTTATTTTATTTCCTTTCCTGATTCTCTATTTATATAATTAATTTCCTTTCCTTTTATTTTTATTATGGTAAATACCGTAATCCCATTAAAACTCCTAATTAACTCCAACTCCCAAAACTCCTAATTAACTCCAAATCCCAACCACACATCTAATTAAACCACTTTTCCAAATAAATCACAACTAAATCCCCCAAATTCTAACCTCGCCAAATGCGCCCCTCATTAAATTACCCCGAGATGCAACATTTAATGTGGTATAAGATTTAAATAGTCGTGAAATCACATAACCACACCAAATAATTCACGTCAACACAATTAGTCATGCAAAAATAAATTCCACGTCAATTAACACATAAATAAAAGTCCCGAGTATTATAAAAAAACTTACTATTACTCTCATGGATCCTTCATGCCACTGCTCCAAATACAATTCTCCCCCTCTTCCTTAAAACACCACATGTCGCAGTCTCCTTAATAAACTAGTATATCTTACTCAAACTCGAATAGATATTTCTCATGTTGGCCAACAGTTATCACAATTAACAGATCATCTGACCAATCTTCATCTCGAAGAAGCTCACAGAAACCTACGTTGCCTCAAAGGATTCCCTGCCAAAGGCTTAATTTTCCTTTATTCGATGAATTTGCGCCTTAATTGGTGCTCATTCCGACTTCGATTAGGCAAGTTTCTCTGACACTCGACGGTCCACTATTGGATTATGTGTTACTTAGGTTCCTTTTGTTCGTGGAAGTCTAAAAAACAACATACATTTTCCCGTAGTTCTTCATTTGCATAATAGTATTCCTTTGCCACCATTACTTGCAGCCTTCAATGGCTCAAGAATCATTGACTCTGGAGCAAATAAAGCTTTTAAAGAAAATAAATCAGTATTCCTGTAATAATTCATGCTCTTGTAGCATGTCCTATAGCTAAGCAACATACATTGAGCTTTCCTCTTAGAAGTACTATTGTAAAGTCATCTTTTGACTTGATTCATGTTGACATTTGTGGCCCTTAAAAGAAAGCTACATTTTATGATCGGAAATACTTCTTAACCGTTGTAGATGATTTTACCAGATTCACATGGACTTTTCTGTTGAAATCTAAGTCTGAAGCTCCAAGTACTTTGTAGCCATTCTGTGCTTTCGTTCTTACAAAATCTCATGGTTCTATAAAGATTATAAGATCAGATAATGGTCAAGAATTCCTAATACCTGCATTTTACTTAGCTAAAAGAATTATTGATCAAACATCTTGCGTAGCTACCTTGAACAAAATGGAATTGTTGAAAAGAATCATCAACATATTCTAAATGTAAGAAAATTCAGTCTAATATTTCCATAGATTTCTAGGGATTTTTAATAAAACATGTCACTTACCTTATTAACCTTACACTTTCTCTTAACATATGCCCTTCTTATGATAACTTCAATTTTTTTTTGTTGTTTCAGCTATGCTTTCACTCTTGAAAGTGGTAGGGGAATTTGATCCTAGAGGAAAAAAACTGCATCAACTTAGGTCAATCTTCTACTTCTAAAGGTTACATTATATTATATCCTGATAATCACCGAATTTTTATATCTAGGAATGAAATCTTTGTTGAGAATGTCTTTCATTTTCATTCCCATAATATCAAATCCGATGTTACACATATTCCTACCACTGTTGATTCTTTTATCCCTAATTCAAGACATATCCATGTTATTGTTTTACCCTCATTCAATACATCTAATGAAGATACTTATTCATCTATCATATATGATGTACCCTCATACCATGAGCAACCTTCTATATCATCGCCTTCTTTACCTGAAATTCCCTCTCCTTCTCATTTATCTACTTCTATTCCTTTGAGAATATCAACCAGAATAACTTCAATTCCTACTCACTTAAAGGATTTTCATTGACATTCACTTCATAAAACATCTCCATATTTTATCAATTATGTTCTATCATATGATCAATTAACTCCAAGGCAAAAATCCTTCATATCATCACTAGAAGTCAGTCATGTGCCTACTACTTATCATAAAGTTGTCAAAGAAACTGTTTGGCATAGGGATGGCAATGGGGTCGAATGCTACTCTTACTAAGTCTTTGTTATACCCAATTGTGACTAGGCCTGACTTATCCTACACCGTTCATCAGTAAGTCAGTTTCTAGAAAAACAAATGTGTTGAATAAGGAAGCAGTGCATATAGTCTTGAGATACTTAAAGAAGTCACCAGGGTTAGGGTTGTTCTTTCCGTCTCTTTGGATTTAAAAGGGTATACATACAGTGATTCGGCATGTTGTGTTGAGACTAGGACCGACTTTTGTATCTTCTTAGGCAATTCTTTGAAATCTTGGAGATCAAAGAAACAACAAACAGTCTCAAAACGTTCTGCAAAAGCAGAATATAGAGCCATGGCAATGAATATTTGTGAAATACAATGGTTACTATACTTTCTTGGAGACATGGGAGTGAAGCAAACAAAGGTTGTTCCATTGTTTTGTGAAGTAATAGTGATGTGTATATTGCTAAAAATGTAGTGTTTCATGAAAGGACAAAACACATTGAGATAAGATTGCCACATTGTAAGGGAAAAGTTTCAGGCTGGAGTTTTGAAACCTTTACCTATCACATCTTATAACCATTTAGCATATTTACTCACTAAAGCTTTGCTACAATCAGGTTCAAGTTTCTTGTGCAAAGCTTATGACTGTTCAATTTGTACCAAACTCCAGTTTGTGGGAGGATGTTGAAGAATGAAGCTGTGGATCTTCAAAGCAAAGCATAAAAGAGTAATGATCATGTTGATATGATGATATGAAATGCAGATTGCAAATTGCAGTTTGGTCTAGTTATTTAGAAAAGAGAATGGGCCGACTAGTTGGGCTGATTAAATACTTTGGGTCATTTGTATGAGAATTTTTACTTTAGTAGATGAGTAAGATTTAAAACTTACTTTCAAACCAACGAATATAATACACGTAAGTCAAAAAGTCAATTCTCTTTCCTATGAATTTGCACTTTTGGTTTACATGTATTGTATTTATTGAGTCAAATGTAAGTTTTAAACTTATTTACCTACCAAGATAAAACTTCTCCATCTGTATAGTTGTTGGCCCGGTCGAAATACTAAAATAGATATTTATCTAGTATATATATTAGTTAAGGGTAGTTACTTTTCCCTTTTTGTATAAATACTCAATGTACAGAGCCTTTTTCATTTAAATGAGAAAATATCAGAAAATTTGTTCAGATCTTTTCATCAAAATTGGAATCATCTGCTTCCAAGTAATCAATCATCTGCAATTCCACCACCCCATTTTTTGATTCGACTTTCAGCTTGGCCAGCCTGAAATCAATCACAATTGAAAAAACCACCCAATCAGGGAGAAAAGAGTCATTCAAAAAGCATGATGTGAAGAAAATGAAATTAAACATGTTGAGTACATGGGCAAGGGAAATTGGCTATTATACCGGTAAACTATTTACTTACTGCGCAAAATATCCGTAGAGTTTATTTTTGTCTTTTATATCTATCTCAACTATTTTAGTGCATCATAAAGTATGGATAATTCTGATATGCGCCAAGTTCATTGAAACTTGTGATCCAAAACTGACCAAATCACTATAGAATGATGAAAGAAACGATTTTGTGATGTTGAAGTCAATTTTGTACTCATGGTTCATATGGACCTGATCCATATAAGAAATTTCCCATAAAGTATCCTTGTGCACAAAAGGTGTTACCCACGCCCAAAGGTGCCCCACTCTCCGGTCCGATAGAGAATTTGGAGGATGTAAATCAATGTGACCCAGCTGCCCTACTAGGTGAGAGGATTTGTCTTAGCCCATCACAAGAAGCAACCCCCACATTGGAAGGTTGAAACTTGCACATTGCGACTACTAAGATTCGATATTGCGTCCTTTAAAACAATCTACCACCCCGAACCAACTGGGCTGCCTTTGCGGACCCCATAAAGTATCCTGACGCAACATTTTACAGCGAGAAATACACATACTAGTGTGGGAAACCGTAGCCAATTTCACCAGAAACCGTTGTTTCAGAGTATTTTGAGTGCTATGAAGATAGCTGAGGGTTATTATAAAGTCTAAAAATAAACTTTGTGGATATTGCACGCAGTAAGGAAACAGTTTAATGCTAATCTTAGCTAATTTCTGTACATAATATTATAACTGACCTCTTTCTGCCAGTTTGTAAGTGCAGTAAGTACCACTAAGATTACAGTCTGCAAGCAAATGCCACCAATCATCCCACCCCATACTCCCTGCAAATCATCAAGTGCATTAGCTCTTTGCAAGTTATAAGTAAATAATCTTTTGTTCTAGCAGTAATTAAACAGACTTAAAAAAGGTTAGGAATCTTCTGTCCCCGAATGGTGTCCCATTCCATATTTTCACTAATAAAAAATTGACATGCGTTAATCTTTCAATTAAAAAAATTATAACCTAAAAGAAATAATGGAACTCGTAAGGTTAAATTGAACATGTAGCAAACATCTATTCATGAAATAGGAAACGACACATAGGAGAATTTTTTGCCCTTATAAAAGGAATTTCAGGTTTTAAAGATATTAGGGCGAGGTTTCAAAATTTTGGTCTTGGGTTTCTTTCCTTTTTTTTTATCTTTTTCTTGGGTTTCTTAACCATTAAATTATTCAGAAAAGGTAATATGTATTTTAAATCTTAAATCCAACATTTGGGTTTTTAACAATAGACTGTAACATTGTTCTTATGTCTAATATATTATTCAGAAAAGGTTTTTAAAAAAGATTTATATTTTGACAAGAAAAGAATTGGCTAAATAATCCTTTATATTTTGGAAATGAAAAAGTATATATACCATGTCTCCAAAATGAGCTTTGAACCCCAAGAGAATGCCAGCGGGCAGACCCACAATGTAGTAACAACCAAGGTTAATGTAGGCTATAAGAGCTTGCCACCCAGCTCCAATAGCAACCCCTGCAAATTAATGAATCTCAACTTCATTAGGATTGATTCAAAATTTATTATTTTCTTCGCCTGAAACTAAATATTAACCTTTTATATACAAAATATATAGTAAGATGGATATTCAACTCCAGGCAAATAAAATATTATTAATATTCTAAAGATGAAACTTAAATGCAAAATTACCTGATAATACTGGTTGTACACTGTTTAACGCGACTGTGAAAGCAAGCAAGTATGCAAGTCTTGACGTCTCTTTAGCAACTACGTCACTATTTGTGAAAAGACGGGGAAAATAATCTCGTGTAGCTAAAACTACCCCCATAAAGACAATGCCTATGAGGAGCGATGTCAAAGTCACCACCACAACTGCAATTTTTGCCACTCGTGGATTGCCAGCTCCAAGCTCATTCGACACTCTCACGCTGCAATCAATCAGATGATAAGAGACCCTTTTGCTTTTCCATCGAAAGACAAGTATAACAAGGAGCGGAATGAGAAATTATATCTTGTGATAGAACTATAAAAAGATATATTTGTATATATAGCAATAAATTTTTACATAAACTTTTCGGGAAAATATGTAATATTCAAAAGGACCTTCGACAATTTGGTAATTTTCGAGAGTGGGGTCGTTTGGTGTTGCGTATAAAGGGATGAGGGACTACAACAGCTAAACATATAGTGGCACACCATTTACTTAACTAAGTGCACTCAATCATTGACGGATCTAAAACTACAGAACATTGGGGGCACATGACACTGGTAAAGGTTTTGTAGAGTTTTTGTTATATTAGTAATTGGAAATTAAACTGCTTGAGCCCAAATCGGCGTATAAAACGTATATGAAAGAGTGTGAATATCACCTTGCGGCAGCATTAAATCCAATGTTAATCATCGCAAGCCATCCTTGTATGTTCATGCTGCAAAAGAAATTCTAGTAGATATTAGGCCAACTAGCAAATTATTGTTCTGATCTCACAAAATAAAGGGTTTGAAGAGATGTGGTGCAAATGACATGACAGTGAACTATAGATTTTCCCTAGTGATTGCATTACTGAAAACATATAGAAATGTTGAAGATTACCAGATAGAAATGGCATCAACTGAGATTAGAGCATTTGGCAAACGACCTACGATTACTATTATTATCATCAGGTACCAGAACTCCAAGCTTCAAAAGAATGAATTAACATTATAAAATATTAGTAATTAATCAGGCATAAGAAAAAAGGAGAGCAAGCAGAAATTTTATATCGAGGACAATTTTACAGAAATATATATCAAAGAGCAAGGTAAATAACCTTCAATTCTAAAAGATTTCTTTTCTAAAAAGCAAAAAAATATATATAATTTCTAAAATATTAGAGGTGGCAACAACCCCATTTTGCCATTGGTAGCCAATCCGGTTTGGGTGATTTTGACACACGAAAACTCCGAGTTGGTCGAGACCATTCAGAAAGCAAACAGAATAGCACAACCCAGGTCTAATCGGGATGTCAATAGTAAGCAGGCAAATTAGAAGAACTACTGACCGTTCAAAATCATACGGCTGGAAGGAGTCGGGAAACAGGAGTTCGATGCTGTCAAAAAATATTGTCGGTCAAACAGAACTCCAGGTCGTCATGAATTGGTTTTCACAGCCCCTTTGACTTAGTCTTAAGCCTCATCCACTTCCAACCGCCACGCTCTATACGTGGGGAATTGGGATTGGGCCACGGTTTTTTGCCTAAATAAACAACCATATGGTCATAAAAAAGGGGGAGATGTGCAACTGTCACTCAGCCAAGACAAGTGCGATCGACACACATTCTAACTCCACAAGATCTTGGCTGAAATGGACAAAATGCAAGGCAGGAAACCATTTAATCAAGCGGCTATAAGTAGATGATCAAAAGGAAGAATAAAGACATTATCATCAACTATCAAAATTCTTTTTATCTTCATTCATAAAGTCTTTAATGCTTTTCTTACTAGTTTTTTCCACTTACATTTACGTAGTTAAACTTAGACTTAGCAAACTTAGACTAGAATGCACCCCTTAGACCAGGCTTCATGCGTGAAGGAATTGTCCTAATAAGGCACACTTAGTTATAAGGTCGTCCGTTTGACTCCGGACATGCTTTCTACGTGAGGAATATCTTCCAATAACGCATACTTGGCCGAGTCACTTTTTTTCAAGTGTAAATCATCTTGTAAAAAAGAATTTCAAGTGTGAATACAAGGTCCGACCAAGCTTTTTAGCTCAACGTTCGACCGAGTTTTTGGTGGCAACACGTTTTGGCACGCCCTATGGGGACACCACCGATGTTTGTCTTTCCTGATTGCGACTCAAATCAGACAAACATATTGAAAATATAAAGCCAACTCCTTAGACTCCAAGCGAACAGTCGGAAAATTCTAACTCGTCTGCCTTACCAACATTTTTGGAAGCTATCAGGCAACAGATTGATGAAAGTATTGGAGAGCAAGTGCAAAGTCTATTCCAACAGTTAACAACGGTAATAAAGTCGTTGATCCAGAGCGCGTTTCAGCAGAATGTCGTCAAGTACCTATGGCCTCCCGAGCTTATGCCCGACTCAAGAGAGGGTGGCCTTTCCAAAAAATTGGCAACCCACAAAGCAACAGCCTAATTTGATTTACGTACATGTCACAATGGTCACAAGACCAACCGAGGAACGAAATCAATGGTCCAACTTTGTTTACAGTAACCCCAATATTTTGTAAGAAAAGACAATTTTTCTACCAAACACCCAATCAATGTCCTCTACCTTCCCATGTTGGAGGAAAAATACCATGAATGGTAGGACATGCGACATATCTACAATTCAGATCATAGAAGATTCTCATCTGTCATCCGAAAATTAACCGGGGAATACATGTGCGTGAATCTGAATCTAACCAAGTTGTTTGATATGGTTAGCCAATTTTCTAAGGTGCATAGACGATGTAGTCATCATTCATGTTCCAAGGGATGAGAACTCGGAAGCAATCGATCTAGCTCAATATGCTTCTAGTTATCGTCCATGGCCAGGGCAGACCCAAAACACAGGTCATAACCGGCAACATACTGTTGAACAAATATCATAGCCTATCTAATAAATCCCAGCTCACAAGCTCGGCGGGAGATTCGCAACAAGGCCATTAACTACGTCCTGGTTGATAAAGAATCGTACCAAAAGATCATCGCAGAAATTCCTTTGAGGTGTCTTCGAGAAGATAAGCCCTCAAAATCATGACCGAAGTTCATGAAGGATTGTACGGAGACAACCAGGTGCGACCGGAGTTAAGTTGGACTATTATCAGACATATAGGATACTAGCACACCATCACTTTGGACTGCTACAAATATGTGAAAGGATGCTAAGCTTGTTTAGAACATGGGAACTTTCTTAGGGTAGTTGCAACAAAATTACACTCGATAATAAAACCTTGGTCATTCTGAGGTTGGGCCCTAGACGTAATTGAAAATTTTCGCACACTCTATCGATAGGACATGGTTTCATATTGGTAGCCACATATTTTCACCAAGTGGTCCGAAGCATAACCTCTTGTTTCGGAGAGCCAAGATGTTGCGATAAAATTCATAAAGTATCATATCATGTACCGGTTTGGGATTCCCGAGACACTTATGGTTGACCATGGCACTAAGTTCGTTGGAGATAGTGATATAGCCTTTGCTCATCAATTTCGCATCAAGATTATACACTCTACTCCCTATTATGCACAAGCAAACGACCAAGCATAAGCTAACAATAGTGCTTATCGATATCATTAAGATAATGGTAAAAGATAATCCAAGGAAATTGCATGAAATCCTAAACGAGGGGTTATGTGCTTACAGGAATGCAAAGAAAACAGCTACAGTTTTCACCTCTTTTTGCCTGACATATGGGCAAGATGAAGTACTGCCAGCAGAGTTGGCCATGAGATCAGCAAGAATATTTTTTCCAGAATAACCTCTAACCGGATGAATATCATCGGGTCATATGTTTGAGCTGGACTCAATAGAGGAAGATCGTTGGCTGGTTTTCGATCATTTGAGGCTCCACAAAGAGATGGCAGCTAGGTCGTATAACTGCCACATCAAGAAAATAAGTTTTCATGAAGGTGACCTAGTATGCAAGATCATCCTCCCGTCAAGATCTAACGACCCAAGGTTCGGTAAGTGATCTCCAAGTCATCCCAAGAGAGGCATATCAGATAGCACCTCTCGAAAGGGAGGAACTCGACTGAAACACCAATAGAAAATGCCTGAAATATTATTACTCTTCCATATGGGAAGGGATGGAAACCCATTTATAAGATGGCCTGGTTCTCTAGAAATTGGCCAAAATAAATTCTTTATCTCCCGGAAAACCTAGGAGCAAAGAAGAGGGACAATGTTGACACCCGAAAAATCTCGTATCATTAAGAAAACAAGCAGAACATCTCAGCCAAGGTCCAATCGGGGTGTCAATATTAAGCGACCAGATTAGAAGAACTACTGATCAACATAAATCAAACGACCGGAAGCCGTCAGGAAACAGGAGCTCGATGAGGCCAAAGAACACTTGACCGACTCACCCTTTTCAAATTTAAACTATCTTGTAAAAAAATCAAGTATAAATACAAGGTCTAACCAGCTGAGCTTTTTTTAGGTCGGCGCTCAGCCGAGTTTTTGTGGCAACAGGTGCTGATAGCATTTTCGTAAGCATCGTATTCAAACCAATTTGAATATCGGGTCGCTTGATCTAAATGTTTGGATAGTTTGATCAAATGACCTGATACCTAAGATTTGTTCAGCATGATGTCTTTCAGCACAATAACCAAATTCCAAGCTAGTATCCAAATACTATTGTTCAGAAGCGTACTAAACCGATTTCAGACGTGGGTCATCTGATCAGATAGTTCAAAGAGACAGATAAAAATACTTGAGATTGATGCAGCATGGTGCTAGTCAATGTTGAACCGTAGTACGATGTGTCGTCTAATTCGACAATTAAAATAGCAAGATCAAATTATCCGGTGCCTAAAATTGGTTTAAACATAAGGCCTTTCTGTACCAAGCCCAAAATCTTGGAAAGTACCCAATTACTATGGCTAAAGAACCATAAGAAAGGAGAAAAATACATACCACAACATGACCGCAGAGGCTAGAGAAAGTTTGACAAAACCATACAAATCTTGAAAGGCAAGCCATGAGAATCCACTCCAAGCTCCATCAGATTTGGTGATGAAAATGTACAACAATTGACCAAATACAACTAGCCACCATGAAACATTTAAGGTTACTGCAGCTCCAACCAAGCCCCAACCAAGCTTAAAAATAAGCAACCAGCTAAATAAAACATGTAAGACAAGAGCAACTCCTGATACCCATGTCATTACAAACATTTTCCTTTGTGCTTGTAAGAATTTCTGTATTGGGAAGTTCAAGGCATATGCATATAGTTGAGGTATCATCCATATTGCAAATTTCCCTGCACCAAGAGATGAAATAATTGTTTCAATTTTCTTTGTCGTCCGTCACAAATTATATATCCACTCTCTTTCAAAATAAAAATTATCCACTTTCTTTACTACCCAACACACAATCGAGAAATTATCAGACAAAAAATTTAATCCAAATACCCAGAAAAATATCTATTGAGTAAGGTTTGATGAATAAATCACATATAAAATACTAACCAGCTGCCTTAGAGATCGGAGTTGTCTGTCCAAAAAAGTGGAGGATAGGAGGTGAGAAGATGTAGAGAGGAAGAAGAATAGTGGCAGTGGTGAGAAGAATAATCCATGATCTTTGCATGTATATTCCCAGCATCCTTATTCTCCCCGCACCGAAGGCCTGCCCGCACAACGTCTCCAATGCACTTCCCATTCCCAACTATAAGCATTTTTCAATATTAATTGTCATTTTTCATCATATAATTTCCACAATAAATTAAACAAGTTAATCTAGATTTTGCATGGCTCAGTAGTTCATAAAATTAGAAGTCATATTGTTCATTTAATTCTAATTGGTCACAGAATAATAATAATAATAATAATAATAATAATAATGGCAGTAGTGAGTAAGAATAATTGTGATACCCGAAACTTTTTCGCTTACGTGTCTACGTGTCTTTTTATTAATTTTGGGTGATTTAATTAATTATTATAACATGTTTTACGTGTTACATGATAGGTTTATTTAAGTTGATGGGCGTTTTGATGAGTTTGGAAATTGAGGGACATAGGTACAGAAGTGTGAAAGTTGGGAGACTTATTTGTTAGGAATTTGAAAAGGTTATTAGTGGGAGTGATGGAGAGATTTAAGGGGCAGTTACAAGGAGAGTGAGAGGAGAACAGAAAGAAAAGAAAAATGAGAGAGAGAGAGAAGAAGAAAAAGAAAAGGATGGCAAAGAGTGTTGTGAGGTTTTTCTGAGGTTTGATATAGTATTCGGTATCCGAATTGAGTGATTTTTTGTGCGTCGGAAAAAGGATTGAAAGAGCTACGTTTGAGCTGTGACAAATTAGAGTTTCGATATCTGTGCATAAAGTAATTGTGGTTCGAAGTAGGATGTTTCTTGAAAATTTTACTCTTGATTCTTGTGATATTTCGATTAAATTGCTAAGGTAAGGATCTTCATCTTTGTTTTTCAATCCTAAAAGAATGAAATAAATATTCTAAAGTTATGGATTTGATAGACTGATTTTTGCATATGATTTACTACATTTGAAACTGTCTGAAGTATTGAAACATAATTACATTATTACGTGGTTGATCATCGAGTTTTATTTGAATTGCAATTGTACTATTGTGTGGTTAGTCGTCGTGTCTAATTGCGCATGTTATATATATAATCGTTAATTGTTTATTCGTCATTGTTATTATCATTGTTGACGTTGTCGTAATTGCTATTTGTTAGTCGTGTCGCCTCAATCTCGAGTTCTTGTCTAGAAACGCTTTTGGCAAGAGTCATTTATTTATTTTAGTTTGTCTGTTTTGTTGCACACGTGAGTTCACAAATATTAGGTTTCTGTCAATCCGGGCCTTCCTTAGTTGGGCGATAATTATAGGCTACTAACGGTTGTTGTGGAGTTTACTACGGTGGACTATTAGATAACTGAATGATTCCTTAAACATTATATCAGTTTGGACCTGTTCGTTCAGGGGGTTATACTGAACTCATAAGTTATATCAGCCTGGGCCTTTCTTGGCTTTGGCGAAAAAGTTAGGGATCGTTACTAGTTTGCTTTAGAGTTGGTTTTATACGATTGAGATCGATTGTGTGGATTTGTGAGTCATAGCTTAAACAATACTCGTAGTGTCTAACAATCAGTATATTTGTCTGGTCCGTATGAGTAAATCATGGTGCTCGTAGCACAATTCTGATGTATAAGTGTTAAGATATGAGGAGTGTAGTTTATAGCATTTGTTGTTCTTGTTTTGGTCTTATTTGGTATGTGAAAGTGTGTCAAAATGTGTCTATTTTGGTTGGGACCTTTGGAGATTTCAGAAAATGCATTTTCTTTTGTTATTTTGCACTAAAAATGACGAGTTCTGAAGTCCGAGCGACCCCTCCGGTCGACCGAAGTGTTTTAACATTGTCTGGGCCAACTACTGTGGCTTCTTCCCGGATCTCGATCTCAGAAGGGGTTCGATCGGGCTCCGATCGACCGGAGCAAATCTCGGAAGGGTGGTCTGGATGACCTCCTTAGCCCGATTTTGACAAGACTCTGTTTTGATCCGTTTTGACTTCTTTTTTTTATCCATTTTCAAAGCTAAGTCTTTTGTCAGTTATGTGAGGTGTATTTTAAGTGTTTTAAAGGTTATTTCAAGCTATGTAAAGTTGTGTTATGTTTTCAATGATTTTGGAAAAGTCGGGAATTGTTTTGTGTCCTATTTTATATTTCATAACAAAGTTTGTTGATCCTTACTGGGTTAGTTTAGTAGCTCACACTTATCTTTTTTGCAGATGTTCATGATGATGGTATCCATGGTGGGGATTGGATCGAGGAGAGTTAATGAACTGATGTAATAGTTAGATTTATTTCCCTTTGGCTAAACATTTATGTCTTTTCATTTTAAAAACTCATATTTACCTTTAGAACCCTCAAGTTTGATGTAAGACTGTAAAGTCCTTTTAAGATTTGTAAATAAGTTTATTTAGATTCTTAGTATTTTGTATGAGGGTTCGGTGTCTCATTGGTAGATGAGGCATTATTCGGTCACCTTCAGGTTATGAGGTGTGACAATAATAATAAGAGTTAATAGCTATTTATATCACTAAACTATTTACGAATTTCTCTTTATAGTACTAAACTATTTTTTTTTATCTAAATATGTCACTCAACTATTTACGTTTATCAAAAAATATACAACCGCCCATTTTTGGGTGTTTTCCGGCCAGCGATGTCACGTGAGTTGCTTCAGAACATGAACAAAGGCGAAAAGGAAAAGAATTATTGGAAACGTCGGGCCATAACTGCTTAATTTGACAGACCCGTTTTCCCTTTCAACAACAAATTAAGCATTTATCGCCCGACGTTTCCAAGATTTCTTTTCATTTTCGTCGTTGTTTATGTTTCTTTTATTTGCTAAGTATTTTTCTAAAGTTATATACTCATAAATAAATAATTCTTTTATTCTCTACAGTGAAATTAGTTAATAACATAATAGAAACTATATTCCTTATTTTTTGTTTGAGATTATGACTTCCATTTTATGTGTCACACACTGACACATGGCACATTTTTTCCTTTAATAATTCACTACCACCTAAAATGAAATTAAAAAAGAAAGCAGTAATGACATATCACATCACTTGCACGTCAAAGACAAAAATATCCGACAACTCTCGTAGTTTTTTGTATTAATTTAAATCTTTTTTTATAAGTTTTATTCTTAGTACTTGAAACTTCTATTAAGATGTCAAAAATGTATTTTTGAAAAAATAAAATTATTTACTGTTAATGCTATAAGAAAACGGTTTTAATAACAATTTTTTCTAGCAAAAGAAGAAACAAAAGCATTTGAAATAGGCAAACGAAAATCTGCCCATATGATCGGTTGAGTTGAGGAAAAAACGTTATGACAAATTTCTTACACATTTGAAATTTATGGTTTGCTTATTTGGTATGAATTATTCAATTGCAAAGTAACAATGATCATGTATTCTAATAGATTTTTCCTGATATGTATCAAGCTCATGTGAATCTTGGCAGGAATAAAGTCAGGAATTTGGCATTGGGGGCAAAAACTGCAACAGTATGCCGAACAATATATAAAAACTGCAAAAACAAAAATGTGGGGGACGAATTTGATAAAATATTTCAAACTACATATAAAATTTAATATATCTAGTATTATTTTTATAAATTTCGGGGGCGATTGTCACCCCCACCCCTGTCTTCGTCCCTAGACCTTGGGGTCCCGAATCAGTCATAATATTTGATTTTTTTCTCTTCTTATTATATAATAATGTGATTAATTTTGTACCACATTATTTATTAGGAAAAATTCTGATATAGACCTGGGCTATATGTGGGGTTGTGGACCACTTGGTCCACAATCAACCACATCACCTTATTTGATTAAAAAACAAAAAAAAAAATTCTCATAAGGTCCCACCTGTTTTTATTATTTTAATCAAAACTGTGATGTGGCTGAATGTGGACCAAGTGGTAGGCCAGGTCCATATCAGAATTGTTCATTTATTAGACCCGATTTATATCATAACTATTCATTATAATATTATATTCTATGATAATCTTGTAAATATAGTCAACGACGAGGATGGAGGTCTTGCAATGTTCCAAAATTTGGTGCTGAGGTGCAGGGACGAAGACGGGGCAAATTTCGAAATTTTTTAAAAATACTATTAACTATATAAAATTTATATGTAGTTTGGAAAATTTTGAAAAAGTTTATCAATTTTGCTCACTCAAAAATTTTTTTTTTGCCGTTTTTATATGTAATTTGACATACTGTTATAATTTTGCCCTCAACACCAAATTTCTGATTTCGTCCCTGGTGCAATGAGGAAACAACTAGAAGTAATATAATTTTTATAATACATTATAATTTTTATTATACTATTAGAAAATGACACTTGCCTAACACCCACATTAATTTCTGGAGAAAACAGGTGTGCGCCATCAACATAACTTCATTTATAGTTCTTGCATCTTTCCTACCTCATATCTCACCTATCGTCTCAGTCATACAAATTCACTATTAAGTGTATTTTTTTTTAAACTAATTATCTAATATATAAAAAGTGAAATAATAAGAAAAAACTACGAAACATGACAACCTCCTAATCAGTGACGAAGATAAGGATGGGTGGGCCGTCGCCCCGAAATTTTTAAAAATCTTACTAAAAATATAATAAATTTTGTATGTAATTCGTAGTTCGGAATATTTTATTAAATTCGCCTAACAAACATTTTTTTGCATTATTTATATGTAATTCGTTATACTGTTGCAGTTTTTCGCCTCTTAACATAAAAATTCTGTCTTCATCCTTACTCCTAATTGTTTTTTAAAATTATTTTATATTTTATTAATAAAATTCGTAGGAGTTCACGTCAAATTTTTCATCACAACATGTAACTTTCAAAAACAACTTAACACATGTCAAATTTTCATAATAACAAAAAAAATAAGATACAAAATAAGGGCAAAAAAATCTTCTGTCCTCGTGTGTGTCTCGTATTACCCCAACCAATCACAATTCACCCTGTGTACATATAATTGAAAAAAATATTTATATAGTAAATTTTAATTGGTCGGAGACAGGATTGTGGATAGAAATGGGGAGAGGATTTTCACCCCAAAATAAGATGAATAGATTAAAAAAAATACAAGAAACCCGTTAAACAATAAATAGTGTGTACCATGATGCCAAAGGCAAGACCAGCAACCACGGAGTTCTCGACGGAGACCGCGGCAAGATCGAGCTCTCCTACCAAACCCGCAAAAGTCTGAGTGATTGCACCCAGTGAGTACTGAAATACGGCCGTCAGAATTGCCGGTCCGGCGATTTTCCACAGTTTCTTCGACTCTATGACGGACTCTCCGATAAAACCGACGGCCGGTTCTTCATCCTCTTCATGATCAAGGTTCGGGTTATTATGGAGAAGTGGCTGTGAATTGCTCTCCATGGAGTATAATATTTTTGTTTGATATTTTTACTCAGTTTTTTTGTTAGCACCTAAATAATAAATTCATCCTTGTATAGTTCTGACTTCTACTGCATATAAGTCTACGACATAACTATTTTATATATACTTCTACGTTCTTATTTATATGTCGTCTTAAGATATTGTACTCGAATTAAGTAAATAATTGAAATATATTAATTTAAAAATAAATAATAATTTTTATTTTTTAATTAATACATTTATGTTAAAACAATTAAAATTAATTATTAACTAAAGATAAAAGGATAAGTTTAGAACCAAAACATTTAATACTATCTTAATTTTTTAAAGTAAAATATAATTAAAAATTTATTAAGTATATTTAGACGACAGATAATTGAGAACGGAGGAATGAGATAGTAATATTTATGGATCGTATAAAGAGACCTTAGGAATGAAAGAAAAGACTACAAATAATAGGTGAGCACGTGACCAAGGGAAGAGGTGTTGCACATTTATTTCTGTAGAGTCAATCACCCAACGACCAAATACACATTTATTTCTGTAGAGCCAATCTCTCAACGACCAAAGCACCACTTTCAAGCAGGGGCGGATCCATAATTGTATTTTAGGGTGGTCCCTCAATAATTTAAAATATAGAATAAATGATTATCGGCAAAAGTATACCAATATTACATAACTAAACGATAGTTTAAATTACAACTCAAAAGTAAATGTCTGATTCTAATTCAGGGCAATTGCATCCTCCTCTTGGTCATTGCTTGAAAACGTTTGATGATATCCATATCATCGATTGTGCTAAACACTTATTTCTCCACATAAGTAACTAAGCAATCATTGATCCATGGATTCGCCATTTTGTTTCTCTTCTCATTCTTCACATAATTCAATCCTGAAAACACTCTTTCAATAGTTGTTGTCGCCACTGGTAATGTCAAAGCTAGCTTTACAAGTCGGTACACAAATCTAAAAGTCTTGTGCTTTTTTGTTCGGACAAGAGTCTTAGAAAGATCTGAGATCCCCTTCAACTTGGAAAAATTATCATCCATCTTGACTCTCTGAATATAATTCTCAAGTTGGCTAGACAACTGCTTATCAGTAACATCCTCAAAGTCATTTGGATACAGTCTTGACAATCTCACAAGTGATTTAGTGTCAAAAGCTTCAAATGAAGAGCAAGGACTCAAACATGTGATACATTGCAACAATTTAGAATTTTCAGGAGTAAACCGGTCATTCAATTCTTTCAATATCAAATCTATGACATGAATAAAGCAATCATTTTTGAAATGGTGCAATGTTGACATAAAAGGTGCAAGACGGGCGGATTTATTATATCTCACGTACTGTGAATCCATGTCGGCCACTGTGATCTCAAGGTTACTACAAGATGATACAACATTTTCATAAAATCCTTCCCATCCGCCTTCTCTCATTTCCTGAAACATTTTCTTGTTGATTTTGACAAGTTCCATGGCATTCACAATATCTTGGTCACCCCTCTGTAATGCTTCAGGCAAATCATTTGTCACTGACAAAACATCCACCATCAAGTCCAACATAAAAACAAAACGAAACATCTTCATAATCAATAACAAACTTTGAGGTTCACCCTGTGAATCCCTATCATCTTCCAAATGTTCAAACACTTCGATAATTGGAGTAAACAAATCTTTCAACCTACAAAGAGTCCGAAAGTGAGAACCCCAACGTGTATCACCCGCTCTTGCAATAGACAATTCTTGATTTAACCCGATACCAGTTTCCACCAAATCTTGTTCAATTAGATTTGCAAAATGAGCAACTTGTTTGGTATGAAGCAAAGCTTGTCGTTTGTTGGATGACCGTAAAAAACAAACAATTCGAGACACTTCAAGAAAAAACCAATTTACATCTTTATGACTTCTTGCCATTGATATAAGTGCCAATTGAAGTTGATGAGCAAAGCAATGCACATAGTATGCTTGCGGATTTTCCTTTTGAATTAAAGTTTTCAAACCTCCAAATTTACCTCTCATATTACTTGCTCCATCATACCCTTGTCCTCGAATTTTTGATATACACAATCCAAACCCGGACAACAAAGTTTCAAGAGAATCTTTAAGTGATTTTGCACTTGTATTTGGAACATGGACAATGCCAATAAATCTTTCTACAACAAATCCTTTCTCATCAATATAGCGAATAACGACATCCATTTGTTCTTTGGTAGATATATCACCAGATTCATCAAAAAGCACACAAAAAGTATCATCTCCAATTTCTTTAACAATTTTGTTGATTGTTTCAACAGCACAAGCATTTGCAAGTTGTTTTTGAACAATAGGAGAAGTCATCTTACAATTTCCTCCACCACTTGCTATTGCATCAGCTATTTTCTCACTATTTCTCCCCAAGGCTTCTACAAACTCCCGGAAATGGCCCTTACATATAGAATTCTCCCCTTCACACTACAAAAAAAACTACCTGTTATGACGAACCTTTCGTGACGAAGTCATATTTCGTTACGAAAGGTATACTTTTCGTAACGAAATTCGGAATCGTTACGAAAAGTTGACCTTTCGTAACGAAAAAAATATTCGTTACTAAAAGTAGTAGTTTCGTTACGAAAGGTCTACCTTTCTTAACGAAAACACATTTTCGTCACGATAGGTATAACTTTTCGGGACAAATATCTTTTTCGTTACGAAAGGTCAACCTTTCCTAACGAAACAAAAATTTGTCACGAAAAGTTTCGTCTTAATTAGAATATACATATATAAGTATGATATAATTTAGAATATAATTTTAATTTTTATATTTGTTTAGTCTTTATATTAAAAGTATTACTAAAAAATAGTATATATGCAACTAGAATAATTTTATTCTGATTTTTTATAACAACTTAGTACACAAATACATTGACGAAAATGTATTAATTTTAATTTTATTCATAAAAAAAAAACACCAAACAAAGAGAAATTAGACTAATTAAAGGTTCAAAATACAAAACTTCATTATAATAAATATAATAGTAACAATAAGTAACAAATGACCAACGTAGCTCAGTGGTTAAGTGCATGACATACAAGTTGGAGGTTTTGAGTTCGATTCCCACTTCTATGAAAATGTGGAGACTTTATTCTACATTATTGTAGAGGGGCTCGGCTCCAATGGGTGAACTTGGACACGGCTCGGAACCGGCTCGGCTCCATGTCTTTAAATTTTAAATTTTTTGTAAAACTTTTAGTAACGAAATATTTCGTCACTAAAGGTCACCTTTCCTAACGAAACTTGCTTGTTACTAAAGACCTTTAGTAACGAATATCCTTATTCGTTAGGAAAGACCTTTAGCGACGGGGCTTTCAGGACGAACTTGGTGACAAACGATTTTCGTTACTAAAGGTCTTTAGTAACGAATTTTTTGACCTTTCCTAACGAAAATTTTCGTTACTAAAGGTCTTTTTTTTGTAGTGTCATTATGCATCCTAAAGGCCAACCCGCCTTTAACAAGAAATTTGACAGCTTCAAGGGATGCTTTCAAGCGAATAAGATAATCTTGTTCTGCTTTTGCACAATATTTTGTGTAAGAATGCTCAATACTCTGATTTTTCTACAAAATATCCTCACATTGTTTCACACAATTTTTATGGTGACTATTGGATTTTTTACCAACATGTGAATTTAACTTTTGCTTTTGATTCCAACATTGAAAGCCTTCCTTCACAAATTCCGATCTACAGAACCATTGTAAAACAAGTAGCAAGGCAAACAATATACAACATTTCTTTTCTCACTATATTCCAACCAATCAAATTCATCATACCAAGATTCTACAAAAGAACGGTTCTTACCTCCAATAACTTTAATTGGATAGTTGCCCAACTTTACTTCATCTTGATCATTTGGATGATAATCAAGGATTTGAGTTCTTTTGTAAGGATCGGACTCCAAATAGGCTCCCTTCTTAAAAGCCACATTGTGAGATTGAAGTGGTGGTTCAACATCGGACTCCAAATGTTCTACTCTAGGTGGGATCTCACTTGAAGCTGGAACTTCATTCATAGTAGAAATAGACTCTAAGTATATTGATTTTGGCACAAAAAATCTCAACATCCTTTACAAAACAACAAAACAAGTGAATTTCATTAATAAAACTAAGGCTCAATCAAAACATAATTGACTCAATTCTTCATCTAAATTGACTAAATCATGCCCTAAGTTAACATAGAAAGATTATCAAAATTGCATATTCGACAACAAAATTGAATCACAAGAATAAACTATCAGGAAATAAAATCAAGGAAGAGGGAATTAAATTACCTAATCCTGGGAGCAGAATTGGGCTATGGAGCCTTGGAAAAGAGGGTTTTATTTCTCTTCTTTTTTGAATTGTTTGATGAAGAATTTCGGATAAGAGAGAGAGAGAGAGAGCGGGACTTTGCTTTTATAGGCCAACTTTTTTCAAAAAAAAAAAAAAAATAGTAATATTTTTGGGTGGTCCCGGGCATACAGGGACCACCGTTTAAATCCGCCTCTGCTTTCAAGCCACAAACGTTGAAGTCCAAAATCGCCCACAGTTTTCATAAAAAGATAAAAGGTAAATTCTAATATGAAACATTACCCAATTAATAATATGATTCAAATTTATTCATATAAAAAGAGAGTTATTTTTCTTCTTGTCTATTTTATCATGGTTTTATATCAAAATTTTCTAGAAGAAAAAATCTCCCACGGTTAGGATACATATAGCTAAGAGCTCAACATACTGGTAAAAATCACAATGTCTTATTTTCGGTTATATTCATAAATAATTTATTTTATCTTTTTTCGTTTTACCTTTTCATTTAAGTTCTATCCCTTTTTATTTCGCAAAAGAAAAATAGAATTTCATAATAGTCGAACAAAGAATAAAAAACATTGTGAAATGGTGGGTTCCGGTCCAAGATTTACTATTGGGCCCCCAGTTGCAAATGCGCAAAGAAAAAGTTTCAAAAGGTGAACAATTTTACCTATACAGTACTACGTATTTATAGGTCTAGGAGCATGTTGCAATACATGAGGTGGTTGTCTTATTGATGACTAAACATATGCCACATGTTTAGTGGTGGGACAGAGAATGAGATAGGATTTCGGGACAGATGATTTTATGTCATTTCTTGGTACACAAACATAAAATTGAGTTGAGACGTGCCACATGGGCAAGGCCAGGGACGAAGATAGAAGGGGGCGGGGGGGGGGGAGGCGGCGGAGGGGGTAGTCGCCCCGCCGAGATTTTTAAAAATAGTACTAGGTATAGTAAATTTTATATGTAGTTCGAATATTTTATTAGTTTCTTCCTCCCCCTCCCCCCAAGATTTTTTTTTGCCATTTTTATATGTAGTTCGACATATTGTTATAGTTTCGCCCCGAACGCCAAATTCCTGACTTCGTCCCTGGGCAAGGCTCTCACGCTAAGCTTTGTCAATTCACATTCTCATATATTGAGTTGTGACAATTACATTATTAGATCCATATTTTAATATCCGTTGAGATTTTGATAGAGTTTTCTGTTTAAAAAAAATATATGAATAATACGTGTATGTGTAATATTTAAGTAGTATTCTGTTAAAAGAGAATATAAATTTTATGTTTGTATATTTTTATTCACAAATAATTTAAATTTTATTAATCTCATTTCGAAATTAAAGCGCTATCCAATTTTACTTATACCATTCATAAAAATCAAGTAGGCAACTAGATTAATATGGGACGTACGTGTAGGGGGGCATGGATTAGATGAAAGTAAGAAAGGTAGTTGAAGATTCTCTATTTTTCTTTTTTATTATTTTTGTTGAAGATTTTGCCTTCGCAATTCTATGGGACGAGTAGCGGGGCATGGATTAGGTGAAGGTAAGAAAGTTGGCTGAATATTCATCAAAAAAAAAGTTGGTTGAAGATTCTTTATTTTTCTTTTTTATTCTTTTGTTGAAGATTTTTAATTCAGTACGGGGTATAGTTTTGTTAAAAGTAAATTTTATCGATTTTGTCCTTAAAATTTGTTAGAATTTTTTTTGGTTTACTGAAATGTTTTTGTTACTGTTTTTATTTTTGTATCATAACATAATAAATTAAAAATAGTGCATGAAAATGAAGACTAAGAAAACTGAAACTTTATACTGTTATTGATTATTTTTTTATATCATAAAAATAAACAAAGCAGTAAACAATACTAGGAAAAAACTACTGATTTATATTTTACAAAAAATAATAAAACAGTAAAAACAAAACTGGTAACCTTAAGAAATTAAGCAATGCATAGGGAGAGGAGAGAAATGATTTTCGAGATGCTTTTTTCTACCTGGCTGTTACAATCCACTGACATTACCCCTTCGATTTGCACCCCTCGCACAGGGGTATACGAGATTCTCACATGGGGAATAATATTAGTAAGACATTTTAAATTCATGTGAACCACTTTTCCTTATAAAGTGATTTTTACTTCCATAGGTTTCCCATGTGGGATGTGGGTTTAAAACTCATTTATCACATTTCAACCAACCCACTTTATACCAATTTATCATTCACACCATTAATTGCTTTTCTCACATGTTATATATCATCGCGAAACTTGCGCAACACACTTCTTGATAACCTCAATAACATTCAAAATCGAGTGTTGTAACATATAATAATATTGGCTCAAAAATGTTCTCACGACACTTTAATTCTTTGAGTAAACCAATTTTCTCCAACAAAATTTTTAACTTTTTTATAAGGTCTCAAATTATTATTTTTGAACTTTACCATCTCAAAAAAATTAATTTGTGTATAAAGTCTTTCCGTAAAAAAAAAAATGTTAGTCATTTTGTTTGTTAAAAAAATGGTTGGGTTAAAGAAATTTTTTAAAGAGTATTTATGGGAATCTACTTTTAAATTAAACTCTCGAATACCCCCTCCCCCTTGCACCCCACCACCAAAATAAAATTAGGACGAAATATTTTTGTCACGAAATTTATTGTCTTTATAAATATTTTTTCTGTTATAACATATAATTTGTATATGATGTAGTTATACCGTTCTTCTTTTCTTTTATAACATATAGTTTGTAAATGGTCATTACACTACATATTGTCTTTCACCTCCACGGTATTCTAGTTGCGGAGTGCAGCCATTGATCACTCAGAGTTTATTAGATCAATTGTCGTAAATGATATAGTCGTTTGTTTTTTAATGGATTTTGAAGCTTTGAGTAAAAATATAAATGATAAAGACATTCATATTAAGTACCATGAAGACGCCAGTAAGTAAGTATGAGACAATTGATTTTGTCGAGTGGCCAAAGATATATTTATGGTATGTTTTGGGTACTATATTCCTAGGATAAAGAATGTATATGAGGATGATATTTGCAAAACACGCGATTAAGAGTAATAAAAAAGACGAAAAACTATTAACTTTGACACTAATCAGATCAAAGCGGCCGCTCAAAAATAGATAGATTTAGTTATGGGAAGAGAAAATTAAAAGTGTTTTCCTTTTTTATTCATCTACTTTCACTTTTTGGAAAAATGATTTACACTCTCCGTTCCTAATTAATTGATACATTTCATTTTTTTGATTGTACCAAATTAATTGATATATTTCAAAATTTGATAAACATTTGGCATATTTCTTCCAATTTTACCCTTAGTCAACTTTATTTAATACTCTAGTGTTTTCAACAATTTCACACCTACCTGCACATCAAACCATACTTTAATGAGGAGTGATTTAGACTTTTTTTCTTTGTAATTATTAACTTCTAATCATTTTTTTAGTCGGTGTGAAAGAGTGAAATGTATCAATTAATTATGATCGGATGTAGTATTATATACTACTCCTTCCGTCCCAAATTATCTGTCAACTTTGATAAATGCATGGGTATTAAGGATTTGGTGATTTTGATGGTAAAATATGAGCAAATGTCTAAAATACCCCTCATTAATTTTATTAATCTCATTTAAAATTTATGTATTTCTCTCTCATTCCTATCACACATCATCCAACTACCTTCTTAAATATGTGTTAGAAAGTCATCATTTTAACTAACTAAGGGGGTTGTATTCAATCCGGATTTTAACTGATTTTCAAAAGTCTATGGATTCTGCTGACTTTATGGATTGTTTTAACTCTATGCAGAATCTGCGCAGATTCTATCAGATTTTATTAGATTGATTTATCAGGATTTCTTTTGATTTATAAAGTCTATAGATTATTTGAATAACACCAACCAAATAAAGAAAAGACTGATTCATTGGTGTATTATACAGATCCAAATGTGTTGAATTTCTAAAGTCAACATATGTTTATCAATCCTTTTTTTTTTTTTGAATTAAATCATTTTGTTAAAAATTTAAAAAGTTTGACGATAGTCTTTGATTTTTTTTAGATAACGTAATTACGGTTTTTTTTTTTATTTGTTCAAGGTTTGTATAATTTACTTACTGGTATTTTTTTCTTTGGTTTAATTAAGATATGTTTTGTGATAAGTTTTGTTTGAACTTTTTTTTTCTCTTTGATTTTCTCTTTCAGGAAAATGAAATTCATGTTTGAAAAATAAAAATTTGTGGTTAAATAGAGAATAAATTGTTTGCTTTCTTTAATTTCTATTTGAAGATGATCAAGAAGAAAATTGTTTGGATATTATGACTTCTTTTTGGGAAATAAACATTTCATATTGAGTTTCTAACGATCTTAAACAAAAATCTCATTTTTTTGTAGTTTGAAATATTTCTTTGTTTTTCTTATAATTTTATAGAAATGAGATTACTAAAAAAATTGTAATTTAAGATAAAATTATCAAAGACATTTTAATTTTAATATAAATGAGAGAAAATCAAAATCTTGAGAAAAAATAAGTGATTTCACCATACACATTTAAACCTATGAAATCCATCAAAATCCTACCTTTAATGAAATCTATGAGAATCTATAGAGTTTTGAATACCTCTAGATTTTAATGGACTTTTTAAAATCTAAATTAAATACCTCTAGATTTTAATGGACTTTTTAAAATCTAAATTGAATACCTCTAAATTTCATTAGACTTTTTAAAATCCAAATTGAATACCTATGGACTTTAAAACTCCTAAAAAATCTTATAGAATCTATGTTGAATACACCCCTAAGAGTATTCAATGATGAGTTGAAAGAAGGTTAAAATTAGAAAATTTGTCATTAATACATACTTTATTTAAAAAGTAAATAATTAATTTGGGACAAATAAAAATAGAAATATGAACAGTTAATTTGGGACGGATGGAGTATATCTCTTTACAGACGAGAGAAACATTATCTAGTTTTATTTTTTATTTTATTTTTTTTTTTTGCTAAATAAATTCTGATTTCATTAATCACAAATAGCCGAGGCCATTACAATCAATAAAAAATCTGAAAGTATAGAAAGTAAAAGTTATACAATGATTTAAAAAATCACGATAACAGACAAAAGACACATCCAAAAAAAACTTGGATGGTTAGGAAAAAAACTGAAAAAACTAGAAAAAATAAACAAATACATAATCTTCTGCTTCAAAGATCTTCATCACCATTCTCGAACCACGAGGACAAGAGAATATCATTTTCAACATCTTCCTTAGGAGTCGACAATTTATAGGACCATGGGCGTATCAACCGTCCTACAAATTACCTCGGAAAGATGTAGAAAGTTAATAAAGGGCCCAGATAAAGTACGGCTTGAACGAATCCTCCTAGTTGGCACTTAAAGAAACAGTTGAAGCTTTTCTAGTGCACTGGCTGGTTGCCGCCGGAAGCAAATGATAAGTTCCATGATGAACTATGCCGCTGCCGGAGCAGCCAAGCCGACGCTTTCGGAGCTTCCTTCGCTCCCCAATTTCTCTGACCATTCCCTTAATTCCATTAATTTTTCATGCGTATGTGTTCTCCTCTCAATCCACAAAAATCTCTGCATATTTGTATACTCTCTCATTCCCAAATTATCTGTCCACCTTAATTTTTTCTACAATTAATGTTTTATCAAATTCAATAATAGGATATGGTAAAAAGGTAAAGAGTGTCTTTATTTAATTTTACTCACAATTAAATTTTACTCTATTTTTTCTCACTATTCTTTTCTCCAACATTGAATTTAAGGGGTAGATTTGAAATTATTATTAATGAGTCATTTATTTAGAAAATGAACAGTTAATTTGGGACATACAACAAAGGAAAGGTGGACATATATTTTGGGACGGAGTATCAATTAATTCTGGTTCGATAGTTCTAAGACTTTATTGTTTAAATATGATTTATTTTTTATTTTTTTTGCAGAATAAAAGCAATGCGAATACAGAGAATGCGGATAAGAGTTACAAATGGCGATTGGTTATCGCTTATGACGGCACTCGGTTTTCTGGTTCGCTTCTGAATTTCTACTGATTTTTTTTGATTAATTGTCTCTAACTTTTTGTTTATTTTTATATTTTTTCTTTGTGAATTTCGTTTCGCTTTAATTTCGCGTTATATTTGCTTGTAAATTGTCTTCAATGTATTTTCTTTGTCGGTTCTTTTTATAATTAACACATAAGCAGGAACTGTGTTGACAAATTTTCCTACTTTTTTTTTAAAAAAAAAAATATTTGGGGCCGCGGTAGCAGGGAGGGTTTTCAAGAATGAATCCCACCTGTTTTGATATGGCTTTAATAGTTCTTATTGGCAGTCCCAAATGGATATAATGCAGGAAGATTGTATTAACGAGTTCAGATTCGCGTAATTGAATGTTCGGCTTCTTGTTAATCTCCATAGAAATGGGACAGTACTATTTAAGTTCTCATTATATATTCTGCACGTCTTATAGATTGATAGTTGTTGTTTGGCTACTAAGTTATCAAGACTTGATTATTGCAATAGGTTGGCAATATCAACCGTCAACGTCAACACCAACCGTACAGTGTTTAGTTGAAGAAGCTCTAACACGAATTACTAAACTAGAGCGCGATTATCTAGGGTTAGTGGGTGCAGGGAGAACAGATGCCGGAGTCCACGCTTGGGGTCAGGTTTGATTTATTTTCGTTTGGCTCATAGTAACGGTAGTAAATCATCAAGTTTAGTAAATTGAGAGATCTTTCAGTTTTCAGGTGTCACACTTTCTTACACCTTTCAACTATGAGAGTTTGGATAGCATCCACCGGGGGCTAAATGGTCTTCTTCCCTCCGATATTAGAATACGGGAAATTAGTCCTGCTGTGCCTGAATTTCATGCTCGTTTTTCTGTCACAAGCAAGATTTATCACTACAAGATATTCAATGATACCATTATGGATCCATTTCAAAGGCATTATGCTTACCATAGTGAATATAAACTTAATGCTAATGTCATGAGAGATGCTGCTAAGTATTTCATTGGAAAGCATGACTTTTCTGCTTTCGCCAATACATCACGCAATGATCGGGTACCAAATCCAGTAAAACATATCTCCCGATGCGATGTAACTGAAATGGTATGAAATTAATAATACTTTGATCCTTTTAACTTTGTGGATTGAAAAATGTGCAAGAGAACCTTACATAACTTCTGGTATATGATGGATCATGATTTTCAGGTTTAATTGCAGATCTAGCTCTAGATTAGTTCTTCTGACTGTATTTATTCGACATTATTAGTTGAAGACTTCAAAATAAACGTTTTCATTCTAAGTGTCATAAAATATCCATTAGCAGTTTCCGATCTTCTTTCCTGCATCTTTTCTGTAGTTTAAATTAAGAGATCTTGGAAAACTATTAGCGTCCTAATTATTAGTGCCCAAGGCTGTAGCATTCCAATTATATTTGGTTTTCTATTTGCGCCAAAGAGACGGGCACTATAGGGAATGTTGCAGCCATACCAATCTTCTAGTTGTCTTTCTTCAAAAGTCTGTTACCTCGAAAATCTCAATTGTGATATGTGATGCTATGCAGGGGCCTCTTTTGCAAATTGAAGTAGAAGGAACTGGTTTTTTGTATAGACAAGTCCGAAACATGGTGAATAATTCGATTATCCTTCTAGGCTATGCTTACGCATTTTGTTTTTTCGTTTTTCGCTATGAGAAAATAAATGTTCCTAATCATCAGTACCTCCAAACGACCTTCTAAGATATCATCTCGTAATCTTTATCATACTTTCATAGGTTGCATTGTTGCTTCAAATTGGAAGGGAAGCAGTTCCGGCTGATATTGTTCCTAGGATTTTGGAATCTCGGGACCGGAAAGAACTTGCAAAGTTTGCATTCTTCGTTCCGCCTCATGGACTTTGTCTGGTTGCTGTTAAGTACAATGAACAACACTTGGACCTTCCAGAAGGTAGTCCTGCAGCAAGTTTTGGTAGACATCATAGTTTTAGAAAATGTAAGCTGCCATGTTTATAACTCTTTCATTTATGTTATTGGATAAGAATGAGAAGATAATAGAGCTATTATGTATTGTGGTTACCATTCAGTAGCAATGGTTTCCATAATCCGTTTTGGTCGTAGCTTAAGATTGTGAAAATTGTCGGACTTCTTAGGTGATAGACTTAAATAATTTGAATGATGCTACGTAGACATCCCAGATGAATGTCATTACATGTAGCTGTGAATTTTGTTGTGGTCACAAATGTACCTTCAGTTTGCAGATTTTGTTATTTATAAAAATGATATTCCAAATGCATACTGTTTTTCGTTAGAAATCTATGAATATTACTAGTACTGTTCTTAGGGAATTCAGCAGTAACCTTGGTATGGTTTTCAGTTATATCTTTAAGTTATCCGACAGTTCTATACTTCTATTATAGCTGGTAATCGGTATATGAGTTGCATAGTCGTAAATAATTTCATAAAGTTGATTATCTCTACTGCACTAGAAAAGCACATAGTTTCTCTTGCTCTTAAAATTTGCCTGTCTAAAAGCTATATCTCGAAATAGTTTCTATGGGAATATACTCAACACAACTCCAAGCAGGCTAAGTATCAATGAAGGCTGAAACACCACAACTAGAGAAACAAGCTAGTTGATACAGTAACTCAAAGAATATGAAGTTATCTAAGGAATAACCTTAACCAAAATATCAATATAATATATCTAACGTAAGTATAAAGGTGGCCGAAATCACTCTTAAATAGAGGGAGATTTCGGTTCCAACAATAAAAGGAAGAGTCCTTGAAGAAGTAGGACTCTTTGTAAAAAAACTTGCTATCAAGTAAAACACTTAAACAAGATAATAGACAACATGTCCTATTATCTTGCATTCTAGGTGGCTAGAATAACAAACAAATAACAAACAAATGAAGAATACTTGAAGTATGAGGACTCTTTAATAACTAACTAACCAATACTTGGATAACATGTCCTTTATTATAGCAATTAGGCTATACAAACCTAATAATAAAGTAAATAACATTGCTGAAAATAATTAATGTGTAAAAAGACTAAAATGCCCCTTTTAGCCACTTTGCTTGTTTGGGCCAAATTGTATGTCTTTGATACTTAGGAGTTGAACTTGTATATCATCTTCTAGATGTAGATTAGCTTCTTCTTTAGTCTTCAACTCTCGGATCAATGCAGAGATGGCTTGATCTACTTTCCTTGCATTTGATCTAGTCATTGGACCTTGTATGTTGGATAAAAGGTGTTTGACATACGTGGATGGTCCCGCATCAACTACCAACATAGCATCGTGCCCTTTTTATTTAGGAAAATCTTCTATGAAGTCCATGCTTATACGAGTGAATGTGTTCTCTAGAATTTCAAGAGGCTGCAACAGCCTTGGATACGGAACATGTTCATGTTTGCACCTCTAACAAGCTTCACATTGTTTGATTATGTTATGAATTTGTTCCTTCATATTTGGTCTGTAAAAGACCTTCTTAAGTTGGTGGTAGCTGGCTTGTACCCCTAAAATGTGCAGTCCGATTCCTATGCGGAACAGCTATTTTTCCGCACATGCGGCGCACTTTTTTTGCCTTGAGAACAGGAACAGCTGTTCAGAAAAATGAACAGCTGTTCATTTTTTAATCAATCTCAGCCGCCAAAACTTTAATCTAACGGACGAGCTTTTGTCCCGCATGTGCGGAACAAAAGCTGTTCCGCATAGGAGCCGTGAGCCTAAATGTGCCCCAAGAGTATAAGAATGTATATCATCAATCAGCTTATTTTTTTAATCCCCTTGACATACAATATAAATCATGTATATCAATCTACATTTTTTTTTTTTAATTTTTTTTTTTTTTGTAATCCCCTTCCTTGTCTGCCAATATAAATCATGCCTTGATATCTCAAAATATCATTTGAATAGGAATAATCATATACCAGTTTCCTTAACATGAATTGTGCAATCAAATTTTTAGAGAACTCTTCCCCTTCTTAGCAAATTAAGTTTGACATCTTCAATCCACTCTTGAACTACTGCTGAATAGCATTACATTCAATCTTCCTTGATCTTGTTCTCAACTCTTTTTTTATTTTATTTTTTATACTAAATTTAAAAATAAAATCCCAAAAGTTTAGAAATCAACTTCGGCTGAACTGTAGTGCTTATTTTCCGCTCTATAAGGTATTTCAAACTTTTGTGATCTGCCTTGATCACAAAAGAATGTCTATACAAGTAATGCTTCCACTTAAGGATGGAAGTAGACAAAACCATTAACTTTTTCTCATAGGTAGATATAGTCATGCATTTAGGTCCAAAAGCCTTGCTAAAATAGGTTAAAGGCCTTCCATCATGCAAAAGAAATGCTCTCATTCACGTGTCGCAAACATTTGTTTCAATGGCATTTTTTTTTGAAAAGTTAGGAAGAGCCATCATAGATGGCCTATCGAGTGCTTGTTTAAGCTTCTGAAAAGAAGACTCAACTACTGTACTCCAGTTGAAACCATTTTTCTCTAATAAAGAAGTTAATGGTTTGTTGATCAGGCCATAATGCCTAATAAACCTTATATAATACTCAGTCAATCCCAAGAACCCCCTTAAATGTTTGATATTAGAAGGACTTGGCCAATCCATCATATCCTTAATTTTTTTGGGATCAGAATGCACTCCCTTTTCCAAATATTAAGTGTCCAAGATACTCCACCTCCCTTTGACCAAAAGAACATTTACTCAACTTCCCATAAAGTTGATTCTATGCTACCAAAATTTTTAAGGTGTTGAACATGTAAATAAATATATGCCTGGATTGTATACCAAGATGTAATCAAAGAATACAAGTACAAATTTCCTTAAATAAGGTTCAAACACCTCATTCATCAAGGAATAAAAAGTAGTTGGGCATTAGTAAGTCCAAATGACATGAACTTGAATTCCAAGTGACCAAAGTGTGTACTAAAAGTTGTGTTTGGTATATATTCACCATTCATCCTTATCTGAAAATACCCTGATCTTAGATCAGTATTAGAGAAATATTCAGCCCCATGAACATCATCAATGAGATCATCAACCATAGATAATGGAAAATTGTCATTGACAGTCATCATATTGAACTGTTTATAATCCACACAATCTCCAAGTACCATCCTTCTTTTACACAAGAATGACAATTATTAACTTGAATAATTCTTTCCTACAACATGTCCCTCACTTGTTTTTCAATCTCATCCTTTTGAGAGCGTATCACTCTATAAGATCTTAATTTGACAAGTTGAGCTCCTTCTTTCAACAAAATTTGATGCTCATGATCCCTACTAGGAGGCAACTCTTTAAGAAGTTCAAAAACATCAGAAATTTCCTCTAGTGATCTTTTAATTGATTCATTGATCTCATATTTTCCATCCTCCTCCTCCAATTGCAAAGAGCTCAGTTGTCCCATACAAACTTATGTGGCTTCTTCTAAGCATTTTGGATGCCTTTTAGTTGTAATAGTCTTCATCTCAACAATTACAGCCCCACTATTAACCACCACTTCCTCCCCATTTTTCATAAATTTCGCAACTTGGTTTTTGTAGTCCAAAATGATAGGACTATGCTTTTCCAACCAGTCTCCCCGCAATATCAATTCACTTCCTCATAGTGTTATAACATATAGGTCTTGACAATACTCGTTCAAAGTTCTAAGATTAAACTCAGGTGCCATATTCCTAATGATTCAATACAAGTGAGTAAAGATTATGGTTTACAAGGTATACCTATAAGTATGACTCTAATAACTAAGATATTCAATCTTCAACAGCAAGCCAGTCTTTATATCTTTAGTGATTCCAGACTTGCAACTTCAATAGAACATGTATGAGAAGTAATATTAAAACACCGCCTAATAAAGGCGAAACACGCACATCCACTCTCTCATGCCGACTCACGAATGAAGTAATAAGATACCCATAAATTGTATCAAACTCTTGATATCGCTTTCCACCCAAAAATCATGCATACCTAGCGATTCCCCCACCTGCAATTCATCCATAATTTCCAGCTACTCCATATTAGCCACATCAACACATATCTTCTGGTAGAAAATTGCTGCAAAGATCGGAATGCCACCATGGTTGCGAATAATGATCACCAATCCCCCATTTCCTGCCTTGAATGAGCCATCCACATTGATCTTATGAAAGCCCTCCCTCGGCCGCAGCCATCCAACCTGCGCATCTATATAAAGAAAACCAAAAAGAGCCATCAGTCCGCAGCGGGCGGATATGGACTGAGGTCTTTATATCCGCAAGAAATCAGACCAGGTCCAATCCAGTCCATTTTTAGGCAAGCTCGTGCGGGGTGGGATGGACCGGGCCGGAGTGACCCGTTTGATAGTACTACTTGTATCAAACTAAAAGTCTAGTATATATCCTCATTTACTGGTCTGCTATGGCTCTGAAAAATGAGAGAGTTTCGAGCCCCCATAATCCGCACACTCTTGTAAAGAGATGAATTTGTGCATTAAATGAAACCAAAACTGCACCTTCATAGCAAGCGACCTATCTTAACACCAACATCTCTCCATACCTCCAATGCAAACGTACATTAAAAAAATATGTGAGAATAAATTAAATTTGTAAAGGTTATAATAAAAAAAATACTTTTTATCTTCCCTACCTTAATCTATGCTAATGTGCCGAAAAAGACTTACATTATGAAAGACGGGAGTAATATATTTGCACCAAAACAAAAACTTTTGTTATGTACGACTTCCATTCCAAAGTAATTCCCATGTTTTCAATTCTTTATATTCCCAAATATTCTCTACATTTCAAAAAATAATATATATTTATATAAATTTTTAAGTATTGCACATAACTAATTATTCAATTAATCATTAATGACAATTCTCCAATAATTCAATTAAAGACATTTTGAACTTTTCGCTTCAGGTTAATTACTTTTCAATCTCGAGGGCGATGCCTTTCTCAAATTTTTGGAAATCATTAATTAATTATAATACTATTACTATTATATTTTCCTTTTTCTTTTATGATATTGCCCAATTGTACTCAATTTTGTTTGGAATTTACTTTTCTTTACCATTTTACAATATATGAATATTTATTTGGTAACAAAATTATTTGGAAATATACTTATTAAATAATTTACATGATCTTTTTCTATTAAAATATAGAGCAAATAGCTTTTTTTGCCACAAAACTAGTTACGGGTGTTATATCTGCCACAAATCACGTTTTCGTGCTACATCTGCTACAAAACTAGTTACAAGTGCTATATCTGCCACAAATCGTTTTTTCGTGCCTTTTTTTCCATGAAACATTTTATGAGTGCTAAAAATGCCACAAAAAGAGGGAGGGTGAAAGGAAAAATAGGTAAGAGATCAAATTAATTTCAAATAGACCCTAAAATCAAAATTTTATATTATATTGGGTACATAATTTTATTTTATTCTTAATACTTGACCATTCTTCCCAAATTTACCAAAACCCTCACCGCTACCTTCTTCTTTCTTCTCTTCCCACATCGAGCCACCACCACCTCCCATCCCGTTACCCAATCCCTGCCCCCACCCATACCAAAGAGTACCAAATCTTCCAAAAAATGACTGTTTGAAGATTTGGAGAGGCGTGGTGAAGGTGATAGCCTAGCAAAAATGCTTAAGAACAATTAGATATTCTTAGAAAATTGGTCTGCATTTTGCATATTGCTTTCCGAGAGTCCTTTTTGTTCAAGAATTCTGATGGTTTCAAATGCAAAGCATCTTTGTTAGGTTAATTATGTATTGCAAACTAATCTACATTTTGTTTAGTACTTTGACTGGTATGTATTTTGTTTAAATTTTTTTGATGGTTTTAGCAGCAAAGCACTTGGTTAATCATGTAGTGCAAATTAATTAGCATTTTGGTTATTTCTTTGACTTATATGTATTTTGTAAAACAGTTTCTAAAGGTTAGAGCAGCAAAGCATTGTGAAATTTGTTATATGTGTCTGAAATATAGACCTAGAAGTGCTTTCATCATATGGATTGCTATTCTTGGTTAATTTTTAGGGGGTATGGGTGGGGGTTAGGGATTGGGTGGCTGGATGGGAGGTGGTGGCGGCGGCTCGAGGTGGGAGGAGAAGGAAGAAGAAGGTGGTGGAGGCTTTGATAAATTTGGGAAGAAGGGGTCCAATTATTAAAATAAATAAATTGTGTACCCAATTAAATATAAAAATGTGATTTTAGGGTCTATTTGAAATTAATTTGATCTCTTACCTATTTTTCCTTTCACCCTCCCTCTTTTTGTGGCATTTTTAGCACTCATAAAATGTTTCATGGCAAAAAAGGCACTGGAAAAACGATTTGTGGCAGATATAGCACTTGTAACTAGTTTTGTGGCAGATATAGCACGAAAACGTGATTTGTGGCAGATATAGAACTCGTAACTAGTTTTGTGGCAGAAAAAACTATTTGCTCTAAAATATATGATGACTTATTTGTAGGGATGACAATGGAGCCTGGTGGGGGCGGATAGACGGATACAATAATCTCCAGCCCCCATCCCGCCTCTTCCATCGCATCCCCATTTCCGGTCCAACCCCATCACTGGGGATGGATGGGGATCTCATCCCTAGCTCGGGTGGAGGCCCAGCCCCAACTGGGAAAAAACGGGGAATTTTTTCTCCAAATTTCTCACTTTCGTCCCAGCGGAGGCTCAACCTGGACTAGAAAAAATTAGTGATTTTTTTAACAAAAATCCCCAAATAGAACTTTGAAAAAATAACATAGAATTGTAAAATAAAATATTTAATGCCTGTAAAACGAAATAACATAATCTAAATTGATACAAGTTTACTCACTAAATGATACTAGTTTGTAGACACCGCTCATTTGCTGCCCCAACAACATAATATAGATCACTTTGCAAGACATGTGACCTCTTCCCAAGACCAAAAGATTGAGAAGGCGAAGAACTTGTTGGTCTATTTGACTGCTTCTCATTTTATACTTGTACTCATTAAACAAATCAATGCAAGACTTTTTAACTTTCTCAATGTTATTAGGAGATTCAACTTTACCACATATTTTGGAAACATGTAATTGACTAAACTCGTCTTATATCGTGGATCTAACACTAATATCTAAATTCTAATTCCAATGAATTTAAAGAAAGACAGACAAACACAAATATCTGAACATCATGATTGTGGCAAAAACGCCTATTTGGTCCTAAATGATGTTTCTAAGAATCTTTTGAGTCCCAAATGATTTTTTTTTCTTTTTATATCCTGTATGTATTTACGTGTTGCTTATAAGGTCCTTCCGTCCAATTTTCTGTCTATATATCGTCAAGACAGTCATGTGCCTCACATGTGAGTCATTTTTAAAGGGTATTTCGGATATTTCAACATATTTATCTAAACAAACAATTGGGTACTCAATTGTTAAACAAAATAACTATGTGTGCTAAATTTAAATAAATTAAAAAATAAAAATATCTAAACCCATTCCCTCCCCCTCCATCTTCATCTTTCTCTGCCCCCATACCCCACCACCGTCCACCACCCTTGCAACCATGGATATGAAGCTCATTTGAATTGGGAGGAAAACGAAAGAGGGCCTCTCCCAAGTCCTAACAATCCAGCAGCGCCATGAATTAGGCCTCGATTCCAATGACCACATCCAAACATTATATTATCCACCTTCTTGAATTTT